>JBBGZY010000053.1:6590000-8067500 GCA_037952925.1 Lithobates clamitans | reverse complement strand
TGTTTATGTATTCTGTGAGATTACTGTGTATTATGGTAACTTCTTAATTTTGTAGATGCTCCCGTAAATTCCCCAAGGAAGCAGCTTTTACACTTGTAGCAAGGTCCCAGGCCTCCTTTGATCTAATGAGAACTTCCAAGGCCAGGGATAACTGACATCCTTCTGTATGTTGTAGGAGGAAAAAAACGCGCTTTTAAAATGATTACATAAATGAGAGAAAAAAATATATGAAAATAATAGGCAGCAACTCTCATGTGTGATATCACAATAAAAGCATAAATTCAAAAATCAGAGTCGCACGTAACATTTAAAACAGCATAATATTCATAGACATATCAGCGTATATATTTGCAACATTAGAGTCCTTGTTAGAAAGCCTACATGGATATCCAATGTAACACTTTCTTATGCAGTGGGAAAGAGACAGATGCAGGACCAGGGTAGTGAAAGGATAGAGGCGTCATACTCCTAAGTTACCAGTCAGGGTTCATAGGTGCACTCCACGCATTCCAAATCCCATGTGTTGTTAACACCGCGTGTAGCCGTCACCAAAGAAAAATGCCTGCTTACCAGATTTATCAGACCTGTAAGAAAGGTCAACAGTGCCTGTGGCTGATTACCCTGCAAGGGCCTTTGGACTGCAGTCAACTCGGCACACAGTTGTCCTGTGAGTGCTCCCTCCTGTCCTCTCGCTTCAGCTATCCATGAATATTCCACTCAAAAGAAAGGAAGCTCCACATAGTATAAGATCCAATGATTTTATTCCAAAATAGGTAGGTTAAAAAAGAGAGAGCATCTCTCTACTAAATAAAATAATATACCAGCCGGTACAGATGTAGCGCTGGTAGATTTGCAATCTACCGCACGTTAGGTAAATTTAGTAACTTGTTCGTTAGGAAGGTTAAGTTTGCCTCTGTTCCAGCTTGGATGACGTTGTGTGTGTTTCCATGCTGACCAGTGGGTGTCGCTTTTATCACTGGTTAGTGTTGGAAAGGCAACGTGTTGAAGCGTATGGATGCTCTTCTGTCCCGGAGACAACTCGGTAGAGGTGGTCTTCCGAGTTGCATTCTGGGCAAGGGTATTTATGGGACAGACTCCATATTTTGGGGTTCGTTTTCAGCCACCTGCTGGCCCTCCTGGCCGACAGGTATGCGTTAAGGAGCTGCCTCGTGGTCCTCCGTTTCAGAGGCCCACGATACTACGGCGCAGGGGTGGGTCCAGAGGCTTGTCTGGGGCCTACCACCGTGGCCGAGGAATGGTCCTGAGCTGTCAGTCCTGTGTGACGAAGCTGGACAACCGAGGAGATCCCAGGGGAGGACCCGTCATGGAAGGATCACGCAGCGTGCTGGTCTATAGAGGGGCCTGGTGACTCGGTTGGAGGACGTATCTAAAAGTAACTATACAGCATAGTGTTGCCGGGTTGGCTTAAAGGTTCAGGCACTGTGACTGACATTCATTACAGAAAATCTGATACATCCTGTGGCAGAGGATCGTACGGATTTTGTTCCCAAGCAAGTCTGTGGCAGAGACTTTGATTCGTGCTGCGTACTGGCTGCTAGGCTGGTGAGAGAGGCCTATCCAGACGAGCAAGGAGTGTGTCCCATGAGGGGAGCGCATTCCATACAATATCTGAATTCTACCCAAACATTTGTCAAAAGAACCCTAAAGGAAGATGTTTGAGTTTCTTCTGCAGTCTCCCTTTCGTCTCTTTCCTGCTATTTCCTAAGTCAAGTGTTTCATAAAGCATTGAAAACGTACTCCAGTGTTGGTGAGTGTATCGTCCAGAGGTAAACTCAACGGAACCCTAGACCCGGTGCCGGTGAAACAGAGGGAAGCAGAGTGAAGGTAACAGACCCGCTTAAACCAGCAGCTCCACCGAGAGTTATTGCTACACAGAAAAAAGACGTTCACCCGCGCTTCTGGGACTTCGTATGTCGTGATGATGTCAGCACGTTGTCCGCCCTACTAGTTTTGTCACAGATTGACGTCGTCCTGGGGCATGGGCGACGTACTGCGTCATCGCCTTATAAACAAAACAAACAAACCAATCCTCGTTTTGAATTCTGAGGACTTAGTAGAGGAACCAAGCCTCTTTTTGGCCACACAGGGCAAGCCTCCCTTTGAGAATAAGCTGGACACCTCTCGTATTGTACCTTTTGCTGAAATCTATCCCCTTTAGCAGGTTACACTTCTATTCATGGTAAATACCCAGCATAAAGATTAAATTAAACTAAAAAATAAAGTATACATAAAAAAACGTAAGGCACCAAATACAGACAGCATCAGAAATCCATCCACGGGTACTCCGATCCTGCCCTCTATGGACCATCCCACAATTTGCAACCGGAGACTGCTTTATCATTTTGAAAGAACAGGAAAAATACATTAGAAACCGGAAGTTTCAACGGAAAGTCAGACAAGAGACACTCTGACACTGACTCCGCATAGAGATCCATCTAACACTAAGTCAGATGGCCAACATACATAGTAATAATATATATAAAAAATATATAAATATATATATCAAACGATATCTACTACTCAGCAATATGGAATTGTCGTTTAAAACAAACTCTCATATTAAATTCGCAATCTAAAAAATGAAAAAATCCAGCTAGTAGTCATCCATATTTTACTTTCCTACCCTGCCTATTATTATACGGTAGCATCTCTAAAAGGGGTCCAGGTTAGTCTCAAAGGTGTACAAACTAGCACATGCATTTTGCATATTGGTTACATTGATGAAAACAATCATTCTATACATTATTTACAGGAAAATACTACTAAAACCTTAGGAGTAATCTACAAAAGCGTTAACATCTACGTCTACGTTGAGGCCTAATGGGGAGAAACATCCCACTTTATAGATTCATTTCATCTCAAGTTGTGAGATCCCCCTAAGTATCCCCTACACCATGTAGTTAGTACAGCGGCTCCGACCTGAGCTGGATTGAAAAAACTAGTAGTGAGTACCAGGTTTAAAGTGATTGTAAAGGCAGAAGGTTTTTTTTATCTTAATGCATTCATGTGTTAAGATAAAAAAAGCCTTCTGTGTGTAGCAGCCCCCTTCTGCCCTCTAATACTTACCTGAGCCCATCTCTATCAAGTGATGTGCACGAGTGCCTCGGCCATCCAGGACTAATTGTGAAGTGGTAAATGGTCTTTAAAAATTTTTACAAATAAAAATCAGAAAACTGTGGTGTGCATTTGTATTCAGCCCCCCTGAGTCAATACTTTCACTGCAATTACAGCTGTAAGTCTTTTTTGGGTATGTCTTTACCAGCTTTGCACATCTGTTTTGTGCCATTTTTGCCCATTCTTCCTTGCAAAATAGCTCAAGCTCTATCAAACCGGATGGAGAGTATCTGTGAACAGCAATTTTCAAGTCTTGCTACAGATTCTCAATTTGATTTAGGTCTGGACTTTGACTGCAGAACAAAAATAGCAAAAAACACTGTACCATAGCAGAGCCATAAAACCAATCTTGAATGAATAGAAACATGTCTATTTATTTAAACAGTCCAAGGCATACAGTGGACAAGGAACATCCATTGAGCAGTATGGCTGACCCATGTGTGTTACCTGGAGGTGGATGTGTGACCAGATGATTCTGGGGTGATAGCTGGCTGGGGACAGGCTGAGCTGTCAGATGTAGTTCAGCAAGGCTCCGGGGAAGAGAGGTTCATCGTTGTCTAGCTAACAACCGGACTTCTTATGGCTTTCTTTCAACAATGGCTTCCTTCTTGCCACTCTTCCATAGAGGCCAGATTTGTGGAGTGCACGACTAATAGTTGTCCTGTGGACAGATTCTCCCACCTGAGCTGTGGATCTCTGCAGCTCCTCCAGAGTTACCATGGGCCTCTTGGCTGCTTCTCCTATTAATGCTCTCCTTGCCCGGCTTGTCAGTTTAGGTGGACGGCCATGTCTTTGTACGTTTGCAGTTGTGCCATACTCTTTCCATTTTCAGATGATGGATTGAACAGTGCTCCGTGAGATGTTCAAAGTTGGGATATTTTGTTGTAACCTAACCCTGCTTTAAACTTCTCCACAACTTTATCCATGACCTTTCTGGTGTGTTCCTTGGCCTTCATGATGCTGTTTGCTCACTAAGGTTCTCTAACAAACCTCTGAGGGTTTCACAGAACAGCTGTATTTATACTAAGAATAATTTTACACACAGGTTAACTCTATTTACTAATTAGGTGACTTCTGAAGGCAATTGGTTCCACTTAGTTAGGGGTATCAGAGTAAAGGGGGCTGAATACAAATGCACACCACAGTTTTAAGATATTTATTTGTAAAAAAATGTTGAAAACCATTTATTATTTCCTTCCACTTCACAATTATGTGCCGCTTTGTGTTGGTCTATCACTTAAAATCCCCAAAAATTATATTTACATTTTTTGGTTGTAACATGAAAAAAATTGGAAAATTTCAAGGGGTGTGAATACTTTTTCAATGTATTGTAAATGCTGCTTAAATCATCTGCCCTTACGCAAGATGGCTGGGGCTATAACTGCTAGGGAGGTTTTTTCAAAGGGATTTTTCAACCAAATAAAGCAGGGAGACATGGATGAATGGGCGAGATTGCTTTGAACAATAAAAAATAATTAAACAGCGTTTTCAGTTTGTGGAGCCCCTGATACCGTTTAGTTCCAATTTAAAGTGGTATTCAACCCAAAAGGAAAAATGTAATATATTGCCGCTCACTAATCTCTATATTATATGTGGTGGCTATATTCATTTTATTTTTTAGGCATTTTTTTCCTTTATTTTTCCCCGTGATCTGGCCAGTAACGCACTTCCTGACTCAGAGTGTCTCCACTCTATAATGGAGCAACTGAGACACCTTTTGACAGCAACATTATCATTCTGGGGAGATGATAGTGGTAAGATGCACCAACAGATTTAGATGGACAAATTAAAGCCAAATTCCAGATAACACATTTTAAGCAGTTACTGCAACAGGTTTTTTTTCCTTTTGGGATAAAGGTTTTTCATACATGAATAATAGCTGACTATTGTAGCACCCTTGTCAGTGTTAAATGGCTTGTCTCAACCCTCTAACTGCTGCTTTGTCCTACCAGCTTGGTCTATTAAAGCAGTGGTCATCAACCCTGTCCTCAGGGCCCACTAACAGGCCAAGTTTGCAAGAGAACTGAAATACATCACATGTGATATCATTTGTTGCTCAGTGATTGCAGTATTCTAGTCTGCATCTCCCCAAGGTAATACATAAAACCTGGCCTGTCAGTGGTCCCTGAGGACAGGGTTGAGGACCACTGTGTTAAAGGAAATGAAAAATAACAGACTTAGACCCCTTTCACACTGGGGCGGTTTGCAGGCATTATTGCGCTAAAAATAGCGCCTGCAAACCGACCCAAAACAGCCGCTGCTGTTTATTCAGTGTGAAAGCCCGAGGGCTTTCACACTGAAGCGGTGCGCTGGCAGGAGAAGAAAAAAACTCCTGCAAGCCGCATCTTTGGAGCGGTGAAGGAGCGGTGTATTCACCACTCCTAAACCGCTCCTGCCCATTGAAATCAATGGGACAGCGTGGCTATACCGCGGCAATACCGTGGCTATAGCCGCGCTGTACGAGCAGTTTTAACCCTTTTTCGGCCGCCAGCGGGGGGTCAAAACCGCACCGCTAGCGGCTGAATACCACGGTAAAGCAGCGCTAAAAATAGCGCTGTTTTACTGCCGACGCCCCCTACCGCCCCAGTGTGAAAGCAGCCTTACTGGCCAGATCACCAGATGAAAATAATGGAAAAAACACATGAAAATGAAAACGACTGAAGCCATCACATCTTAGAATTGGTAAGCTGCAATGTAAGAATTGTTGGGGTTTATTACAGCTTTTTAGTTGTTTTCTGTTTTCATTGATGGCTAACATGAGACAAAACTCTGCTTTCATAGTTGATAAGACTGCACATTCTTAATTAGGCTGCTGAGAATTATGATTTTTAGAGGTGCAAAGCCCACAGAAGTATTTTATCTTCCTTGTAGACAGCATGGAGTGGACAAAAACTGACTGCCTTGGGCCTCATCTTAAATCTAATCCCCATTACCCTGAATCCAATTTCAATTAGCACATGCCAAAATCAGCATTTGGCCTAAATTTAATTGGCCTATTCTAAAGGCTAAATGACCAGCTAATCTGTCAGAAGACCCATAAGAATAGATAACTTTTCCCTCCTATTAGGCCTGAAAGTGGGAAAACAACGGAATAATGAGGGTCTCTTCCTTTCTGTGACTCTGTTTGATTAGTCTGGCTGATCCTCCCTCTTCTTCCTCTGTCCTCCCTCTCGTCCACCCTCTTTTCACAAGACCCCTGACAGATGGAGAGGGGTGCTCACTCAAGAACACCAGCCAGCAACTTCAGTGTGGCGGGTCCAGGGGTTTATTGATCCAAGCCCATTGTGTGCCTCCCTCTCTCCTTTTTTGTGTATTCCTCTTCATTGTGACACAACAGAACCCGTGACAGGGGGCTGGGAACAAGGCCTG
This sequence comes from Lithobates clamitans, assembly GCA_037952925.1. Lineage (NCBI taxonomy): Eukaryota > Metazoa > Chordata > Amphibia > Anura > Ranidae > Lithobates > Lithobates clamitans. Next base: position 8,060,996 of record JBBGZY010000053.1, on the reverse strand, counting down.
CATGTCTGGAGGTCTCTTGTAAATACCTGCTTACAACTAACTATTGCCTGTACAAAAGATACCGAAGCTTGTGATGGGCAAATGCCCAAACAAAAAGCTTCTTGAGATGAGATTCTCCTGGGGATTAGCGGTCTTCAAGTTACTTTCAGTTAGGACAACACTGGCCTCCAAGACAAGTCTTTGTTATATCAGTTATTAACCACATTAGTGTCAATGAAGCATGTATGTCAACCCGACAATAGCAATATAGTCTTGAAGTGGACTGAGCTACATTGTATCCAACCTAAGACACATTGCTGTGACGTTGTCTTATGCCACAGGCCATATATGAAAATACCAAAAACATGGCATCTACAAATATATGTTATCTTATGGGGGTTGATTTACTAAAGTCAAATAAGTTGTTCACTTTGCAAGGGAATTTTCACTTAGCTTGTTTAGGGCTCCTGCACACAGGCCTGTCCACCATAAATCCCGGCATATTTCCTCCACCCAGGCAGCACTGGTGCAGAGTAAAGCCTGTCATTAACAGGAATGGCTGTGCGATGCTGTACTTGTGTATATGGAGGTGCTATCGTAAACATGAATACAGCATATGAGCATTTGGAAAGAATCTAAAAATTCTTAACACCACTGTATACAGGAGTACAACGTCACACAGCCATTCATGGTCATGATAGGTTGTACGCTGCACCTGGGCTGCTAGGGTGGAGAAATTACGCCAGGCATTTAGCTAAACAGGCTCATGCAGCCCATGTGCAAGAGCCCCCTAATGTGGTTCAATTCTGTTGACTTCTATCATCTAATCATTTGCAAATAAACCGTTTTTATTGTCTGTGGATATGGTCAGGTATGAATTTTCATTACATTCAGTAAGCTAATGGAAAATTCCCTTTTAAAGTGGGAAATCACTAGGCGCTATAGACACAGCCATATTTAGTAACAGGCATTCTTGTCCTACAGCAACAACTAAAAGAGAAAGCAAGATAAAACTTTTTCTTTTAACTCTGATTTAACCTCTTCAATACAGGGCACTTTCCCCCCTTCCTGCCCAGGCCAATTTTCAGCTTTCGTCGCTGTCGCATTTTAAATGACAATTGCGCGGTCATGCAACACTGTACCCGAACAAAATTTTTATCATTTTGTTCCCACAAATAGAGCTTTCTTTTGGTTGTATTTGATCACCTCTGGGTTTTTTTTTTTTTGCTAAACAAATTTAAAAAAGACTGAAAATTTTGAGGAAAAAAAAAAAGTTTTTCTTTGTTTCTGTTATAAAATTTTGTAAATAAGTATGTTTTCTCCTTCACTGATGGGCGCTGATGACGCTGTACTGAAGCGCACTGTAAGGTGGAACTGATGGGCACTGATGAGGTGGCACTAATGAGGTGGCACTGATGAGGTGACACTGATGGGCACTGATGATGAGGCACTAATATTCAGCACTGATAGGCAGCACTGATATGCAACATTGATGGGCATTGATAGGCGGCACTGATGGGCACTCATAGGTGGCACTGATGGGCACTGATAGGCAACCCTGATGGGCACTGAAAGGCTGCACTGATGGGCACTTATAGGCAGCACCGATGGGCACTAATAGATGGCTCTATTAGGCAGCACTGATGAGGAGGCACTGGCAGACATTACTGGTGAGCACTGATTGGCACCGCTAATGGGCACTGATTGGCAACCCTGGTGGTCATCAGTGGACATAGCTGGTGGTCCTGGGTGGGCATTCCTGGTGGGCACCCTTGGGGGCGCTGCACTGATAATCAGCGCAGACCCCCCTGTCAGGAGAGCAGCCGATTGGCTCTCCTCTACTCGTGTCAGTGCGAGTGAGGGAAAAGCCGATAAACGGCTCTTCCTGTTTACGCTGTGATCAGCTGTGATTGAATGATCACCTACGTCAGAGGCTCTTTACCGAGATCAGTGATGCGGTGTGTCAGACTGATACACCACACCAATGAGCGCCACGCTGCTTGCTCCCGCGGGCGCACGATCGCGGCTTATCCTGCTGGACGTCGTATGACGCCCAGTCAGGATAACTAAACCACTTTCCGGCCTGCTATATGGCGGGCAGGAAGTGGTTAAAAAAACAAAATATTCTATTGAATTACCGTATTGTCTTTAAAAGTACCTGCTATCGCTATCATCCTCCTCCAAATCTTCACATTTATTTTTTGTTGCTGTGAGCCGACTTCTTGTTAGAGGGTGGCTACGTTCATTCTCCATGGTCCCACGGTATGTAGAAACATAGCCTTCTCACTTGCTCCATCTGAGATGGACTAGGAATTATGGGCTATGGACTATAGATTTGTAGTGTACATAAAGCAGTGTACTTGACCACATCTATCATGCACTGCTCATTCCAAACAGATGGAAATAAGAGAGAAAATTAGAGGTTTTCGGGAGCTCACGGAGATACAGGAAGGCAGAAAAAAGTAAAAGTTCCTCCACCCCGGAGAGGGGTATACTCTACTTACATCATGTCTGGTCAAACGGAACCCTTAAAAACTTTGACACCCTTAAAGAGGAATTCCATCTAGCCAACAATATGGTATTCAGATTCCTCCAATTGAGACACGCAATACAGGCACAATTTCCGCAACCCCCACCACAATCAGCCCCCAATCCCCTAATAGCAATCATAAAAGACACAGACCCAAAAAAATTAATATCCTGTTTCTACAACATGCTCACTACCCCAATAGCCACAAAAATAATATACAGCCTCAAAGCCCGCTGGGAGAGGGATCTGGGTAACCTAGAAGATGAGGAATGGGAAGAAGCACTAGACACATGTAAAGAGGTATCTCCCAAACTGTCAGACAGGTTGATACAATTAAATATAATACACCGTACATACCTAACCCCGCATAGGATAGCCAGATACAAACACAACTGTCCAACATTGTGCCCAATGTGTAAGTCCACAGAGAGTTCGTTCTACCATCTCCTCTGGTCATGCCCTCAGATACAGGGCCTATGGAAACAGATAGTGACCTTCCTTCATGACAACATGGGCTCACCTGTGACACTGGACCCCAAACAATGCCTGTTGGGTGTGTTCCCAAACCCACTGGAAAAATACACCAAGGTATTTCTACAGGAGACCCTGTTCTCATGCAGAAAGATAATAGCTAGGAAATGGATGCGCCCCCTACCACCCGAGACTAAAGAATGGAAAGCAGAGGTAAATGGGACACTCCCATATAAACGGGTGATATACATCAATAGAGGATGCCCAGCCAAATTCAATAGAATATGGGATCGATGGCTACAGGACTCGGAAACCTGCTCATGACCAATATAAATTTCTATGCACTGGAGAAATACCTCTCCTCAATGAAAATACTATAATTATACCCTATATTAAACGATAATATCAATAGAGAACATCAGAAGAAATGTATTACAGACCATTCATGTATGTAACCATCTTTATATCACGTACAATTACTTTGCAATGTATACATGTATAAATATGCGCAAATGATATGACTTGTATGTATTCTGATTCACAATAAAAAACTTTGTTGGAAAAAAAAAAAAAGTTCCTCCACCCCAAACTCACTCATACATGTCTTTATGGACCTTGCTTTGTGCACTGGTGCGCAGTCATATTGGAACAATAAGGGGCCATCCCCAAAAAGTTGGGACCATGAAATTGTCCAAAATGCTGATGCCTTAAGAGTTCCATTTACTGGAACTAGGGGACCAAGCCCAGCTCTTGAAAAGCAACCCCACATTATAATCCCCCCTCCACCAAATGATTTGGACCAGTGCACAAAGCAAAGTCCATAAAGACATGGATGAGCGAGTTTGAGGTGGAGGAACTCACATCAACCTGATAGAACACCTTTGGGATAAATTAGAGTGGAAACTGTGAACCAGGTCTTCTCATCCCCATCAGTGCCTGACCTCTCAATAGCGCTTCTGGAACAATGGCCAAACATTCTAATAGACACACTCCTAACCTTGTGGACAGCCTTCCCAGAAGACTTGAATCTGTTATAGCTGCAAAGGGTGGGCCAACTCAATCTTGAACTCTATGAACTAAGACTGGGGTGCCATTAAAGTTAATGTGTGTGTAAAGGCAGGTGTCCCAATATTTTTGGTAAATTAGTGTATATGTAGTTATGCCAAAATGACAGTAAGTATGCAAAAGAAGTTCTCACTCTCACCAGAAGATACTAAACATGTAAGGATTGTTTCCTTTCCCCAAAGTAAATCTGTGCATTGCCCATACCACAAAATATTCAGTGCCTGAGGATACGTTTCTTCCTAAGTGGAATCTAGACAAGTCTATGCCCCTTGACACTGTTCTGTATCTGAGCTAATAAATTGTTGCATGGCCTGATCAGATTCTTTTAATCAACTCTTCAGTTATCTTTGGCTGGTAGCAACAGCCTGGTGTTAAAGTTAAGTCTGTCTAGGCAGCAAGTATGCAAATGAACATTAAGCAGGAGAATGCTAAGAAGCTAATGACGTACTCAGTGGGCATATCTCAAGGCTCGTTAGGTGGTATTATAATGAGAAAAAAGTCATCCAGTTAGGGATTTAGATGGCACTTATAACAGCACTAAGCACGCGCACGCTAATTGAAGATCGCTATCTCTTCCTACTTTTCTCTGATCACATGACACAAATAAGCAGATTTTCTCTCTAGGTAAAATGAACCTAGGCCTGTGTTCTGGGAGGCACTGGAATATTTTGGGCTGTAATATAGTAACCCTAAATGGTTTTCTAAATGCACAAAATTAAACCAGCTATTAATAAGTAATAATATTGTAGATTGTTGATATCGTTATTCATTTTCCTATTTTTGCAATTTTGTTGAACTTTTTTTTTTTTTCTTTTTTATAAAGTGAGCCTGCTCTCTCTTTGTGCACTGCTCTATACAGTATGTTCTCATAGTTGGGAAACTCAAATAGTTGGGGACCACATGTATCAGGGGTGGCTTGACATGGCAATGTGGCTTCCATATATATTTGCAATTTTATGCAACTAACAGTTCTCTTTTTAACCTGAGTATTTGAAACAGATTAGCCTGAAGGTGTGCTGGCCTGGACACCCCCTTTGCGCTGTTGTGCTTTTGTATGTTACCCTGCCCATGTGCACCTTTCCCTGCTTGCTAGTTTCAAACAGATCGAAATGGTTGCCATCTTTCCTTTTCTTTTTGATTTGGTGCACTAGACACTAGAAGTCCTCCAAATGAGCCTGCTCTCTGTTTGTGATTTGCTTTATATGTCCCCACAGTTGAAGAACTAAGATAGTTTAGAGCATTGACCACATTTATTAGTGTTTGATGGGACAATGTGGTTTCCAGATATAGCTGCAAATTTATGTCTTTTGTCAACCTAATTATATTAAATTGTCAGTATATTGGTGAACCAAGATAGATAGGCAGATATCCCCAACAAAAAATGACAAATACTCATCCAACAGTGGTAGTAGTGTACATGTAGTACTTTAATTAGCTGTTCCACAGTTTAAGAAAGGATCAGAGTAATTTGGCTATCATCGTTGCTTGTGTAGCACTACCCCCAAAGGAGATGTTTGGTTTGACTCCAAGAACAACCTCAGCCCCTCTGACACAACCGGTTGAGTGAAAGTTACTGCAAGCACTTATAGGAACACAAGTGTAGATACCTAACTTGGTTGTGAATTAGTACCAGGAAATAGACACAAGACCGTCTAGTGGTAAATTAACTCAATGTATTGGTATGGTTAGAATAAATTGTGGTTTGAGCATAAATGAACACACAAGAAGGTATGTTTAGACACGGTCCAATAGACAATATAATCACTGCACAAAGTTAATTTAAAAAAGAGTTCTGTACCACTAGTCTGGGATTAACACATGAATCAGCAAAGTCATCTATAAACAGTGCATATATGCATCAACCATTTCAATTTGACTTCTTTTATATGAATATGAGTTGCATACTATCACCACCAGGGTATCAGAAATTGCTTGATAATCACATACAACACTAGAAATCAGTAGCTTTCCTCATAGTTTTTAGTTCATCTATGGGCCCCCTCAGATTGGCCATAGATCTCAGCAAATGGTTAGAGTTAGACATGCAGACGTAATATAACAGAAAGAGGATCTACTGGTTAATTTTGTACATAAACCTTCAAGCCCTGGTCATCTGATTCTTGTATATTTAGGCCCTAAATGGGATAGAAAAAGCTGAAAGGAGGAACCTACAGTATATCATTTATCTTAGGTTTAAAAGTGTGTTCATATTTATGTTTATGTAAAGCGGAAAAGAGGAGAAAGAAAGGGGAAGGAGTTGCTAGATCAACCCTGGCACCACATAACTTGGAGGTCACAATAAAAAAAAAATAACAAGATTTGAAGTAATTTTCCTCTTTACACTTGGTACTGCCACATAATAAGATTGTCACCCAGTCTGGGTTAAGTGTCTGTCAACTTATGTCTATGTTCATATGGATAATCAAAATGAGGTCTCCTATCCATGTATGTGTATTTGTACTTTTCATTCAGTTATATCCTCCAATATGCTCAAGTTTTATTGAGCAAAGGTAGATTTTAAAACAATCATTTGCAGGTTGCAATGGATATAACAACCTTGCTTTTCAGGCTGGGTTCACACTATTTCTAATTGGATGCAGTTTTCTCCGCATCCAATTTGCATGTCAGGAGATTGTGACCAGCTCTCTATGAAGCCAGTTCACACATCTCCGGAGCGGCTCTGGAGCGAATTGCACAGGAGTCCTGTGCGTCTTCTGGTCTGTTTCAGGTCTGATTCAGCTAAAAATTTGGACCAAAATCAAACCTGAAATGGTGAACAGGGGCACACCGGACTCCTGCTGTGAGCCGCTCCATTCTTTAGTTTGGACCCAGCCTAAAACACAGCTTGAAAACAATATTAGGTCTCAAAATAAAATGTTGCAGTCTCCTAGAGCATGTTGGCAAGACAGTGTAAAACTTGGTCTTTGTTTACAGCAATTAGGGAATTTCAGGTATCTAATTGTTCTCCAATCCTTTCTAACAAGTCTCATTTGCTTTCCTAAAATGGAATGTTTATCTCAGAATAATGGACTGCATCTGCCTGTAGAGCTTAGGCTGACTATAAACATTAGATTGTGGTCAGATATGTGAACATGTCCCGACCTCCGTCTTCTTTATTAAGGTACATGTAATCTCAATTACTAACACTTTTTAACAAGCGAATGCAATTCCAAATGAATTTTCAAAATTTTAACATCTGTAGCTTTTAATAAAATAATAGTTGAGGTCCTGCCATGATCGTCTATGTTCAGATACTTTTTGTTATAGGGTGAAAATGCTCTTTGCCTGTCTCCTATTTGTACTCCATTGTCACCTTCACTGGAGTACATGTAGGCAGGAAGAAGCAACAAAAGATCTTATGCATTAACAATTGTTTTTGATGAAAACAAAATAAGTGCAGCGCTAAAAAAAAAACAAAAAATAATAAGAAAAATAGATAAAAAATAGCAATACTCAATATTAGTGCTGGGTTGTGCAAAGATGAGTATGCCTATGAATCACATGATATTATACAGGCGAACTACTGTAAGTATTTAGTCATAAATAAATCAATTCATGTGCAAAAATACACCAATATAAATGTGTATAAAAATTCAACTCATGTACGGCATCAACAACCACTAAAGTGCCAGGTATAATTCACATGCATATAAATATTCGTCAATTCGTGTGCATCAAGATGTGAAGGGCTCCAAACCCAAAGTGACAGTTCATCAGATGGATAGAGGGGGTGTCTCCAATGTAAAGGCAGGAAATGTACAAATACCCAAGATGAAAAAATGGGGTCACGCCACTCTAGTGTTGTAAGAAGGGAGTCTTACCAGAAGCTTATGACCACAATCAAGTGGTCAATATATGCCTTAGTACAATAAATCATCCAATTAACAGCTCCAATCCTGGTCTCTCATCAGGCGCAAGAAAACCTCTCAGCCAGGTGGACACAGATTCCAGATCAATCCATAAAGCTTAACCATAGGCATGAAGACAGAAGAAAGAAGCCGAACATAGTGAAGTCCCGCATATAAAATAACTATTTATTTATAAAATATTGCACTTACAAACACTTGTTTAAAGCAAGCCAATATTGAGCTCCTCATACAGGAAAAACATCCATCTGCCAGATTCCAAAATGGCAGCGATGGGGCCGAGCATATGTAGTACTCTCGTGTATCATATGTCCTAGCTTTGCTAATTGTTTCTGACCCACAGGGGTTTATTTACTAAAGGAAAATCCACTTTACACCGCAAGTGCACTTAGGAATGCAGTCCCTTTAGATCTGAGGGGGACACGCAAGGAAAATAAAAAACAGAATTTTGGGGTAATATCTTTCACTGATTCCATTAAAGGAGAAGTATGGCCAAAGCTCTTTTGGCCATACAGTACTTCTCCTGTAGGTCACAGGAGTGCACTTAGTTATGCACTATTCTGACCCAGATTCAGCCCACAGTGGGTTAAAGTCTGCTGTCAGCTGATGTCACAGAGCCGGTCCAGCCACTGCAGAGACCCTGACAATAATGTCAGGATCCGCTGCTGGCTCAATCTCTCACACAACGCTGAGAGCCTGAGCCAGGGACTCTCACCCCCTTTATAGTCTGTATCATAATGTGTGACAGACTGTCAGTGACTCATAAAGACAGCATAATTAGCAATCTGGACTCCCTTTGAAGAATAAGAAATTCACCTTTGCGTTGATTTCAACTCAGTTTGATAGCAAATCAACCGTCCACTGCTTTATAAATATGCCTCGCAGTGTTCATTAGGGAAAGGCAAACCTGCCCAGATTCAGCTAGGGACAGTTTTGCATATAAAGCTCAAAGGTTGTTGACCCCCGTTGTAATCAGTGGAGGGCAATTCTTTTTTATTTAATTCTGCTCATTTAAAGGGTTCATAAGCAAGCTATTGTCAAACAAATTGCATGGGAAAACAGGCACAGCCATGGGGGACACCTAGCAATATGAAAATAAAATACAAAAATGTAAAACAAAAAGTATCTGACCCCACGCAGATGTGATCTCTCAATAAGAGCTCCACCACATTGACAATATGGCTGCTGTGAGCCCACTCACTTAGAGAAGGGGGTCTGGGTTATCCATTCCTTCAAATTTTTGGCTTTTTTTGACTCAGCTGACCAGGGGCAAAATCACTGCATTGTACATTTGATTATTCCTTATTTCTGGTGACAAACCAGCGCAAACCCATTGTAAGCAACTAAGCAAATGCCATTCATAGTTTTCAGATCCTGCTGCACAGGGAGCAATACTTCTGAATGGGGCTGCAGTGTTAACACTTAATCTACATACATTTAATGTGATGCTATGAGAAACTGTACCAAGCAAAGCAACTCAATACATAATTTTTGTCAGGAAGTGGATGATGTACTTCAAATATCTAAATTGTGCACCCCCTTTTGATACTGAGCAAGTTAATAAAACAAACGCTGTGGGCTCCTCCCTTGCAGCCTGCAAATGGCTCTCATTAGGAAGAACACTTAATCTTGTATTACAAGTGTTAATTTGGATAAACCTGATTGGACCTTAATCTGTGTGTAAACAGTTCAGCCCCCATAGGCAGCTCCCATTCAAAGTTAAACAATGCCCTAAAAAGATATCATCCTGGTGAACCAGGAGGGCAAAATCAGGGCACACATATTTAGCCTGGTGGAATCCCACAAAGCAGATGGATAGTGATTTTAGTTGCACTTTTAAATGAACATCCCTAGTGTGGCTAAGGCCTGGTTATCCATTGGAAGCCTCAAGTTGCATGTGAAAAGTTTGCATTAGACAGGGGATGCTTATCCATCCATTGAAGAGAGTTGAATAGAAAAGAGAGTTAGAAGACCTTGGGCATCCTTGGGCATTGGGAACAGTTATGAATACACAGTGTGCCATGGTACTTTGAATGTGCACAAATTATGGTTGCAGTTTTGTGTCCTTTATGTACTGTAGTTCTACAAAGTATATACATACATAAAAAAATATAGTGTACTATTTACTTACTATATTAGTCTCTGTCCAGCCTGAAAACTATTTTTTCTTATATTCTAAGTAATGTCTAATTGATGTCACTGGTCAAATATTGTTCGTTTTCTAACATTACATAAAGTAAAAGTAAATCATAAAAGTGCATTTAATCATTTATTGTTTGGTTGTTTTGGTTGGTTTTTTTTTTGCTGATGCTGGTTATTGCAGGTGTCTGTAAATACACAAAAGCATGTCTTTTATCAATGAATTATTTCTTCTCAGTTGTTATTTTGCATGTGAATTAACAGAAATTCGTCTTTTACGTAAAGTGGTTGTAAACCCTCTCCTATACCCAGTAAAGTGACTGGCCACAGATGATACACAGAGATGAAACAAATCTCCCTACATAAGTTTTACATGTATATCTGCCGTCTTTAGCTTTCTAGACTCTTTAGAAAGAGCACATATTTTTCTTCCTCTTTTAGCAGTGAAAGGGAAGTCTGGGCACACACTGTGTGATAGCTGATTGGAGGAAAGACACACTCCCCCCCCCCTTCCACAAAGGCAGAGGAATGAAGAAACTTGCAGAGCTGTACTGTGAATAGACGAGCTCTCTGCTTAGCTATTTCTAAGCTCCCTCCCAACACAAATTTCCAGTTACTTTTCTCTCCTGTGTCTGAGAACTTGTCAGAAGTTATCATGCTGATAACAGAGGAACGGAGCAGCAGAAAGACATGGGACTTAGGGCTTTGGAAAGAGATAAGTAAACACTACAGACAGATTTGCCCAAGTCATATTTCATAAATAGGGTTTACATCTACTTTACAGGAGTTATATTTATGTATTCATTGCAACAGAATTACAGACAACAGTTATATTTGATAATTCGGTATAAACTTTCATATTGTGAGTTCTGCCTGTTTGCTGTCCATCTCTTTTTTACAAATTCCTGGATTCACTGCATGCATAGTTGCATAGTTACATGGATTCACTGCATGCTCTGCAGTTTCTCCTATGCTATGTATATTTATAAATTTTGAAGCTTAAATATTTAGTAAGCTCATACACAACTGGACACCAACTATCAGAATATAAGAAGAAGGAGACAAGTCCTCTTCAATGTGTAATAACCAGTACTTTTGATAAGCATTTTTGGCTAGTTGAAAAAATAAAGTTGATGACAGTCTTTCAGAGTAGCCAAATTTGCCAAGAAATTAGCAAATCTCAAAAAACTAGGTGTCCTATAAGGTAACTGAACCAAAGCTAGGGGAAGAGATACAAGCCTGAAACATAGAGCACCCAGCAGGATACCCGAGACTTGGGCCTAGTGACACCACGGGGGGGAGGGGTAGTCTTTATGCAAGTACAATGTCTACTTAATTAGGTAATGGGATTTAATGAATTACTCTCTTTGCTCATTTGCATATTACTGAGAAGTGTGAGAAGTCTCTCCTGTACCTTGACATGTTTTCAAGTCTGTACAGCACATAACGCTGCATCCTTGGAGACCGAGCCATGCTTCTTGCAAGTAAATAAGTCAACCCATAATTAGCAGCAATTAAAATGCGTACCATGAGGATTCATTCATTATCTTCCTGATCTTATCCTCAATGGAGACGTTTATGTTAGTATGCAGGGAAACTATAACATAATATTATTTCAGCAAAATATATTGTGATAATAAGACTATAGTACCATGATTTATTTTATATAATAGCATATATCTTCTCACTATTTTTGTATCTGTTTGATTTGTAGTTTGAAGTGCCCTAAGAGTGGCATACACTGCCCATTCATTACAAAAAAAAAATCTGAACTCTAGCATTTGTATTGATTTATTTTATAACTTGTATGTCTAAAGCGCTTTTGTCCCTAGAGACTTAAACAGGGAGGTGGTGAGGCAGCCATCTTGGGCACACTCAGTTGAGTCAGTTAACCTACCAGCCATGTCTTTGGAGTGTGGGAGGAAACTAGGGTACCCAGATCAAACCCAAACAAGCACAGTGAAAACATGCAAACTCGATGCATGCAGTGTTCTGGCCAAGATTTGAACTGAGGACCCTAGCACTAAAAAGTAGAAGTAATAACCACCAGGCTACTAAATTAGGTAATTTTGCAACATGTTGGCAAATACTATAAAGATATAAAAAATGTATTGTGACACCCTCTGGTCCTGGAGAAGCAGTGATCACAGTTGGACCAAGTTTACTGAGTGCTCTGCAGATCTTGTTAGATTTATTATCCAGTGGGCAGCGTACCCTCAGCCACCATTTAGATTCAAACCTGCCCTAAAAACTTTAATCTCACAGCTTGTTTTAAAGTGACTTCAGTTCTTAGGAAGAACATACTGATACATCAGGCCATATGCCTACTGGCATTTCAAGATACTAGTAGAGAAGTCCAAATCTCCCCATTCAAATCTCTCTAGTACCAAGATTAATTGGCTGCATACAATCACCTAATCAGTACTGTCCACGTGAAATAACACTGGCTCCAGGTTTGTGTGGTAAGGTAGGACCTTGGGAACTGTTACTGCACCTGTTCTTACAGAGCTACGCAAAGTACAATGTACGAAAGTGATACAGTTCAAAGGGATCATTTCCAACCTAGGTTACCTAAAATGTAACGTCTCATGACTCAGCTCAGGGGCATGCATAGGGAGCCATCGCCTGCACCAGTCTTATGCCCCGTACACACGGTCGGACATTAATCGGACATTCCGACAACAAAATCCTAGGATTTTTTCCGACGGATGTTGGTTCAAACTTGTCTTGCATACACACGGTCACACAAAGTTGTCGAAAAAAATCCGATCATTCTGAACGCGGTGACGTAAAACACGTACGTCGGGACTATAAACGGGGCAGTAGCCAATAGCTTTCATCTCTTTATTTATTCTGAGCATGCGTGGCACTTTGTGCGTCGGATTTGTGTACACACGATCGGAAATTCCGACAACGAATTTTGTTGTCGGAAAATTTTATAGCCTGCTCTCAAACTTTGTGTGTCGGAAAATCCGATGGAAAATGTGTGATGGAGCCCACACACGGTCGGAATTTCCCACAACAAGGTCCTATCACACATTTTCCATCTGAAAATCCGACCGTGTGTACGGGGCATTACACTTCTCTACATAGCTCTGCCTTGAATCATTAGCACAAATCCTATATCCTCTGACATGCTGCGTATAACTGAGTTTCATCCCTAGTTAGTATAGGGTAGTAGCTGTGGAGGTAGAATGCAGTAACAGGGAGGCCCAGCAGAGGCAATACAGGGGCCCAAATCAATACTTTGTACTAGGGCCCGCATATGTAGGTAGGCCTCTGATGCTTAGAAAGAGCAATATTTATGGAATATGATAATGAGTGTCTATGCACCAGTTTGCATGTATTTATACCACTCCTATTAGTTACTCAAACACAAGCCTGGAAAAATGTACTCTGCCCAGTAGGGTGTGCAGAATTTTTAGGTTGTGCATGGGCACTTTGGCAAGTTTTTGCTGGAACAGAAGGCATTTCCTGGAAAATGACTGATGTAGAATTGACCAACAGGTAACAGGCTCCAATAAGTTAATTTCATACTTCTGCTAATTGGTTAGCATTATTTCTATGTTATCCATTTCTTTGTTGAGAACCTTGCAGAAACAGCAGTAGCTCCTGTCAGACATGTCATATAGACAGAAAGTTAGTAGAATGTCACACTGGGGAAGATATACATTTGTAAAAACAACAAAAAAGTAAAAAAAAAAAAATTACTTGCCTGACAGAGTATTTCAAGAACTATTTTAACCTTTTTATTTCTGCAATGTTCATGCATTTACTTATCAGATTAGCATAGAGAATTAGAAAATGAATCAGAAAGCTAAAAAAGTGTCAAACTGTGATTTAGTGGCCTCCTCCCATAATCCTTTTCTTATGCAGCAACTGTCATTGTAGACTGATGTTTCGGCATCTGGAACAGCCCGAGAAACAGCTTGTGTGTCACTTCTAAATGATCATGCTGACTTTATCTTGCACCATTCCTGGAAGATTCAAAGTAATGCTAAAGTCAACAGGAAGCCTGTGATCCAATAGAGGATATGTGTCATCTGACAAGGAGTGAGACAAACCAAGGAGCTGATCTGTCTTCCTTGATTGACAGCAAGCACTGCTTTTTATCATGGCATCTGATAGGGTATCAGTGCACTGTGTTCCATGAGAACTGTCACTCTGTCAGTGACAGGACATCTTTTTAGTATACCGAATCTCATTCTGTATTTTCTAAAGTCTTGATGATTTTTTATTCTTACATTTTGGCATAACTACTGTCTTCCATCGTGAAGTGTTTAATCTAATTGGAGTGTCTTGACACTGACTGGACGCCTATAGTATGTCTGACATAAGTATGGCCCATATTAACTAAATTTATTGCTTTCTGATTAAACCCATAACCTCTTGGTTTCTGAAACAAATATGTTATATCTTTAATTGTTAGAGCTGTTTAATTAGGAAGGAACCCCAGAAATGGGGCGCATGTGCTAGAACCCTGGATCAGGACACACAGCGCATATTGATCTGCATTACACTGCCAAGCCAATAAACTTCTACTGCCTGCATTTGTCTATTGGACTTCTAGGTTCTTATGGAAATCATATAGACTTCTGTGAAGCTTAAAGCTAATTCTTACTGTTTGCAGGGCACAAAGAGCCAAAGTGTACGAGCTTAGCACATGCACTAGGAAGATCCCTGAATAGGGGGTAGGAAGGTAGGTTTATTTTCCTATATTGTGACCTGATCTAAAAATGCAACATGACTGATTCATTCAATGAGGTCTTTTTGGACAGGATATTCCAGTTAAACAGGTCAATTTGATATTTATTGTGGTATTGCTAGTACTGGCCCTGGATCTGAGTCACTAAAAATGCAGAAAAGTGTTTTCCATGTTCTGATCCTAATGCCGTGTACACACGACTGGACTTTCCGTCAGAATAGACTCCGACGGTCTTTTCGATGGAGTTCCGCTGAAACGGATTTGCCTACACACGATCAAACCAAAGTCCTATTGTTTAGAAAGCGATGACGTACGACAGGACTAGAAAAAGAAGTTCAATAGCCAGTAGCCAATAGCTGCCCTTGCGTCGTTTTTGGTCCATCTGAATAGCATAGTTCCCGATAGGAACTGATTTCGTTAGAAAGATTTGAAACATGTTCTATTTCTAGGTCCATCAGAATTTTAGAAAGAAAAAGTCTGATGAAGCTCATACACGATCGGAATGTCCGACGGAATGATTCCGTCGGACCTTTTCTGCCGGAAAGTCCGGTCGTGTGTACGCGGCATTAGAATTTACAGTTTTCAGGGTAGGTAGGCTATATGGGTCTCCCAAAAGCAGGTGCGATCTCCATCCACTGACTATGCCACAGCCCATAAAGTTAGTTGCCTGGCTCATCTTCTGTCTTTACCACCCTGCCCCTACTAATGGCTACAATGTAACTAACCTGATGGGCCCACCCTGTCTCTGTTGATTTCCAAACAATAGCAATTGCCGTATAAGCAATATGTCCTCACCACAAAATGAAAATTTGTTTTTCTTTTTAAAGTGGTTCAGCACTACAGTAGATAGAGAATATTTGATGGCAAACAGACTCAAACCAATCCTATAGCAATCTCCTATGGAGTTTTAATGCATGCTCATCAAGGTATGGCTTGTGTTTTTGAAAGTTACAAGGTATGTCAGTCTGGCTGGCTAGAAATTTTGTTTGACTTCCCAAGACAATTTATGTGCCAATATTTATTTGAATAATGTTAAGAGTGTCTTTATTTCCGTTGACAAATGTTCCCCCTGCTGCACACCATGCGTCTGAGAGCGGAGTGTCACCACTTTCACAGCCTTTCCTGCCAGGCATCCCCAATTGCATGTTTTTCACACATTGTACAAATAATGACTTTATATAAAAGCTGAGGCTTTACTTTCATAAATCTTCACTTCATTAAAAGACAGGGAGAGCTTTCATCCTTGCTGACCTGGTCACTGAATGTGTGGGGAGACGCTTGTCCAGGGGGTGTCTGGCTGACCCTTGTCATGCAGCCACACGTGCTGCCAAGCTGGCCATACATGATAAATGTAGAACACAGAGAAGAAAAGTGACTCTAACATCTGTGGATAGGCTGAAGAAAAGGTGTTTGCTTAGAAGGGGGCTGTAGAGAAAAAGAAAAATGGAGCAGCACCAATAGCTAGACAAAGCTGTTTAACAGCTGCTTTGTAGGCTGGAACAATTGCTTCTTTTAATGTTGGAGCCAGGAGGGGGGCCAGGCTGTGTGATATGACTTGTTCTCATCATCATGTCCATTTTATCTTATTGTCAATATAAAAGTGTTAAAAGTGCATAGCGAATGTCTGATATGTTGTGTCCGGGGACTTTCCCAGCAGCTATAGGGTTGAAGAGTTTACCAAAAAAAAAAACTGTTGTTTCTCTGCCCATTTTCAGATTATAAAATAATGGATAGTGTGACCTTCTTTGAATCTCCCTGACTGAAGATAGGCTTCATCAGGTCTTATGAAGGAATACCCTCTGGGTCATAGTGTCTTCTACAACTCAGGACCACTAGAGATGTACAGAGAACTACTTCTTAGGGTTCGATAGTGACAGTATTTTATTTATAAATTGCATTTCACAGATACTACCAGTTTTAAGGCAAAACTATGACTAAAGCAACAGTGAAGCAATTTCTATTATATTTTTCATCTTTCTATGTTACAGTGAACATGGACCTGTGGCCATTGTATTATGGCCCAGTAATACTGTTGTTTAGATTATGAAAATGCCTATGTCCATCAAATTAAATCTCAAAAAGCACACATATCTTACATACCCAGAAACAATACTTGACCCACAGCAAAATAAGTCAAAGGTAAAATAATCATCTAAAGCAGGAAAGTCAAACTATTTTTATTTTATTTTTGTGACCCTTTTCCATTTAATTGCCTACAGCTCATAAAGTCTTTCCTTTCTTGCGTAATTTTGCAGAAGCATTCTTAAAGATGTTTCCTGATGGTTTTATTACTGCTAAAAAAAAAACAACAGTAAATAATGTGGTTGAAGCTATTATTATTTTTACTATGTAAGTCAACAAAGTGCTTTAGCAGAAATAGATAGGGTTTAGTCTTCAGATCTGATGTGGCCCCATAAACAGTTGTCTAACTCATTTTGGCCTTAGTTCTCATTTGAATTAAACAAGCCTGTTTTAAAGTACCGTATGTTCCTATTTGGTTTTAAACCTTATGCGATCACACACAAAAATCACATTTGCAAACTCCTAGAAGCCTTTCCTCCTGGCAGCAGCGTTTTGGCAGAAAAAAGTCCTGATGCTTGTAAAAGTGTCTAAAGCTTTTACAGGCTTTTAGGCGCATTTACAGGCGCCAAGAGCTTGGACGTTAATTCATTTCATTGGCCAGAATAATAATGTATTCTGACTATTAAAATGAATAAACGCTCAAGTGCTAAATAGCAGCGTCACACGTTTTTCTGCCAAAACTCTGCTGCTCCTGGACACACTGACAGTGGGGGTTTTTTTCTACCTCTAAAAGCTACTACCACTAAACGCTGCTAAAAGCCTATGTGTGTATGGACACTTAAGCTAACATGCAGGGGAGTTTAGAGGCAGGAAAAAACACCTAACGCCAGTAGAAGCAGCTGCAAAAATGTCTCGTATGCATGAGACGTAATAAGTAAGGCCCAGAAGGTCTAAAAATAAAAAGCACCTCTGGCTGCAATACTGAACTCCAGTCTAGAGCTGCCCCCCACAGGTTCTTTCACCATCACTAGATGCTACTAGACTTCTGGGTTTAATGACATCCAGCATCTTTTAATCCACTCCATATGGTCCCAGACTGTCATGGACATGCCCCGTGGGAAACATTATAATGCTGGCATGAGCTCACAGTACTTCTGGACAGTGTGGCACTCAGACATAAATATGCAGGGTTTCCTTGTCCAGGACAAAGTATCACTCAATGCAGCTGCTGAGAAAGAAGAGAAAGGACCTGTAAAATTAGTTGACCAACTAGAAGACTGCAGGAAAAAAGTATTTTAGGATTTTTAAAAAAAAGTAGACAGGGGGAAAAGGGGAGAGTGGAAAAGAAAGGAGTTGGTATTTAACAAGCAGGAAGTACTAACAGGAGGGAGAGTGTAGATGGATAAAGGGATATGATCTCTGATCAACAGCTTTTGTACTGTGTTCAACATGACTTTAACTGTGACTGCATGAAACAACTCTCTGACCCCTTGTCCTTCCTATTGGACCACAAGTGACACCAGAACCACAAATCCATAGATTATAGCTATATGTCCTGTTAGTGGCATAAAGTTACACAAATCTGCTATGAGCAGTGATAGTATCATAATCATGTATCATAATGTAAGGGTATTATGAAGAATGTGCAGCTCTTCCCTGACAGCGAAAACTTAATCTCAATATGATCTCAAAAGTTCTTTCTGGAGGAACACATTTTAAGGTACACAGGAAGGTGAGATGACAATATTAATGAGTTACTAGCAGCCCAACACCACTATTTTTCTCTCCTGTGTCATACTAGCCCTCCAAATGCTTTGCAGAGTACCTCTGAATGGCCAAGCAAACCAGGATCTTCTGGAAGATGGAACATAGATACATCCCCATTGCATATGCCAGCAACCCCACTTTTCAAAATTTTGGTAAGTCCTCAGCATTGGGGGGCACTAAGGAAGACTAATTAAACAGGGGAGAAAGGTATTGGCAATGAATGCTGGTTTATGCATTCTTTTTTACTTCATGTTTACGTTAAAACATTTCTAAGGGCACTTGGATCAGATTCCCAAGCATTAAAGCTCATCATTAATCATCCAGGGAACCACAGGTCATTATATACCCTGATTAAAAATTTTCAGTGTAATATAGGGAAACTGTTCCTGTTTTTTTAGAGGCTTGTCCTGCAGATGGGTTTATACTTTCAGGACAAAATCCCTGCACTTGCAATTGGAGGCTCTTTCCCACCCAAAGTCTATCTGAGCCTCTGAATTCCGGATCTCATATAAGGACTTACCCATCCTGGGCAAACCATAAGTCAGTTTACCCCTTTCCATCTGGAACACCCTGCATGGGTCTTATGCCGCGTACACACGAGCAGACTTTACGGCAGACTTTGCCCGGCGGACTTTTCGACGTACTTTACGATGGACTTTCTGAATGAACGGACTTGCCTACACACAATCCACCAAAGTCCGTCGAATTCGTACGTGATGACGTACGACCGGACTAAAGCAAGGAAGTTCATAGCCAGTAGCCAATAGCTGCCCTAGCGTGGCTTTTTGTCCGTCGAACTAGCATACAGAAGGCGGACTTTTCGACCAGACTCGATTTCAACGGATTAATTTAAAACAAGTTTCAAATCTAAGTCCGTCCAACTTTTGAGAAAACAAAGTCCGCTGGAGCCCACACACGATCGAATTGTCCAACCAAATCCCGTCCGCCGGGCAAAGTCTGCCGTAAAGTCCGCTCATGTGTACGCGGCATTAGGGTCTTACCCTAAAGGGACCATAACCCAAATAACGGGAACGAGTATCTCCTGGCCAGGACCAATCCCTGGTGCCCTGTACATCCAATTAATAAAATAGTTTTAAGTAACCACTGTTTTTCAAAATACCGTATTTATCGGCGTATAACACGCACTTTTTTCCCCTTAAAATCAGGGGAAAGTCGCAGGTGCGTGTTATACGCCGATCCCCGCCGATCCCGATCTGTCTAAATGTCAAAATCGCGGTCCGCGATTTGAAAATGGCGCCGCCGGAGCCGAAGTACACAGAGCCGGTCCTCGGCTCTTTCCGGCGGCTCTCGTTTACTTTCGGCTCCACTCGTAGTCCCGAGCGGAGCTATCCGAACCTACTCGGATAGCTCCGCTCCGGACTACGAGTGAAACCGAAAGTAAACGAGAGCCGCAGGAAAGAGCCGAGGACCGGCTCTGTGTACTTCGGCGCCGGCGGCGCCATTTTCAAATCGCGGACCGCGATTTTGAAGCCCTGGAAGCAGGGACAGGGGATGCAAGGCTGCACTGGGGAAGGCTGCACTGGGGGAGGCTGCACTGAGGAAGGCTGCACTGGGGAAGGCTGCACTGGGGAAGGCTGCACTGGGGCAAGGCTGCACTGGGGAAGGCTGCACTGGGGAAGGCTGCACTGGGGCAAGGCTGCACTGGGGAAGGCTGCACTGGGGAAGGCTGCACTGGGGAAGGCTGCACTGGGGAAGGCTGCACTGGGGAAGGCTGCACTGAGGAAGGCTGCACTGGGGAAGGCTGCACTGGGGAAGGCTGCACTGGGGCAAGGCTGCACTGGGGAAGGCTGCACTGGGGCAAGGCTGCACTGGGGAAGGCTGCACTGGGGAAGGCTGCACTGGGGAAGGCTGCACTGGGGATGGCTGCACTGGGGATGGCTGCACTGGGGAAGGCTGCACTGACAAGGCTGCACTGACAAGGCTGCACTGGGGAAGGCTGCACTGACAAGGCTGACAAGGCTGCACTGGGGAAGGCTGCACTGACAAGGCTGACAAGGCTGCACTGGGGAAGGCTGCACTGACAAGGCTGACAAGGCTGCACTGCGGAAGGCTGCACTGACAAGGCTGCACTGGGGAAGGCTGCACTGACAAGGCTGACAAGGCTGCACTGGGGAAGGCTGCACTGACAAGGCTGCACTGGGGAAAGCTGCACTGACAAGGCTGACAAGGCTGCACTGGGGAAGGCTGCACTGACATGGCTGCACTGACAAGGCTGCAATGAAGAGCATTTAAATGTAAGTTTTTTTTCCCTTCAACTTCCCTCCTAAAAGTTTTTTTTCCTTAAAATTCCCTCCTAAATTGGGGTGCGTGTTATACGCCGGTGCGTGTTATACGCCGATAAATACGGTACAATATACTAAAACATGACATTTTAGCATTAATAGATTTTATACTGTAACTGCACGGCGGGTCAGTTTTGAAAAGTAGGACATTTCCAGGAGAAGTTGGATGACAGGTAGTATATGCCCTATTTTGTTAATCATATTCGCTGACATATCCACCATTGAAAATGATTTTGCTAACATTTGCCAACATCTGATTTCTGATGGCTAGCCCTTTGTTAGTTAACTGGCTTTAAGAGTCCTTTAGACCCCTAACCTGTTTATCATATATGTGGACATTTACAGAAATAACAACATAGCATTAAAAAAAAAAAGTTTTAATATTTTCTAAATTTATCAAATGTATCCTGTAGTGTCTACTGATGTCCTGTGACAGATCGTTTTATTGTAACAGTTGGGTTGCCTAATAGAATATTAAAAGCTCCTCTTCCCCTCCTTTCATCTTTTAGAATAGAGAGGCACAGGATGATATAAGGGGCGCATAGAATTCTATGTATGAGTTTCCTGGGGTTTATGCTGGAATAATTTCTCTAAAATGATATGTGCTATTAGTCCGGATATGGTGAATGATGTAAAAGTTACATAGTTCTTGACGTTGGGACTTTAACATCTGTGGCATTTTTATTCCTAATTCCTTAAAAAGTATACCTGCATAGATGATGAATGAAGGACCCTTAACCACTTGACCTTCGGAATATTTACCCCCCCCTTCTGACCAGGCCATTTTTTGCAAAACGGCACTGCGTTACTTTAACTGACAATTGCACGGTCATTAGACACTGTACCCTAATAAAATTTGTCATTTTTTTCCACAAATAGAGCTTTCTCGTGGTATTTGGTCACCTTGCGCTTTTTTTGCACTATAAAAAAAAAAAAGCCAACAATTTTGAAAAAATAAATACTTTCTGCTATAAAACATATCCAATAAAAAAAATTTAAAAATATAATTTCTTTATCAATTTAGGCCAATATCTATTCTGCTACATATTTTTGGTAAACAAAATCCTAATAAGTGTATATTGATTGGTTTGCACAAAAGTTATAGCGTCTACAAACTATGGGATATTTTTATTTATTTATTTTTACTAGTAATGGCGGCGATCAGCGACTTATAGCGGGACTGTGATATTGCGGTGGACATCAACTGACACTTTTTGGGAACCAGTGTTACTAATACAGTGATCTGCGCTAAAAATATGCACTGTCACTGTACTAATGACACTGGCTGGGAAGGGTTAACATTAGGGGCAAGTAAAAGGCTAAACTGTGAGCCTAACCAGTGTTTTACTATACTGTGTTAGGTGCTTTTACTAGGGGAAGAGATGGAATTTATTCCCTGCTTTGCAGGAAAACAAACTCCATCCCTTCCTCCCTGTCAGAATGGCGATCTGCCTTGTTTACATAGGCAGATCACAGTCCCATCTTTCTACCCGACAATCTGCAGGTGCTGGTGGACATCGAGTACATGCAGGGCCAGTGCTGCCACTAGGTGAACTAGGGCGCACGGCCACCTAGGGCGCAGCCACGACCAGTACCACATTCCTCTACTGTCACCTCCTCATCCCTGGTGGATGTCACCTCTAGAGCAGCCGTCCCTCCCCCACACACACCAGTGCACCTGCACACAGTAGAAGTAAGCTAAGGTCATGGCAAGCTCAAGGTCATTCACTGGATGATGGGGATCACCACTGTCTGCAGCCCTAAGCCTCAAATCACTGCCTGCCATCGCCCACCAGCATGGAGCTTGGGATGGAGATGCCAGTTTGACTGGTCTGCAAGCCGAGATGGAGGAGTTCAGGCATAGGGTGGAGAGGCAACTGGAGGATGTGCTTCACCCGGCAGGGCCCCGCTCCCATCACCGACCAGCAGTGTGAGAACCGGAGGATGCGGGAGCAGGTGGACGAACTCTCCTGACAGGTGGAACTGTGTGAGCACTGAGCTGGGTGGCGGGACTGAGCAGGGACTGACAGACCAGGTACTCCTACCATGCACTGCTAGCTGAGTCAGGCAAGGCAGCTCAGGTCAGTTCAATGAGGGGCCACACACATCACAGGGGGTATTCTATACAAGGCAGTTTGTGCAGGAAGGGGGGCAGTTAGTGCAGGAAGGGATTGTAGGGTTAATGGGGGCAGTATATACAGAAAAGGTGGTGTAGGGTTAAATGGGGAAGTGTATACAGGAAGAAGGTGTAGGGATAAAGGGGGGCAGTGTGTGTGCAGTAAGGTGGGCAGTGTGTGCAGGAAGGGGGTGTAGGGTTAAAGGGGGCAGTGTGTACAGCAAGGGAGGTCAGTGTGTACAGGAAGAGGGGAGTAGGGTTAAAGGGGGGCAGTGAGTACAGGAAGGGGGCTGTAAGTATAAAGGGGGCAGTGTATACAGGAAGGGGAGTGTAGGGTTAAAAGGGGGGCATTATGTGCAGGAAGGGGGGCAATGTGTACAGTTTTTTTGGGGGGGGGTGCAAGTAGCTGGTCTTGCCGAGGGCACAAAATAGTCTAGCACCGGCCCTGAGTACACGGCACCTTCGGCTTCCACTGTGTGTAATGACAGCAGAAGATAGCCGCCGGCAGGGCACATGTGTCACAAGTGTCGCTGGCGCACAGCTGCTGCCCTGTAGCAGTAAAACTAATATAGGGCGGTCTGGAAGAGGTGAAAAAGTATAGCTGCATAGATGATGAACAAAGGACCCTTAAAACTAGTTAACCAGAGAGTTGATGGCCATCTTCCCCTTCATGGTGGGGCAGGTACTGTAGGTGGCACATAAGTCCTCCATGTCAGAAGCAGTTCCTCTGTGTGGTGAAAAGCCTTGTGCTCATCAGCACTGGCATTGATGCTTTGGGGAAGAAAGTTTCCATTATTGGTGACTCCTCCAAAAGCCCTCATCAGTGCTAAAGGACATATAGGCTAATGTCCTGGGTGGGTAGAGTCCAGGGGCGGACTGATAACTCATGGGGCCCCCGGTCAATAGGAGATTATGGGGCCCCCAGGCAATCAGAGATTATGGGGCCACACAGTATACACACACACAGTATACAATCACACCGTATACACATACATGTACACACAGTATACATAGACAGATGTAAAAAAAACACAGATTTATACATACTGTCCCTGTGTTTTACTGAGGCTGGCAACCCTGATGGGGCCCCCTAGTGGCCCAGGGCCCTCGGGCAGTGCCCGAGTGGCTCAATGGTCAGTCCGCCCCTGGTAGAGTCCCTAAATGTACAGATTGAGTTTTTGTAAATATACTGCACATTAGATATTTACAATCACCAGTTGTCATATACTGTACATGAAATTCAAATGTTTAGCATTACAAATATGACAACGTGACAGGCAAATGTCAAATGGTAATCCGGGTAAAGTGTCAGTCAGCTGACTTTTATTATTCCACTGGGTAGTTCTTTGACTGATACTGTATATATTTGTTTCTACACAGATGCCATACCTTGCATACTTAGAAATAAATCCATAGTATATTTAATTAAAAGGAAAACATTTCGTATTATACTGGTATCCTACCCTACAAACTAATTGTACTAATATAAAAAACAAGGGACAAGTTGCCTCCCTGCTGAAACTCTGCGTTCCAGACTGCAGCCCATAGGGCCTTCCAACAATTCCTCCACAGTACAAAACATAAGCAAAAAAAAAAAAGTTTAATATTTGTTTTCTTCCAAAAAAAAAAATCTTGTTCTTGTTTCTGCAAACTTGATGCTTTGAATTGATTTCCGATACAAAACATGTAATGTGCTCTATAAATTATTCTACCATTAGTCGAAGCCTGGTAAATAAGATTAAGATATTATTTTTTCATTATTATTATTATTTACTAAGGTAGAGGCGTCAGCATTGATTTCCCATTCTATCCAGCATCTCCTAGCCCGGCAGGCCACCACTTAGGGAACTCTTTTCTTTTTTTTTTAGCTCCATATGTTTCCCACTTACTCAGTCCAGAGAATCCTTAACAAGAGCAAGGAAGACATCTGGAGACAGAAGGAAAACAGCAGCACTCAGTACTGTAACTTGCATGGCATCGCGGCAGGAACAAGGACCCAGCAGCTGGCCCTATCACCTTGGAAACCGCTGCCTGAAAGAAAGAGAAAACAGATGAGGGGGGTCCCTGGACCGAAGCCCCCTCCCCTATATATTTATTTTTACAGCACTGAAAAAAAAGTCGTGCTTCATTGAGTCCTTTGTAGGTTTATTTTACTGGAGCACAGTAAAAAATCAGGCATTGTGCCCAGCTGGTGTTCTGAGTTATGGCCATCTGATGCAAGGTGTTCACCAGATCCAACACAAAAAGATAATAAAATAGTCAGGGGGTCGCCAGGGAATTAGGGTGATATATTTTTATACCTGCAGCCTGACTAAAGGCATGTCCTCGTTTGCATGGAAGGGCCATTGTGGAGAATCAGAAAACGAGGTGAGAAATTGTCAGAAAAAATGCTTTCGTTTTATTCATTGAGGGCAAATGCATCTTTGCTATTCAAGAAGCAGATTAGAACAGGCAGGCGTGACAGCAGAGTGTGAGGCTGGCGTCCTCCTGCAGAATTTATTCTAGATTCATAAAAAAAAAAAACATTTTTACAGAGTGGGGCGACCTGGTGGCTTTGCGAAACAAGCAACAGACTTGGGTGGCACACCCTAAAAATGCATTTACATTCAAGATGATGCGGCTATAGGAGCGCAAACTACATCAAAGTAACCTATTATCAGTGGGAGATGCAGGACCTTTCATTCTATGAATAGTGTAGGACCCACTGATAATGGGGTACTTTGATGCAGTAAGTGGGCTTAGCACTATATGGCCATATGGTGTAACCAAATCCCCATATTTTTGAATATGTTCAGCCTTGCAGGATTTAAATCTCATTTTTGTATGTGTGCTCTGTAATATATTTTGTTCTGTTATAACAGTACCATCTTGAATGTAAATGCCTTTTTAGGGTGTGCCCCCCCAAGTCTTTTGTTTGTATATTGTAAGGGTCCTGACCAGATCCCTTGGGCCAAAAATTTTTGAACGAAGGGATCAACAGCAGATTAATGTTGAGGGATTTAAATCAACGGTGGGATTGTTTTTTTTTAGACTGCTATCACACCGAGGCGTCGGGCGGTTTACCGTAGTTTTTGCAAAGGTTTTCGGACGCTAGCAGGGCACTTTTAACCCCGTTGGCGGGCAAAAAAGTGTTAAATCAACCCGCAAAGCGCCACTGCAGCGGCGCTTTGCCGGTGGTTCGGTGGCGCTGCCCATTTATTTCAATGGGCAGGAGCAGTGTATACAATGCTCCTTCACTGCTCCAAAGATGCGGCTTACAGGAGTTTTTTTAACATTCTTCCAGCGCATCGCCTTCGTGTGAAAGCACTCGGGCACTCGGGCTTTCACACTGAGACTGCAGGGGAGCCATTTTTCAGGCGCTTTACAGGCGCTATTTTTAGCCCAAAAGCGCCTGAATAATGCCTCAGTGTGAAAGGGGTCTTAATCTTTTCAACTCCCCTCCCCTTCCCCATACATCTCAGCTCCATCCTGTATATATATACCTTCTGTATTCATTTGTAAACATTATCATCTGTAGTGCATGAAAAGAGAGATTAGCAGTTTCTCTGAGATGCTGCAAATTAGCATGAACAAGTGAATCTTCTACATTAAAATGGTATTAAACTAAAAATGTAATATATTGCAGTTTACCAATCCTTAGATGTGATGGCTGCATCAGTTTTCTTATCTTATGCCCCGTACACACGATCGGAAATTCGGCCAGCAAAAGACTGATGAGAGCTTTTGGTCGGAAAATGCGACCGTGTGTATGCTCCATCGAATTCGAATTCCAGCCAGCAAAAGATTGAGAGCATGTTCTCAATTTTTCGGTCGGAAAAATTTCCGATCGGAAATTCCGATCGTCTGTACAAATTCTGATGCACAAAATTCCTACGCATGCTCGGAAACAATTCGACGCATGCTCAGAAGCATTGAACTTCATTTTCTCGGCTTGTCATAGTGTTGTACGTCACCGCGTTCTTGACGGTCGAAAGTTCAGAGAACTTTTGTGTGGCCGTGTGTATGCAAGCCAAGCTTGAGCGGAATTCCGTCGGAAAAACCATCCAAGTTTTTTCTGACCGAAAATCCGCTCATGTGTACGGGGCAACAGACTTCTTTCCCTCTGTTTTCACCTTGTGATCTGGCCAGTAACACACCTATTAGAGTGCCCCTACTCTAGATAAAGCAGCACAGGGGCACCTTTGGTCAGCAGCATTGTCAGTCCGGGGGAGGGGAGTGTTAGACATATTAGCAGTTTTAAATCCACTAACAAATTGAAGCCAGACTCCAGCTACTACCTTATAAACAGTTACAGCTGTTTTTTTTTTCCTTTTGGGATAAATGTTTTATATAAATAGAAAAAAAGCTAATCACTGTAAGCATCCCTGCTAGTGTTAAATGGTTTGTCTCATCCATGTAAACTGATACATTCTGCTGGAGCGCTTGTACTTTAAAAAAACACCAGACTTGCTGGCTGGATCACCAGATGGAAATAGAAGAAACTTCCCTACAATAGGACATCCGTGGATGTCCTTGGGTTGGAGTGGTTATGCCAGGATGATGCCTGCAGCTACAGGCATCAACCCGGTATTAAAATTTGTAGCCACCGATTGCCTTCTAAGCAGAAGTGATTAGAGTGGCTGAACAGCCACTCAATCACTTCTGCGGGTGGTGGAAGGGGACCACCACCCCGTATTTCCCGGGCTTCCCCATCCAATCACAGAGCCAGTGGCAACAGCAGCACTACACAGAGAGAGAGCAATTGACGTTGTTCCTCCCTCTCTGTGGCCCCGGAAACTGGAAGCAGCAAGGATTTCGGCACTTCTGGTTTTGGTTGTTTGTTTACCTTGGCTGTTAGCAGGCTAGAAAGCAACTGACCAGACCAATTTGTGTCTGATCGGCTGCATTGGAGGCCAGGGGAGAGATTTGAGGTCTATTAGACCCCAGAGCTCTTCATAAAGAGGACCTGTCACGGCCCATGCTGTCACAAGGGATGTTGTTCATCCCTTGTAACAGCAATAAAGTTAAAGTGATTTTAAAGTCTCATTTTTTTTCTATAAAAATAACAAACATGTTATACTTACCTACTCTGTGTAGTGGATTTGCACAGAACAGTCCAGATCCTTATCTTCTCAGGTGCCTCTTCTGTGCTCCTGGCCCCTCCCTTCTGTTGAGTGCCCCCACAGCAAGCAGCTTGCTATGGGGGCATCCAAGCCAAGTCACAGCTCCCTGTGTCTATTCAGACACAGAGCTGCGACCCGGCCCCACCCCCCTCTCTCCTGATTGGCTGACTGACTTTGATTGAGCGAATGGCACCCCTGCTGTGTTTCAGCCAATCAGGAGGGCTAAAACACTCGTGGACATAGATGGACAGAGATGGGGCTTAGGTAAATATTAGGGGGCTGAGGGGGGCTGCTGCAAACAGAAGGCTTTTCATCTTAATGCATAGAATGCATTAAGATAAAAATCCTTCTGACTTTACAACTCCTTTAAAAAAGAAAAAATTTAAGAAGACGGTGTAAAAAATAATTTTAGATAAAATATATATTTAAAAAGTGTAAAGTGCCCCTGCCCCCCGTGCTTACGCACAAATGTAAACCTGTAGGTAACTCCCACAGGTATGTAAATGGTGATCACACCACCCTTGTGAGGTTTAGCCACAAATGTCAGAGCAAGAGCAATAATTCTAGTACCAAACCTCGTGTGTAACTCTAAACTGGTAACCTGTAAGAGTGTTTAAAGTGTCGCCTATGATGAATTTTAAGTACCGTAGTTTGGCACCATTCCACAGGCGTAGACACTTTTAAAGCATGACATGTTAGGTATCTGTTTACCCAGCATACCATCATCTTTTACATTTTACAAAAAAAATGGGTATTATATGGTGTTTGTGTGCAAAAACATTCATGAAAGTGTTTTCTTTCCTCAAAGATTACCCTTGAAAAATTGCTGCGCAAATACCATGTGTAATACCATGGCAATAAAGATTGCCATCACCCATCATTTTATTCTCTAGGGCCTCTGCTAATATATATATATATATATATATATATACAGTATCTCACAAAATTGAGTATACCCCTCACATTTTTGTAAATATTTTATTATATCTTTTCAAGTGACCACACTGAAGAAATGACACTTTACTACAATGTAAAGTAGTGAGTGTACAACTTGTATAACAGTGTAAATTTGCTGTCCCCTCAAAATATATCAAAACACAGCCATTAATATCTAAACCGCTGGCAACGAAAGTGAGTACACCCCTAAATGAAAATGTCCAAATTGGGCCCAATTAGCCATTTCCCTCCCCGTTGTCATGTGACTTGTTAGTGTTACAAGGTCTCAGGTGTGACTGGGGAGTAGGTGTATTAAATTTGGTGTTATCGCTTTCACTCTCTCATACTGGTCACTGGAAATTCAACATTGCACCTCATGGCAAAAAACTCTTTGAGGATCTGAAAAAAAGAATTGTTGCTCTACATAAAGATGGCCTAGTCTATAAGAAGATTGCCAAGACCCTGAATTTAAGCTGCAGCATGGTAGCCAAGACCATACAGCGGTTTAACAGGACTGGTTCCACTCAGAACAGGCCTCGCCATGGTCGACCAAATAAGTTGAGTGCACATGCTCAGCGTCATATCCAGAGGTTGTCTTTGGGAAATAGATGTATGAGTGCTGCCAGCATTGCTGCAGAGGTTGAAAGGGTGGGGGATCAGCCTGTCAGTGCTCAGACCATATGGTGCACACTGCATCAAATTGGTCTGGGTGGCTGTCGTCCCAGAAGGAAGCCTCTTCTAAAGATGATGTACAAGAAAGCCTGCAAACAGTTTGCTGAAGACAAGCAGACTAAGGACATGAATTACTGTCCATGTCCTGTGGTCTGATGAGACCAAGATGAACTTATTTGGTTCAGATGGTGTCAAGCATGTGTGTCGGCAACCAGGTGAGGAGGACAAAGACAAGTGAGTCTTGCCCACAGTCAAGCATGGTGGTGGGAGTGTCATGGTCTGGGCCTGCATGAGTGCTGCCGGCACTGGGGAGCTACAGTTCATTGAGTGAACCATGAATGCCAAGCATGATCCCCTTCCTTCGGAGACTGGGCCGCAGGGCAGTATTCCAACATGATAACGACCCAAAACACACCTCCAAGACAACCACTGCCTTGCTAAAGAAGCTGAGGGTAAAGGTGATGGACTGGTCAAGCATGTCTACAGACCTAAACCATATTGAGCATCTGTGGGGCATCCTTAAAGGCAAGGTGGAGGAGCGCAAGGTCTCTATCTACCAGCTCTGTGATGTCGCCATGGAGCAGTGGAAGAGGACTCCAGTAGCAACCAGCAGGGGCGTAACTACCACCATAGCGACCCATGCGGGCGCTATGGGGCCCGCAGCCGAGTGGGGCCCAGTGAGGATTAGAGCACTGCCGGCACAGTCTCCCAGCCAGGGGAAGAGAGAGGAAAGGAAGAGGCGAGCTGTCCGTATCAGCAGAGAGCTGAATTGCCCGATGTAAGAGCTTTCATTAGAACTTCCAGTGTTCCCGGGGCTCATGTCACATAGCTCCACCTTTTGGCCCGGTGCCTTTGATAGACAGAACGCCGATCCAATGCGGGACATGTAACGTCATCAAAGGCGTCGGGCCAAGAGGTGGGGCTATGTGACGATGAGCCCCGGGAAGACGGGAAATTCAAATGAAAGCTATTACAGCGGGCAATCCCGCTCTCTGCTGATCTGGGTGGCTTGCCCCTTCCTCTGCATAGGTGGGGCTGTATGGGGCACAGGCAGACCAGGCTGTATTGGGCACAGGTCACGCTATATTGGGCACAGGTCACGCTGCATTGGGCACAGGTCACGCTGTATGTGGCACAGGTCACGCTGCATTGACACTAGGGCAGCTGGGGGGGGGCTGTTTGCAGGGGGGCCCCATACAACATTTTGCTATGGGGCCCTGCTATTTCTAGTTACACCCCTGGCAACCAGCGAAGCTCTGGTGAACTCCATGCCCAAGAATGTTAAGACAGTGCTGGAAAATAATGGTGGCCACACAAAATATTGACACTTTGGGCCCAATTTGGACATTTTCACTTAGGGGTGTACTCACTTTTGTTGCCAGCGATTTATACATTAATGACTGTGTGTTGAGTTATTTTGATGGGACAGCAAATTTACACTGTTATACATGCTTAACACTCACCACTTTACACTGTAGCAAAGTGTAATTTCTTCAGTGTTGTCGCATGAAAACATATAACAAAATATTTACAAAAATGTGAGGGGTGTACTCACTTTTGTGAGACACTGTATATATATATATATATATATATATACAAAAAAGGAGTTCATTCTTGTTAAACGATCTGAATGACAACATGGATTGTAGATACTGTATGCCTACCTTCATTAGTCTGCAGTGGTTAATGGTTTTATCCATGAACACCCGAATGACTGTTCAAGGTGTTTCCACACATAAACATCACAGTTGTTCTTACTGTACTATCAGCAGATTTCAGGGGCCTCGGGCCTACACAAGCTCAGAACACTATTATAAATAGTTTTTTTTTTGCATTTGAAAGAAACACAACTTCTATAGAACCCCAACAGCAGTTGTCAGAATATAATTGCACAATCACTTGTAACAGTGGTCAAATTTTAATCCCCAGTTCTGCTGACTGTACTACTCTGCACAAAGTGAAACGCACTGTGGATGTTCTGCCAATTTCACTTATATTGTTGCCCTGCATGAAGTCTCCACATACACTCCCAGATGTTCCTCTTTTTCGCTACCCTACAGGGTAGAAAAGGACCTATCTTCAGAACTTCAGTACACAAGGCCTAAGAGACTGGACAAAGGGGTGACACTATCAAGTGTCTTGCTTCTACTTCAGATCATTGACATCCATACACATCACTAAGGTAACTGTGACAAAGGAAAGCTGCATGCAAGAGCCAGGGGTCACCGATCTCATCTATTGTCCAGCACAAGGCTTGCACACTCTAGCCTTTAACATCGACTCTGTCCCTGTATTAAATGGAGAAAAGGAGAAAGGATGAAGCTTTGACAGCAGGGTCAGGACTATAGCCTTTGTGACACCCTTAGATGGTTAACATGAAAGAAACAGGAAAGAGTATCTGAAGAGTGAATAAGGCAGCTTCTTCTGTCAAACTGCAGGACTAATGGCAGCCCTGACCCTAGGTTGAAGGAAACAACCCTCCCTTAAAATACATACATGCTCCTTACCATTGTATCCACTGCCAAGATGAACCCATTGAGCCCATTACAAGTCACCTAGATGGCAAATGTCAAATGTATAAATAAAATAAAGGCCTGATTAGTGACATGATTGATTGTCAGTTTATAACAAGATCAGCAACTTGTTTTAAGGCCAATGAACAAGATTTACTCAGTAACTGTGCTATGTGCCAATTACATATTAGTAAACTAGAATCCTTGTCATTTGAAACATAATGGTTTTGGAGGTGACAAGCATAGTGTATCCATTGTATGTAACTGCATATTTATTGATAAAGTATTTAGCATCGCCAGGAACTTGGTACTACGAGATCAAAATAAATGGATGAAATTCATGATAGGTAGGTAAGTAGCTTCTTCTCAAAGGAGCTCTGGCCGGCTGTTACATAATAACAACATCAAGTACAATGCAGGACCAATAGTCCTGCATGGTACATAGGATTGAAGAGGACCCAGCCACAATCCAGAGTGTTAGACAGAATAGGAGGAGTGTGTCAGAGGAAGGAACCAGCTGGGAATCATTCTTCCTTATTCCTTTGCCTCTAGGCTCAACAAGCCTTTCAACGTGTATGCTATCCCAACATTTCAAATTCCTGATATGTGTCTGTTCTACCATGTATTTGTATTAAAAAATATCCTGTTCTCTTTGTATTGCTTCCTTTGTGTGAAATACCTGGTGATCCAGCTAGTCCCCCAGCTTTCCTATTTCAAACTGAACACCCTAGGGCATGGAAGCACATTTACCCCAGTATGGTCAGTTTCATCTTTGCATTCTACTTGGGAGCACAGCCTGGCTGTAATCCAATGGTTAGACTCGAGCTAACTCCCCCCCTCTGCACAGCTCTTCACTAGTAAGATCAGTGTACTGCTGTTTCTCTGCCTCCTGCTGTCATGCCCCCCTGCATGTCCACCACCAACTCTCTAAGCCTCTTATGCAGCTGAGAACAGAGGTCATACAGTATGATCACTTATAAAAAAAGAAATTTATAATATTTTTATGTACAGTATATACACAAATGTTTTGCCTTGTATTACTATTTTAAAATGAATGGGTTGTTTTACAAGCTATGGATTCACATATACTTTAAATCTTGCAGCGCAGGGTGGGGGGGCATTGCAAGTGTAGTTTTTCCAACAATCCTGAAGTTCAGCTTTAAAGCAAACTGTGCACCTTCAAGCACAAATGACTTACATTTTCAGTTCTCCTGCTTTGGACATGGTACTAGTGAACAGCCAGGGTATTAATAGACAACCAAATTACAAACAGGTAAAAAGGTATAAATATGAGCACAGAAGACAAATGACAAAGCAGGTCAGGTAGAGACACTCACAGTCAGAATGAGAAGTTGGTGGGGGATCACATACAGTATATGAATCTAAAGTGCAGGTGGCTACCATGCTTGTATTTAGAGGACAACCAATCAGAAGTTTATGTGATCCTTCCACCGCCCTATGTGATCCTCCTACTGACTACTCATTGAGATGCTGGCTCAAATGATACTTGTTTTAATTGTTACCCAAATTTCACCAAGGCTTCTGAAATTATACAAACAAATATGAAGTTGCAGGTGTCTTTATTAAAGAGTAAGCAATAGTGCCAAAACTAACAACAGCTTAACAGGAATCTGTACATTTTGAACTATAGGACCTCCCATTGCAGGGTTTGGGACAGTCTTATGTGCGGTGTCTTGTGAGTCACTGACCTGTAAATGGTGTGCAGTACAGAAGTTCTGACTTTTCAGTCTTCAGTAGCTGTATGCTTGCTTCAGATCACCAGGTACAAATACCAGGATCAGGAAGGATAACTGCCCCTGAGCATGCACCTTTAAAAACTCTTTGTTAATGGCTGCCCAAATACAGTTAGGGCCACATATATTTGGACATAGGCACAATGTTAGTTTTTTTCAGGTTTTTACCAAAACATTTTTCAAGCTATAGTCATATAACGGATATGGGCTAAAAGTGCACACTCTCAGATTTAATTTGAGGGTATGTACATCCAAATCGGAGGAAGGGTTTAGGAATTACAGCTCTTAAGAATAGCCACCCTTCCCCTTTTTCAAGGCCCCAAAAGTAATTGGATAGCAGCAACATTAGGAGTGGCCAAATCAACAGTTTGGTACATTCTGAGGAAAGAAGAACGCACTGGTGAGCTCAGCAACATAAAAAGGCCAGGATGTCCACGGAAGACAACAGGATGATCGCATGATCCTCTCTATGGTAAAGAAAAACCCATTTACAACATCCAGACAAGTGAAGGATACTCTCCAGGAGGTGGGTGTATCAACGTCAAAGTCTGCAATCAAGAGAAGACTTCACAAGAGCAAATACAGAGGGTTCACCACAAAGTGCAAACCATTCATAAGCCTCAAGAAAAGAACAGCCAGATTAGACTTTGCCAAAAAACATCTAAAACAGCCAGATCAGTTCCTGAAAAGCATTCTTTGGACGGATTAAACTAAGATTAATCTGTACCAGAATGACGTGGAGAAAAAAGTGTAGAGAAGGCTTGGAACAGCTCATGACCAAAGCACACAACATCATCTGTAAAGCATGGTGGAGGCAGTGTGATGGCATGGGCATGCATGGCTTCCAGTGGCACTGGGTCGTTGGTG
This sequence comes from Lithobates clamitans, assembly GCA_037952925.1. Classification (NCBI taxonomy): domain Eukaryota; kingdom Metazoa; phylum Chordata; class Amphibia; order Anura; family Ranidae; genus Lithobates; species Lithobates clamitans. The sequence goes on along the minus strand of JBBGZY010000053.1, from coordinate 8,026,189 downwards.
TTTATTGATGATGTGACAAATGACAGAAGCAGACGGATGAATTCTGCAGTGTTTAGAGATATGCTGTCAGCCTAGATTCAGCCAAATACAGCACAGTTGATTGGATGGCGCTTCACAGTACAGATGGACAATGATCCAAAACACACTGCAAAAGCAACCCAGGAGCTTTTGAAGGAAAATAAGTGGAATATTCTGCAATGGCCGAGTCAATCAGATGATGTCAGCCCAATTGAGCATGCATTTCACTTGCTGAAGGCAAAACTAAAGGCAGAAAGACCCACAAACAAAGAACAACTGAAGATAGCTGCAGTTAGAGCCTGGCAAAGCATCAGAAAGGAGGAAACCCAATCTTTGGTAATGTCCATGGGTTTTAGAGTTCGGACAGTCATTGCCAGTAAAGGATTCTCAACAAAATATTAAAAATGAAAATTTTATTTATGATTATATTCATTTGTTCAATTACATTTGAGCCCCTGAAAATGGTTGCAGTTCCTAAAATGTGTACTTGATATTTATGTTCAATCCCTTGAATTAAAGCTGAAAACCTGCACTTCAAATTAATTTGGATTGTATCATTTTAATTTTATTTTGGTGGCATACAGAACCAAAAGTATGAAAATTGTGCCTGTGTCCAAATATATATGGACCTACCTGTAGGTTCACTTAAGGCTGTTAACATTTAACGATGACCCCTTTGCAATGGAGGTGCATTTCTACATTAGCTCAGGGTTCAGAGATGACACTGTGACTCATTACTGCATCCCAGTATTGACATTTTACATTTTCCTACATAAATTTTGAGATTTTCTTAAAGCCAGTTGATGATGATGTTTCTTTTTCTACCTGTGAGTGCTACTAAGATTTAAAAAATGCTAAAATTGAACCATATGTAAAGTATGTATCATCAGCAAAGGGTCTATTCAGTGAACAGGTTGCTTAGTCCTGAAATGGCAAAGTGTGAATTTGCTTAATGGCTAGTTGGTGTCGGACACCAAAAAACAGAGCACAAGGCAGTGTTGCCAACCTACCAGATGGAAATTTACTGACATGACGTTCAAAATTTACTAGGACATCCAAGTTTTTACTGGCATTTCCAAAAGTTACAAAATTACTTTTAATTGCAAATTTCAGTATTTAGGCTACAAACAAGTACAATATTATTTAACCACTTGACCACTGGGCACTTAAACCCCCTTAATAACCAGACCAATTTTCAGCTTTTGGTGCTCTCACATTTTGAATGAAAATTACTCAGCCATGCAACACAGTATCTATATGAATTTTTTGTCCTTTTTTTCACACAAATAGAGCTTTCTTTTGGTGGTATTTAATCACCACTGGGTTCTTTATTTTTTGCGCTATAAAAGAAAAAAGACCGAAAAATCTGTAAAAAAATTAATTTTTCTTCGTTTCTGTTATAAAATTTTGAAAATTAGTAATTTTTCTTCATATATTTTGGCCAAAATTTATACCGCTACATATCTTTGGTAAAAATAACCCAAATTAGTGTATATTATTTGGTCTTTGTGAAAGTTATAGCGTCCACAAGCTATGGTACCAATATCTGAAAATTGATCACACCTGAAGTACTGACGGCCTATCTCATTTCTTGAGACCCTAACATGCCAGAAAAGTACAAATACCCCCCAAATGACCCCTTCTTGGAAAGAAGACATTCCAAGGTATTTAGAAAGATGCATGATGAGTTTTTTGAAGTTGTCATTTTTTCCCACAATTCTTTGCAAAATCAAGTTTTTTTTTTTTCGTTTTTTTTTTTTTACAAAATTGTCATATTAGCAGGTTATTTCTCACACACAGCATATGCATACCACAAATTACACCCCAAAACACATTCTGCTATTACTCCCGAGTACGGCGATACCACATGTGTGAGACTTTTACACAGCGTGGCCACATACAGAGGCCCAACATGCAGGGGAGCACCTTCAGGCGTTCTGGAGCACCCAGGCCAATTCTGACATTTCTTTCCTACATGTAAAAATCATCATTTATTTGCTAGAAAATTACATAGAACCCCAAAACATTATATATGTTTTTTTAGCAAAGACCCTAGAGAATACAATAGCGGTCATTGCAACTTTTTATCTCGCACGATATTTGCGCAGCAATTTTTTCGAACGCGTTTTTTTTGGAAAAAAAACAGTTTTTTGCTTTAAAAAAAAACAAAACAGTAAGGATAGCCCAATGTTTTTGCATAATATGAAAGATGAAGTTACGCCAAGTTAATAGATACCTAACATGTCACCTTTCAAAATTGCACACGCTTGTAGAATGGTGCCAAACTTCGCCACTTAAAAATCCCCATAGGCGACGCTTTAAAATTTTTTACTGGTAACAAATTTTGAGTTACAGAGGAGGTCTAGGGCCAAAATTATTGCTCTCGCTCTACCGATCGCAGCGATACCTCACATGTGTGGTTTGAACACCGTTTTCATATGTGGGCGGGACTTACGTATGCGTTCGCTTCTGCATGCGAGCACATGGACAGGGGCGCTTTAAAAATTTTTTTTTTTTTTTTATTGTTCATTTTACTTTAATTATTTTAGTTTGACACTTTTTTCCAAAAAAAAAATTTTTTTGATCACTTTTATTCCTATTACAAGGAATGTAAACATCCCTTGTAATAGGAATATGGCATGACAGGTCCTCTTTACAGTGAGATATGGGGTCAATAAGACCCCACATCTCACCTCTAGGCTGTTCCTGAAATTAAAAAAAAAAAAAAAAAAAGATCCTGGCTTCGATCGTAGCGGTGAGTCGGTAGAAGCACCGGAGGGCGGCGGGAGGGGGGGCGTCCCCTCTCGCCTTCCGTAAGAACGATCAAGCAGTGTAACAGCCGCTATGATTATTCTCATGGTATAGGGAATCGCCGGCTGAAAAATATGATATCTGAATGATGCCTGTAGCTGCACCCATCATTCAGATATCCCCGCACAAAGTCAAGGACGTCGTATGACGGAAGGCGGGAAGTGGTTAAAACGCTTTTTTTTTTTTAACACAAAGTTGTCCATTTATACAATATTTCTAACACATAGCATGTATATACCAAAAATGACCCCCCAAAATAGATTTTCCTACTCCTCCTGAGTACGGTGATACCACATGTGTGAGACTTCCACAGCCTGGTCACATACAGAGGCTGGGTATGGCTGAGCATGGCTGGGTATTGCAGAGTATCGCCGAGTATGACTGGGTATGGCAGAGTATGGCTGGGTATCATCGAGTATTGCAGAGTATGGCTGGGTATTGCGGGGTATTGCAGAGTATGGCTGGGTATGGCAGAGTATTGCGGGTTATGGCAGAGTATTGCAGATTTTTGCGGGGTATTGCAGAGCATGGCTGGGTATGGCAGAGTATGGCTGGGTATCACTGAGTATTGCAGAGTATGGCTGGGTATCACTGAGTATTGCAGAGTATGGCTGGGTATTGCGGGATATTTCAGGGTATTGCGGGGTATTCCAGGGTATGGCAGAGTATTGCGGGGTATTCCAGGGTATTGCGGGGTATGGCAGAGTATTGCGGGGTATGGCAGAGTATTGCGGGGTATGGCAGAGTATTGCGGGGTATGGCAGAGTATTGCGGGGTATTTTGGGGTATGGCAGAGTATTGCGGGGTATGGCAGAGTATTGCGGGGTATTCCAGGGTATGGCAGAGTATTGCGGGGTATTCCAGGGTATGGCAGAGTATTGCGGGGTATTCCAGGGTATGGCAGAGTATTGCGGGGTATTCCAGGGTATGGCAGAGTATTGCGGGGTATTCCAGGATATGGCAGAGTATTGCGGGGTATTCCAGGGTATGGAAGAGTATTGCGGGGTATTCCAGGGTATGGCAGAGTATTGCGGGGTATTCCAGGGTATGGCAGAGTATTGCGGGGTATTCCAGGGTATGGAAGAGTATTGCGGGGTATTCCAGGGTATGGCAGAGTATTGCAGGGGTATTCCAGGGTATGGCAGAGTATTGCAGGGGTATTCCAGGGTATGGCAGAGTATTGCAGGGGTATTGCACAGCATGCAGAGTAGTAGGGATGGCTGAGCATGGATGGATGGATGGCTGGATGTCTCTGTGCAGCGCTGTGGGCACTACAGATGCAGCCCACAACGCTGCAGCCATCCATCCATCCGCCTCTCCGGTCACTGTGTACCGATCGGTACACAGGATGGGAGGAGAGGGGGAGGAGAGGAACCGGCGTCATCAGATGACGCCGGTTTGTTGACATGTGATCGCTCCGTCATTTGACAGAGCGATCACATGGTAAACGGCCGCGATCAGCGGCCATTTACCGAGATCTGTGATGCGCCGGGTCCTCTGGACCCGGCGGTCACGGATGCTCTCGAGTGCGCGCCCTAGGGGGCGCGCGAGAGCAGAATTCTGGGAGGACGTCCCTGGACGCCCTCCCAGAGTTAAACAACCGCCCTGTAGCCGTCATTTGGCTATGGGCCGGTTGTTAAGTGGTTAATCATACAGATTTTATATAGTGCCAACAGTTTATGCAGCACTTTACAATGTAGAGAGGGGACAGTACAATTACAATACAGTTCAATACAGAAGGAATAGGATGGCCCTGCTCATGGAGCTTACAATCTAAAGGGAGGGGAGGTGGTACAAAAGGTAATAGCTGCAGGAGATAATCTGATGGAGGTGACTCGAGTACAGTTCTCAGCTGGAGGTGGGGTAAGCTTGGCTGAATAAGTGAGTTCTCAGGGATCACCTAAAGGCAGACAGGGTAGGGGCTGACTGGACATACTGGAGCAGGGAGTTCCAGAGGAGGGGAGAGGCTCTGGAGAAGTCTACAGGCGAGCATGGGAGGAGGTAACAAAGAAGCTAGAGAGCTAGGGAGCTAGAGAGCAGGAGGTCTTGGGAGGAGCAGAGAGGACATTTTAGACGATATCTGCAGATGAGGTTGGTGATGTAGTTGGGGGTGATATTGTGGATGGCCTTGTATGTTGTGGTTAGTATTTTGAATTTTATACGGTGTGGTAGGGGAAGCCAGTGAAGGGATTGGCAGAGAGAAGCAGCAGTCGCAGATCAGTTAGTAAGGTGTATTAATCTGACAGCGGCATTCATAATGAAATGAAGGGGGATAGCCTGTGTAAGGGTAGGCCAGTGAGGAGGGAGTTGCAGTAGTCAAGGCAGGAAATAACCATGGGGTGAATAGGTTGTTTTGTGGTGTCGTTAGTCAGGAAGGGGCGAATTCTGGAAATGTTGCAGAGGTTAAGGCGGCACAATGTAGCCAGTGATTGGATGTGTGGGCTGAAGCAGAGGTCAAAGTCTAGGATTATAGCCAGCACCTTGGCGTGTGTGGAGGGACCAATGGTTGCGCCGTTGATCTCAATGGTAAAGTCAAGGGGAGGAGATCAGGGAGAAGGAAATATTACAAGCTCATTTTTAGAAAGATTGAGTTTGAGGAAGTGGTGACATCCATACTGATATGTTGCTCAGTAAGTTTGTGATACGTGAGGAGATTGAGTGGGTGAGTTAAGGAGTGAAGAGACAGATCTGGGTGTTATCAACATAGAGGTGGTATGGGAAGCCATGGGAGGTTATAAACTGGCCTAGGGAAGGTGGGGCCAAAGAGGGATCTTTGGTGTACCCTAACAGAAAAAGGAAGCGGAGGAGATGGTATGGTGTTGTATGTGACAGTGAAAGTGTGCTGAGACAGATAGTAGAAGAACCAGCAAAGAGCAGAATCATGGAGGCCAAGGGAATGGAGTTTGTTGAGGAGGAATGGGTGGTCAACTGTGTCGAAGGCAGCAGAAAGGTCCAAGAGCTAGAGTTTGGAGAACTGGCCATTGGTTTTAGCAGTTAGTAGGTCGTTGGTGAATTTTAGTAGGGCAGGTTCAGTGGAATGTTGTGTGCGGAAGCCGGACTGTAGGGGATTGAGAAGGTTATTGTCAGTGAAGTAGGATGCAATTAGCAATGTCATTTAAAGTAGATATTAAAGCAAAAAACATATTTCTTATTTTATTTTCGATATAGTAAGTAAGTAGCTCAGGGACAGGACTCAGGAGGTAAGAAAGTAGCATGCGCAGGCAGACACGCATGAAATTGACTCTCACAGTGACACTGACAGCAGTGTGTAGCTGCAAAGAATATGATGACACCTCACCGACACATTCCCTCCCAAATCACAGTGACAGTCTCTCTCCATGCCAGGTGGTCCCTTCAGTCCACTTCAGTCCAAACAGCACTCACAGTCCCGCTCCCGACTTGCCTTGCTCCTGTCCCGCAGACCTACAGACGAGGCTCTGGCCGCTCCACTCAGCTCCCATGTACCATTACATCACACTACATGCTCAGGCACCATCTCCGGCAGACCCGCACCCTACCGGCGCTGTAGCAGGCAGTTCCGAGCCGAGCTTCACAGCCATACGATCCATTTATTAAGAAATGCTGCCTGCTAACAGTTGTACTGTAAGCATTTCCTATTGAACTAGACCTGTAGACTGGTCACCCTAACTGACTAGTTGTGTGCTGCGTGGCCGGTCTCCTCAATGACCCCACCCATTAGTCCTATAGGGTACATTTACGTGATGTAGTCTGCAAACACCTTCTCCCTGCACAGCTGGAGAAGAGAAGTTTCTGAAGGTGGGTAAAGCTGGGAGGTGACGTGACCCAAACTGCAAAGAAGAATTTTCAGGGACAGGATTGAGGCGAAAAAATAGAGGTGTTGCAGCAAACTGGGAGGAAGGTTAGGGGTAAATATTTGATTTGCCTGGAAATGAACTTAAATGATTTTATTTTATCTTCTTAGGAGTTTCCCATTGGGACAATGTGTTCTGTAAATTTTAGCGTCAGTTAAACTAGAATGTTTAAAATCCCCAGATCTTCCCACCATCTCAGGTTGGCAAACACTCATTATTCAAGCCGTGCTGTTATACAAATTGATAAAAAGTAAATATTAAACAGCACTTGCTATATACCTTCCACACATATCTGGATTTTCATACATGTGCTGATCAACGGAACATAATACATTTATGATCCCAAATACTAATTACTTGTGCAATGAAACAGTGTCCACATATAAAAAAACAACAAAACAAAACAAAGTCCCCAGAAAAAGTATTTAAAAAATGTGAAAAACAAACAAAGTCCTTAGAATTGTGAAGAAAAAGTGCTTGTGCGAATATGATCCTCTCAGTGCTATTCCACCTCATGCTTGTTTAATATCATCCTCACTCACCAGATTCCAACGACCCCCTTGCTGTATAGCAAGATGAGTCTCTCTCCAATGGTCCTTGGCCTGGATGTTGTCCCCTCCTTGTATAAATCATTATTCTGGTCCTCTCCTTGCTGCAGTGGTTCTGCTAAGATCTGTAGTCTGTGATTCCATCCACATGTGCTGTTGATTTCTGGCTTCTCCTGTCATAGATGGAAGATGAAAGTAAGGTAGAAAAATAAAAAATCGATGCCTGTGTATTTAGTGAGAACAGTGATCACTGATTGTATTTAAAAAACCTGCACCTGAGGAGGTGGGTGGTAGTGATCTCCTGGAGTAGGAGGGCAGATGATGCAGAGTGTGTGTTAATAAGGTTAGCTGGGGAACTACTTCCTATGTCTTAACAGTTTTCTTTTTAGGCCCGGTTCCCACTGGTGCGACATTGTCAGAAACCATGAATCAGACCGAGACAGAAGTGCACAATCACACATGTTTAATAATAATAGCAAAAGGTAAACAGAGGAACGTAGTCAAATCATAGCCAGAGTTTGGTAACCAGAACGGATAGTCAGACAAGCCAGTACGTCAGGGAGCAAGAGATCAGCGTGCTTCAGGACAGGATAGGAAATCAGGAAACCAGAGAATCAGCGTAGTAGAACAACAAGCAGGATTAGGAACCAGAAGGGACGTCAGCCAAGTCTTCAACAGGTACATAGGAGAGAATCTCTGGACGTGTTGACCAATGCGAAGGCAGAGATCATCTGAACTGAACAGCTTAAGTAACCAGCAGAACTGACGAACAGGATATAATCAGCAGGTGAGTCACTGTGGAATGATTTAGAGCTGGCAATTAACCGACAGCTGAGAGGCCTGCTCTGAGAAGGAAGGGCTGAGCCCAGCCCTTACAGACATATGCTCCAACTTAGGGACACATGTCGCATGACGTGTATAAATCAATGGGAGCCGTCTTAACTGGTATAACACAAGTCAGTTCAACTTTGAAAAAGGTTCCTGCACTACTTTGGTCCGACTTTGGTCCAACTTCAGCCCATTCAATATCATTGAAGTCGAATCAAAGTCAGATCCACATCTTAACTGTTTCGACTTGTGCTCTGGGGATTTTGAAGTTTAAAAAAAACGATGTGGGTTACCCCCCAATTCCATTCCAGGCCCTTTGGGTCTGGTATGGATCTTGAGGGGAACCCTCATGCCAAAATAAAAAAAAACTGCATGCCCCCCCCCCCCCCCAAATCCATACAAGACCCTTATCCAAGCATGCAGTCCGAAAGGTCAGGAAAGGGGGGGACAAGCGAGCGCCCCCCCCGGACCATACCAGGCCACATGCCCTCAGCATAGGGAGGTAGGTACTTTGCGCTCTGCGCTCCCCACCTCAAAGCACTTTGTCCCCATGATGGGGACAAGGGCCTCTTCCCGACAACCCTGGGCTGTAGTAATGGGACACGCCAAAGCTAACACAAGAGCGGGAGCTAGCGTCGGGAGAAGAACTGGAGGAAAACCGACAGAGGAAGAAGACAGCAGAGAGAGAAGAAACACAGAGGAAGAAGACATCAATGCAGCGATGAAGAGCCAGAGGAAGAAACAGAGGAGGAACCAGAGGAAGAACCAGAGGAAGAAGACATCAGTGCAACAAGAAGAACCAGAGAAAAAAGACATCGCCTTAATAAACTACTTTAATTAAGGACTTTGTCAAAAACTTGTGTACTGGTTTTATTTATTTTTGACACTTTTTTTGAGTAAATGGGTAGGGGTTTTTTTTTGTTTGCGTGGGGTTCCCCCTCAAGATTCATGCCACACTCAAAGGGCCTGGCATTGTAAGATCAAGTCGGAATGCTCTTCATTGAAGTCGCATGGAAGTCGGACATGAAGTCGTAGGGCAAAGTTGGAGCGGAAGTTGTCCGACTTCCATGTCGTACCGGTGTGAACCCAGCCCTCCATCCAGGAAGTAATTGAGAAGTTTTTTTTTTAACAACAAGTGGGACACTGAGATAAGGGCCAGGTAGGATAAATTAGAAAGCTGTTTTATTTCTGCAAAATAATTACATTAATGTTATATTGGTACATAGAGGAGCTGTAATTTTGGAAAAAAAAAAGTGAACTTAGCATTTCATATTTCTGACCTGTAGTGGAAACCTAAACTGATGTCAGGTTAAATGTTCATGTTGTGGTTTCTTTATGTTAGACCCCTTTCACCTTGAGGCACTTTACAGGCGCTATAGCACTAAAAATAGCACCTGTAAAGTGCCTCTTCTGTCACTCGGGCTTTCACACTGGAGCGGTGCGCTGGCAGGACGTCAAAAAAAGTCCTGCAAGCAGCTTCTTTGAGACGCTTTAGGAGCAGTGTATACACCGCTCCTAAAGCGCCCCTGCCAATTGAAATCAATTCTCTTTGCCAGCGCTTTTAACTCCTTTTGGGCTGATAGCGGGGGTTAAAAGCGCCCCGTTAGCAGCCGAAAAGCGCAGCTAAAACGACGGTAAAGCGCCGATAAAAATAGCGGCGCTTTACTGCCGGGAGCTGTGAGTGTGAAAGGGCTCTAAGCATTTATAACTAACCGTATAAAAACATGTATGCCTGCGATTGTATATTGGATATGCACAAATATATACATTGTACATGTTCCTTTTTATTGTGCTATTGTGCAATCAACAATAAAAAAATTCTACCTTAAAAAATAAACTAGAATGTTCAAACAACTCTCATCCTGTTCACCTTTTTCGGATGATGCCTTACTGAAACAGGGGTTGTAATAGCTTTAAAAAATAATTATATTTAATAGGAATCCAATATTGGATAAAAATGTGATCTAAATTTGCCATTTAGCCTCGGCTTTATTTTCTTGTTCAATCTCCCTCTTCGATTTGAGCTTTGTCAGAAAAAAAATCACGGGTTTACCCCTCTGATGGTTTTAAGCCCCTCTTCCATTGAAGCGTCAAAGCGTTAGAAACAGTATCTTTTCATTGTCAGCTTGGAAGGGCACGGCTCCCTCTGTTCAGCTCTGCCATGGAAGAAAAAGTTCTCACACTGAATGACTTGCCGTGCTCTCAAAAAAAAAAAAAAGTGCCTCTCCATTAAAAGTTTCCCATTGAAGGCGGTGAATGAAAATTGTGCCATGGAATTCACTTTCTCTGAATGCACAGGGTCTTCATGAAATGTGAAGGGTCCAATAGATTTCCCACAATATTTGTACACCTCCTTTTGTGAGGATTTTTCTCTCCATTGAAGCAGAAATCGTTAACACATCCGCTGTAAGGCATCATTCTGCTGCTCATTAAAGGGGCGGAGAAGAAAAAAGGGGGGGCAGGGCAGGCGGCCCCTCCACAATGCTTTTCTGAAGGGTTCTCATGTATTTATAAGAGGAATTATAGGAGATATAATGACCACCTGCTTATATTCATTTTCAATGTGACACACAGTCTGGCTCTTAGGCCAAATCTTTTCCCTGAGTTTTTAGGAGATTAATGGTTGCGGATAAGCTGCAGGAGAACCGCAATGTTCAGTTCAAAATAAAATGAAACTTCTAGAGTAAACACATTTGACACATATTGTGAAGTTGAGGAGAGAAGTCTGGTCTCATGTCTTTAGCCAAGTGCTGCCGTTTGATCTTTTCTGGGCATCCAGATTGTGTGTAAAGATGGTGTGTCATGGCATCAAATCATATTATACAGGTCACAGAGAAAGTCCAAGTGTTCTATCCAGTCAGGACATTTATTTTACTTAATCAACAACCAGTCCACTAAAAACTGATATTTTAGTAATACTTGAGCCCCTGGTTTGTTACATACCTTAGATACTCCATAAGTGAGATCTACCTGCCATGATTCTCCACTCTTCTGAATAGCTGGGAGTTTTGGATGTTTCTGCCTATCTTTGCTTATTCCAGTTACTCCTTTTACATTCTTCATAATATAACATAAATAGAAAAAAACAGCAAAAAGATTGAAAACTCTCCATAATGTCCACATAGAACCAGGAACTCAAGCATAGTTCAATTGAAAGGTGTCAGATGGAAGAGTGCCAAAAGGGCCACCTTAATGTGAATTTTGGCTGGTTCATCAGTTTATGGACAGCCTAAAGTGGTTCTAAAGGCAAACTTTTTTTTACTTTAATGCATTCTCTGCATTAAAATAAAACCTTCCAATACTAGTCACCCCCCATCCCTAAACACTTACCTGAGTCCTCTCTCGAACCAAAGCTGTGTCCATGTTCAACACTCCTCTTCCCTCTTCCTGCATTCACAGGAGGCTCTGAGAGCAGTGGGAACTATTTGTTCCTGCTGCTGTCAGTCAAACCCCTGTGAGGAGTGAGAGGGGGTGGACCTTACCAGCACTGTTTGTGTTTAACTGGATGCACATAGCCCGGTTCGGGAGCGAGCCCACATGGGTCTCCCCTCAGAACACCCCTTTGCTGAGGGGAAAGTCGAAGAAGTAGTGAAGTGGAGAGCGCTGACAGGGAACTCCAGTAGAAGAGGTAGGAGACGAGTCTGCGCAATACCACTGCACAAAGCAGGTAAGTATAACATATTTTTTATGCAAAAACAATTGTCTTTACAATCACTTTAAAGTAGTATTAAACCCAAAGCAAAAATTTTATTATATTGCATTTTATTTATTTATGTAAAACCTTTATCCCCAAAAGGAAAAAAAAACAGATTGCAGTAACTGTTTATAAAGTATTATCTGGGGTTTGGCTTCAGTGTGTTAGTGTATTTAAATCTGATAGTACATCTAACACTCCCCTCCCCCCAGAGTGAAAATGCTGCTGTCCAAAGGTGCCCCTGTTCTCATTGATCCACAATGTAAGCAATCTTATACAGGAGGTGTGTTACTGGCCAGATCACCAGGTGAAAACAAAGGGAAAAAACAAGAAAAGAAAATGAATGCAGCCACTACATCGAATGATTGGTAAGCTGCAACGTATTATATTTTTGGTTTTGGATTTAATACTGCTTTAAGGTCGATAGCACACCCAATATATATGTAATACATTGTCGGGTAGTTTAACTTTCCAGCATCTATCAAATACTAATACAGATTTCACCTCACTTTCTGTCCCTGTGACAATTAGATTTTGAAAATGTTGGGTTGTTGTTGAAACAACAACCCAAGATAACTCTTATGCCCTGTACACACGGTCGGACTTTGTTCGGACATTCCGACAACAAAATCCTAGGATTTTTTCCATCGGATGTTGGCTCAAACTTGTCTTGCATACACACGGTCACACAAAGTTGTCGGAAAATCCGATCGTTCTAAACGCGGTGACGTAAAACACGTACGTCGGGACTATAAACGGGGCAGTGGCCAATAGCTTTCATCTCTTTATTTATTCTGAGCATGTGTGGCACTTTGTCCGTCGGATTTGTGTACACACGATCGGAATTTCCGACAACGGATTTTGTTGTCGGAAAATTTTATCTCCTGCTGTCCAACATTGTGTGTCGGAAAATCCGATGGAAAATGTCCGATGGAGCCCACACACAGTCGGAATTTCCGACAACACGCTCCGATCGGACATTTTCCATCGGAAAATCCGACCGTGTGTACGGGGCATTACAGGAGTGAATTTCGCTTTCTAGGGGAAGATTTCTCCTCACTTCCTGTCTCCTTCTGTTTGTAAGTACGAGTTGTACGTAAGTCAGATGTATGCAACTCAGAGACTACCTGTACAAATAAAAATGTTCTAGGTTGATGGTCCTTTCAAAGTCCTGGTGTTTATCTTTGATGTTTTTATATTGGTCAATTTTTGATTTTCAAGTTCTAAATAAATTCTACCAAAAATTATTAATATGAGTGGACTAATGAGAATACATTTTAGTTAACCTCCAAAAATAAGTTAACGCAAACATATAGATTTTATCGACATTATACAAAATTACATAAACAAATCTAAAAACCTTATTGTATCCACAACCACTGTACACAAATACATGAACCTTTGCACTGAACCTATTGCATGTCCAAAAATATATTACATTTGCAGAAATCCAAGATTTAGACCTGGATTAATCTTTCTATATGCAACCAGTCCACGGTCAATGAGAAAAATGCCTCCAAAACTATCTTTTTGTTTTTAGGAGGAACTTGTTCATCATGGGAATCCTAATTATATTTTCTAAAATCTCTATTTTATATTTTTTATTTAAAGTTGCTTTCAGAAATAAAAACACTCACACTCTAACCTCTCACTCCTAATATGACACTTCTCAGGCCTGTCCATTGGCTGCCATGACACCTTTTACAGCATTGCGGAAAGCTAAGGGTATTGTGTATGTGTGCCCAATGCCCAGACGTTCAGAAGACAAGATAGAAGCATGCACGTTATGATGCCTCTGATACGGGATCATAAAGGTGGTCCTGAACCTTGCTCATGCAGTGTAGACCAATAACTTTTTATCAATGCTTCCTTGTTGTGCTTTACAGTTGCTGGGAGTGAAGAAAGGAAGCCATATATAAGCTCCTCAAGCCTTGGAGCCTACCCAGGGCTAACCTGTCTTAATGCAACAGCACTGGTTGCCTGGGTGGCCAATCTCCAACACCAGCCCTGTTAAATGGAGTAAGTGAAGTCACGTCACATGCTACCTACCTGGAGGCCAACAGCTAAAATGGCAGTTAAGTGACCCTGTTGATGTGCCCTGCATGAGCTAAGTACATGTTCACTATAACGTTCAAGTCATCCTTTAAAAGAGATAACTGATTGTTGAGGTTCCTGTTGGAAACCAGAATTGTTTCTCTGCATCACCAATTTTAATCAGTGTATTTAAAGCAATATAAACCATACAGCCTTTATTAATAATAGAGATGAATACATCAGTCTACAATCAGATATTTTTGCCAGCAAATAGTTAACGTAATAAATCAGTCCAATATCTCAAGGATCAGAAGCAAGTGACATTCGGTTTAAAACAAAACGTACCTATTTGAATTAGAACTTGTCAGATTAATTTCCTGTCAGATGTCAGGTTGAAAACAGCATATTGGAGTTATGGTAATAGTGAGACATAACTGAATATTCACACATTTAAATAGTAATTGCTGGTCCATGTCTGGTAAAGCTATACTAGATTAGTGTGAGATAATGTAACTTTTGTCTGTAATGGACCCAACAGGATATTCTCTCATGGTGGTCTATAGAAAAGCTCACTAAGGAACTCTCAAAGTTTCATGTCCAAAGGGGGTTGGGTGAGAGAGTATTTCTACTAAAAAAAAAGTTTTCAGTTCCTTCTGTAACAAAGGAAGCTTGGGATATTCCCGAAAGAAAGTTCTATTCTAACAGTGCTGATTGTTCTTTGGTTTTCTTAGACTAGAGTTTCTTGCTTTAACAAATGTACCCAATTAGAGACATGTATTGACCATTCTCAATGCAGTAAATGTCTTTCCTCACAAACTCATTCACCTTTTTGTCATTTATGGTGGGTATGCTGCTTACCCAGACCTCTGCCTATGAATATTCTCAAGGATGGGACTAAATACTTTCGGACATTTGCACACTTAATTTTTTCCCCTCTCCCTTTCCCCCTCCCTGCAAACTTTTCTACTTGAAGGTCATTGTGTAGACTGGATAAAGTATTGAACAATATAGCTGGGAGCATCATTAGCGTACTTGACTGAGTGGCAGCACTAAGATGCCATGACCTGTGAGTTGAACTCCTTTAGGTGACATTTATAAAACATATTTAGAAATTATTTGGAAATTTTGGTGGAAATGAATACGTGGGAAATAGACCCTAACCTTGTTAATTAGGGGAAAATTAAAGTAAACCTCTACACAGTTTAAACATAGCAAATCAACCCCAGCAGAAATGTTTATAGTATATTCCTTTCTCTTCTGGAGTGCCCAGTGGGCCTGTGATCTGTATATTATAGAAGGTTTCCACTCCTGAATGTAACCTGCCCCCACTAAACCCTTCATTGCAACATGCAGGCTTCTCTAACCAATAAAAAGGCTCACCAGAACCCACAAAGCTGTCGCACTTAACCACTATACCCTATGGGGGGTGGGAGTAAGAGACGGCACCCCTTCCCAACCCACCCTCCCTTTTTTTTTCTCCTTTTCCCCTCCTTCATTCCTTTCCACCTTTCTTCTACTACACCAAAACCGTTAACTGTGTATCTAAAATAGTCTTATGCCTGATTGGAATTTACCTTCTCCCAATCTCTAATGCCACCTTCTTTACACATGGGCATGTCTTGTCTCCCATGACTCATCCTCACCCTGAGAACCACACGTCAATATCTCTGCCCCTGCAGCCGGTAATGATAGGCTTATATGTGGCTTCGGCTCTCCCAACAGAACCACATGCTTAGGTTATCGGCTTTGTGGCCCAAAGGTCTACACAGACCACTGCTCTTATATCAAGGATTTGGGCGACCCCCATATCTGGTTTTCATGTACTTTTTTTGTTTCAGACCTAGATCTCTTGTCCAATGAGGCAAGATTACATCCACCCTTGCTGGTTTATGCGTGGTCAACCTGAATATATCTGTTATGCTTTTTTGTTCTCTGTACTTCATTGCACGATTACTGGGTATGATTACTGGGTGAAAGTAGAGCTTACAATAAGTAGAGCTTATTGTAAGCTCTACTTTTATCCAAATAAAAATATGTCATGGAATAAAAAAAAAAAAAAAGGCTGATTTTGCAGTGCACATGCTATGCTGACATCCTGGTTCTCCGACCTGGATATTTGGTGTTATGAGACAGAGTCCTCCAGGAGCCAAAATAGAAGATGAAAAGTATGTGTAGTTACCTATCAGCCAAGTTTACAATGTTGAATATAGGTACAAGTTTATTTTAAAGAATTATAACCTGATGACATACGCTATGTACAGATTTCTAGTATAACTGGTAATGTCATCACTCAAGTCAACAAGTCAAATATTGACAGATACCAGAAGGGCCTTCTATGAGTTTCTACAGGTAAAGGTGAACAGGAAAAGGACCAGGTAAACTTAAAGTGCTTGTAAACCCACATGCTCATGTGAAGGAAATGTCCATACAAATAAAATCAGCAAGCACTAAATAACAAAAAAAATGCTCCTAAATACCCTTTTGTCATTTCTGTTTTTCAGGTCACATGAGTGCTTCACTATTTCTGGACTCTGTATTACCCGAGCAGTGGGCTGGACCACCACCCTTATGTCGCCGGTAACCACTCCTCCAGTCTGGCCTGCAGTCAACGGCAATGATAGCAAGGCTCTCTGAAGGAGCTGCTGTCAATAAATACTATTATCCAGCCCTGACTTCATTTTTTTTCTCTACTTTCAGGTAGTAGAGAAACTTAAAGCAGAGTTCCACCCGAAATTGGTGCCCACAGTGACAATGCCGGCGCCGCAGAGAGGAGGAGGGGCTTTGTTCCCCGCATCACTGGACCCTGGGACAGGTAAGTGTCTGATTATTAAAAGTCAGCAGCTGCAGTATTTGTATTTTAATTTTTTTTTTTAAGCTGAACTCCGCTTTAAGAAAGTCTTCCTGTCCTGGTTGCATTTATCACCGTAAAAAAAGTCAATGCGTCTACACTGATATTACTGGAATAGGAAAACAAAGGACTTATACAAGTTCGGATACTTCTTATTGTGACGACTGATGAAGGTGGGATTTTTTTGTTCACTTTAAAGAGGGGCTCCAGGCTCCTTCAGAAAAAATTAAAAGTCAGTAACTACAAATATTGTACCTGCTAACTTTCAATATAAGGACACTTACCTGTCTAGGGATCTCGCAATGTCCTCAAGTCAATTCTTCAGCCAGCTTCCGGTGCAGGCGCCGGCATCCCTAGTAAGGAAAACAGGAAATGAAGCCTTGTGAATGGTTTCATAGTCTTCTGGGACCTGTGATATGTCCCAAAAGACTGAAGGGGAAGGAGGGGGGCAAACTTCCGGCTCAGTTCGCCATGGCGATCTGAGTCTGAAGTGGGAGCGGATACCTGTCAAAACCAGATACCCGCTCCCTCTTCCCCCCCCAAAAAAGTACCAAATGTGGGAGTGGAGGGGGGGAGGGTGCAAACAAGCGGAGCTTCCCCTTTTGGGTGGAGTTCCGCTTTAAAGAGGAACTGCAGTCTG
Source organism: Lithobates clamitans (assembly GCA_037952925.1). NCBI lineage: Eukaryota > Metazoa > Chordata > Amphibia > Anura > Ranidae > Lithobates > Lithobates clamitans. The sequence continues at coordinate 8,008,935 of JBBGZY010000053.1, read as the reverse complement.
CTCACATAATTTGTATCAAAAACATCTTTGCCATTCTGAAGCTTCCCTCCAACCACTTTGCATATTATTTTATATATACAGTACTGTGATTCTGTACTTGCCAAATATGCTGCAGAAATCTCCCTCCACTAGGTCTAGCTGCAGCCATTTTAACTATGGACAGCTGAAGCTGCTGCTTGTTCACTTCCTGGATTTACACAGAGGCACACCTCCGGCTCTGCAACCCTGCAGCTTTCATTGACCCATCCACCCTCTCTTCCTGGCAAACTCTCACAAGAGTGAGAGAGCTGTGCATATTATAAGTGTATCGACACCCCAGCAGAGCTGCTTAAGTTAGTTCATTCCGTTATTCTGCCTCTCAACCTTAATAATAGCCTCAGCCCCTTCTGTCACACCTGGCATTTGGTGTAGGTGCAATGACCAATGAAAAATACACACGTTATAATAAAAACATAGAAATTGTCTTTACTGCAATTTTTCTGTAGAAGAATAACAAACAGTAACAGTATATAGTCAAGTAAACAACTAGAGATCAATAACTGAGATTTAAGAGCAATAGAACTCTCAATCCTATATTCAATCTACTTTCAGGGGATTCCAAACCTGAGAATGTCCCCAAGAGCAGGGGCACACTTTAACCACTTATGGACGACCCGCCGCCGTTATAAGTGGGTTCTTTGAAGAGGGATATCGTTGTTATGGCAGCAGCTAGCTTTCTGCTTTCAGACAAAAGTGGTCTCTGTGGCGGATTTGCCGCAAGATCACTTTTATCGGCGGCGGGTAGGGGGTCTCCCGCCGCTCTCCTGTGCCCTCTGCTGTTTACTCTCCTGTTAGGTATGAAGACGAGTGAGGGGAAGATGGCCCCCACCCGTCTCCATACCATTGCAGGGTGGAAGTGTAAAAATAAAAAATAAAAAGGTAAAATAAATAAGAAAATCTTTTTTTTTAAATGCGCCCCGTCCCACCAAGCTCGCGTGCAGAAGCGAACACATCGTTAGAGCGAGAGCAATAATTCTAGCCCTAGACCTCCTCTGTAACTCAAAACATGCAACCTGTATAATTTTTTAAACATCACCTATGGAGATTTTTATGAGCCCTTTCACACTGAAAGCGCCCGGGTGTCTGCGGTAAAGCGCCGCTATTTTTATTGCTGACTCCACTTTACCTCAGGACACAAAATGGAGTCCTTTACTTTCCTGTCAGCAAAGCATCATGGGGTTTGTAGTTCTCCCTGTATACCAGTCTATGGAGCCATTTTGTATGGGAACTGCATGTCCCAAAATCCATTGCTGCTCTCTCTGCAGTTCAGTATAATCTCTTCCATTGGCCTGTTGTAAATTGGTTTTCCTCTTCCGGCCAATAGGGGTACAAGAGAGGCCACTGAATGCAGAGCTCTGCGTGTGTCAGCTCATATTACATTAACTCAGTCGGTAAAAACAGTAATGCCGCGTACACACGAGCGGACTTTACGGCAGACTTCGCCCGGCGGACTTTTCGACGGACTTTACGACGGACTTTCTGAATGAACGGACTTGCCTACACACAATCAACCAAAGTCCGTCAAATTCGTACGTGATGACGTACGTCCGGACTAAAATAAGGAAGTTCATAGCCAGTAGCCAATAGCTGCCCTAGCGTGGCTTTTTGTCCGTCGAACTAGCATACAGACAAGCAGACTTTTCGACCAGACACGAGTCCGTCGGATAGATTTGAAACATGTTTCAAATCTAAGTCCATCCAACTTTTGAGAAAACAAAGTCCGCTGGAGCCCACACACGATCGAATTGTCCGACAAAATCCCGTCCGCCGGGCAAAGTCTGCCGTAAAGTCCGCTTGTGTGTACGCGGCATAAGAAGGGGGGGGGGTAAAAAATCCCCCTTACAACTGCTAGCAGGCAGCTCTCCCTAACAGAAGCTGGAAAGCCTGTGTACATTGTTCCGGCCAGCTTGGCGGGATTGCGGGTTATAGAGTGAGACACCCGCTACACAAGCCTAGGCAAATGACCAGATCAGAAACAGGAATTGGGCTCTATAAGGTATTTACTGGCAGAAAAAAAAAATGTTTTACTATCCAAAAACAAACAAGGGCAGAAGATTTAATAGATGGAAAGTTGAAAAAATGACTCCGCTTTAAAGTGGAGGTCCGCCGAAAAAAAAAAAATTAAAAGCCAGCAGCTACAAATACTGCAGCTGCTGACTTTTAATACATTGACACTTACCTGTCCAGGGAGCCCGCGTTGTTGGCAGCCGAAGCTGATCTGTCCATCGGCTCTCAGCTGCTGCCACCGCCATCCTCGGTCAGGGAATCAGGAAGTGAAACCGTGCGGCTTCACTTCCTGGTTCCCTGCTGCGCATACGCGAGTCGCACTGCGTGTCCTCACTGGTCCCTGCTGTGTTCTGGGACCTGTGTGTCTCCCAGATTACAGCAGGGGAGGGCAGAGTAGGCCCCGGAAGTGGCGTAGGTTACCGCAAACGTCATGGTGAACTATGCCAGGAAGTGGGAGCAAATACCTGTATTAAACAGGTATCTGCTGCTCCCTCCTCCCCCCTGAAAGGTGCCAAATGTGACACCGGAGGGGGGGAGGATTCCAAAAAGTGGAAGTTGCATTTTTGGGTGGAACTCCACTTTAAGCAGTTTTACTCTCACTTACTGTTGTGTCTCTTCACAACAAGAAGCAATAACCCTTTCAAATTTGTTTTTGTTAGAGTTTTATTTTAAATCAACATTTAAATTATAGTGAAATAAAAATGTAACCTATTTGTCTTGTTACATCTGTTAATCCATATGTGCAAACACATGCTCTGATGGCGCTACTGATGTGATGGAGTGAAGACTTAAGTTGTGATTACACCTTTTTGTGATAAGTATGGCTGTGATAAACTTCACAACAAGACCTAAATTCCTTAGTAACAAATTCTCACTTTTGGAACTAACTGGGATGTTCAGATGAATTGAATGAACATAGACAAATATTTATCCGCTTAGCGAATGCCCCACACACATCTTCTGCGGCAGGGGGGCCACTTTGCGCTGGATCATGTATCTGGTATGTGATCAGCGCTTCCATGTAAGGCGCGCACGCACCCCGCCCCGGCTGTGCTGTGATCACAAGCCGATCAGCCAGATCGGTCCTGACCAATAATTGATCGCTGGGACCCACTGATTGGCTCCGACATTCACGAAAGCAAGCACATGAGATTTTGGGATTTTTTTTTTTTACCCAAGACATGTAACAGAATACATCTTGGCGTTAATTTATGAAGAAATTCGATTTTTTAAATTTTTTATTGTATATGTTTTATAACAGAAAGTAAAAAATATTGTTTTTTTTCAAAATGTTCAGTCTTTATCCGTTAACATAATAAAAAACCCAGAGGTGATTAGAAGAAAACTCTGTGTGAAAAAATGATATAAATTGCATTTGTGTACAGTGTTGCATGACGGTGCAATTGTCAGTTAAAGTAGCGCTGAATATCAAAAAAATGGCTTGAAGGGGGTAACACCTTCCAGAGGGCAAGTGGTTAAACAGCGAAGGCAGCCTTTGGTTGTTCTATTCCAATATTTCTGGGTATTTCTTGGGAATACAATTTTACAGCTGCTTTCCTAGGGTGAACATTTACTTTCATAAACCCTGATACTGTAATGCTGTCACCATAATCATTGATATGTCATTAAAACCCCACGTATCCTTTTTGGATAAGTAGTTGTTCTTCATTACAGATTTGTATTGCAAGGGACACCAGTAACAACCACGTACCCTTCAGGTGGAGGGAGGTGCAACTTAAAGCGTAGCTCCACCCAAAAGGTGAAGCTCCACTTTTTTGCTGCCCCCCCTCCGCTGCCACATTTGGCATCTTTTCGGCAGGGAGTGGGTACCTGTTTTTGACAGGTACCTGTCCCCACTTCTGGGAGACCTCGCCGCGACTAGGTCCCCCCCGAAGTTCGGCGCTCCTCCTTCTTCCCCCGCCGCCGGGCCAGTCACAAAGCACAGCGCGCTTCACCCATTCGCAGCAGGGAACTGGCTGTGAAGTCGCAAGGCTGACAATGAATAGCTGCGGCAGCACCTGAGAGCCGACAGAAAAATCGTCTGGGGTGCCGACTTCGCGGGATGCCTGGACAGGTAAGTGTCCTAATATTAAAAGTCAGCAGCTACAGTATTTTTATTTGGGCTTCACCCATTCACAGCAGGGAACTGGCTGTGAAGTCGCAAGGCTGACAATGAATAGCGGCGGCAGCACCTGAGAGCCGACTGAAAAATTGGCTGGGGTGCCGACATCGCGGGATGCCTGGACAGGTAAGTGTCCTAATATTAAAAGTCAGCAGCTACAGTATTTGTAGCTGCTGACTTTTAATTTTTCGGTGGGGGGCTGGATCTCCTCTTTAAGCCCCATCCATCATCAGTTCTGGTTGTAGTTGTATCTGTTGAGATGTTCTATGCCCTATAGCTGCTGCCAGTGACACCACATGTCAGATGACATCAAAGGCATGCCGGCACTGTAGTGAAGCATTTATGCCAGCAAAGGGTAATGCTTGTGTAGCGCTACCCCCGAAGGAGCCGCTTAAGTATATTTGGTTCTGTACACTGCCTCCCAACCACTCTGGCACACATAATATGCAGTAACACAGCAGTAGAAAAGAAACACAACTGTGTTAAACCAGAAGGTATGTTTACTAATAAGATAAAGGCATTTAAAGGTTAGCAACATGAACTTACAGAAATACTCCAGGTGAAAATTCACTGATGGTAAAACAGCAATAGCAGTGGATAATGGCAGATAATCAAATATAAGGAACAATTAGGTATTGACAGCCCCTATGTAAACTTATGTGGCCTATGTGAACAGGCAGAAGAATGGTGGGGCTAGCACTTTATGGACTATGTCAGACCACTCCTTTCTGTCTCCTCAGCCCACAGGCACATAACATCAAAACAACTGACAAAACATTAGGCAAACAGTTGTGTTTAATTTGGCTGTCTCATTTAAGCATAGTTCCACAAAAATGAGAGCAGACCCCTTATGTTGAACACTAGTCACTTGCAGATATGAGGAACGGATAAAAGGGGTTAATGGTGGCCCCGCAGAAGCCGGCAAATCTTCAGCTAGCACTTAGGGATTGTTGGATGGAATAATCCTGGGTGGTAGAGCAGAGCAAGTTTAGCTGGTATGTGGTTAACCAATAGAGGATGCAGACTTTTCCAGTATAGCCTAAATCACAAGTGGTCACCATATATGTTGATTGAATGGTATTGTATCCAATAGGACTACAGATGCCAGGGATATGAGCAAAAGCACAGATGTCTGCATACAGTGTCTATGGGATTAAACAAACTTGCATGCAGTAGCACTACAAGTATCAGGAGTGTGGACAAAGACAATGGTGTCTGTATGCAGTGTCTATAAGACTAAATGGGCAGGTGCCCGCTCACCGACTCTGTAACTGAAGTTGCTGGTAGCGATGAAGATGGTGGTGGTTCTTTCAGGACCTCCCTCTGGGTCCTGGCTCAAGGAATGGCGTCCGACCTCCGTCGCACCACGCCCTGGCCCACCCGGATCTGAAGTGCAGGAAGCATGGAAGGAGCAGGAACAGCCTCCAGACCACTGCAGATAGGAAAGTGATGCTGTCCGCAGATGTCCCCCTGGATGTCACCCGATGACTCTCTCCTATACAGGCCTCGGCTCGGTCGCAACTCACACAGGTGCAGAGTTCCTGTTGACAGATCCAGGCCAAGGTCCCAAGAGAGCGATCTAGGCCTAGACCAGCCTTTTTTTTATATGTTCTTTATTGAGATACTAAGTCATAGTACAACAATTGTAATGTAGATATTGCAAAACAATACAAGGAAATAGACAATATCAGGTCTGACCCAAAATAGAAAGGGTCTAGTATGCAGGGTATTATTTTTTTTAAGGGAGGGGTAGTAGGAATAGGTGAGGGGAAAGAGAGAAATCAGGAAAGTGGTGAGGGAAGGGATTGGGAAAGCATGTAAATGGTTTCTAGACCAGCCTTTTTATATCCTCTCCCAGCAGTCTGTTCTTCTCTCCTCAGCAGTCTGGAAGTTGCAGTCTTAAACAGTGAAATCTCAATGTGAAACTTGAGTCCTGGAACTACAATACCCTGTATGCTTTGCTTCCTGGTGTTCATCACTCTGCTGGCAGGATGTGATGACACAGTCTTTGCTGCCACTAGAGGGAAACAGTTTCACTGCAGCAATGTTGCAGAGTGTCCTCTGATACTGCAGGTAAGATCGCTAGCTCCTTGCTACACTTGCAATCTTGCCTTCACAGTCTCTTGTGGCAGATAGCCTCACAAGAAGGTTTTTTTTGTACACACAGCAGTTCAAGTGTTTGACCACCAACCAGCTTTATTGCATTGCATGAACATAGGCCATAATTCTAGAAATCAAAACTTATGCAGTGACTAGACAGAGAAAAAACATGAAACACAAGATACATGCTAAACTGCATGACACTATCATCCCTCTCTACCTAAAATTATAAGCTTTCTGTCTAACTCCACAGAGCATAAGCTTTCTACTTACATGACTGCCATAACACTCTCTCTCTCTCTCTGCAGGTCAAACACTGCCTTTTTTTCAAGGAACGAGAGACACCTTGTGAAGGGAGTTAATTATTCTAGAAGGGTTTCTTTACACAATGTCAGTTGCATTTTTCTGCACACTACCACACATGTATGATGTGAACAGGGCACATGGAAAACAATTGTTTTCCATGTGCCTTGTTTACATCATACATGTGTTGTGGTGTGCAGAAAAACATAACTCAACAGGCATGGTGTAAACCAGGGGTGCCAAGCTTCTGGCCCCGCGGGCCACATGTGACCCGTGGAACCCTCTGTTGTGGCCCGTGTCTTCCTGCTCTGGAGTGGTGAGTCAGCAAGCCCAGCTTATGGGTTTCCGACCCACCATACCAGAGTATCAGTTTTATGAATGGAGCCGGCACTAGAGGAAGCACAGCTGTGGAGGGAGCAAAGCCGCTTAAGTCGATGCTTCTTGTATAGCGCCGGCTCCTGTCACAGTGGAAACAATTGCACTCTGCCTGGGACAGCAATAGCTGGCAAAACCCTTAGCAAGGGAGATTTCTGAGTGGAAGATTATTATTAAAGGTCAGTTTATTATCCAAAAATCACAGTGAATATATTGGCACATCACTGTAGGGCTGAATTCACATTGCATTCGGACCAAACTCGTGCAGGACCTTTTTTTGGCCGCACTGGAATTGGATCCGATTCTGCAAATCGCGATTCTGCAAATCACGCTGCGTTTTACAAACTTGCGTTAACGTAACATACACTCTGAAATCAGTTCACATAAACAGGTTGCAATTTTGATGCAGAGCGAATTTGACGTGAATTCGCACCACATCTGGTGTGAACCAGCCCTTAAATCCAATCTGACTTTCCCAGTGCTTCTCTCCCAGTGGCCAGGAAGTGTGGGACCAGTACAAGTGGAAAGACACTGATTTTAAGGGATGGAGCAAACCGCATTTGGTGGAACTAAGCACCTGTTGATTAAAAACCAGCATTGCTTTCTCCCATGCCCAAGATGGATCAGATTACAGAGTAAATAGGCTTGCGATAAATATCAAGGTTTGGTTTTATTTTTTTTAAAGGTGTCATGACAATTTACGTTCAAGATTAGTAGTTGATCAATCCTGTTTATACTAGGCAAACAACTAAGTCATTGCATGCTATTTCACATGATTTTATGGGCCTAGTTACATCTCGTGCAGTTTATATAAGCCACTGTGTATTTAGTCCTGTTTATATTATTTAAGTCATTTCTCTTACATTTACAGTATGTAAACTTCTTGTATACATAACCTATACAAGTGTATTTTGTGTTTTTACTGATCTGATATCCAATATACTAGATATTATTTATGTTACAGCTTTGACCTCGTTGAATGTCAGCAGATTTGTGATAACAGAGTATGGTTAGTCATGTGTTGGGTGAGAAGTGCAGAAGTGTAGCCTGGGAACTTCGCCATTGTATTATCTTTCCATCACCTTCATTATATCACTAAATTGTACACAAGTATATAAGCTAATAGGTTGTGTACAGATAGCTGACTGGTTATAACCAACCACAGCCACACAGTGCCATTACATGAAGGACCTTTACTATGGGTCATAGATTGATTTACCTACTGTATTCATTTTATGAAAGTTTCTAGGAACCCTGTTGTAGGTTTGTGGAGCCAATTTCACTCCTGGCAATAAAAATATGTAAAGATGGATGGAGGAATGTTTAATTGAGAGGTTTGTCATTCTAAGACCAAGCTAGCACATTTAATAGCTAAGGGATGGTGTGTTAGAACCCTTTCACACTGAGGCAGTTTTCAGGCATTTTAGCACTAGAAATAGCACCAGCAAAGCGCCTGAAAACCGCCTCCCATTCATTTCAGCGTGACTTTTCACACTGGAGCGGTGCGCTTGTGGACGTTGGGGAAAGTCCTGCAAGTAGCATCTTTGGGGCAGTTTGGGAACGCTGTATACAGCATTCTTTGGGAGCACTGTATACAGCACTCCTCAAACGCCCTGGCCATTGAAATGAATGGCCAGCGCTTCCAAAGCGCCAAAAAAGCGCTTTGGAAGCGCCACAACACGGTCGCTTTTAACCCCTTCTTCGGCTGCTAGTGGGAGTTACAAGCGTCCAATAGCGGCCGAAAAGCGCTGCTTAAACAGCGGTAAAGCACCACTAAAACAAGCAACGCTTTACCGCTAACGCTCGGTGGCCCCAGTGTGAAAGGGATCTTAATGTTGAAGACAGTTAATACATACACACTAGTGCCAGTTTGGCTTGGGGCCAATGAACCTATAAAGCTGGCCATACATGGTTATTTTTTTTTTTCTTTGATGAGGTGGATGGAGGAACCCACCTCCCCTTCCCCCTTTCAGAATATTATGTTCTGACAGCGGCACCCAATCAATAGAAAATTTTCCAACATGTCCCTTCGACGTATGGAAGTAAATCAACTAAACAATCAACTTCTGCCTAACAGGGGAGCCCATACATTGATCACATTTTGTCTAGTCTCTGATGGACTGGCCAAATATCAATCAGTGTATGGCCAGCTGAAGTTTGTTTTTGAACCCACAGCACTAAGCCCACGTTCACATCGGGCCAATTTGGCATGCGATTTGACATGTCAAATCGCATGCCAAATTGGCGGCTATTGTGGCGCCGCACCAATTCCCAAAGTAGTTCCTGTACTACTTTTGGTGACTTCAGGGGCGATTTAAATAGACATCTGTGCATGAACCCGCACAGATGTCTGTCAAATCGCCCCCAAAGTCAGACTGCATTGTCAGCTAGAAATCTTGCATGTTCAGCTGAACTCGCACAATTTCTAACCCAAATCAGTGTGAACCTGGGCTTAGGCTGGGTTCACACTTGTGCGATCACTGACTTTGCATGTGATTTGCACCGCATTGCTGTGCAGATCACATGCAATGTCTGTGCGATGTGAATTTAGGCATACATCACTTTCGCACCAAATTGGTGCAGGACCCTTTTTTTGGTCTGCACTGGAACCGGATCGCATGGGTGTTCACACCTATGCGATCCAATTCCTGCACCACTTCACAGTTCGCACTGCGATCTGTAAACCGTTCTGGGGGTGTCATTTCCTTTTTTTTTTTCAATACCTTTATTTAGACAGAGGCCAAAGACAGGATTCATAACATCAAAGCAATAAGAATACAGTACATGTTGGGTACAATGTCACAAAATAACGTTGACAAATATCGAAGGGTGTGGTAGAGACCACACACATAACTGGAATCGGTACCATACCCTGCACCCCTCGCCTGCATCTATAAATGATAAGCATTGTATGTCTATGAAGGTAGAGATAGGCCGATTTTGCAGAACCGTAAGACAACAAGAGAGGATTCCACAGATCCTGTCTCGACCGGTTTTCTCTTTTTCCTTAAAACTGGAAAAGGAAGAGGGAGGAAAGTGGGGCTGTAGATGCTCTGAAAGTAGACTGAAAAAAAGGAGGGGGAGAAGGCGGAAAGGGGGAAAAAAAGGAGGGGGGGGGGGGAGGATAGAAGGGAATCATAGGGGTTACGGATGTACAGAGTGTCTAAGAATTATGAGATGGACTGATTTATTCGATTGTCATCGAAAGTCACAAATCACTCACGAGAGATATATTTTGAGATTAGTCGGCAGTATCAATTTCGAACAAGGCCTTTCCATCGTCGGAGTAGACAAACATGTGCCAAGTTTTGGAGTATCGTTCATGCTGGTGCCTTGATGAAAGGACAAGGTCCCCCATTTTATTTATCTCCTACACCTTCCGTAGCCAAAGGCCAATAGTCGGTGGATGCGGGGATTTCCAATTGAGAGGGATACACAGCTTGGCAGTGTCAAGGAGGTGGCAAATAGTGGATTTCTTGTAGACTTTTTCTGGGATATTGGAGGCATGGAGAAGACAGAAGGCTGGGTCATCTGGGATTGGTCTCTCCGTGAATTTTTGTGTAGACCGTTTTCTAGAAGTGCTCTAGTTTGGTGCATGACCAGAAAATGTGTAGGAGTGTTCTTTTTTCTCTCTGGCATCTCCAGCAGCAGTCTGATGTTGAGGGAGAAAACGTATGCAACAATGATGGTGGCCGGTACCACCTGGACAGAATATGGTGTTTCTGGTTCGGACTGAGGGAGCTGATGATTGTCTGGGGGAGTAATCAGTATATTATAATTTATCAAGAGGGTGTGTGGCAGAGTTTGGGTATTGGAACAGTACTCTTCAAAAATAGTAAGAGGTTGGTCAAAGTTCTCAGGAGGGGGCAGCGATTTTAAAAAGTGGCGGAGTTGGAAATGTCTCCAGAAGTTCAGTCGAAAGGGGGCGGCAGAGTCCGTAAGGGCAGACAACGACGGCTAGTGTCCTGCTGTGAGGAAGTGAGCAGCTTGGAACCGTCCTGACTAGTGACAGTAGTTTCCTGTGTATTCACGGCTGTTTATGGGCCCAAATAAAATTAATAAACATACTCTGTGCTTGTTTAAAATAGCTGGTAGGGATGGAAATTGGTAGAGCTTGGAAGAGGTATAAAAATTTAAATTGATTTAAATTAAAAATTAAATCAACTCCTATTTTTTATTAAACACATTTTCATATTATTAATAAAGACATTGTAATGACATGAAATGTTATAAACATCTCTAAGAAACATAAAAAGCCCATCTAAGGATGGGTAATTTTTTTCATTCAACCAGCAGGTTGAACACAAAAAAATGAACAGATTCCTCCATCCACACAAGGGAGGTGTGACACTCCTCCATGGTCAAAATGCACTGCTCAGCGACTGCAGCCGCTGATCAAGAAAAGTTTTCCAACATTACCATTCGGTAGAAGTAGTTCTAATGATTGACTTCTTTCCAGCAGGTGTGGCCACACATGGATTAAAATACATTCAGGTTCCTGCTGAACCAGCCCTAATTCGATGCATCTATGGCCAGCTTTACGTATCAGTTTTGGATTGACTGAACCTTTGAAAACAACGCTGAGATAGTAAAGCAGCCATCTGAGATTTTAAATAACAAATAAAGGCAACACGTGAAACAATTACATTTCAATTAAATTAAAGAGAAACTAATGTCCTCCTGAAAAAACTGCAAGGTTAAATTAATAGAAATAGACTTTCTGACTGCTATTGTGGTACAGTTAGAAAGTTGGCTTTATTTCTCTTGATTTGAGATAATAGAGCTTGTATCCTGAGAGCACCTAACAGGGTTCCTGGGAGCATACCACCTGAAGTCTCAAAACTGGCAGATTGGTGCACTACAATATGCTTGGATGAAAAACTGAAGTAATTGTTGTCAATTCATATAATAAATTAAGAACCTGTATGTAATTATAGGATCAGGTTGGTTGTACTCTTTGTATGCATCTCAAAATTGAATTCATAATTTTGATGAAATGTAACTTTTAACCGTTGTGGTTTTCTAAGGAAAGAAAAAACACCCAAAACTCCTTCTGACTTTATTGTTTTCATAAGACCTAGGGAGTATTGAAATTAGCATGAAGGTCAGAGCCATAGTACGTGATTTTGTAGTGATTTTCTGGATACCTGCAGGCATCAGTGTAATGAATGACATCTTAATTAGTAATGCTCGGCTAATTAGCAATTGACATAATCATCACCCTTTATTACATGCATTCTTTCATTCGATCTGTGCTTTTCTCAGTCTTTTTATTCATCAGTCAGATTCATAACACACAATTCTTTGGCTTTGCATTCCCGATAATATTTTTGTATAGAATAATTAGCCTGTACAGTGCTGAGATGAATGACAAGATTGATCTGAGTCACCATCAGTCACCCTTGTGACCAAAAAGGAGCACAGACAAAAGAAGACCTCTCGCTGTTTAATAAATCACCGCATGGACCTCCATCCATTGTGCCCAAGTGGGCTATCAATCAGAGGTGACATGCCAGGACCCTGTCCTGAATCACTCACTAAGATCAGTCCTCCTGGTGGGTGACAACGTCTTATGGAAGCATCTTGGTGCTTTCTGCTCACCCAGATGTTATCCATGTGTTAGGATAAGAGTCACTCCTTTGGACATTGCCCAACATATGGAGCAAACTGGTTTCCTTTGGACCTTGAAAAAAACGACCAGATGCAAACAGCCCTATTTTGTCGTATTAGCACTTAATTATGGCTCTGTTTTTTCTGTTCTACAGCTGCTTCTAAAATTTTGTACAGCTTGTTCTCCTTCCCACCCCTGTCACGGAAACCCACACACGTTACAGCCCAATTGTACAATTCACAGGTGGAGTTCTTAAAATATTTCCACGTGTGTGGGTACACGTAGAATGCAGAATAAAGCAAAAAAACGTTTTATTTGTTAAATTCATGCTGCTTACAAACAACCAGCAGTGGAAAATAAGCAGTTCTTGCACCTTCTAAAACACATCTCTGCCTCTATATCAAAAATAAAGTGGGATACTCCAGGTAACAATTTTAAGCCAATAAAGCAACCATTTTTGGAAAAAAGGGTTTGGAATAAAAAGAGGCTGTTTTAAGAACCCCTCTCAGTGTTACATGGTTTGTCCCAGCTGTCATTTTTTTTTGGATAGCTTGGTCTGTATGTAAATGAAATTCATACACTAAAACTAGATGTTTTCTAGAATAAAACATTTTTCACTGTAAGGTCTCATTCTGTAAACCTGTGCAAAGGACAGTATTCACATGCATGGAATGCACAGGTGTTCCAAGAATCCGCATGTATGTAGCCTCATTCATGTCTTTTGGGACACAGAAGCTGTATGAACACAGCCACTGGTTCCAATTTGACAGCTGCGTGGGTACGCGACGCGCCCCTGAATGCAAACCGAGACCAAAAGGTTTCTAACAAATGTCCACATATCTGTCCTTAACCCCTTCCTGCCTGGCCCATTCCAAAGGCGGGCGGGAGCCCTGTTATTCTGGGAAGACGTCATATGACGTCCTCCCAGGATTTCGCCTTGTGTGCTCTCTACAGGACACACTCTGACGTGATCTGTCATCTGAAGACAGATCAGTGTACCGGCCCGCTTCTGGTACCATGTGAACAATCACAGCAGACTACATGACAATTGTACACAATGAATGGCTTTGATTCTTATTGGCTACTATTGTGTTGATCAATGTAAATTGTGACATCACCTCCTGCAGGATCGGGCCGTGCTCCAGCACGATCTGTCACCTGCTGTGTCCACCAGACACAGCTGATGACAGATCACTATACTGGCCCACTGCCGGTACCATGTGATGGCTGTGGCCAATCACAGCAGATAACATGACAATTGTACACAATAAAAGGCTTTAATTCATGCCTTTCATTGTGTATTATTGTGATGAGCTCTGTGATTGGTCACAGGGATCACATGGTACAGACAGGGCTAATTACAGTCCATCTGTACAATGTGATTAGCTGTGGCCAATCACAGATAATCACAACAATACAAACTGAATGAATCTATTTCATTCAGTAAAAATGGTTGTTTATAACAGCGATATTCACTATTATAAGCAATCATAGTGGGTAAAAAAAATAAAAAATCCTGATCACCTCCCCAGAGTAGTACAGTGTTATTACTATGGTAACACTGTATTGCTCTGGTCATAGTGTGTAAAAACAAATGTAAAACAACAAAAAAAACCGTAAAGAAAAAGATATTTAAAATATTGAAAAAAAAATAATTTTTTTTTAAACATACTGTCACCAGTCAGTGTCCCTGATCACTGCCACACCCGTTGATCACACTGTACTGCACTGGTGATAGTATGTAAAAAATTGCAAAAAATAAAAATACCAACAAAAGGAAACTATTTGTGTGAAATAAAATGATAACATTTTCATTTGGATACAGTGCTGCATGACTGCGCAATTGTCATTCAAAGTATGACAGAGCTGAAAGCACAATATTGGTCTGGGCAGGAAGGGGGTAAATGTGTTCGGTAGTGAGGTGGTTAAATATAGCAAAAATATAAAATATTAAATAAAAATTTCACAGACATATTGGTAAAGTTACACTTCAAAACAATCAATAAAAGACTAGTCATTATCAAAGCACATACTGTTGCATACTAAGTAAAAAAGTTCCCACAAAATCACAAAGTGCGTTTTTACATACAACTGGAATAAGTGCATAAATGCAGCTTTATATGAAATTTCTGTAATTCCCTAGCACTCATATGCTAGCCATACTCAGCTCCAGGGAAAGAAGAGCTGCACATTGATGAGGTCATTATAATCCAAGTTAATTGCACAGATAGCCATAGTAACAGTCCCTGCCTAGGGACTGCCCACTGACGCATTTTACCCAATAGGACTTAGTCGTAAGAGAATATTCCATTCATACGCGGCTCCAATTGCGGCTGATTCTGCTGAATTGGCTATAATTCAAGCCGTGGGGGGCCCCTTTATGCTCGGCTCAACAAACCACCATACGTATTAATGGTGTAGTTCTCAACCTGTATGCTTCATTACGTTTCTTGTGCTACTTATCTTGGGAGAACACAGTAATAGATGTAGAAGATTCACAAATGTGTCTGAATGGTTATTCCAGCAAATGTCATCTTTTTCTTGTCCAATTCTATTTTAGATTTGCCAAAACCATATAATATGAGGTCAAACGTAAACACGTTCAATTTGTATGCAGTCAGGCAGGCCCTTCCACTATTTAGTTGAAGGTAAATCTAAAGGAAATGTTATAATAAAGTAAAAAGTGCAGCGCTGAATGGCATGTGTATGAAACAAATATTAAATAGGTGTGACACCAACACAATGTGGGCACATAAATGCCGTGATGGAATTGGTTGTATGCCAATAAAGTGAATAAGTGTTAATACATCATATGTGCAAAATCAATGACTGAATAGCCACTGTGTATCTATAAACAAAGGTTAACACTACCACAATGTAAACACCTAAATGACAAAAATGGGTTTGATACCAATAATAAAGTGCATGCATACTAAAATAGCACAGTTGCAAAATCATTTGCTATTGGTCACAATAGGTTGAAATTGAAGGTTCTACTGATGTAGAAAAGTCCACCTGTATCCACATCGAATGTTCACATGACAAACTGAACAAATCTGGTAATAGAAAATTGGAAACAACAGTCTATGCAAGGGAGACAGTAGTGGACAATCAAAAAAGAATAGAAGAGGCCTCCACATAGTGTAGATCGAAGATAAATGGGTTTATTAAAACAAGAGTACTAACATCCTGATGATGTGTACAAATAAAATCGATATGATCACAAAGAAATCCAAAAAACAAGCGCAATGTACAGAGTTGACTGTCAGTAAGCTGACTGTCAGTAACCTGACATGTTTCGTCCTAAAGGACTTCAACTGGGGTATAGGCCAGCTCTCCCTCACTGCGCAAATATATAGAAGAGTACAATAATCCAATTAGTAATTAAAACTGTATTAGTCCGTTCCCGGCACTAAAAAATATCCGTCATGGCGGATAGGCGTGCGTTCCATGCCTCATACTGAGTGTCAGTGAACGGAAATGCGCCTATCACATGACCTCCCACATGATACCCAAGCCCCACTCTGGCCCGACTGTGAGGCGTTAATGCCACCCTTGTCGTGCTAGCCAAGCCTCAATATGGTTCAACGTAATCTATCGTACGATCGCGATGATGCGATAATACCGTTAAGAATTAAAGCTTTCCAAAGCTGCGCAGACTTCTTATAGTTGCAAAAATAACACATCACTAATTCATATACTACCTTAGCCGGCCGAGGCTATGGGCTCTTATTCACAAAGTCAAGTATAAAACACATGAATAAAAATGTACACATAATTGACATAAGAGCAAAATCAGCATAACAAAGTACATGTTATACCTTACCACCATAATGTTGTGAGTGTAGTGTGATAAATGAATACTGACAATGAATTAGGAGTAAAAGGAAAAGGCACAACGTATTCAAAAAATAGAGAGGGGAAAGAAGAAACACTAAGCTTGATTGATGAAGGCATTGATATCCCAATCAACATTCATGCCGAAGGGCGAGTAAGATTTCAATTCATAAATCCAGAACATTTCTAAACGTGATACCCCTCTGAGGCTAGAATCGCCTCTCCAGAGGGACAAATGTATCAATGATCTGGAACTGAGTGCCAGACGGGTCCTTGTTATGATAACGTACGAAATGTCTGGGGACGCTGTGGTTGGTACGGCCTTTTTTAATGCTAGCCAAATGCTCATTAGCCCTCACTGAAAATGATTGTATGCTATGTCCCACATATTATTTCTTGCATGGACAAGTCAGCAAATATACTATATATCGAGAAGCAGAAGTGATGAAATGTTTTATCTGGTACCTACGGGTGGTGGTAGTGGACTCGAATGATTCTGACTTTCTCCTGCCACAGGTCTCATGTAAACATCATCTAAAGGAAATGTTGCCTTGTCAGGGTCACACTCAATGCCATAATTCTAAAATGCCATCTGCAGTGCCATACATTCAAAAGGTTATACTGTGTGTCAAATCACAAGAATCTGAAGAATATTGGTTTAGAGAACATTCTGCCAATGATAATTGCTTAGACAGTATACACATTGCTGTGGTTGCTTGGTATCATACTGCACAGCTAGGTCACTTTACTAGATACTGGGGCTCGAGCAAGGGATGGGCAGGAGGGCACAGTTGTAGGGATGGGGGCCCTTACCACAAACTCTAGATCATTGGCTGGCAACCAGCAGGCTGCAGCTTTATGTCTGCTCTGACAGCTACTGCTGTCACACCGCGCTCCAATATGCCCTCTCTCTACCCCATTCACTGCAGCTGATTGAAAAACACACCATGTATTCACAACTACCTTCTAGCAAACAATTGGCCACGCATGTGCAATGCACATTCCATGCCCACCATTGGGCAGAGAATGGGCACAAGGTGGTACAATTATTCTATGTCATGCTTTAGCAGTGGGAGAAGGGGGTGCAGTTTCACATCCTTGCCCTGGGCACTGGTCGAACCTGTCCTGGTACTAATGCTAAGGCTGTCACTAACAGCAAGGACAAGAGCTTGGCAATATATATTTCTGTGCGCTGTGAGTTTCACCATTCCTAAGCCATGTCATTATCTGTTGCCTAAGCTGGCCATAGAAGGATTGAAATTTGGTTGGTTCACTCAAAATATCTCATTATTGAATGAACCCAAATTTATATCTGAATAGATTGTTGGTGCAATAGAAAATGTCCAAAATATGCCTGTTCCAGGTTTTTGGTAACATCATTTTGTGATTTTACTGTTTATATGGAAGTCTATGTTACCCCAACAGTGATGATTCCTTATATGTGTTGGCTTTTCCTAAAGTTCTTAATAAATGTAGGCTGTATAGTTTTTATTGCATCTGTTCTTTCAAAATACCCATTGACCCCTCCAGTTACCCTGGGGTGATTTCTCAAACTGACCATGCCAAGCATGGAAGCAGATCCACTCTGGCATGGTCAGTTTACTTCCCTGGGATTAATGTTAGGAGGTGCAGGACACCGTGCACATTCACAGCGTGCCTGTATCTCATGTACCAATCAGGGGTATTGTTTTTTTACCAAGTTTTAAGCTACTGTATCCACAGTTATCCTGATGTTAATTTCAACTTTGTAAGTTTAGATTTCCTTAAAAATAAATGATATTGTTATGCATAATACATGTGCCTTTCCCGTACTTGGAAGCATTGTTTCAATATTATCTGCCATTATGTCAGACACAAAAAACAAATGTTCATATACACCTGCCTTTGTGTATGAACCCATCAATCTGGCAGAGGAGCCCATGAATTGAAACCAACCCTGGACGAAAATGTGCAATTAATGCTCATCTGCAATGAACAACAACCCCTACCATGTCCCGATAACAACTCCTACCATGTCCCGATAACAACCCCTACCATGTCCCGATAACAACCCCTACCATGTCCCGATAACAACCCCTACCATGTCCTGATAACAACCCCTACCATGTCCTGATAACAACCCCTACCATGTCCCGATAACAACTCCTACCATGTCCTGATAACAACCCCTACCATGTCCTGATAACAACCCCTACCATGTCCCGATAACAACTTAGGAAAACGGAATGCCAACATCTTCTTTAGACTGTATGTACTGTATTTAAATAATCTGCAGGGTTCTTGCAAATATCCATTTACTTGAATGTCTCTTCAGTCACTTGACTATACAGTGAGCTTGTACTGCCCTCTACTGGTAAGGTCGAAATAGGCACTCAGATTTATAGAATTTTTTGGAGCACTGTGACATTCTTTGTTCCACATTCCTTCAGAAACTGAAGAATGAAAATTGAGCAACCCGAGACAATCTGCACATACTGTGGAAAACATACAAACTCTCTGCCAGCAATGTTTCTGGTAGGAATTGGATGAAATATATCATTAGCACACCAACATTCTTGTTTCCAAGTGCAAAGATCTTTATCCTTGTATGATCACATAGAAACAGTGGCGGCTGGTGCTCCATTTTTTTGGGGGGGAGGCAGAAAACAACCCCCCCCCCCATACCCACCCGCTCGCCCGCCCACACTTACCCCATCCAGGTCGTGAGCGGCTTTGGCGGCTTCTCCTCCTGGCCAATCTGGTCGCTTCTCCTTGTGGCCAATACAGTCTTAGGATCCGCTTCCTGTCCTGACTGGCCCAAGGAGAGAAGCAGGAATGTTGATTCGCTAATGTCACAAGTGGGATGGCTTGGGGCGCAACCTTTTGAAGCCAATTAGAGCTCTAATCATGTGCTTAAAAAAAAAAAAAACTTGTAGAAATCCATGTGTCTGGTGCCCCGCATGGAGATTAGGGGCCGGCGCATAGAGATTAGGGGGGTGGCACCCCTGCGCCCCTTATGGATGGGCCACCGCTGCATTAAAAATGCAACATTTCTGGACCACGCAGGGACCCTTTTTTAGGTATGTCATCATCACATGTTTGAGAAAGGGTCCCTGGCATGGTTTTTGATCACACAAGAATGCCTTGTAATGCATATTTAATATTTTTATAGTGTAGAATAGATAATGGCAGGTTCCTGAAGTGATATGCAAAGGCGAGTACAGAAGGAAATAAACACATGATATAACACACAGCTTTAGCTCTCAAAAAAAAAAAAAAAAAGGTGCAGTCATTCCAATTAAATATGTATCTAATGTTTTGATAATATACAACCATTCCATTCACTATGGGATGAAGTTACACATCCCGTTAGAGGTACATTATCGTCAATGGCAACACATTGAAAATTCACGTAAAAAAAATGGTGCATTTTATTGGTGCATTTTTTTTTCAAATGTCCATATTTTTCATGTGTGTTCAGGAAAAGAATGAAGAACACATGTAAGGCTCCGTTTAGATATGTGCAAAAATGTTTGTTCGCACACGCTGCTAGCATGGCAGCCCGCTCATTTTAATGGGCTGCCCTACCCGTGATGAACGCGGAGAAAGAAAAGTCCGACCCTTTTTTTAAATCATGCTGCACTGAGCCACATAGCGCTAATGTGTGGGGGTGCCATTAAGAAATATTTCTCGCACACCTGCTAAAGTGCAGCTCGTTTCTCTGTGGGTCAGGATTGCACATTTATTTTAGATTTTGCATGCATTCTCCAGCCACAGAGATGTGAACATTGCCTAAAATACGTCTTGAGTTGTGTTACATTTGGATACACAACATTAAAAACATGCTGTTTTATTATGTGCTTTGAGCAAATGGCGCTGGTGTGCCCCTTATGTTTTTGGGCTGTGCAAACAGAGAGGATTTATTCAGATTTCATGCAATCAGGACATTTAGGGCAACCGTCACTAAATTGTGGACCTCGCATTTTGATCACGGTGTGGGAAACCCCAATGCAATGGAAAGATATGTACATTTTCGTAGTCCATATCAGGGGAGCACCCTAGGGTGACAACCATGATGTCCTCCATAGATCAATGGAGGAGTTACATAGTCACCCAGGGACAAGAAGTATGTTATTTGAAGGATTACCAGTTGAACCTTCCCACTGTGAGCTGCAACGCCTGGGAGGGGGAGCGTGTGAGACATGAAGGATTTGGCTCTGCCAGGAAAGGTAAAGGAAGTGTTTTGTTTACTTTATGAGGCTTGTGCATCTAATTAATTGGATTTGGTACTTGTAGACCGCATAGCTCCCAACTGTCCCTGATTTTGAGGGACTGTCCCTGATTTAGAGCAGTGTCCCTCTGTTACTCATTCCTCCTCATTTGTCCCTCATTTTGGTCTGATCTTTATAGTTGTATATAAAATGCACTTTTTATCTTTCAAAAGGTGTTTTCCAGCGCTAAACCTTTCATCTGATTTTTAAACTGCTGCATTTGTATATTCCTAAAGCCAATTTAAAGGAATAGTAGTGGTAAAAAAGCACTTGTGGGTTTAACCAATCTTTTTTTTATACAATTCTCCTTTAACCACTTGACATCTGCGCTATGGCCGAATGACGGCCACAGCGCGGACCTGAATTCCCGGGAGGCCGTCATATGACGGCCTCCCCTGTGCACGCGCCCTGCGTGCGCCAAGCGCGCTGTGATTACCGAGTCCCTGAGA
Organism: Lithobates clamitans; assembly: GCA_037952925.1. Taxonomy (NCBI): domain Eukaryota; kingdom Metazoa; phylum Chordata; class Amphibia; order Anura; family Ranidae; genus Lithobates; species Lithobates clamitans. Next base: position 7,987,842 of record JBBGZY010000053.1, on the reverse strand, counting down.
CTCGGGTGATCACCGATCCAAGTAAGGGGCCGGTCCCAGCCCCTTACTATGTGATCAGCTGTCAGCCAATGACAGCTGACCACATGATGTAAACAAAAGATCGGTAATCGGCTTTTTTTTTTTTAGAAAAAAATGCCGATCACCGGCTCGGATGCAAGGGACATCAGTCCCGAAGTGGAAGAGGCACATCTGCCTCATCTGTGCCCAAATAACAGTGCTCACAGTGCCACCTAACAATGCCCCCAGTGCCACCTATCAGTGCCCACAGTGCCACCTATCAGTGCCCACAAGCGCCACCTATCAATGCCCACAAGTGCCACCTATCAGTGCCCACAAGTGCCAGCTATCAATGCCCACCAGTAGTGCCAATCAGTGCCACCTAGCAGTGCTGCCTATCAGTGTAACTGATCAGTGCCCATTATTGCCACCCATCACTGCCACCTATCGGTGCCCATCACTGCTGCCTCATCAGTGTACATCAATGAAGGAGAAAAATTACCTGTTTTAAATTTTTTATAACAAAACATAAAAATTTTTTTTTTTTAATTGTTTTTTACATTTTTTTAACAAAAAATAAAAAATGATAAAAATTTAATTTGGGTACAGTGTTGTATGACCGCGCAATTGTCATTCAAAGTGCGTCAGCGCTGAAAATTGGTCTGGATAGGAGGGGGGTTTAAGTGCCCAGTAAGCAAGTGGTTAAGAGGGCGTGGCAGGGGGTGTGTCCTATGCTGCATACTTTTGCTGATAGGTGTCCCTTATTCCCATCTCAAAAAGTTGGGAGGTATGAGACTGTCATATAGGAGCCTTTAGCTGTAAGCTATAGTTTAATATTATGAGCTTGTACATTCCTCTGTAATGTGGGTTAAACTGTACAGTACATGGAGGTGGACATTGTAATGTCAAAACAGATGAACACCGATAGCTCACCTCACCAATACTACAGGTTGAGCTATTACACTCTAAGGCCCCTTTCACATGTGCGGATCCATATTGGGACATCCGCTTGCTCAGAAGGGATCGCTCCATTGATCCCCGCTGAGCCGGCGGATGACAAGTTCGTCTCTGCACAGTGTGCAGAAACGGACCTGTCAGATCTCCGCTCTCCTCTATGGATGAAAATGGATCCCCTGTCCATTTTCATCTGATTCGATCCACCAGACAGATGGAAAATAGGGTTTCCATCTGTCTGCATTTAGCAGGTCGGGGCGGATCGTATGTCAGCGGACATGTCACCGCAAAAACCACCCAACTCAGGCTCCTCATACAGAGCCTTTTCACCAGGAACCCATACCAGATTGAGGCTTGGAACACACACCGAACTCGAGGAACGAAGCCGCGTAGAAGAACCCTAAAGCAAACTGCTGGAAAGACTTAGTGCCGGTTCTGAGGCACTTTAAATTGTTGTGATATTTTGCACTTTATAATATCTTGCATTTATGACGAAGCACGCGTCGGGCGGGAGGACGTGCTGACGTATTGCGTTGCTGTCTCCGGAGAGTCATGGGCGCTCGCAGGCTGGCCAGCTATTCTCTGCTTGAAATTTTACCTATTTTGTAAGTGTTACTCTTCTTATTTTAATAAATCTTTTTATGGTATCATACTATGGGGATTATTTTTTCTTCCATGCCCTGATGTTACGGCACCGGAGGGCTCCTTCCTCCTATTGATTGCATACCGATCCTGGATCAGTGTTCCCTGGGAGTCTGTTGCCTGACACTTCCTAGAAAGACCCTGGCTGGCTTTCTTTTGCTTGCCTCTGGTAAGCGCGCATTTGCTTTGGTGTTCTATCACTGGTGATGGAAGATTGCAATTTTGTACCTTGAATTCAGCACATCATATTTTGTTTGGACTTTCTTCATTTTTTTTTTCGCCATTTTTTCTCTTTCATAATTTTTGTGCACTTTATTATCATCATTATTTAATTGTTAAATGTGTGTGGTATATTTTCACTTAGATCACTCTTTAGCGCAGCTGTTTTTTTACCTAATTATTGTGCACATGTTTTGTGTTTCATATGGTAGCTGCTGCTTTACATAATTTATTTTTTTATTTTTTTATTTTCATTTTCTAATTTTTTGAGCGCGGTATTTACTCTTTTCCTATATATGTCACCGCTGACATCCGTCGCTCCATAGAGATGTATTGAGCGACCGTTCAGGTCCGCCTGAAAAAACTGGCAGGCCGATCTAAACGGACGCTCCATGCAGTTCTATGGAGCGACGAATGTCCACGGTGACATGTCCGCTGACATCCAATCCGCTCCGCTAAATTCAGACGGATGGAAACCCTTTTTTCCATCCGTCTGGCAGATCAGATCGGATGAAAACGGACAGGCGGATCCGTTTTCATTCGATCCCCCATCGAGGAGAGCGGAGATCTGACAGGTCCGTCTCTCCACAGTGAGCAGAGACAGACCTGTCATCTGCCGTCTCAGCAGGATCAACGGAGCGATCCCCGCTGAGCAAACCGAGTCCATGAACATGGACATTCATGTGTTAAAGAGCCCTAAGTAGCTGAATTGCTTCCTACACAACACATTTCAAATCTCATAGCACCACCTAGAGGAGTTTAGTATTATAACAGCTTGGCCCAATGTAAGTGTGTATATCTCATACCTGACAGGTCCCCGCGTAAGCTGCAAATCACTGTAGTAGTCTCTGCTACTACAATGAGAGCAGCATTCTTCCAGGTTTAGTGCAGAGTGACTGCAATTCTGAATAGTAACCACAAACAGGGGGGTTTGGTTGCTTGCTTGGCACTTTCATCATTCAGAAAAAGACTTGGATTTCTTATGATCTCCACCTAATCCATTAATGGAACACCTTGTATTATTTAAAAAAAAGTACAAGGCTTTTTTTCTGAATGGTCACAATGACAAGCAAGAAACCCCTGTGAGTATTATGTAAAATTGCATTCACTCAACGCTGGACCCAGAAGACTGCTGCTATCACTGTAGTAGCGACAACTACTACAGTGCTTTTGTAGCTTACGCAGGGATCAGGTATGGGAAATGCATAGTTACATTGCACTAAGCTGGACCAATGTAGCTATGCAAAAAAAAATCCATACTTAGACTTTAGCTTTAAAGTCACATGGTCATGTATGCAAAAGTAAGTTAATAATAAGATAATGCATAGGTGAACATGTAGCGGTACGCCAACTAATTACAGGATGCAATCATTTTATTTTAAAAAAACAAACAATGTACAATGTACATAATAATACATATAGCAAAGAGTGAATGGTGGATTCTATTCTGTTATAAAAAAACTTTCATGTATCACAGTGTCTGGTAATAAAAAGTAGTAATTTCACCTTATCCTTGTGAGTGTATTTTTGTAGGTTTTATCCATTATGGACAGTTCAGATGTATGTATGTCTGAATAATAGGTCATTTTCACGTAATGAATTACATCAGACAGCTGTTGTTCACAGGTGTTTGAGCAGTTTATTTGTTCACCCCAAAGTTTGTCAAATTTGCTTAGACATCCTCTAGCCTCATAGGTCAGATTATAAAGGGGTACAACTTTATTGACCAATCATTTCCATGCACTGATATGTATGGAATCTATGGTGGATACAGTCCAGCACTATGGATTTCCTTGCATAGAAAAAGAGTACTGTAGTTGTAAAAAGGTTTTCTTTTTTTAGTTTTTTTGGTGCCAAGGTCTGTTTTTCCAAACTTACCCAGGGCTGCATACAGTGGGATGCATTGCATTGTTTTAATTTTTTTTTTTTATTTAATTCTTTATTCTTCTTAACATAGATAAAGCAGTAGGTACATGGATTCATATAACAAGCTTCATACAATGAAAACAGTAAAATAAGATGTGCCAGTGGCAAAAAATTTTTAAATCATACAGGTTGTATCCAAGATGAAAATACATAGAAAGACACAATCAGAAGGCATTGTCACAGGGGTTAACTGAAAGATTTGAAATCAGTTATAGTACAATGAGGTCAGAGAACACATTATTCACCTGGAGGTAGTGGAGAGTAAATGGAGTGGAGAGATTATTGGACAATCGCTCCAAAAGCGGTATTTTTTGTCAGATTTTCTCATCATGTGTACTAGGCATAAGCAGGGCTGGACTGGGATAAAAATTTGGCCCTGGACTTCATCCAGACCGGCCCACTTTATTTGTGCAAACAAGCACAAAAACAGTATATAAACTATACGCAATTGACAAAAAAACATAAGTAGCATAACATAAGGAGTCCTCACTAACCTCTTTTACTATTTCACTTATTCTCCTCTGTATTTTTCTCATCTTTCTCACATCACTGTGTGAAGTTGAGGGCAAACCAAGAAAGCCATTACTTTGACAGGCTGTCACTGAAACCAGCCCACTGAGCCATCGGCCCACCGGGAAACTCCCTGTAGTCCCAATGGCCAGTACAGGCCTGGGCATAAGTAATAGGACAAACAATCTAAAATTATAGAGGAGATTTTCATAGAGCAGGTAGATTCTTTGCAGAAGAGAAGTGCAATGTTTGTACTGAAATGCAATGTCTCTCCCTATTATGAAAAAAGAATTAAAAAAATGCCCAAGAACAGCAATAATAAGAGGAAACGAGAGAAAAAGGAGGAGCATCATGGGGGGGGGGGGGTCGAACCAGTATTTAAGGGCAGATCAATCGGCAAAGAAGGCATTCCTATTATCTCAGAAGTTAGTAAAATCCACCCAGTTGAACCATGTCTTCCTAAATTTCTCACTTTTTGTCTACGTATCACAATAAGGTTTTACGTGGTGTATAGATCTTGAAATTTTGAGAATCACATAGCCAGAGTAAAGTGGAAGCCAAGCTGTTTCCGTTTAGGTGAGATACAAGGCCTTGGCGCATTGTTTAATAAGGAGTGTTTGTATCCCTTCCTATAAAGATGGCTCAGATGTAGCAAGAACGCAGCAGTATTGTTTCCAAGGTCATTGTCTGTGAGTTTTTTGGTAGGAGATTACACTGCAACTCAGAACCTTCAAAAGAAAGGGTAGCTCCAAAAAATGTGCAGAAAGGTAAAAGGTTTGATTTTATGTCACAATCTGTATATACAGTATATATATCCTTAAGTTCTGTGCATCATATGATTGGTTCCATCGCTCGCTTTTATAACTGGAGATAATACGAGAGGATTTTCATTTATTCTAATAGTTTAATAATGGAAAGCATAATTACTATCACCTTGGTTACTGCATGTTCCCTTTATGTTATTAAAATCAATTAGCAAAAAGGAAGTAGCATTGCTGTGTCACTTCCAACATAACAAAGGAAGATTCTTATTTTGGGATTTATCCAAGAGTAATTATATCACACAGCATGGAATTTATTCTGCAGCCTATTAAAAGAACATAATGAACGGCGTGCTTTGAAATTTACACCAGCAGCAGAATGGCTGATGGATATCGTCAATCCCGGTGACACTGGTGATCAGGACAATTATGCCGCGTACACACAATCAGAAATTCCGCCAGCAAAACTCCGATGAGAGCTTTTTGTCGGAAAATGTGACCGTGTGTATGCTCCATCTGTCTTTTGCTGACGGAATTCCAGCCAGCAAAAGATTGAGAGCATGTTCTCTATTTTTCGGTCGGGAAAAGTTCCTATCCGAAAATGCGATCGTCTGTACAAATTCCGATGCGCAAAATTCCTGCGCATGCTCGGAAACAATTTGACGCATGCTCGGAGTCATTGAACTTCATTTTCTGGGCTCGTCGTAGAGTTGTACGTCGCCGCGTTCTTGACGGTCGAAAGTTCAGAGAACTTTTGTGTGACCGTGTGTATACAAGGCAAGCTTGAGCGGAATTCCGTCGGAAAAACCATCCAAGTTTTTTCCGACGGAAAATCCGCTCGTGTGTACGGGGCATAAGAGAGTAAATCTCCCTCACAGAGACACAGACAACAATGAAAACATAACCAAAAATCCAACTCCTCACCACTGCATACAAATTAAAAAAAAAGAAGTATATCCTTTAATAACCACTTGCAATCCACCTAACTGGGAAAATTCATCATTATTTTGATGTTAAATACCGGGGTTATGGCTGCAGCTGGATGCTATAACCCCGGTTTAATTTTTTCCTCGGGCGCCGGACTTTCTCATAAAAGTGGCCGAGCGGCATATTCGCCACTGGTCACTTTTCGAAGCGGCAGTGGGGCCCCTCCCACCACTTTCTGGTGGTTCCCAGACTTACCTGGCTGATTGGTAGCTCCGGGAACCCATCCAGGGCTGGTGTAGGCTAGGCATAGAGAAGGAAAGATGGCCTTCGTTCATCTCTATGCCCTAGGAGGACCTGAGCGACGTCCAACTCTGGTTCCGGCCACATGTAAACAAGACCTTTTTTTTTTTTTTTTTTAAAGCAAAAGATCAAAAGTTTTTTTAAAATATTTTGCTCTTAGAGGTAGAGGAGAGATTTAGGGTCTTTTAGACCCCAGATATCTCCATAAACATAAACTGTCATGCTGTATTGTTATCACAAGGGATTTTTACATTTCCTGCAATAGCAATAAAAGTGATCAAAACATTTTTTCTAAAGGGACAGTGCAAATAAATTTTTTTTAAAGCGACCTGTCCCCGCATGCACACAAGCAGTGGTGAACGCATATGTAGGTCATGCCCACAAATGTAAAAGGTATTACCACACATGTGAGGTATTGCCATGAACATTTGAGCGAGAGCAATAATTCTAGCACAAGACCTCCTCTGTAACTCTAAACTGGTAACCTGTGGGAATTTTTAAAGTAAAATTTTTTAAAAATTGGGGTATATATTATGTTTTGTTTTTTTATTCATTAAAGTGTATTTTTTCTAAAAAATTGCATTTGAAAAACCGCTGTGCAAAAACCGAGTGACAAAAAAAATTGCAACAACCGCCATTTTAGTCTCTAGGGTCTCTGCTAAAAAATATATATATACTGTTAGAGGGTTCTAATTTTCTAGCTCAAAAATACAGATTTTTACAGAGAGAGGCTTGCTCAGCAAGTGGGTAATGTAGGGTAGGTGTGTGTAGTTTCCCTCTCTGGCCACAAGATGGAGACAGGATTAATAGGCACTTAGAGGTAATGCCAGCCCTGGGGCACTTTGGGTAGGGGGCTAGAATATAAATAGCTTTAGTCACCAGTGTTCGGTGTTGACGGAAAGTACCGAGGGGGGGGGGGGGCAGGCAAGGAAAGGAGTAGGACTTTATGACCTATGCACATCCCCGTCGATGGATGCAGAATTCTGGGCAACCCCTGCAAGGTACGGGCTGCTCCTCAACACAGTTTTTCTCTCTCTATTATTCTTGTTTTTAACTGAAAATGTGCCCCTCTCCTGGGATGATTAAAGTTGTCACTGGCAAACTGTTAAAAGTAGAATAGGACCCCTTTCACACTGAGGTGCTTTACATGCGTTTTTGTGCTAAAAATAGCGCCTGTAAAGCGCCTCTCAAGCCACCCCAGTGTGAAAGTCCGAGTGCTTTCACATTGGGGCGGTGCACTTGCAGGAGAGGGAAAAAATTCCTGCAAGCAGCATCTTTGGTGTGGTGCGGGAGCAGTGTATACACCGTTCCTCCACCGCTCCTGCCCATTGGAATGAATGGGCAGCACTGCTGAAATGCCTACATAGCACTTCGGCAGTGCCGCAACACAGGCGCTTTTAAACCTTTATTCTGCCGCTAGCGAGGGGTAAAAGCGTCCTGCTAGCGGCCGAATAGCACCGCTATAACAGCGGTAAAGCACAGCTAAGGTAGCTTACCGCTACCGCCCACACCACCCCAGTGTGAAAGAGGTCTTAAAGGCAAAACTTTATTTCACTTTGGATAGAGTTAGGGAGGGAGATAAGGGAAGTCTGCATATAAAAACAAACTGTGCAGCTTTGACTAAAGGTGAATAATGTCCTTGCTATAGGTGTAGGCCACTTACGTACCTCATGAAGCCAGATTGGAAATGTTGATAAGAGAAGCTCAGCTATTACTTTTCATTTCCACTATCACAGGAGCGAACTCTTTCTCTGATTCAATTCCCCTCACATACTCTTTCTCTCCCCTGATGCAGTAGCTCTGAGTGCAGCGTGTAAACCCCCCCTCCACCCCCTTTGATGATGGGAGTGAACAGTAATAGCTGGGCCTCTCTTAGCAATGTCCTGGGAGTATTCCAATCAGGCTTCAGGTGGTACATAAATTGCCTACACCTATAGCAAGGATTATTCAACTTCAGACAAAGCTGCACCGTTTATTTTTATATACAGTCTTCCCTTACCTGAACAGGCAGTTTTTTGGTAAAGGTGAACTAGCCGTTTATATGAGTACACATGCTGATCAGGCACACAGCATGAGACAGACCACAGTTATACAACCGTTAGGACCCGTTCACACCACAATGTAATGAGAAACTTACAGAAAACATTTACCTGCTTTTGTGTGCGTTTTGCAATGTGTTGTGTTGTATGCTTTGCAATGCTTCTCTGCACACTATTCAACATGGAGGAAGTAAAGCCTATTGCTCCTCACAGCACACAAACGTCATGTGTTGTGGTGCGTTTACATACAATCGCACATGCTGTGTTTTTGAAAAAATAGCATCCCTGGTGTAGTTTACAGATAGCATCCGAGCTGTAGCTTACAGATAGTATTCCTGGTGAAGTGTACAGATAGTATCCCTGGTGTATTTTACAGATAGCATCCCTGGTGTAGTTTACAGATAGTATGTCAGGAAAGAAGCAAGTACCAGTCTCGGCAATATCGCTGCCTTCCTTCGCACATGCGCGGTAGAGCGGCACTCCGACACATCCTCGGGCACAATACAGCGAAACGGCTGATGCGCGTGCGCAATTCGGCTAAACGGCTAATGTGTGTACAATTCGGCTAAACGGCTAATGTGTGTGCAATTCAGCGAAACGGCTAATGCGCGTGTGTGATTCAGTGGAACGGCGAACGCGCGCACGCAATAGCGCGCGCACATGAGCCTCCCACTGGCCTATAAAGCCACTCTGTGCCATGACCAGCTTGCTGGTTTGTCTTTCAGCTCCCCGTGTGTTTCCTGCTTGTATCCTGATTCTTGACCTGGATTGACCTTGACCTGCTCTGATCTCTTCCTGCATCTGACCCTCGGCTTGCCTCTCGGACTTCTCCACTTGCTTCCTGTGTTTGACCCTCGGCCTGCTCCCGGACTTTGCTATTGTCTTCAGTGCTCGACCCCTGGCTTGCTCACAGACTTTGCTTCCAGTTACCTGTGTTTGACCCTCGGCCTGTTTACGGACTTTGCTATCAATCTTCAGTACTAAGTCATCAGCCTGCTGACAGACCAGCTAACAGTCCTTTGCACTAGACTGTTTTTGCCTATCTAGAGACTCTTACTAGTCAACGGTGTTTGACCCCTGGCCTGTTGTTGGATCAGCTGTTCATCTTCCTTCTTGAGCTTCAGCATCTTTCAGTCCTGCACAGCTGTCTCTCTGCCGGTGACCTTCACGCAAGACCTGCCCAGGCTGCTGGTGACTTGTGCCTCTTTGTGCCCTTCACCCCCTGAACCATCTCCAGGAGTGGAGTGCGCTTAGTCGCAAGAGGTTACCGCTCTCAGCATCTCGGCCTCGGTGAGTACCCTTATCTGACATAGTATTCCTGGTGTAGTTTACAAGCATCCCTGGTATAGTTTACAGATAGTATTCCTGGTGTAGTTTACAGATAGCATCCCAGGTGTAATTTACAGATAGTATCCCAGGTGTAGTTTACAGATAGTATCCCAGGTGTAGTTTACAGATAGTATCCCAGGTGTAGTTTACAGATAGTATCCCTGGTGTAGTTTATAGATAGTATTCCTGGTGTAGTTTAAGCCAAGAGCAGTAAGGGTTGAGTGTTAGGGCCAGGAAAGTAAAAACTAGAAAAGTGGTCCAATGGGATTGTCACCCCACCACCCATTTATTTTTTAGTGACTTCTATTCTCAATACAGCTATGGCTATGGTGACTGTAGTGTAGAGGCCTCACTGAGGCGGCTTTGCTGGTTCTTTCTGGTTTGTTTTTCAAGAGACAAGCTGTTGCTAGGGGGATTTACATCAGTTGCTGGGCAGATCTTCAGTCAGCTAAGCACTGGACTGGTGACAAGTCTTTTGGCGGGAAACAGCTGGCCAATGATTGTAACCCCTCACTTGTACATCTTCTCCAGTCATTGGGCGGAGTCAGCATTTACCTCAGGACTGTCCTCTGGATTGACCTCTGGATTCTCTTCAGCCTTCCCTTTGAATCTCCTGTCCTGCTTCCAGCCAAGAATGGATAACTTGAAAGACTAAACCAGAGGAAATTCCCAGCTCAACTCACCAACCAGTCTGCTTACCAACTGAATTAACCTGTCCAACAGTCTGCGTTAAAAACAGGGGCTTAGTTCGCACACATTTGCAAATGCATGCTTAAGATGCTCTTCACGGCACCCTGTATTGCTTGCAGTCCTAACACTTCTAAATTTATGAGCGTCTTCACAGTGGAAGCACATGCATTCTAAGATAATGGGAAAGTGGACCTGGAGGTAGCCCAGTCCTCCTTAAAGCACAGAGGCCCATTGGACATCCAGCACATAGCACAATGGCAGTAAAGGAGGATAACCTACATCATAACCTACTTCTATTGGAGGAAGGACTGGCTCAGAAATGTTTTTAATACCCCCCCCCCTCAGTTTCACAGACAGCAGCCACATCATCATTTACTTCTGTGGGCCCTGTGCCTGTATTTTGCCTCTTATTCCTGAAGTACCAGTGCTCTCTGTATACTGAGTAGGAGCCTGCCTGAGGTCAGCCGGGAACTCTTCATTTTTCTACAGGCAGACTAAGAACTGTTGTGGGACCTGCATCCAATGTGGTTCAAGGCATTGCAGCACTGTGTGGCCAAGATGTCTACCACACATCGGTGCATTGCTCTCCAAGGGACTGCCAGGCAGATGGAGATCATGAGACTGGACTAGAAGTGCTGAGCATCGCATCACTGCTGGGACCGGGTGTGACTAACGCTTGTCCGGGACCAGAAGAGGAGGAACATTGACCGAAAGAATTGCCACACAAGCCAAAAGGGAAGGAGCTACCATGCAAGAATATGCAGGCCGAGGAGGTCCTACTCTCCATCAGATACCCTGAAGCCACTACCCTGGCCTGAATACCTGATGCCTCTTCACCTGGACCCTCACTGTCATCACAGGCTGGGGGTGAGTACAGGCTCTGAGGGTCGGGAATGTACACAGACTTCACTCTGTCCTGTCTGCTTCAATCAGTATCTTCCCTGCTAAGTGCAATCTGTCTGTCAGCCTTAGCCACCCCTTTCCTTTCACTCTCTGCTCTCTTCCATTTATATCACTTGTCACACTTCTGACCTGTTAAATGTCTTTATTGTGTTTTCGTTTGCTGCAGTTCTAGAAGGCACTGTGCTAGGGTGGTTAGTGCTCCTGTCCAGTATACAGCATGTCATGCTCCAAGGCTGTCATTGTTATTTACAGACATGATTGTTAGAGAGAATGTGTGGTCCTTCTGGTTATGCTTCAACTAGAATTTGATAAGGGTGCACTTACCTACGCACCAAAAGCCCACTTATCTAAAACTTTTATTAGAGGTCATTAAAAGTACGTGAAGGACCATAACAGGTATCTCTATAGGGTGACGTCAATGCCACTTTATACAGTATCTCACTAAAGTAAGTACACCCCTCACATTTTTGTAAATATTTTATTATATATTTTCATGTGACAACACTGAAGAAATGACACTTTGCTATAATGTATAATAGTGAGTGTACAGCTTGTATAACAGTGTAAATTTGCTGTCCCCTCAAAATAACTCAACACACAGCCATTAGACTGCTTTCACAGTGAGGCGCTTTACAGGCACCACAGCGCTAAAAATAACACCCGCATAGCGCCTGTAAAGAGCCTCTCCTCTCTCTCCAGTGTGAAAGCCTGAGTGCTTTCACACTGGAGCGGTGCGCATGCAGGATGGTAAAAAAGAGTTCTGCAAGCAGCATCTTTGCAGCGCCCCTGCCCCTTGAAATCAATGGGGCAGTGCTGCCGAACCACTGGCAAAGCGCCGCTGCAGCGTACAGCTTGTATACCATGTAGTATGTGTCCATCCATACATAGGCATTTACTGACGTTTAGAGACAATGGTGTTTATAGACAAAAAAAAAATACAGGGCCTGTGCATTCAGGAGAGGAGCGTTCCAGCATAAAAAAAAACACTTGGCACACCTAAACATCTGTAAAGCCTTGTAAACACGTTTAAATGCTCTTTAGTGCTAGGTGTGTAAAGCGCCTGGGCGTTCATTCATTCTAATGGCAAGACTATATTAACATTCTGGCCAATAGAATTAATGAACACCCAAGCACTTGACACGCCTAAACGTGTTAGAAAAACATGGACCTTCCTAGTAGCCATCACTTTGGCCAAAAGGGTTTCTTTGATCGGGTCCTTGAGTCATGAAGAACCATTCCTGACTTTCTTACTGGACCCGGGTGGTCCTCATCAATATGCCCAGCTCAAACCTGAAAGTTACTTCAGTGTTTCATGAAAACCAAGATATTGTCCTACCTACATTCAGGGCCCCAGGGTCCACTGAAGCTCACCCTCTGAATGTAGGGGAAATACTAAAGGAATACCTGCAAGTTACTTCCTCCTTCAGACGTTCTGACTATCTGTTTATCCTGCACTCCGGGAATAACAAAGAAATCGAGCTTCGACCAGAACGATCGCGACCTGGATCGTCCAATCCATCCAGCAGGCTTATAGGGCTAAGGGCTTGGCTCCTCCAGAGGCGGTGAAGGCACATTCTACCAGGCATATGGCGGCTTCGTGGGCAGCAGCCCGGCATGTGGCTCCTGATGTCATCTGCAAAGTGGTCTTGTGGGCCTCCATTAATACCTTTATGTCACATTATTGCATAGAACCTGCTTCTCTATCTTCTGTGAACTTTGGTGTATGAATCCTGTCGGTTGACGGGGCAAATTCAATTTCTTTTTGATCAGCATGCCCACCCGTGTGGTTTGGCTAGTTATTTCCCACACGTAGACTGCCATGGAGTCTGTCAGGAAAACGGCAAATGCATTATGCTTATATATTTCTTATACAAATACTTACCGTAATTTTCCTTTTGTGATAGACTCCATGGCAGATGGAGTTCCCACTTATTGGTCAAGAGTTGGCTAGTTACGGAACGCAGTCTCTGGCTGTGAGCTCAGATTTATAGGAATGGGGTCCTATAGCATTAGAGAGGAGGCGGGGTTAACCCACACGTAGACTGCCATGGAGTCCATCAGGAAAGGAAAAGTATTACAGTAAGTATTTGATAATAAATGTTCAGTTTTTTTCCGTTTCTGTTATAAAATTTTTGCAAATAAATAATTTTTCTTCATAAACTTAGGCCGAAATGTATTCTGTTACATTTATTTGGTGAAAATAACCCAAATTAGTGTTTTTTTTTTATTTAGTGTGTAGGAAAGTTAGAGTCCACAAATTATGGTAAATATATATCTAAAAATTGATCAATCCTAATGTACTGATGGCCTATCTCATTTCTTGAGGCCCAAAAATGTCAGGGCAGAACAAATATCCCCCAAATGACCCCTTTTTGGAAAGTAGGCAGTCCAAGCTATTTAGTAAGATGCATGGCCTTTTTTTTTAAGTCGTAATTTTTTTCACAATTTTTTACATCCTGTAAGCAGTACAGCGTCATCGTATAAATGGAACACTGACTGGTGACAGTATGTAAAAAAAAAAAATGTAGTAATCTTCTTTCTTTTTTTACACTTTTTTTTTAAACACACTGTGACCAGAGCAATATAATGTTACCACAGTAACACTGTACCACAGTAACACTGTCTCCCCGCTCTCCACCCGCAGACAGAGGAAGGACCAGGAACTTATATACGAGGACTCTACATTACATGTTTTATTAAATCAATGATCTTGTAAGTGTTTTTAACCCCTTGTGCGCTATATTAAATCTTTTAAAGTGGTTGTGAACCCATATGAAAAAAAAAACCCTGCAAGACAAAGGCATAATGAGCTAGTTTGCATCGCATACTAGCTCATTATGAAATACTTACCTTAGATCGAAGCTGTTGCAGCGGTCCCCATACACCGCTGTCACCAACAACATGTCTCCCGGAGTTATTTCCGGGTTTGCGGGCTATGGCCCTTTGACTGGCTGGACCTGTGATGATGTCCATCCCGGGCATGGGCGCGGGAGCCACAGGTCACGGTTCAGGCCCTTTAGAGACGGCACGATCAAGCCGTTTCTTCAGTGCGCATGTGCCCATAACATCAGCGCAAGCGCATATGGTATATATCTCCTAAACTGTTCAGGTTTAGGAGATATTTACAGTACCTACAGGTAAGCCTTATTATTGGCTTACCTGTAGGTACAAGTGGTGTAACAGGGTTTACAACCACTTTAATACTGCACTTAGAGGCGCCTTTTCTTTCTTCTACAATCCTCCAGAGTTGCTCTTCCTCCACAAAGCGCTGCCTGAAGTGCCATCTCTCCATCATCACCCAGCACCAGCCATCCGCCTCCACCAGAGGGCCTCACCTCTCTCCTTTTCAGTCTTTTCTATGCAACTACATATTTTTTACTTTTGAGGACTCTTTGGGTCTTTATATGAAATGTATAAAAGTGGTTGTTTATTAAGGATGCAGGTTTATTAAGGATGATTGTTTAGCTCATGGTGGTGGGGTGGGGCCATGTTGGTAACCTGGCTTTTGGGGTAATGTTACCCACTTTGTGGGTAGGCAGTAGTTGCTAAACTGTTATTTAGTTGGTGTAAGATATTACTGCTTGAGCCTTGGTGACTAAGCATGTTGGTCTGTTAATGGTAACAGTGGCTCTGCTTGGTTTTTTAAGATTAAAGTTTATGACATAATTCAAATTTATTTACCCTACTTCAATACCTTAGGGCATCATATGACGTCCTTGACTTTGTGAGGGCATATCTGAATGATGCCTGCAGCTACAGGCATCATTCAGATATCTCTCTTTCCAGCCGGCGATTCTGTGCACAATAAGAATGATCATAGCGGCAGTTCCGCCGCTTGATCGTTCTTATAGGTGACGGGAGGGGGCGTCCCCCCCTCCCGCCGCCATCCGGTGCTTCTCTGGGCTCCCCCCGTGCCATTGGAGGCCTGGAGAAAGAATCGGCCTGCGCCAGATGACGACAATAGAGATTTCCAGTCATCTCTGACCGTCAGAGGTGTCGCCGCGTGCGTTAGAGCATGTGCAACAATTCTAGCACCAGACCTCATCTTTAACTCTAAACTGGTGACCTGTAAAAATTTTCAAAGCAACGCCTATGGAAACTTTTAAGTACCAAAGTTTGGCGCCATACCATGAGTGTGCGCAATTTTAAAGTGTGACATGTTAGGTATCTATTTACTCGGTGTAACATCATCTTTCACATTATGCAAAAAAATTTGGCTAACTTTACTGTTTTGTTATTTTTTAATTCATGAAACCTTTTTTTCCGGTATTGAAGTGGTTAACCCCAATAAAGGGGCCACAACCAAAAGCTTTCATACAACTTTTGTTGTGTGTTTACATTTTTTTTTTTAGGTATGTTGTTTGGTATGATGGGTGTTAATGGGGTTTACAATCCCATTAACCATCTTGAAAAACTTAAAATACTATAGTTGCTTAGACGTGCAATTTGTTGCGTTCCGAATTGAAATTTGGACAAATTTTTTGTTTTCGGGAATTTGGATGTATTCAAATTTTTGAATTTACAATACTCTAGAATTTAAACTAATCCAAACTAACAAAAAAAAAAGTTTGGACGAAACTCGAATTCCACTAGATTTGAATAGTTTTCTAATTTGAATAGTTTTCAATTTGTTTTCCAATTTCCAAAGAGAATAAAATAGAATAGAAAATGAAGGAATAGAATAGAAAAAATAGAATAGAATAGAAAATAATAGAATAGAAAAAAAAAGAATAAAATAAAATAGAAAGACTATAACCATCTTCTGAAATTCGAATTTCTAATAGAATAAATTTGAATACATAAGAAAAGAATAGAATAGAAAAGAATAGAAACACAAAGAATAGAATAGGCTATAATGGAATAGAAAAAAATAGAATTAAAATAACAATAGAATAAAATGGAACAGAATAGAAAGAATATAACCATTTCTCAAATAGAATCAATTTGAATTTGAATAGAACAGAATCGATTAGAATAGAACAGAAAATAGCAGGATAGTAGAGAAAAAACAACAGAATAGAATAGAAAAGAACGAATATAACCATCTTCCGAAATTCAAATTTTGAATAGAAAAGAATAGAATCGAATAAACAAATAGAAAAAGAATAGAATAAAAAAAACAATAGAATAGAATAGAAAGAATATAACTATTTCCCAAAATTCAAGTAGAATCAATTCAAACTTGAATAGAATAGAAAAGAATAGATTAGAATAGGAAGATGGTTATATTATTTCTATTCTATTCTGTTGTTTTTGTCTATACTTTTTTGTTACTTTCTATTCTATTCTAATCTATTCTTTTCTATTCTTTTCCAATTCAAATTGATTCTATTTGAATTTTGGGAAATGGTTATATTCTTTCTATTCTATTGTTTTTTTAATTCTATTCTTTTGTATTTTATTTGAATTTCAGAAGATGGTTATATTCTTTCTATTTTATTCTATTCTATTTTATTTGTTTCTATTCTATTCTGTGCTTTTATTTTCTATTCTATTTTGTTCTGTTTTACTCTATTATATTCTATTCTTTTATTTTCTGTTATATTCTATTCTATTTTTTCAATTATATTCCTTGATCTTCTTTTTATATTTTATTCTCTTTGGAAATTGGAAAACTAATTGAAAACTATTCCAATTCAAAAAGTTTTCAAATTTGAAAACGTTTCGAATTCGAATTTGAAAATGATTTGAATTTGAAAACTATTAGAATTTGGAAAATTTGAATTGATTCCAATAGGAATAAACTAAACTCCAAAAATGAATTAAATGGATTAAACAAATGTAACTAAACAAAATGACTTTTTTCGTTCTGCACATGTCTATAGTTGCTATTCAGGACTTTGTTCAATCAGGCACTGACGCCTGACGTCCTAATAGACCTGACTAAGCTGCATGCAGCAGCAGCTGCTGACTTGGGACGCATAAAAAAAATGGATTCCGTGTGAGCGATGCCCAATATAAAGATTGTTTAAGTCATCCAAGTACTCTTTTACATGTGAGAATTAAATCCATTAGTATTACCTGTTGTTGACAACTGTGTGGCAAAAGAAATAACAACTAGAAAGGAGTTAAATCTAACCGGAGATTGACATGTTGCCATTAGCTGACAGGTAGAACTGTTGTTTTTTCTCACATTTCGCTGCTATTTCTAGCATAGCGTACTTAACAATGCAGAAACTGCTGTTTACATGAAAACATGTTGATGAATATATTTTAGCCGTGGGAACCTACAAGTTTAGCCAAGTAATGAAAACAAAAAATATCTTTTTCAGGACAGATTTCACATGCCTTTATAGATGCATCCTCCATGGAGGGCAACTGGATGTGCAGCTTGAACATACAGACTTCACCTGATTGTCCTCAATTTGGCTGAAAGTGAAAGTTTATGTCAATGGATTGGGGATCGGGTCATGGATGTGTTGGAGGCCCTTTAACCACGTTAATACAAACGTTTGGTTTTTTTTCATTTGCAAAAAAATAAATCAAATTGGGGTGTTTACTTTCCAAAAAGGAGTCAATGTGGGGATACTTCCTAGTATAAAACATATAAATAAAAATGCTATCTTGGCATTTTTATTTATATGTTCTATACTAAGAAGTACGAGAAACTGGGGGGGGTTCTATTTTTTGGTCTTTTCTTTACATAGTAAAAACAAATTTGTTTATTAAATGCTACCAAAAGAAAGCTCTAATGGTCTCAAAAAATGATAGAAAATTAATTTGGAGTGAGAGAACGAGTGCCGCCCGCAGCCGCTACTTTCCATTTAAGAATGGCACAGGCGGCATCATTGCGTTACTGCGCATGCGCCTTCCGGCAGAGTGTGTACGAGCTTTCCTAAGCCCGGCCGGCTTCAGAGTGGCGCATGCGCAGTTGAATGACTGGCCCGCGGCCATCTTTTTTACGGGCACCATTGCCCGTAACGGACATTTACGGGCACCCCGAAAATGGGCTTAAATTTACGAGCTGCCCGTAAATATACGGGTGGTTGGCAACACTGCTGCCTGCCCCGTCCTGAAGCCCAACACACTTGGAGGCCCCCCGTGCTGAGAACGAGTGCCGCCCGCAGCTGCTACTTTCCATTTAAGAATGGCACCAGGTGGCGTCATTGCGTTACTACGCATGCGCCGCCCGGCCGAGTGTGTGCAAGCTTTCCCAAGCCCGGCTGGCTTTAGAGCGGCGCATGCGCAGTTGAATGGTCGGCTCGCTCCTCCACCTTAATAAATGCGCACTTACCAGAGGTAAGCTAAAAATCAGCTTATCTATGAACATCCACTCAGGGGAAACCGACACCTCCAATCTCCTCACAGGGAAGGGGCAGACAGGGTGGTGCGGTGGATTCAATCGACATGCCGGGGGGACCCAGAGAAATAAAAAATTTTCTCCATAGTGTGAATCAGTTAAACCATTTATTTAAACAAAGGGATATTCACACTTACATTAAAAATCACGGTAGTAGGTACATAGGAAGTAAAACAGCCAGCCGGCCTGCATGCACCCGTTCGGAATGAGATAGGATAAAAACGATGACGTCAGCACATCAGCCTTCCCTCCCTTTTGGAAGGCTGACGCGCTGACTTTATCGTTTTTATCCTATCTCGTTCCGAACGGGTGCATGCAGGCCGGCCGGCTGTTTTACCTCCCCAATCCATACCAGGCCTTTTGGGTCTAGTATGGATTTTGAGGGAAACCCCACGCCAAAATGTAACAAATAACTAAATGGCATGCCCCCCCCTCAAATCCATACCAGACCCTTATCCGAGGGGTTATAACGAGCGAGCGCCCCCCTCCCTCCTGAACCATGCCAGGCCACATGGCGACCCCCTCTCCATGTTGATGCCAGTGGCTGTGGAAGTCTGTGGGATTATCAGAATCTGGAAGCCCTCTTTAACAAGGGGGGCCCCCTTTAACGAGATCCCGCCCCCCCATGTGGTACCCCTACTCATTCACCAAAAAAAAAAGGTGTAGTGTAAAAAATGACATTAGGCAGTTTTTGACAAGTCCTTTATTTAAAAGACAAAAACAATGTCCCCCGATGTAGATCCATCTTCAATCATCGGCACCACTGACCCGAAAAAAAGAAAAAAAAATGTTTCACCCCCACCATCTGATAGCTCTGCCGTCTGACAGTTCTTATATAACTAAGGGGCAGGGTCACCTGCTGACATCACCAGATGGCCCCACCCTCTTGTGACATCGACGGCGCAGCATGCCCCTGGCCAACAACGTTACAAGGTGGAGGGAACACCCGTTGATGGCAATTTTTTTATTGCCAAATTTATTTATTTTTTTACATTCAGCTGTCAGCGGGGAATCCTGCTAACAGCTGATAACTCATCGGTTGTTAAGGACGTGGTGGGCGGTTTCCTGGCCCACTCCTTAACAACCAGCTATTCACAGTTTGTTAGAGCACAAAAAAAAAACCCCGAAAACTGTACGTAAAAACAAGGGTTAAAAAATGCAAAACATGCTGGAAAAATGCATCAACCACAGCCGCATAGATATGAACCTAGGGTAAGGCTTAGTTTACACTTGAATTGGCATGTGGTGAAAATACTAGAAAAATTATAAAAACCCAGCAGTCCCGGTGCAGATAAATGCTTACAGCCATGGTCAGCCCCGTTCAGTTGTACAAGCTTAGTGGCCACCGATGATCAGAACACCACGGATCCCGCCTGCAGGTGTTTGCAATATACTTGCCCGCAGAAGGGCTCTTTTTGCCCATGTGACTGAAGCCTGAATTTCGGTTCCTGTCCCTTGGCAACGACTTTAGGGCAGAAGTAGCAGGTAATCATTGCTCCACTGAATCCGGTGGATGATAGTTATAGATGGCAGGTAAGCATTTGGCTGCAGTTTTTAGATTTTAGTGACAGCAGGTGAACAGGGTCAGCGTTAAAGAATAAGTTCACCTTAAAAATGTAATTAAAAAAATAAATGCACATTTTTTTCAGGTAAAAAAATTGTACATTTACTTTACTTTACTTTTTTATTTATTTTTTTTGCAGGAGCCTGGAAAGCATTGCACCCAGGATAAGCAGATTGTGGTTGCAATGCAAGGCTCCTGCAGACTGTCAGCGTAAGCTATCTGCTCGTACTTCGTATGGGCAGGCAGTTACACACTGACAGGAAGAATCAATGAACTACCACAACGCTCAACAGAGCCCTGGTAGTTCATGGAGAACTACAAGTCATTAGCCACAAAGGTTGTTGGTAGTTGTTGTTCACTTGTTCACATAATTCTGTGAATGAGTCACACATGCTCTTTTCAAATAGTGACAGCAGGTGCGGGGAGAAGATCCCTGGACTACTGTCACGGGGGGGGGGGGGGATCAGGGAGCGACTGCAGGAGCGGTAATGTGTTCCACCCTAAACCCAGGTAACGTTGACAAAGGTGAACTTGTGCTTTAAAACCACTTCAATACCAGGCACTTAGACACCTTCCTGCCCAAGCCAATTTTCAGCTTTCAGCGCTGTCGCAATTTGAATGACAATTGCGCGGTCATGCTACACTGTACCCAAACAAATTTTTCATCATTTTGTTCCTACAAATAGAGCTTTCTTTTGGTGGTATTTGATCACCTCTGCGTTTTTTATTTTTTGCGCAACAAATTAAAAAAAACGAAAAATTTGAAAAAAAACAAGTTTATCTTTGTTTCTGTTAATTTTTTTGTAAATAAGAACGTTTTCATCTTCAATGATGGGCACTAATATGGCTGCACTGATGGGCACCGATGAGGTGGCACCAATGAGGTGGCACTGATGAGGTGGCACTGATGGGCACTGAAGATGGGCACTGATAGGCGGCACTGATGGGCACTGATAGGTGGCACTGATGGGCACTGATAGGTGGCACTGACGGGCACTCATAGGTGGCACTGATGGGCACTCGTAGGCGGCATTGATGGGCACTCGTAGGCGGCACTGATGGGTACTTATGGGTGGCACTGATAGGTGGCACAGATGGGCACTGATAGGTGGGCACTGATGGGCATGGATGGGCACTGATAGGTGGCACTGATGGACACTGATGGGTGGCACTGATGACACTGATGGGTGGAATTGATGGGCATCACTTAATTGTTCTGTTACATAATGGTGCCAGTCAGTGCCCATATGTGGGAACTGATTGTCACAGTTTTGGCATTAATTTGCACATGTGGATGGCTATGGGGGATGTACCTGGCCATCCACATGTTATGTGCCTCCCTGGTGGTCCTGGCGGCATCCCTGGTGGTCCAGTGTGGGCAACCGAGGGGGGGCTGCGCTGATAAAGAATCATGAAGACCCCCCCCCCTGTCAGGAGAGCCGCCGATCGGCTCTCCTCTACTCGCGGCTCTTCCTATTTACATCGTGATGAGCCATGATTGGACACGGCTGATCATGTGGTAAAGAGCCTTCATCCTGCAGCTGGACACTATAACCCCGATATGAGGGCACAAAAGTGGATATAGATAAAACGGTGCAGTGCTGGACAAATATCACATGAGTGAGATGTGTTAAATGAATAAAAAAACTTCCAACTGAAGTGAGTAACAACCATTAAAGTTGTAGCGACTGGTATATATATTAATCAGTCAATAAAGTGCTCATAAAATGGCATAATAAGGTGTAAAAAAGTGAACAACAAACAATGTAATAAAGTGAGGATAAAAAAAACTATAAAGTCCATAAACATTGGTGTTCAGATGTATATTCTGGATCAATGTTCCACCGCTGGTGCTACCCACCACCTTGTGATAGAAAAATGGAGGCTTACCAGACAGCCTGCAACCACCCTTATTCAGGGGGGTCAAACCAGGCTCAGTAGAAGTGTGTAGACCACAGGGGATATCCCACAGGGAGCTCTGTAGACGTTCCTCCACCCTCCTTCCTGAACAGCTAATCAGCAACACCAAGGAGTGATACGAAGGATGCGATCCCAGGGGTGCTTCTTATATGGCAAACGATATATAAACTTTTGCTCTCCTAGACAGAAGTTGTCTGAGGTTCCCAGGCCAGGAGCCTATTATGTATTTACCATATATACTCGAGTATAAGTCGAGTTTTTCAGCACTTTTTTTGTGCTGAAAGTGCCCCCCTCGACTTATACTCGAGTCAAGCACTTTTCTGCAGCAAAAAATTTCATTTTCTGAACCGATTTTGGGGCCCTGTATCTCAGGGCCACTTTATGCTAGGAACCCTAAATTTGGTGTGCAAACCCAGTGGAACTGGTACCATAACATATCCAAAGCTGGGGTTCCTAGCACTAAGTGGCCCTGAGATATGGGGCCCCAAAATCGGTTTGGAAAATGTCATTCTCTGCTGCAGAAAAGTGCTTGACATTTTCTGAACCGATTTTTGGGGCCCTGTATCTCGGGGAAACTTGGTGCTAGAAACCCCCGCTTTGGATATTTTATGTGATAGTTCCACTGAGTTTGCACACCAAAGTTTTGGGTTCCAATCACTAAGTGGCCCCGAGGTACGGGGCCCCAAAATCGGTCAACTGTGTCCATCTGCAGCAATGTCATTTCGGGACCATTTGGGTTCAGAGACTCTAATTTTTGGTTGCAGCTAGGGGGCATCTAGGGACCCTTAACTACCAAGTTTGAAGTTCGGGGGACCTATGGCTGCAAATGGGCACAGTGAGGCTGCAAATGGGCATTGTTGACCCTCTTTTCCACTTACAGTAGCTGTGCATTTCTCACCCTCGTCTTATACTCGGGTCACTAAGTTTTTCCCATTTTTTTGTGGTAAATTAGGGCCTCGACTTATACTCGGAACGACCTATACTCGAGCATATACAGTATTATTGCAAAAAGTAAAAAATATTGTGTTTTTTTTTTTCAAAATTGTCGCTCTTCTTTTGTTTATAGCACAAAAAATAAAAACCGCAGAGGTGATCAAATACCACCAAAAGAAAGCTCTATTTGTGGGGGAAAAAATTACATAAAGTTTGTTTGTGTACATCGTTGCACAACCGCGCAATTGTCAGTTAAAGCAACGCAGTGCTGTATCGCAAAAAATTACCTGGTCAGGAAGGGGGTAAATTCTTCCGGGGCTGAAGTGGTTAAAGAGGAAAAAAACGTAAAAAACGTGAAATGCCTGAAAACTTCATGCAAAAGCACAGAAAAACTGCGGGTTTAAAAATGCAAAATGCACAGCAAAACGCGCCCGAAAAACGCATGAAGTGCAGGCGCATAGATGTGAACCTAGACTAAATCAATAAGTGGGGAGCCTATGCTGACTGATGTGAAAACATGGGACTGATGACAGCGATGGAAGCGGAAGCTCAGAAATGGATCATTTAGTGCTCGGAGTTTCCCAGAGGCTACTAACAAAGCCTTTGTGTCATGCACCGATCTCCCACGTCAAGTAATTGACAGTAAACTTCAAAGTGAAGATAAACCATGTCATTACACTTACAGATAAAAGTTCATAAGCAACACGAAGATTTGAAACTAGGCCAAAAGATAGTTGTTCTCACAAGGAAAATCTGTGATTTCAGTCTTATGTGTCTTCTATGTTCTCCGGATAATCAATGGCCTACTATGTGCTACATAAATATAGCTTATGTAATGAAAGGTTTGTGTGTACATTGTTCCTTGCTATGTGCATTGTCAGAATACTTTGATTAAGCCATTACAGTTGTAGTCGTATTTACAGAGATGGTTATCTGTGGTTTAAATTGCAAGTGTATTTTTCCATTACCGTTATTTGTATTGTTCCTACAACTATAGTACAGTGCCAGGATAAGACAGGGGTAGTAACTGCAGTAAATGGGAAGCTCAGGAAAATTTACAGCTGGATCTTGTCACTAGAGCTAAAGAATTATGAGTTAGAAATCATCTGTCTTTTAAAGGGAATGTAGAGTGGTTTTGTATTTTTTTTTTATAATGAACTAAAAAAAATATAGTTTTTAAGTTTCATGCACACTGGGCATTTATCCCCAGTGCAAGAGACGTTTATGTACGGAATTATCACATGCCTGCGTGTCTCCGAAACATTGCATTTTCTCATTTTTTATTAAAGACTACTGTGGTGTGCTGGCAAACACAGTGGGTATAGAAAAGAATCACCGCTTCAAAATCATCACATTTTGCTGCTTTGCAGCCTGAAATGAAGACAGACACAGTTTTTGTTTTATCCAGCAACATCCAAGTAAAAGATATAACACCAACATCACCACCCACACTTCATAGATGGGAAAACAGAGAAAGGACTCCTAGTGAAATACTGTTTAACATGAGTTATTAAACGCATTAAATGCGCAACTTACAGGATATTTGGCAAAGACAGGCATCAGTAAAAAACATCCGAGTTCGCCGCGTGCGTTCCACGGAGGCGGAAATTTCGTCACTGGTTAGCACGAACCGAAAGGAAATCAACGCGTTTCGCCCCTCCTTCAGGGCGTCATCAAAGGACAAGGATACTCATGTTAAGCGATATTTCACTGTGAGTCCTTTCTCTATTTTCCCATCTATGGAGTGTGGCATATCCTTCCTGTCATAAAATATCTTCTTGGAAGAGTTTGCTGAGGAACCATCCTGCATATCCCCAAATCATTAGATCACTGCTTGTTTTATCCCAGACTGCAAAGCTGAGGATCTAATATTTCTGGTAAGTGGGGTCACCGAACTTGTTCAACGTTTTGGAGCACCATTGCACTTTTTACAGAAGCACTAAGCACTTTTCAGATTTTGTGTATATTTGTTTTTTTTTATGTTACAATTACATTGATGTATAAGGCACCATTCACTAGGAGGTATATTGTTTGATATCGGCTGCTAGCCCTTTTTCATACTTTATAACACTTAACTCCTTGATCGCTCCCTAGTGTTTAACCCTTTCCCTGCCAGTGACATTTATACAGTAATCAGTGGCTATTTTTAGCTCTGATCGCTGTATAAATTTCAATGGTCCCAAAATAGTGAAAAAAGTGTCCGATTTGTCCGCAGCAATGTCGCAGCCCCGATAAAAATCGCAGATCGCTGCCATTACTAATAAAAAAATAATAATAATTAAAATAACATAAATCTAACCCCTATTTTGTAGACACTATAACTTTTGTGCGAACCAATCAGTATACACTTATTGCAATTTTTTTACTGAAATTATGTAGAAGAATACATATCGGCCTGAGGAAGAAATTTGTTTTTTTATATATTTTTTGGGGATATTTATTATAGCAGAAAGTAAAAAAATTTTTTTTTTTCAAAATTGACGGAATTTTTTTGGTTATAGCGCAAAAAATAAAAACTGCAGAGGTGATCGAATACCACCAAAAGAAAGCTCTGTTTGTGGGGAAAAAAAAGACTGCAAATTTAGTTTGGGTACAGCGCCGCTCGACTGCACAATTAAAGCAACGCAGTGCCAAATTGTAAAAAGTGCTCTGGTCAGGAAGGGGGTAAAATCTTCTGGGGCTGAAGTGGTTAAAAACATTAAATACAATAATATTAAATGTTACTTTGCTAAGGCTTCATTCACACCTGAGTGATCTGCAGTGACAGCTCCTGCAACTAGTTTTTTTTAGCTTTTTTTATTGACTTTTAGTGGAGCAATTTTGAATGGGCTTTCCTCCACTCCAAAAATGTTCATGTGGCAAATCAGAGTCAGGAGGATCTGAGGTTGAAATGTTTGCTGCGATTTGTCGCTCAACAATTGCGGCAAAATCTCCCCACGTTTGGGGTGCCATTAAGGAATATTTTGAAATAACCCCAATATTTTCTTTCTGTCAAAAAAACATATCCAAGGAAGTCAAATTTTGTCTTAAATTTAGGCCAAATGGTCCAGAGACAGAAAGGAAGCTGTCACATACCTTTAGGCCAGGAGGGCCAGGCGGCAAAAGAGAACCAAAAATGGCGTCTGCCCCTTAAGTACTCTCTCCCAGAATGCTTAGCAGTGGACCACCTCTGCCGAGTTACCGCTGAGAAAGAAGAGCACTCAATACACTTCAGCCTGTTGCTTTTCAACACTGTGGTGACAACGACACCTACAGACAACAATGTGAAACTACACGCAACTCAGCCAATGCTGGAACAGAAGCTAATTTAGCCATAGATTAAATCTGAACTATTCTGAACTATACAGAACAGATAACCCCCTAAATTTACATACAGGAGCCTGATCAACAGGAGCAGGGCGCCACATATACATATATATATATATATATATATATATATATATATATATATATATATATATATATTTGAAAATTGATCAAGCCTGATGTACTGATGGCCTATCTCAGTTCTTGAGGCCCTAAAATGCTAGGACAGTACAAATTCCCCTTAAATGACCCTTTTTTGGAAAGTAGACAGTCTGAGGCATTTAGTAAGAGGCATGTTGAGTTTTTTTACGTTGTAATTTTTAGTTACAAATTTTGGAAAAGGAAGAAATTAAATAAAATGTGGGTTTTTTCATTTTCTTTTTTATTTACATACCAGTGCAGTACAGCGTCATCACATGGTGCAGGGTTCTGTGATAGCCCCAGGTAACAAATGATAGCTGTGGGCCAATTACAGCATACAAAACAAAGCTTTGTTGACACTGTGATCGTGTAAAAGCATAATGATCATATGATCACCAGGCCCCATGTACCTGGATCTGCAATCTGCTGTGTTCGGTGCAAAATGCAATGTACGTGATTTTGCCTGCATGTGCCACACAGCCACAGTATATGGACTGTGGCTGGTCAGCAAGTGGTTAAAGACAAAGTAATTTTCAAAAAGGCCAGGCATAAATATTAGGTCTGGTCTGCAAACATCTAGGGTCTGGATGGCAAAATGATTCAGATCCTGGAACTGCATTTCTACACAAAGGCTGGACACTGTTTGTTATTCATTGCTACACAAGAGGGAGCATTAGAGATGCTAAGTGGCAGGGAGCTATTAGAGAACGGGACTGTTGCCCAAAGCAGGGGACAACCCACATCTAGAAATTCCTATTTGCTTCTGCTGAATCCTGCAGAGGGAATCCTCTGCCTTTGGTCCTGATTGCCAGATCTGTAGGAAAATAAAAACAACCTGACGGTTGCGGTTGTTTTTTTTTTTCATTTTGCCGTCGCAGTTTTTTTTTCTCCTTCTTTAAATAGTACTGCAAATCGTTCTTGCTCTTGTTCAGGGGAAAGTACTGTTATGCAGGAAATGTATATACTTGTATTGTAGTCAGGATTTTTGTTAGATAAGATGTAGTCCTCTTTTTTACTTCAGGGCTCTGGAAGATGACAGAGTGTCAATATCATTGCATCCATTGTACATATTCTGATTATTTCAGATCAGGTTGTGTTTGAACTTTTGCCCATTAGAGGTGTCATATTACTTTTTAGCCAGTAGGTGGCAATGCAGTAGAGAAAATATTTTATTGACTCTAAACACTATACCTTGGAGCAGTATTTCTCAATTCCAGTCCTCAAAGTGCACCAACAGGTCATGTTTTCAGGATTTCTCTCAGATGAATCAGCTATGGTAATTACTAAGGCTGTGAAACTGATCAAATCACCTGTGCAAAATAATGGTAAGCCTGAAAATGTGACCTGTTGGTGTGCCTTGAGGACTGGAATTGAGAAACACCGCCTTGGAGCTATAGATTGTTATATTCTATTGATTCTCTGTGGGATCATTTCTGCAGAGATAATGCTCCAATTCTAATGCACTTGTATTATTTTTCATTGATGCACTAACCACTTATAATTAACTAGTGGTAGAGGTCTACCCATATATGCTGTGTATGTATATTTGTCTGTTGTAAGAGTTCTGTCACCTAACAGGGTTTTTTTTTTGACCCGGTGACAGCCTCCTGACTGTAATGTGCAAAGTTACTATATTTCAACTGTAGCGCACTACTCCCTTGGGAGCTGCTAAGTTGTTAATTTTCCCACTGGCCATCCCAGACCCTCGGGGCTACCCTTACCTCTGACACTTCGGGTTCCATTCTGTGTAGTAACACAGACTCAATCCCCTTGGCACAGCTGTGGTGTAGTGTTATGCCCCGTACACACGGTCGGACTTTGTTCGGACATTCAGACACCAAAATCCTAGGATTTTTTCCGACGGATGTTGGCTCAAACTTGTCTTGCATACACACGGTCACACAAAGTTGTCGGAAAATCCGATCATTCTGAATGCGGTGACGTAAAACACGTACGTCGGAAATATAAACGGGGCAGTGGCCAATAGCTTTCATCTCTTTATTTATTCTGAGCATGCGTGGCACTTTGTCCGTTGGATTTGTGTACACACGATCGGAAATTCCGACAACGGATTTTGTTGTCGGAAAATTTTATAGCCTGCTCTCAAACTTTGTGTGTCGGAAAATCCGATGGAAAATGTGTGATGGAGCCTACACACGGTCAGGATTTTCCGACAACAAGGTCCTATCACACATTTTCACTTTGCCTGATGACTGTGTGCACGTGGCTCCTTCTTCCTCTACTGCCCTAAATCATCAATGGTCCTGTAGGGGAGAAACTGTATGCACAGCAAATCATTCTTGAATGTCTATGCCCAGCTTTAGCTAAAAACTCCAGGCTGTCCCCCTGCAACCTCCTATTGCTCCACACCTTGTGTTCCTGTTTAAAAATAAGACCCCTTTCACACTGAAGGCATGTTTTAGCCTGAAAAGCGCCTTTCAAGCCTCCCCAGTGTGAAAGCCTGAGTGCTTTCACACTGGGGTAGTGCGCTTGCAGGACTGAAAAAAAAGTCCTGCAGGCGCTTTTCAGGCGTTTTAAAGTTCTGCAAGCAGCATCTTTGCGGCGGTGCGGGAGCGGTGTATACAACGCTCCTAAACCGCCCCTGCCATTGAAATCAATTGGCAGCACTGCCGAAACACCTGCAAAATGCTTCAGCAGCGGCACTTTTCGGGCAGTTTTAACTCTTTCCTTGTCCGCTAGCGGCCGAAAAAGTGCTGCTATAACAGTGGTAAAGTGACGCTAAAACTAGCGGCACTTTACCGCTAGCGCGGCCGTGCTAGCAGTGTGAAAGGGCTCTTAATACCTTTTTCCAGGAGTCTTCAGTCCAATTACATGCCATTACAGGTATATGGCGCCATTCCCTACAACATTTTTGAGGCTTTATGATGTACCTCTAGAGGGAGAATCCTGAGCTCATGGAAAGTGGGTTGCATGATGCTCTATGTCATTGAACCCAGAAGTGGACTGTTGCTTGAATGCAAAGTGCTGAGTCTGCACTTAACAGCACCAGAGCTGGATTTGAGGTTTAATGCCGCGTACACACAATCGGAAATTCGGCCAGCAAAAGACCGATGCGAGCTTTTGGTCGGAAAATGCGACCGTGTATATGCTCCATTGGATTGAGAGCAGGTTCTCAATTTTTCGGTCGGAAAAAGTTTCTATCCGAAAATGCGATCTCCTGTACAAATTCCGATGCGCAAAATTCCGACGCATGCACGCAAACAATTCGATGCATGCTTGGAAGCATTTAACTTCATTTTCTTGGCTCGTTGTAGTGTTGTACATCACCGCGTTCTTGACGGTTGAAAGTTCAGAGAACTTTTGTGTGACCGTGTGTATGCAAGGCAAACTTGAGCGGAATTCCGTCGGAAAAACCATCCAAGTTTTTTCCGACGGAAAATCCGCTCGTGTGTACGCGGCATAAGGGTCATTCCTGCAGAAATCCCAGTAATTCCAATGTTTCACGAACATTCTAGCAACACCATATGACAAACTGATGATTTGATTACTCTAACATAAGACACCGCCAAACCAGTTTTTAAGATGACCTGGCAATCAACTGGATTTCAGCGCATCACTATCATTTTCTGCGCTAAAGATGATTTAAATATTGGATCATCTGTTGAACAGAATATACACTATGTTTAGCTGCTGTCTAATGTCTATACTTAGCATTATAATGAGTGTGCTTAGCCTCCTGCACAAAGTAATATAAAAAGTCAGTAAACCGGTGAATAAACACTGACATTTTTTCACAAGGGATAAGCATCTATAGAACAAGTCAGGTAAATGTTAACAGTACTTTGTGACAGGCAATCTCAATTATTACAGTTTCCATAGGGGCATTTTGTCTTCAGATCAGGAAATTCATGTGATTTGATATTTTTTAAGAATGTGACATCCAGGGAGAGCACATGACATGCTAACTTTATTGTTATAAACCACAAATATAATAAATAAGGACTACTGTAAGCAGTCTAATATTAAGGAAATAGGGAATATTAACCTCAGAATTCACCTAGGGCTCACTTACACCTGAGTTGCTGTCTGAAGACTGACCTGCATTGGATCGGTTTTCAGAGAGCAGTTGACAGGCATTAAGGTAATATTGCCATCTCCTGAATGGCTATTTTTTTGACGGCCATATGGATTTTGAATGGGCATACAGCACTGCAACTGTTAGCCTAGTGTTTGGCTTGCAGTTGCAGCACAGCTCCATGACAATGGTAGCTAAGAGCTTACCCTACAGTACCCTTACCCATTTGAACCTTAACTTAAATTTACTATGATTTAGAATAAACACTCGACACCTAAAGTGGGTTAAATGGCCAACATGGCCTTTTATTAATAAAACAACTTTTGTTACAATACACACTGTAAGAACCCACCTAACTATACTATTTCACTAAACTGTATATATATAAATATCTATCATTTTAAGATCCAAGGCGGTACCAATGTAACCATTACCCTCTTAATTTGTGTCAGAGGCACATCTAAACTGAGTTGCCACCC
Source organism: Lithobates clamitans (assembly GCA_037952925.1). Lineage (NCBI taxonomy): Eukaryota > Metazoa > Chordata > Amphibia > Anura > Ranidae > Lithobates > Lithobates clamitans. The sequence continues at coordinate 7,956,966 of JBBGZY010000053.1, read as the reverse complement.
CAGCCGCTATATATGAAGACTCAGGGCCTAAACCCAGCTAACCTCAGCCACCCCAGGGTCCTTAAGCTGCACGGTCACTAGCCAGTGAACCGTTCCCACTCGAGGATACCATACCTGATGGTTCCCCACCGTTTACCCAGAATGCACCACATTCTACCACCGCCAAGGATCCTAACATGCCACAGCGCACAGGTATGACTCCTTATACCTGAGCGCTCCGCCACACACGAAGAGCCCTGTGTACTCCATCCTCCAGGCCCAAAAACCACATGTCCGTCCCTACCGCGTTAAGGTGAACGCCATCGCCCCTAAGGTAACGCCATGTCTCGGACTCCAAATCCTGATGCCTAATTACCAGGCCCCCATTCCTGACAAAAAACCGCCCCACCTCCTTATTGACTTTAATCCGGGCCTTATTGATTCGGTCCACAGATCTGGCTTCTCTCCAAACCGTGCGAGCCACGATCTCGGACCAAACAAAAACAGTGCCCGGGAAGTCACAGCGAAGCCTGAGGAAATCGAACCGAATGTCTTTTATCAGTTCTCTGGAACGCCTGACGCCCAGATCATTCCCCCCAGCGTGAATTACCATAATATCCGGGGCCCTGTCCCAGCGTGCAAATCTATGCACCTCGGGAACCACTTTGTTCCACATCATGCCCCTTACCCCTATCCAGCGAACACTACCCTCTTCCCAGGGGAGACCTAACTGCCTGGCATCGGGTCTAACTTCAGCCCTCCTGGCCCCCCAGTAAACAAATGAATGCCCGAGGATCCAAACTAGGCATCTGCGACCTGAAAACAAATAGAGAAAAAACATTGCCCCACCAACCTGGACATATAAAAATTAAAACAATAAGACCAACACATAGAAAAGAGTTAGTATGAGAGTCAACACAAACAGGACGACAAAGACCCCCTCTCTCATCTTCACATTAAATGAGGTCTAACATACAACCTGAAACGATTCGACTCCCACCTACCGATGCGTTTTATCATCTCAGTTCCCAACCCCCATCTTGACGCCTCCGTGGCGGCTCCAATTCGGAAAGAGTGAGATCCGAATTGCCTGGGATCCAGGCCTGCCGCTTTCAGACATTTACGAAAAACCGCAATGAACTGAAAACGCGATAAATACGAGCCATTCCTGTGCATCAAGAAAGGTCCCACACTGGCAGGCCTGACCGCAATAAATTGTGACACCGCCGAAACCGGGCACAGCCCGGCCACCTTACCCCGAAACAACTCCAGTACTACACCTCTTCCAGCTTGATACGTTTTAGACTTACGAATCACTAAGCTTACTGACCCTTCTGTTACAGTCACCTCGTCTCTGAAAAGTCCCCCCGCAACGTGTTTGGCAGGGCTGACCAATTCCCCTATGCGTAAAGCCCCAAAAAAGGCCAACTGAAAAGCCGCCCGAAACAAGAGTTGCTCATACCCATCTCCACACACCCCCGGAATATGAGCCATAATCAACCACAAAGTGGTGAAGGAAACCGGGCGCCGCATATCTCTGGACTTGCTCCCCTTACGATATCCCTTCATAGCCTGCCTTATGATAAACGATTTCGTGACATCCTCGCCTCCCTGCAGTTTAAACCAAAAGGCCAAACCCGCTAATTTACGATCCACTGACGATACTGATGCCCCCTTCAGAAAGTTTTGAACAATGAAATACAGGACCAATGCTGACACGTCGTCTCGGGGCTCAAGCCCCCCTACCTCCTCCAGCAATGCATTCCATTCCCTCCACGCACCAGCGTATGCGCCCCATGTCGCCTCACTCAGGGATTTTCTGATCAATCCAGTGGCGACTCCAATGCGATCGTCCATAACCCTGGAGGACAGGGGGTACCATGCTGCTCCGCGTCCGGCGCCAATCTCCGAAACTCTTTCCACTGCGAACGAGACAAGGCATCCGCAATCCTATTAGAAACCCCCAGAATGTGCACCGCATAGACAAAAGCATTCAGGCGAAGGCATAACAATACCAAGTGCCGTAACAAGCGCACCACCGGAAGTGAGGAGGCCGACAGGGTGTTAATGGCAGAGACAACTCCCAAGTTGTCGCAATGGAAACGCACCTTTTTGTTCCGAAATGCCTCGCCCCAAATTTCCACCGCCATCACAATTGGAAACAATTCCAAAAGCGCTAAGTTACGCAACCACCCAGGCCTCCCTCCAAGTATCAGGCCAACCACCGGCGCTCCACTTACCCTGTAAGAATGCTCCGTATCCACCGGACCCGGCCGCATCCGTAAACAACGCCATGTCCGCATTGCTCACGGGGCCCGACATCCACATTGACCTCCCATTGTAGGTTCCCAAAAATTCATCCCAAACCCTGAGATCAGCTTGGTGATCCCGGGTCAAACGAAGTAATGGATGACGGAATTGAGCCCGGACACATCCCGCACTACCCATTCCACAAAGGAACTGAAGGTCTCAAACAGCGCGCACGAGATGGAGCACCCCATTGGTAGACAACGATCGACAAAATACGACCCTTGCCACCTGCAACCCAGGAGGTGCATGCTATCCGGATGGACCGGAAGTAGACGAAAAGCCGACTCCACGTCAACTTTCGCCAACAAAGTTCCCTGTCCATACCTGCGTACCCATACTACTGCGGCATCGAACGATGTGTAGGTGACCGCACAGGCCTGCGGATCAATACCATCGTTTACAGACGCCCCTTTGGGATGCGAAAGGTGGTGAATTAAACGGAACTTCCCAGGTTCCTTTTTGGGCACCACACCCAGGGGAGACACAATTAAACCCTCAATGGGCGGGGAAGAAAATGGACCGCCCATCCTACCCAAAGAAACTTCCATCTGCAGTTTCTCCGTTACAACCCCCGGGAAAAGCCGAGCAGACTGCAGATTCTTGGAAATCGGCGGAACCGTAGTCAAAGAGCACGGGATTCTGAAACCCACCGAGAATCCCTCCCACAGGAGTCTAGCCGACTCCTGGTCCGGGTACCTATTTAGGAAAGGCAACATCCTTCCCGCCCTCACTGGAGTCTTCCCTTTTCCCAGATCCATCCCCGGCCCTGTTTTTTCCTGCCTTGAAACACCTACTGAAGGAATGACTGCCCCCGCATCCTGAGCATTCATGCTTGAAGCGACAGGACCCTCCAAATCGGCACGAGCTGTCATTGAACTGCCAGCAAACCCCCTTTTTCTTAACGGCCGACGAGCCTGAGGTGGAAGCACCGCCAGCCCCTCCTGGAAAAAACTGACCCCCGCTCCTAGCCGGGGTCATCAGCTTCATCCAAAGCCCTATGTCCTTGTGATCCCATCGAATAGCTGGCCTGACCGCCTTCCGCTGACGAAACTGTTCATCGTAGCGTAACCATGCCATGCCGCCATAGACCCTATATTCCTCCCCAATTGCGTCCAAATAGCAAAACAAAGCCAAGCAGCTCGCCGGCTCCCTTTCGCCAACAACGCTAGCTAAGATTGCGAACGCCTGCAACCAATTATTGAACGTGCGAGGAATAAGGCGATACCGCCGTTTCTCCTCGTCCTCTTTCTTACTCTCATCAGGTTTTACGCGGTCTAAGTTAAATTTTTCAAGGGGGAGCAGGGAAAATATTTCCACGTACTCCCCTTTCCAAATACGTTCCCTCACTTCCTGTTTCAGGTGCGCACCCAAAGGACCTTCAAAGCACACGTACACCTCGCATTTCGCCGCATCCGCCAATCTTACCTTATCCACCTCCTTGTCACTTTTGTCCGGCGGCTTTTCCCCCGAGGTCTCTCCACTTGGTCCCTGCGGCACATCCGACGCTACTACCACAGCTGGAGGAGCAGAGGAGACTTCCGTTGGTAGCACCTGTCTCCCTGAACTGTCCCCCACCACGGCCGCCCCCCCAGGCGCCCCCCCACTGCCCAGCTTTTGCAGTAACTCTCTCAACCCCAGTAATACCTCCCTCGTGAGCCCCTCTGACCCCATACTCCCAGGAGCCCCCCCTACCTGACCTTGGGCCCCCACACCTGACCACACAGAGGGAGAAAATAAAGGAAGCAAAACAGGAGTGCACTCACCAGGCTGCATGGGGCCGTGGACCCCCCCAGCCGCCGGTCCGACTTCCACCACGGCGGCACCGACATCCTCTTCCAGTTCTCCCTCCTCCATGCTACTGGCATCTTCTCTCTGCCTCTCCGCTGGCGTCACGGGAACCGAAAGCCGCCTGTGATCCGGCCGTCCTCTCCCTCCCTCAGCCGCCGCCATTCCTCTTGACACAGACAGGCTCGCCGGCCTGCGCCGCTCCGAGCGTCCGACCGCTCTGACGTCATCACCCTGCGCCCCGGCCTTACCCGGGCTCGCAGGCGCCACCTGTGGCCTGGAGGTGTGCGCCGTCGCATCTCTTCCTCGGGCAGACGTGCCCCTCTCGCAGCGCCGCTCCTCCCTTCGGCTGACAGAGCCACCGGCCGCCTCCCGATCGTTGCCGAGGCCCGCTCCAACTTCTCTGGCGTGTCGACCGGAACATCGCCATCCACACCAGCCGCACGCTCCGGAATCCGGTCGGAGGAGGATGGGTGAGTCGCCATCTGGCTTGTGGGTCCCATCCCCCTCAGGCTCCGCCTAGGATGGGGATTCCTCCCAGGCTCTCCCCTGGCCAACACAGGCAATCGTTTGGCAGGGGGGCCTGAAGGTTCCGCGAACGGGTTCCCATTGCGGCGCTGAGCCTGAGGAGTCCTGTCAGGGGTGAACCGCTCAGGAGGCTTAGACCTCCTAGCGCGCTGTGGGGCAGGTCCTGCTTGTGAAGGACCCTGCTGGACTCCTTGCAATGACTCGGTCACTTGTCTCTGTATCCACTCAGCTCCATGTATCCCAGCAGCAGCCCTTAGCTGGGATAAAAGTTGCTCAAGTTCGCTCATCATGTAAAGTAGCACTCCACTGCAAAGATGATGTTCTCAACAGGTTCCACTAGAACTGTTACAGCCCCACCCCATTTACATTAATTTATTAACTATTAGCTCCCCCCCTTTGCGCCAAATTCCGGCCAATACTGACCACTTAATTACAGCCATATGCCACACCTTATATGACCACACCTATAACCCTGACCTTGCTGGTTTGCCTTATCAACCTGTCATGTCTCCCCTGCACTGACTGCGTCCCTTCTCAGCTGCGGGCTTCTCTTTCACTTGAATAGATCTCACTCGGCAACAGTGCAAATGCGACAGGTAATAATTTTTCTGTGCTGCAAAGCAATGGAGCCGTGGCATGTGTACAATTCCGTATGGCTCCCCTCAGCTTAAATCTTAAGGGGGGGGGGCTTTAAAAATGCAGCTCAACTGCCTATTTTACTAAGCCATGCAAGGATATGTGAGATCAAAGCAAGGATATGAGAGGTTAAAGCACCTGCAGTTAGTTAAACTGGCACTCTACAGTATGTAAACAGTGCATAGCTCCCAGTTGGCCCTGTTTACTTTATATAGTTATGACTACATTTTGTTTTGAGTGGAATTCTTCCCCGTTCAATAAGAACTCTGGTCTGAAAGATAACCTGTGCAGATGTAGCAAGGTAGATCTGGCACAAACAGAGCTACAAATTGTTCAGCTGGTAAGACCGCTCACTTAAATATGTATTTAGTGCAGGGCTTTTTTTCAGGGGGAACTTGGTGGAACTCAGTTCCACCACCTCTGGCTCACACCCTTTGGTGCCTGCTCACCACAATCACTTGTAAGCACAGAAGTCTGGTTTCTGTGTTTACAAGTGACAGCTCTGCACTCTGTGTGTAACCCCCATGAACTCTGCACTCTGTATGTAATGCAATCCAGATATTTAATGCCCCTTTAAGACCCTTCTACTGTTTGTGAAATATGACCACACCCACTAGTTGATGTGATTTGGAGGGTGTGTGTGGGGGGAGGCTTTTTGGGGGGTCGTGGTTGAGTTCCAGCACCTATTGTTTGAGAAAAAAGGCCCTGATTTAGTGTAAAGTAAAAAATACTAGCAGGAAGGCTTTTATTGCAGAAAACACTCTATGTGTATATACTGTGTATAAAAATATATACTGTATATATAGCTCTTCTGCAATAGATGCTTCTTACTCTCCTTCTAGTAAGTTTCTTTAGTCTGTACACTGAACTGTGCATGCACAATTTAGTGTACAAACTCTTGCCATGTGCAGGAGTTACATCACCCTGGGACCTGACAATCATGGTACCGAGCCCATAAAAATATCGTAGGCACATCATTTTTTCAGAATGTTGGCAACTAATAGGGAAACTTTTTTTGTATGCAGGTCTTATTTAAATTAGGGGCGGGACATTAATTTCTATGTGTGGCTTAGTAATGAGAAAAATGTGCCGCAGCTAGAAATAGGCGTGGCTTGAACTAAATATTGGGTGTGGCTTAACGGGGTGTGGTTAGAGTCTGAGATGAAAGAGGGATGAAGGGAGAAGGACAGGGGAGAGAGAAGTAAAAAGAGAAAGAGGGAGAGAGAAAGAGAGAGGGTCAGAGAGTGTGCGGAGATGATACAGGAGACAGTCAGAGTGTGCGAAGATGATACAAGAGACGGTCATAGAGTGTGCGGAGATGGTACAAGAGATGGTCATAGAGTGTGTGGAGATGATACAAGAGACGGTCAGAGAGTGTGCAGAGATGGTACAGGAGACTGTCAGGGTGTGCACATGGTACAGGAGAAGGTGCATACATGGTACAGGAGGGGGTGAGAGGGTGCAGACATGGTGGGTGAGAGGGTGCAGACATGGTGGGTGAGAGGGTGCAGACATGGTGGGTGAGAGGGTGCAGACATGGTGGGTGAGAGGGTGCAGACATGGTACGTAAGAGGGTACAAACGTGGTGGGTGAGAGGGTGCAGACGTGGTGGGTGAGAGGGTGCAGACGTGGTACGTGAGAGGGTGCAGACGTGGTGGGTGAGGGTGCAGACATGGTCGGTGAGAGGGTGCAGACATGGTAGGTGAGAGCGTGTAGACATGGTACAGGAATTGATGTGCACCTCCAACACAGCACTTTGTACCTCCCCCCCTCCCCAACACACAGAATGCCCAGCAGATAATCATCACCTTAGGCATGGCCACTCACCTGCAACATCCTAGTGCCTGCAGCATCCCCCCCTGCACCTCTGGCTGTCAGCTCACTGAGAATTGAGGGGGGGGGGTGGAAGGCAGCTCTGTGGTGCCCACGGGATCTCCATGCAGCTAGCAGGTCTCTTCCGTGTGTACAGTGGAGAGGGGAAGGGCTTTCGACCCGGGCAGCTAATTGGCTGCAGTATACAAGCGAATTGCTCTGCTTGTACACTGAAGAGAGAAGCCGTTTAGCTGCGTAGGGCAGAGGCCCCTCCCCTCCCCTCTCCACTGTACACACGGAAGAGACCTGCTAGCCGCATGGAGATCCCCTGCGGCCACGTTTTCACAGCCGGGAGCTGTGGCTGGTGGTCGGCCGGTTCCGGGTTTCCGGGACAAGGCCAATTTCCCATGATTTTTCCCAGGACAAGGGTCTTAATCCTGTGAATGTCCTGGGAAAATTGGGATTGTTGGCAGCTATTTAGGCAGTTAGGGCCTGATAAGGTGAGCAATGCCAGCGCAGACAAAAAGGGTGGCTTATTATGTCAATTGAAGCAAATAGAGGGAGGGCAGCATTCTATCCCTAATCCATCTCTGGTAAGCATAGGCGTGCGCAGCCTATTGGATTAGGGTGTGCACCCCAAAACTCAAACACACACGTGTGTGGGTATATATATATATATATATATATATATATATATATATATATATATATATATATATATATATACAGTATTTCACAAAAGTGAGTACACCCCTCACATTTTTGTAAATATTTAATTATAACTTTTCATGTGACAACACTGAAGAAATGACACTTTGCTACAATGTAAAGTAGTGAGTGTACAGCTTGTATAACAGTGTAAATTTGCTGTCCCCTCAAAATAACTCAACACACAGTCTTTAATGTCTAAACTGCTGGCAACAAAAGTGAGTACACCCCTAAGTGAAAATGTCCAAATTGGGCCCAAAGTGTCAATATTTTGTGTGGCCACCATTATTTTCCAGCACTTGCATTAACCCTCTTGGGCATGGAGTTCACCAGAGCTTCACAGGTTGCCACTGGAGTCCTCTTCCCCTCCTCCATGACGACATCACGGAGCTGGTGGATGTTAGAGACCTTGCGCTGCTCCACCTTCTGCTAATAGACACAGGGTGAATTACACATAGGAGGGGCCTGGGGAGCTGGATAAGGAGCTTCCAGTGCTCTCCAAGGTTAGTTTTTTTGTTTTTTTTAAATACCAAACATGTTATACTTACCTGCGCTGTGCAGTGGTTTTGCACAGAGCAGCCTCGATCCTCCTCTTCTTGTGTCCCCCGCCTTCGCTTCCGGTCCCTCCCTCCTCCATTCACACACAAACGCTGCATGGCCCCGCCCCTGCTTTCTCCTCATTGGCTCACTGGCTGAGACAGTAGTGGGAGCCAACAAGGAGACCTGGGACAGCTGAGGCTCTCTTGCACATCACTGTATTGAGTCGATGCTGAGGTAAGTATAAGGGGGTGGGGGGTGGGGCTAGGGGTGCTGCTGCACACGGAAGGTTTTTTACCTTTATGCCAAGTATGCAAACACTTTAATGGCACAGCCATACACTTTGCTTTTGCTCTCATTCACCTGCAGCAAAAAGTAATGTAACAAAAGTCTACGCATTTTGGTGCAGCACAATTTTTAAAAAGGTTTTATAGGTTTTATATCTATTTTTACTACATTTTGTTTTTCATTTGTTTTGTATACAAAAAAACATTGTAGTGCGCCGCTAAAGTGTTCGGTTTTGGCTTGAAGAAAACGTGGCAACCTTAATCTCTGGGTGGGGGAGCAATAACAGTTGGGACTGGTTTTCAATCCTGTATAAAATCTGTTCCTTCTAAGAGCTCCAGTGTACCACCACATTCTTTTGATGTTCAATCGACTCTCTGTCTATATTCTGTCTATTGTCAGTACTACTCAGCTTTCTTGTCCAAGTGTCACATCTGCATCTATAGTGCATAGTTTTACCTGGAATGTCACGCCACATCCTGTCAGCACAGCTCCCTGGTGTTGAGGGGAGTGTCGGCTGCAACAAATCAGAGCAGCTTCCTTCCTGTCACGGTGGCACAAATTAGGACGGCCTTATTCCTGGTTCTTAAATGTGTGGTCTCTGTCTGTCAAGCACATTTAAATATGGTGCAGCTCCCATCCCACTGCCCAAGTAGTGCTATTACTAGCTAGCTGCCAAGCCTCAGCTTGTAGGCAGGTGCAGTTTTCTTTCTCCACTGCAGCTGGCACTTAACCACAGCAGCATTGTAGAGAAGAAGAAGTCAAGAGAAACATGGTTCCTCTATAGTTTTATTGGGTCACTAGGAGAGCTATCCAGTTGGATGCTGCTGTCCCATGTGACTCTGGCAGCCATTTTGGGTCAGGCAGAGTCTATTTTATAATCTGGCTCCCGGGCATGGCGTGCATTTCACGTGTGGGTAGTGTAGGGACAGGTCACCCATCTGACAGGGACAGTGATTTAGCGGCAGGGAGAGGTTCAAAACAAGTAGGGAAAGAATAGGGACATGCCATCCCACCGGGAAAACCTCCCCATTTGGGTATGGACTGGCCAGGCCCCATTTCGTCCCTCAAGGCAAACGCTGTCAAGACCAACTGGTTCCCTCCCGGCTATTCCTCAAGGCAGCCAACAATTTGCCCATCCTGGTAGAACGTGTCACCTGGGTGAGGATCCAGGCTGACAATCAAGTAGTGGATCGAGTAGGAGTAGTGATCACTTGCGCCGCAGTAAGCTCAGCTGTGTCTATTGCCCTGGGTATGAAAATGGACTTTCCCTGTTTGCTGGCCAAGTTTGAACATTCTGACCAGTGTGCATGGGGCTGCAGTCTGCGAGCTGTGTGGCGCAACATAATATGGGCCTACAAAGCTACCAAGGCCTACTGGCCTACAAAGTTCACCAGAAGATGTGGGAGTCGTCCGCATGCCATTCAAGCAAAAACTACTCTTGCCACCCCTCCAAGGGGTGGAGGCCATTTGTACTCCACTACAAGCAGCCATGTCCTCGTTGGACAAGTCACAATACGAGTTGTTGCTGGAACAACTGGACATTCCCTTTAGGGACTTTCCCCTACCACAACAGAGAATGCTCCATCAACTGCTTGAAAAGCATCTTCTGTTTTTTGCTGCCAGCCAAGAAGACTACGGCTATACCAAAGCCATGGAACACCCAATCCATATGGGGGATACTCCACCTATTCGGGAGTGACACTGTCATCTTCAGTTCTGTCCTAGGAGGTCAAATACTTGCTCCACAACATTTTATAGAGCGGTGTGACTTCGAGAGAGTAGTAGTTCGTTGGCTGCGCAAGTGGTTCTGGTGAGGAAGAAATTCTGAAGTCTGCAGTTTTGTGTAGATTACCGCAAGTTAAACGCCTGCACCCATCGGGATGCCTACCTGTTACCCCATGAAGAAGAGTCTGTTATAGCATTTTGTCAAGCCAAGTACTTCTCCACCCTTGACTTGGGAAGCAGCTACTGGCAAGCCCCAGTGAGAGATCAAGATCGTAAAAAGACTGCCTTCGTCACACCCTGGGACTGTTCGAATTTAACTGTATGCCCTGTGGTCTGAGAAATGCCCCCCCCCCCCCGTACATTTCAGTGCCTAATGGAGAGGTGTCTGGGGGACTTTGAGGTGGGTAGTCTACTTGGACAGTATTATCATTTTCTCCAAGACCTTTGAGGATCACAGCAAGCACCTGGACCAGGTGTTCACCCGACTGGCACAGTATGGGTTAAAATTCAAGCACAGTAAATGCAGCCTAATGAGACAATGAATCCAGTATTTGGGGCAAATCTTAGAAGCTGGATTAGTTTCCCCAGACTCGGGTACAAGTGGTGCAGGATTGCCCCCCCCCCCCCCCAAAGACTGTTAATGAGCTACTTTCCTTTTTGAGTCTGGTGGGCTGCTACCAAAGGTTTATTCTGAACTTCGCCCAAATAGCCGCCCCACTTTCCCAGCTGCTGAATGGTCACGCCACCCTGAAGAAAGGCGGTTCTTCACCCTCCATCCAAGCCCAATGGCATTTTCCCCAATAACAGGCCTTTGAGATGCTCAAACAAAAACTGACTTCTGCACCTTTATTGGCCTATGCGAATAAGTCCTTCTGGGTGTATACAGGTGGGAGTTTGCGAAGCCTGGGAGCTGTACTGGCTCAGGCACAGGACGGCTGTGAACGAGTGATCACCTATGCCAGCCGCAGCTTCCGGCATACTGAGAAGAACCCCAAAAAATTACAGCTCCTTCAACCTGAAGCTACTGCCCTTAGTGTAGGCCATCACCGAAAAGTTTGCAGAGTACATCAAAAGGGTGAACATAGGGGTCTTCACAGACAACAAACCCCTTGCCTACCTGGACACAGCCAGGCTGGTGGGGCACCCATGGGAGTATGCAGAGAAGACATTGAGGTTGCCCCTGTTATGCCCTCGGCAGACACCTCATGCTCTCCCAATGAACAGGGAGCAGTTCCCCAGGTGGAGTCTGCTGAAATGTAAAGCCAAGAGGTGTGGGCGCTGATTCAGCAGAGGGATCCAGATCTCATGCAGGTGCAGTGCTTCCTATCTTATTGAATCTAAAGACAATGGGATTGACTCAAGACTATATTGCCAGGCATGCATTCCTAACGAACAGTAGGACATCCTACACATTGTGGTTCCCCAGCCACACATCCTCCAAGTCTGCCAAGTACTACAAACTGTAAGTGGACACTTTGAGGCCGCAGCTGGCAGATTGGGTCCAGAAGGTTTGCCAGGAATGTGACACTTGCTCTGTACATAAGTCCCTGCCTGAAAAGGACCACACCAATGACCATTACCACATTGGAGCCTCAAGAACTAGTCACCATGGACTTCTTACCAGTCTTCAGGTCTCCCTCGGGATAATGATATGCCTTAGTTTTTGTCGACCGATTCTCCAAAATCTCACTGTTAGTCCCCACTAAGGACCAGATGGCTCCAGGCACAGCTAAATTATTTTTGGAAGCATGTCAGTGATTGTGTCTGAGCTGTGCCGCCTGCTATCAAGAAGTCACATACCAGCCCCGACCACCCACAGGGTAATGGAGCTTGTGAATAGTTCAACCACACCCTGCTGGGCATGCTATGGACTCTCGAAAAAGGGCACTAAGACAGACAGCACCAAGAGGGGCCGTGGTGTGGGCCTACAACAATACCATCCACTGGACTACTGGTCACATGCCCAGAAGATTTTCAAGTGCTATGCTTGGCTACCGGTGGATTTCCTACTAGGTAACATCCCAGGCACTTAGCACCTGGGTGCAGGGGCACTACAGAAGGCAAAGCAGGTGGTACTGTAAAGACACAGGGATTTGGCCGAGGAATCTGTCCTACTGGAACCAGTTTGGTTCCTACTCCGCAGATCCCAAACCTAGGTTTAACATACTTCTTGGTGCTTTTCCCTACCAAACAGACTGACTGTTGGTCTACACTTTTCAGGTACATCTACTGCCGTTCCCAAGCTATACCTTACAGTGTAGCTGGAGGATCTATATTGGTGTAGTTGCCATCTTAAAATCTATCTATCTCTAAAACAAGTTAGCATATTTTAGAAAAGATCAGGATATTTCATTGCTAACATACTTTTGTACAATTCAATCTGTGCATTAATCAGTTTCTCACAAGGAAACAGCTTTCATCTGCAACCAATTTTGCAAATGAACCTCTTGAGCAGGAGACAGAGTCAGTGAGGAAGAGGGGGCCAGAAGAGGAGCACAGTAATTGTGATTCTTCTAATGGACACAGGAAAATTTATCTAAGCACTTCATTTAATTGAATGCTTCTCTTAGTGCAGGCCAAAAGGCCTCATGCTGATTCTTTTAGCGACCAAAATAAAACCGGGCGCGTCAGACAGGCACTTGGCAACTTTCATTACACATTAAATATTATCAACTTTGTTTCGCCTGTCCAAGTTTGCTCTTTCAGGGAAACATCATGTCATGCCTCCTCCTGCCAGTGTCTCTAAAGATGCTTAGTAAAAGAGTGCATAATAAAACAGCAAGAATCAATACTGCAGGCTGCTTTTCAGTAAGCACTGCAGTGTCACACCTGCCAGCATTTCATTACCGTTCATTGGATTCTTACCGATTTATAGCCATAAAGCTAGACCTGTACAGGCTCATGCAGCTCAATAAAAAAGCTTCTTTTAGGGCTCATGCACACTGCAGCTCAAAAAAAAGCTGCTTTTACAGTTTATTTGAGCTTTTATTTCAGCTTGAAGAAGCTTGTGCTTTTGTGTGCTCTTGTGCATGTTTTTATTGAGCTTCTTCAAGCCTCTTCAAACTCCTTTCAGTGTCTTTGAGCTTTTTTGAGCATAATGCCATGTACACACAACCGAACTTTTCGACAGCAAAGGTCAGACGAAACAAATTCGCCGGACAATTCGATCGTGTGTAGACTTCATCGGACCTTTGCTGTCGAAAAATCAGACGGACTTTAGAAACTTTAGGTTTCAAACCTTTCCGACGGACTCGAATCTGGTCGAAAAATCAGTTCATCTGTATGCTAGTCCGACAGACGAACAACAACGCAAGGGCAGCTATTGGCTACTGGCTATGAACTCCCTTATTCTAGTCCGGTCGTATGTCATCACATTCGAATCAGTCAGACTTTGGTGTGATCGTGTGTAGGCAAGTCCGTTGCGTCGGAACTCCGTCGAAAGTCCATCAAAAAGTCCTTCGGAGTTCAGTCTGTCGAAAGTCAGCTCATGTGTACACGGCATAGGTGTTTTTTTTTTTCACAAATCGTCCTAGATAGTATTTTCTTAAAGCGGGGGTCCACCTATTTATCGTTTTTTTTTTTTTTTTTTTAGTTCATTCACAAACTTTTCTTCTCAGCATTACATACTCACATATTGTGTGTAATATGTCCGCCTGTGTCAGATTTCGTCGGAAAGAATAACTTATATTATTCACTGCAGGCGGTTTCCATCTTTATTGTGGGCATTTGAAGCCCACAAGCATTTATTTCCTGGATGTGGTGAATGCTGTGCTCCCAGCATTCACCGCTCGTTCCCGCACATGCTCAGTGGCATCCTAAGAAGCCTGAGACTAGCTCCCAGGAGTCTGGGAGAGGCTAGAAACACACCTACTCCCATGTGAGGAGAACCAGGAAGTGCAAAGAAGAATAGAAAAATAAAAGGTAATTACGGCGATTTAAATTTTTTTAAACGGCATGTCAGCATCTAGGCAAGGAAGAGAATACATACAGATATTGTTCAAAATTTGGGTGGAACCCCGCTTTAACACTTGATAAACAAAACAAAAGGCTGGAACAAACATTTACGTGTGTTTTCGAGATCTTCTTAGTCTGAACACATGAGGAGCAGATAGATGTTTAATACTGGGGATCAGGGGCGTTGCTAGGTCTGCAAAAGATCTGGGGCTAGAGCCCATAGCAGCGGTCACCAACCTTTATGCATGCCTCACGGGGGGGGGCAGTTTTTCACGGGCGATGGGTTGATATGGTGTCAGAATGATTGAAGTGCATTATCTCTATTGTTACATTCTAATATTTACTGAAGCGGTTCAACTCACCATACTGCAGAATCAGTGGGAGCACTGGGCTTGTCACTTGCCACATCTTCTGCCACCAGATGCAGCGTGTCACTTGCCACCGTCGTCTGCCACTATATGTGGATTGTCACTTGCCATGTCGCCTGCCACCAGATGTGGATTGTCACTTACCACATCACCTGCCACCATTTGCAGATTGCCACATCTCCTGCCACCATTTGCAGATTGTTACTTGCCACATCTCCTACCACCATTTGTAGATTGTCACTTACCACGTCTCCTGCCACCATTTTCAGATTGTTACTTGCCACATCTCTTTCCACCATTTGCAGATTGTCACTTGCCACGTCACCTGCCACCATTTGTAGATTGTCACTTGCCACATCTCCTGGCACCATTTGCAGATTGCCACATCTCCTGCCACCATTTGTAGATTGTCACTTGCCAACTGATGTGGATTGTCACTTGCCATGCCAGCCAGGGCCACCAAATGTGCATTGATGCTGCATTGGTGGCAGGCTAACAGCACTGGTCCATTTAGTGAGAGCAGGAGAGCGGTGATGCGGGGCGGGCAGTGAGAGATTATGTCATCTCGCTGTACCTCCGACATTGAAGCAAGGGGGTCTGGCTGCAAAGTGGAGCTCCACGATGACAGGAAGGACGTGACCTCCACTCTACCATGCTGTGAGGGCGGAAGAGCGATGATGTGTGGCGGGCAGTGAGAGATTATGTCATCTCTCTGCTGCTTGCTGCACCTCGCTCCCAAATTGAAGAGGCCCAGCTGTGAAGAGCGCTGATGTGAAGCAGGCGGAGAAAGATGTAATCTCTGCTCGTCCGCCCGCTCGCTTCTCTCCTCTCCTCTGCCTCTCTCATGCAGCCAGCCCGCCCACCGTAGCAGCCACAACCCGCTGGTTAGGCAGGGACCCTGCGGCAAGAGACTCGGGGCTATGGGCCCCAGATTCGGGGCTATAGCCCCAATAGCCACCCCCTAGCAACGCCCCTGCTGGGGATATCGTAACACCAAAGAAGGATATACCACAGTGGGCTGAGGACCGTTTCCTGGGTTCATCATCGCTGGAGTCTATCTGCATGCCTTTTACCCCTGCAGGGGTTGGGCGGTCCGGTGAGTGAGAGCACGAGTGGGGGTGTAGTGGAAGACGGGGAACACTTGCTGCACTAAGCTTACAGTCTTTCCATCAGAGGGACACATTCAAGGATTTTTTCTGCATACAAATTTTTTGGGACATTGTTTTCACTTTGTAAAAAAATCCTTTCAGTATATTCTTTCATCACTTGATTTGTGATCTGGACTTTTCACGTATTTACGTTGGGGGCTTTACTCAAATGGTTTAATTGTTTAATAAGTATATCACATGCTTTTTCATCATACTTGGAATGTTTACAGATTCTAATTTTTGGGTACACATATATATATATATATATATATACAGTGCCTTGCAAAAGTATTCACCCCTCTTGGCTTTTTACCTATTTTGTTACATTACAGCCTTTAGTTCAATGTTTTTTAACCTGAATTATATGTGATGGATCAGAACACAAAAGTCTAAATTGGTGAAGTAAAATTAGAAAAATATATACATAAAACTATTTTTCTGAAATAAAAAAATGATAATTGGCATGTGCGTATGTATTCACCCCCTTTGTTATGAAGCCCATAAAATGCTCTGGTGCAACCAATTACCTTCAGAAGTCACATAATTAGTGAAATGATGTCCACCTGTGTGCAATCTAAGTGTCACATGATCTGTCATTACATATACACATCTTTTTGAAAGGCCCCAGAGGCTGCAACATCTAAGCAAGAGGCACCACTAACCAAACACTGCCATGAAGACCAAGGAACTCTCCAAACAAGTAAGGGACAATGTTGCTGAAAAGTACAAGTCAGGGTTAGGTTATAAAAAAATATCCAAATCCATGATGATCCCTAGGAGCACCATCAAATCTATCATAACCAAATGCAAAGAACATGGTACAGCAGCAAACCTGCCAAGAGATGGCCGCACACCAAAACTCATGGACTGGGCAAGGAGGGCATTAATCAGAGAGGCAGCACAGAGACCTAAGGTAACCCTGGAGGAGCTACAGAGTTCCACAGCAGAGACTGGAGTATCTGTAGATAGGACAACAATAAGCCGTACGCTCCAAAGAGTTGGACTTTATGGCAGAGTGGCCAGAAGAAAGCCATTATTTTCAGCAAAAAACAAAATGGCACGTTTTGAGTTTGCGAAAAGGCATGTGGGAGACTCCCAAAATGTATGGAGGAAGGTGCTCTGGTCTGATGAGATTAAAATTGAACTTTTTGGCTATCAAAGAAAACACTATGTCTGTCGCAAACCCTACACATCACATCACCCAAAGAGCACCATCCCCACAGTGAAACATGGTTGTGGCAGCATCATGCTGTGGGGATGTTTTTCAGCAGTCGGGACTGGGAAACTGGTCAGAGTTGAGGGAAAGATGGATGGTGCTAAATACAGGGATATTCTTGAGCAAAACCTGTACCACTCTGTGTGTGATTTGAGGCTAGGACGGAGGTTCACCTTCCAGCAGGACAATGACCCCAAACACACTGCTAAAGCAACACTTCAGTGGTTTAAAGGGGAACATGTAAATGTGTTGGAATGGCCTAGTCAAAGGCCAGACCTCAATCCAATAGAAAATCTGTGGTCAGACTTAAAGATTGCTGTTCACAAGTGCAAACCATCCAACATGAAGGAGCTGGAGCAGTTTTGCAAGGAGGAATGGGCAAAAATCCCAGTGGTCAGATGTGGCAAGCGCTTAGAGACTTATCCAAAGCGACTTGGAGCTGTGATAGCCGCAAAAGGTGACTCTACAAAGTATTGACTTTAGGGGGGTGAATAGTTATGCACATTGACTTTTTTCTGGTATTTTTTGTCCTATTTGTTGCTTGCTTCACAAAAGAAAAAAAAAAAACATCTTCAAAGTTGTGGGCATGTTCTGTAAATTAAATGATCCAAATCCTCAAACAATCCATGTTAATTCCAGGTTGTGAGGCAACAAAACACGAAAAATGCCAAGGGGGTGAATACTTTTGCTAGGCACTGTATATATATATATTTTTTAGCACATTGCACTTTATTGTATAGCATTGGTTGGTGGAGCTTTTTTGCACTGAATTATAGCTCCCAAGAGCACATCTGTTGCACTCACATACAATTCTTTTTTATATATGTTTTTTATATATGCATTTTTATAGGAACCACATTTAATGCACATATAGCAGAACAGCACCAATTCCCCTTTCTTAGAACATTTGTTGATTTGAATTTCACCCAGGTGATATTCTGTGTAGGGGGGCTGCAGTTCTCTTTTTTCCCTTCTTTCCTAAGCGCGGAACTATTGTTATTTATTTTTATGTAGCAGGCAAGTGACACAGCAAGTGACAATCTGCATCTAGTGGCAAGGTGACAATCCACAATTTGTGGCAGGTGACGTGGCAAGTGACAATCTGCACCATGTAGCAGGCAAGTGACGTGGCAATTGAAAATCTCCAACGAATGGCAGGTGACGTGGCAAGTGACAATCTGCAACTTATAGCAGGTGACGTAGCAAGGGACAATCCGTAACTTGTGGCAGGTGACATGACAAATGACAATCCGCGACTTGTGGCAGGTGACGTGGCAAATGACAATCCGCACCTTGTAGCAGGCAAGTGACGTGGCAACTGACAATCCACAACTTGTGGCAGGTGAAATTACAAGTGACAATCCACAACTGTGGAGGGCAGGTGAAGTGGCAAGTGACAATCCGCAACGTGTGGCAGGTGACATGGCAAGTGATATGTCGCACCTTGTAGCAGGCAAGTGAGACAGCAAGTGACAATCTGCAACTTGTGGCAGGTGACGTGGCAAGTGACAATCTGCAGGTGATGTGGCATGGGACAATTTGCAACTTGTGGCAGGTGACGTGGAAAGTGACAATCTGCATCTGGTGGCAGGTGACGTGACAGTCAGCATCTGGTGGCAGGTGACGTGGCAAGTGACAGTCTGCTTCTGGTGGCAGACGACGTGGCAAGTGACACACACAGGGCTCCCACTGATTCTGCATTAGGGCCAGTTGAACTATTTTATATTCCAATGTAATAATAGAAATAATGCGCTTCAATCATCCTGACACCATAACAACTATCAGCCATTTCCCCGATAAATTCCCTGCAAAACCTTATTTTCTGGCAGTGCCCCTCCTGAGACTAGACTCTGGATCCTCCCCTGATGTGTCCATGCACACTATAGGCATTTTCAGGAGTTTACAGGCAGAAAAACTCCCCAAAAGTGTTTGGGTTTTTCCCTGCCTGTAAGCTCATATGCCTGTAAACTCATTGGTGAAATGGTCAACAAAAACCAGGGCAGAGCGATACCCTGAGGGAAAGTTGGATATCGTCAAAAATTCCATGGTGACCAGTTCAAAGAATTCTGAAGATCGCTGTGTTGAACAGTCTCTGACATTCCTGAGAGGACTGCTTGTGCCACCGTGAGAGGAAGAGCTGCACCTGCATGAGATCAGGATCCTTCTGCTGGATCAGCTCCCATTCCTCTCGGTTGTAGTTTTTGGCGGGATTTGCCTGGGGAACCATGACTTGCTCCTTGAGAGAACATGAGGTAGCCGCCATGGACAGGACAGGGACTACTTCAACATCCTCCTGGCTAGAGTCCACATCTTCCCTGGGCTTGTAGTGGATTTTATACTTGAACCGTGCCATACAGACAACACACCTTTGCCCCAATGCCTCTAGTGTGTCCAAGTAAGTGAGGGGGCTGTTGTCTGTAAAGACCTTTATATCCACCTCTGTGAGGTACTCTGCGAACTTCTCTGTAATGACACACACTAGGGACAGCAACTCCAATTTGAAGGAGCTATAATTGTGGGGGGTTTTCTCCACAGGCTGTGGCTCGCATAGGCAATTACTCATTCATAGCCATCTTGCACGCGAGCCAGGACAGCTTCCAGGCCTTGTAAGCTCCCATCCGTATACATACGGAAGGGCTTTTGGTGGTCCACATAGTCCAATAAAGGTTCTGAAGTAAACTTTTGTTTAAGAGTTCCAAGGCCTGTTGCTGGGGGTCGTGCCACTGGGCTTGGATGAGGGGAGATGGCTGGCTTTTCTTTTGGTTAGCGTGTGCCACTCAGCAGTTGGGTAAGAGGGGCAGGCATTTGAACCAACTTAGGGATAAACTGTTGATAGAATCCCACCAGTCTTTTTACATAGCTCAGTGACAGTTTTTTTTTGGGGGGGGGTAAGTCCTGGACCTTGGCTGGGTCCTGAGTGACCCCTCTGGCTTCCACAATGTGCCACAGGTACTAGATCATCTGTCTCATTAAGTGACATTTACTGGGCTTGAGTTTCAGCCCAGACTGTCCTGCATGGGTGAACACCCTGTTCAGGTGCTTAACAGGTCCTCAAAGGTTTTGGAGAAAATGATGATATACTCCAAGTATACTAGCACAGTCTCAAAGTTGAAGTCTCTCAGGTACCTTTCCATCAAGCACTGGAACATGCTGGGGGCATTACCTAGCGGTTAAAATTAAATAGTCCCAGGGGTGTGATAAAGGCAGTCTTTTCACAATCTTGGTCTCTCACTGGGACGTGCCAGTAGCCGCTTGCCAAGTTAAGGGTGGAGAAAAACTTGGCTTAGCTCAGTGCCATAAGCTACTCCTCCACTCAGGGTAATGGGTAGGCATCCCAGTGTTTACAGGCATTTAGATTGTGGTGGTCCACACAGAATCGCAGACTTCTGTCTTTATTTCGTGCCAGGACCACGGGAGCAGCCCATGGGCTACAACTCTCCTGAAACACCCAGCTGTGTAGCATGTTGCGGAGCAAGTCCTTGACCTTCTGACACAGGTTTGGGATGTTGTGATGGTACTGATTTCAGATAGTTGGAGCATCTCCTGTATGGATTGGGTGGTCGATGGACTCTGTGTATCTGTATTCCAGTCTAGTGGCAAAGACCAGTTGATGTTTCTCTAGCAGTTGGTGAAGTAGCCATTTATGTGGTAGAGGATATTTCTGGAAGGAGATGTCCAGTTGTTCCAGCAGTAGGTTGTATTGTGACTCGTCTAACGTATGGCACATATGGCTTCTACCCCAGGTTGGGCCTCAGAGATACAGTGACGGGCACTACATAAAGGTTTTCTAGGGTGGTATGGTTGGGGAATGAAATCGCGGGTGTCCCCAGGTTGATTAGCTGCACCAGAAACCTCCTCTTGTGGACCTTGGATAAGGTGTGAGCAACTAGCCACTCCCCTGGTGCCACTGAGTCCTTGTGGGGCTCCACCATTACCGTGACATCTTGAAGCTTCTTGTGAGCCCTGATGGGACAGGCTGAGGCTGGGGATGAGACAAGACTACCTCTTGGAGCGGTGCCAGGAGTAAATTTTGCTTGGGAGGCATGCGGACAACCCCCACTTGTTCGGGTTGTTTCTTTGCTGCTTTCTGGTGAGCCTCATAGGATCTCATCACTTTGAGCTTCACCGTTCTCAGACTATACCCCGCACAAGCCAGCCAGAATGCTCGAATTTGGTCAGGCAGGGTAAGTCCAAGTCCCTCAGCATGTTCATGCCCAGAACAATAGGTACCGCTGAACTTACTGGGCCCGGGAATTACCACTACTCCTACTTGTTCTACCACATGGTCGACTATCTGAATCTTCACCCAGGTGACACATTCTACCAAGATAGGCAAGTTATTGGCCATCTTGAGGGATAGCCACAAGGGGTCAAGCTGGTCTAACATCCTGAACCATTGGGCATAGAGGTCATACTACATGACAGTGACCTTGGAACTTTTATCAATCAAGCGTGGGATCTCTTGTACGTTAGCAAGGGTGGTCACTACTGGACTTGGCGTGACTATGGACTCTTGTTTGATGGGACCTTGTGCTTACAGTCCCAGGGGTCATCCCTCTGCCCAAGGAGCCACTATTTAAACGGCAGCCTGCATGTGCTTTTGAATTCAGGCCAGCCACAGCCCTTGGCTAAATGTCCAAACTGGCTGCACCACCAGCACTTCCGGTCCACCCCTAGGCCCCTCCATAATAGATTCTTATAATGGATGGAGGGGCCAAATCCCATTTGAAGAAGGACATTCCTTGTGTCAGGGAGGCCACGCCCTGGGCAAGTTCCCTTAATGCTGTATGTATGGAGCCCAGGCCTCCTCTTTCAGGTGAAACAGGTCATACCTTTTTGTCACCACCAAAAGGTATCCTGACTGGGCCAGCCTTCATCCCTACCATGAACTGGTCCCTCAGTAGATAGTCTGAGGTAGTAATATCAGCACAACCACGCATATCCCTCTTCTCCAGGTGTTTCCAGAGATTATGGAGATTGTAAAGGCTAGTTTTTATTTTTCTTTAACACAACAAACAATTAATACTTGCCTGCTCTGTGCAATGGTTTTACACAGAGCAGCCCAGATTCTTCTCTTCTTGGGTCCTCTGTCAGTGCTCCTGGCTCCTCTGCCCCTGCCAAGTGGCCCCATAGCAAACTGCTTGTTCTGGGCGCACTCGTTCGTGCTTGCACCAAAGCCCCCTTGTGTGTGTGTCCGCAAAATACACAGAGCAAGGCTCGTCCTCGCTACCTCTCTCTCATCACTGGCTGTGATTCACTCCCAGTATCTGAGCCAAATATACAATTGAAAGCGCTCTGTTAAGTACAACAAAACTGTTGATCTTGTTGGAAATTCAGATTTGTCCTTTGTCCTCTGCACTATTTCTGTGTTATATTAAATAGTAGCCCTTCTAGTTCGTATCTTGGACTACAGAATGATTATTCATTATGTAAGAGCTATCTGAGAGTGGGAATGGTTTAGTAGTTTATCAAAAGATAGCTGAGAGGATTAACACCACTCAGTCCAAAAAGTTGTGTGTTATTAGCCTACAATGGGTATAATAGCTGAATACTGTACATTCTTTAGGATCGACAAGTGTTGTTCTGTCTAGTGTCTATAATAGGATAAAACACGGTGAAATGTGCATGTTTTTTTTTTGCCTTGACATACACTTTAATATGACCTCCTATGGATTTTTTCTCATTTTAACATCTTTTTCATTTAAGTATAATTTGGCTGCACTAAAGAGAACACATTAATTAAATTGCCACTGTCACTAAAAGAAAGGTCTATTATAATGTGACCTCCGCAAAGAATAGATTAAAGTAGTTATAAAGGGAAAAATATATATATATTTTTAAAAACAAACATGTCTTGCTATATTTGATTCAATCTATAGTGAACACAAACTGGTGGCTAAAGAAGCAGAATTCTAGATTCCAGATCCCTCACTGCACTTAATCTGCCAGCCACCAAAGTGAAGGATTCCTTTTGAATATTTTTCTTTTTATAGGTAAAGCCACCTTTTAAGAGGGAGTCCTCTGTATTATGTGTTAGAAGCTCAAGTTGGAGGTCAGTTAAGTGAACAATTCTTTTAAATAATTTTAGGCCGTACCTAGCTGTGATATAAAAGTCTATTAAAACTATTTCCAGTTTCTTCCAATAAATGCTTACTTCTTGCAATTTTTCTGACTAAGCATAATTTATTTTACATTCTTCACAATGCTTTTGAAGCTGAAGGTATTTAAAAGTAATTTTTTTAAAAGCCTGCTCATTAAAAATGTGCCTATTCAACCATTTTAACTTCTATTTATTTAAAAAGCTACTAAATCTCAAATGAAAGTAGGTTGATATAATACTGGCACTAATACCATTCATAAATATAATGGTTGAAGTTTGAGGCTCTAATCCGGAATGAATACCTTATAGATGAATCGCTGGAAGAGAATATTTTCCTTAAAGGAAACCTATACTAAAAAAAAAATATGTGGGTTGACATTTCTGATAGACTTCTGAAAATCATGGCTGCCTAGGTCTCTCTGACTTCAGTGTTTTTCTATGTCTGACCCAGGGCAAGTATGCGGCAAGCAAAACCAGGCTGTAAACACATCGTTAATGTTGGATTTGTAACAGAGTGCAAAGCTACTCACTATGCCAGTCACAATAGCAAGTCGATTTAAAGCCATTTGCCACAAGTTCCTGGACATGCGCAGGGAGTATACTTTTTTCATCTTCCCTTAACAGTTCAGTGAGGCCATACCAAATAAGGCAGATGTAGCTCACAGATATTAAAACCGTATGGCTGATCTTTAATAGAGTACAAAGTCTATGGTGGGCCCAGCTAGAGCACAGTAGCTCAATTAAAGGAAACAACTCGATTAACTAAAACATCAGCCATAGCAGTAATGAAGATTCTCACATTAAACAATGGCAATAGCAGAGTGGCTTATCTGATATTGCATATTCCCTATCTAGCTCCCAAATCATCCTGGGTAGGTTCTCCTGGGAGTAGAAAAGTCCAGCAACAGCAATTACGTTTAGCATAGGTGGCTGAAAGGCCTCTAACCACTGATGCTGTGTAGGCATTTTTTGGTCAGTAGTCAATTCCGATGGTTCCTCCAGTAGCCTGGCTGAGAGGAGTTAAATAATGCAGGCCACACTATCGCCATCACAATGGAGTAGATGAAAAGTAGGTCTCATGTTCTCTCTGGCGCAATGGAAGGAACTATTCCCAGCACAAGGACCTCTTTGCAGGAAGGGGCTTAATATTCAGCAGCACAGTGGAAACTCAAATGCACCCTATATACAGGTGCACAGACTCTCTTGCATCCACACACTGCCTCTTTGTCCCTTTGTGCCATACTCTTTCCCCCCGCTGGAAGGCGCTTTCCTCTCCTGTGCATACAGCATAGCTCACTCTAGACCCCAGTGTCTCCTTGCAGCTCTTTTCACAAACCAGCCATGCTCTCTTCCTCACAAATCTGGTCTACCGGTCTACTGCTACTTGCGTACTGCACAGCACAGTCCATTTAATGCACAGGGGGCACAGTTGAATCCCAGGTGCAGTGGCAGCCAGACAGAGTCTTGCTTTCTTCCCCGTTCCTGTTCCAGTGGAGTAGCACCCTTGTTCTTAGGCTTTCGATCCCTCCAAATGTGTTACCTGTGTTACTAGACGTACCCTGTACTTCAGTGTGAGGGACACTGATTATAAGGATAATTGCAAATAGCTGTATTCTGAACTGTTTTACCGAATTTGAGATTCTAGTTTGACTCTCTGTGGTTCTAAAGTCTTGTAGCACCTATACTATGCAGTTTTTGTGCAGTATTTATAATCAGGCTATCAGGCTCCTACTTACCAGACCGGCGAGTCCAGTTGGGCAGAGGGTAGGCTCCCTTACCCTCCGACTGTCGGCCCCTGGTAGAGTAAACAGGAGGCACGAGAGTACGGAGTGGTATGAGGGCCTGTATTGCAGTCCAGGTATAGTAGTCCAGATATTGCAGGGGTAACCGGAGAGAAGGCTGGAACTGGCTGGAGCACAGACACTAGGTAGAGCAGGCTTGTATCGTCAGCAGGCTGGACGGCTGCAGACAGGCAGACAGACCCAAAGGAGCAGGCAGACGGATGGTCAGGAGACAGGCCGGGTTCGGTAACAGGCGGGCGGCAAAG
The DNA here is from genome assembly GCA_037952925.1 of Lithobates clamitans. Classification (NCBI taxonomy): domain Eukaryota; kingdom Metazoa; phylum Chordata; class Amphibia; order Anura; family Ranidae; genus Lithobates; species Lithobates clamitans. The sequence goes on along the minus strand of JBBGZY010000053.1, from coordinate 7,931,825 downwards.
GTACAGTGGAGCAAGCAAGCAGATAGTCAAACAGGCAGAGGTCAGGTTCAGGCAGAGTTCAGAGAGAGGTCGGGATCAAGCCGGGTCAGAAGGTATCACAGGAACAGACAAGGAACAAGGTAAGGCACTGGGACGACTAGCTGTTGATTAGGCAGCACTGGTCACCAGAACTCACTGGCTTAAATAGGGCTTTTGGCGCCAAACGACGTGCACGCGCGCGCCCCGGCCCACACAGGCACGCGCGCCCGCCAACGCCCGCGCGCGCGCCCCCGCACGCCGGCGTGCACAGTGGAACGATCCCGGACACACACACCGGCGCCGCGAGGAGCCCGCACGGCGAGGTCCGCAGAAGCGCGCGCGCCAACGCGCGCCGACGCACCCTGATGCACACCACCGCGGGCGCCCCGCCTGCCACGGTAAGAACCCTGACAGTGCCCCCTCCTCAAGGGCAGCCTCCGGATGCCCAGCTGGGCCAGCCTGGGAGCATGGGAGTTCTTGAAAGTTTGTAGCAATTCGTTGGCATGCAGGTTACCTTCGGGTTCCCAAGAATTATCCTCGGGGCCATACCCCTTCCATTTAATGAGGTACTGGAGCTGATTCTGCCTTTTCCTGCAATCCAAGATTGCCTCGACCTCGAACTCCTCCTCATTGTTGACCAAAACAGCCTCCGGTGGCTTGGCCTTACGGTCCGGAAAAGGATCGTGGATAACTGGTTTCAGTAAAGAAACGTGGAAGACCGGGTGGATTCTAAGGGACTCTGGCAGACTAAGCTCAAAGGCAACATCATTCACCTTCCTCTTCACCCGAAACGGGCCCAGAAACTTAGGTCCCAACTTCTTGGAGGGACAAGCCAACTTTAGATTAGTTGTAGAGAGCCATACTTGGTTACCAGGTTCAAGGACGAGTTCTCCTCGCCTCTTCTTATCGAACATCCTCTTGAAGGAAGCCTGGGATTGGGCCATGGTTTCCTGCAGGATCTTACAGTTACTAGAGAAGAACTCCATTGTTTCCGTTACTGCGGGTAGAGAACATTCCGGGATAGAACTGGGGAGGAAAGAAGGATTGAATCCAAAATTCGCAAAGAAAGGAGTCTGGTTGATGGCAGAGTGTAAGGAGTTGTTATAGGAGAATTCGGCGAGTGGTAGCAAGGACACCCAGTCGTCTTGAGTAAACACAGAAAAACAACGGAGGTATTGCTCCAGCGTCTGGTTAGTTCTTTCCGTCTGGCCGTTCGTCTGAGGGTGGTAGGCCGAGGAGAACGCCAATTCAATTTCCAAAGCGGCACACAGTGCTCTCCAAAACCGGGAGGTAAATTGAACACCTCGGTCGGATACGATATTCGCGGGTACCCCATGTAACCTTACTACTTCCTTGACGAATATCTTCGCCGTTTCTGCGGCTGTGGGAGTACCCTTCATAGGGATGAAGTGTGCCATCTTGGATAGCCTATCAATCACCACAAAGATGGTTGAGAAACCTTCAGAGGGGGGTAACTCCACAATGAAATCCATCGATAGCATTCTCCAAGGCCTGTCAGGAATCGGTAAGGGTCTCAATAAACCCCTGGCCTTTGAGCGGTTACATTTATTCCGGGCACAGGTGCGGCAAGAACCCACGTACCTCTTACAGTCCTCCAGAAGACATGGCCACCAAAAGGTGCGTAGCACCAATTCTGAGGTTTTCCGGGCTCCGAAGTGACCCGCCAGCTTGTGGTCATGACATAGTTCCAGTACCAGTACCCTACATCTTTCAGGAACGAAAATCTTGCCTTCATGCCAGAGCAACCCATCGTTTAAACTGGTTCCAGTAGGTAGAGGAATTTCAGAGGAGGCCTGTTTAATCCTGGAGATTAAATCTTCCTGGAGAAGTAAGAAACTACCTGCAGGCAGAATAGTATCAGGAGAAGTTCTTTCCTTGGAGTCATGGAACATCCGTGATAGGGCATCAGGTTTTCCATTCTTGGATCCGGGCCTGTACGTGATGTGAAAGGAGAAGCGGGAAAAAAAAAGTGCCCATCTAGCCTGTCGTGGTCTGAGTCGCTTGGCTGCTCTTAAGTATTCTAAGTTCTTGTGGTCGGTAAAGATAAGAACCGGATGTACCGCACCCTCTAGTAGGTAGCGCCATTCTTCCAAAGCCGCTTTGATGGCCAACAGTTCCCAATCTCCCACGTCATAATTTCTCTCCGAGGATGAGAGCTTACGGGAAAAGAAGGCTACAGGAAACAGGAGGGCCTTGGGGCCCTGGCGTTGAGAAAGTACCGCCCCCACTGCGATCTCCGAAGCATCCACCTCCAATACAAACGGTAGCGCAGGGTCCGGGTGTTTGAGGATAGAAGCAGAAGTAAATAGTCCCTTTAATTTCTCAAAAGCTGCCTGTGCTCGGGGTGACCAACAGAATCGTGTCCCCTGTTTAGTAAGTTCCGTTATAGGCGAAATGATTTTAGAGAAGTCTTTAATGAATTTCCTGTAGAAGTTAGAGAATCCTACAAAACGTTGGACCCCTTTCTTGTCAGTAGGGGCAGGCCAGTCCAGGATGGCCGACACTTTTTGTGGATCCATCTTAATTCCTTCTACAGAAATGATGAGTCCCAAAAACTGGATACTCTGACGTTCGAACTCACACTTGTCAAGTTTAGCGTATAAGCCATGTTGCCTGAGCCGGGCAAGAACATTCCTGACGTGCCTGCGGTGATCAGCCAAAGAAGAGGAGAAGATGAGTATGTCGTCCAGGTAGACAATGACGTAGAGGTCCAGGAATTCTCTAAAGATGTCGTTCACAAAGTGCTGGAACGTAGCTGGGGCATTACAGAGGCCGAAGGGCATGACCTGGTACTCGAAATGCCCGAAACGAGTGCGGAACGCAGTCTTCCACTCGTCCCCCTCTCGGATGCGGACTAAATTGTAGGCACCCCGAAGATCCAATTTAGTAAAGATTCGGGCGGTGCCCAGTCTTTGGAATAGCTCAGGTACCAGAGGAAGTGGGTAACGGTTTTTAATAGTTATTTTGTTTAATTCACGGTAGTCAATACATGGCCGCAAAGAATGGTCTTTCTTTTCAACAAAGAATAAGCCCGCACCAGCTGGGGAGGTGGACGGGCGGATAAATTTCTTCTTCAGATTTTCGTCTAAATACTGTTTCAGGGTGCCCAGCTCCTGCTCGGTTAGTGGGAAGATCCGGCCAAAAGGTACCTCGGTTCCAGGAAGCAGTTCAATTGGGCAGTCGTAGGGCCTGTGTGGTGGTAGTAATTCTGCCCCCTTTTTGTTAAACACATCCGCAAAATCTTGGTAAGGCTCAGGAATAGCTTGGAGCAGATCTACATCTGGATGTAGACAGAGGAGTTGGGTAGCCTCATGGCCTGTCCCTTGCAGACAGTGTTGAAGGCAGTAACCAGAGAGGAACTCGACACTACCTGAAGCCCAGTCGATTCGAGGGTTGTGCGCCTGCAGCCATGGTATTCCAAGAATGACTGGAAACAGAGGGGAAGAGATGGCGTCCAAACAAAGATGTTCACGGTGTCGTTGGCCCATGATGGCTTTTAAGGGGACGGTTTCTTGAGTGACCGGACCGGAGCGGAGAGCAGAACCGTCTGCAAGATGTACAGCTAGGCTTTGGGTTTTGGATTGGAGAGGGATGTCATGTTTGGAGGCGAAGGTCCGGTCGATAAAGCAGCTGCAGGCTCCGGAATCAATGATAGCTGGGACGTGGATGGCCTTTCCGGGAAGCTGTAAAGTGATAGAGATGGTTAGGTGTGTGCCAATAGTAGGTACAATAGTAGCACAGGTACGATCAGCAGAACGACACTTACGCATCTTGTTGGGGCAACCACTGGCGAAGTGCCCAGGTTCTCCACAGTAGAGGCAGAGGTTGTGTGTACGTCTGCGTGCTTTTTCCTCTGGGGTCAAGGAAGGGCGGAATAGACCGAGTTGCATGGGTTCTGGCGCATCATAGGCCGAGGCAGGTGTAGGAGTGGGAGATCTGCTGGGAGGACTGGGTACTTGTGGCATCATCCAGGTGGGACGAAAGGTACTGGTGGTCCTTTCAGTGCGTCGCTCTCGCAACCTGCGGTCTATTTGGATGGACAAGTTGATAAGCTCTTCCAGGGTTTGTGGTACCCCTACCCGTGCCAACTCATCCTTGAGGGGATCTGACAACCCCATCCTGAACTGATGGCGCAACGCGGCGTCATTCCATGCCGTGTCAGAGCTCCAGCGTCTGAACTCGACGGCATAATCTTCTGCTGCTTGACGACCCTGGCGTAGGGCCTGTAAGGTGGCTTCTGCAGTGGCGGTAAGCTGGGGGTCTTCATATAGTTGGGACATAGCATCAAAGAAGGCATCCAGACTATCCAAGGCAACTGATTTCTGCTCCAAAAGTCGGTGGGCCCATGTTTGTGGCTGACCGGAAAGTAAGGAGATAACAAAACCCACCTTAGTGGCCTCAAGGGAGAACGTGCGTGGCTGCAGGGCGAAGTAGAGATTACAGGCATTCCGGAAAGCACGATACCTACTTCGGTCTCCAAGAAATCTTTCAGGTACTGGTACTTTTGGCTCTGGGGGTAACATGACCACGGAGGGTGCTGAGGTGGCTGATGTGGACCCTTGCGGACCGGAAGGTGCGGACAAGGCCTGTACTCGCTCCTCCAGACTGGAGTATCCCTCTTGCAGGCTCTTCACCGCCTGGGTTAGACCCGCCAGATGTCGGCAAAGTTCGTCCATGGGGGAAGCCCCCTGCCCGGACTCGGTCATGGCTGCCTAATACTATCAGGCTCCTACTTACCAGACCGGCGAGTCCAGTTGGGCAGAGGGTAGGCTCCCTTACCCTCCGACTGTCGGCCCCTGGTAGAGTAAACAGGAGGCACGAGAGTACGGAGTGGTATGAGGGCCTGTATTGCAGTCCAGGTATAGTAGTCCAGATATTGCAGGGTTAACCGGAGAGAAGGCTGGAACTGGCTGGAGCACAGACACTAGGTAGAGCAGGCTTGTATCGTCAGCAGGCTGGACGGCTGCAGACAGGCAGACAGACCCAAAGGAGCAGGCAGACGGATGGTCAGGAGACAGGCCGGGTTCGGTAACAGGCGGGCGGCAAAGGTACAGTGGAGCAAGCAAGCGGATAGTCAAACAGGCAGAGGTCAGGTTCAGGCAGAGTTCAGAGAGAGGTCGGGATCAAGCCGGGTCAGAAGGTATCACAGGAACAGACAAGGAACAAGGTAAGGCACTGGGACGACTAGCTGTTGATTAGGCAGCACTGGTCACCAGAACTCACTGGCTTAAATAGGGCTTTTGGCGCCAAACGACGTGCACGCGCGCGCCCCGGCCCACACAGGCACGCGCGCCCGCCAACGCCCGCGCCCCCGCACGCCGGCGTGCACAGTGGAACGATCCCGGACACACACACCGGCGCCGCGAGGAGCCCGCACGGCGAGGTCCGCAGAAGCGCGCGCGCCAACGCGCGCCGACGCACCCTGACGCACACCACCGCGGGCGCCCCGCCTGCCACGGTAAGAACCCTGACACAGACTCTGCGGTATACAGAGTATGGATCACAATCTGGCCAGTTCAGCAGGGACTGGATGAATTTGATCAATATGTGGCCACTGCAGTTGAAAAGAAGTCGATCCACCAATCAACCTCTGTTCAACTGCCCTATCGGATAAAAGCAGCTTAATCAGCATTGCAGCATTGATCTGTGTATTCTGACAGCAGGGAAGTCTCCCCGCTGTCAGAATACAATAGCGCAATTGTGGGGATAGGGGAATCGTTTCAGGTTTTTTTTTTTTGTTCAGCCAGCTCTTCTCCCTGGCTGATCATTCAGTCAAATAACCTATTTTGTTAATGCGTTAAAAATCCAATGAAGCTGCTTGTTACGTAGGACTATTTATTACCAAACATGAACATTGAGGGCTTCATTTATAAAGCATCAGTATGGCCACAGTATAGGGCCCTTTCACAACAGTGCTTTGTAAAACGCAATATGCATTTTTTGAAAACGCACATTGTGTTTTTTTAATGCATTGCGTTAAGATCTAATGCAACAGATAATGCTTTTTACATGCATTTTGCGTACATCCCTGGTCACCTGGAAAAAATTACACATGACTCAAAAACGCACTTAAAAAAAATGAGCGGTGTGTTTTTGGTGCGTTTCCATAGATTTCAATAACAGGTGCATTTTTCAAACAGGGCACTAGAGATGTAGCAAGCAGGACTTTTCAAAAATGCAGCAGTGCACTGCATGGATGAGTGAGTTTGGGGTGGAGAAACTTGACTGGCCTGCCTTTACATGCCCATGAACTTTAATGGCATCCCAATCTTATGCCCCGTACACACGATCGGACATTGATCGGACATTCCGACAACAAAATCCATGGATTTTTTTCGACGGATGTTGGCTCAAACTTGTTTTGTGTACACACGGTCGCACAAAGTTGTCGGAATTTCCGATCGCCAAAAACGCGGTGACGTACACCACGTACGTCGAGACTGGAAAAGGCCAGATCAGAACCAAGCGCGGCACCCTTTGGGCTCCTTTTGCTAATCTCGTGTTAGTAAAAGTTTGGTGAGAGACGATTCGCGCTTTTTCAGACTCGTGGTTTTCAGATCATTTTCTGCTGTTCAGTTTGTGCTTGTGGGTTTGTATCTGCTCTTCAGTGCTTGCAGCGAGTTACGCGTGACTCTTGTCATTGTGTTCTTGTTCGTTCGTTACTGTTTTTCAGGTCGCTCTTCACAGGCCTTGCTGTTCTTCAGTGCGTTCTGTTACTTCGTTCTGAGCAGCCGACCGTTTTCTAGCCATGTTGCGTATACGTACTCCTCGTAGAGTTCCTGCTGTGTGGGGGCTTGGTGTTGGGGTCCTTACCTTGACACAAGTCCAGTCCATGAACAGGGTGGGGAGGAGTTCATGGACCAAGAATTGGTTGCTTCAGCGTGACCAGTTCTGTCATATGCCTTTGCTCCGTGAGATCCATGACAATAATCCTGATGATTTCAGGAACTTTCTCCCGATGACGAAATTTCACCGTTTGTTGGCTTTGCTGACCCCTTATATTAGCAGGCAGGATACCTGCATGAGGCAAGCCATCACTCTGGAGCAGAGGCTAGTCGCCACCCTGCGGTACTTGGCGACGGGGAGAAACCTGCAGGACCTCAAGTTCTCGACAGGCATCTCCCCCCAGGCTCTGGGGATCATTATCCTAGAGACCTGTTCTGCCATCATTCAGGTCTTGCAGAAGGACTATATTAAGGTAAGATTTTTATCCTTTAATATCACATTTATTGTATTTAATGTTTGATAATATATTGTATTTCTTTCCTCATTCCCTAATTACCATGATTGTAATATGCTGTGAATGTCCCCTTTGTCCTCATGCATGCTGGAATTTTATGTAATTTTTTTTTCTCCTTCATACATATTTGCCTTCACTTACCTCCCCAGCATGCTCTCCTGGCCCTATATTCACCTCATGTAGTCACTTAACAAAGTATTTTATCAGCTCCATAGTAGTGCTTTACCCCAAACACCCCCTAAAATGTTTTTAAATGTGATTTGTGCTTTAAATTCAGGCAGGGGGGGGGCGTGTCCGGATGTGAACGGCGGCGGACGTGTCAGTGAAGAGCTCCGGGAATCCTATTCTCCATCCTAAGCCATCCGTGCATAAACAAATATAAAAACAGCCAGTCCACCTACCTACCTGTCCCTCTCTACATTGTGCCAAGTTCTGGGCCTGTATTGTGGAGGATCCGTCCGCTGCCATCCGAGGGGCCATCGATCCTGTGCGTCCGCGGCCGCCGCCATCTTCTGGGCCTGTACACTGCTGGAGGGAGCTGTTTTCGGCCTCATCGCGAGGTAAGGGTCTCTCCCCTCGCCATCCTGCCGGCCCATCCATCTGCCTGAGGAGGCCTGGTGGCCGGCCGGGCCGCTGGGACTGTCCATCGCGGTCGCGGCCTAGTGCGGCCTAGCGAAGCCTACCAGACACCGCTCTTTCCTACGCCGCGGCCCGCGGAGGTGCGGCGCGGGCGGCCGGCCCCGGGCTCCGGAGTGCGGACACTGCCCATCTGCCTCACCAGCCTTACCATTCACCATCCTACCCATTGTGCTCAGCTGCCCTGTGTAAACTGCCAGTGTGAGTTGTTTTGGGGCCCTGTTGCATCATCCTTCCTCTGCCTCTGTCCCTGAGCTCTGGGCCTTCCCTACCTGATATACCCAGCCATCTACCCCCCCTACCTAGAGGGATTGCTGAGAGGTGGAGGGCTGCTAGTGACCAAGACCTGCCTATTTGTGCTGCGACCTCCTAGTGTTCATAGCCTGCTGCAGACCTAGATTACAGCCCCCTGAACGCTGACCTGGAAGTCGATCGCCCGCTATAAGGCTCCCCCCCCTTGAGACTGACCAGATGTCCTCCTCCTCCTCCAAAAAGGGGAAAAAGAGCTCCAAGACCGCGGCAGCCAATTCACCGCTCCGGCTACCACCGCCCCCTTCTCCGTTGCAGGATCCCACACTGATCGGACGACTCCGGGTTTTATTGGCCGAAATGGAGATGGATCCTGGGGGGGCCCCGGAGGCGGAAATGTCAGCCCCATTGCCTCCTGATAGTACAGCCATGATCCTTGCTGCGATCGAACGGAGCAGGACCTCACTGCTGGTGCGCATTGACCATCTTGCGGAGGAGTGCAACCTTATAAGAAATGACCTCGACAAAATAAGGGGGAGAATGTCCGAAACTGAGTCTAGAATATCAGCCACCGAAGATCTTACAGCCACCCATGCCACCTCCATTGCCGAACTGCAGCGCACAGTACAGTCCCTTGTCGCAAAGTCTGATGACGCTGAAAACCGCCTCAGGCGCAACAATATCAGAGTCCTGGGGCTACCCGAGAAAGAGGAAGGGGATCGCCCGGCTGAATTTGCGGAAGAGTTTTTTAAAAACCTCCTGGGCCTTACAGACGTCCCACCCACCTACGTGGTAGAAAGGGCCCATCGGGTACCCACGGGCCGTGTTATTCCTGGAAATCCCCCCAGGCCTTTTCTGGTCCGCTTCCTTAACTATCGGGACAGGGACAGGATTCTCTCTGAAGCTCGCAAACACCCTGCACTCAAATATGGAAACGCCTCTGTGCTCCTCTTCCCTGATTTTTCGGCTGACTTGCAGCGGAAGAGAAAAACCTTCAATGATGTTCGTAGGTGGCTCAGAGATAAGAACATAAAGTACAGCATGCTCTACCCTAGCCGTCTGCGGGTCCAGCATGACGGAACAATCCGGTTCTTCGACAACCCAGCGGATGCTGATGACTGGCTGATCAAATTGCAATGAAGCACTTTCCCTACAAAAGTTATCTGATGCACGGATTTCCCACATCCTTGCCAACTCTATCCTACCAGACTTCCTATAAGCACCGGAGCCTCTCCAAGAATACATCGATAAGAGGTTCACACTTGACCCCCACGGCTTCTCTCTAAAAAGTGGAAGACCAGGTGCTTTCCATCAACCTGGAGGAATTACCGCCCGTCCCCTCTCATCGAGAAGGAACGCTTGACCACGGAAATGGCTACCCTACGAGTTTAAGCCACAAATTAAACAAATTTATGGACTCTGATAGAACACTGTGACTTCAATCCAGGGTCGTGATTCGCTTAGTTTTATGCCCCTTGAATATCATTAAGTCACCAACTTTATTATTTTAGTTTTGGGATCAAGCTACAAGCCAAGTTATGTTGGGGAATAGGCTGCGTGGCAGGGAGTTTTTTGTTATGTGTAGGGTTGATCTTTTCCCCTACAGTTTAAGTATGCTCACCGCTCTACTGCTCTCTCTATATACATACTTCAGGATCTATCTGTGTACTAGACCGCCAGAAACTGTTTTACTGCCTTTATTTACTAATCTGATTACTCCTGCTAACAAATTTTTTTCACAGGTGTACTAATGTCTGAAATTACGCTGCTCTCTTGGAATGTACGGGGGCTTAACAACAAATTCAAAAGGTCCTTATTGTTTAAATACCTCAACACACACAAACCTCATATATTGTTTCTTCAGGAAACGCATTTGACTGGCAGTAAAGTCCTAGCCTTGTGCAGGGCATGGGTCCGACAAGCTTTTCACGCTACCTACTCCACCTATGCCCGAGGGGTAGCAATACTCATTAACAAGTCTCTTCCCTGTAAGGTTGTCAGGGTCATCACAGACCCTGGAGGAAGGTATATCATTTTATTGCTGGAAATACATACAGTTTTGTGGGCATTGGTAAATGTCTATCTACCCCCCCCAGTAGACTTCTCCATACTATACACTCTCTATGAGAAACTTGCACCCTTCCAATCTGCTCATGTATTAATTGGGGGGGACTTTAACTCCATTCTAGACGCTGTCCTTGACTCCTCTAACACACAGCGTAAGGGGAACTTGGATCTCGGGCACTGGGCTGACACTTTCGCCCTCACCGAACTCTGGAGATGGAAGCACGCTTCTGCCAAGGCCTTTTCACACTTGTCCTCATCTCATAAATCGAGCTCAAGGATCGACCTGGCGTTTGGCAGTGCTTCTGTTCTCTCAAAGCTATCCGAGACATCCTATCTACCGACGGGGCTATCAGATCATTCCCCCTTGGAGATACGCCTCGGTGTGGGTGGGAAGAATGACCCGGGCACCTGGAGATTGGCTCCGCGGTGGATACAAGATGAAACGGTTGCAGAAATTGTCACTCCATTATTAGACTCTTACTGGCCTGCCAATGAGGATACGGCTTCTGTGGAGACGGTATGGGAAGCTTTTAAAGCGACCACAAGGGGTTACTACATTTCGGCCATCAAAGCGGCAAGGGCCGACTATAAATTCTTGACTTCACAACTCGAAGACCGTGCATCTGAAGCGGCCGACTGCTTCGCACGTAGCCCCTCCCCGGAGGCCTATCTGCTATTGGCACAGGCGAGAAGAGAGTTAAACCTCCATTATACCACCTTAACGAACAATGATGTAACTTTATTGGCCGGTAGAATTTTTGAGTCAGGTGACAAGAACGGCAGACTGTTAGCTAATCTAGTTGCTGAACCACGTTACCAGACGGTGGTATCTGAAATACATACACCCGACGGGGAGACGATTATGGGCACGAAAGCCATACTTCAGGAATTTGGGAACTACTTTAGGGAGCTGTATAGCCAATCTCTGCCTGTCTCTTCCGAACTCATGACAGAGGAAATCCAGAGCCTCTCCCTTCCCTCTTTGGAGCAGGAGGATGTGGAGGCTCTGGACGCCCAGATCTCCACCTTGGAGATTGAATTGGCGATCTCATCCCTTCCCCCTGCTAAGACACCGGGCCCAGATGGTCTGCCGGGAGATTGGTATAGGACGTACGCAAAGAGGCTGGCCCCCAGGCTACAAGCCCTCTACACACACTGTCTAGAGAATGGATCTCTTCCACCTACCCTGTATCAGGCCCACATAGTTCTCCTCCCCAAGCCTGGAAGGGACCCAAGACTTTGTGCCTCATATAGGCCTATCTCTCTTCTAAATTATGACTTAAAAATCCTGGCCAAGATTCTCACTGCTAGATTGGTTAAAGTACTACCCTCCCTTATCAACATAGACCAGACTGGGTTTATGCCTGGAAAATCCACAGACATAAATTTGAGGCGAGTGTTGACACATTTGCAGCTTCCTCCAACCTCCTCCCAGACTAGGGTCTTGGTGGCCTTGGATGTGGAGAAGGCTTTTGACACAGTCATTTGGGATTACATGCATATAGTACTACAAGCCTTCGGATTCGGCCCCACCTTCTGTAAATGGATCGCCATTCTATACAAATCCCCGACAGCACAAATTAAACTAGGGGGCATGCTCTCAGAACAATTCCAGATACAACGGGGAACTAGGCAGGGGTGCCCACTTTCCCCTTTCTTGTTCGCCCTGGTGATGGAACCACTAGCCACTGCCATTCGTAACTCTAATGCTGTGGTAGGCATACGAGTGGGCTCCATAGTCGAAAAATTAGCTTTATACGCCGACGACTTGGTGCTTTTTCTTAATGACCCTGGGCCCTCCCTTCGAGAAGCTCTTAATATTTTTTCCCGTTTTACAATTTTATCGGGACTGAAAGTCAACTGGGAAAAATCCCAACTCCTGCCTATCGACCCAGCGGCTGAGCAGGCGGCGGACCCCTCATTACCCCTGTCCTGGGCCTCAAAGATCCGTTACCTGGGGATCAACATCACCCCCAAGGTGACAGATTTTATTGCCTTGAACCTTACTCCCCTTTTATCAAACCTTAAATCCAAACTGAGAGCTTGGGATAATTTGCCCCTATCTCTTATAGGTAGAATAAACCTATTCAAAATGAAGTGCCTCCCTATTTTTCTATACATCATCAGACACACTCCAGTATGGATACCCAAAAAATTCTTTACACAATTAGATGCCATCCTTTCTTCTTTCCTATGGAGGTCTGGATCCCCCAGGTTTAACAGGTCTATCCTCCGTAGACCCTGGACGGAGGGGGGCCTGGCCTGTCCAGACCTCCAAAAATATTTCTTTGCAGCCCTACTTGTCCACGCACATAATTGGGTAATCTCTGATGATACAAACGCCTCGGTGGTGCTGGAGGCAGCATCGCTGGGGTCCTTTGAATCACTGAGAAATGCACTATACAGAGGTCCCAGAGCGCCAGCGACTCTCACACACTCTATGACTTCAGTGATAAAGGTGTGGCAATTGCAAGTTTGTAAACACAAAACAGAACCAAACAGATGGTCCCCAGATACCCCCTTGTGGCTTAATCCGCTCCTCGCTGAATTTCACACTATACCGGACCCGAGCCTATGGGCAACAAGGGGCATTAGGATACTCGACCACATATGTAAAGACGGGGCTATCCTTCCCTTTGACACTCTCAAACAAAACCATGACCTACCCAATTGTTACTTCTTTAGATATCTACAGCTTAGACATGCCTTCTCTTCCCAATTCAAAACTCAACCACCATTACTCTTTCACTCCACCTTAGAATCCCTCCTCCGGAATGATGATCTGGTAAAACCCCTATCCACCATATATAAGGCACTATTACCATCAATGCATTTTGGGCTTGAAACTCTCCAAGAAAAATGGAGGGCTGACTTCCCTGAACTAGATACAGAGGACTGGGAAGATATGTGGGAATACCCTTTTCTTCAATTAGTGGCAGTGAAGGACCGTTTAATTCAATTCCGGATTCTACACCGGGTGTATTTAACGCCGCAACGGCTGAACAAAATTTATCCTGGGGCCTACCCTAGCTGTTGGAAATGTGGTGGCGTGGAGGCCGGTTTCTGTCATATGTTGTGGTCCTGTCCCAAAGTGCACTCTTTCTGGGTAGAGGTGACGCAATTTATAACCTCACTGTTAGCATTCCCAATCCCGCTGACTGTACCGGTCTGCTTGCTTGGCCTGGTGGGCTCTTTAGCGCACCGCACAGCAACTAAGACCCTTATAGGACTTCTACTTTTTTACGCCCGTAAAGCAATATTACTAAAATGGAAAAAACCTGATGCGCCCTCTCTGACCTCTTGGAAAGCCCTGGTCAATTCTACAATACCATTATATAAAGCCACATACCTCTCCCGTGGGTGTATTGCTAAGTTTGACAAAATATGGAAACTATGGCTTGACTCTACCTCCACTAATGCCGCTCAAGAATAGACGGTATATCTGACACCCATTAGCTCCCCCTTCTGTGCTAACACTTGCTAAGTCCCTTGTGACACCCCTATAGTTGAACCTTTAATGTCCTAGGTCTAGTTCCAGAATCCCCTCCTGGGAAATCTCACTTTCATCGAAGACGAGTTGCACATTCTCCTTTCATAATCTCTCCAATTGGAGTGGTTGAGCAGTAATATCTAGTTTTTGTTTTGTATTTTAGCATTTGTTTTGTTTTTTATCTGTTTTTCTGTCGAAAACAGCAATGTAATAGGCAGATAACCTGTTAGGTACCGATTTACATGGTACTTTTTGAGCCGGGGAATGCCCCAAGGTTCTGTTTCTGTAAACCTATTAAAATTAATAAAGAGAATTTAAAAAAAAAATAAAAATTCAGGCAGAGTGCCAGAGGCTTTTTTGGGGGGGGTCCCCAAATCATTTGGAACTCTCCCTCCCCCCAACTGCTAAGTCAGCTGATACCAATTCTCTATCTATCCTCAATCATCTATCTGCTGACTTTGCCAAACCCATACACACTATACCCATCTCTTTAGTGGTCAGATGTATGGATGAATTCCCCAAAGCATGTAGTGCAAGGGCCTGCCTGTATACTTTCAAATGGTACTGTTTAAAGTTTTTGTATCCTATTATTATCTTGATAGGTAATAGCAGAATTTACAAATGTGCTCAAATGTGTACAGTGTGTATTTATATCTTTGTATTATGACACTTCTTACCTGTCCAGTGGGCTGCCAATAACTAAGGAGGGGCTGGCCAAAGTAACACACATTATTTAGGCATTCATCTCTCAATGAAGTGGAGAGGGTTACCTGTCCAAGAGCTCCCCTCCCTAAAATGTTAGAAATGGCCCATGAGGGGGGGGGGGGAATCTGATAGGTGGACCTTATACTTTGGTCTTTAAAAACTCCCTCAAATAAATGTTATCTTGATGTTGGCCAAGAATGTTTGTGTCTAATCTGCTTTCCCTGTTTATGTGCAAAATGACTAATTTTTGTTGTTGTTGTTTGACTCCACAGTTTCCTTCCACGCCACAGGAATGGCAGACTGTGGGCCTCCCACTTTGCCCAGCGGTGGGACTTTCCTAACTGCGGAGGGGCAATTGATGGGAAACGCGTCCACATCGTCCCACCACCCAACTCGGGGTCGTACTATTTCAACTATAAGGGGTTCAATAGTATTGTGATGTTGGCGGTGGTGTCGGCTACTTACGAGTTCTTGTATGTGGACGTGGGGAAGAATGGCCGGATATCAGATGGTGGAGTCATCGCCCAGACCGAGTTCTACAGGCGTCTCCAGAATGGCAGCTTGGACTTGCCACCTCCAGAAGACAATGTGGAAGGACTCCCATTCATCTGCGTTGCGGATGAAGCGTTTGCGCTGGGGGACCATCTTATGCGGCCATTCCCGATGAGGACCCGCACCCCGGACCAGAGGGTTTTTGATTACCGGCTGGCCAGAGCCAGAAGAGTGGTGGAGAACATGTTTGGAATCATGGCCAGCCGGTTCCGCCTATTGCTTACACCCATACACATGGCGGAGTACAAACTGAATCATATCATCCTGGAGTGCTGTGTTCTACACAACTTTTTACGGCAACATTCTGCCAACTATGCTGGCTCAGTTGGGCCGGAGGCTGGAATTCAAAATGAACCAACCCTGACAGCGCTTGAAAGTGGCCATCCTGGCTTGCCCCCCCTGAGTGCCCGTGATGTCCGGCTAAGATACCTTGAATACTTTGCGGGTAGGGGGGGGCTATCAATTTGCCAGACAATGTCTAAAACCTTTTTCAAATAAAAAAAAATTTTAACTACTAAAATCTTTGGTGACATTTACTGCTTGTGTTTCTTTTAGCTGACCCTGACAGAAATGTGGTGAGTCCTGAAAATGGCGTGATTGTGTAACATTACAAAGCATTGTTGGGTGTTATTTACTAAAGGCAAAGACACTTTGCACTACAAGTGCACTTAAAAAATGCACTTGTAGTGCAAAGTGGATTTTCCCTCAGGAAATAACCCCCATTGTCACAGAAAACACCAATTAGAGCACAACAAAAGTTTTGGAGCGTTGAAACAATAATCCACACATTCTTGATTAACAATCTTTTTAATACCAGCACAATCACATGTGCATTTAGAAAAGGTTTTTAAAACAAACCAACATGTTTGCTGTATAACAAATTTGGGGTCACATTAGAAAAGGTAGAAATGTCCATTCAAGATAAAACAGGCATGTTTAAAACCAACAAGAAAGACACAAATCTTGAACTTACAAAGTTCACATTTGGTAGAACTTGAAGGCAATATCAGACATGAGTATTTACAAACTGTTTTTGATATTGTGTTCAGATGGGGTGAAGTCACCCCTAAAAAAGCCAAATTTTGAAGATGCACACCAATTGCCGAATGTCAACATGTGCTAGCTGCCATCACGGGGGATCAAGGGACGTGTTTTGTGGGTGCAACCCCTTCCTCACAGCCACTTTATTATTGAGGAAGGGGTTGCACCCCCAAAACGCATCCATTGATCTCCCGTGATGGCAAATAGCACATGTTGACACACTGTGTGCATCTTCAAAATTTGGCTTTTCGCAAATATGTCAAAAAATGGTAAAAAAATTTTAGCTCACAAAAAGCACCACAAAAAAAGGGATTTTGAGGGGTTTTAAACTCTCCCTAAAACATCAATGATGTTCTTCATTTTTTTTTAACATCATTGATGCTTTTCTGGATGTTTTCCAGGTCCCTAATACACCCCATTATCTCCCCGATCAGGATCTGTGCACTTTCTGAGGTGAAATGCCCTGGATCCACAACATCACAATTACCTAAAAAGATACATGACACCATGTACTATAAATCTGCCGCCATCCATCTCTTACCTGAGCCTGTGTGGTGACTAGTTCCACCACATCTCCTTCCTCCTCCTCCTCCTGTTGGCTTTGGTGGGTCTCCACTTCTTCATGAGGTGGGGGGTCTCTGGTCTCCTCGGATGAGGGGTGTCCTCCGAGTCTTTTATCCCCTATGTAAAAAAAAAAGGTATATTTAGCACACAGATATTTGATGGCAGAAATAGGAATATTTAACATTGCTTGGAAGTGGGGTACAATTGTCTATTTTGAGTTCCAAAATGTAGAATTTTTAGTGTCCTTTGTCAAGCTTCAATACTTTACCTGTTTAGTACAAGCTTCACAAATGGAAACCCCCTATAGTATACACTGGAGCACCTGTGTGGGACCCCCTAATAAAAAGTGTGTTCTTGTGTCCCACACTAGTGCTCCAGCGTCCAGATGTGAAAACTGCTGAGTGTCCTCTCCTTACACGGAATCTAGTTTGCCTTTCATTGTAGTTACAAACCCATCTACACAACCAAATTATTGTCTGACAAGTAGGCCCTAAAAAATGTTGGCAAATGCATATGGCCAAAACAATGGTGTTTTCTAGGCCGAACGAACAATGTTTTCTACGAACGAATAATGTGCCCATGAACATGAAAGTTTTAAACTGGACAACAGTTAAGAAAAGCACATGGAGCAGCATGAACGTAATAAACATAAAGAATAGGAACACAGCACAACTACTTACTTTTTTGTATCCGGATCCTTCTGTACTGCTCATGCTCCCTTAATTTCAGGTCCGACCACCGCTTCCTGAGCTGATCTTTCGATTGTCGTACCCCAAAATTCCGGTGCAGACTCTTGACCACTCTCGCCATGATCTTGGCCTTTCTGACATTGGGGCTGGGGTAAGGTCCATACTTCCCGTCATAGTTGGCCTTCTTCAGGATCTCGACCATCTCCAACATCTCCCCAAAGGACATATTTGAGGTCTTAAATCTTCTCCTCTGGGATCGGGACGTTTCTGGCTCCGGGCTTTCCTCCTCCTCCTCCTCGTTGCTGTAATTAGCACGCACCTGCTGTGTCTCCGCCATGTGCTCGTCCCCCACTGCGCCGAACAAGAAGGGGCGGGGAATAGACTAGAAAGAACGTCAGGGGTGGGCGGAGTTTCACGCATGCGCAGTGTATATAAAGCGTAACACGCGTGCGTAGTACGTACGATCTGTGAGCGGAGGAAGGAGTATCGGAGGTACCGATCGTGATAACGAAGGTAAGATCTAAACTTGGGCCTATACTGCTTCTAGATTGAGGCCTATATTGTAACAAGATTCGGAGAGTTTCGCCTGACATTAGGGTTTGTCTTGTCTTGTGTCTTGCAGATAAAATGGATGGCTTCAATGACCACAACTTCCTCCCCCTGTTCATAGACAAATACAGGGAGCTGCCCTGTCTGTGGCAGGTGAAACATCCACATTATAATCATAAACAAAAGAGGCGGGATTCCCAGAGATCAGGAGCTGCAGCAGATGACGTTTATGTCCCCAGGCTGTGGTACTATGAGAGACTGCGATTTCTGTCAGACCAGACTGGAGTCAGGGAATCCCTCTCCACTCTTCCTTCCACTCTTCCTTCCACCACAGCTGAGGCTTCCAGCCAGGAAGAAGTGGAGGAGCCCAGCTGGAGCCAGGTATAGAATTCTTCTACAGATTTCTGGTCAATAAAGAAATGATGTTTAATAGATGTTATTATTGATCACTAATTGGTGATTTAATAAAGTGTTTGACATATCAATCGACAGTAGTGGGCAAAAATAATTGGGACAAGAATGAAAAATGCTGGGCTCAGAAAGATAGTCTGTTATATTTGTTAAAATTCAATTTGCAACAATCATGAGTTGAAAATTGTGTGTGATTGATGACTAAAAAACTAAAACGATGTCCCTTTTTCATACACAGGAAGACCTCAGCCAGGACAAGGCTATGGAATGTGGCACACAGGAGGAGGCTGTGGAATGTGGCAGCCAGGAGGAGGCGGGGGTTAGTGGCAGCCAGGAGGAGGTGGGGCTAAGTGGCAGCCAGGAGAAGCCTGGGCCCAGTAGGAGCCTGACAGATCCACAGGTCCCTCCCCTCCGCCTTCCAACCAAAAGACCCAGGAAGGGGAGTCACGTGCAGGATTCAGCACTCAGGCTCATTCAGGAGGCTTCTGCGTCCCTCAGAGCCACTCCCACTCCTGAAGAGGCCTTTGCCTGCATGGCTACCACCAAACTGCAGGGCATGCAGGAGGGCCAACGCCAGCTGTGTGAGAACCTTCTTTATAGTTTCTTAACTAAGGGGATGAGGGGCGAAATCACACCCAATACCAACCTGAGTGAGTTGGAACATCCTCCTCCTCCCCCTCCTCCTCCTGCCACAACTACACCACCACAGCCACAGCGTGGAAGGAAGCATGGAAGGAAAACCAGAGAGTGATGACCTGGGTTCAGTCTGGTCTGGCAAAATATGCAGGCTCTTGTATGACCACAGCCTGGGGACACAGATGTCATCTGCTGCTTTCAGGATCTCTGGGACTTCTGGACCATACTGTACTCCCTTACATATGGACTCCTCAGGCCACCAATTTTGCTGTAAAATAAATGACATCTGCCCTGGGTGCCAAAGGCTTCACCTTAATAAAGGTTTTTTTGTTTCAATTATACTTGCCTATGTGTGTTTTCCTTCAAAAAGGACAGTTTGTTTGTGAGGATTCAGGTACATTTCTAAAGTACAATGTGAAATTAACAAGAGACACCAACACCAAACAACCTCCTTGATGAAATAATACAAGATAATAATGGTGTTGTGGTAAGTTGACACACAAAACACACACAAAAATATTCTGGATGTTAAAAAACTAAAAAAAAAAAAATACAACAAGATCAGCCTTGAAAAAAATACAAACCAAAAATTTTTTTAAAAAAATCACATCAGGCTTGAAAAAAAAAAGCAAATGATATAGACTTTGGGTCAGATGTGACAAATCCTAATATATTGAGGGAATCACGATAAATAATAAAGAAAGAAATTTGTAAGAACTCTGTGTGATTATCAGCAGCAAAACGACTTCATTCTTCTAGCATTATAAAGAAGAAGAGAGTGCGCTGTATTAAACAATTTTAAACATTGCAGCCTGACGAAAGTGCTCTATCCATTCCGAACCCTATTTTTACCAGACCGAGCTGTTCCGTCTCGGAATTTCTTCTGAGCATGCGTGGCACTTAGTGCGTCGGAATTGTCCACACACGGTGGGAATTGACGCGATCGGATTTTGTTGTCGGAAAATTTTCTAACCTGCTCTCAAAGTTTGTGTTGGAAAATCCGATGGAAAAAGTCCGATGGAGCCCACACACGATCGGTTTTTTGTGACAACATGCTCCGATCGCACATTTTCCGTTGGAAAATCCGACCGTGTGTATGGGGCATTAGCCCGTAGGGTTCAATATTGAGTTGGCCCACCCTTTGCAGCTATAACAGCTTTAACTCTTCTGGGAAGGCTGTCCACAAGGTTTAGGAGTGTGTCTATAGGAATGTTTGACCATTCTTCCAGAAGCGCATTTGTGAGGTCAGGCACTGATGTGGTCGAGAAGGCCTGGCTCGCAGTCTCCGCTCTAATTTATCCCAAAGGTGTTCTATCGGGTTGAGGTCAGGACCCATTTCGATTCCAATTGGCTAAGTGTTCTAATTTTGTGACTACCCCACAAATGTCTAATAAAGGGTACAATCCCTCAAAACATTAGATGGGTGGGGTCACGATTATGAACTTTAGCAAAATGTTTGGATACATTGTGCTTTTCATATCCATTTACAATATTTTGAACATGCTCTTTAATCCGGACTCATAACGATCTTTTTGTTCGTCCTGTATAATGTAATCCACAGCTGCATTCAAGGGCATGCACTGCCCCTTCTGTGTTGCAGCATATGAAATTTTTAATGTCATGCGTGTTACCAGTACTAGTTGATGTAAATTTAAAATTCTTTTCATTGAGGCGTTTAGTGCGTAAACATGCATAGAATAGTTTACATGGATAAAAAGCTTTTCCTGTGAAAAAAGTAAAACCTTTTTTGGGGGGATCTATAACATTCTTTACTACTTGTCATGGATACACATAGTCAGGCATGGTGTAAAACCTGTATTGAAGCAGCAGCAGTTCACAACAAACCCGGCAGGAAGGCTACCCAGTCAGGTACACTCACGGTTTCCAGTAAGTGAAAGGAGCAGATACCAGCCAGACTGACAGCGTTTGTTGAAAGGGGGCAGAATGCAGCCTGGCAGTCTCATGCCCAATCGGGAAAATGTACACAAGAGTTGCAACCCTATGCTTTCCCTCCTCATCAGAAAACTTTCCCTAATGCTAATACTGTCCTTAACAGGCGGGTACCTGTCCCTACTCTACCAAATTGCCAATGCACGCCAAACCTTAAATAGGCTCTGCCTGACCCAATATGGCTGCTAGAGTCACATGGGGCAACAGCATCCAACTAGATTTCTTCCCTTGTGACCCAGGAAGCCCATGGCCAGGACAAGGCGGGCGAGGCGGGCGAGAGGAGCGGCTGCCCTGGGCGCAATGGTTGACTGTAGGGATGGGGGCACCTTCCTTCTGGTCCAAGGCGGACAGGAGTAGTGATATCGGCAGTGATTTTGTCAAGTGAGTGACTACTGGGTGTAGGATCCCCTAAGCTTGCACATCATGAATGGGGTGGGGCGCTCTTTGCCCTGGGTGCTGGATGACCTTTTCCCGGCACTGAGAAAACCATAAAGGAACTATGTTCCTCATGACTTTCTCTCCAGCTGCAGAGCCACTATGGTGGAGCACCATTTGCTGTGGAGTGAATAAACTGCACCAGGCCTACACACTGAATACATTTCAGCAGGTTCCTGATGAACCAGCCAAAATATGCCCATTGAAATAAATCTAACAGAATCCTCAATCTGCACTATACTGGGTGGATGCATGGATCCCTCTTCTGGAATAATGTATTCTGACAGTCGTTGCCAGTGACTGTTAGAAAACCCAAACAATTTTCCGCCAACAATTTTCCAGCAGACTCCTTTACAAAAGTCAGTCGATTTTTGTTGACTGGAAAAAGGCTGACGGGGCCGTGCCATCCACTGAGCAAATTTTATGCTGGTTCATCAGGAACAGCCAAAATTCGTTCAGTTTATGGCCAGCTTCAGAAAAAAATGCCATTTACTGCATTTATTCCCAGGAATGAGAGGAGGTGAGGCAGGTAAATGTAAAGGACCCCTCATGCAACAGCAACAACAGCAGGAGGGAGAGCAAGAGAAAGTGCCAGTGGACTGGGAACTAAAAGCTTAGACAGCTTCAGGGAGAATGGAGGATACCTTGTAGGTGATTGTAAAGGAAGTAAAGGTATAGCCCAACCTGACCTAATGGCACATACCCTTCCTATTTGCCCTGTGTATGAGACAGGAGCGCGCCCACAAGGTAACCCCCTCAGGAGAGAGCTTCCCGAGGGGTTTAGCTATTGCGGGGAAGAGCCGAGAGAGCTGCTGTGGGACCCCAGAACAGGAGGATCGGGGCCACTCTGTGCAAAACGAGCTTTACAGTGGAGGTAAGTATGACATCTTTGTTATTTTTAAAAAATAAAAAATGAACCTTTACAACCCCGTTAAGTATGATTAAGGGAAAAAAAAGGGACTAAAGTTGTGGTAGTGTTATAGGCTGATGACACTAAGCTGCTAGCTGAAGTTTCAGAAGACCTCCACAGATCCAGTTATCAGGCAAATACAAAGACTGAAGGTTTATTTCCTTCCTTTGTTTAATCACTTGCCGACCGCTGTCAGCACATATACGTCGGCAGAATGGCACGGCTGGGCAAAGTAACATACCTGTACGTTACTTTGAATTTCCCGCCATGCATGCGCACGTGCGTGCCTGCGGCGAGCTCCGTGACTGTGCTGCGGGACCCGTGGACTCGATCGCCGCTGGGATACCCGCGATCGTGTCACGGAGGTGAAGAACGGGGAGATGCCGATGTAAACAGCATCCCCCCGTTCTGCCTAGTGACAGGACACTGATATATAAACGACCTGGAGGATGGGATAAACAGTTCAATCTCTGTATTTGCAGAGCTAAGCATAAGCTAAGCAGGGCAATAACTTCTCCGCAGGATGTGGAAACCTTGCAAAAAGACCTGAACAACTTAATGGGGTGGGCGACTACATGGCAAATGAGGTTCAATGTAGAAAAATGTAAAATAATGCATTTGGGTCGCAAAAATATGAATGCAATCTATACACTGGGGGGAGAACCTCTGGGGGAATCTAGGATGGAAAAGGACCTAGGGGTCCTAGTAGATGATAGGCTCAGCAATGGCATGCAATGCCAAGCTGCTGCTAATAAAGCAAAATATTGGCATGCATTAAAAGGGGGATCAACTCCAGAGATAAAACGATAATTCTCCCGCTCTACAAGACTCTGGTCCAGCCGCACCTGGAGTATGCTGTCCAGTTCTGGGCACCAGTCCTCAGGAAGGATGTACTGGAAATGGAGCGAGTACAAAGAAGGGCAACAAAGCTAATAAAGGGTCTGGAGGATCTTAGTTATGAGGAAAGGTTGCGAGCGCTGAACTTATTCTCTCTGGAGAAGAGACGCTTGAGAGGGGATATGATTTCAATTTACAAATACTGTACTGGTGACCCCACATTAGGGATAAAACTTTTTCGCAGAAGAGAGTTTAATAAGACTTGTGGCCACTCATTACAATTAGAAGAAAAGAGGTTTAACCTTAAACTACGTAGAGGGTTCTTTACTGTAAGAGCGGCAAGGATGTGGAATTACCTACTATGTAACTGATCGCCTGCTCCTCGTCATCGGGAGAAGCGATCAGTGTCGTGTCACTGCTAGTCCATCCCCCAGACAGTTAGAATCACTGCCCAGGACACACTTAACCCCTCCTGCCCCCTAGTGGTTAACCCCTTCACTGCCAGTGACATTTTTACAGTAATCAATGCAATTTTATAGCATTGATCGCTGTATTAATGCCAATGGTCCCAAAAATGTGTCAAAATTGTCCGATGTGTATGCAGTAATGTTGCAGTCATCTTAAAAATCGCTGATCGCCGCCATTACTAGTAAAAAAAAAATATTAATAAAAATGCCATAAAACTATCCCCTATTTTGTAGACGCTATAACTTTTGCGCAAATCAATTAATAAACGCTTATTGCGATTTTTTTTTTTTACCAAAAATATGTAGAAGAATACATATCAGCCTAAACTGAGGGAAAAAATGTTTTTTTTACATATTTTTGGGGGATATTTATTATAGCAAAAAGTAAAAAATAATGCGTTTTTTCAAAATTGTCACATTTTTTTGTTTATAGCGCAAAAAATAAAAACTGCAGAGGTGATCAAATACCTCCAAAAGAAAGCTCTATTTGTGGGAAAAAAAGGACGTCAATTTTGTTTGGGAGCCACGTCGCACGACCGCGCAATTGTCAATTAAAGCGACGCAGTGCCGAATCGCAAAAAGTGCTCTGGTCAGGAAGGGGGTAAATCCTTCCGGGGCTGACGTGGTTAATACTGCGGATTGTAGATCCAGGGAGTAATCTGATTGCCTTAAGGGGTCAGGAAGGAATTATTTTCCCTATTGGGGACATGGTTTAGAAGATTCTTTTTTGCTTCCGCTGGATAAAGTGTCATTCTTCACTGACTTGACAACTCTTAATACCAATAAAGTTCTAGTAGGGGTGCAAAGGATCGTCATCGATCCGTGATCCGATCTGCGGAGGTTGATCCGATCCGCGGAGGTTGATCCGTACGGGACACCCGCAATCCGCTCTGTGGCCTCGGCCATAGGAAAGGCCACGGCTTTGGCCTAGCTCCGGAGCGGCAGCCATCTTGGTACACCCGGCGGCCGTTTAGCACGTGATCGCTCCGTCAAATGACGCCGGTTCCTCTCTCCCCTCTGTGTACTGATCTGTACAGTGGAGGGGAGAGATCGGATGGCAGCAGTGCCAATACTCTGCAATGCCCTGTCAATACTCTGCAATACTCTGCTGCAATACCCTGCCAATACTCTGCAATGCCCTGCCAATACTCTGCAATGCCCTGCCAATACTCTGCCATACCCTGACAATACTCTGCCATACCCTGACAATACTCTGCCATACCCTGACAATACTCTGCCATACCCTGACAATACTCTGCCAATACCCTGCCAATACCCTGCCAATACCCTGCCATACCCTGCCAATACCCTGCCATACCCTGACAATACCCTGCCAATACTCTGCCATACCCTGCCAATACTCTGCCATACCCTGCCAATATACCCTGCCAATACCCTGCCAATACCCTGCAATACTCTGCCAATACTCTGCCACACCCTGCCAATAGGGAGATTGTGGATATTACAGTGGGGGAGATTTTTTTTTTTGTTGATCCGAAAATGATCCGAACCGTGACTCCCGATCCGAGGAACGATCCGAACCATGAGTTTTTTGATCCGTTGCACCCCTAAGTTCTAGTAAGATCAGCTTCCATTGCTCATTTGGGCTTAATAAAACAAACTTTTGTGTGATTTACTTGTATGAACGTAAAAATGTTTTTCTGTAATATATCTTCTGCATATGGAGTGTATGTTTTTTTAGATTTGACCTATATTTATCCAAACAATCTTGAAAAAATAGTGTAATTTCTGTGATCACATGCTAACAAGCTGCATTTTTTAAAATACTGGTCTAGCTTGTATATGGTCAAGGTACACTTTTGTAGATAATAAGCTCCAGCAAATACAGTTATCTATTTATGAACAAAATATTTTTACATGCTTTACAACTAATGTAAAAACTCAATTGGACTTGATCTGAGATTCTATGAATCCCCTATACAACAGTGCTTAGCCTGGGGTAGTACAACCTACTACATTGGGCAAATTGGGCTCTGCTTTATAAGCAAGTGCTGACAGAGACTATGCTGACAGGAGAGAGCTATGAGATGACTTCCATGTCTCAAAGACCTGAGGCTGGTTTGAAAGCAAAGGGATGTTCTACCCACTATTAGTACAGCTCAGTGAGAATGCTAGTTTCCTGGTTGTGTCTGGCTTCAAAACACTTGAGTCATTGACCTGGATTAGGCACTAGATAAATAAAGAAACTTGTCAGAACTATTTTATTCTATATTTGTTCCAGGTCAGCAGCTATGAAATCAAGGCATTAGGCTGACAGCCAGGGGACTAACATATAGGTCAGGATAGGTCAGCCTACATAATCATCTAATGAGGGATGTTCACCTGCAGAACTTCCTGTCTTGATGACACACAATACCAAGGCAGACAATAAGAGTAATTGTCTCTGAGTACAAGGAGGACCTTAAGTGCATTAATACTCACATTTTTTTTCTTTTAGTTTTGAACAGACTGGGTAAAGGTTAGAACCCATTGCAGGTTTTACTGCTGGGTCTCAGAAAGATTTCTCCCCATTTTCTGTTCGAGGGGACAAAGTTTTACAAGTCAGGAAATGGGGGGGGAAATGCAACAGGGACAAAGAGAATAAAAAGCTAACATGGGTACTAGCTTTTCTATGGAGTTCCAAGGCCTGTTTCTCAAAATCTCCAGAAATTTCACAAAATATTGCGAGAACAGAACTCGCAGACATCATTGGTAATCAATAACAAGGCAGAAGAATCTGTGACCCACTGATGACTTTTTATTTTAAATGATGGTGTGGGAAGCAGAGAATGGGCAGGACGGACTAGCAGTAGAGTGGAAAACAAGTACTCAAAAAAAAAAGAAGAAAAAAGAAAAGAAGCTCAACATACGTAAGTTAACTTGCTTAAATATAGAGATTGGAATGGCAGTGGCAGTGTTTTGGTAGGGGGGAGAGATCCACTTTAAAGAGATTATGAATCCAAATTTCACAATTTCAGTAGAGAAAGTTCTAGGTTGAAGAGCCAAGTACAAAGAACAGGCATTTTTGAATGCCTGAATTTCTTGCGGTCACCAGAAAAACGCTCAGGTGTGGGGACCCTGGGTTCAGGAAGGGCCATCACCATGGTAGGACTTGACTGAGACTGGGAGGAGGAGGCCCCACTGGCGATGGCAGGTACTGCGGCTGCTGGTACCGATGCCCTGGAGATTTGCTGAAGATGGCCATCAATTTGGACTTAGCCTTCCTGCAGTTTCTGGACGGCTTCTGTGAGAGCCATAACCTGCTGGCACAGGACCTCAAGAGGAGAACACGCTCTGTCGGCCTCCGACATGGCTTGTTTGTACTGTCAGAATATGGTACTCACCAAGGCCGAGATGCAGAGAGCGGTTCACTCTTGCCATTAAGCGCACTTCACCCCCTGGAGATGGTACAGAGGGTGAATGGCACCAGGAGGCACAAGCTACCAGCAGGCTGGCCAGGGCTTTGTGAAAGTCAGCGTAGGGCTTAGCAGCCGCGCAGGAGCAGGTAGGTGTGTGCCCAAACAGAGGCTGAAGAAAAGCAGAGTTCTGAGTAGGCTGGGGGTCAAACACCAGGGGAGAGTCCGTGAGCAGGCTGGGAGCCAAAGTACTGTGGAACAGAGGTAAGTTCAAGAACCAACTGAGGGTCTAGGCACAAGAGAATGAAGGCAATCCAGGTTACAGGCTGAGGATCAAGGCATAGGCGACTGAAGGTAATCCGGTTCACAGGCTGAGGGTCAAGGCACAGGAGACTGAATTCAATCCGGGTCACAGGCCGAGGGTCTGGCACCAGAGAAACAAGCAGAGTCCGTTAAGCAAGCCAGAGGTCAGGTCCAGGAGAAGATCAAGGCAGGTCAGGGTCAATCCGGGTCATAACAGGCAATCAGTAAACAGGAACACAGGAGTACACAGGAAGCTGAAGAAAAACCAGCGATTTGCTTGAGAGAGAAGGCAGCTTTTATAGGCAGTAAGGAGGTCACGTTATGCGTGTGCTAGTGCGCATGTGTGTGTGCTGTTCAGTGCGGCCGCAAATGTGTGCATGCTGAAGCGCCGTTCCGCCGCGCATGCGCGCAGCAAAGCGGTGATGCTGGCAAGGTGGATTCAGATTCCTTCTCTGACAGATGTTATATAATGTCGCTTCGCCCTGTGCCCACTAGGGGCGCAAGTGCGCTGCCGGAGCCGATGCGAGTGCCCTGCGGTCGCGATAACCATCGGGCTACCGCGATCACTCGTGACACACCAAGAACCGGGATCTATGTGTGTAAGGGAGAAGAGACTGATCGTGTGTTCATACAAAGTATGAACAACGATCTGTCAACTCCCCTAGACAGTCCAATCCCCCCTTGAGTTAGAACACACACTAGGGAACACAGTTAACCCCTTAATCGCCCCCTAGTGTTAACCCCTTCCCTGTCAGCGACATTTTTACAGTAATCAGTGCATTTTATAGCACCTATCGCTGTATAAATGCCAGTGGTCCCAAAAATGTGTCAAAAGTGTCTGATGTGTCCGCCATAATGTCGCAGTCGCCCCCATTACTAGTAAAAAAAACTAATAATAAAAATGCTATAAATCTATCCCCTATTTTGTAGATGCTATAACTTTTGCGCAAACCAATCAATATAAGCTTATTGCATTTTTATTACCAAAAATATGTAGAAGAATACATATCGGCCTAAACTGAGAAAAAAATTTGCTTTTTTTAAAAAAAAAAAAAATGGGGATATTTATTATAGCAAAAATTACAAAATATTGTGTTATTTTTCAAAATAAACAAAATTTTTTGTTTATAGCGCAAAAAATAAAAACCGCAGAGATGATCAAATACCACCAAAAGAAAGCTCTATTTGTGGGGGAAAAAAAAGCGTCAATTTTATTTGGGTGCAACGTCGCACGTCCGCGCAATTGTCAGTTAAATTGACGCAGTGCCGAATCGCAAAAAATGGCCTGGTCATTCAGCAGCCAAATCTTCTGGGGCTGAAGTGATTAATCATGCTTGAAATGTTTATGCATGAATTTTTCTTCATAAAGAAATTGCAAAAAAAAAAATGTCCCAGCATACATGCCAAACAATTTAAAACAAGTTTGAATCCCCTCACACTGCTACCTAACACACTGATTAAAGATGTACTTTTTAGTAGTTCCGTGTATAACTCCCGAGCAGTATGCATCCACTTAGAGATTCCAGTGGCCGTTTATAGTTCTGCATTCCTTCAATCCATAGTGTGTAAATATTTTGGACTTGAGCAGCTGTAAAATGTGTAAAGCCAGACAGACACTAGCAATTAACTTAATTTTCTCATTTCTGCTTCTCTGAATGTTCTTCTGGGAATGAGGAGGGTGGTAGGATTAACTACAAGATGAAAGAACTCTAGGCTAGAGAATAAACCTTTTATTGCGGCTGGTCATACACGCTTGCTAGGCTGGCAAATGCCTCGCCAAGAGACGGGTAATGTGACATTTGAGTTTCCTTGAACCACCTTGATTCTCTATGCCAGTGATTCTCACATTTATTTAACCAAGGTGGTATGTATTTGTCACAGAAGACCCCAAGCTTCACCTACTTGTCACTAGTGATAATGGCCTTATCCTTATATGTGGTGGCTGCACTATTTAAAATGTTTGAGATAAAAATGAACGAAGCATATCCTTCTATAGCATGCGTTTGTCTGAATCCAAAGCACCTAGTGTGGTTCCTGTCTGGTCTGTAATTCTTCTGCTATCTGTATGAGTCACTTCTGACAGTCTATGCTGACACCAAACAATTCCAGGAGACAGCTTGCCCCCCCAATGTAGAAGAGGGGGGGTGTCTATTCCCTCCACTCAGATTACACTCATTGCTGTGAAGTGTGTAACATCAGATCCCCACCCCCTACCTTCTGGACCTGTGCAAAATGTGTACTTTAGCAGGCTGTAGATGAGAGAATGCTGCAGATAAACAGGTACAACTTATTTAGGGGGATTTGTTTCATCTCTGTGTATCAGCTGAAGTTAGTCACTTCAGAAGGTATATGTACAACCACTTTAAGGTTATAGGAACCAAAAACATGTGACTCTGTTCCAAAGAAGTTCAGATGATGAGGATGTTCTGTTTTCCAGCTTTGAGCAACAAGCTTCAAGTGGCACCACGGGATACAATAAGAATTTTCAGACATTGAAACACTTCTAGAAAAGCATTCAGGTGTGAATCAAGGCTAAAGCTAGGTTTACACTTGTGTGTCTGCATTTTCTTGCACTGTTTTTATGCATGTTTTTATGCATTTGTAATGTGTTTTTCATGCATTCACATTGAAGTCTATTGGGCAAAATTTTTTACTAATCCTCATGTTGTGCATTGTTGCATGGTAGCGCCCCCTTATGACTTCTTTACACTTCTTGCCAGCTGACCATTATGTCCTGGCACCGACTCAGAGACAGTTTGGGGGAGGCAATGCACCATGTTCCCCACCAGCTCTTCTGACCAACAGTTTCTTTATAGACTATACCCAAGGCCAAGAGGGAAGCTAGTCCAATACACATGCATAGCCTTGTTACTTTGTGGTTGTAGGCCAGGTCCCTAGAACCAGCTCAGTGCTGCAGCTGAGAACCAAATAATAGAATCCCAGCAGTATCCCAGGGGGTGCATCTTCTCCACATAGATTGCCACACCATCAGGACCCTCCGTCACCCGGCCATCACCACTCTGATCGCGACCTGGTTTCTCCTCCTTCCTTCTTTCAGCATATTCACATTACACTTAAACAGAATTATTGTTTAAAGTGATTGTAAAGCTTTGTTGTTTTTTTTTTAAATAACAAACATATCATACTTACCTCTACTGTGCAGCTCGTTTTGCACAGAGTGGCCCCGATCTTCGACGTCTGGGGTCCCCCGGCGGCTCTAGCAGCTCCTCCCCACATCAGATAACCCCCTAGGAGAAGTGCTCTCCCGGGGGGATACCTTACGGGCGCATTCCCGAGTCAAGCATTTGCATCTATAGACAGGAATGCCAGATTTGACCCCGCCCCCCTGGCGCCTGCGTCATTGTATTTGATTGACAGCAGTGGGAGCTAATGGCTGCGCTGCTATCAATCTATGCAATCAAGAGTCGGGACCCCATGGAGAGAGGGACAACGGTTTACCGCCGAATGAATTTCAGGGCTCAGGTAAGTAAAACGGGGGGGGGCTAGAGGGCCTGTGACTGGCAGAAGTTTTTTCGCCTTAATGCATAGGATGCATTAGGGGAAAAAACACAAGGGTTTACAACTCCTTTAAGAAAACATAAAAGTGGCCACAGCGCACATGTTAATAAAAGCATGTATCCATTTATTGCACAACATAGGTAAACACTTGCATTCAAGTAAAAAAGTTCTGCTTGAGCTTGGAACAGAGAAAAGCTGAGTGCAGCACAGCCAGTGAACCGCTAAGCGGCTGTCATACACAAGATTCCGGACCTGCCAAAGAGATGTAAAGAAAGTGGCATCTACAGGCTCTTAGGACCAAGACAGCAGGCACGGGGAAGTAAAGTGACATATACAACGCGTTTCAGAAGCCAGGCCTCCTATATCAAGTATCATTCTATTTTCTTTTTGAAATTATTGTTTAACATGATGCATACAAACAATTTGTGTGTCATACACAAGATTCCGGACCTGCCAAAGAGATGTAAAGAAAGTGGCATCTACAGGCTCCTAGGACCAAGACAGCAAGCACGGGGAAGTAAAGTGACATATACAACGCGTTTCAGAGGCCAGGCCTCCTTTATCAAGTATCATTCTATTTTCTTTTTGAAATTATTGTTTAACATGATGCATACAAACAATTTGTGTGTGAACTGATCAGGCCACACAATGCATTTTCCAACGCTTTACTTTAGGTCTGAGGAAAGTTCAGCAGCTCTGATAAATCCAAATAGTGGCATCACCATTTGCAACAAAGTTCCTATCTCCTACTACCACATAGAGCTGCTGTGATGTATGTGTCAGAAACCATGAAATCAGACCGAGACAGAAGTACAGTTAAATCACACTTGTTTAATAATAAAAGTAAAAGGAACAAACGTAGTCAAAACATAGCCAAAGTTCAGTAACCGAAACGGATAGTCAGCCAAGCCAGAAGTAAGGGATCAATGTAGTGGAACAGCAAGCAGGATCTGGAGCCAAAAGGGATGTCAGCAAAGCAAATCTTGAACAGGAGCACAGGAGATAGTTTCTGTGATGTTGACCAAGGTGAAGACAGAGATCCACTGGACTGAGCGGCTTAAGTAGGCAGGACTGACGAGCAGGATATCATCAACAGCTGAGAGATAGGAGCTGGCAATTAGCCGACAGCTGAGCGGCCAGCTCTGAGAAGGAGGGGGCTGAGTCCAGCCCTGACAGCATGCTACTTTTCCCAGGGCAGGACACCCCCAAATATTAGCTCCAGCATAAATCTATGTCTTTCAATTCTCATTATGGGTGCAAACAGAGGGCAAACTCCTCAAAGTGTCTACATCTTGTTATCTGGCTATCCTCAATGCCACGATTCCTCCCCCCACCTGATTGCCCCTCCTCTTATATTTATAGCTTTCCACCCAAAAGGGCACAGGAAGCCACACCCACAAGAGGAGGTGCACCCAGCAGAAAATAAATGTTAACCTTTTTTACCCCTGCCCGTGTAGTCAGCCAACACGCATTAAAATTGCACAGGTTACATTGGGGAACAATGACAAAACCAACAATTAGCTGTGTAGAATTTATCACAGCTTGACAATCCTATTGACAGCAGTTTCTGTCTAGATTACTTTTCAACAACTCAGTGTGGTTTCATTTCATATTGAAACGTTGATGGGTTTTAGCAATCAGCTGAAAGACAGCTAGGCATTGATGCACAACAAGGTAGTGTTGGACTCCGCCATGGGAATATGGGAATAATTTGTACTGGGACATGAAAGGGAAATGAGATGAGTGGATTTCACCGGTGAAAGACCACATATTTATTTAAGAAGAAACCTTGGTTTGTGGTTTCTGCACCTTAGTGGGAAACAGATTTCTTCACATGGGGAAGCCCCACAGGAAACCATACAGAATATCACAGACAGGAGAGGATATGTCCACCTATTTGACTCCAATTCATGTCTGGCTCACAGCCTACACTACTTACTACATCCAGCCAACAGCTGTAGAAACAAATTACAGTAGCGGAGCTTTTTCTGTGCTTGTATGATTGCAAAATAAATCTAAGTGACCAGTGGGGTGGGGGCAGACGTTAGCAAATGTGTCTTCAATTACGAAGTTTGCATTGGAAAATCTACTGCAGCTTATAAATACTATTGAAGCTCTACAGCACATGGGAAATGTGATGTACGGTTTTTTATTTTCATCTAGTAACATTACTGAACTTCATAAAAGTATCAGAAAAAAATTGTTTGATTAATCACGTTTTTATTAAGCATTTTGTGTTTACACAAGTTCCACTCACAGCCAAAAAAAGCAAATTCATATATACCTATTATAATTGTTGCACTTTTAGCTCCAAATTTTCCTCTATAAGGCCCCTTTCACACTGAGGCGTTGCAAAACCGCAGTAAAAACGATGAGCGTTATTAGCGTGGTTTTACAGCATTTTTGCCGCATTAGCGAAATAGCGCTAACGCCCATGCGGTTAAATCGAGTTTTTATATCGTTTTTTAAGCGTTAGCGTAGGCAAACCTGACCATGTGACCATGCGGTCATGTGACCTTCCCCACAGCTTCTGGGCGGTTTAAAGCGGTATTACCGCGGTTTTACAGCGGTTTTACAGCGTTTCCCATTAATTTCAATTGGGATAGACGTTTTTACAGCGCTATTTTATGCGCCCAAAAGATGCTCCAAAAAAGCTGTTTGCAGGATTTTTTCCAACGCACAGCCAGCGCAACGCCTCAGTGTGAAAGGTTACACTGAGATACATGGGGGGCGTTTTTCATGCGGTATTTAGGTGGTAATTTTAGCGCTAAAACGCCTCAGTGTGAAAGGGGCCTAACAGTTCATAAAGGCTAAGAAAAGCACCAAAACCATATACTTAGGCATTTTTACCTAATCTTTCATAATGACTATCTTGTGCTGTCGAGGGATCCTCGTAGGCAGATTTCTGCCCCATAAAGACAGAGAAAAAAAAAAAAAAGAGAGAAAGAGAAAAAAAAAAAGCCACCAAATACAGACATAAACAAAACCTACACAAACCTCTGGGAACCTCTCGACCATCAACCGCAACATAACAGAAAAAAATAGTTATATTGTCCATAGCGTCCAATAAGATTTTAGCCGTCATCTTTACAGCGCGGGGCCCTGGGCAATACAGAGTTTTTTTTTCATGGAAGTTTTGATAGCTAAAAGTGATGTTTAATCAGTTTAAGAAAACAATATTTCTGACTACCATCTGTCTTGAAAAGTTAAACGTTTTATTCAGTATCATTGCTGTCATAATAATAGCTGTGCATTTTTCAAGGATTTTGAAGACAGTAAAACCATAAAAGTTATGATGAGAAGGCATTAAAGCAGTGATGGCAAACCTTGGCACCCCAGATGTTTTGGAACTACATTTCCCATGATGCTCAACTACACTGCAGAATGCATGAAGCATCATGGGAAATGTTGTTCCAAAACATCTGGGGTGCCAAGGTTCACCATCACTGCAATAAAGCAATCAAAAAGCCATCTAATCCAGTGTTTCTCAACCTTTTTTTCAGTCAAGGCACCCTTTAAAATTGATGTACAACCTTGAGGCACCGCATTCTAAAATGTAAAAAACTAAACTAATAGTTTTACATAATGCAGCGGCATTGACACACATAGGACAACCGGCAGCATTAGAGTTGATTTATTGGTTCAAAGCAAATACACCTTTGCACACTGGTGCTGACTAATATTTCTCTTCTTCGGTTTCTCTCCCTCATGTGAGCCCAGCACCGATGAAGTGCTTATCAACTGATGACGTCATTGGTTGTTAGGATGATGGCAATTAAAAGGTTGTAATAGTGCACTATGCACCATGAAAACCCGTGGCTTTCTGTAACTAAAAGGCAGGCTTGATCCACCCACCAGCTTGTATACAATTTTTGGGCAATTTCTAGGCATTTTACCAAGGCACGCCTGAAGAAACCTGGAGGCAGCCCAGCTGGTATAATCAGTGTATTAGCACTGTAAGGCCTTTCTAAAACCAAAGGTATTCACATCTCTCATTCCATCACATATGCCAAAAACAGTTGTATTATTCCTCATTTCTGGACAATTTCTGGACAATGGGCAAAGCCATTCAAATCATCGCTTTATACCTGTCTGGTCAGATGCACATACAGAACCACTAGTGTAAGTCATGTTTCTACTCCATAGAAGCCATCATTTCCATACACTGCACTGATGTTGGCCAAATAGCGTGAAACAGCTGTATGCGGTGTGGAATAAGTGGCTCTATCGCAACAGTTTGCACTATACCCCAGCAAGTTTGGAAGTGCATTTGGGCAGAGGGGCAAAAAGCAATGATTTGCATGGCTCCGCTCACTTTCCTGAAAAGACGATAATTTTTATGATATGTGAATACATGTGACATGAGACATGTGAATGTCATCTGTTTTAAGAAAGCCTTGCTGTGCTAATTCAGGTTTTCATTAAGGCTGTGAAGGGAGCAATAGTGATATATAATTTGCAATAACCAGAATTTGCTGAAAGCTCAAAAAGTATGGGCAGACGATGGATAGATAGATAGATAGATAGATAGATAGATAGATAGATAGATAGATAGATAGATAGATAGATAGATAGATAGATAGATAGATAGATAGATAGATAGATAGATAGATAGATAGATAGATAGATAGATGAAGTGGCTGGCCTAAGGTGATACATAGAGATGAAACAAATCCTCCTACATAAGTTGTACCTGTTTATCTGCTGTCTTATCTTCTCTACAGCCATTCAAAGTCCAGAATTTATACAGCTTGCCTGAGCTTTTAGACAGCGGAGGGTGTTGGGAGCTGAAATTACATGCTGCAGAGCTCAGTGTATAGAGCTCTGGGAGCTGATTGGAGGAAGAGATTCTGTTTTTTCTTATCCTGGTTGACAAGATTTCATGTACTGCAAAACCTGCAGCAGAGTGCTATAAAAACGTCTTTAGACAAGAACCTTATTTTAAAAAAAGACCTCTTTGGGCTCTCCAGTGTAGCAGAACACGTATGATCAGTCTTTTCAAATTAAAAGAAAAAAAGAAAAAAATGTAATAGCAAAAATAGAATTAAATCATGAAAACACATTGATGTATTTGGATTTGCCTGTTGTTAGAACCAATACTGAATCACAGTGTAACATTTTTCCTATTGCAATAACATCATAGGAAATCTATTCTGGAGTCCATTTTAATTTATCCTGCTGGCAGAGTGATGTTTGTAGAAACAGAAAGATTGGATAATTGATTGAGCTATGCAGTTCATAGCGGCACTGTGCTCCAAATTGAATTGAAGCATCTATCTTCAGGCTGTTGGATTTTTCTAATTCCTAGAAGTAGATTTTACATCAATATTAATAACAGCAGTAGACTTGTCTGTCAAATTTCCAATCAGCAGTAATCAAACACTTAGTATATCTTAGTTATACACAAAGAAGAGATAACTGTTAAAAATCATGAAGATCTACTATTCCAAAATTGCTTGATTTCGTGGAAAAGCAGAGATGCATTCCCTACTTAGAGCCCTTGCACAATGGGGCGGGGGGCGGCGTCGGCGGTAAAACGCCGCTATTATTAGCGGCGTTTTACCGTCGGTATGCGGCCGCTAGCATACAGCTCATCCTTACAGGGCATATAGTATACACCGCAGCCACAGAGGACATAGTATACAGCGCAGCCACATAGGACATATAGTATACAGTGCAGCCTCACAGGACATATACATACCTCCCAACATTTTGAGATGGGAATGAGGAACACCTACTAGCAAACGTATGTAGGCATAGGACATGCCCCCGTCACACCCCCCTAAAGGAGAATTAACCCAAAAAAAAAAAAAGGTTAATGAAATCCACAAGGGCTTTTTTTTTTACTACTATTATTCCTTTATATTTGCTTATAAAATTTACAAATGCAGCAATTTAGAATTTAGATGAATGGTTTAGTACTGGGAAACACTTTTTGAAAGATAAAAAGTGCATTTTATATACATCTATATAGATCAAACCAAAATGAGGGACAAATGAGGAGGAATGAGGGACAGAGGGACATTGCTCCAAATCAGGTACAGTCGCTCGAAATCAGGGACAGTTGGGAGCTATGCATATAGTATACAGCTCAGCCTCACAGGACATAGTATACAGCTCAGCCTCACAGGACATATAGTATACAGCTCATCCTCACAGGACATATAGTATACAGCTCAGCCTCACAGGACATAGTATACAGCTCAGCCTCACAGGACATATAGTATACAGCTCAGCCTCACAGGACATATAGTATACAGCTCAGCCTCACAGGACATATAGTATACAGCTCAGCCTCACAGGACATATAGTATACAGCTCAGCCTCACAGATTATGGTAAGATAGAGAGAGAGAGAGAGACTAATTCCTCAGCTCAGCTCACAGCACCAGGAGACATCCACTAAAGCATTTCAGCCTTCCCTGTACTCTCAGTTGTGTGTGAGGGCAGAGAAGGGCTGTTGGTGGGGGGGGGGGGGGGTGTCAGGGTTATCACAGAGGATATTGCAAGTCTATCAGTGTACTATGTTCAGCTGCTTCCTCCTCCTCCCCTTATTTTTACATTACGTTCTCTCGTTCCTCCAGCACAGAATGTCATCCTCTGTCTCTAGGGTTGCCACCTTTTCTTCAAGCCAAACCCGAACACATTAGCAGCAATTTTTTTTTTCAATGGTACATTAAATTCATTACCTCTGTACAATGCAAGGCAATTTTTATGTATTTATGTAGTATACACTATACATATATTTTGTGATTAAATAACATTTCTAATCATATTGAGTTAATCACAAGAGTCCCCTTTACATCAAAGTCAACAAAGTTGACACTCTTGGCTTACAATTGCAGTGAGCAACCCTCCTGGGTAGCCACAGTCTGGGCCAGGGGTGGACTGATATCTCATGGAGCCTCCAGGCAATTGAAGATCATGGGTCCCCCAGGTTTAAAGATGGCTGTCTCATGGGAGCCAACATTAATGTGGCAGGCCGAAGCTTAGAGGCACCGAGGTCTGCAACATGCAGAGTGGCAGAAGGAGTGTGGTGGGTATGATGGGGGCAGTATGTACAAGAGAGGAGTGTGGAGGGTATGATGGGGCAGAATGTACAGGAGAGGAGTGCGGAGGGGATGTGGGGGAAGTATGTACAGGAGAGGAGTGCAGAGGGGATGGTGGGGGTAGTATGTACAGGAGAGGAGTGCGGAGGGGATGTGGGGGCAGTATGTACAGGAGAGGAGTGCGGTGGGGATGGTGGGGGCAGTATGTACAGGAGAGGAGTGCGGAGGGGATGGTGGGGGTAGTATATATAGGAGAGGAGTGCGGAGGGGATGGTGGGGGTAGTATGTATAGGATAGGAGTGTGGAGGGGATGGTGGGGGTAGTATGTATAGGAGAGGAGTGCGGAGGGGGTGATGCCAGCTGGATGTATGAAGTGGTCTGGGGGTGATGCGCCTGGGGGAGTTGGGGGCTGAGAAATAGTGATGTATATAAAAACAAAAGCTACTTGTACTCATCCACTAATATTTACTACAGTACAAAAATGAAAACTGCCAACTCCTAGAACTCGGTATGTACAGATGTGAAGGTAATGTATGACCATTCATATATCCCTATGTTATCCAAGCTCTGTACAATCAGAAGTTTACACTCTTCACATACACACAGGGTTAATGAATGGTCATAAATTACTGCCCATTATCTGGACTAAGAATGGGGGATGTTTGTATAGACAGAGGTGTGAGGCTTGGAAGATATTGTTCAGACACACTTCAGATGATCCTCCTGTCACCTTAACCCTTCACAGCAACTCCTGCAAAACAAATCCTGTCAGCTTTCCACCCTTGGAGACTCAGACAAAAACTCTCAGCTTAAATCTTACCTGCATGTAGTGTGAGCAGCGCCAGCCCGACATTATCTACTCCTCCCGACATGATCTCCTCCTCAGCTCCACCTCCCGGGTTCTCTAAGCACACCGCACTAGTGATCGGAGGGGGGGGGAGAGTTAAGTCACTGATAAGAGAGACCCTGCAGGAGCCTTGAGGGGGGGAGACAGGAATGAGCTTTAGATTCTAACAAACACACCAGCACAGTGTATTTATGGAGAAGCAGTGACACTACTGCTGTCTCCACAGTGACAAATATGCTAATGGAGCTCCCCCTGCCTGAATGGTCTGTCCGGATTTCAGAGAGTCTGAAAACCGGGCAGATGATTCAGAACCCGGACAGGTGGCAACCCTATCTGTCTCTCTATTACTGCCTCTCCTCACAGCTCTCAAACTTTTCCATAGTCACTGTGAGCAGAGCGGAAGTTGAAGGATATAGAGCAGCTCAGTAGAGGGAAAGTAGAGCAATGAGGATTCAGCCAGCTGTGATGCGGCCCCAATGCACAGGCAGCGAGGGTTACTTACAGATTCCCTTGAAAGCAGCCTATCAGAGGAGCCCAGGGGGGAGAGAGAGACACACACTCAGCGATGCACATTACTGTCAACTTCGATCCCCGCACTTCCCTTAGATACACTGAGCTCAGACTCAGCACTGCCAGCTTCGTGCCCATCTGCCGCATCAGTGATCCGCTCCCCTGTCTCGCCTCACATCACAGGGTCCCAGGTCCCAGTCAGTCACTCTACGCAACACAGTGAGCCAGCCGGGAAGCTTGAAGTGACGCTGCAGTGCAGAAAAAGCACCGCCCAATTGTCCTCCGGTCCTGGCCAATAAAAAAAAGCACAGGAGCCAGAGGCAAATTAGTTTAGAGTGGGGGTGTTTGCGTGCGCACTGCTTGCGCCCCAAACACGCCCTAAACACGGGCAAATCAGCTTCCCATAGACCGCCATGTGTCTGACGCCTGGAAAGTCTTAAAGTGACCTTTTTTTGTGTGAAAAGCTTGGGGGTGGGCGGCACCCATGCGCCCCTTATGGACGGGCCGCCACTGGTGCAGTGCTAGTTTTCCACCCCACGCAGCCTTTTGCTTTTAGGCCAAAAAGTTTAATTTTGGTCTCATCTGACCAAAGCACCTTCTTCCACATGTTTGCTGTGTCCCCCACATGGCTTCTCACAAACTGCAAACGGCACTTCTTATGGCTTTCTTTCAACAATGGCTTTCTTCTTGCCACTCTTCCATAAAGGCCAGATTTGTGGAGGGCATGACTAACAGTTGTCCTGTGAACAGATTCTTCCACCTGAGCTGTGGATCTCTGCAGCTCCTCCAGAGTTACCATGGGCCTCTTGGCTGCTTCTCTGATTAATGCTCTCCTTGCCCGGCCTGTCAGTTTAGGTGGACGGCCATGTCTTGGTAGGTTTGCAGTTGTGCCATACTTTTTCCATTTTCGGATGATGGATTGAACAATGCTCCATGAGATGTTCAAAGCTTGGGATATTTTTTTATAACCTAACCCTGCTTTAACCTTCTCCACAACTTTATCCCTGACCTGTCTGGTGTGTTCCTTGGCCTTCATTATGCTGTTTGTTCACTAAGGTTCTCTAACAAACCTCTGGGGGCTTCACAGATTAGCTGTATTTATACTGAGATTAAATTACACACAGGTGGACTCTATTTACTAATTAGGTGACTTCTGAAGGCAATTGGTTGCACTAGATTTTAGTTAGAGGTATCAGAGTTAAGGGGGCTGAATACAAATGCACGCCACATTTTTCAGATATTTATTTGTAAAAAAATGTGAAAACCATTTATCATTTTCCTTCCACTTCACAATTGTGTGACACTTTGTGTCAGTCTATCACATAAAATCTATTTACGTTTTTGCTTGTAACATGGCAAATGTCAAGGGGTATGAATACTTTTTCAAGGCACTGTATATATAGTCTAATATATTATATGAATATCATTTGGTTTTAAACCTTTTATTACCTACCCATTTTTTGTAAGATACCAATGCAGTTAACCCTATATTGACTACTATTAGTCACACATCCCTGTTATCCCTCACACATTGTACAACTGTCACCACTGGTTCTGGGAGTGATAGTAACCGGTCTCCCCTTTATATCAAAATGCAGGATCCTCATTCTGTCCATAGACACCTCCAGGCTCACCAAACAAATGTTCTTTACACCCAATTAGTTTGAAGTTAACACTGGCTGGCTGGCTGGTAAATACTCCATAAGCACTGTGAATCACAAACAATTATTTTTTTAAATAAAATTCATTTTTTATCCTCTGTTGCATCTCAGTACTGCTTGTCTCTTGCAGTCTTCTTGCAGCCACTCTCTGTCCACATGTACTCCAGCAATGACTGCACACTAAAAAGATCCAAAGCAATATCTAAAAAAAAAAAGAAAAAAAAAGAAATCTACCTAAAGATAAATCTTCTAAATTATTAAATTATTATGCACATATAGTTTTGCCCAGAATGTAGACAGCTATCACTTCCCTCCAAGTTAAGTATTTACTGTGTCACATCATAGGCACCCCCTTTGCTCTCCTGTGGCCTCACAGCAATCCAT
This sequence comes from Lithobates clamitans, assembly GCA_037952925.1. Taxonomy (NCBI): domain Eukaryota; kingdom Metazoa; phylum Chordata; class Amphibia; order Anura; family Ranidae; genus Lithobates; species Lithobates clamitans. The sequence goes on along the minus strand of JBBGZY010000053.1, from coordinate 7,890,730 downwards.
GAATGTGATCAATTAAAAAGGGAGTTTACCCGGGATCTCACTTTACTGATGACTTGGCACGGCCATACATTATACAGATTTCCTGCACAGTTTTCCTTTAGATTTACCAAAAACCCCATAATATGAGGTCAAACCTAAACACTTTCAATTTGTATCCAATCAGGCAGGCCCTTGCACTACATAGTTGAAGGGAAATTGTACAGAAATGTTACAAGAAAATTGTACAATGTATGGCCAGCTTTACACTCACATTAGAGCTGAGATTCTGTGGCTGATTAAGTTGGTAATTAGATTTACTTAGTATGTAATGAAATGTACACTGGAGCAATGGGACCATTTTTTGAAAGGCACACTACAGACATTGGCAGCTGTGATATTTACTGTATATTTGAGAGATGTTTTGCAGTACCCCTCATTTACCCCTAGGTGACACTCTTGCTATAGGAACCTTAAAACATTTGTTCTTTAAACTGAGAGAGTATAAAAGAAATGGTTATTAGAAGGGTTGACTAATATAACTAGTTATGCTATATTATCACATCAGAGTTTTTATTTTGTATAATCAGTTGAAATTGTAGCAGAAGGAAAAGGTTTTTTTTAACGTGTTGACTCGTGAAGAAGAGCAGAAATGAATTAAACACACCACCAGGGGAGTTGCCAGGGGCTTCAGCCCGAAGTCCAAGGCCGGCACGGGCGCGCGGGGGGGGGGGGGGGGGGGTCTTGCGGCGAAGGTAGTGGCGCAGGGTTTTTTGGCTGGGCGGTGGGGTTGTGTGGTTGGGGTAAGCTCACTTGCTGGCTGCTGCCTGGCTTACCATTGCCCATCAATGCTGACCACTGACACGCACTGACCTACCTGACATGCACTGACCTACCCGACATACATACACTGACCTACCGGACATACACTGACCTATCTACCTGACACACACTGACCTACCTGACATACGCTGACCTACCTGACATGCACTGACCTACCTACCTGACACACACTGACCTAAATGACATACATACACTGAACTACCTACCTGACACGCATTGACCTACCTGACACACACTGACCTACCTACCTGACATACACTGGCCTACCTGACATACATACACTGACCTACCTGACATACACTGACCTACCTGACATACATACGCTGACTTACCTACCCGACACACACTGACCTACCTGACATACACTGACCTACCTGACATACATACACTGACCTACCGGACATACACTGACCTATCTACCTGACACACACTGACCTACCTGACATACGCTGACCTACCTGACATGCACTGACCTACCTACCTGACACACACTGACCTAAATGACATACATACACTGAACTACCTACCTGACACGCATTGACCTACCTGACACACACTGACCTACCTACCTGACATACACTGGCCTACCTGACATACATACACTGACCTACCTGACATACACTGACCTACCTGACATACATACGCTGACTTACCTACCCGACACACACTGACCTACCTGACATACACTGACCTACCTGACATACATACGCTGACATACCTACCTGACACATACTGACCTACCTGACACACACTGACCTACCTACCTGACATACACTGACCTACCTGACATACATACACTGACCTACCTGACATACACTGACCTACCTGACATACATACACTGACCTACCTACCTGACACACACTGACCTACCTGACATGCACTGACCTACCTACCTGACATGCACTGACCTACCTGACACACACTAAACTACCTGACATACATACAGTGACGGTAGTGACACACACTGACCTACCTGACCAGGAGACAGACTTCATGTGTCCTGCAGCAGAAGCTCAGCTCAGCCATGGTGTGCGGTGCGCCCATCATCACAGCAGGCAGCCAGAGGAGGAGAGGAGAGCCCCCCGCCCGAGGGGGATCTCACAGTGATGTGGCGTGGTGCGGCAGCCACATTGTAATTCCTGCCTTTTGGAGCCTTCAGCACCTATGATGGTCGTCACATGTCCCGTGGTCTCACCATTGGATCAGTGGGACGTCCATCATAGGTGCTGCAGGCTCCAGAAGGCGGGACCTGCTATGTGACTCGGCCGCACTCAGCGGCACTCGGTGGCGCTCGGGATCAGATCAGTCCCCGCTCAGTGGTGCTCAGGGCTACTAATACAGTTTTGCATGCCTGAGACCCGGGGCTTTTTGAGGACCCATTCGGGGCTCCAGCCCCCCCCCTCCCGACGCCACTGCACACCATCCACCCTATATTTGTTAGCAGCATTAATAAATAGACCTCTCATTCCTCAACAAGTTTTCTCAAAACTTATCATGAGTCCAAATTAAAGAAATGTGTCACAAAGAAAATATGAAGGCTCCTTTGCTGACCTCTTCTGTTAAAAATACTAGTTGCCTGGTTGTCATGCAGATACTTTGAGTTCAATTCTTTCTGACTTGCAATAAGTATGGGGATAAGGAATTCTGACTCTCTCTAACTTTCACTTGCTACATGCTTGTTCTGGAAGCCAGACTCAGACAGGCAACTAGTAACCCTAAAAGGAAGGCAGCAATGACCATATTCATATTTCTCTCATGACCAATGGGTTTAAACAGAGAAGAATGTAAGTATACCTTGAGATGCACACCAGATGCATGTTTGGTGCATTGGGTGATTAATAAAACATTTGTTAAATTTTTAATTACCACTGATTTTGACTTGGAATGCCTATGTTCAGACTGGAAGAGGGAAAAGAAGGACTGGAAACAAGTCTGGTGTGCTACAAATGTGCTGACGAGGAAGAAACTGGCAAGAGGAGAGAACAGAGTGCAGGGAAAGTCCAAAAATGTAGGTGCAGGTGGGGAGATGACCCCACCATGTTCTTTACCGAAAACAGGGAAAGAGGTGTCATCCTCCTGATTGTAATCTTTGATAGGGCTCTGTAAATGTCAGGGCTGGGTGGATTGAAATGCAAGACCTGTGGCAGGTACATTAGCTCCTTTTTATGTGCTCCATCTGTGTATTTAGATATTTTCCTGGAGTTCAGATTTAACTGTCCAGCACAATTCCTTGTTTTCGGCAGATTGTGTTAAAGAGGGGCTCCAGTCATATTTGTGCTTATTAAAAGTCAGCAGCTACGAAAACTGTAGCTGCTGACTTTTAATAAACAGACAATCACCTGTCTCAGGATCCAGTGATGTACTCACCCGAGCGGTTCTTTCCATCAGTCTTTTGTCCCGTCAACTGTGGGCACCCAGCTGTGGCAGCTTGCCCCAGTGGCGTAGCGTGGGGGGTGCGGGGGGTGCCGTGGCCCCGGGCGCGAAATTTAGGGGGGCGCAATTTCGTGCCAGTAGTGTCACTACTGGCTGCCTTCTCCTAATTTCTTTTCCTGTGTCCCCCGCGCTCCGCCGCCATGTCTGGTGTTTTGCGCCCTGTGATTGGGTGTATGGGGGTCATGTGCGGCGTGGGGCTGGCCTATCCGCGATCACAGTCGCTCCTGAAGTCCCGCCTCCGCACATGACCCCCATTCGCCCAATCACAGTGCGCCGGGAAAAATGAATTTGGCGGCCGGAGCGCAGGGGAGAAGAGAGTGTGAGCGCCGGGGCAGATGTCTTCTCATCCTCCAGACCGATGCAACACAATAAGGTGAGAAATAGATAAACACGGGGGGGGGGGAAGGAGAGAAGAGACAGGCGCCGTATATGTAGTGTCAGTATAGGAAGACTAGGCAGGACAGTATAGTGTATAGTGTAGTGGACAGTGTAGTATAGTGTGTAGTGTAGTGGTCAGTATAGTGTAGTGGACAGTGTAGTATAGTGGTGTGGACAGTGTAGTATTGTGGTCAGTACAGTGTAGTGGACAGTGTAGTATTGTGGTCAGTACAGTGTAGTGGACAGTGTAGTATTGTGGTCAGTATAGTGTAGTGGACAGTATAGTGTAGTGGACAGTGTAGTGTAGTGGTCGGTACAGTGTAGTGGACAGTGTAGTATTGTGGTCAGTGTAGTATAGTGGTCAGTATAGTGTAGTGGTCAGTGTAGTGTAGTGGACAGTGTAGTATTGTGGTCAGTATAGTGTAGTGGACAGTGTAGTATAGTGGTCAGTACAGTGTAGTGGACAGTGTAGTGTAGTGGACAGTGTAGTGTAGTGGACAGTGTAGTGTAGTGGTCAGTATAGTATAGTGGTCAGTATAGTGTAGTGGACAGTGTAGTATAGTGGTCAGTACAGTGTAGTGGACAGTGTAGTGTAGTGGACAGTACAGTGTAGTGGACAGTACAGTGTAGTGGACAGTGTAGTGTAGTGGACAGTGTAGTGTAGTGGTCAGTATAGTGTAGTGGTCAGTATAGTGTAGTGGACAGTATAGTGTAGTGGACAGTGTAGTGTAGTGGTCAGTATAGTGTAGTGGTCAGTATAGTGTAGTGGACAGTGTAGTGTAGTGGTCAGTACAGTGTAGTGGTCAGTGTAGTATTGTGGTCAGTGTAGTGGACAGTGTAGTATTGTGGTCAGTGTAGTATAGTGGTCAGTGTAGTGTAGTGGACAGTGTAGTATTGTGGTCAGTATAGTGTAGTGGACAGTGTAGTGTAGTGGTCAGTACAGTGTAGTGGACAGTGTAGTGTAGTGGTCAGTACAGTATAGTGGACAGGGTAGTGTAGTGGTCAGTATAGTGTAGTGGACAGTGTAGTGTAGTGGACAGTGTAGTGGTCAGTGTAGTGTAGTGGACAGTGTAGTGTAGTGGTCAGTACAGTGTAGTGGACAGTGTAGTGTAGTGGTCAGTGTAGTGTAGTGGTCAGTACAGTGTAGTGGTCAGTGTAGTATTGTGGACAGTGTAGTGTAGTGGTCAGTACAGTGTAGTGGACAGTGTAGTATTGTGGTCAGTACAGTGTAGTGGACAGTGTAGTATTGTGGTCAGTGTAGTGTAGTGGTCAGTACAGTGTAGTGGTCAGTGTAGTATTGTGGTCAGTGTAGTATTGTGGTCAGTTTAGTATTGTGGTCAGTGTAGTGTAGTGGACAGTGTAGTATAGTGGTCAGTGTAGTATAGTGGTCAGTGTAGTATAGTGGTCAGTGTAGTGTAGTGGACAGTATAGTGGTCAATGTAGTGTAGTTCTCAGTGTAGTGGTCAGTATAGTATAGTGGACAGTGTAGTGGTTAGTGTAGTGGTCAGTATAGTGGTCAGTGTAGTGTAGTGGACAGTATAGTGGTCAGTGTAGTATAGTGGTCAGTATTGTATAGTGTAGTGGACAGTGTAGTGGTCAGTATAGTGGTCAGTGTAGTGTAGTGGACAGTATAGTGGTCAGTGTAGTTCTTAGTGTAGTGGACAGCATAGTGTAGTGGTCAGTGTAGTGGACAGTATAGTGGTCAGTGTAGTATAGTGGTCAGTATTGTATAGTGTAGTGGACAGTGTAGTGGTCAGTATAGTGGTCAGTGTAGTGTAGTGGTCAGTGTAGTTCTTAGTGTAGTGGTCAGTGTAGTGTGTAATGGTCAGTATAGGAATCAGGTAGGTCAGTACTATTGTATTTGAAGGGACTCGGGGAGTGATAAAAGTCCGCAGGTTGGGGGGGGGCGCAAATTACTTGCCTTGCCCCGGGTGCTGACAACCCACGCTACGCCACTGGCTTGCCCACTGCGTATACGCGAGCCACGCTGCACATTGTGAATGGGCCCACAGTCATCTGGAACCTGTGACATGTCCCAGAAGACTGCAGGGAGGGAGGGGGGAGTGGAGAACTTCTGCCTCAGATTGCCTAGGCAGAGCAGAAGTGAGAGCGGGTGCCTATCAAAACCAGGACCCCCCCTCTAAAAGATGTGCCATTTCCTAAAGTGGAGGGGGTGAGGAGGCCTTAAAGAAGAACTTACATTTTTTGATGAAGCTCCTCTTTAACATAATGCAACATTGATTGCACCAAGGTGAATTGGATTCAAATTCTTGTAAGCTGAATTTTAGTGCTTTGACCTGAATTTTTCCATTCAGGCTAATTGAATGGGATCCTTTAGAATTCACAAAGAAGTTCAAAAAGGTTTTTAAAATGTGCATCTATTCAAAATCATTAGAGCGCATGCATCTAAGTGAATAAAATTGGCACCTTTTTTGTGGAAAACATGTTTGCATTGTGAACACTTTATTGGTAATAGCACTGGCAACAAGCCCCAATCCAGACAGATACAGTGGGGACGGAAAGTATTCAGACCCCCTTACATTTTTCACGCTTTGTTATATTGCAGCCATTTGCTAAAATCATTTAAGTTAATTTTTGTTCCTCATTAATGTACACACAGCACCCCATATTGACAGAAAAACACAGAGTTGTTGACATTTTTGCAGATTTATTAAAAAAGAAAAACTGAAATATCACATGGTCCTAAGTATTCAGACCCTTTGCTGTGACACTCATATATTTAACTCAGGTGCTGTCCATTTTTTCTGATCATCCTTGAGATGGTTCTACACCTTCATTTGAGTCCAGCTGTGTTTGATTATACTGATTGGACTTGATTAGGAAAGCCACCTACCTGTCTATATAAGACCTTACAGCTCACAGTGCATGTCAGAGCAAATGAGAATCATGAGCTCAAAGGAACTGCCTGAAGAGCTCAGAGACAGAATTGTGGCAAGGCACAGATCTGGCCAAGGTTACAAAAAAAATTCTGCTGCACTTAAGGTTCCTAAGAGCACAGTGGCCTCCATAATCCCTAAATGTAAGACGTTTGTGAGGACCAGAACCCTTGCTAGAGCTGGCCGTCCGGCCAAACTGAACTATCAGGGGAGAAGAGCCTTGGTGAGAGAGGTAAAGAAGAACCCAAAGATCACTGTGGCTGAGCTCCAGAGATGCAGTTGGGAGATGGGAGGAAGTTGTAGAAAGTCAACCATCACTGCAGCCCTCCACCAGTCAGGGCTTTATGGCAGAGTGGCCCGACGGAAGCCTCTGCTCAGTGCAAGACACATGAAAGCCTGTATGGAGTTTGCTAAGAAACACCTAAAGGACTCCAAGATGGTGAGAAATAAGATTCTCTGGTCTTTTGAGACCAAGATAGAACAATTTGGCCTTAATTCTAAGCGGTATGTGTGGAGAAAACCAGGCACTGCTCATCACCTGTCCAATACAGTCCCAACAGTGAAGCATGGTGGTGGCAGCATCATGCTTTGGGGGTGTTTTTCAGCTACAGGGACAGGATGACTGGTTACAATTGAGGGAAAGATGAATGCGGCCAAGTACAGGGATATTCTGGACGAAAACCTTCTCCAGAGTGCTCAGGACCTTAGGCTGGGCATAAGGTTTACCTTCCAACAAGACAATGATCCTAAGCACACAGCAAAAATAACGAAGGAGTGGCTTCACAACAACTCCGTAACTGTTCTTGAATGGCCCAGCCAGAGCCCTGACTTAAACCCAAATTGAGCATCTCTGGAGAGACCTAAAAATGGCTGTCCACCAACGTTTACCATCCAACCTGACAGAACTGGAGAGGATCTGCAAGGAGGAATGGCAGAGGATCCCCAAATCCAGGTGTAAAAAACTTGTTGCATCTTTCCCAAAAAGACTCATGGCTGTATTAGATCAAAAGGGTGCTTCTACTAAATACTGAGCAAAGGCTCTGAATACTTAGGACCATGTGATATTTCAGTTTTCAGTCTTTTTTAATAAATCTGCAAAAATGTCAACAATTCTGTGTTTTTCTGTCACATGGGGTGCTGTGTGTACATTAATGAGGGAAAAAATGAACTTAAATGATTTTAGCAAATGGCTGCAATTTAACAAAGAGTGAAAAAATGTAAGGGGGTCTGAATACTTTCCATCCCCACTGTAAAATAGCAGCCAGATAGCAACATTTTTCAAGGGGTATGAATACTTTTTCAAGGCACTGTATGTGTAGAATGTCATGTTCTGTGTACAGAGTCTCATCACTTGATTATTATTATTATACAGGATTTATATAGCTCTACCAGTTTGCGCAGCGCTTAACAAAATTAAAATAATGACCAAGTTCCGTTCCTACAACTAGGTTGTTAAGTGAATTGGTCAATAAATGAGGGATCTTACCAATTTTTCAAACAACTTTACTGTACAGTAGCGTAGTCTTGGATATTGCTAGAGTAGTGAAAGAGAAGAGATCGCTGAGGCGCCATGATCCATGTTTCCATGTAAATTCATATACAGCACAATGTATTGTACAATTAAAAGTTTTTAAAGTGTCACTGCACAGCAAAGGCTGTATCTTATTTTTTATAAGCAAGCTAGCACAGAGTTTGTTATCCACAAACACAAAATAATATGGAATTCAAATGAATATGTGTTTGCAGCACTTAACATAAATTACCTTATAGTCCACATGTGTGACAACTTGTATGCAGGGCTTTTTTTCTTAGAGAATAGGTGCAGGAACTCCCCCTTTCTGAGTCACCTCTTTTCTCCGCCCCTTACCCACCTTCGAGCACCATTCCTTGGTTTCACCCCCTACCCATCTCCCGGTACTGCCTTTTTTAGAGAATACAGAAGTATAATTTTGTAATTTGTATGGAATTTTTATGGAATTTGGTGATAACAAGAAAAGCACTAAAATAGATCCCCTGCAGCCAGTAACAATAGAGCCCCCCCCCCCATCAACAATAGAACAATTGATTCCCCCATCAGCAATGGACCACCCGCAACAAAATTCCTCCGAAGCAACAATAGACTTGTGGCATCAACAACAGATCTCTCACAGCCAGCATTAATAGACTTTACAGCAGCCAACAACAATAGACCCCTCCCTCAACAGTAGATCTCTCCCAGCAACAACTGACCCCCAGCAATATAAGACCCACCCCAAGCAACAATAGATCCCCCACCAGAAACAGTAGACCTCCTCAGAAACAGTAGAGCCCTAGTGCTGGGGGTGCCGGAACTTCGTTCCCACTGAAAGAAAGCCCTGCTTGTATGTGAATATATAAAATCACATAAAATCATGACAGATGAGCCTCTTCCCCAAGCTTCCTGATATGCTCACCCAAATGAAGACATCTTAATCGCAGGATGTCTAGAATAGCATAATACAGACCCCTTTTTCCAAAGCTCCAAAGCGATTCCATCCATTACATTCCTGGTCTCCAGTACTTTAGTTAGCCTCCAAACACTCTTTTAAATTTCCCTTCAGGAGCCCCTCAGCATGCAATTACAAGATCTAGCACTCTCTATCTCCAAAAACGTTATTGGAATTAAACAGCACATAAAATAGAGGATACTGCAGCATGAAAAAAAACATGCACTGCAAATAAAGCCTGTCATACGCTGCTCGGTTCCTCTCGTGGCTAGTCTCCGTCCACATACAGCCGCTCTGCCTGAGTGTGATGATGTCACCAGGGTAAGTCCACCTTATGTATTACGCCCCCAAGGGGGAGGACTTCATCAGGGGATAGGGATCAATATGTGAATAGAAGGGGAAGGCCAGTGCTGTAAGCACATCATGCTTTGATGTATATTCATCAATCTAAAGCCAGCCGTAGACGTAGTTTCAGCAGAAACAAGCCGAGATTACCCAAGTTGATTGATCGACCACCAAGTACCACTGAGTACCAAGTTTATTGATTGGTACAACCAGCCTGCCAGATTTTACACGTGAATATTGCTAGCAGCTGTTAGCCATAAGCAATAATCTCTGTGTTCTCCCGATAGGCCTCCCCCACCCCTCCTCCAGAGAACACAATGGCTATGTGGAAGGAATTCCCTTGTCAACACGGTCTGTGCTGATGGTGGAACTGAGTGAATTTCTTTCCTGCAACTGTCTATGGCCAGCCTTACACTAGAAGCTTCCTAACAGGACAAAAGAACAGAAAGGTGACCTCATTGGTGTGCTTCTCTTCTTTTACTGTTAAGTCATAAACTGGAGTCAGGTTCTAAAGTGGGCTGTTTTGCCTAACTGCAGTGTAGTCTGCAGAGAGCTCAAGGATCTGCTATCCTCCGCAGTCTGGCATGAGTGCCTGGATTACAAAGCTAGCTGAACAGAACTGCAAATCATTTTGGTAGGTAAAACAGTTTACATAGATGTATTTTAGCTGTATATTTAACCATCTACCTAGAGCTCAGCTTTAATTTATTACATTCATTATCATTTTTGTTGTTCTGGTTACAGCTATTGCTTTCCTGTCCAGCTGACCAAATGTTGCTGGGGGTATTGGAGCTGTATTTTTATATGACACATTTCACATGTACCTCTTATTAAAGTAAATACCAAAACTGTATACATTAATTGTACCCAATCAATTAAAAGATTGGTTTTCTACATGATGATATATTTTCATAAAACCTAATGGTTCCTTCCTTTACTAACATCAGTGCCGGATACATTCCACTTACAATGTAATCAGATTTATGTCCTGTAATTCCGCACTTAACCAATATGGTTGTGTTAGCTTGGCTTTTTGCCCAAGCCAGAGCAATCACGCTTCCTAAACTGGATTTAAGTATCACTTAATTTTTTTTCTGAACTTAAACAAAAACACATGGGCGTATTTTATTATCACTGCTACTATTACCACAACTACCATCATCAATATTATTATAAGGAGAACCTCTGTTGGATTCTGGGTTTAAAGGGTTATGCAGAGCCAGACGTATTTTACAGAAAGAATATACAGAACCTAATAAGCTACAGGTTTTGGAAAAGGCATATTATCTGAACATGTGGAATGGACAGCTGAATATCTTGCATTTGATATATAGTTGAGGATGACTTCAGTGCAATGGCACTGGCTGTATGACTTTTTACTGGAATTCGGTCTCTTATATTGAAGCTTGATAAAATTCAATACATTTCAAATGTAAATAAAGGTGTAGCGGGCACCTACTTTCATGAAGGTGACCTTTCTTCTAGCTTACAGTCTCAGGTAAAATTTAGTCAGGCTTGTACTATTATATCAGGCCTGGTTATGTATTTTGGGAACTGGGAGTGTTAGTATAGTGCAGGGTGTGGCCACCTGTGCTTTGGACCCAGAGATGCCTTCTCCTACTTCCAATGAAATGATTTTTGGGAGAGAGGTTGGACTTGGGATCTGAGTGACAGGCAGCTTGTAGGTGAGTTCTGGCCAATCATTAATTTGTTTGGAAGGAGGCAGGACTCTCATAAAAGCTAGGGTCACATGCTGCTAAGTCCTTTTTTTGCAGCAAGGGAGAGCATTCAGGGAGAGGTTACCCTGCAGGGAGCCAAGCGCAGTCCCCCCCCCATGGGGAGGGAGGGGGAACTGGGACCTGCAGAAGAGTTCATGACACCGGACCGTATGCAGTCGCAGGTGCCACTGAACGCCCCTACGGAGAAGGGAGCGTGCCAGATTGGAGAGAAGGTACAGAGAAATATTTATGGAAGAAGTAGCAACTAAGTGGACTACATCTGGGCAGTCGATTGTTTGTGAGTGGAACATGGACTATCGATCAAGTGAGTGAAAGCCCAGGGGAAGGGTACTACCAGAGGCTGAGGGATGTTGGTACGCAAGTCAGCGAAACAGGTGGTGATGGACTGTGACTTTGGGTTCAACAATGCCCCGGGATTCCAATCCAATTATTCAGAGTAATCTCTTCTTTAGCTCAACTTGGAAGTACCATGCAGACGGGAAGTAGTGGTAAAAAGGTAGTGGTAAGGCTCCAATTACAAATAGAGATACAGACTGTCCCAAGAAATTCTGCAGGTGAAGTAGTTATTCAGAGTGACTCTTTACCATATATTCTCTAGTAAATCTACTTCCGTCTTCCCCACAAAGAAATCATTGAGAATGATTTCTTATAGTCTACATTGTGCTAAGTCTTTGCATGAAACAGGCAAAGAAAGACATTAAGTGTAAAAGCATCTCAGAAAACCCCTTCTCCTATCCCAGTTCATGTTGTATTAATAAAAGCAAGAGAAAACTACAATATGGACCATTTCTATTTCTATGGGCTGCGATGGGCTACGTAGTAAATATAATTTACGGATATAACACACAAATTGCTGCCCCTGCGGGGGTAGGGCGCTACATAGGAATTGGTGGCCAAAGTCCAAAAAGCATTTCCCAAAAGTTTGGCAGCTGTGGTTGAATTCCTTTCTGAATCTACATACGGTATGTCTGGCACATTAATAAATAATAAAAAGTATACCAAGCTAAATGCTAAATAATTACATACAGGTAATAGATATAGGTGATATACTGGTGACAATTAATAAAATTAATAAAACAGTCCCCAGTGAAACAAAGGTGCTTGCGCTAGTGGAACAGTATCCAAGATGCTCGTGCTAGTGGAAGTTAGTTCGTAACTTCCCGAGGACGGCCAATCTGATAGGCTGAAATGCATAAAGGGTTGAGTCATGTTATCGTGACACTTCCACCCACACATTCAACCCGGAAATCAAGCCTTCACTGAGCCAGCGGCTGTATGAACTAATCAGGTGGATTTCACAGATTTACTTATACCTGCTGTTCACTCCGGGTGCCAAGACATTAGGCACTCATACATGTGAGTTCAATTACCTTTATATTTTTTGGAATAAAAAGCTCTTTATCAACGGTACTGCGCAATAAGGCTTTTTCTATTATATCTATTTATATGAGGAACATTCACCGCAGCTAATCATCAGACCAGAGGACATCCACAGGGGTCGTCCCACATATGCATTTGACCTAACTAGTGATAGTTGGTCCACCACCAGGGGTAAGTTCACATCCAACAGGGGGGGCACCCTATTTAAGCACTTAAGAAGCACGGAATCATCCATCTATTATTCAAGTCACAGCACTGAATACTGTTCCACTAGCACGAGCACCTTTTTTTCACTGGGGACTGTTTAAGTAATTTTATTGTTACCAGTGTATCACCTATATCTATTACTTGTATGCAATTTTTTAGCATTTAGCGCGGTATACTTTTTATTATTTATTAATTATTCACACCAATTTCACACTGCAGCTGCTTTAATTATGTGGTATAGCAATTAGTTTTCTTTATCCATATTAACACATACATGAGGTTTTTTCACTTACTTTCATCCTTTGGCGCTTTGGTTCATTTTCATATTTTTTCACATGTCTGACACATTCCCTTCTGATGTAGTTTCATGACCCCTTTAGAGACCTGTTGCTCTGCTAAAAAAAAAATTCAAGAGGTGGAAAGAGCAGGTAAATAAGGTCGAATTAATGTTATATGTATAAATACATTTTTGGGTTTATTGGCTCTGCGTAGCCAAATTTTTCTTTTTTTTTCTTTCCCTATCTCATTTGTGTCAGTTATTGTGTGTAATATATATATAATTATAATGAGATAGCAACTCACCTCCCACCATTGGGGTGCATAAGTCCAGATATGATAGCGGGTTACAGGCAATTATCTGGAGGGGCCAATATAAACAATAATGGTGACCATAACCACAGCAGGGAATTTCAACCTCTTTCAACAAGTTTGATCCCAAAAATGACCAATAGCTAATTCTCTAATGAAAGCTGATAATGGTAGGTCGAAATGAATCATTTGATGCTCTTTGTTTTTGGAAATTGGTTGACAGTGGTAAAATTACCTGAAAATTACTTATAGCTTATAGCCAACATAACAGGATACATAAAAATAGGCTTAAAGCGTAACTCCACTTTTGTTGAGAAAAAAAAAACATTCCACTCTGGGTGATCTATGTACTGTACATTGCAGATTCCTACCTTTTTGTTATTCTGAATAAATCACAATTTGTTCCTCTGTGCCCCTGTGCCGAGTGAGTCTAATGGGAGTGGTTTCATAATTATCAACCAGCTGCTGCAGCTGTAGGGCTTTAATGAGGAAAACTGCTGAGTCTGCATCCCTTTAGACGTGATTTCCTATTGGCAGTATCTTACCAAAAATTACATTGTTTTTGTAGGGGATGCCAAAAATCTGACTTGTATCTTGGTATAGACTTCTGGGAAAATCAGTGAGCCAATCACACAAGCAGGAAATTATGTTTCGGGGAGGCGTTCTGTACACATTCTACAGTACAGAACACCTCCAGGTAGCCATATTGCATTGCATTTTACAGAAAATTACAGCGACTGCAGATTGAAAAGGAATGGTCATTTTTAATAACATTTAATTACAATATGATTTGTGTCACAATTGTATATGCTATATTAAAGATTTTTTTAATTTGCTATTTTTGTTTCCCATGAAAGTGGAGTTACCTTTTAAAGCAGCGTTTCACACATTTCTTCATGTTCCTTGCAACAAAATGCCCACCCACAGAACAGTCTGTAATGGCAAATATTTATTCTTTTTTTTTCAAAATTCCTTATTTTTCTATATGTAGCCTGCACTTTCGGTCCCGGCCGCCTAGGCAATTTCGTCGCTAGGACTCCTGGGATATCTGCGTCATCTACCCCAGGAGTCTTTGGATTACACTTGCCTTCTTTCTAGGTTCTGTGTTGATTTACAGGTTGCCATAACAACGGGGAACTTCCACCAACTCCGCAACCTGTAAACAACACTGTGTTCCTATGGCGCAGGCATGAGATCGGGAGGTGCATGCTGGGTAGCCAGCTTCATGGAATCCCGGAAGCCAGTAAGAGCGGGCTTCAGATGCCTACACTAGTAGTGGCTGCTGCCTGTCTGTCAGGATCCTGTGCTGATTGTCATATTTAAAAGTAAGAAGAAGAAATACTCTTATAAGAGTATCCTATTTATATTGTGCAAATAAAAAGAATCACAGGGATGCTTTTTGGAGAAAACTGCCAAGGAGACTGGAGCTCCGCTTTAAATTGCACATATCACATGGTGGCCTGGGGCTATATGAGGTCAAATTTGAGCGTATTTCCACACCCACAAGACATAACTGCTGCTACAGCTGCCCATAGAAATCCATTTCAGAATGTTTCTGTATGCAGTTTTACAGCGGTAAAACTTTTTTTTAGCAGTTCAACCCTGGAAGCTGTCTGTGCTCAGGGTTGTACATGCAGTGGGGAAAATAATCATTTGATCCCCTGCAGATTTTGTAAGTTTGCCCACTTACAATGAAATAAAGGGTCTAAAATGTTTATCATAGGTGTATTTTAAATGATAGAGACAGAATATCAACCAAAAATTGAGAAAAAACACATGATACAAATGTTGTAAATTGAGTTGCAGTTCAGTGAGTAAAATAAGTATTTGATCCTCAAGCAAAACATGACTTAGTACTTGGTGGAAAAATCCTTATTGGCAAGCACAGAGGTAAGACGTTTCTTGTATGACCAGGTTTGCACACATCTCAGGAGGGATTTTGGTCCACTCTTTTTTTTTTTTTTTACAGATTTTCTCTAAATCCTTAAGGTTTCTTGGGTGTCTCTTGGCAACTCGAAGTTTGAGCTCTGTCAGGGCTGGGCTCAGCCCTTCCTTCTCTGAACTGGCCGGCTAATTGCCAGCTCCTATCTCTCCAGAGTGACTCACCTGTTGATGATATCCTGCCCGTCAGTCCTGTCTATTTAAGCTGTCCAGCCCAGATGATCTCTTCCTTCGCCTTGGTCAACATCACAGAGACTGCGTTCCTGTTAAAGACTTGCTTGGCTGACATTCCTTCTGGCTCCAGATCCTGCTTGCTGTTCCACTACGCTGATCCCTGACTTTCTGGCTTATCTGACTATCCGTTCCGGTTAACGAACTTTGGCTATGTTTTGACTACGTTTGTTCTATTTACTTTTATTTTTAAACAAGTGTGATTTAACTGTACTTCTGTCTCATTCATGGTTTCTGACAAGATCCCTCCATAAATTTTATATAGGATTAAGGTCTGGAAACTGACTACACCACTCCATGAACTTAAAGTGCTTCTTCTTGAGCCACTCTTTTGTTGCCTTGGTGGTAAGTTTTGGGTCGTTGTCATGCTGAAAGACCCTTTCATGGCGCATCTTCAGTGTTCTGGCTGGGGGGTGAAAGTTCTGATCCAAGATTTTACAATACATGGCCCCATCCATTGGCCCCTTAATGCGGCAAAGTCGGTCTGTACCTTTAGCAGAGAAACAGCCCCAAAGCATAATGTTTCCACTTCCGTGCTTGACTGTAGGGATGGTGTTCTTAGGGTCATAGTCATAATTTTTCTTCCTCTCAACACGGCAAGTCCCCCTCCTCAAGAAGGCACATGTACAGCAGGCCAATGAACATTTAAATGATTCGGAGAAGGATTGGGAGAAAGTGCTGTGGTCAGATGAGACCAAAATTCGGCTCTTTGGCATTAACTTGATTCACCATGTTTGGAGGGAGAATAATGCTGACTATAACCCTAAGAGCACCATCCCTACAGTCAAGCATGGAGGTGGAAACATTATTCTTTGGGGCTGTTTCTCTGCTAAATGTGCAGGCCGATTTTGCCGCATTGAGGGGCCAGTGGACGGGGCCATGTATTGTAAAATCTTGGATGAGAACCTTCTTCCCTCAGCCAGAACACTAAAGATGGGTCATGGATCGGTCCTCCAGCATGACAATGACCCAAAACGTACCGCCAAGGCAACAAAAGAGTGGCTCAAGAAGAAGCACAATAAGGTCATGTAGTGGTGTAGTCAGTCTCCAGACCTTAATCCTATATAAAATTTATGGAGGGAGCTGGAACTTTGAGTTGCCAAGAGACAGCCAAGAAACCTTAAGGATTTAGAGAAGATCTGTAAAGAATAGTAGATTAAAATCCCTCCTAAGACGTGTACAAACCTGGTAACCATCTACAAGAAATGTCTTACCTCTGTGCTTGCCAAACAAGGGTTTCTCCACCAAGTGCTAAGTCATGTTTTGCTTGGGAAACAAATACCTATTTTACTCACTGAACTGCAACTTAATTTTTAGCATTTGTTTTATGTGTTTTTTTTAATTTATAGCTTTATATATTTATATTATTTTTATTTATAGTTTTATGTTTTTTCTCGATTTTTGGTTGATATTCTGTCTCTATTATTTAAAATACACCTATGATAAAAAAATTATAGACCCTTTGTTTCTTTGTAAGTGGGCAAATGTACAAAATCTGTAGGGGATCAAATAATTATTTTCCCCACTGTACATACATAGGCACAGGTTTATATGAGCCACCAGCACATACCCGCGTACATCCACATTCTTTACTTGATTCCTATGGGAAGCTGTATGTAGCAGATGTGCTTCCCGGTGGGCGAAATATGCCAGAATTTTACATCACAGGGCCTTATTTAATTTTTGGTTTTGGTTTTAATATGGCATTAAAATTGATAGTTTGATACCACTGCTGTATAGATTTGCACTATTGCCATATATTGTTTACTGTGTGCTTATTTAAAGCCACAACTCTGGTTGTAATATTTTGACTACAAAATCTGGTTCACATTGAACAGTAATGACTGTTCCTATTCACTGTGTCAGTCTTTTAAGTGCAGACAAAACAACACAGTTTCCTTTAATCTCTGTAGAATGACAGCACATAATAGGAAATGCTTTTGAGGACTAACATAATAACGCTAGCAGCGTGGTGAAATCATCCTGCAGTTTGATTGAAACATTTACTAAAATGCTTGCTTAAAGGGATGTATTGTGTGTGTTTTTCACAATATATATATATATATATATATATATATATATATATATATATATATATATATATATATATATATAGTTTATATACTATGTTTATACAGTACTTAAAAATAATGTTTAGTCAAGTAAATTTGAAATATTGCATATTAATATTTGCCAACTATTTACTGCTTCTCTATAAATTGCTTGCCTTGTGGGTAAATCTCAATAGCAGGATCTCAAATTACACATGCAGATAAACAAATATAGTGATCATGAGGCACAACCCCAACCTGTTTACCCATTGCTCCCAACTGTCCAAGATTTGGAACAAAGTCCCTCTTTCCTCCTCAAATGCACTATTTATCTTTCAAAAAGTGTTTCCCAGTGCTAAACCTTTCATTCAATTTCTAAATTTCTGCATTTGCAAATTTCAAAAGCTAGTATAAAGGAATAGTAGAAGTAAAAAAAAAAAAAATGGTATGGCAGCTGAAAAGGTGGGTTGCACACAACGCTGGTGTAGCGCCCACCTACTTAGGTGTGTGCTAGAGTAGGCAGATAGGATTAGTGTCAGGTAAAGTTTCCAGTGTTTTACCCTGTTGGTTTAAACCTGGTTGGGTTAAATTGGTTGGGGAAAATTACAGAATAGCAGGAGGGTGTGACCACCTGTACTCTGTCTGATTGATGCCTTTTTTTTCCAGTGAGAGGTGCTGGAGGGAAGGTGTTTGCACACAGGATGCAGTTAAGTTTGTGTAGGTCACCATGAACCAATCGTTAATTTGAATGGGCCGGGGCTTTCAGGCCTATATAAACTGTGGGTCACATGCTCAAGGGGTGAATGGGAAATGTGAGAGAAGAAGACAGCATGTAGAGGCTGGTGCAGCTTAAGCGCTCAACCCTCTGGAGAGGGGAACGTGCCATGTAGAGAGGGTAGAGATAGAGGAGACATCATGAGGTAGTGGCTATTACTAACAGGAGGAAGTTGCTATTACCGACAGGAGAAAGACTGGGTGATCGATCCTCTATGGCAAGCATGGAAACAGTGCTTTCAAGAGACTTAAAGGGGTTAATGTGCGGGTCATGGTGGAGGAGGTGCAGATCTTCAGCCTTAGAGAATCAATACCTCGTAAAGAGCATTGATGTGCGGGCCATTAAGAAGTCTGTGCAAAAAAGAAGTTGGGCCTTAGAGAATTAATACCCTGAAGGAATCTAATAAGTCGGCTCAAAGAACTTTATTCATTCAGAGTATCGTTCTTTGGGTACACTTGGAAGTGCTGTACGGTCGGGAAGTAGTAACAAACAGGAGGAAGGAAAGCCGCAAAGTGTAACTGGAAGCAAGTGCATGTTATTCAGAGTGGCTCTATATGATCTGTATTATGTATCCAAGAATTGCAATAAGTGCCAGAGAAGAATAAAGTTCAATGTTTAATCGTTTTGGACTGTCTGCTCTGTCAATCTATGAGGGGTAAGGGGAACACACTGCAAAAAAGAATGAACTACCCAGCAGCTCCTACGGGGGTAGTGCGCTACAATGATATCATCCACAGGAAACTTTATTGGAGACTGCTCAGATCTACCAGAACACCTAGATCCTTAACAGCCATTGATCCCCCCCAAAAAAATCACTGTTAGCTGTCAGACAGAAGCAAACCAGGGGCTTTGCACCCCCTGCCACGTTTCCCTGGCTCCATACGCACATCAACGGACCCAGGACTAGGGATGAGCCGAACACCCCCCTGTTCGGTTTGCACCAGAACATGCGAACAGGAAAAAAGTTAGTTCGAACACGCGAACACTGTTAAAGTCTATGGGACACGAACATGAATAATCAAAAGTGCTAATTTTAAAGGCTTATATGCAAGTTATTGTCATAAAAAGTGTTTGGGGACCTGGGTCCTGCCCCAGGGGACATGGATCAATGCAAAAAAAAGTTTTAAAAACGGCTGTTTTTTCAGGAGCAGTGATATTAATAATGTGTAATAACAATAAACAATAAAAGTGTAATATCCCTTTAAATTTCGTAGCTGGGGGGTGTCTATAGTATGCCTGTAAAGGGGCGCATGTTTCCCGTGTTTAGAACAGTCTGACAGCAAAATGACATTTCAAAGGAAAAAAGTCATTTAAAACTACTCGCGGCTATTGCATTGCCGGTCCGACAATACACATAGAAGTTCATTGATAAAAACGGCATGGGAATTCCCCACAGGGGAACCCCGAACCAAAATTCCACGGCATTCGAATTTGCCGCGAACACCCCAAATTGTTTGCTGTTCGGCGAACTTGCGAACAGCCGATGTTCGAGTCGAACATGAGTTTGACTCGAACTCGAAGCTCATCCCTACCCAGGACCATCATGACGTGTTGCTGCAAGGTAGAGGGGAGGGAGGTCAGCGATCATCCACCGTTGACCTCTTGCTAATGACCCAGAAGCGATGTGTGCATAGGTATCTATTAAGTTGGCGCAACCTCATCTTTTATACTTTACCAAAAATTTGGGGTAATTTATTGTGTTTGTATGCCCTAAAATTAACTTTTGTGTATTTTTGACTGAAATGTTGTGCTTGACAAACTCTTGCACTAATATCAACTGACATAAAAAAAACTGAAAGCACTACTATTGTTGGAGTTTTGGGAGTTTTATGTAATTTTCAGGCCTAAAAAGATGCTTTTAATCACTTTAATACGGGGCACTTTCAAACCCTTCCTGCTCACCCAGGCCAATTTTCAGCTTTCAGCATTGTCGCTCTTTAAATGACAATTGCGCAGTTATGCAACTCTGTACCCATATGAAATTGGGTGGTATTTAATCACCACTGGGGTTTTTTTTTTGCTAAACAAACGAAAAAAGACAGAATATTTTGAAAAAACAATCTTTCCTAACCACTTAAGCCCCGGACAATTTTGCTGGCCAAAGACCAGAGCACTTTTTGCGATTTAGCACTGCGTCGCTTTAACTGACAATTGCGCGGTCGTGCAACGTGGCTCCCAAAAAAAATTGACGTCTTTTTTTTCCCCACAAATAGAGCTTTCTTTTGGTGGTATTTGAGCATCTCCGCGGTTTTTATTTTTTGCGCTATAAACAAAAGTAGAGCGACAATTTTGAAAAAACGCATTTTTTTTTTACTTTTTGCTATAATAAATATCCTCCAAAAATATCTAAAAAAACATTTTTTCCTCAGTTTAGGCCGCCGATACGTATTCTTCTACATATTTTTGGTAAAAAAAAAAAATCGCAATAAGCGTTTATTGATTGGTTTGCGCAAAAGTTATAGCGTCTACAAAATAGGGGATAGTTTATGGCATTTTTATTAATATTTTTTTTTACTAGTAATGGCGGCGATCTGCGATTTTTATCGTGACTGCGACATTATGGAGGACACATCGGACAATTTTGACACATTTTTGGGACCATTGTCATTTTTACAGCGATCAGTGCTATAAAATTCACGAGGAGCTATGATCAGTGACAGTGTCGCTAGGCAGAACGGGGAGATGCTTGTTTACATTAGCATCTCCCCGTTCTTCCTCTCCGCGAGACGATCGCAGGTTTCGAGTCCGCGGGACCCGCGATCCTATTCACGGAGCTCGCGGCGGTAGCGCGCGATGGCACGGAGGCAAATTCAAAGGGACATCAAAGGGGATTAGACACAGCTGATCACATAGTAAAGAGCCTACGTTATTGGCTCTTTACCCTGCTCAGAAATACGCCGTGTTGAAGAGACACAGCTCACCACTGATTGCATACTTACCAACTGTCATGAATTTCCCGGGACATTCCCGGGATTTAGACCCTTTTCCCGGATTTAGCCATTCCCGGGAAATGTCCTGGGAAATTCTTATTTTACCGTTTTTGTTTTTTTCCGCCGCTGCCACCGTGCCACCGACAATGTCTCCACTGGCCGCCATTTTCCTGAAGACCAAATTGCTGTTTAGCAATGGCCGGGTGGCTGCTAATAGAATTTGAGCTGTGGCACCGCCCACCTCCCGCCCCGCTGCCGTCTGTCTGTAATCTGATGTGGGAAGGGGCAAGGGTGGGCGGCGCCGCAGCTCAATTGCTATTGACAGCAACCCGGCTATTTTGTCCCATTACCTTTAGTAATGGCGGCCGAGAGAGGCTCCACTGCTGGGAATGCCTGATGTAAGGAAAGGGGGGGCTCTATTGGGGGATGCCTGGTGTAAGGGGGGACTCTGCTGGCAATGCCTGATTTAAGGGGGGACTCACCTGCAATGCCTGATGTAAGGGGGGACTCAGCTGCAATGCCTGATGTAATGGGGGACTCCGCTGCAATGTCTGATGTAAGGGGGGACTCCGCTGCAATGTCTGATGTAAGGGGGGACTCCACTGGCAATGTCTGATGTAAGGGGGACTCCACTGGCAATGTCTGATGTAAGGGGGGACTCCGCTGGCAATGTCTGATGTAAGGGGGGACTCCGCTGGCAATGTCTGATATAAGGGGAGACTCTGCTGGCAATGTCTGATGTAAGGGGGGACTCTGCTGGCAATGCCTGATGTAAGGGGGGACTCCACTGGGGACACCTGATGGCATCTGGTGGCAGGTGACACCGCTCAGGGCTTCCACTGATTCAGCATTATGGTGAGTTAAATAATTTCATTCTATATTACAATGTAATAATAGAAATAATGCACTTCAATCATCCTGACACCATAACAACCATGGTGTCGGGATGATTGAAGCGCTAACACCAGGTGTTTGGAGTATCTTTATCTGCTGGAATACAGATATTTCTACTGTTGTGTAGGATCTGGGCCTGCTGTCACTCCATCCCTCTTTCTTTCTCTCTTTCTTTTTCTTTCTCTCTCTCTTTCTTTCTTTCTCTCTCTCTTTCTTTCTCCCTCCATCCCTCATTCATCTCATACCACACCCCTTCCGAGACACGCCCATTTAAGACACGCCCACTATTCCGCTCAAACCACGCCCGTATTTCACTGCTTCGCGCGTCACATTTTTCTATTACAGTATGCCCCGCCTACAAAAGAATACCACGCCCCCTAATTATAGCAAGGCTCCGCCTACATGCAAAAAACTGTCCCGAATTTTTTTTTTTGCAATGTTGGCAACTATGTGATTGACGCTTTGCATGCCCCCGGGGCGCGTATGTGCATTGCGATGTAAAGGATGCCATATGATGTCCAGCCAAGATGGTAAAGCCACCGCCTTGCTGTCATTCAGCTATAGGCTGGACGGGCAGGTGTTAAACATGTGTAGCGTTGGAATTTTTGCCTGTTAGTACTACATAATGATGTTTTGGTCTCTTCGGGACCCGTGGCCTGCCTGCAAGGGTCTGTGAGGAGGCCTTCCGGAGAGCACGGCCTTTAAATTCTACGGAGCGGAACAATCAACGACTCTGTTTGGTATCTGTGTGCCGAGTAAGTTGTGTCACTGAATCGGGAAGGATCCAGAGACATCTGACGGAGCCATCGGAGAGTCCGGGTCATCTTGCGAGAGAGAAGCAGCGTGACGGAGCTGGCTTAAAGCAGGATTGAGGCAACCGGAGCGGAGGGTTCCCATTTTTCCAGGCCCAGTTGGTGAGAGGGCTGCCGCCCATAATTCTTGATGCACTTTTTACACACGTAGTTGCATAACACAGTTTGCTGGGACCTGTAGTTCCGCAGAACTTGTTCTATCAAGCTAGACTGAGTTTACACAGGCCGTATGCCTATGCTCTATGGAGATTTTACACTTTGTGGATTAGAAGCTGCTACGCCAAAGTCAGATATAAGTGTGTCACATCACCAGAATTATCTCCACATTTACTTTGCATTATTCTTTGATTGTTAAACCTTCTTGGATTACAATTACCTCACCACAATAGCTAGCAGAAGACTGAAGAACAAAGAACACGTCTGTTATTGCAAGGCCTTGCATTTAGTCACTATAAGGACGCAACTGTATTATAAAGCAGGGGGAGCTCGCTAGCAATTGCATTGGGGGGTGCTGATACTTGTGTGCTCTTGTGTTGATTACAGCGTGCTGGAAGTGGGGAGGTGTCCGGAGTTAAAGCATTGTCACTCTGGGTGTTGGCCCCATTTGGAGACACGTGTATGGAGGTTATTTAAAGAAAAGTCTTTACCTGTAATGCCCCGTACACACGGTCGGACTTTGTTCGGACATTCCGACAACAAAATCCTAGGATTTTTTCTGACGGATGTTGGCTCAAACTTGTCTTGCATACACACGGTCACACAAAGTTGTCGGAAAATCCAATCATTCTGAACGCGGTGACGTAAAACACGTACGTCGGGACTATAAACTGGGCAGTGGCCAATAGCTTTCATCTCTTTATTTATTCTGAGCATGCGTGGCACTTTGTTCGTCGGATTTGTGTACACACGATCGGAATTTCCGACAACGGATATTGTTGTCTGAAAATTTTATATCCTGCTCTCAAACTTTGTGTGTCGGAAAATCCGATGGAAAATGTGTGATGGAGCCCACACACGGTCGGAATTTCCGACAACAAGGTCCTATCACACATTTTCTGTCGAAAAATCCGACCGTGTGTACGGGGCATTAAAGTTGTTGTGAGTACTCACTGTGAATGAATGAATGAATGAATGAATGAATGAATGATTTATAAAGCGCTACAAATGCGAACTGAATCGCCTCAAGGCGCTGGATGCATTCTCTGATGTTAGCTTCTCAGAAAAGAAAGGTCTTTAATTTTTTTCTGAAGGCCTGGTGGTTTTCTTCCATGCGGATGTTGGTAGGAAGAGCGTTCCATAGTCGAGGTCCTTGGACTGCGAATCTTCGTTCTCCCTTTGCTTTGTAGCGGTATTTGGGAATGGTAAGGAGGTTTTGGTTAGCTGATCGAAGACTGCGATTCGGTGTATAGTGTTTTATTTTCTCGCGGAGATATGGTGGGGCGTTTCCTTGTACGCATTTGTGGGTGAGGCAGAGGGTCTTGAATGTGATCCGTTTCTTCACGGTTAGCCAGTGTAGGCTCTTTAGGGAGGGGGAGATGGATTCCCAGGGTTTTTTTCCTGTTAACAGTCTTGCCGCCGTGTTTTGGATGAGTTGTAAGCGCGCAAGCTGATATTGGGGTAGTCCTACGTAGAGCGAATTTGCGTAGTCGAGTCGGGAATTGATGATTGTTCCCACAACTGCCGCTTTGTCCTCTTCTGGGATGAAGGGGATGAGTCTACGTAGTTGGCGGAGGAGATGGTGGGAGCCGCTCACCACTGATCCTATTTGTGCATCCATTGTCATTCCTGAGTCAAAAATGACTCCGAGACTCTTGGCTTTGGTGCTGGGAGAGATGGTCTGTCCGAGGATGGAGGGAGGTGTCCATGTAGTCTTTATTTTGGAATTTTTGTTAGCTTGTAGGAGAAGAAGTTCTGTTTTTGATCCGTTGAGTTTGAGGGAGCTAGTGGTCATCCAGTCGTCTATTAAGGAGAGGCATTTCTGTAATTGCTGATGAAGGTCTTTTTGTCCGTTGATACGAAGGTAGAGTTGGGTGTCGTCAGCGTATGAATGGAAACAAAGATCAGTTTTCCTGATGATATTGAGAAGTGGGCGGATGTATATGTTGAATAGTACTGGTGACAAGGGTGATCCTTGAGGGACTCCGCAGGAGACTGCCCGGGTTTCCGAGGTGAATGTACCTAGTTTCACTGTCTGGGAGCGATTCTCTAGGAAGGATGTAAACCATTTTTGAGCAGAACCTGTTGCTCCTGCTACTTCAGCGAGGCGGACGAGTAAAGTGTTGTGGTTTACTGTGTCGAATGCTGCGCTGAGGTCTAACAGTACCAGGAGACTCTGTTCTCCGTCGTCTGCTGCTTCAAGGGCATCATCCCATATTTTGAGAAGTGCTGTTTCTGTGCCATGGCCTGGGCGGAAGCCTGATTGCAGAGGGTCCAGGAGTTGGTGTGTGTCCAGGTGGCGTTGTAGCTGTTGTACCACCGCTTTCTCCATAATCTTGGAGATGGCGTTGAGGCTAGTTATTGGTCTGCGGCAGTTAGGGTCCTTAGGGTCGAGATTGGCTTTCTTTAGCAGAGGTTTGACGATGCCTTGCTTGAGGGAGGTTGGTACAGTCCCTTCTTTAAATGATTGATTTATGAGCTGTGTTAGGATGGGAGCCAAGATGTCGGAACATTCTTTAAGCAGTTTAGTGGGGATGATGTCGTTCGGTGATGTGCTGTCTCGAAGGCTTCTGATGATGTTTTTGGTTGTGTCTATGGTGATTGGGGACAAAATGAAATTCGGTGGTTGAGTGATGTTTGTGTCGATATCTTCTTTTTGCTTTGGTTCAGTGAGGGTGATCGTTGTTTTCTGATGGATTGATTTCCGAATGTTGTCGATTTTGTCGATGAAGAAATCTGATAACTCATTGCAGAATTCTTGAGTATCATTTCCTGGGGGCTCTAAGCAGGTCGGGTTCATAGACTGAGCCACTATTTTGAACAGTTCCCGCGGACGGTTTAAGGCGGAAGAGATGGTGTCTGAGAAATGTTCTTTTTTGGCTTTAAAGATTGCCTTGTGGTATTTCCCCGTGAGTGCTTTGTAGTTAGCATGGTTTTCCTTGGTGGGATGCTGAGTGCTGCCGCATTACGTTTGTGTGGCAGCATAGTCGTTGTAATTATTGCTTCATACCAGTTCAGTAAAACAGACAACCTGGTTAATCGCAATTGGTGTGTAGTCTTGTTCCTTTTTCTTTCCCAGGTGGAGCAATAGGTATCCAGTCCAGGAAAAAGGTAAAGGTACACTGTTGTTATATTGTACATTGTGGGGTCACTGTTGTTTTTATTTCACACCAACAATACACTACAGCCGTGTCAAGGGGATTGAGTCAAGTTACTGGGGTTTGAGAAATCAGAGTACAGGCCCGATCAAATACCAGCAGCTCCTTCGGGGGTTAGTGCTACACATGTGTGAAAAAATAAAATGGCTCTGGCAGCGAAAGAGTTAAACCTTATCTGCCACCTAGATGCCCAGTGAAATGGTGCATTAGGGTATGCTTGTAAGTTGAAGACATACTCCACTGCATAGCTTGGTGTCATCTGCAAACACTGAAATGGTACTTTTAATTGAAAACTCTATATTATTTATAAATAGGTTATAAATGGTCTG
The DNA here is from genome assembly GCA_037952925.1 of Lithobates clamitans. NCBI lineage: Eukaryota > Metazoa > Chordata > Amphibia > Anura > Ranidae > Lithobates > Lithobates clamitans. Next base: position 7,864,201 of record JBBGZY010000053.1, on the reverse strand, counting down.
TAAAATTAAAAAAAAATTCTTGCAAGCTACAATTCCAATGTATTCGCTTACCCTGAGTAACAAGAACCCATATTTCCCAGAGGCTCTGCAGAGCTGTTAGCCTAGGTTCACACATATGCAATGTGGTTGCGGTGTGGCTCCAAAAAAGGCACCTGCGCTTCTTTGGTGTGATTGGACATTTAAAATTATGGGCTCCATGTGCGTTATAGTATGAACCGGGGCTTAATGAAGGACCACAAAATTGTTTTTAGAGAAAGATATAGAACATGTGTAAAATGCCAATCTTTCCTAATTTAGGAGAATTAAAACCTTTAACTCTTCTTATAGCTGTGCTATTTAATTATATTTCTTTCTTACTATAAATTAAATAGTTTGAGGCATGGTCTAGTAGTAAGGTACATATGTGGATGTTATTCTACTTTACATAAACGTTCAGAAACCATGTACAGCATATGCATTGTCTTTTAAGAGATGCAGCTAACAGAAGAAAATATTTAAGCAGACATAACATACTGTATGTGTATACTGTGCAATTGTACAAGGGTTCTCTAGGATTTAAAGGGTAAGTTCACCTTTAAACAAAAAATAATAAATACAATTTTTTTTGCAGGTTAAAAAAAAAGTGCATTTGCTATTTTTTGTTTTGGGAGCCTGTAAAGCATTGCACCAGTGATTGGCAGATCGCTGATGCCATGCAGGTCTCCTGCAGACTTGTCACTGTATCTGTTTGCTCGTACCTTGTACAAGCAAACACATACTCACTGACAGGAAGAGTGAATGAACTGAGTGAATGAAGTGCACTCAATAGCACTGTGGTAGTTAGTTGAAAACTACAAGCCAACAGCCGCACAGGACTGTGAATGAGTGACGTGACTGGGCAGGCGGAGCCGGGCGGGTGGAACATGAAATATGAACAAATATCTACCTGTCTCAATCCTGAGCACTATTTGTCATTTCTGTCTGCTGCCCCATTCTTCTGCTATCTACATGAGTCACTTCGGACAAGTTTTCCTGACACCAAGAGAAAAAAGGTGACAGGGGAGGGATCTCCAGCACACAGTCTGGTATTGACAGCCTCAGCTCTATTTTTGTGTGCCGTGTGAAAGGTGGGTGTGTCCCTTCCCTCCAATCAGCTCTCAGAGCTTTACTCACTGAACATATACTGGGTATACTGTATGTAAGGACTTACAACCACTTTAAGGGCAACATTTTCTTGGATGTGGGTCAAATGTGTGTTTGGACCTCTCCCAGTGTCTTGTAGACTCAGACATGGCTCACTTCTATCCATCTGTCATTTAATACTCAGTGATTAAGGCTGGCCATTCATACAGTGCCTTGCAAAAGTATTCACCCCCTTTGCCTTTTTACCTATTTTGTTACATTACAGCCTTTAGTTCATTTTTTTTTAAATCTGAATTATATGTGATGGATCAGAACACAATAGTCTAAGTTGGTGAAGTAAAATTAGAAAAATATATACATAAAACAATTTTTCAGAAATAAAGAACTGATAATTGGCATGTGCGTATGTATTCACTCCCTTTGTTATGAAGCCCATAAAAAGCTCTGGTGCAACCAATTGCCTTCAGAAGTCACATAATTAGTGAAATGATGTCCACCTGTGTGCAATCTAAGTGTCACATGATCTGTCATTACATATACACACCTTTTTGAAAGGCCCCAGAGGCTGCAACACCTAAGCAAGAGACACCACTAACCAAACACTGCCATGAAGACCAAGGAACTCTCCAAACAAGTAAGGGACAATGTTGTTGAGAAGTACAAGTCAGGGTTAGGTTATAAAAAAATATCCAAATCTTTGATGATCCCTAGGAGCACCATCAAATCTATCATAACCAAATGGAAAGCACAACAGCCAACCTGCCAATAGAGGGACGCACACCAAAACTCACTGACAGGGCAAGGAGGGCATTAATCAGAGAGGCAGCACAGAGACCTAAGGTAACCCTGGAGGAGTTGCAGAGATCAACAGCAGAGACTGGAGTATCTGTACATAGGAAGACAATAAGTTGTACACTCCATAGAGTTGGGCTTTGTGGCAGAGTGGCCAGAAGAAAGCCATTACTTTCAGCAAAAAACAAAAATGGCACGTTTTGAGTTTGCGAAAAGGCATGTGGGAGACTCCCAAAATGTATGGAGGAAGATGCTCTGGTCTGATGAGACTAAAATTGAACTTTTTGTCCATCAAAGAAAATATGTCTGGTGCAAACCCAACACATCACATCACCAAAAGAACACCACCCCCACAGTGAAACATGGTGGTGTCAGCATCATGCTGTGGGGATATTTTTCAGCAGTTGGGACTGGGAAACTGGAAGGAGAGGGAAAGATGGATGGTGCTAAATACAGGGATATTCTTGAGCAAAACCTGTACCACTCTGTGTGTGATTTGAGGGTAGGATGGAGGTTCACCTTCCAGCAGGACAATGACCCCAAACACACTGCTAAAGCAACACTTGATTGGTTTAAGGGGAATCATGTAAATTAGTTGGAATGGCCTAGTCAAAGCCCAGACCTCAATCTAATAGAAAATCTGAGGTCAGACTTGCTGTTCACAAGCGCAAACCATCCAACTTGAAGGAGCTGGAGCAGTTTTGCAAGGAGGAATAGGCAAAAATCCCAGTGGTTAGATGTGGCAAGCTCATAGAGACTTATCCAAAGTGACTTGGAGCTGTGATAGCCGCAAAAGGTGGCTCTACAAAGTATTGACTTTAGGGGGGTGAATAGTTATGCACATTGACTTTTTCTCTTATTTTGTCCTATTTGTTGTTTGCTTCACAATTAAAAAAAAAATCTTCAAAGTTGTGGGCATGTTCTGTAAATGAAATGATGCAAATCCTCAAACAATCCATGTTAATTCCAGGTTGTGAGGCAACAAAACACGAAAAATGCCAAGGGGGGTGAATACTTTTGCAAGGCACTGCAGGTTAAATTTCGAAAGAATTTTCTTTAGAAAATCTTATCTAAGAATTTTCGTTTGAATTTCGCACAATTAGTGGGCCGCAGCAACGATTTTTGTGCGGCCAACGAATTTAAGTGATTGGGCATGTTGGAAATTTTTTGAAAAACAAATGATTTTCTAATTCATGATGGGCGAATCGTGTGAGAAATATAATCAAAAAAGAGATGCGCATTGTCACAAATGTCACATCTACCACAACGCAGGTGGTCAGACACTATAGCTGGCTACTGTGCGCTTCACCTATAGCAGCCCCCTTTCCCTTAAGACAAGCAGGCTTACCGGTACTTGGTTGCCCCCAGGACTTATACACAATGCTATAGAGTCTGGCTACCATGCCAGGGCAGATGTGAACTGAGCACAGCAAACAGGTACTTGCAGTTTAGGAGACAGGTAGTGTGGTTCAAAGGCAGTTCAGGTAATAAGGCAGACTGAGTTCAGGGGATAATCCAGTATCCGTTCCAGGTAAAAGGCAGGCTGAGTTCCGGAGATAAACCAGTATCCAATCCAGTTCATACACAGGAGATCCAGCAACAAGCAAGGCAGACTAACGGGAGGCTTGATCTAGATCAATGCAGGTAAGTCTGTCTTTATCACAAGAAAAGGAATAGAGTGTTCAGTTTGCTTATATCAGGTGACTGACCAGATCAATCAGTTAACAGGTGAACGCAGACAGGGAGGAAAAGCAACAACCAACACCAAGGTGCTGGAATGAGGAACAGGGGCACTAAGTGATCACGACACGCATGAGCACAAGAAAAGAAAATTCCTTGAAAGAAAAGAAAATTCCCAAAAAGAAGATTCCCGGACACAAAAATTATTTTCTGTAGCAACATGAGGTGAAGTTTAAGGCCTGGTTGGTCAAATGTGAAAATCAGTGGTGGCACCATCGGATCCCAAAACGCGCAAAAGTTCTGATTTTCGAACGAAAATGTGTTCAGAATTCGATCCATGTATGGCCGGCATTATTAGGGAGGGAGACACATGGCCACTGTGCTCTGTGCCTCATTTAAAGTCTCCAAAAAAAAAAAATCCCCTCTATAGTCTTTCACCTTGTCTGGCGGCAGTTTAATGGAGGTCCAAAATTGGATTTGCACAGGGGCCTATTGGTGACACTATGTGTAAGATTACGTTTAATATTTATTAAAAGTACCACAGATAATGAATAAATACAGGTTTAGGTTATCCATTATACTGACATCTGTCTTCTTTGTATCCACCTAATTAGGGTATTGGTCCCATCTCTCATTTCTTTCCATCATGGCCATTTCCCAGGCTGCTGTCACTTGCAGGCCTCATTCACATTAGTCATGGCTGCCTAAAGGGGCTTTCTATGGTGACTTGTTTCCTATAGGAACCAATTCGTATACATGAAGAGGGAACTCTTTGATAAAGATACAAGTCAGCAGTGAGCAGACAAGACAGGTAATGTAGTCAGGTGTGAAGGAATTAGTCGTATCTTCCAGGTTTCACATCAAAGCGTGGATCTGTCCCTGCTATATAATCTCTGCTTTCAATCACAGCGATCTCTCTCACTTCGCAAGGCAGCAGAGTAATCAGATACCCCTGCAGGTCTCTTATCAGATTTGGATATTCTGTCTCATCTCTCTCTGGGAGGCCTGCATGGTCTTGAATTTGGAAACATTCAGAAACAATGGTGAGGACAGCCAAAGCGAGGTTCCCAGGCAAAACAACTCAACCTACCCATGGTGTCTGTTATCAGTTTTTGTCTGGGTGACATGAAATGCAATGCAGTCAACACATTACCTTTGAGGAGGAAAGCAGAGTTTACATGGAACACAGCTACTCCTTGAAAGAAAATTGACTACAGAAAAAAATTGAATGTCTGGTTTGTAAAGCAAAATGATGCCCATAAGATACCTCATCAACCATGATGAGCGGTGAAAGAGATGGCTTTTCTTCTCTGGATAACTAAATTTTATGACTCACCAGAAAACATTGGTGGTTAAGTGGTTTGTAGCACAAGGATCAATTTGCACCAGTGGCACAAGTCTGTATGGAGTCTGTATATTCTTTCCATACAAGTAGTTTCCTTTGGGTCTTTTTGTTACCAAAACATGGTGTTAGGTTACCTGTTTTTTGACAAAAGTGGTACATCTATCCATATGAGTCTGGTGTGTTTTTTTTTCTCCAAACTCAAGTAACATTCAGATGCACTGCATCTTATCAAGAAAAGGGGATACTTCTTGATGGTCTGTAAATATTTTCTAACGAGTAAGTGTTTTTTATTTCATTTGTTCATGTGTTGTACTTTCATCAGAGATGATGTTTGAAAAAGGAAACTTGTCAAGTCTTTAACTCCCAACTGCTTCTCTATTGTAGGTGCAGTCCCTCTTTTGGAATTTTATCCCTATACCTTTTTCCCCTTCAGTAGTTTCTCAATAAAGTGCACCTCCACCCCTTTAAAAGTGCCAACATTATACAAAAGTTTGTAGCTAAACAAGTACACTTACATATGTCCATGCACATTGCTGTCCATTTTGAGCATGTAGAGTATCATGCTGCCTCTGTGCTGCCTGTGCCCCCCTCTCACACTGTCATTTTTAAAATAATACAATCAAAAGCCATCTTCTTGTTCCTTGTTTCCTGTGCTAATGATGTTTGCACCTTGACTCAAAGTATTGTCATACTACACATGCACAAGATGGGGCGCATGACTGTTCTCATGCACGCATCTATGCATCATCTTCTGTGGTCTCATGGCCGATTTGCAGACTACACCAGACATTTGATATATTGCTTCCCATGGAGAAGCCCCTGTATGTGTTAATGGGTCTTGCTTTCATGCAGAAATCATTATCCATTGTTTCCATTTGAACCATATCAATTTGGATATGGTCTTTGTCTGCTTTTTCTGATGTTTTTACACTCTGTCAACTCAATGGTTGTCAGTGTAAATCGCCCCTTACAAGGAGGTCATTGTACAGCAGTGGCGACCCGTGCATTGTGGGTGCATGGGTGCCGCGCCACTATCCCTTTCACTGCCACCCTATCCATGCCTCCAGTCCCTTTCAGGACACTGGCTGCATGGATTCCTATGGCGGGGGTAGGTGGGGGTGTTTTTTTTTAAGTACCTGATTAGAGCCAGAGGCTCTAATAGGTTTCAAAAAAGGGTGGGCTCCTTAGAGTGCGCCCTGATCCCACCCAATTGTGTGACCATGGCGAATGAATTTTTGCTATTTGCACACCACAGTGCCTCCCTGACAATCAGAAGGCAGGTCAGTGAGACCTGTTTCCCAATTGACCAAAGCGCCAGGCCATCCTGTTGGATGGCCAGCGCTTTGGCTGAAGTCAGAAGATGAGACACAGAGCGGAGGAAGCACGGGGAGCGAACTCCTCCGCCGCCGCTGCTGCTGCCTGCTGCCCACACTAGAGGAAACACAGGAGGAGAGGGCACCACAGCCCGGATCTGAGGGGGGTGCTGTTGCGAGCGCTGTGAGCAGGGGGGATGGGGGTGGATGGGCAGTACTTTCAGTCCTATATACCATATCTATGATGCTGACCTATATACCCTATCTGTGATGCTGACCTATATACCCTATCTGTGATTCTGATCTAGATACCCTATCTGTGATGCTGACCTATATACCCTATCTGTAATGCTGATCTATATACCGTATATGTAATGCTGAGCTATATACCCTATCTGTGATGCTGATCTATATACCCTATCTGTAATGCTGATTCATATACCCTATCTGTAATGCTGATCTATATACTGTATCTGTAATGCTGAGCTATGTACCCTATCTGTAATGCTGACCTATATACTCTGTCTTGTGATGCTGAGCTGTATACTCTGTCCTGTGATGCTGGGGCTGTATACTCCTGTCCTGTGATGCTGAGCTGCATACTCTGTCCTGTGATTCTGGGGTTGTATACTCTGACCTGTGATGCTGAGCTGTATACTCCTGGGACTATGGGTGGAAGCAAGTGGAATACAGGGGACGGAGTGGGTGGATTCTATAAGGGTGGGGCTTATGAGAAGTGGGGGGTCCAAAGGAAGGGCGGGGTCTGGCGTCCCACATCCTAAAACTTCACCAACCGCCACTTTTGTACAATATATTGGTGTCGGTGTAGAAATCCCTCTTTATATTGGTAGGTGATGTAAAATCCCCCATTACATGGTGGTCAGTGAAAATTCCCCCTCACATTGGTGATCATTGTAAAAGCCCCATTACATTGGTGGTCAGTGTAGAATCCCCCACTATATACTTGCCAAAGATTTCCAGCTTTGCTCTACATGATTCAGAATTTGTCACAGTGCACTGCCTCCTAACTAATCCCATCCCCCCACCACTGCCACTGATCCCATCAACCCCCCCAGTATTGTCACTGATCACACCCCCCCCCCAGAATTGTCACTGATCCCAAGAGTCCTGGGATCCCTAAGAGTTTTCTGTCTATTGATGGGTCCCCTCACATCTACAGTCTATGGTGTGCAGGCAGTGAGGAGATGATGTGTTGTAACCTTTAGCAACCAATCAGTGAGCAGTGATGATGTGCACTAACCTCTTGCAACTAATCATTGAGCAGTAATAATGTGCAGTAACCTCTAGCAACCAGTTGGTGAGTGGTAAGGATGTTCAGTAACCTCTAGCAACCAATCAGTGAGCAGTGTTAATGTATAGTAATCTCTAACAACCAATTAACAAGCAGAAGTCATGTGCTGTAACCTCTAGCAAATAACAATTGAGCCATAATGTGTGCTGTAACCTCTAGCAGCCAGTCAGTGAGCTGTAATGATACACTGTAACCTCTGGCAACCAATCACAATCGCTGCCTGATATGATTCAGTAAACTGTTTTTGAGTCTAGCTTTTATTTCTTGTATAATTCAGAGCAGGTGTAGAGAAAAATTGCATGGAGGGGAAAATGTTTACCCAGGGTCCAATCAATATTAAAGATGGCCCTGACCTTAACAATAGGTCTGTACCTAATGCTCTCCTTTATAGATTGGCCTTGATCGGTTTGCATGGGAAAACTGCAAAACTCTCCTCCTTCAGGTGCAGCAACTTGTGACAATTGAAGTCCACAGCCTGTTAGGCTCCATTAATAAATATATTGTGCAGCACCTCTTTAAGAACTACAATTCCTCTAAGCCATGGTGCCTGCATAGTGAGTCCTCTCTCCACGTCTCATTGGTTCTGGCTCCCACTGCCCTCTGATTGGCTCCATGTCGCTGTTGCAGAAGGGGTGGGGGGAGAAGGAACGGGCAGGGATTATTACAGAGCCCACCCTCACACAGATCCCAGTAGGGGGTGAGCAGGGGATCGAACCCGCATACACAGGCACAAAGTCTCAGCAATGCACTGCCACTCCTGTCAGCAGCGGCGAGAAGGGGAAAAGGATTGCAGCCTACTCACTCACAGCTCTGCAGCACACCAGCAAGGAAGGGTGAGAGGATGGACTCCCAGCCGGTGGCACCCAGCTACACATGGGACAGAATACAAGCATTTTGGGTGAAACTGTAAAATAAAATTCTATTCTGTCCAACCCCTTTCTTCTAAAGAGCGTGGTATTCATCGTACATTTAAATCATGCCTTATGGGGAGCTGTATCTATAACATCTAGAGGTTTCTAATGTTCATATCATACTATCTGCAATGAAAATCTGTTCTCACAAAAAAAAGTGACATTGCAGACCTATACCTGCATCAGAGCATTGCTTTTTCAAATCAAAGGATCTTTCCAAAAACGCAGACTGGTAAAAAAACTATATTCCAATATTTGTTAGTGAATGTTGTGTTTTGTTTTTTTCTAATGATCCAGATACCCTTTTTCTTCTTTCCTATTAGGAATCTTAGGTTTCTTGACCATTGGATGGCAGTAAACGAAGAGAATCTACAGTAATTCACTTGGCATTTCTTGTGAAACATTATTAAATAAATTCATACATAAAGAATGTGTCATACTATACATTGGTTACTGTGTCTATAAAGATTTATGAAGATACACAGCACAGTTAATTAAAATTGCAGTTAGTTTGTAATATCCTGAATAATAGCCCTTGTACACACAGGCTTTTAAAATAGGTGCCAGACTCATGTTCCTGTTGACTGGGCCAGCATTTAAGCTGCGGGTGGCCCTACTGGCAGCACCTGGCATAACAAAAGTTGACTTAAAGCGGGGTTCCACCCAAATTTTGAACATTATCTCTATTCATTCTCTTCCTTGCCTAGATGCTGACATGCTGTGTAAAAAAATTTAAATCGCAGTAATTACCTTTTTTTTTCTAATCTTCTTAGCACTTCCTGGTTTTCCTCCCATGGGAGTAGGCGTGTTTCTAGCCTCTCCCAGACCTCCCACAGTCCCCTGGGAGCTAGTCTCAGGCTTCCCAGCATGCATTGTGCAACAGTGTCATCACAACATCTCTGCTCCCAGCATTCACCGCATCCAGGAAATACATGCTTGTGGGCTTCAAATGCCCACAATGAAGATGGAAACCACCTTCAGTGAATTTTATAAGTTATTCTTTACAACGAAATCGAACACAGGCGGACTTATTACACAGAACATGTGAGTAGATAATCATGAGAAGAAAAGTTTGTGAATGAACTCCAAAAAAAAAAACGATAGATAGGTGGACCTCCGCTTTAAAAAAATCGAATGATCCTGGTGAAAATTTGTCAGCTGAACAGTGACTGTAGCCTCAGTTGCAGTCACTGTTCAGGTATTCAGGTAGCCACAATTATCAGCAGTGCAGATTCACACCGAGACACAGGAATTGATTGATTTCTATTGTTCACAGGCTGCGGGCAATGTTTTACACTCTGGAAGAAGCACTTATTTGCTTTTCCATCAAATACATATACTGTATGTAAAACTTCAGACACGACCGTCATGTTGGCTAAAAATTTTGGATGTTACCCCTAGGTCTAGTTTTGCATGTGTGCTTCAGTTAAAAAAAAAAACACATGACACAGACTTTCATTTGTAACTTGAAAGTCTAATCATGGATTTATAGATGTTTTTATGGATTATATTTTATTTATGATAGATGTTTTGTATATTTACTGGTATGATATATGATATTCACATGTTTATATTTGCACAAGTAGGCACTCCTTTGTTATTGATTTGACATATTCGATAATTATGAGGTATTTGCTGATTTGTCTTTATTGATTAGTTTTTAATTTTTTTTTTTACTTATTATTAATGTGCAGCACATTCATTTTGTATTTAAAACTTTAAATAAAACCATTCCTTCAAAAAAAAAAAGGCCAGGTTCACACCTATATGGGTACACTGTTGTCTGTTTTCTGAGTATTTATTGCCTGGTTTAGTCAATTTACACAAATTTCATTAATCTATTGGGCATCACATTGCATAAAAATGCACAGAAAAATGGGCATGCCTCATTTTTCAAACAGCCGTACACCAACTGCATAATCTGAACAACCTCATTGAATAACGTAAGCAAAAGATTGCCGCTCCAATCTCTCAAATCCGTATCAAGACACCCGCCCTAATGGAACTCACAGGTGCTGGCTCTGCACAAGCTTGTGGAAAGAGAAAAATATCCTGGACGGCCGCACACCATAGAAGACATCTTTATTGATATGAAGAAATAAAATCCAAATGCAGTCACCTCATGTACAGGGAGGAACAGGAAAGATAGCTAACATGTTTCACGCCCCATCATGGCGCTTATTCATGAATAAGCGCCATGATGGGGCGTGAAACATGTTAGCTATCTTTCCTGTTCCTCCCTGTACATGAGGTGACTGCATTTGGATTTTATTTCTTCATATCAATAAAGATGTCTTCTATGGTGTGCGGCCGTCCAGGATATTTTTCTCTTTCCATTCATTGAATAACGTGGCTTCTTATGACACATGCATTGTTTCATGTTAAAATGAGAAGGTGTGTATTCAATCCAATCTTCCTTCTGTCTGTACGTGAATAAAAATGGTAAACAAAATAATCCCTTATGAAAAACTTATATATGAACACAGAGGGTGCCCAACAAAATACAATAAGATTTGGGATGTGTGGTGCGCATCTACCTTCACCATTTCCAGTCATTGAGAAACCCAGTGACTCAGACATAAAGTATAACAACTATCAGAATTCAAACCTCTTAGGCTCGGTTCACACGGGGGCGACTTGTCAGGCGACCTAGCCGCCTGACAAGTCGCCTCCCGTTCTGTACAATGGAACCGTTCCAATCGGAGCGACGCAAGTCGCTCCGACTTAGAAGAAAGGTTCCTGTACTACTTTGGGGGCGACTTGCATAGACTTCTATACAGAAGTCGTCTTGCAAGTCGCCCCGGCAGTCGTGTGCAGGTCGCCTCGGTATTTCATACCCAGGGAGATAATGGTGACTCATTGAAAGCTTTATGTATCTTTTATCCTCTGATCCAAGCAGGCTGTATATACATTTTCAAATAACCTGCTACATGTCGGTCCAAATGTACTTTATCTGCTATGGTGCTCATGTTGAGCATTTGTCAGGGTCAAAGGACCTGGTCGATGGGAGATTCCTCGAGCCACAACGCACCTATCCCAGGGTTGCCAACCGCCAGTAAATTTACTGACAGTTTGTAAACATTTGTGAATTTTTTTTTTTACAACTGCCAGTAAATATCAGGGGCTGAAAATTTCATGTTTGTTGACTTTTTAAGTGTAAATCAAGCAAATGACTTTGTTATAGGTATTGTCAGTGTTTACATATCATGTTTATATTGTTCAAATATTCACTGTGTTAGTTTTCAATAGGAGTTCTGTAATTTCTCAGGTTGCCAGTAAAAAATGTGCTCCGCTAGTAAATTTTCCTTATTTTGTCAGTAAAAAATTCTGCGGGAAGTTGGCAACCCTGACCTATCCCAGCATAGCAGGAGGTGTTGGGCCAAGAAAGGAAGTCTGGGGTGGATGGTATGAGGGGGAAAGCTAGGGGAGGATCCATAAGTCCAGGGGCGAGCAGGCCTGCTCTAATTGTACCCCCTTTCTTGTCCGACCCATGGTAATCTGGTAAAGATTGCTGCTGGTTTCAGTCTTGGGCGACCCGAACCCATAACAAGTTCAAGGATCTATGTCCATAGCTGGGAGAAGAAGCTCTTGGGTGAGATAATGGGGATTACATTGAACATGTAAAGAAAACAAGGGAGAACATTATTTTTGAGGTGCTGATGCATCCAAACCATGAGACACACAAAGGCTGCCAGCAGCTCAGATCTGTCGATATTTCAGTTAGCAGTCAAAGGTAATTTAGGCGGTAAAGAGAGGTCCGCCAGTATGCGGGTACCTAGGTATTATGATCACTTTGGATCCTAAAGGAGAACTCCCACCGGAGTCTAGCCCCTAACTGAGGGGAGGGGAAAAAGTTTAGTATCTCAGATTAGGAGGCATTACCCTTGAAACTGCTGAAACTGCCAAAACGCTCTAATTCGGGCCAAGATGTTAGGTAGGCTAATGTCTGGTTAAGTGAGAAAGATGCGAGGTAGTCTGCGAAGTGTGCTAATTTGTAGGTGTCCATGGCAACCTAAACCCCCTTTATGGAACTGTTGGAGCGCAGGGTTACAGCAAAGTGTTCCATGACAAGAACATATCGAAGGGGAGAGAGTGGGCATCCCTGGCGGGTACCATTACAGACGGTGAAGGGTTTCGAGAGGTTACCATTTGTGCTCATCTTAGCTGAGGGCCGTATGTAAAGAGCCATGATTTTCTGAAGTAGAGTGTCCCCCAGGCGTATTTGAGGCAAGAAGGTCTCCAAGAATGGCCAACTCACCTGATCAAATGCCTTTTCTGCATCGACAGTCAAAATGCATAAGAGCAGTCGGTGCAATCTGGCATGGCTTGTAATATTTAACACTGGAGAGGTATTGCCTCTGGCTCATGAACTGTGACAAATCCAACCTGATCCCCATGGTTCAGGGATAGAAGTAGGGTCTGTAAGCGGTTGGCAATGATTTTCAGAAAGATCTTGCCATCGATATTGAGGAGCGAAATGGGCTGGTAACTGTCACAATTCATTGGGTCCTTCCCTGGTTTGGGAATAAGGGTAATCTGAGCCTCAAACATTTGTGGCGGAATCGGTCATTGGGCTGAGATAGCACTAAATGACTTCAAAAGGAAAGGGCCAGAAAGTTGGTGGAATAACCTTTGGAGCCTGGACTTTTATTCTTTGAGAAGTAGGATATAACCTGAGTAAACTCTTTGACGGAAAATGGGTTCTCTAACTCAGCGATAGTTTCCACAAGTAATGTAGCGAGAGCAGTGGCTGTGACGTAGGAATCTGTACATGCCAGGAGTTGGTCATGAGGAAGATTGCCATATTTCCATTTAATTTGGGATAATGTAGAATAGTAATCCCGAAATATGGAAATTTCACTCGACTTACATGTAACAACATTGGAGCGGCTACGCACAGCAGGAATGAAATTTAAAGGGGGTTTTCGGGTGCAGCTTCCGAGCCAGTAACGCATCCACAATTGTCCTCTAACTTATAGGAGGTACAAAGAAGGCGGTCTCACACTGCCAAAAATCGATGGTCGATAAGTTGACAAAGTTGAGTTCTAGCATTGGAGAGCCGAAGCAAGAAGTCCTTGGAACCAGAGCATTTATGGTCCAGTTCCAGCGAGGCAATAAGGTGGTATAGAGAAGTGATCTCAGAAGGGGACTCTCACTTAAGGCATGTGACATGAGAAATTAAAACCCCTCTTAGGACACATTTCAGAGCTTCCCGCTGCGTAGGCAAGGGGGTGCCGTCGTGGACATGGTCCACTGCAAACAAAGCTATGGACTGTCAATTTGTTTCAGACAAGTGGGATCTTGCAATAGGTTGCGGTTTAGTTGCCATGATCTGAAACAGCGGGGGGCCTATGTGGAACAGCAATAGAAAGATTAACAGGAGTGTGGTCGGACAAGAGAATGGAGTACGGTAAATATACGCTGAGGGGGAGCAGTCCAGAAGAGCGGGGGAGATGAAAATGTAGTCAGATCTGCTGTATGTGTTGTGTGGGGCTGAGAAGAAACTGTAGTCTTTGTTTGTGGGATTCAAGAGACACCAGACATCACAGAGCCTAGTATTGTGAAAGGCCCGTTTCAATCAATTTAAGGTGGAACGGGAGAGAGGGGGCCTACTGGCAGAGGAATCCAAAGCAGGATCGAACACAAAATTCAGGTCACCTCAAAGGATAATGCTCCCTGCAGCAAATGCACAGAGACGGAAAAGAGACAACAATCCGAGTGGTACCTGGCCCTAGTTGGGGAAATAACAATGAACCACTGTGTATATGACATTATACAAACAACATTTCACAAATAGACTTCTGCCAAATTCATTACCTTGTGTCTCAATGATGGTGCAGGGGAGATTCTTATAAAGCTATGGAAACCCCACATGTCTCTGAGACAGGATTGGGGCAGTGTATTCCTTAGGAGTAGTATTTATTGTGAAACGTAGGGAGGGAGGGGCCTTTGCAGTCAGTCTCCTGTATAGGCAGGATGTCCACTCTTCTCTTAAAAACAAAGGAGAACTAAGGTGGGACTTTATATGAGGTATGTGCGGCAACAGAAACGCAGTCAATATAAAAAAACACACAAACTTTATTGCTACATAATAATTGCATAACATGTAAGAAAATCAATTGATAGGTTTGTGTCCATAATGACAACATGTAACAAACATAGTATGTAGAAAATTGGCAACAACAATAAGTAATACATTGTATAATAAACATATGACCGCTGCATCAAGATAATACATTGTAGGGTAAATATATAACAGCCTTCCTAGCTGACACGGACCACCTTAGACACAGTATTGAGATAAAATCTGTATATATAAAACTGGTCTAAACCATCCAATGAAGATGAGATGCATCCAATAAACCCTACGCATTTCATGGATTTATTCCACTCTTCAGGGGCAAATGCATTAAATATATATGAGCTAAATATGAAGTGGTGAGATTGCAACAAAAGTGCCGCTCAAGGGGTCTCTCACGGGAGCTGAGATACTGGGACCCAAGAAGTGGAGCAGGAGCATAAAAAGAACCCCTACAGGAGGGAAATGTCCAGAGGTGATGCGTGTGGGCTCCAGTACTTGCACAAGAAGCCATGATACAGATGGGTACGTGCAGTGTGCACAGTGTGTGATGTTTCTACTGAATCGGGGATGGAGACGTATTCACATACGTTCCATATAAAGTCCCACCAAGCTCCCTTCCCCCATTTTTCCCCCCTTTTTTCATATCCACTCTTCTCCTGTCTTTCACATTAAAGTTGCTGTACACCTAAGTCATAGCGTTTGAGCAAAGCACATATATCTGCAGTGTTTACGTATCTATCTCCAAAGCTTTATGTGTCGTTTCTCTCTGGTGCTTGATTCCTCTGATATCAGCATGAGTCACTTCTGAGATTTCCTGACACATGAGATAAATTTGTTTTCTGGAGGGAGGGGGAGAGCTCAGAATGGAGCTTGTCTATTCACTACACAGTTCTGCTGTGTGAAGGGGAGTGTATTCCTTTCCTCCAATCAGCTCTCACACACTGTAACTGCAGTCTCTCCACCCTCTCCTCTGTGCTGCTGACAGATAAAGAAAGATTTTAACACGATCTGCCCTGTTGAAGGGGTGTAGAGAGGAAAAGATAAATAAACAAGTAAAACTTATGTCAGAGGATTTGTTTCATCTCTGTGTAATATCTGAGGCTGTTCACTTTACTCGGTATATGTAAGGGTTTACAACCACTTTAAACATAGACATTTTCAAAGGGGTCATAGTGGGAGGTTGAACTTATTGGTTGAACTAGATGGACTTGTGTCTTTTTTCAACCTGACTAACTATGGAACTATGGGAGAGGGGTAACGACACTTGGGTAATAAAGAAGATGAAATAAGTTGGGAAAAACAAACTAAGAACAACTAGAGGCAGCTCCTCACTAGGAGAGTAGTAAGTTTAAGGTATGTAGGCTAAAGCCTGTATTCGCCTACCTATTGGGGGAGTACGGAAAGCCTAGGGGAAAGTAAGGCTAGTATAACTCACAAGTGGCTTTCTATCATCTAAAGTTAAACAACAAGGGAGGTCATTCAAATAAGCAACATAGTCAACTATATAACTAACTATAGAAGATATCAGATGCCATCACCACACCCGATCCCGGCAGGGATACAAGTCCCCCCATGGAGCAGGGGAGTGGGGAGGTCGTCCCATACCCAAAGATACTGGGCAGGAAAAGACTGCTATGCTCATAAGGCCATAGATAAGGCATAACTCTACAGCAACCTGAGAAAATAAAACTGTGAATGAGTGAATAGCAGTGCCAAACAGTCTACACTCTTCTGTAATAACAAAAGATTTAAAAAAAAGAAAACAAGGGGAGGGACCCCAAAACCCCTAAAAAGGGGGGGGGGATAGCTCGCTGGTGCAATGTGGGAAGGCACAGAGTAAGCTCAGTCAGTCCATGAACTGAGCAGCTCAAGTAGGGCTTCTTCAATGCTTTGGGGCTGGGCCCTGAGAGGAATCATGATATAGCCTTGAGGCCTCACAGTCCCCATGAAAAGCCAGGTAGGGGTGGTTTCGATGGCCAATCTAGAAGGGCTTTGTGAGACATTTGAAAGGTGTCCAAGAAGTTGGGTAGGTCTCCATCTAGAATGGATGCCATTATGCATGTGTAAAGAATGTTTTATACTATTTATGACTCTAAACCCAGATTAGACGCCAAGTGGGATCCTTGGATTTTGTGCCGTTTACCTCAGTAACCTTTACTGTTTTTGTGCCCCTGATTTTCTTTTACTTAATTGTATTTTAGCCTGACAGATCTTCACCTTTACAGGTTTATGCTCTTTTTGTATTACGTATTTTTTTTAAGGAACCAACTGATATCTTTATTCACCATGTACCTTCTCTCTATAGAGTTAAGTTCATCAGGACTGTTTCTCCTTTATGACAGTTTTTTCTAATTGCTTTTTTTCTGTTTATTTCAAATGTTTGTATGCTTAACAAATCTAGTTGGTATCCTTGAATTGTGGAGGGATCCCTTTCGGATTGCCTTCTTTTTTGGATACTATTGTAATAAGTCATGTTTTTATGAGACTTTTGTAATTTGTTATTAGTTTCAATAAAAATTTGTAAACAAAAAAAAAAGAAGTTAGGGGGGTTTCCTAGGGCTGGCCATACATTAATCAAGTTTCTTATACAATTTTTTTTTAATTTACCAAAACCATATAATATGAGGTCAAACCTAAACACTTTCAATTTGTATGCAATCAGGTAGGCCCTTGCACTACATAGTTATAGGTAAATCTAAAGGAAATCGAACAAGAAAATTGAATAATGTTTTTCCAGCTTAAGTGAGGAAAGATGACTGTGCAGTCATTCTGCAAAACGGTCAGTTGAAATGGGTATTTAATGTCCTTATCTCTCAGTTGTTTGAGGACTGGTTTCAAGGCTCTGCGCAGATGAGCGTATATCGTTCAAGATCAGAGAACACCACGATAGGCACGCTATTGAAGTAGATTTCATCCTGGGAACGGGCCAACTTCATAATGGCTTCCTTTACTTTGAAGTAGTGTACTCGACACAAAATTTCCCTTGGGCAATTCGCGTCAGGCGAACCAAAGCCATAAGTATGATGAGCCCTGTCCAAGGAGAATCTTTAGGTTGCTTTAAGAGTTGGTTGAAGATTGAATTCAGGGTTGAGGGGAGATCTTTAGGGAGTACAGACTTTGGTAAACTCTGCATGCAGATGTTGTTCCATCTACTTTGATTTTCAAGATTTTTCAAACGATAGGGAAAAGCCTGGTGTTGTATAATGTGATCTTGAAGAACTTGATCGTGGAGTTCCACTGTTGAAGTAACTGAACTGTGGAGGTAAGCTCTTGCACCTGTGAGTCCACTCAGGTGAGATCAAGTTTGATAAGGCTCACCTCCCGTTTTTCATTTGTGCTTATGTCTCAAGACATAATGCTCCAAGTCTGCACTAGTCAGAAGAGAGCGAATGTATGATTTTAGATCCCAGTCCTTCTCCACCCCCAGAGTTTGCAGTGGGACCAGGCAGAACCTGAGGTGCTCGGTGTGGGCCTGCCCGTCAAGGACGTGGCAGGGGGGCACCTCAGAATGGGCAGGAGAGAAGTGGGGGGATCCAGCTCATAGGGTACAGTACCTGGAGCTGAGGAGGCACCCTCAGTAGTGGGAACATCCAATGGTGGTGTCAGCGAGGGGGAAGATGCTGGAGGCAAGTGGGAGACTAGACCCAGGGCCTTAGGCTGCTGCAAATAGTGGCCAGGCTGTGAAGAAAAGGAAGCTGCTGCTGCTGCCCCGGTAACAGCGATAGCTGGCTCAGAAGGAGGCAGTGGTGTAGAGTCCCATTCCTGTGAGGAGAGTAGAGCCTGCATGCTCCTAGAGTGGGGGGTGAGGCTGCTAGGCAGTGGCTGGTATGCTGCAAAGTTGGAAGGGGTGCCGCTGCCTTATCAGCTCTGTCCGCCAAGACAGAATGACGGGATGGAGGGAAGAAGAGGCTGTTAATTGTACCTGAGTGAGGCTTTGCCTGGGTGCCCAGAGGATCCTCCAGCTTTTTCCTGTCCATAGCGGTGGGTGGTATGGCTGGAATACTGTTGCCACCTCACCCCTTTAAACCATATGAATCACACAGGTTCTGAGGCTAATTTATTGCAGATGAGGCACCAAGTGAGTTTAATTACCACCTTAATCAGCCACAGAACCTGTGTAACTAATAAGTGTTCAGTTTTAAAGGGATGAGGTGGCAACCCTAGGCTGGAATCTAGTATAATGTGCCCTGCTGAAGCCAATGCAGGGACCGAGAAGCAGAGATCACATCTCATTTCGCCATAGACAAGCCATGCCCCCGACAGGTTTATTTTAAAGAGGAACTCTAGTTGTTTGTAAAAAAATAAAAACTACAGCGGTGGCAAAATTTGTGGACACTTTTGGAAATTTGCAAGCTTATAGGAAATGCCATTTTGCACTAAATGCAAATGTTTGTATGTTAATTTAAATACAATTTAATGCTAAATTCAATACAATAAACTGAATTCAAATATATGCAGTACAAAAAAGGTATGCTTACTTTGGTTTAAAAAGAAACACGTGAGTGTGAAAGTGAAAGTGTGAAGACCAGGCCTTTTCTGACTTTTTTTGCTTATCTGTAAAAAAAAAAAACTGGTGGGTTTTCAATTTTTTATGTCACACGGTATTTGCACAGCATTTTTCGAGCACCAATTTCTTTGGAAAAAATAAACAAAGTGTCAATAAACCCACATCATAAAAACTATGAATAAATGCTGTATTATATGCTGTTCATACTCACTCACTATGAGATTCGTTTTCTGTATTTTGCAAATAACCTGGTTGATCCTGCTGCTCTCTATCTTCATTTACTGTTCATGTCCCCAATTCAGCTAGGCATTTCTGCACATGCTCAGTTTTCAGTGAATTTCTATGCTGAGCATTTCCTCCCTATCACATCTGAGCCGCCCATGTGACTATAGAGTAACACACGTGGGTATATACACAGTGGTAAATGACAGCTCACTCCCTCCCTCCTCCCACGTGCCCACTAACCAGCTAAAACACAACAGGTGCGGGATATTACATGTAGATTAATGGTGGCTTCACCTCCCTCTTATTCTAAGACACAGGTTGGAGGGGTGTGACACAGCCTGTGATTGGCAGAAATCCATCCACACTATATTATTTCCGCAAAATAATAAAACTTTGATTTCAAATATATATTTGTATGCCAAATTTAAAACAGTTTATTGATATTATTTATTTATTTTTACTCTCTATTCCAAAGGCTGTTTTTTTGTTTTTTTTGAACATGTGACCAACAGTAGAGAACTAGAAGTTCTTTTTGCTTATGTTTCCCTACAGACAGGGTGGGAAAAATCTGGGCCATATGGCGGCTGTATATCGATTAGGAAAAAGGTACTTAGATATTTTTTTATATATAAAAATAATTACAGTGCAATCATCCATATACAGAAATAGAAGGGACAATGTAAATTACCGTATTTATCGGCATATAACATGCACCTTCATTTTAGGAGGGAAATTTCAGGAAAAAAACTCAAATTTTAAATAAAAAAACCTTGAAGCAAAATAAGGGTCAGTGCCCATCAATGCAGCCCAACCATTGCCCCTCTGCAGCCTGATCAATGCCATCTGCAGCCCCACAATTGCCCATCAATGTAGCTTGATCATTGCCCATCTGCAGCCTCACAATTGCCCACCAATGCAGCTTGATCAGTGCCCATCTGCAGCCTGATCAATGCCCATCAATGCAGCCTGATCAATGCCCATTTGCAGCCTCACCATTGCCATGAATGCAGCCTGATCAATGCCCATCTGCAGCCTCACCTCAGATTGCTGCTGCCTCGGAGGCATAAAAAAACATAAAATATGGTGTTATACCGAGTAAATAGATACCTTACCTAACATAACGTCCGTTGGTATGGAGATCCCAGAGAGACACAACAGGCGAGGGGGGGAGAGACCTTCCCACCGCCTGTAAAAGCAATCTGGTTGCAAATTAGCCACTCAGATGGCTTTTACATAAAAACCAATTTCCTCCTGTAAAAAAAAATACACCAGGATTGTGAGAATACTGTAAGTGAGAGTGGGTACCTGTCAGAAATAGAAAAAAAGACCTCTCGATAATGGTATAGGAGGGGGGATGAGGAGGATAAGCTGAACTTTCAATCTCAAGTGAAGTTCTGCTTTAAATTTTAGGTTTAGTGACAATTTAAAGCTTTTGATTTAAAGGTGGGTTATATAGAAGAGATTTTTATAACATTTTGGATAAAATGTTAAGATTTTACAATAGTCGATGTTGAGAAAGAAATTACATTATAGTAAAGAGTGATATACTTATGTTCTGTTTTTGTTCACCCAAATCTGAACATATATCTATATAAAAAGGAAAAAACATTACATTTATAATAATATAAATATATATTTTTATTATAATAATATACTGTATTTATATTGTATTTTTTAAGAGTATGGTTACATTTTAAAACAACCAAAGTCAGTAAGTTGGTCATGATTGTGCACTGAGCACAGAAACGTGTTCATACCTTAATCTGTGCATACTTGTGTTATGTGGTCACCCTCCTGTTTAACAGGATTAATATGTGTCAAAACTTAACCCAAAAACCTCAATAGAGGAAACAGGAAAGTCAACCCTGCAAGGAAAACTTCAAGAACAGTCATGAATAGGCCCCTTGTTTCCCTGGGTTCTGAACTCTGCAAACACGTTGGTCCTTCTCTTGTTTGAGTAAAATCGTTCTGACTTGTTTTATTTGTTTTACAATGAAAAAAAAAAAAGAGAGAGAAATGAAGGTTAACAAAAAAAAATACCATTTCATCTTTTGAATCCAAAGTGAGTTGAGAGATGAGGCAAGAAGCACCACTCGAGATGCCATGCAGCAGATGGAGAGGCTGTTACAGCCCTCAGTGTGTGTGTGTACTGTGGAATGGAATACCTTGTCATGTACTCATAAAGATATGGATGGAATGACCTTGAAGTTAACTGCTTCACTGCAAAAACTGTGCTGCTTGCCATTTCATCACATATTCCCCATACACACTATAGTGTTTCGGGAACGCATGCAAAATTGTGCGATTTTGCATGCGTTTACCATATGCGTAAAAAAAGCTTGTTGTGTTTGTGATGCTAATCATTAATGGTGCCTTAGACATTGCAAGCAGACGTGCATTTTTCATGCAAAAAAAAGGCAGCAAAACGCATGGTTAAAAAACTTGTGAAGCTCGAACCTCAAATAGGTGCATGAGCTACTTTGCCACTTTTGTCATGTTTAAGGCAGCCCATTGAATCAAATGGCCTGCCCTATGCGTGTAGCAAGACCACGCACAAAAAAACTAAAAACACATATATGCGTGACACGTATTAGAGTGTGAATGAGTCGTAAAGGAATGTCACTAACCACTATTTGTACCGTATCTTTGAACTGTTTTTGATGTATGAGTTTCACGCTCTTTTTTTCTGTCACTTACATTTTTTGCATTGAAACAATGGGCATGAGCGAACTGGTGTCGCCCATACATATAGAGGCACAAACAGTATCACCAGATATGAGTGATCTTAGAGTTGCTTACTGATTGGATTCCTGCTGTGCTACACAGCAAACGCAGGGAGGTCTTGTATACAGGTTTACTTGCAATTAGTGGGAGCGTGTTTAAAAGCGTGAGGCCATCCCATTAGCCCCTCTGGACGTAACGCGTAAGGTAAGGTGCTGATAATGACGTCATCCCATAAATGGGCGCAGCTGAAGCTGTGAGGAGGTCTTCAGACTGCCTGGGTCACAGTGAGTAGGCCTTAGAAAATTCTCAGGAGAAAGACTTTTGTCTGTACACCCCCTTCTTGTTAGGGGATTGTTCTAGGCTTGCTGATAGGGTTGTGCCTTAGAGAAGAGAAGGCCCCTGTGCTAGAAAAGTGTTCTACCTTTTTGTGGAGGAAAACTCTGCTTTATTTGCTTAGCTGCTTCAAGATAAAACAACAAAAAAGACACTATCTGCCTGATTACTGTCTTAGGACTGAGTGAATTTGGATGCATCTGGCTGAAAATACCCTATGCCTGGTTGCTTGCTCCATTAAGGGATCAGAACCTGGGATCAAATCGCCAGACGAAGTCAGGGGTCAGTTACAGTGGTAATAATCCCTCAGAGTAAGCATCTTTTTTTTTAATCCTTGCTTATAGTGTGGCTCGCCAAGATTTCCTGTTTCAGGGTGACTCCTTTCTCTTGCAGCAACCTTTGGAGTCACCCTTGTGTAGCCCTCTTTGAGCGGAGGGTTATGTAGCGCTAACCCCAGAGGATCCACTTAAAGAGGATGTAAACCCTGAAGATTTTGTAATCTAAGTTATATTATTAACCTTACTTTCATGTAATGAGCTAAACAAATGTTCTATGAAACTCAGTTTTGTCAACATTTTGGAAATTTTTCTTGTGTTCATTGAGATATTGATTAAAATCCTACTTTTCAAAAGGGGTGTACTCATTTATGCTGAACACTGTATATTAGGGATGCACCAATACCATTTTTTAACCACTTCAATACAGGGCACTTATACATCTTCCTGCCCAAACCAATTTTCAGCTTTCAGCGCTGTCGCATTTTGAATGACAATTGTGCGGTCATACTACACTGTACCCAAACTAAATTTTTATCATTTTGTTCTCACAAATAGAGCTTTCTTTTGGTGGTATTTGATCACCTCTGGGATTTTTATTTTCTGCTAAACAAATAAAAAATACCGAAAATTTTGAAAAAAAAAATGTTTTTTTGTTTCAGTTACAAAACTTTGTAAATAAGTAAGTTTTCTCCTTCACTGATTGCACTGATGGGGCTGCACTGACGGGCACTGATAAGGCGGCACTGATGGGCCTTGATGAGGTGGCACTAATGAGGTGGCATTGATGGGCACTGATGATGGGCACTAATATGCGGCACTGATGGGGCACTGATAGGCGGTACTGATATGAGATATGCGGCACAGATGGGCACTGATAGGTGGCACGGATGGGCACGCATAGGTGGCACGGATGGGCACGGATAGGTGGCACAGATGGGCACTTATAGGCGGCACGGATGGGCATGGATGGGCATTGATAGGTGGCACTGATGTACTGTTATGTATGGTACTGATGGATGCCAATCAGTGCCAAACAATAATGCCTGCCAATCAGTGATGCCCATTGTGGGCACTGATTGACATCTATTGTGGGCACTTATTGACATCCCTGGTGGTCTAGAGTGGCATACCTTGTGGTGACATCCCTGGTGGTCCTAGTGGTGTCCCTGGTGATCCAGTGTGGGGCATCCTCGGGGGGGGGGGGCTGCGCTGATAATCGATCAGCACAGACCCCCTTGTCAGAGGAGCAGGCGATCGGCTATCCTCTACTCGCGTCTGACAGACGCGAGTGAGGAAAAGCCGATCACCGGCTCTTCCTGTTTACATTGTGATCAGTCGTGATTGGACACGGCTGATCACGTGGTAAAAAGTCTCCGTCAGAGACTCTTTACCTAGATCGGAGTTGTGGTGTGTCAGACTGACACACCGCAACAACGATCGCAGCTTAATATCCTGAAGATGTCATATGGCATCTGGTCAGGGTATTGAAGCCACTTTGCCACTATCATTTTGCTATATGGCCGGCAGCAAGTGGTTAAACACCGAGTACCGATACTTTTTAGCACTCACCGACCAATTACCGATACCTATTGCCTAGGAAGAGTAGGTAGAAGGGTGGTGGGGGAGGGAGTAGGGTGAGGGCAGGGTGGGGGGGGAATTAGGGAGTTGGGTGAGGGCAGGGTAGAGGGCGGAGTAGGGGGGTGAGAGGACAGGGTGGGGGTTAGGTGAGGGCAGGGTAGTTGAGGGTGGGGTTGGAGTTGAGGGCTGGAGTGGTTGGGATGCAGCTTCTCCTGCAGGTGGATCCTCTGGAGCTGGGAGCCTGGGACAAGCTAGAAAATTACTTAGAACCCCAAACATTTTTTATCTATTTTAGGAGAGGCCCTATAGAATAAATGACGTGCAGCGTTTTTTTTATAAATGCAATTAAAAAAAATACACTTTTATGAATTTCATTACACACAAACACGGTATAATACCTATTTTTTTTTGTAAAATATAATTAAAATATAAAAGATGATGTTACACTGAGTAAATAGATACCTACCGTGCTTTAAAATTGCGTCTGCCTGTGGAATGGAGACAAACTACGGTGCTTAAAATTCTCTATAGAGTCTGGTGCTAGAATTATTGCTCTCACTCTGACATTCGTGACGATACCTCACATGTGTGGTGCGATCATAGTTTACATATGAGCGCGGGAGTAACGTATGCATTCACATTTGTGCATAAATATGGGGGGGACGAGGGCACTTTATATTTTTTTAAATCTATTATTTATTTAATAGAAAACTTTTATGTACATTTTATTCTATCTTTTTGGATGAACAACATCCCTTGTGACAGCATGGGCCATGATAGGTCTTCTTTTTGGAGAGATCAGGGGTCTATTAGACCCCAAATCTCTCCTCTGGCCTCCAATGCAGCAAATCAGACACAGATATGTCTGATCGGCTGCTTTCCTGGCCGCTAACAGCCAGTTAAACAGAGCGGCGGAACTGGAAGTGACAACATATGCGTTGCTTCCTGTTTCCGGAGTCAACATCACTTCCTCTCTCTCTGTTCTGTGCAGCCACCGCCGGTCGCATCACTCGGATCTGCAGAGTCCGGGAAAGGCTGTGGCAGGAGGGGGGTGGGACCCACTTCCTCTACCTGTTATTCAGCCACTCGAATCACTTCTGCTGTAAAGAGAATGGCCGGCTGAAAATTTTCATACTGTGATGCCTGCAGGTATAAGCACCAGTGGTGGCCCGTAATGCAGGGCGCAGGGGCTCCGCCCCCTATCTATGCATCCGGCACCTAATCTACATGCAGGGCACCAGACACATGGCTTCCAATGGGGGTATTTTTTTTTTCTAACCACTTCAGCCCCGGAAGGTTTTACCCCCTTCCTGACCAGAGCACTTTTTACAATTTGGCACTGTGTCACTTTAACTGCTAATTGCACGGTCATGCAATGTTGTACCCAAAAGAAATTTGCGTCCTTTTTTTCCCACAAATAGAGCTTTCTTTTGATGGTATTTGATCACCTCTGCGGTTTTTATTTTTTGCGCTATAAACGGAAAAAGACAGAAAATTTTGAAAATTATATTTTCTACTTTTTGTTATAAAAAAAAATCCAATAAACTCAATTTTAGTTATACATTTAGGCCAAAATGTATTCAGCCACATGTCTTTGGTAAAAAAAAGTCAATAAGCGTATATTTATTGGTTTGCGCAAAAGTTATAGCTTCTACAAACTAGGGTACATTTTCTGGAATTTACACAGCTTTTAGTTTATGACTGCCTATCTCATTTCTTGAGGTGCTAAAATGGCAGAGCAGTACAACCCCCCCAAATTACCCCATTTTGGAAAGTAGACACCCCAAGGAAATTGCTGAGAGGCATGTTGAGGCCATTAAATATTTCATTTTTTGTCCCAAGTGATTGACAAAAAAAAATTTTTTTACAACAAGTTGTCACTAAATGATATATTGCTCACACATGCCATGGTTATATGTGGAATTGCACCCCAAAATACATTTTGCTGCTTCTCCTGAGTACGGGGATACCACATGTGTGGGACTTTTTGGGAGCCTAGCCACGTACAGGGCCCCCGAAAACCAATCACCGCCTTCAGGATTTCTAAGGGCGTAAATTTTTGATTTCACTCTTCATTACCTATCACAGTTTTGAAGGCCATAAAATGCCAAGATGGCACGCTGTTGCTGTCAAGATAAATAAATCCGCGCTGCAACTGAATGGCGTACCTGCTAAGCAAATGATGGTTAACAATAAAACAAAGTAACATTATAACAGTAAGACATACCATACCTGCAAAGCAAATACAAAAAAAAATAAATAAAAATAAAACATTTTTTAACGCAACTTGTGCCTAAAATATATATATGCCGAAGAATGGGGGCATCCACTCGCAAAAGGTAGGAGCAAATCGCTCCTCCGCCCCTGCTGCCCCCATGCTTCGGCATATATGCTCTTTTTTTTAACTGTGGTGGTGAAATCACCTCCGATAGCGCTGGAGTCACGGCTTTATGTATCGTGGGAGTCAAGATAAATAAATCCACGCTGCAGCTGAATGGCGTACCTGAAAACAAAAAAATGGTTAACAATAAAACACAGTAAACAGTAAAGTATAAAAAATTACATACCTGAAAAGCAGACATGATAAAACATAACAATAAAACATTGCAGAATAGAATACAGTAAAAAAGAGCAGAACACTAGAGAGAGAATAGAGAGAGAGAGAACAATAAAATGACAACTATTTTTGTTTTTTTATTTTATATTTTTTTGTGTATTGTTTTTTTTTTTTTTTGTTATAACTGTAACTTTTGTAACTGTAACCGGTTCCAGGTTCAGGTCTCTCAAAATTCGATGGCATCTTGGGAGACCCTGTGAAAGTGTGTCTAGTCTGTGCAATGCTGTACCCTATGCTAAAACTCAACTAGTGTATGGTAGCGCTCAAAATATTCACCAATGCAAAGACCAGGATTGTCAGGACAGGAGGCACAATAATAGCAGGTGTCACGCCTATATCCGCACTTTCTACAGACACAACATTTTCTTTGGGGGGCTCGTTGGGTAGGGGTACTCGGGAGAACATAAGGAAAATGTCTCTCATGCAGCCGGCTTACTGCATTTGGTTGGGGAAGATGAGGTGGGCACCTTCTGGAAACAGAAGGACTCCGACGATCTCTTCCTGGAATTTAAGGAAGGATCCAGTCTGTTCTAAGACTCTGTATAGCACATGAGAGTTCAGCAAAGCCAATTGAAATAAGTATACAGACACTTTTTTATACCAGCGTCTGGCCTTACGGGCAACTAGGTACGGCGCCAGCAACTGGTCGTTGAGGTCCACCCCTCCCATATTTTGGTTATATTCGTGGACACAGAGGGGTTTCTCCACAACACCTGTCAGGAGGCACAAGCCGCCTCCGTCCGCCGGGCTCCAGGGCGCATGCGCGGAGGACTCACGCTGCGCCGTACACCCGTTCGCGGCCCAATGGTGCGGCGCGCACGGGTGCGCGGCGGTCCCCGTGTGCGCGCCATGGCCGTGCGGGTGCCCGGCAGCGCGTCACACTGACGCGCTCGCCGGAGGGCTACATCTGACGGCTCCAGCACCCAGTCGGGTTGCTGGTTTGTCGTCAGCTGTGCCCTGTCCCCTGTACCTGCTATTTCCTTGTCTACAGTGTTTCCGGTGCTGAACTCTGCCTGTTAAACGGACTACCCTTGCTTGCCTGATACCTTGACCTCTGCCTGTTAAACGGATCACTCTTGCTTGCCTGATACCCTGACCTCTGCCTGTTAAACGGATTACTCTTGCTTGCCTGATACCCTGACCTCTGCCTGTTAACCGGATTACTCTTGCTTGCCTGATACCCTGACCTCTGCCTGTTTAACGGATTACGCTTGCTGGCCTGATACCTCTGAACCCTGCTTGATTATACGGACTTGCTCTGCTTGATATCCCGGTTCTGACCTCTGCTTGTATAACGGACTTGCCCTGCCTGATACCCCAGTTCCAGTTAACCACTTGCCTTGCAGCTTCTCCAGTGCCCAACGGCTACACGGACCTCCTTCGGGCTCGTCAGGAATCCAGCCACCACCGGAAGCCCGTGCCTCCGCGTGCCCCCAATTCCCTGTATCACTTCCAGGGGTTCGGGTGCGCGTAGTCGTAAGGGCGAGCCGCTCTCGGCATCTTGGCCTCAGTGAGTATAGTCCCGACAGTACAAACTAGCCAGATGTCCGAGGCCGACAGAGCGCGCTCTCCTTTGGAGATCCTGTGTCAACAGGTCTCCACTTTGGCCGACTCAGTCCAGAAGTTACAGGAGGGGTATACCCAGATTGACAACCGCCTCCAACAGATTACTGGGGTACTTCCCCCTGCTGCTGCAGTTCCGGCACCCAGCAATGAAGGTCCGCTTCCCCAGGCCACCACCAACCCTACAGTTGTCATGGCGCTTCCTGAGCCTAGGGTCCCTACACCCGAACGGTTCTCAGGGGACCGTAAAAAATTCAGAGCCTTCAAGAACGCCTGTTCTCTTTACTTTGCCCTCCAGCCCCGGACATTCGCATCAGAGATCGTCAAGGTGGGTTTTGCTATCTCGCTGCTGTCAGAAGAACCTCAGGCTTGGGCCCACGGCTTAATGGAACAGGGAAGTCCTGCATTAAATTCCATAGACACCTTCTTCGAGGGTATGTCCAAATTCTATGACGACCCTCAACGGAAAGCTACAGCTGAAGCCATCTTACACCACTTGTCCCAAGGGAGGAGACCTATTGAAGACTATACGGTGGAATTCCGTAAATGGGCGGCCGACATGAATTGGAACGAGCCGGCTCTTCGCTACCAGTACCGTCAAGGCTTGTCTGAACTCCTCAAAGATGAGCTAGCCAGAATGGAGACTCCTGATTCCTTGGAAGAGCTCACTCAGGCAGCCACGAAACTGGACAGGCGCCTGCGAGAACGCCGCTCGGAGCGGTTTCAGGGTCCACGCCCTACGTGGACGCCATTCAGAGCCCCACCTATGCCGTCACCATCTCCTACTACACCTCCTGAAGCTGAGCCCATGCAGCTAGGCCTGGTCAGGGCCCCGCTAACTTCGGAAGAGAGACAACGCAGACAGCAGTCCAATCTGTGTCTGTACTGCGGGGGAGCTGGACACTTCCTGCGCAATTGTCCAATAAGGCCCAGTAAGTTCCTACAGCCAAAATTGATGAATTACCAAGATAATAATGCTCCAAAGTCTTATGTGATGTTGTCTGTTTCCTTGCAGCTACCGGAAGGGGAGTCTCGCCTACCCGCCATCATTGATTCGGGGGCTTGTAGCTGCTTCATGGATGCAGCCTTGGCCCGCAGCCTCCGTATTCCCTTGCAAACAAAAGCTCAAGGTCTACAAGTGCATCTAGCTGACGGGTCTCTTCCTAGTTCGGGTCCAATCACCCAGGAGACCCAGCCTATCCTAGTAACCACCGACTCCGGGCATCAGGAGCTCCTACGGCTTGACCTCATCCATTCTCCCATCTTTCCAGTCATCCTCGGTCTGCCCTGGTTACAAGCTCATGATCCGCAGATCCAATGGAGCACCAAGGTGGTGTCCTTCTCCTCCCCATATTGCTCTGAGCATTGTCTCCCTTTAACCCCGAAGGTTTGTGCTACGGTTACCACTCCGCCAGACAAACTTCAGCAGATTCCCTCTGAATATCTGGAGTTCCAAGAGGTCTTTAATAAACAAATGGCCGACCGCCTACCACCTCATCGGCCTTATGACTGTCCGATCGACCTGTTGGCGGGATCAGTGATTCCGTTCGGTCGTATATTCCCTCTCTCCGAGACTGAACTGGAGGCGCTCAGACAGTACATCAATGAGAACCTGGAAAAGGGTTTTATTCGTCCCTCATCCTCACCTGCTGGAGCAGGGATATTCTTTGTCGGAAAAAAGGATGGGTCCCTTAGACCTTGTGTGGACTACCGGCAGCTTAATAATATCACCATCAAGAACAGGTACACTACCACTCATCCCGGAGCTATTCCAACGATTCCGATCTGCCAAGGTCTTTTCCAAATTAGACCTGCGGGGTGCCTATAACCTTGTTAGAATCAGAGCCGGGGATGAATGGAAGACAGCGTTCAGGTCCAGGTTTGGACACTTCGAGTACCTGGTGATGCCATTCGGGCTATGCAATGCTCCAGCCACCTTTCAGCACCTAGTTAACGATATATTCTGAGAATACCTGGATGACTTCCTTTTGGTCTATCTAGATGACATACTCATTTTCTCTTCCACGATTGAGCTACACAAGGAGCATGTCAAAAGGGTCCTCACTATATTAAAACAGCACAAGCTTTATTTGAAAGTGGAGAAGTGCGAATTCGAGAGGTCAGTGGTACAATTCCTGGGGTTCATCATATCGGCCGACGGGATCGCAATGGATCCCCAAAAGATACAAGCCATCCAAGATTGGCCAGCTCCATCCGATAAGAAAGGGGTTCAACGATTCATAGGATTCGCTAACTTTTATCGGAAATTTATTATCGGATTCTCAACCATTGTAGCACCCATCACCCAGCTAACCCGTCAGCACAATTCCTTCCGGTGGAGTGGGGCCGCACAAGAGGCCTTTCTGAAATTAAAAGACCTGTTTAGTTTGGCTCCAATTCTTCGCCACCCCGATCCTTCTCAGCCATTTGTTTTGGAGGTGGACGCCTCGGAAATTGCAACAGGAGCAATTCTCTCCCAAAGACAAGGGCCCAAAGCCATCCTTCACCCCGTTGCATTCGCTTCCCGGAGACTCAGCCCGCCAGAGTTAAACTACGACGTGGGTGACAGGGAGCTGCTGGCCATAAAATTCGCTCTAGAAGAATGGAGGTATCTGCTCGAAGGCGCATTACATCCAGTGATGATTTTTACAGATCATAAAAACCTTGAATACTTACGGACAGCAAAACGACTAAAACCCAGACAAGCCCGCTGGGCTCTCTTTTTTTCTCTCGCTTCAACTTCCACATATCCTACAGACCTGGCTCAAAGAATGGAAAGGCAGACGCACTCTCACGGATGTTCTCTGCAGAGTCCCAAACTCCAGAACCTGGTACAATCCTCTCTTCTCAAAACTTCCTTGGGGTGGCACAAGTGGATTTGATGTCGTCCATCAAATCATCATCCAACTCTTGCATGGAACCAGAGGTGCAATCCTTGAAAAGAAATGGTAATTTTTTTTGGATCCGTGGGAAAATTTTTGTACCTCGGGAGACACGGTCGCTAACCCTTAAGATGTGCCATGACCATAAACTCGCAGGGCACTTTGGAGTAAGGAAGACATCCGAGCTGGTCTCTCGTTCCTTTTGGTGGCCTGGGTGGAGACGGGATTGCAAGGAATATGTGGCATCCTGCCCTCTGTGTCAGCGGAACAAGGGTCGAAACGCCAAGTCTTGGGGTTTACTAAGACCTCTACCTATCCCCGAACGGCCATGGTCTGACGTCTCCATGGATTTCATAGTGGACTTGCCAGCCTCGGGGGGTTTTACCACTATTTTTGTCGTGGTTGACCGTCTCTCCAAGATGGCCCATTTTTTGCCCATGAAGGGCACCCCTTCGGCCTTAGAGACTGCCAATATTTTTCTGAAGGAAATCATCAGGCTCCATGGCGTACCAAAGAACATTGTATCAGACAGGGGTGTACAATTTACGTCCAAATTTTGGAGGGAGCTCTGCAAAGCCTTAAATATCAAAGTCTGCCTCTCATCAGCTTACCACCCTCAGAGTAACGGCCAAACGGAGAGGACGAACCAGACTCTAGAGCAATATCTGCGGTGTTTCTGCTCAGGATCTCAAGATGATTGGGCAAGCCTTCTCCCATACGCAGAGTTCGCGTATAACAATTCCGTTCACGCTGCTACCAACCAAACGCCTTTCTGGGCAAATTGCGGATTCCATCCCACCTTTCTGTCCAACGATGTTCCTGAGATAGCAGTCCCGGCAGTGCATGACAGAATAACCTCTTTACAAGCGAATTTCCAGAGGATTCAAACATGTTGCAAAGGGCTCAAACGGATTACAAGGAACAGTATGACCGGGGCAGGAGGGAAAATCCAACCTTTAAATTAGGAGAGGAGGTCTGGCTATCTACTACCAACCTTAAACTATCCGTGCCTTCTCGGAAATTGGGGCCCAAGTTCATTGGTCCTTTCCCCATCAAAAGGATTATCAACCCTGTGGCTATGGAGCTAGCATTACCAAAGACTTACAGAATCCATCCTGTCTTCCACGTGTCCTTATTGAAGCCCGTGGTGGACAGCACTTTTCCGGAAAGAGGGGAACTTCCTCCGCCACCAGTTAGGGTGGATGGAGAGAATGAGTTTGAGGTGGAGTCCATCCTTAACTGTAGGAAGAAGGGCAGACAACTGCAGTATTTGATCCAGTGGAAGGGATATCCACCTGAGGACAACTCTTGGGAACCCGCAAAGAACCTACATGCACCACGCTTAAGTCAAGCTTTCCACCGAGACCATCCGGAGGTGATGTCCAGTCTGGGCGTCTAGTGTCCGCCCTTAGGAGGGGGGCACTGTCAGGAGGCACAAGCCGCCTCCGTCCGCTGGGCTCCAGGGCGCATGCGCGGAGGACTCGCGCTGCGCCGTACACCCGTTCGCGGCCCAATGGTGCGGCGCGCGCGGGTGCACGGCGGTCCCCGTGTGCGCGCCGTGGCCGTGCGGGTGCCCGGCAGCGCGTCACGCTGACGCGCTCGCCGGAGGGCTACATCTGACGGCTCCAGCACCCATTCGGGTTGCTGGTTTATCGTCAGCTGTGCCCTGTCCCCTGTACCTGCTATTTCCTTGTCTACAGTGTTTCCGGTGCTGAACTCTGCCTGTTAAACGGACTACCCTTGCTTGCCTGATACCCTGACCTCTGCCTGTTAAACGGATTACTCTTGCTTGCCTGATACCCTGACCTCTGCCTGTTAAACGGATTACTCTTGCTTGCCTGATACCCTGACCTCTGCTTGTTTAACGGATTACGCTTGCTGGCCTGATACCTCTGAACCCTGCTTGATTATACGGACTTGCTCTGCTTGATATCCCGGTTCTGACCTCTGCTTGTAAAACGGACTTGCCCTGCCTGATGCCCCAGTTCCAGTTAACCACTTGCCTTGCAGCTTCTCCAGTGCCCAACGGTTACACGGACCTCCTTCGGGCTCGTCAGGAATCCAGCCACCACCGGAAGCCCATGCCTCCGCGTGCCCCCAATTCCCTGTATCACTTCCAGGGGTTCGGGTGCGCGTGGTCGTAAGGGCGAGCCGCTCTCGGCATCTTGGCCTCGGTGAGTATAGTCCCGACAACACCAGTCGCCGTAGTAATTTGGACAGTCGTGTCTGCATTAAGAGAGGTAAGAATGAAACATTCTTATTATCCCTCCACTTCATAGCGAGCAAGTTATTACACTTCAAGCAGGCTCTCTCCCCCAGCCTAAGATGGGAATCTACAAGCCGCTGGGGAAAGCCCCGGCGATTAGATCGCACGGTGCCACATGCTCCAATCTGATGATCAAACAAGTGACTAAAAAGTGGCACGCTCGTATAATAATTGTCCACGTACAAGTGGTACCCCTTTCCGAATAAGAGTGACACCAAGTCCCACACTATCTTGCCAGCGCTTCCTATGTAGTCAGGACAGTTTGTCGGCTCTACGTGACTATCTCTTCCCTTGTAAACCATAAAACTACATGTATAGCCTGTGGCCCTGTCACAGAGCTTATACATCTTGACCCCGTATCTGGCACGCTTGCTGGGACGGTACTGTTTGAATGACAAGCGGCCAGAAAACTTAATCAGGGACTCATCAAGGCAGACAACTTGATGGGGAGTAAACAAGTCTGCAAAACGTTGGTTGAAGTGGTTTACGAGGGGCCGAATTTTGTAGAGCTGATCGTATCCAGGGTCTCCACGAGGACGACAGAGTTCATTGTTGTTGAAGTGCATGAACCGCAAAATCAGCTCGTATCGTGCCCTGGCCATGGAAGCAGAGAACACGGCATATGGTGAATTGGGTCAGTGGACCAATATGACCACAACTCACTCTTTTTGGTTATGCCCATGAGGAGGGAAAGACCCAGAAAGATCTTAAATTCGGAAACCGTAATTGGTTTCCAATCTCTGGCAAGGGAGGACTCAGGAATAAGGGTGATGTGTTGACCAGCGTACAAATTGCTTTGGTCCACAATAGATCTACAGAGATCTTTGGTGAAAAACAGCGAATAAAAATAAAGTGACGTAAAATCAACTGTTTCCACATGAATGCCTGGTTGGCCAGTGAATGGAGGAAGTACGGGTGCTGCAGAAGTGGTGGGTTCCCTATTAGGATTGGCGAATGCAGCAGGAAGGGCACTATGGGCACGACGGGCCTGTGTTCGTCTTCTTGGTGGCAGCGAGACACTACTTGTGCTTGCCACCTCGCCAGCTTGAACTGCACTTATGGGGCTCGCACCGTCACCAAGTATTACTGTAGTGCTGGATGTACGACCAGGGTGTACTAGGCCGCTGGTGCTTGCCAGTTCACCAGAAGGAATAGCGGCGCTAGTACTTCTCTGCTCCATACGAGAGCCCTGCGGTTCTTGCACCTCAACAGCAGAAGAAGAAGATTGGGGTCTGGTACGCCTTCCCTTGGCAGGGACCACAACTCCGTCGTCAGAGCTATCTGCTGTCTGCAGGTTCGTATTCTGAGCCTGAATCTGACAGATGAGTGACTTCCTCTTCACTATCTGTCATGCTCAGAAACGTGTAGGCCTCTTCACTAGTGTACCTTCGATTTGCCATTTTGGGCTCTAAATTTAGTGGTACACTAGTAAGACTCACAGGCAAAAAAGCTCCTGACTGTTAGCGACTGTATCAAAACGCTACCAAAAAACTGTTAGCGATTGCAGGGATCAGGCATGACTCTGCGAACGCTGCAGTTATGTGTGTTTAGTGTTTTGTAAGTGACAGTGATCAATCGATACTGCACTTGGGTGGGCTGGGCTGGGCGGAGGGGCAAAACGCAGGTGCTAGCAGGTATCTGGGCTGATCCCGCTAACACTGCGTTTTTGGGAACCCTAAACTACTGGGGACGCTAGTATAGATCTGATCGGATCAGATATTGATCCGTTCAGATACTATACCACTAATGGAGGTGTATGCTGCGTGCGTGGGTGTTAGCAGTACTGGCACTAACCTGACGCTGGCTGGGGCGACGCAGACCCTATCTGACCCTAAAACCTAACTTATATCACCCGCCGGGCGATTAGGGGGTTAAACCTTTATTAGGTAATAAACGGCGGGTGCCCTGACACTATAAAAAAAAACTAACTAACCAGCGTCACCCGTAATAGTTATACGGTGATCACTGGTGAGAGGGTTAACTAGGGGGCAATCAGGGGGTTAAACCTTTACTAGGTAGTATATGGGGGTCCCTGACGCTATAAAACGCTGATGGCGAACCTTAATACTTACCTCCCTAACTAGCGTCACCTGTGACACTAATACAGCGACCATAAAAACGATCGCTTAGGGATACTGGCGACAGGCGGTGATCAAGGGGTTAAAACTTTATTAGGGGGTACCCTAGACCTAAAGGGGCCTAACATGAACTGCCCTACTACTTATAATTGTCACAAAATGACACCAATGCAGTAAACAGGAAAAAAAAAAAACTACTATTGGTGTCACTGTGACAGGGGGTACAGGGGGGTGATTGGGGGGTGATGGGGAGTGAAAAGTGTGCCTAGAGTGTTCTACTGTAAGTGTTGTGTTGGTGCAGACTTACTTGATGTCTCCTCTCCTCGGAAGCCCGAACGAGAAGGCTTCACTAGGAGAGATGACTTCACTTCCTCTGCCGCTGCTTACATTACAGCAGCAGAGGAAGCATTCCATTCGCCAGGAGCGATCGTGAGGGGGTGGCCATTAATCAGTGGCCTCCCCCTCACCTCGGATCGCTCCTGACAGTAATCCGACCGCCGCAGGCACCGGGGGGGTCCGATCAGACCCCCCGCCCGTGGGCAGACAGGGACGTACAGGTAAGCCCTTATGCCGGCCCGTGCCATTGTGCTGACGTACATCGGCGTGCGGCGGTCGGCAACTGATTAAGCACGTGATTAGGGGCCCATCCAGTTGTGTGACAATAACAAATGAATATTCACTATTGTCTTCCTGACTCTCCTCCCGGCCAATCAGGAAGAGGGTTCTGAGACCCATCACCGGATTGGCCGAAAGGAGAATCGATCCTATTGGCCACCTAGGAGGAGGAGGAAGGAAACGCACGGCGGAAGCCGCTGTGATGCCAAGGAGGAGGAGACGTAGGGGAACCCGCCGCCCATCGCCCGGAGGAAGCGACAGGATGGGGTAACTGCGGGGCTTGTGATCAATCGACTGACTGGGGGGTGGGGGGTCAGTGGTGCGGGTAATCTGACTGACCCGGGGGGGGGGCGTCCTCCTGGTGGCAAAAGTAACACAGTAAAAATAATGGCTGTACAAACGGATGTTTGCGCAATAAAACTAAACTGAAGAGATTTTTTTTATTTTTTACAGGTACTTACAGTATATAGCTCCATCAATTTACACAGCGCTTTACACATATATTGTATATTCACACCTGTCCCTGCCCTCAAGGAGCTTACAATCTAAGGTCCCTAACTCGTATTCATACATACGCATATGTATGGGACTATGGGGGGCGGACCTGCTCACGAAGAGAGTACCGACAACAACTCTTCCTGCAAGAAGCTGTCCCACCTGCCACATGTACATGCTTACAACAGGTTGCTAGAGAAACCTTTGTTACCCTTGGTAACCACTATCTTCACAACACAAAGCAATCTCCTGCGCTTGGGTGCCCGGTCAACTAAGTAAGTGGCGCAACCAACCCCCTTAGCAAGGTCAATGGAATGTCGCAGGTCTTGCTGGCCCCCTCAGAATAATGGGTATCCTTAGAACTGAAACATACAAAAAGAACAGGAGGGCGCACCGACCTTGTGTGTTACCAAAGATAAAATTTATTCAAAAAATATAACAAGAAATATACTCACAAACTCAACATGTTCTAGGCAGTGCATCCTCCTTTTGATACAGCCAGTATTAATGTCAAAATGGAGGAGGCACTGCCTAGAACATGTTGAGTGTGGGGAGTGTGCTCTCTCTGTATATAATCAAACAAATGGTAATAAAATTTTGGTACGGTATGGGGACACAACAGATGGCTTGTCGTGTGAGATGAAGGTTTTGTGCAGGCCATGTTTTGTTGTGGTGTTGTGCCCTGTGGGGGAGGCGGTGGCATGGCAGATGACTCCATGCGGTGAGAGTGGTTGGTGATTGCATGGCGACAGCAGCACATTGTATGCATCATGTGATGGATGGACATGGTGGGCGGAGCTTACTTGTGTAAGTGTGGCAGGCTCTGGGGGGCGTTTACCCATACATGTGATTGTGGGTACATTGAGGGAATGCTAGAGGAGGTCAAACTACTATCGCTATGGCTCTGAGTAAGAGGGTTCGCCCTCGTAACGCGTAAGCAGCTTGCGATGCCATTTGGTTCCTCCAAATATCTGGTCCAGGTTGTAGGCGTTTAGAGATACTGCTCGTAATTGCCAGAATATTGATAAGCCTTGTTTTAAAGCTCGTTTGTGAGTATATTTCTTGTTATATTTTATGAATAAATTTTATCTTTGGCAATGCACAAGGTCGGTGTGCCCTCCTGTTCTTTTTGTATATAACCACTGTATCTTCACACTGTCTTAACTTTTGTACCGGTATCTTCATACCCAATGTGCTTAGTGACCCGAGCTGTGACTATTTGTGCCCTTGAGTAATATAAAACCAAACAAAGGCAACGTTTCAAAAGCTTTAAGTTAAGTTCAAAAGAATAAGTTAACAGGTCAGTTCAACATAAAGTGCAGTCTTTTCCTAACTTCCCTAGTCCCCACCTTGTGGCTGCCCCAGCATACCTGCACAAAAAAAAGAGACCATTCTTGGCAGAGTCCATAATAGTAGTGTCCAGGATTGGCATCATTGGGGCAGACTGCAAGTTCCAGCAGCTCTTTCAGGCTGTAGCAGGGTCCTGAGGGCAGGCATACATCACTTGTCATCCTGAACGCGGCATAGGATGGCGGCAACACCAATAAGTTCTCATGTACGTGAGAGTTCCCGAGCTTCCACAGCTCTGGGCTCTCTGGGTATGGACCACTGTCCCTTTTTTTAACACAGAACCAGTGGGTCAAACCCAAGAAAGCCCACCAAGAAAAAAAACAGGAAACTCAATAAACCTTTATGTCTCCCAACTGGGGCAGCACAAACTCTACCTGCCTACAGCGTCAATAGCTGCTGGGGGGAGGATTCTGCTTTCTCCTACCTCCAATAGCAGCCTGCTGGGGAGTAACGACAGACTGCCCTTCTTCCTGTCGCCCATTGTCATGTGACATACTGTATCATGAGCAGAGATGGCAAGAAGGAGAAGCTGTCCTCATTCCTGGTGGGCGCTGCATTGAAAAGGAGATCTGCACTGAGTGAGTACACAGAAGGTAGGAGGACAACTTAGCCCTACACCTCCCTTCTCCTCCTTAGGACCCACAAGCACCTTTGAGCCTCTTCTGCCTATTAGAGCCCTGCAGCCTCATCCCACAAACATTGCATATATTTTGACGCAGCACGCCACTATTAACTCCAGTCCCTCCTCCACTCAGGAATGGCAATTTGCCATCCTCACCCTGGGCACTGGATGACAATGTCCCAACACTGGTTGCTATGGCATTCGTTGTTTTCTTGCTGCATTTTTCAAAATTAGTCATGGTCAACGGTCAGATTTTCCTATTGAATGAAAGCTGAGACTATATCGGTTGCTGTGGCAAATTGCTCCAAATTTGTTCCAGTTTTCATAAATCAGACTGCGCTAGTACCAGAACCAGCACAAAGCACAGGTGACTTCAGCCAATCTTGGCAGCTGATTTTTCTATGTATCTGTTTGTTCAAAGCCAAAGTAATCAAACAGCATGCACCAGATATAAATACATCACAGTGTCCAGCAAGACATGCTTCCATGCCATGGTCTCTGCAGGCAGATAATGCGAAAAAAGGCCAGCCAGCCAGACGTGCTCTTAGACAGGAAATTGAAGAACACAAAACAAAATCTAACATCACAGCTGTAAAGCAACATGAAAAAAAATTAAGTGCTTTATTTGTCGTTCACTCTATGACATTTTCCTCTATACTATTCTTGGCAGCAGCATCTCTACAGCTAGACACAGCTGTCCAGAATAAAGAATTCTCTCCATACTCTTGTTGGAAGTCACTCAACCTAAACATCCTTATGCTTTTTTTATGGTCCGTGATGAAGTTCATTCAAAGGAAGACATTTTTAATACCATAATGGATTGCTGTGTAATGGTTTTGTTGCTGCCATTACTATTTTTGGTTTATAATGGAACCATGCAGTTGTGTGGCCTGATCCTTGAATGACCAGATCTGTGGTCAGTTTGGAGGTCAAATGTGACATTTTTTGGGCAAGATGTATTATTTTATCTTTGAATGGATTTTATTTCATTATAGCAAAGATGTGTTTAGGGGCAATGCATTATGATTACAGAAAAGCATTGAACCCATTAAAGCTGGGTTTGGGAAAGGAAGCAGATTAAGTAGAATGCTTCACTACGAACCTGTGATCCAAACCAAATTTGTATTGATGGAATTGTTGTTATCAAAGCTTAAGTTTAGTTCTGACAAATCAACATAAGGGACATTACTCACTACCAGTGTGATGTTTTCATTGTGCTATTATCTCCTGGTTTAGTTAAAATCTTCCTACTTCAATTTCCCCTCTACTCCTACCACCATTATCTTCTGTTGTGGTGGGGGTTACTAGAGCTGAGGGAGCTTTGACAGGCACTAATTAAGAGTGCTTGACTATGTCCACCCCTTTCCACCCTATCCTCCATTCATAGAAACCTTACTACAGCTTCTATAAAATAATAACAATCTACGAATGAAGAAGAAGCCTTTGAATCATACACCCTTCCTCCATTTATAGATCGCATTGGTACCTTTAAAGTCCCAGCACATTTGACGGATTTGTTTCAATATTTTTGCACAGCAAAAAGCCCCAAATTGTCCACCCCCTAGAGTTCAATATTAGGCTCCATTCGCAAGGGCATCAAGCCACGCTATGAATTCCAGTGGCAAGAATCAACTGATTCCTGCAGCAGCCCAAAGTGTGTCCAGCCGCAATCACCGCAGGTAGAGCCCCTGATGATGAAACATCTGACAAAACGCGTAGGGAAGTTTGCTGATCAGATCCAGGAAGCTGATTTTGAATAGTACTAATAAATGCTTTACATGTGCTTTTTTACCATTATTTTATTAAACTGTTGTATTGGATTTTATACTATTGAGAGTGTTCCTTTTTTCTTTTCCCTGTATGCATTTCCTATGTGCTTAAGTCATAAGGAAAGCAGTGGGTCATAACCTTCTGGTAAGTATTCACTTGTGGCACTGACATGGCATGGACATCATAGTGACAATCACATGACTTGGAAAAGTTCTTTGTAATTTCACTGGCATTTGGGGGTGGAACTTTTGGTTTTACACTAACACTAGTCAAGTTTTCCTGATAATTTCAGCCTGAAATGTCGATGGCCTGTCTTTGCAATGTACAAACTTGGTGGCTGCAGCATTCCACACACAGCTGTCAATCCCAGTTGCAGGAATCGATAAGTGCCTTAAAGGTTCATTTACAGGGAACATAGACCTGAGGGCCATGATTATGCTTCTGGGGAGTGACAGGTGTTTCATGCAGCCATCCTGTCAAAATCAATAACAGGCTGAGAATCACAGTGGCAGTATGGATCTTCCCACACATCCCAGTGTTTACATTCATACAGGGAC
Organism: Lithobates clamitans; assembly: GCA_037952925.1. Lineage (NCBI taxonomy): Eukaryota > Metazoa > Chordata > Amphibia > Anura > Ranidae > Lithobates > Lithobates clamitans. Next base: position 7,823,184 of record JBBGZY010000053.1, on the reverse strand, counting down.
AGACATAAGCACTGGGATGTACAGGAAGCCCAACCACACAGCTGCTGCATCTCTCAGCATGTTAAAATGCAACCCATATGTAAAACATCTCTCATAATGTTTAGGTATTTCAACTGTGCATTTAACAGTTCATCTATAGATCATCATTAGGTTTAGGGTCAGGGGCTAGATTAAAGTAGTATTTAGCTTTACATACTGATTACAAAAAATAAACATTTGCCAGTAAACTATTTGTTAAATAGTTAAATTGCAGTTTACAACTTTCAATGTTGCAGCTCCTGCTCTCTAAGTACTGCTTCTCTGAACTTCTGGTCTTTACAGGAAAGAGCTAACAGTGGACAGTGCAGTCTTGAGCCAGTCTGTTAGTTTAGAAACAGGAGTGGGGGGAGGCAAAGGAGTGTTCTGCCATCCTAGGCTACAGGGATGTGTGTTTCCATTGATGCACACAGTGTAAGGAGACACAGCTGTAGTCCCTGCATAAGAGTGTAGGAGTCTGCTGCTCTCTACTGTCTGTAAGTGACTCTGAGACTCTATGTTCATAGAGATTTTGTATAACTTCCTGTCTTTGTGTGTCTGGATCAGAAAACCCAGAGGGAGGAAGTGGAGAGAGACAGAGAACTGAGCCACATGACCTTTTACACACAGGGGCTGCTACTGCTGTTGTATTTTCACCCAGGCTAGAAGTGGAGACTACTAGGCAAGTATTCCTATACCCTTATGCCACATACACACAATCAGACATTCCGACAACAAAATCCTGGGATTTATTTCCGACGGATGTTGGCTCAAGCTTGTCTTGCATACACATGGTCGCACAAATGTTGTCGGAAATTCCAATCGTCAAGAACGCGCTGACGTACAACACGTGCGACAGCACTATAAAGAGGAAGTTCAATAGCCAGTGTGCCCCCCTTTGGGCTCCTTCTGCTAATCTCGTGTTAGTAGAAGTTTGGTGAGAGACAATTCGCGCTTTTCAGCCTCATGCTTTTCAGATCGTTACTGCTCTTCAGTTTCTGCTTGTGGGTTTGTATCTGGTTTTCAGTGTGTGTAGTCAGTTCGTATCTGGTTTTCAGTGCGTATTTTTATATTACGTATTTGATTCACAGTGCGTTCTTGTCCACTCGTTTCTGAATTTCAGCTCGCTTTTCTCAGGCCTTTCTGATTTTCGGTGCGTTCTGTTAGTTCGTTCTGACCACCCGACCGATTTTAAGCCATGTTACGGGTACACACTCATCGTAGAGTTCGTGCTGTGCAGGGGCTTGGTGTTGGGGTTCTTACTTTGACCCAAGCCCAGTCCATGAAAAGGACGAGGAGGAGTTCATGGATGAAGAATTGATTGCTCCAGCATGACCAATTCTCGCACATGCCTTTGTTGCGGGAGATCCGTGAGAATAATCCTGATGATTTCAGGAATTATCTCCGGATGACGGACCCCCTTTTTCACCGTCTGTTGACTTTGCTGTCCCCTTAAATTACGAAGCAGGACACCTGCATGCGGCAAGCCATCACTCCTGAGCAAAGGCTTGTCGCCACCTTGCGGTACTTGGCGACGGGGAAAAGTCTGCAGGACATCAAGTTCTCGACAGGCATCTCCTCCCAGGCTCTCAGAATCATTATTCCAGAGACCTGTTCTGCCATCATTCAGATCCTGCAGAAGGACTATATTAGGGTAACTTTATCCTTTAACATCACATTATATGTATTTAAATAAATTTATTTTTTAAATAAATTTGTATTTTAAACTGAAAAATATTTCCTTTGAGTTACTGCTTGTGTTTCTTTTAGCTGTCTCCTAGGTTATCCAATGGGCTTTTTTTTTTTTTTTTAGCCATTTTCTTCAATAGTACAAACGTAATTTCTTGGATACTTGAGGTGAGAATCTCTTCTTCAACTTACTATTATGTTATGGTTCTGCTACACACACACCATGTTTTTGTTGTTATTGTATGTAATGCATTAATGATAATATTATTCATATTTTTCAGCACCCTGAATTAATTTTTTGGAGTGACGAAAATGGCCTAATTGATGCAAATTATAAAGCACTGTGGGTGTTATTTACTAAAGGAAAATCATACTTTGCACTACAAGTGCACTGCAAAAGTGCACTTGAAAGTGCACTGAAACTGCACTGAAAGTGCATTTGTAGTGCAAAGTGGATTTGCCTTTAGGAGATAACCCCCATTATCACTGTAAACACCAGCTTAAGCCAAAAACTGCTATTGAGCATTGAAAGAAGAAGCCACACATTGTTGAGTAGAAAAAGTTTTACTCTGTGCACATTCACATGTGCGTTTAGAGAAGGGTTTTTGAACAAACAATCATATTTTTTTGAATAAAATTTTTTTTTGGGACAGTAGAAATATCCTTTTTTGTGGTAAACAGGCATGTTTTTAAAAACATAAAACAATACACAACTCAGGAACTTACAAAGTTCAACTTTGATAAATTGAAGGCAATATCAGACATTAGTATGTCCAAACTGTGTTGATCTTGCCTTCATCAGATGAGGTGATCTCACCCCTGTAAAAGCCAAATTTTGAAGATGCACACAAATTGGGAGTCAAAATGGGGATTTCCCTCCTGATCCTATGCCTAATGTCAACATGTGCTAGCTCCCATCATGGGGAATCAATGGACGTGTTTTGAGGGTGCAACCCCTTCCTCTCACCTACTTTAGTTGCGAGGAAGGGGTTGCACCCACAAAACGCGTACCTTGTTATACTGTGGTGGCAGATACCACATGTTGACACACTGTGTGCATCTTCAAAATTTGGCTTTCAACATTTTTTAGAAAAGTTATAATAAAAAAAAAAAATTCAAACATTTGGCTGTGTTTTATATTCTGCCTAAAACACCAATGATGTTTTTGAGTTCTTTTTCCACATCACTGATGTATTCCTTTATCTTCTGTAAATCCCGATTGCACACCATGATCTCCCCGATGAGAACGTGTGCACTTGCACTTGTGAAATGAGATTCTTCTTCCACAACATCCACATCACCTAAAATAAAAAAACACACCATGTATTAGAAATATGCAGGCATCCATCTATTATCTGAAGCTGTGGTCTCAGACACTCACCTGTTGTGGTCATAATTTCGCCGACTTCATAAACCTCTCCTTCCTCTATATCCTGAGGTTGTGGTTTTGGGATTTCCCCTTCTTTAGGAGGTTGTGGGTCTCTGGTGTCCTCTGATGTCCCGATTCTTTTCTCCCCTATGTGAATAAAAAATAGGTATACTTAGCAAACAGATATTTGAGGCAAGAAATAGGATTATGAAACATTGCTTGGAAGTGTCGTACAGTTGTCTGTTTTGGCAGAGTTCCAAGCTAAAGACATGATTTTTTGCCTTTATTAAAGCTGGAATACTTACCTTTTTGGGTAAATTTTCACACATGGAGACACCCCTAGTATCCACTGAAGCACCTGTGTGGGACACCATAAAAAGGTTGTTATGGTGTCCCACACTAGTGCTCCTGCGTCCAGATGTGTAAACAGCTGCTGAGTGTCCTCTCCTTACACTGAATCATGTTTGTAATTCATTCTAGTTACAAACCCATCTAGACAACAATGTCCTAAACTTCTTTAAATCCAAATAGGCATGAACAAATGTAGTTAACCTGCATCTGACAAAAACATTGTATTAGTGGTCGAACGAACGATGTTTACTACGAACGATTTACTGTGCCCACAAACCTGAAACTTATCATTTTAAACTGTACAACAGTAAAGAAAAGCACATGGAGCAGCACGAACGTAATAAGAATAATAGGAACACACGACAAAACACTTACTTTTTTGCAGCACTCTCTTGATTCTTCTGTACTGATCCTGCTCTTTCAATTTGAGGTCTGACCATCGTTTCCTCAGTTGATCCTTGGATCGCCATACCCCAAAATTCTTCTGCAGACTTTTCACAACTTTAGTCATGATCTTGGCCCTTCTGACATTTGGGTTTGGGTACGGTACATGCTTCCCGTCATAGTCGGCCCTCTTCAAGATGCCCAACATCTCCACCATCTCTGCAAAGGACATATTAGAGGCCTTAATAGGGATCGGGACATTTGTGGCTCTGGGCTTTGGTCGTTGCTGCTGTCTTCATGCACTTGTTCTTTCTCCGCCATGTGCTCTCCCACTGTGCCGAAAGAGAAGGGACGGGGAATTTATTATAAAGAAGGTCAGGGGTGGGTGGAGTTTCACGCATGCGCAGTGTATATAAAGCGTAACACGCGTGTGGCATACATACGATCTGTGAGCAGAGGACGGAGTAGCGGAAGCGCCGATCGTTCTAACGAAGGTACAATTTTAACTTGGGGCATCAGTGGCCTATACTGCTTATAGATTGAGGCCTATATTGGGACAAGATTATGCGAGTTTGGCCTGACATTAGGGTTTGTCTTGTGTTGTGTCTTGCAGATAAAATGGATAGATTCAACGATCATGATTTCCTCCCCCAATTCATTGATTTGTACAGAGAGCTGCCCTGTCTGTGACAGACAAAACACCCCTTTTATACAAATCGACTAAAGAGGAAGGCAGCACTGGATAAATAGCTGGAATTTGTGAAGCCGCAGATCCCCACGGCAGACATCAACTATTTGAAGTGCAAAATTGGTGGCCTGAGGAGCACATATAATAGGGAGCGCAAGAAGGTCCAGGATTCCCAGAGATCAGGAGCAGCAGCACAGGACATTTATGTCCCCAGGCTGTGGTACTACGACAGACTGCGATTTCTATCAGACCAGACTGAAATCAGGCCATCACTCTCAACCCTTCTTTCCACTCTTCATTCCACCCCAGCTGAGGCTTCGGACATCCAACCTGGGCCTTCCACCCAGGAAGAAGATGTGGAGGAGCCAGCTTGAGTCAGGTATAGCAGTGTTCAACATATTTCTCAAAATTGTGTGTGATTGATGAACAATGAATTAAAACTATGTCCCTTTTTCATACACAGGAAATCCTCAGTCAGGAGGAGGCTGTAGAAAGTGACAGCCAGGAGGTGGCGGGGTAAGTGGCAGCCAGGAGGTGGCGGGGGTAAGTGGCAGCCAGGAGGTGGCCGGGCCCAGTAGCCTGACCGAATCCCAGGTCCCTCCCCTCTGCCTTCAACAAAAAAGGCCCAGGAAGGGGAGGAGCGTGGAGGAGTCAGCACTTGGGTTAATTCGGCAGGCTTCTGTGGCCCTCAGAACCACCCCCAAGTCTTCTTGAGGCCTATGCCTGCATGGCTGCCAACAAAATGCAGGAAATGGAGGTGGGCCAACGCCTCTTTTGTCAGGAAGTGATAAATATGGCCCTAAATAAGGGGTTGAGAGGCAAACCTACAAACAAAACCCACCTGTGTGAGTTGGACCATCCTCCTCCTCCACCACCTCCACCTCCTGCCACAACTCCAACACCAGAGCCACAGCCTGGAAGCAAGCATGGAAGAAAGCGTGTAAGGAAGACAAGAGAGTGATGGACTGGGTTCGGTCTGGTCTGGCAAAAGACGCAGGCTGTTGTAAGCCCACAGCCTGGGGATATGTCACCTGTTGCTGCTCCTGATCTCTCTGAGTCCTGGACCGGATTGTGCTCCCTATTAAATGGACTCCTCAGGCTCCCAATTTTGCCTGTCAAATAATTGATGTGTGCCCTGGGGTACAAAGGCTTCGCTAATTTCACCAGTTTATCCAGCGTTGCCTTCCTCTTTATTTTGTTATGACCCTTAATAAATGTATATATTTTTTCTTAAATCATTGGCTATGTGTTATAATTAAAAAAGGACAGTTTGTTTGTGAGAGGGCAGGTACATTTCAAAAATACAATGTCAAATTAACAAGGGACACCAACACCAACCAATCTCTTTGAGGTTAAAAAATACAAGATAATAATGGTGTTGTGGTAACTTGACACACAAAACGAAAAAAAATATTATGGAGATCACTAGAAAAAAAAATAAAAACAGGAGATCTTGATTTTAAAAAAAAGTAGATCACTATAAACAAAAAATATAAATCTTCTGGAGATCTGGCGAAAAAATAAAAAATATTATTCATGAGATCATGAGAAATAATAAAGAAATCAGTTTGTCAGAACTCTGTGTGAATATCAGCAGCAAAACAACTTCATAATTGTAGCATTATAAAGAAGAAGAGAATGCGCTGCATTGAAAGATTTCACAATTTGCAGTGTGACGAATGTGCTATCTCCATTACGAACGCTAGTTTTACCAGACCGACCGCTTCCGTCTCGTACTTGGTTCAGAGCATGCATGGAATTTTGTGCGTCGGAATTGTGTACACACGCTCAGAACTTACGACAACGGATTTTGTTGTCGGAAAATTTGAGAACCAGCTCTCAAATTTTTGTTGTCGGAAATTCAGACAAAAAATGTCCGATGGAGCCTACACACGGTCAGAATTTCCAACAACTAGCTCCCATCGAACATTTGTTGTCAGAATGTCCAATCGTGTATACGCGGCATAATAGTTTATCTGCAGCTGCCCAGAGCTTGAGTGTGTATCTATAGCCTTGTAACAGACATTCATGTATGTTTGTCCTATTGTTATTATTTCACATGCACAGTGCCAAATAGCTTGGTCTGTACTACTGTATTTGTGTAAAGGTAATTTTCGGGTATATTAATAGGTGAACTTGTTTACTGCAATAGAGTATATATGCAATAACGCTGTCCTTTCTCAGCTGGGATTCTATAGCTAGTTTTAGCTCTGTGCTCAATAGGTTTAGGCATCCAACGGCTACTTCTGGTAGTTAGAGGTCTGGTTGCATGTCAGATTAGAAACTACTAAGGAGTAAAGTGCAGAGTAGATAGGTTGAGTCTGAGTTCCAGTGCCATACTACAGTTTCTGCGTGTGAGAAGTTGCGTTCCAGCATGGTTGGACAATGGCTGTAGTGTTCCCCTATTACTGCAGATCTTGTCTACAGGTCTCTGACACCAAGACAAATGTAGGATCACAATCATCCTCAGGGACCCCTGCAGCTGGTTTTGCAGAAACATTCATTTGGATTTATTTCTAATTATAACTAAATATACCCAGGTATACGTGCATAATTCCACCAGGACTTTTATCGGCTCTTTTGATTTTTTTTTTTCACAATAAAGTTTATTGTATATAAAAGAAAAAGGAGTAATAGGTACATTGAAAGTGGGTATTACAAATACCCAAAATGTAAGAGTTTTTAACATGGAATAAGAATATTACATCATGGATGTCAAACTGTTAACAGAAATGTAGTATAAGGCACAAATATAAAGACAAAAGATAAATAGGACAATAAAATAGTGTACAGATAAAAGATTAATAATTTTTGGGATTCTGTTTGAAAACAAGCTATATAGCTAAGGATTTAAGCATTTTGTGTGTATAAAATGAGGTTTCAGATGTTTAAAGTAGAAATAAATATTTGTATCAAAAATTGCATATACAGAAGTAGATAAAAGAGGAGTATTTTAATTGCATGAGAACGAAAGCCTGAAGGAGTATTAAGCATTTGTTAGTTCTCTAAAGGTCTCTGAAAGGGAGAAAATAAGCCAGGGTTGCCATCTGAGGTGAAATTGGGTTGAATTTTCTCTCTTAATAGCTATAGTTTCTTCCATTTCATATATTGATTTGACTTTCAGCAGCCAATCTTTAATTGATGGGATATTTTTTGTGTGTCTCTTTTGCTAATAATGCCATTTGAACATTGAATGTATGTACTATTATCCTTTTCCTTTTATAGAGATTGTGTTATTTCCACAATGGTGTGCATTTATATGCTTATGGTTAATTGTATATGCTGGTTGCAGTGGTTCCTCTGCTCCCAACTACTTAAATTAGATTACTGGTTAATTTCCCAGGAAGGGAACCCCTCTGTTCACAGAAGCCCTGTCTTGGGTGGAGGCACTCCCAACTTTATTATAAAACCCCCTCTTCCACATAGCAAAGGTTCTAGTTCTCTTATTTGCCTACAAGTTTAACACAATGTCCTGTGGGATATACAGTAGGTAATTTGTCTTAACTGTAGCCAGGAGCCAGCTATCTTACATGCAGTATCAGAAGATACTTTGCAACATTGCTGCAGTGAAACTGTTTCCCTCTGGTGTCATCATATCCTGCCAGCAGAGTGATTAACACCAGGAAGCAAAGCATACAGGGAATTGTAGTTCTAAGACTCAAGGTTCACATTGAGATTGCATTGTTTTAGGACTACAACTTCCAGACTGCTGGGAGAGAATATAAAAAGGCTGATCTAGGCCTAGATTGTTGTCTCGGGACGCCGGCCTGGATTTGCAAGCAGGGGCTCTGTGTTGGAGAGTGCTGAGGCTGAGTTGCAGCCTGCACAAGAAGACTCACCACATGTGCATCCTTGGAGCACCTGCGGACAGCACTCCTTTACTGTCCAATGGCAGCCTGGAGGCCATTTCTGCTCCATCTGAATCACACAGTAGCTGATCCAGGTAGGCCACGGCAGAGGTGGGATGCCATTACCTGAGCCAGGGAACAGCTTTATCTGTTGCAGTATTTGGTGGGCGGGCACCTGCCCATTTAATTACATAGAAACTGTATACAGACACCATTGTCTTTGTTCATCTCTGGTATTTGTAGTACCACTGGATACAAGCTCATTTAATCCCAAACTGCTTTACCAGTGCCCACATTTGCAGGAACCACTACACCCTGCTGAACAGTCATTACATTTCATCTGCCTTATCAGGATACTGCTAGTATCCTACATTCCACTATGCCTTACCATGATACTTTCAAGTACACTTTATCTTTCCTGCTCAACAGGACACCAAGTGTACCAATGCCAGGCTAGCCAAAGATCCTGGAAATCTGCATTGTGAGGAACCTTTCTGTTACTCTTTCAGCATCAGTAGATTAGTGATTCCACTGATTACCTTTAAAGGGAACTCTCACATTAATTGTTAAAGTGATAATTTGCATTTGTGGCCTATTGACTCACATGATCTTTGCCTGGGTCTGTGATTTCAGGATTTGAGGGAAACAGGCCGACCGTGTTTAAGCCAGATCTGTCCCCCTTTATGCCTGATCACATAGGCCACTTTAGAGGCATTTAAGTTGTTTGACTTTGCTATTTTGAAGTCTACATTTTGTTTTGATTCACACCGTTAAATATCATAGTTTGCCATTCTTCACTATTGAGTTATCAGACTACTGTTTGTTTGATTGTGGAAAGTCTCCCAGTAAACAAACTTCCTATTCACCATATTTGTGTCTGTTATTACTGTGTTTGCAAGTACATTGTTTGCTAGGTGTGCCAGAGGGGCTGGGACAGTTCTTGGGGTTGAGAGGCAGAGTACAGAACCAACTATATTTAAAGTGGTTGTAAACCCTTATACACCACTTTTGCCTACAGGCAAGCCTATATTAAGGCTTACCTGTAGGTACTGGAAATATCTCCTAAACAGTTTAGGAGATATTTACCATATATGCTTGCGCCAACGTCATCAGCGCATGGGCACTAAAGAAAGGGCACGATCGTGCCGTTTCTATAGGGCCCCTGCCGTGACCGTCGGCTCCCGTGCGCATGCGTGGGAGTGACATCACATGACTCTGGCCAGTCAAAGAGCCAGAGTCCACAGCCCGAAAGGAAGAGGGGTGAAGATGGACGCAACCACCAGCGGGGACATCGTGGGCTTCGTTTGCAGGTAAGTGGCACATAACGGGCTGGTATGCGATGCATACTAGCCCAATATGCTTTTACTTGGCAGGGGAATAAAAAGGAAGTAAAACCCATCAGTTTTACTCAAATTAGTTCATGTAAAAATGAATACACCCCATAACAAAAACTACTACATCTAGTATTTTGTATGACCTCCATGATTTCTAAGGACAGCACCAAGTCTTCTAAGCATGGAATGAACAAGTTGGCAACATCTATCTTTTTCCATTCTTCAAGAATTACCTCTTTTAGAGCCTGGAGGAGAGTGATGCTCATCTTGTCTCTTCAGAATTCCCCATAGGTGTTCGATTGGGTTCAGATCAGGAGATATACTTGGCCACTGAATCATTTTGACCCTGTTCTTCTTCAGAAATGGAACAGTAGCCTTTGATGTGTGTTTTGGATCATTGTCATGTTGGAAAAGTGCAAGACGACCAAGGTAGCATCTTCTCTTTCAATATAGAGCGGTACATCTGTGAATTCATGATACACTCAATGAAATTCAGCTCCCTGACACCAGCAGCACTCATGCAGCCCCACATATGGACACTGTCAACACCATGTTTCACTGTAGACACCATGCATTTTTCTTTGTACGCCATAAAGTTTTGAAGCCATCAGTTCCAAAAACATTTATCTTGGTCTCGTCACTCCAAAGTACAGAGTCCTAGTAGTCTTCATATTTTTAGCATGGGCCATGGCAGTTTCTATGCGGGCTTTTTTGTGCATAGGCTTTAGAAGAGGCTTCCTTTGTGGATGACACCCATGCATGCCATTCCTCTGCAGTGTACTGAACACCGTATTGTGTCGTGGGAAACATTCACCCCAGTTTGGCTTTCTACTTATTTAGCATACTGCAGTGAACATGCATTTCGATTTTCTTCAACCTTTCTCATCAGAAGACGCTCCTGTGTTAACTTCTGTGGACAGCCTGGACATCTCTGTGAGATGGTTTCAGTCCTATCTTTGTTAAATTTTTGTATCACTTTTGCTACAGTATTCTGACTGATAAATTAAGCTTTGCTGATCTTCTTGTAGCCTTCAAGTTTCTTGTGTAAAGAATTTTTTTTTCTCTCTCAGGTCTTGTGACATTTCTTTTCCATGTGGTGCCATTGCTGACAGCATGAAATGGGAAGGGGTTTAATTTGTTAACTAACACTCTTTTATAATCAACTGTCTGCTGGACACCTGTTTAATGAATTCTTGTTAATTAGGATTTTATCTAAAATTTAGCTTTTCTCCTAAGACTTTCATTGGGGTGTATTCATTTTTGCAGCATGTTCTTGAATGAATTTGTTAGGAAAAATACTTATACATACACACACACACACACACACACACACTATGAACTTTAATGGCATCCCTGTCTTACTCTGTAGGATTCAATATTGAGTTGGCCCACCCTTTGCAGCTATAACAGCTTCAATTCTTCTGGGAAGGCTGTCCACAAGGTCTAGGAGTGTGTCTATGGAATGTTTGACCATTTTTCCAGAAGCGCATTTTTGAGGTCAGGCACTGATGGAAGAAAAGGCCTGGCTTGCAGTCTCCATTCTAATCAGTCTCATCCCAGTCATGTTGGAACAGGAAGGGGCCATCCCCAAAATGTTCCTACAAAGTTGGAAGCATGAAATTGTCCACAATTTCTTGGTATGCTGACGCCTTAAAGGGGATGTAAACCTTAGTGTTTTTCACCTTAATGCATCCTAAGCATTAAGGTGAAAAAACACCTGCAGTGACCGGCCCCCCAGCCCCCCCCCCCCGTGTTAATTGCCTGAGCCCTGGAACTTGACCCGATGGGGACGTGCTGTCTCTCTGCCCGGGGTTCTCAGCTCTTGATTGGATAGATTTATAGCAGCGCATCAATCAGCCGGGGGGCGGGCCCGAGTCATACATTTTTATTTATTTATTTATTTATTTCAGGTACTTATATAGCGCCGTCAATTTACGCATCGCTTTACATACACATTGTACATTCACATCAGTCCCTACCCTCAAGGGGCTTACAATCTAAGGTTCCTAACTCACATTCATACATACTAGGGACAATTTAGACAGGATCCAATTAACCTACCAGCATGCCTTTGGAGTGTGGGAGGAAACCGGAGTACCCGGAGGAAACACATGGACTGGACTCAGGAGCGTGCCCGCAAGATAACCCCCTCGGGAGAGCGCTTCTCCTAGGGGGCTATCCGATGTGGGGAGGAGCCAGAAGAGGATGTTCAGGGCCACTCTGTGCAAAATGAGCTGCACAGTGGAGGTAAGTATTATATGTTTGTTATTTAAAAAAAATAAAAAACGAACCCTTATGCCCCGTACACACGGTCGGATTTTCCAACGGAAAATGTGTGATAGGACCTCGTTGTCGGAAATTCCGACCGTGTGTAGGCTCCATCACACATTTTCCATCGGATTTTCCGACACACAAAGTTTGAAATCAGGCTATAAAATTTTCCGACAACAAAATCCGTTGTCGGAATTTCCAATCGTGTGTACACAAATCCGACGCACAAAGTGCCACGCATGCTCAGAATAAATAAAGAGATGAAAGCTATTGGCTACTGCCCCGTTTATAGTCCCAATAATGACCAACTGAGAAATGCATCCCAGCTTAGTCTCTCTATAAATTTATGGCAGCTTATGGGGTGGCGCAGACAGGGGCAAGGCGCAGACATCATGGATCTGTCCTGAGTGGCTCTGTCACGAGTGATGCGCAGTTTCACCGATGGAGTTATCAATTCTGATCATGTCTTCTCTGCTCTTTTGTCTCCTATCTCCTATCCAACTGTACATCCCTACTGAACTGACTTTGCTGAGTCTGCTGTTAATATTTTTGGTAATTGTCTCCTATCTCCTATCCAACTGTACATCCCTACTGAACTGACTTTGCTGAGTCTGCTTTTAATATTTTTGGTAATTGTCTCCTATCTCCTATCCAACTGTACATCCCTACTGAACTGATTTTGCTGAGTCTGCTGTTAATATTTTTGGTAATTGTCTCCTATCTCCTATCCAACTGTACATCCCTACTGAACTGACTTAGCTGAGTCTGCTGTTAATATTTTTGGTAATTGTCTCCTGCTGCCATATCTTTAAACTTCCATATTTACTGCTAGCTCTATAACAAACACACTGCAATAGCAATATTACTGGTGATTGATTCTCAACTCCATGTGGCTTGAGTGATCAAGAGAGGTAATTAGCTTTACGACCCTAGCCTGTGTCTGTAGCTGGTCTGGCCCTGGCCATCTCCTCCCCATATTCAGGTGTCTCACATCAGACCCAATAATGACCAACTGAGAAATGCATCCAAGCTTAGTCTCTCTATAAATTTAAAGCATCCTATGGGGTGGCGCAGACATAATGGCTCTTTCCTGAGTGGCTCTGTCACGAGTGATGCGCAGTTTCACCGACGCAGTTTAACGAAAGCAGGATAACTAAAGCTGCGTGAACAACAACAAGAACTCTGCTCCAATCTGCAAAACGACAAGAAAACCAGCTTTGACATTTATTTTAGATTAGGTTAGTTTTCCACTCTCTATCCACTAACATGCTCCTTATTCTCTTCCTTCTCACATTGGTGTCTTCTATCCTCAAATTATCTTTACTCTACCCCTCCTCTCTTCCCTGCAGCATGCACATATCACCCTCACTCCTACCCTCTCCCTACTATGGCACCCATCATCTCCTGCAGTTGCTGCACCCACATGCTGACATAAACACCAGAGCCACTAGACACGTGCGCTCATGCACATCCCACTCCCACCTTGCCTTCCTCACCCTCCTCCTTCTCCTAGTCTCAGGTGACATTTCTCCTAATCCTGGTCTGCCATTTTCCAAATGCAAGCCACATATCCAATACCCCTCCCCCTCTGGCAACCACCACAATCCACTCAGTTTAATTTCTACCCCCTGCTTCCTCAAAGCAGCCCACCAATCTCATGTGCCCTTTGGAATGCCCGCTCCATCTGTAACAAGCTAACATCTGTACATGACCTCTTCATCTCTCATGGCTTGAACATACTCGCCATAACAGAAACCTGGCTTCAAAATTTTGACTCAGCTTCTCCTGCTGCCCTCTCCCATGGTGGTCTCCATTGGACTCACTCCTCCAGACCCAACAGACAGAAAGGAGGTGGAGTTGGCTTCCTTCTGTCCCCACAAAGCACCTTCCAAGTCCTTCCTGTCCCTCCTTCTCTATCCCTCTCTTCTTTCGAGATGCACTGTATTCGTCTGTTTTCTCCCATTTCTCTGAGGATTGCAGCAATTTATAGGCCTCCAGGACCGGTATCGCGCTTTCTTGATGACTTTGCTGCCTGGCTACCCTACTTTCTCTCCTCTGAAATACCCACCATTATTCTTGGTGACTTTAACATTCCTGTCAATGTTAACAGCCCAACTACAGCTAAACTTCTCGACTTAACCTCATCTTTTGACCGAACCCAATGGACACATACTTCCACTCACTCCAATGGTAATACCCTTGACCTTGTATTCTCCCATCTCTGCAACCCTGGCAACCTCACCAACACCCCCTTTCCTCTATCTGATCACAACCTCATTACTTTCACTGTATCCTTGCCTCCAACCACCCATCCCTCCAAGCAGCAAACAATTACTTGTAGAAACCTGCGCCACTTTAACCCTTCTCTTCTCTATTCTGCTACTGACCACCTATATGACATAATCTCTCCCCTGTCCTGTCCTGACCTGGCCACTTCTGTCTACAACAGTTCACTCTCATCCTCACTAGATGCACTTGCTCCTCTAACCACACGCAGAATCAGGCCCCGACCGTTACAACCCTGGCAAACTGACAACACTAGAAATCTCAAGAGACATTGCCGTGCTCTTGAACGACTGTGGCGTAAAACCAAATGCCTGCAAGACTTCACCCTATATAAATCTGCCCTTCTAAAATACAATTCATGTCTCCATGCTGCCAAACAAGCCTACTTTGTCTCTCTTATTAATTCCTTGTCATTCAGTCCCCGTCGGCTCTTCTCAACCTTTAACTCTCTGCTTCGTCCACCACCCCCTCTACCCACTAACTCACTCACTGCCCAAGAGATTGCCAATCACTTCAAAGACAAGATCGATGCAATTTGTGAGGACATCTCCACTGTGCGTACTTCTTCCCCACCCATCATACCTTGCCTAGCAGCACATTCAACACTCTCCTCTTTTGAATTGGCTACTACGGAAGAGGTTACAAAAATTTTCTCGGATGCCCACCTAACCAATTGTCCCTTGGATCCTGTTCCCTCACAACTACTACGGTCACCCTCTTCTTCTATCCTATGCTCCCTCACCCACATCTTCAATCTCTCCCTCCCTAGTGGCATTTTCCCCTCCCCTCTAAAACATGCGCAGATCACTCCCATTCTTAAAAAGCCCTCACTGGACCCTACCGACCTGAACAACTTAAGACCCATCTCATTACTCCCATTCAACTCTAAACTTCTAGAACGCTTAGTCTACAACCGTCTTAGCTCCTACCTCAATGAAAATAACCTTCTTGACCCCTTACAGTCTGGCTTTCGCTTGCTGCACTCCACGGAAACTACCTTACTAAAACTCACTAACAATTTACTAACTGCTAAAACCAACAGCCAGTACTCCATACTCCTACTACTTGACCTCTCTGCGGCCTTTGATACTGTTGATCACCCGCTCCTTCTCAATAAACTACATTCCCTTGGCCTCCAAGATTCTGCTCTAGCCTGGTTCTCTGGCTATTTATCACAGCGCTCCTTCAGTGTCACCTACAACTCTGTCTCCTCTTCTCCATTGCCCCTTTCTGTGGGGGTCCCCCAAGGCTCGGTTCTTGGACCCCTTCTCTTCTCTATCTACACCTCCTCCCTTGGTCACTTAATAACTGCCCACGGCTTCCAATACCACTTATACGCTGATGACACCCAAATCTATCTGTCTACTCCTCACCTCACTCCTTCAGTCTCCTCTCGCATTACTAACTTACTAACTGACATATCAGCATGGATGTCGCACCACTTCCTTAAACTAAATCTCTCTAAAACTGAGCTATTAATATTCCCCCCCGCCCGTGCCCCCCTCCATGACTTTTCCATCAAAATCAACAATGCAACCATCAGTCCCTCCCCTCACGCCAGGGTACTAGGTGTAATCCTAGACTCTGACTTGTCATTTCAGCCTCAAATCCAATCGCTGTCAAAAGTTTGTAGAATTCACCTCCGTAACATCTCTAAAATTCGCCCTTTTTTAACAAATGAAACCACCAAGCTCCTCATTCACTCCCTTGTTATCTCTCGCCTTGACTATTGCAACTCGCTTCTCATTGGCTTACCTCTCCATAGGCTATCCCCTCTTCAGTCTATCATGAATGTTGCTGCCAGACTTATCCACCTTACCAACCGCTCAGTGTCTGCCAACCCTCTACTCCAATCCCTACACTGGCTTCCAATCACCCAGCGAATTAAATTCAAAATTCTAACCACAACATACAAAGCCATTCACAACTCTGCCCCGAGCTACATCACTAATCTTGTCTCCAAATATCGCCCAAATCGACCTCTCCGCTCTTCTCAAGACCTCCTGCTTTCAAGCTCTCTCATCTCCTCCTCCCATGCTCGTCTCCAGGATTTCTACAGAGCCTCTCCCATCCTCTGGAACTCGCTACCTCCACCTATCCGGCTATCCCCTACCTACCTTCAGGCAATCCCTTAAAACTCATCTCTTCAGGAAAGCCTGTCACGTCTCCAACTAATCTCCTACCACTTCCACCAGCTCATTCCCCACAGTTACAACCTTTTGTACCACCTGCCCCACCCTATTAGATTGTAAGCTCTTCTGAGCAGGGCCCTCTTAATCCTATTGTATTATATTGTAGTATAACTGTATTGTCTCTCTTTTATATTGTAAAGCGCTGCGTAAACTGTTGCCGCTATATAAATCCTGAATAATAATAGTCCCGACGTACATGTTTTACGTCACCGTGTTCAGAATGATCAAATTTTCTGACAACTTTGTGTGACCGTGTGTATGCAAGGCAAGTTTGAGCCAACATCCGTCAGAAAAAATCTATGGATTTTGTTGTCGGAATGTCCGATCAATGTCCGACCGTGTGTACGGGGCATTACAATCACTTTAGGAGTTCCCTTCACTGGAACTCCCTCACCAAACTCGCTCAACCATGTCTTTATGAACTTTGCTTTGTGCACTGGTCCAAATCATTTGGTGGAGGGTTTATGATGTGGGATTGTTTTTCAGGAGTTGGGCTTGGCTCCTTAGTTCCAGTGAAGGCATCAGCATACCAAGACATTTTGGACAATTTTATGCTAGCAACTTTGTGGGAACAGTTTTGGGATGGCCCTTTCCTGTTCCAACATGACTGCCCACCAGTGCGCAAAGCAAGGTCCATAAAGACATGGATGAGTGAGTTTGGGGTGGAGGAACTGGACTGGCCTGCACAGAGTCCTGACCTCAACCAGATAGAACACATTTGAGATGAATTAGAATGGAGACTGCGAGCCAGGCCTTCTCGTCCACATCAGTGCCTGACCTCACAAATGCGCTTCTGGAAGAATGGTCAAACATTCCCATAGACACACTCCTAAACCTTCTGTGCAGCAGCCCTCCTAATACTTATCTGAGCCCCATCTCAATCCAGCGATGTTGCACAAGCGTCTTGGCTCTCCCTCCTCATTGACTGAGACAGAATTTGGGCGCCATTGGCTCGCACTGTTGTCAATCAAAGTCAGTGAGCCAATGAGGAGAGAGAAGGGCGGGGCTGAGCCATGGTCCCATGTCTGAATAGACACACAAAGCAAAGGCTTGGCTCGGGTGCCCTCATAGCAAGAAGGGAGGGGCCAAAAGCTCCAGCGAGAAGAGGAGGATCTGGGCTGCTCTGTGCAAAACCACTGCACAGTGCAGGAAAGTATAACATGTTTGTTATTTTTAAACAACAAAAACAAGTCTTTAATATCACTTTAATGATTCAAATTCCCTATACAGTGATGTGAAATGCACAACCGTGGCATTAGTGTACAGGAATACTGCTCAGGTTGTGTGAAGGGTATACATTTTTTGGTGCTCGCTAAGTTAAATGGCACACCTGGTAATTTAATTGAAGAGCCTGGAGCATCAATGCATGTAATGTAGTAAACAGAATTTTTTTCCCAAAGATGACTTGAACTAGGAGACAACTGAAGACATAAGGCAGCAAGAAAGCAATCATCACAACATGTAAAAGGTACGTTTTTTAATATAAATTTTCTTTTTTTTTTTTGGAGGTCTTGTCCATGGTCAAGTTTAGCAATGCAGAATTTAACCCATGAAGCAGCCAGAGCAAACTGTAAAAAAAAATATATTTTTTGTCACTTTTAAGGGGTGGAAATCATTAAAAGTATTTTATCTCGGATACTATCTATTCCTGTCATGAGGGTCCTTGTTTATGCACTTCCTGGTATAGGGTGACAGTGCTCTGCCCGTTTACCAGTTCTACACCTGCAATATCACATGGGCTTCTGATTATACTCCCCTGTTGTCACTCTCAGCAAACCACCCTGAGAAGTGCCATGAAACCACCACTGGAGTGCATTTATGAACATAGGAGGTGGCTGCAAAGAGGTTCACTTGAAAGTACCCCCACTCTACCCACTGTTTTTACAGATAAAAAACTCCTCTACAAACCCACTAGTTCTGGGTTTTTTCCAGGCAGAAAACTCCCCTGCCAAAAAACATTGATAAAAGCCTATGTGTGCATGGACCCATAGGATAACATGCTGGGGAGTTTACTGGCTGCAGAAAAAAATGCCTGAAGCCAAAAACAGCAGCTGTAAAAACGTCCAGTGTGCACGAGGCCTTATTGTGCTCCCCTCTGGTTACTTAATCACTCTGCTACCATTGGTCTACTAGATGTATGAAGTGCACCTGAATTATGGATTGGGAAATACATACCTCCCAACTTTTTGAGATGGGAATAAGGGACACCTATCAGCAAAAGTATGCAGGCATAGGACAAACTTCTTGTCACGCCCCCTTAAATGAGAATTGTACAAAAAAAAAACAAGATTGGTTAAACCCACAAGTGCTTTTTTTACCACTACTATTCCTTTATATTGGCTCTTGGAATTTACAAATACAGCAATTTAGAAATCAGATGAAAGGTTTAGCGCTGAAAAACACTTTTTGATAAATCTCCATTGATCAAGCCAAAATGAGGGACAGAGGGACATTGCTCCAAATCAGAGACAGTCCCTCAAAATCAGGGACAGTTGGGAGCTATGCTAAATACATGGTGCTTCTGGCTATGGGGGTGCACGTGACCTCCTCCCAAGATGCAAGGCTTGACCTTATCAACAAATAACCACGCCTGAACACTGTGAAGAACAGCAAGCATAGAACACCACGTGTGACCCACTGGATCAGTTACATCTCTCCACTATAGGAAGCTTACGTTTTCTCCCTCTTTTCCTAAAGCTTGTCCTATAATGCATGACTTTCGTTTGTATTGTGACTTATCTCACCTTCACTAGTGGAAAATGGTTTGAGCATGGGACTTACTGTGACCAGTTATCTCACCTTCAGTAGTGGAAACTGGTTTGATCATGGGACCTACTGTGACCAGATATCTCACCTTCACTAGTGGAAACTGGTTTGATCATGGGACCTACTGTGACCAGTTATCTCACCTTCACTAGTGGAAACTGGTTTGAACATGGGACCTACTGTGACCAGTTATCTCACCTTCAGTAGTGGAAACTGGTTTGATCATGGGACCTACTTTGACCAGTTATCTCACCTTCACTAGTGGAAACTGGTTTGAACATGGGACCTACTGTGACCAGTTCAATCCAGCAAGCAGTCACTTGTGCACTAAATAAATGTTGTCATAGGAGTCCCTCCCAAAGTCCTGCTTAACCATTTTTAGTGGGTTGTGATAAAACTCTAGTCCCAACAGGACATTAACCTTTTATACATGGTCAAAACCAGGACATACTAGATCTAGGTATTGGCATATTCTTTTAAACAGAATTCAAGCCAAAAACAATATTTGCACTGGTAATAAATACATTTTCACTATTGAAGTATGTGCTGTCTGTGTAGTCTGCAGTGTTCTGTGAAATGTTTACTTTCATTCATCCTGTAAAGTATTGCAAGCACCAAACATGCGGCACTGAGACTCACAGTTTCAGCTATAGTACAGTTCTCACAGCGGGTCACTCACTTTACACTTTGTCCATTGAGAAAGCATCTTCTATTTTTTTTCCACAGAATGCAATCTCCCGTCCTCCAATCACAGAACTCCTTGCATGCTGTGAGAAGAATGCAAGAGTCTTTTTTGTCAATGGACAAGGTGCTGAATGAGTGCTCTGCTATATTCAGTGTACTCCATTTGGAACTGTGGGTCTCAGCGCCAGATGTTTGATTCTTAGTACGTTATACGGGGGGTAGAATGAAAGTAAAATTTGTACAGAACACTGTAGCCTATACACATGGTATGCATTTCATTTATTTTTACAAATCTTGTTTTTGCCAGAGTTTAGCTTAAAAAGGTATGGAGGTACCCAAAAGAAGCAACATTTTAAGTATGGGCAAATGCAAGTCATATATAGGATTTGCTTATTAATGGCTGTCCTACTTTTTTGGCCTAATTATTCGCTGAATACTGCCTGGACTAATGAATATGATTTTTTTTTTTTTTAACTTTGACAGTGTCCTATTAAGTCTCTGCACCCAAAGCAGTTACCATACACCCTATGTTATTTCATAAACCAGCATTTGCTATTGAGGGGAAAAAAATATGCCAGCAAGCTGCATTGTTATCCATCAACCAGTGTATACATCATAGATCACATAAACTATGGATGGGATGTGACAGGCCTGTAAGTGCTGCAGTACTTAAGAAATTACAAACAATAGGAAAATGTACTCTTGTATATGAGAAATCACCTTGACCTTGTGACTTCTATGACTGAGCCCATAAATCCCATCATAGATAAACTGCAGCCCTAACCAGGCAGAAAGCAGTTTAAAGGTTACCTAATAAATTTTACTTAGATCTTAAAATGAGAGAAATTTCAGCTTGTAAGGCCACGGAGCTCTTTATTATTGCTGGACTTGTATACATTCCAGTTCATAGCCTGGACCAGGCACCATAAATATTTTATTAAAGCTCTGTATCCACCAACTGAACAAACATTCACACAATATTTACTGCTGTAACATAAATGATTGACTACAGGCAAATGCTAAAACCTCCTCTGTGTTTAGTATATATATAAAACATTTGTTCTGTGAATGGGTCATTTGGAATAATGTTCAACGTTATGATCTTCTCAAACTTCCCGCTGAAGAGGAGCAGTACAGGGCAATGATCATATGTAAAGTGCAGTAACTCATAGCAATTATCAGACTCAAGTTACTTCAAATCTGATCACATGTAATGGAATACCATTCTTTGTACATGCCCAGTGCCATTTATACTGTTTATAGAATAAGCCTAGAAATATATTAAAGTGTTATTAAACTCTAATGCCGCGTACACACGAGCGGACTTTAAGGCAGACTTTGCCCGGCGGACATTTAGACGGACTTTATGACGGACTTTCCGAATGAACTGACTTGCCTACACACAATCCACCAAAGTCCGTCGAATTCGTACGTGATGACGTACGACCGGACTAAAACAAGGAAGTTTATAGCCAGTAGCCAATAGCTGCCCTAGCGTGGCTTTTTGTCCATCGAACTAGCATACAGACGAGCGGACTTTTCGACCGGAATCGAGTTTGACGGATAGATTTAAAACATGTTTCAAATCTAATGCCGCGTACACACGGTCGGACTTTACGGCAGACTTTGCTCGGCGGATGGTATTTCGTCAGACAATTCGATCGTGTGTGGACTCCAGCAGGCTTTGTTTTCTCAAAAGTTGGACGGACTTAGATTTGAAACATGTTTTAAATCTATCTGTCGAACTCGAGTCCGGTCGAAAAGTCCGCTCGTCTGTATGCTAGTTCGACGGACAAAAAGCCACGCTAGGGCAGCTATTGGCTACTGGCTATGAACTTCCTTGTTTTAGTCTGGTCGTACGTCATCACGTACGAATTTGACGGACTTTGGTGGATTGTGTGTAGGCAAGTCCGTTCATTGGGAAAGTCCGTCATAAAGTCCCTCAAAAAGTCAGCCGGGCAAAGTCTGCCGTAAAGTCCGCTCGTGTGTACGCGGCATAAGTCCGTCCAACTTTTGAACAAACAAAGTCCGCTGGAGCCCACACACGATCGAATTGTCCGACGAAATCCCGTCCCCTGGGCAAAGTCTGCCGTAAAGTCCGACCGTGTGTACGCGGCATCAATCTTTAATATCAATTAATGCAGCTAACCTCAATACTTGCATTGCATCTTTCCTCTCCCAAAGCTTACCCTTCCTCATAGTTGGGCAGAACTATAGATCGCTGTTCCAGGTTCCTTGCCAATTGGTGGCTTCGCTGCCCTGCAGAGTCCAATTGAGCCATTTTTCAAGCACCCTTAAGCCGTGACACTGTCTGCACATACAGACAGCCAGGGAGAACTATAGGAGCACACATGTGCAGTGATAACAATGGTGCTTAGAACCATGCATAGGTGTGCGCAGCCTATTGCATTAGGATGTGCACCCCAAAACTAAAACACACGTGCCTTTCTCTGCAGCCTCAAATGCATGGGGCAGTGAATGAATGGGAATCGCTCTTTGCTGTGTGGCTTGTTCATTCCCAAACCGGAGCCCAGGAAACACAGTTTACTATGCTTTAGTTATAACACAGCGAGTGAATGTGTTCACTGTGTTCATTTAGAAAAGGAAGGGGCCGGTAAATTACATATTTACTAGCGTCTTCCCCGCTGTCCATCCTGAAACATCCCCCGCAGCAGCTGGGGGGAGAGGAGAGGAGGGAAGCCAGCAGCACTGAAAGGGGGGGGGCCCAACACGGGAGGAAGTCCAGGCGGTAGGGGGAATCGGCACTGCAAATAATGGTTAGGGTGTGCCCAGGCACGCCTAGCACACCCCCTGCGCACGTCTATGGAACTATAGGACATGTAATCATGCAGAGAGGGATCAGAGGGACTTCTTATAAAGTATTGAGTGCATGCTTCCCCAACCAGAAAGAAGTCCAGCGAAGTGGCGCACAGGAATCAGGAGGTAGTGAAGACAACACATTTAAAGTGTTTATGGACTTCCTATTGTCCTCTGCTCAGGCTGTGAATACAAATATAATTATCTTAAAAAATAGGAGGTTTTAGTACTACTTTAACCACTTGCCAACCAGCCGCCGCAGTTACAATGCGGCAGGTTGGCTCGGCTACACAAAATGCCGTAGGTGTACGTCAGTCTTGTACACTGCGATCTGTGGGCTTGCGCGCGTGCCACCGGAGGCTGCCATTGGTCAGCAGGGGAGCCAATCAGTGGGTCCGGCAGACTCGATGTCCGCCAGCCACCCATGATCGTTCCCCGCAGTGACAGAACGGGGATCTGCCTGTGGAAATAAGGCAAATCTCCATTCTATGCAGGAAGACGGATCTGTGTGTTGTCCCAGTGAGCCCTTCCCCCATACAATTAGAACACACAGTGAGGGAACACAGTTAACCCTTTGATCGCCCCTTCCCTGCCAGTGTCATTAGTACAGTAACAGTGCATATTTTTAGCACTGATTACTGTAGTAATGTCACTGGTTCCCAAAAAAAGTGTCAAAAATGTCTGTTAGGTGTCTGATTTGTCCGCCGAAATGTCGCATTCCCACTAAAAATCACTGATCGCTGCCATTACTAGTAAAAAAAGAAATAAATTATAAAAATGTCATAAATCTATCCCCTATTTTGTAGACGTGGTAACTTTTGCGCAAACCAATCAATAGGTATAGGGATTTTCTTTTACCAAAAATATGTAGCAAAATACAAATTGGCCTAAATTGATGAATAATTTTGTTTATAGCGTAAAAAATAAAAACCGCAGAGGTGATCAAATACCACCATAAGAAATCTCAATTTGTGGGGAAAAAAAGACATCAATTTTGTTTGGGTACAGCATCGCACGCAATTGTTGTTTAAAGCGATGCAGTGCCGTATCGCAAAAAATGGCCTGGTCATTATGGGGGTAAATCCTTCCAGGGCTGAAGTGGTTAAAGCAAATTTTGATCTGAAGGAGGTTTGGAGTATTTGCTATATGGTCTGTTTGTAAAGGGGGTGTTTATACCATTCCCAGTTTGACCACTAGGTGGCACCCACCCCATAGATAAAAAGTGAGTTATGATAGAGAGTGGGAGGAGTTTGGACAGAAAGTTGAGAACAGGAGTGGGACTCCTGAACTGCCCCCTCCCCCCCCAGGACATGGTATGGCCCTTTCTACTGAGATGTAGTGCTCCTATTGATTGGTATTCCCTGGCTTGGGTTGACCTGGAGAGAAACACAGCTTATTTTCCAAAAAATACGTTGGAAACAATATTTATATTCCTTAAAGCGTAAGTTCACCTTTACAGAAAATCTGTAAGATGAATTTACACTGGACCCCCTTCTCATCGCACCTGGTCCCACTAACCTGTAGTCCGGCGCTCACCCATTCTGAGAGATCGTATAGCTGCTTTACCAGTCTGGGGATTTGAAATCCCCGCGGCTTTCTCTCCTCTTTGCCTGCGGTGACAGGACGGGCTACGCGGGTTCTGATTGGTCAGCGCTGGGCTATGTGATGGCGTTGACCAATTAGAATGCTCCTATACATACCTCCTGACAAGGTACCTTTAGGAGATAAGGCTGAGAGGATTTCTAAGCCCCGGACCAGTGAGGTGGCTATACAAGGTCTCCTAGCAGGTGATCGCCGGGCTCCAGGTCAGCGGGACCAGGGGGATGAGGAGGGGGTCCAGTGTAAGTTCACCTTACAGATTTTTCTGTAAATGTGAACTTACCCTTTAAAGTATTACATGTATTAAATCGTGACCAGCAAGGTTTTTATAAAGGGTAATAGTTTAGGTCAAGAATGTTTTAGGAAAAAGGGTATAGATCCCCTACCCACCCTCTCTAAAGAACAACCATACTTTTGGGACCTAAGGCTCGTACACGTGATCAAAAATACAGCTTTTGAAGCGGTTGTATGATAATCTGATCATTAGTACACAGTTTCTGTCCAAAATTATCTGAAGGGACAAACACAAAAAAATTTCTCGTACAATACCAGCTTGTACGATTTTCGTTTAATCAATACAGTTTTCATTCAAATACAATACAAATGCATTACAACACATTACATCACTTCCAAATTTTTATTCTGACGTACGAGAATTTTCATCAGGGCAGCCTTTAGTGTAGGGCAAAAGGGGCACCTTTCCCGGGTCCAGTCTTAGTTGTGGGGCCCAAAGCATCTGCCCCTGGCCTAGCCCACGCTGCCAGTCCGCAAATAGTTTTCTCAGTGTAGCCTATCCCCGCTTCATCCCCTCGCTTGCTCTCTGGTTAATACAAGCAGCCAATCCTTCTCGGTTGGAGTGGCTGTGACAGGGAGGGAGGGCAACAGATCGGCTCTCTGTGTTGTCTCGCTCGCCCTCCACCCCTTCTCGGTAGCGCCAAGCGGAGTGTGGGTGGGGGGGGCTTCACTTGTACAGAGAATTTGGCTGTATTGATGCTGGGGGTGTAGTGTATAGTAGAGGTGCCAGCTGGGGCTAGGAGGATTTGTGAAGAGATGAGAACAGTGAGCATAGGGGGGTAAATTTGGGAAGGGGGAAGATTGATGGATTTGTTAAAAGAGAGCTGTAAAAAAGAGGGGGGGGGCTGAATTTGTGAATGGGTGGGAGCTCGGAAGGGTGGGTGGATTTGTGAAAAGAGGTAACAGTTGTGTAGGGAGGGGGGTAGGTTGTATAAGCTGTGGATGGGAGGAAAAGCTGAGTTGTTCCCAGGGGGTACAGAGGTGAGCTGTGGACGTGGGGTACAGAGGTGATCTGTGGTTGTGGGGTACAGAGGTGAGCTGTGGATGTGGGGTACAGAGGTGAGCTGTGGACACAGGGTACAGGGGTGAGCTGTGGACACGGTACAGGGGTGAGCTGTGGACGCGGTGTACAGTGGTGAGCTGTGGACATGGGATACAGAGGTGAGCTGTGGACGCAGGGTACGGGGGAGAGCTGTGGACACGGGGTACAGGGGTAAGCTGTGGATGTGGGGTACAGGGGTGAGCTGTGGACGTGGGGTACAGAGGTGAGCTGTGGACAGGGGGGTGGGGGCTGCAGACTGCTCATTGTTAATAGCAAGTTCTAGGAGTTTACTGTCTGTTGGTGGGTCCCCTCTCTTCCCCAGTCCATGGTGTGCAGGCAGTGAGGAGATGATGTGCTGTAACCTTCAGCAATCAATCAGTGAGCGGTAATGATGTGCTGTAACCTCTAGCAACCAATAAGTAAGTGGCAATGATGTATAGTAACCTATAGCAACCAATCAGTGAGCAGTAATAATGTGCAGTAACCTCTAGCAACCAATCAGTGAACAGTGTTATCAGCTGTAATCTCTAGCAACCAGTGAGCAAATATCAATGTGCAGTAACCTCTAGCAACCAATCAGTGAACAGTGTGATCAGCTGTAATCTCTAGCAACCAGTGAGCAAATTATAATGTGCAGTAACCTCTAGCAACCAATCAATTAGCTGTAATGATGTGCAGTAACCTCTTGCAACCAATCAGTGAGCGGTAATTACATGCTGCAAACCAGTCAGTGAGGGGTAATGAAAAGCAGTAACCTCTAGTAACCAATTGGTGAGCCGTAATAATGTGCAGTAACCTTTAGCAACCAAACTGAGCATTAATATTGTGCAGTAACCTCTAGCAACCAATCAGTGAGTGTGGACCAGTTCTTAATGTTTACATTAACATTTTTTGCGCTGTCTATGTATTTGTTTGTTTTTTGGATGTTGGGGTGGAGAGCAAAATTGCATGGGGATAGGGAGGTGGGGGGCCCAAGAAAGTGTTTGCCCAGGGTCGAATCAATATTAAAGACGACTCTGATTTTCGTACTTTAGTAACCTCTTCTTTTTTGATATGGAGACTATCAGGCAAAAAAATGGACGTCCAATAATTTCATTGTGTGTACAAGGCTTTATTTAACTCCTACCCCCACTTCCCGAATGCAGAGCATATAAACAAATGCTGTACTTACCTTACACCTCAATCCAGAAATCTTCGACGTGTGGCCCTGCCTGGCTCTACACAGCTTTTCCAGCAAAAACAACTGCCAGGCCCTCCTCTCAGTGCACATGCACACCGTGGCCCCATTTGTTTTTGTGAGTAAGCCTTACTCATGGTGGCCTTCAGCGGTCCAACAAAGTATAGTTTTCTTATTGGGAACAGATAAGATTGCAACGTGCATGTTTTTGTTGTGAAGATGACTGGATAAGGGAGAATGATGGTGGGGGGGGGGGATCTAAATAAATATCAATTGTTCCAAAAGTAGTGCTTCTCGGGTCCCCTGTTCCCAGAGAACACAACTCTTCAAGCAGCCCCACACTCTCTGACACACCCAGACTGAAGATGGGATATTTATTATAAATATATTCACAGTGGCAAAAAAAAGTATGTAAACCACTTTCTGCAGTAATTTGCCATAAAATGTGATCTGGTCCTCATGAAAGTCACAACAATAGACACAACACAATGTGTTTTGGTTGATAACACACAAACAATTCTAATTTATTGTGTCTTTATTGAACACTCATTAAACATTCAAGGAAAAAGTACGTGAATCCTTTGCATTTAAGTGGTTGTAAAAGAAAAAGGTTTATATCATAATGCATTATATACATTAGGTAAAAAATGTACCTTTTGTGTGTTGCTCATACCCCTGCCCCAGCACTGTGCCCAAGAGCAGCGACTCTCTCTGCTCCCACTCCCCTCACAGGGCAGAGAGGCAATAACGAGAGCCATTGGCTTCTGCTGCTGCTTCTCTTCTTCTTTTGGTCTTGCTACCGCTCCTCGAGTGTTCACAAAAGTTCCAGCCCCGCCCCTGGCAAATCTAAGGGCTCAGGGCATAACTGTGACAGCTTATCTGGATGATTTGCTACTCATAGAACAGTCTGTAACACGCCTAAGCCATAATGTGCTCTGCACGGTAAAGTACTTAGAGTACCTAGGCTGGGTCCTCAATCTAGAGAAATCCTCCTTGCAGCCCCTAAAAAGGCTGGAGTATTTGGGCATGGTCATAGACACAGTCCAAAGCAGAGTGTTCTTACCCAAATCAAAAGCCAGGGCCATAAAAGATTTGGTCCGGGAGAAGGGAGGGGCCTCTGACCTGGGCAGGTATCATTTTTACTTTCACTCTGCTTGAACACTGTTGCTGATGCCTGGGTCAGAGGCCCCTCCCCTTTCCGCTGTATACATTCGGAGATAGAACTACTAGCCCCAGGAAGATCCCCCTGCCTGTGGACACCATAGAGCTGCCGATCGCCGCCTCCCACCTCCACCAGCCAGGTACAGGGGAACCTCTGCAAGGGGGGGAGTCAGCTGTTTGGGGACCCTGATGTAAGAAGGAGAGCTTTCTGGGGACACTAATGTAAGGAAGGGGCCATCTGGGGACACTGATGTAAGAGGGGGGCCTCTGGGGACACTAATGTAAGGACGGGGCCCTCTGGGGACACTGATGTAAGAGGGGGGCCTCTGGGGACACTAATGGAAGAGGGGGGCTCTCTGGGGACACTAATGTAAGGACGGGGCCTTCTATGGACACTGATGTAAGAGGGGGCCCTCTGGGGACACTAATGTAAAAGGGGGGCTCTCTGGGGACCCTGTGTAAGGAGGAGCTCTCTGGGGACACTAATGTAAGAGGGAAGGGTCTCTGGGGACACTAATGTTAGGGGAGGCTCTCTTGGGACCCTGGTGTAAGGGGGGGGGGCTCTCTGGGGACTCTGGTGTAAGGGGGGGTCTCTGGGGACCCTGGTGTAAGGGGGGGCTCTCTGGGGACCCTGGTGTAAGGGGGGGGCTCTCTGAGGACCCTGATGTAAGGAGGGGCTCTCTGGGGACCCTGATGTAAGGGGAGGCTCTCTGGGGACCCTGATGTAGGGGGAGACTCTCTGGGGACCCTGAAGTAGGGAGGCTCTCTGGGGACCTTGATGTAAGGAGGGGCTCTCTGAGGACACTGATGTAAGGGGGGCTCTCTGGGGACCCTGATGTAAGGGGACGCTCTCTGGGGACCCTGATGTAAGGGGAGGCTCTCTGGGGACCCTGATGTAAGGGGAGGCTCTCTGTGGACTCTAATGTAGGGGGAGGCTATCTAGGGACCCTGATGTAGGGGGAGACTCTGTCAGGTGTGACTGTGTGTCAATGGCAAATGGTTTACATAGCTCATGGCATCATGGGTCAGGTAGAGGGCCCCTTAGCAGAATTTTGCTTAGAGCCCAAGGGAGGTCAGGATCGGCACTGGAACAGATAGATTCCAGCCTTCACCCATCACGGCAGGCAGCATTGTGCAAACCTTCAGAGTCCCGGGTTCCTACTCACAGGATCCTCTTCCCTGGACCTGTAGAAGACTCTGCCAGAAACTTTTCGTGCCACTGTTATATTAGTACACCAAAGCCTGGATCCCAGAGCCCAGACCTCCAAAGAGAGACATTACAGGCAAAACCTTGTTTCTTCTTATCACGAGGCCCGAGTACCGGTTGTATAGCTCCTAGGTCCTCACAGAGACCATCAAACAGAGCTTTCTTTTTAGCACATCTTCAATGTGACCAACCACCTTAGACACTGGCGAAAAAACTGAGGTACTCTTCATTAGGGAGGGGTTATATAGGGGAGGAACTCATCTTGTAACTAGGGTTACCAGTGTCCAATCACCTGAAGGTACTATCTAACCCACTTAGTAATTACCAAGCCTCTGTGTCCCGTGATGTATGAACAAGAAATAGGTTTACAATCACTTTAATAGCCAATCGAACCTCCTTTGGCAGCAATGACTTTGAGCAACCACTTTCAGTAGCTCTGGATCAGGCCTGCACAATGTTCAGGAGAAATTTTCTTGAGGTCAATGTACAGCGGGGTCCGCGATCTGTTGATCGTGGGCTTGCTGTCAACCGTGGGTAGGTAACAGGCAGACCAGCAACAGGTGTGCACCGCCGACCCCCGCCT
Organism: Lithobates clamitans; assembly: GCA_037952925.1. Classification (NCBI taxonomy): domain Eukaryota; kingdom Metazoa; phylum Chordata; class Amphibia; order Anura; family Ranidae; genus Lithobates; species Lithobates clamitans. The sequence goes on along the minus strand of JBBGZY010000053.1, from coordinate 7,793,427 downwards.
CCTACTACTAGCTGCCGTTCTCCGCCCTCAGCCTCCTCCACCGAGCCTTTGGTTCTCCTGTCTCCCTCCCCTCCTGCCTCCTCCGCTGCTGTCATCAGTGAACAGCGGAGACTGAGAAGCAGCACAGCACAGGACAGAGGGCGGGTGGAGGAGCTGGCCAAGTTAACTTTTCTAGTTAACCCACAGTTGATTGGTTGCTAGGTCCTAAGCAACCAATCACCAGCTTGTTAATATGAAAAGTCACTCGGCCAGCTCCTGCTCCTGCGCCCTGTCCAGAACTGTGCTGCTTCTCAGTCTAGTGTGCACAGGTAGGATGCAATGGAACACTGGAATGGGAGGGAGGGGGGAAGAGGACACTACTGTGTGTAGGGGTGTGATGTGAGGGGGGCAGGGCCACCCCCATAGCAGTGTCCTCTACCACTCTTCACATCACCCCCCCCCCCCAATCCCAGCATTCTGAGCATAATGCACTCCTGATCCCTGCATTCTGAGCGTAACTCACTCCTGATCCCTGCATTCTGAGCGCAACGGACTCCTGATCCCTGCATTCTGAGCGCAACGCACTCTTGATCCCTGCATTCTGAGCGTAACCCACTCCTTAACCCTGCATTCTGAGGGTAATGCACTCCTGAACCCTGCATTTTGAGCGTAACACACTCCTGAACGCTGCATTCTGAGGGTAACGCACTCCTGAACCCTACATTCTGAGTGTAACACACTCCTGAACCCTGCATTCTGAGGGTAACACACTCCTGAACCCTGCATTCTAAAGGGTAACACACTCCTGAACCTTGCATTCTGAAGGTAACACACTCCTGAACCCTGCATTTTGAGCGCAACACACTCTTGAACCCTGCATAGTAATACTTTTTTTATGTACACTGTGTTTGCAATCTATGTTTGGGGTTAACAATGTATCATCGCCTGCAGTAGATCACAAAGGCAGTGCGTTTTGAACACGGTACAGGAAACATGGAACATGCCTTTCTGGCATCGCGTTCTAGTGTGAACCGGCCTTAACAGGACACTGTGCCCGGTGATCTTTGACTTCATCAGTGTTCAAGTAGATCTCCATCTCTCTAAGGTTGCCTACCCCTGATCTACAGCATTTCTATAGCGTTAAGACCTGGGCTCTGACTGGGCCAATCTAAAAAGCGCATTCTTTTTCTAAAGCCAGTCTGTGCTGGATTCATTTTGATGCTTAGGGTCATTGTCCTGCTTTTTCTTGCCACTGTATATACAGTACATTCAGCAACCAGTGAAATGGAAGTGGCAAAAACCCCTCAAACATTTACATAAAACAGTAGCAAATAGTTTATTCAATTGGTAAATAAACAAATATATACTGTGTATATACTCACTGACCGCTTTACTAGGTAGACCTTGCTAGTATCGGGTTGGACTCCCTATTGCCTTCAGAACTGCCTTTACTCTTCGTGGCATACATTGGAAACTTTCCTCAGAGATTTTGGTCCATATTGACATGATAGCATTACGCAGTTGCTGCAGATTTGTTGGCTTCACATCCATGATGCAAATCACTTGTTCCAGCCTATCCCAAAAGTGCTCTATTGGATTGAGATCTGGTGACTGTGGAGGCCATTGGAGTACAGGGACCTCATTGTCATGTTCAATAAACCAGTTTGAGATGATTTGAGCTTTGTGACATGGTGCATTATCCTGCTGGAAGGAGCCATCAGAAGATGGGTACAATGTAGTCATAAAGGGATGGACATGGTCAGCAACAATACTCAGGTAGGCCGTGGTGTTTAAATGATGCTCAAATGGTACTAAAGGGCCCAAAGTGTGCCAAGAAAATATCTCCCACACCATTACACCACCAGCCTAAACCGTTGATACAAGGCAGGATGGATCCATGCTTTCATCTTGTTTACACCAAATTCTGACCCTACCATCTGAATGTCGCACCTGAAATCGAGACTCATCAGACCAGGCAACATTTTTCCAATCTTCTATTGTCCAATTTTGGTGATCCTGTGCGAATTGTAGCCTCAGTTTCCTGTTCTTGGCTGACAGGACTGGCATCCGGTGTGGTCTTCTGCTGCTTTAGCCCATCTGCTTCAAGGTTTGATATGTTGTGCATTTAGAGATGGTATTCTGCATACCTTGGTTGTAACGAGTGGTTATTTAAGTTACTGTTGCCTTTCTATCATTTTCAAACCAGTCTGCCCATTCTCCTCTGACCTCTGACATCAACAAGGCATTTTTGTCCACACAACTACCGCTCACTGGATATTTTCTCTTTTTCAGACCATTCTCTGTAAACCATAGAGATGGTTGTGCATGAAAATCCCAGTAGATCAGCAGTTTTTGAAATACTCAGACCAGCCCGTATGTCATCAACAGCCATGCCACATTCAAAGTCTCTTAAATCCCCTTTTTTCCCTATTCTGAGGCTTGGTTTGAACTTTAGCAACTCTTCACCCCATCTAGATGCCTAAAGGCATTGAGTTTCTGCCATGTGATTGGCTGATTAGCAATTTGTGTTACCAAGCAATTGAACAGGTGTACCTAATAAAGTGGCCAGTGAGTGTGTATATATATATATATATATATATATATATATATATATATATATATATATATATATAGAGAGAGAGAGAGATCGATCGATAGATAGATATATCTATATATGTATATATACATATATAGATATCTCTCTCTCTCTATATATATATATATATATATATATAGGATATATGGGTTATAATAAGCCAATGTATGAGGTGAAATAAACCCCAGGCAGATATCTGACATCTGGTGGCAAGTTATTTCTGTGCTCACCGCCTTATTGCAACTCCCTTCTCCTTAACATCTGACGTTTGTTTAATTGATACATTGGATGAAGAATTGTGAGCATGCTATATTAGAACATTCTTGAGAGAACGTAATGCTTTAGCTATTAAGTGCGTAAGTCCTTCCAAGCGGAAATCATTGGTTAATCAGATTATCCATTATGAAAAACTTATATATAGGAATACAACCCTTCTCTAAAATGTCATAAAATCTAGGACCCATGGTTTAATTATTCTCTCATGTTAAACTCTGGGTGACCTTTGCAGCCTTCTGCCCCGTACACACGATCGGATTTTCCAACAACAAATGTTGGATGTGAGCTTGTTGGTGGAAAGTCCTACCGTGTGTATGCTCCATCGGACATTTGTTGTCAGGCTCACCAAACACAACATTAGCAGAAGGAGCACAAAGGGTGGCGCATGACTATTGAACTTCCTTTTTATCGGCTCGTTGTACGTCTTGTACGTCACTGCGTTCATAATTGTTGGCCAACATTTGTGTGACCGTGTGTATGCAAGACAAGTTGGAGCCAACAACCTTCGAACAAATATCCACGATTTTGTTGTCAGAAAGTCAGATCGTGTGTGCGGGGCATTAGAGTTATGTATGCCTCACACAGTATATATGAACTTCTTGGCAATGTGTTTTAGATTGTATGTACATTATGTAACAAAACCGTCACACCTTTCCACCTCATCCAAACAGAGTTGTGCTAAGTGAACGACCCCCTGTGGTTACTAAGCAGAAGGGCAACTGCTCAGTACTGCTACTATCATTGTAGTAGCCATGACTACTACAATGATTTGCAGCTACCACAGGGGTTGTGTGATAGCCTGCTAGGGTGTAAGTACTATTCCACTGCACATATGGATAAACTCCTGTACCCTCGTTGCCCTCTGGGACTGGGGATGCCCTATGGCCACTGAAAAAACAAACAAAAGAGGATGCACATGCCTAGTGCATTATCCCACAAAATGTGAATATAAATATAATAAAAAGAACTATTTTGAACATATGAGTTAAAAGCGCTCATAGAGCCACTCCTCCCTGCAGGCCCCGGTGATGTCCCCCCTACGTTCTGGAGAATGTTTACATCTGGAAACACTATGCCACGGAGGAGTGGCTCTATGAGTGCTTTTAACTCATATGTTTGTGAGTAGTTCTTTTTATTATATTTATATTCAAATTTTGTGGGATAATGCGCTAGGCCTGTGAGCCCTCTTTTGTTTGTTTTTTCAAGAGCTATGCATACTTGCATCGTTCCAAGCAGAACCAATGTAACTACACAATAAAATTCACAGCTAAACTTCAGATTTAAAGTAAATTTAATTTAAAGATTCAGTCTTATATTTGGTCTGTGATGCAGCGTACACAAGGTTGGACTTTTCGACCATACTGGTCCGATGGACCGAGTCTGGCAGACAATCCGATCGTGTGTGGGCTTCATCGGACCTTCAGCGGACTTTTGCAGTCGAAAATCTGACAGACTTTAGATTTGGAACATGCTTCAAATCTTTATGTCGCAACTCTGTCGGACCCAGAAATCCGCTTGTCTGTATGCTAGTCCGACGGACAAAAACCGAAGCTAGGGCAGCTATTGGCTACTGACTATCAACTTCCTTATTTTAGTCCAATGTATGTCATCACGTACGAATCCATCGGACTTTGGTGTGGTCGTGTGTAGGCAAGTCGTTAAAAAGTCAGTTGGAAGTCCGTCAAAAGTCCGTCGGAAAGTCCGGTCGAAAAGTCCGCCCGTGTGTACGTGGCTTGAGAGATTTCCACATTTCTCAAATTTTCTCATCACCTCTCTTTACTGCCTTCCTCAGAAACTGTTACGCACACCATGAAAATGTATTCTTTACTTGTTGATACTTTAATGAAAGCTCCAAAGATTGAAGCAATGCCCAAGAATGTACCAGTAAAAGAATCTATGATAAAGCTTTCTAAGGTCTAACCATCTTAGGCTACAGAAGGCATCATTCTTTCTTATGATACATTTTATGCTAGACGACAGCAAATGTAGACTATGACAGAATGCAACAAGTGAATACGGTCTATCTGCTGAGGCTAGAGGAGCCATTTCTTATCTGGCTCAATTCTCTATACAGAGCACTAGATAAAATAAAATGAAAGTGGTTGTAAACCTCAGACATGAAATCTGAACAAAGCATATTCCTCTATAGAGTGTACTTGTCTCAATCCAGAGCATTAAATTGGTTGTGACCCCCCCCCCCCCCCAAAAAAAAAGTCATGCTCCTGTTCCTTTAGACCAGTGATGGCGAACCTTGGCACTTAAGATGTTTTGGAACTACATTTCCCATGATGCTCATGCACGCTGCAGTGTAGTTGAGCATCATGGGAAATGTAGTTCCAAAACATCTGGGGTGCTAAGGTTTGCCATCACTGGTCTAGGCACTTGGTCATCTGTTCTCTACCAAAAGAAAAGATTAGCCAATCTGAACTCTGAGGTTCGCCATCACTGCTTTAGGGCTATAGCATAGTGCTTTTGCCTTGTCAATTGTCCCTTTGTATCTTCTACAGTACCTGGCTGATCCTGCCTGGTCCTGACTTCCCCTCTGTGAGTTAGCCACATTTATCATGGCTGCTGAGCCACGAAATCGTGGTCAGCTTACGTGACTTCATCATTGCTCCTCTCCTCTGTACATCTCTGCATCTCCCCTTTTCTCCCCGTCAGCGCTGTAGCGCTCAGTGAGAACACAATCTCCTCTCTTGCCCGCTAGTCCCCCTCCTCTCCTCTCCTCTCCCCTCCCCGCCCCTCTCCTCCCTGCCCCTCTTCTCCCTGCCTCTCCCCTCTCATCCAGCCTTCATTGACTGTACTGTTTCTCCGAAGCTGCTTCTCCCCCTCCAGATGCAAAGCCTCACACAGTTTATTATCGTGGGAGAACAGGGAATCTCAGCCCCTCCCACGTGGCTCCCTTAGATCGGGATGAAGAGCAGAGGGAGGACACGTGACTGCAGATCAGAGCACAGGAAGAAGGCATTTATGATTAAAAAAAAAAAAAAAACACACACACACATTGCACTGTTAAATGAGCAAAAGCATAGGGGATCAATCAGTTTTGGCCATTTGAGTTTAAACCCACCTTTTCAGTGTGTAATTTCAGTTCACCGCCCCCTTTTTTCTGAAAGCTCAGACAAGCTTTATACATTTTGGACTTTAAAAGGATGTTGAGAATAGAAGACTGCAGATAAACAGGTGCAACTTATGTAGAGCACATGTGACATGTCCCAGCATGCTGCAGGAAGTGGGGATGAGGCAAAGGCTGCCATTCTCGCCTAGGCAAGGGTTGCGGAAATGGGAGCAGGTACTGATAAAAGTAGGTACTTGCTCTCCCCTCCAGAAAAAAATTAACTCCAGGCTGGGGGGAGGGAGAAATGCAGCGGTACTTTACTCTTTGAGTAAAGGCCTGAATTAATTTATGGAAATAAAGGGTGCTGTGTTTTTCTCTATCCAATAAACGCTGTTTTTTAGACACATAAAGATAGTTTTCACTTTATAGCACCATGCCCGTTTCTGCCTTTAACGGGTTAGTTCACCTTTACCCAATGTCAGAAATACAAGCAGATATTTATCCATCATGATGTACCATCAGGGAGGCGTATGATTGGCCCCAAATTTATTCTGTAGCAGGGCAACGACCCCAAACATACAGTCAATGACAGCCAATGAGGTAAATTCACTAAGCTTTACCCCATGCTGTTTTTTGACAAATAGCTGTTTGCTAAGGAGCGGGCCGGGAAGCTGGCCACCGCGTCCCTAACAACCAATTACTCATCAGCTCTGAGCGGGTCCCCTGCTAACAGCTGACTGTAAAAAAAAAAAAAAGCAGACAATTAAAAATGTTGATTAAAAAACAGTGTGCCCCCCCCCCAATGCATACCAGGCCCTTCGGGTCTGCTAGTTATACAAGCTCACCCCCCCTTTCCTGACTGGGCTGTATGCTCACATAATTTTTGGTTCCCCTTAAAATCCATACCAGACCTGAAGGGCCTGGTATGGGCTGGGCAAAGCAGGCAGAATTCCACTTGCCTACTCTCTTGATGATGTGGTCTGAAACCCCGTGCTGGGATGCGGCCGAGGCTGCTCCAATTTGGAACGAGTGACCAGAGTACCGACTAGGGTCGAGGTCTAGGTTGTGCAGGAGGATTCTGACGCGCTTGATGAACTGGCAGCCACTCAAGGGTTTGGTCAGGAAAGGTAGTAGGGGACTAGAGTTCGATTGCCTTTGAAGGAGTGACGGTCGAGTATTGCTACTGGGCACCAGATGTCGTTTGTCTTGAAAAGATGGATGTCGACCATGGAGCATAATTGCTGGGTTTTGGATACTGCGAGGTGGAGAATCAAATGATCTTGGTAGCGAGCCAGGTGATGTCTACACAGTACCTGGCCGGCAGGGCTATTACAGGTAAACTCGCTAGGCCGCAAAAAAATGTAGTAGGCCAGGTAGATGGTTGCTCAAATGACCAAGCTGGGAAGAAGGCCAAACGGGAAACGAGAGAGGATGGTCGAGATGTCTCTGAAGATGGTAGTCGTGATGGATAAGCGTTTGGAGTTGGTTATGGGCTGTTGCTTCTGTATGCCGCGCAGGATGGCTCGGATCGCATGGGCTGCGAACAAGGACAGCTTTGTGGGACCCTGTAAGGCCAGGAAGTGTTGGATGCCGACTAAGTATAGTCTGATGGTGTTGTGTGATAGAGCCAATTGATTGTGGCAATATGAAATGAAAGCTAATATGTGCTTAGTGTCTGTTGATGTTGCCGCGGGGCAGGATGCCAGAAACTCGCAGAAGGCGTTCCAAGCTGTGTGGTAGGCCTTGAGTGTGTTGCGGGATAAGGATTGATTGATGAGCTGGGTCGTGCAGTGAAGGTGCTGCTTTAATCCAATGTCAGCTGAGACCAAGGTGGGATAAGAGATGATGTTGGGTCAGCTCCGGGTTTCTGCTGAAAAAATGAAATGAAGTTAAAACAGGACAGTGCATCTGCTGCGACGCTGTACTTGCCCAGAATGAATGTGCAGTGGACATTGAACTGATGCTGCAGTGATAATGGTACCTGCCTGCATAGGAAGGACATAATAGGGATCAACTTGGACCTGCCCTTATTAATGATATTGACCGTGGCCTGGTTGTCGGTGGCGAAGGCCACCATTTGTCTGGTCCAGGTATGGCCCCAGACCTGAACAGCTGCCATGATCGGGTATAGTTCGAACAATGAGGAAGACCAGATAAACCCGGGGATTAGGAGTATCTCTAGAGGCCATGGTCCTGCAAACCAATGGTGGCCAAAAATTGCAGCGAAGCCCGTGGAGGCTGCGGCATCAGTTACTACCTGCGGTGATAGAGGCGATACTGACGGTATGAACAGGGATACGCCATTCCAACTAGTAAGGAACTCATCCCACATAGACAAATCCGCTACTGCTACTGTGTCTAATCTAAGGATTTGACCGGGGTCCTGTGTCTGAGAGAGGAAGATCAAGAGGCGTGAAGCGAAAGATCGTCCCTGGGGAATGATTCTCATTGCAAAGTTGCAAAAATTCCTAAAAGGGATTGAAGCTGCTTCTTAGTACACCCCTGCATGGGTAAAGTCATGAAGAACCAACCTGATACGGGTCAGTTTGTCGGGGGGAAGGCTGGCCTGCATGGAGCGAGTGTCCAGGTTGACCCCGAGGAAGGTGATAGAGTGTGCTGGGCCTTCCACTTTGTATTCTGCAATGGGCACATTGAGATTGCCAAACACCACTCTTAACCTATCAATGTCTACTGGGGGCACGCTGGGCTGTTCGATTAGCAAGAAGTCATCCAGGTAATGGATGACCCTCTGGCACTGGGCTTGGTGCGACAGGATCTAGGTGAGGGACTGTGTGAAGGTCAATGGCGTCCCTGGGGGGGGGCAGAGGGGGCCCTGACCCCCCCCCCCCAACATTATGCTGTGCCCCACCATGTGCCCCCCCAATTAAAAAAAAATTGTTTTTTTTTTTTTTTTTTACAAAAAATCAATGTCTAAGAGGGAGAGAGTCCCCAGTCAGCTCCTGCGGGTGATTCCTCCCCCCTCCCTCTGCTCGCTGACACTGCATAATGGGAGCGCTCACACAACCACGGCCGCCCGATCTGCTCTCTCCCCTGCATCCTCATTGGCAGGGAGAAGAGCGATTTGCAGGAAAGACTCCACAAGGACTCTCAGTTGCTGAAAAAAAAGACTGATTTCTCCCATCCTTAGGACAGGAGAACCAGCCTGTAAATTCAAAGAGATGCCAGACCAGCGCTATCAATAGAAGGGGCAGGACAGCAAGAAGAGGCTGGGGAACCCCACAGTGGCAGAACACCAGGGCCAGTGGCAAGACAACCTTTGCAACCCTGATAGTTCTCCCACTGCTTTGGATCCTTATATTTTCTTGTTATGCTGGTGACATATATCTCTTGTTTTCTGCCACCCTGGGGGGCCCCAATACAGTAGGAAGGGAGCTCACTGCAGAACATGTAAAAGGGCCGTTGTGGGGTCGTAGTAAAGGGCCCCAGGATATATATATATATTTGCATTTTATAGTTGCCCCCCCTACTTTTGTTCCTGTCCCCCCCATGTACCCCCCCTAAATATGAAAGCTGGAGACGCCACTGGCGAAGGTGTCGAAGAGCCATGGGCTAATTTTAGAGCCAAAGGTCAGTTTGGTGGCGAAGTAGTATGACTCTTTCTATTTAATGCCATGCCAGCATTAGTGGGACAGTTGGATGGGTAGAAGCTCAAATGCGTCTGGTATGTCGGCTTTAAAGAGCCAGGCGCCTGTGCCTACTTTCATAATGGCCTGAATCGCCATGTCTATTGAAGCATATTTCAGGGAGAATTCCTCTGAAGGAACTAGGGAATTCAAACTCGGGATGTGGGAAGAATAAGGCGCAGACAGGTCGTACACCAAGCAAATTATATTCAAAAACTTGCCTTTGACAAGCCAGATAGGGCTAACTCTCCAGATGTTGAAAGGGGGTTGATCGAAGGGGCCGATAATGAAGCCTCGGTCAAGTTTGGCCTGTAACAGCTGGTCTATGACCTGTTTGTCAGTGGCCGCTGAGCGGAGGTTCCTGCACTTGTGAGTCGTGTGGGGCAGTGTGATGAGGCCGGTATGGAATCCTGCTGTAAATCCTTGGATAAGGAAGGTAGCTAGTGAGGGAGTGGGGTGTGAGGTGAGGTAAAACCTCAGCCCATAGGACGCCTAGTCAGGATTTTTTCTGCTGCTTGATCTGGCATAGGGCTTTAGGATGTGCTCTATGACATATGATACAGACATGTAGCAGCCGGCATTGGCTGTAGTTGCACAATCCAAAAATAAAGTTAGTACAGATGGGTGCTCCCCGTACGGGACGTCCAAACTTGTCCACTTGGGGCGTCTGAACTGGGGCCGACAACTCCTGAGCTGTACCAGAGGTGGAGGGAAGATTGAGAGAGCGTCTAACTGCTACATTGGTGCACAAGGTAGCCATGTGGGTGGAGGACTGGCAGATAGCGCAGAGTGGTGAGTGTAGACCGGCAAAGTGGCGGCAGAACAACTCTGTGTCCATGAGGCTCCAATCCGTGCCTGCTTAGAACTGTGTGAGCTTGGCTGCCGCTTTGGCCAAGAATGAACAGTGGTAATCATAAAATGAGAACCCCCTTATTTATAGCCCAGGTCCACCACGATGTGGAGATATAAGTCCAGCTCTTCCTTCCTGCTGGGACTGGCTGAACACAGGACATCCCTCACCATCCCAAAGGTCAACGCAAACTCTGCAATAGTTAATTTGCAGATGAGCCTGGGGTCTTTGGTCTTGAGGACCACTGATACGTCCCCCCAGGCATACGATTTATTCTCTGCCAGATCGTGAACTGAAATGAGGAGGTAATCAAGGTTGACGTCCTTGTCATCCAAAATGTCCTTCCTGATGCTGGCTGGGACCAAGTGGGCCAGATAATAGAACTCTTCCCTGTCGTACCTGCAGAAGGGGTGTCAGGACCAGGATTGCGACCAAGTCAAGGATGGCCACGGCCGGGCGTCCCTCCAAGACTGTCACTCTGGTTTGAACATCAGTGACTGCGGTGGACAATAATGGCACCATGGTGTTAAGCTGAGAAATGGCCAAAGATATGGATTGAAGAGACGCCTGCTGGGTGCTGGACACATCTGTCGCTGGCGGCAGGAAGAGGAACCCGAAGAGCTCGGCTTTCCTGGCTGGGCTGTAGCATAGAAAGGCACGCCCCTGCGCCTTAGCTCCGCCTTTTTCTCTTATCATATGTGTGTGTGTGTATATATATATATATATATATATATATATATATATATATATATATATATAATTTTTTTTTTTTTTACCTGGGGGAATAACGTCCAACCTGGTGCAGGATGGAACTACCTGAACTTGACTGACCTAGAGGAGAAATGACAGACGGACAATGGCGAGTGGCTTAATTACATTTGATTAGGAGGTGACTGAGTGGCTGGGTCGTGTGACTTTGAAATGCGTTTATGAGACTGCAAGGGGAACCTTATTGGGGGCCAACGATGGTTTAAACAAGCTACAGTAATTGAAACCATGAATGGACTTAGAAGGAAAACGGCATTGAGAACAGTTGGTCTGGAGCTATGTGGGCCAATGTGCCTTGTTGCGACTGGATTCGAACTGGGGCGTAGGGTGAGTCGAACTGAGGGGTGTCCATTAATGAGTGGCAAATCAAACAGTGATCTGAATTTAAAGTGAACCGTTGTGTCACTAAGGCGACCAACATCGAGCAACAGTAGATCTATGATGGGATAAAAGAAACAAAAATGCATGAATGACCCGACACGAAGCGACTTCCGAACGTAAGGAGAACATGACAGACAACATATGAAATAATACCTCTAAATGATTGAAGTGATGGTGCCACGAATCAGGGTGCTGTAACTGTGACTGACAGTGAAGCGAACTGTGGAATATGGGATGAAATGAGGGCGAATGAAATGAGCGAAATGAAGCCAACACAAATCGGAGTGCTGCTAAAGCGACTGGACTCGGATTGGCGTGTGGGGTATATGAAATGAAATGAGCGAAATGATTGCCATGACAGAGGCACAAATTGGTGTGTCGCGAAAGCGACTGACAGCGAACCTGTCTATGGAACAGGAAATAATGGCTAACACAAGTCGACGTGAATAAGTGCATCGCAGATGCAACTGAATTTGAATCGTAGTGAAGGGTATGCAAAATTAACAAATTAAATGTTTGCCATGACAGTGGCACATATCGGTGTGCCGCGATTGCGACTGACAATGAACCGGACTGTGGAGCATGGAATGAAATGAGATGAAATGACTAGAACGAGCCGTTACGAATCAGTGCGTCGCAGATGCGACTGGATTCGGATCGGAGTGAAGGGTATGTGAAATGTAACAAATGAAAGGACTTGCCATGACAGAGGCACGGATCAGTGTGCCGCACTTTACGAATAACAAGAACCGGACTGTGGAGCTTGGCATGAAATGAGATGACAAAATCTAGCCGGGACGAACCAGTGAGACCAGATTCGGCCCAGAGGAAAATGTGAACTAAAATAACTGAAGTTACAGACTGTGTGTTTCTTAAGTGAAATGGGCCTGCTACGTGGCGTGAAACAACAAGGTATGAGATGTACAAATGAAACAGATGAAAAACGGCTCTGTGTTTGTGCTCACGAACTGAGCCACAAGTTCGTGGTTTGCACAAGGCTAAAATAAGGCTGCATACAGAGACGTAACGAATGACTCGCAAGTTCCATAGTGGAGTTTCGGTGAACGGGGTATCTGGCAAACAACGATGCGTGAAATGAAGAAATGATATACGAATCCTACCTGCGACAGTCGAGCAAGACACAATCTACGAAAACCGCGAATAGAGAACCGAAAGCCTCTGGAAGTTCGGTCACACAACTCAAGAACACTGAATGATTTGGAAGAGTCGGCCTAGTGACGTAACAAATCGCACACAGGAACTGTCAAGGACCACAGTGGGCTGCTGAAATACCCCCCGGACTCCTCCCGTAAATTCAGGCCACCATACTGGCCTTCTTATATATATGCACTAGACATGCTATTGCAAGCCTTTCTGAGCTTTAAAATATGCTCTATAGCACACACAGGGGTTTTACAACATAGTTTGAACACTTCTGCGTTCACTTAGTAATCACTTTTCTTCATAGAAATGGGGGCGGTCCCTGTTCCACCTCCTGCTACAATCATTCATTCAAAGAATTTAAAAAAAGATTATGTCAGGCAGTGTGTGATTCCTGTAAGTACCGAAGAATCCCTCACATTCCTTCTCTTGGAAGAGATCTCCTCTTGTGTGACCAACCAACAAGACAGAAGGCCTATAGCAACACCATAACTCTGAATTCTCTTGCCTCCCACCGGCAATTACTCTAGTGATACAAAATACTAATTGCTTTCAAATCAGTATTCTAGAGGTTCCCAACTGTATACATGTTGATTTTAATGAAATGTGTTTGCTAAATGCTATTGCCACCTGCATAAATCCTTTTGAATCTAGACGTTTCTACCTCCCTGTTTTATTTAGCCCCATATACGTATTTGGTCTGCTATGACTATAGTTTTGCCTTGTAGAAGGCCAACTCTACCCTGATACCAGACGTAATTCCAATAATAAGGGCAACCATACACATCAGAGGGGGTCACGACTAACTAGCATAACTCACCTGCCCATTAGGTTGTTTTCCGTAGGACAAATCCCTATTTTGCTCCATATCTGTTGCATTTGGGTATCTACAACTACCCCTAGGTGAGATAGTTGTCTGATCCAGGCAACTGTCATCACAGTCATGTCTCTGGGTGCCTTGAGGCAAAAGTTAGGAAAAGCAATATTTCTGCTTTCTTAGCCAAAGCTTTATGCAATCTGCAGACTGGCAAATCCTCCAAATTATACACTGCCTTAGGTCAGGGAACCCACCTTACAAAGCATCTCCAGCAGACAGTTCCGCCCAGTGTTATTGTCTGTCTGTATTTGCATGCAAAAGAGGTTGAAATGATTTGTCCCTTCCCAGCGTCTGCAAACTGTTAACACATGGTGAAAACAAAGACACAGAGGCCTTCAACACAAGCGTCAGCTTCTGCAGGTGTCAGAACCAAGCAAAAAATTATTTATGGAGTCCTTGTAACAAAGCATCCTCTTGTCTGTAAATGGGTTCTTCATAATAATAGTGTCTGTATTTTAATTTTAATTGTATAATAATATTTTGTTGTAGTCCTCTGAAATATAGGCCACTGCATTGCAGGGTTGTTTCTGAGTTTAGTGCTGGCTTTCTGGCTCTGACTGCATAGATGTCACCACTGGTCCCAGTTACTAAAATGCAGTAATCCTAAGCAAACACTATGCAAAGCAATTTTTGCACAAATTTGCTAATGTCTTTCTTTGTGCTTGTGGCACAGTATTTAAAGTATATTTTGCAGGTACAAGGACTCTGGCATACACTATATTACCAAAAGTATTAGGACACCTACCTTTACACGCACAATAATTTTTATGGCATCCCAGTCTTAGTCCGTAGGGTTCAATATTGAGTTGGCCCACCCTTTGCATCTATAACAGCTTCAACTCTTCTGGGAAGGCCGTCCACAAGGTTTAAGAGTGTGTCTATGGGAATGTTTGACCATTCTTCCAGAAGCGCATTTGTGAGGTCAGGCACTGATGTGGATGAGAAGGCCTGGCTTGCAGTCTCCACTCTAATTCATCCCAAAGGTGTTCTATCTGGTTGAGGTCAGGACTCTGTGCATGCCAGTCAAGTTCCTCCACCCCAGACTCGCTCATCCATGTCTTTATAGACCTTGCTTTGTGCACTGGTGGGCAGTCATGTTGGAACAGGAAGGGGCCATCTCCAAACTGTTCCCACAAAGTTGGGAGCATGAAATTGTCCAAAATGTCTTGGTATGCTGATGCCTTCACTGGAACTAAGGAGCCAAATCATTTGGTGGAGGGGGGATTATGGTGTGGGGTTGTTTTTCAGGGATTTGGCTTGGCCCCTTAGTTCCAGTGAAGGGAAGCCTTAAGGCGTAAGCATACCAAGACATTTTGGACAATTTCATGCTCCAAACTTTGTGGGAACAGTTTGGGGATGGCCCCTTCCTATTCCAACATGACTGCGCATCAGTGCACGAAGCAAGGTCCATAAAGACAAGGATGAGCAAGTTTTGGGTGGAGGAACTTGACTGGCCTGCACAAAGTCCTGACCTCAACCAGATAGAACACCATTGGGTTGAATTAGAGTGGAGACTGAAAGCCAGGCCTTCTCGTCCACATCAGTGCCTGACCTTTTGGAAGAATAGTCAAACGTTCCAATAGACACACTCCTAAATCTTGTGGACAGTCTTCCCAGAAGAGTTGAAGCTGTTATAGCTGCAAAGGGTGGGCCAACTCAATATTGAACCCTATGGACTAAGACTGGGATGCCATTAAAGTTCATGTGTGTGTAAAGACAGGCATCCCAATACTTTTAGTAATATAGTGTATGTGTGTCATCTATAGAGTGTGTAGGCTCAGGTATTATTTAACAAAACCTATTTAAAGTGGTGGTAAACCCAGCTGCTTATCCCACCTGTTTAAAGATCAAATACTTTAAAATCAAAAATATTGTTACAAATATCTTATTTTAATTTGTATTCTTTAGGTTAGAATAAAAATCTTCTATGCAGATCAGCATGGCCAGGCCAGTGGCCAGGCTACATCACAGTGGGTTACGTGTCCTGGTGACATCGCTCCAGAATTTTCATTTAGCCCAGGTACATGAGATCCCAGTGCTTTGGTGCAGGCTGAAGGCACAGGTTCACCATTCAGCCCAGCTGCCAGCAGCCTGTAAAACCCTGTAAGAGGTTAAAAGCTGCTGCAGCTGGTTAGGGATGGACAGTGCACCGAATGGTACTAACATTTAGGGTGGTGTAGACCCAAGGATGTATGTCCTCAAGGCAACCTGCATGCATTTTGGGCATTTGTCTCTGAGTACATTCCGGCCTAAAAGTTAGTACCACTTGGTGCCCTGTCCAGCCCCATCCAGCCAGAGCAGCTTTCAGCCTCTAATAAAGTTTTACAGCAGTGGGGCTGGATGGTGAGACTGTGCTTTTCGCCCATACAAAAATGCTTGTATTCCATGCACCAGGGCTAAACACCCAGTGATGCCTTCTGTGTCTTTACATACTGTATTATTGGAATAAAAAAATGCAGAAAAAAGTCAAAAAAATATTATTACTTGACTACACGGTGGCTGCAAACCGCTTAAAGTGCCAGCTGTGATGTCAGACTTGTGTAATGTCAAACAATTAGGTGAACTTGAAAGGCAAGTACAATTTTAATCTGAGCTACCTAGTCAAAACAACTAACTGGAACCATTTGACATGATCCTTTTTAAACTGAATCAGTACTAGTAACAAAGATAAATACACCTGGGTGGAGTAGATGATGTGAAAGGCTCTTGGCATTGCCTTACAGAAGACAGTTTAGCAGACTGCGGTGCCTGCAATTACGCTATAAGTAAGTTGGATCCACTTGACTTGCAATTCACTGCCACAGCTTATATGACTAGAGGCAACTATGTCTACTGCTCAGAGCGATACCGTCTTTAAATAAAGTTTAATGGGAAATATATCATACAGACTACAGGCTGTCAGAATGATTTTTTCCCACTAATGCTTCAGCAAGCAGATCTAATACGTACCGATTTTGGTTCAGCTTTTCCTTTTTCCATTTTGAAAGGATTTATTCATGTTTATGGCACTTTTCATGTGTGTTTTTTCAAGCAAATCTATTTTTATGGGAATCTTAAAGCAACTGTCACTTACATAAAAGTTGCAATACAAAATGTATTTGCAAAGAAGATTTCAAATACTTACCTCTCCCGCTGTCAGCACTGCTCCATTAGAGAGATATTGTCCACTGAAGTATCATCTAAAATCAATGATTTTGGGAGTGTTGATCTTCTGTGTCCCCCTGCTGCTCCCAGTGGTTCCTCCTGCAGACCCCCACATCCCTACAGGACACAGTAGGACATGGGGGTCGGGGAAAAGGAACCACTGAGGGGAATAGGGGACACACAAGCCAGGGGACATTCCTAGAAGTGCTGCTTTCTGAAGAGACTTCAGTGGACAATTTCTCTGAAGTGATGTTTAGCAGCATGGACAACGTGAGAGTTAAAGCTAAACTCCAGGAATTATTTGTGTTAAATACTCACATTGATCTAGCCTAGCACAATGTAAGTATGTTTTACTCATACCTGATGAGGAATCTGGAAATCAATGTACCTATCGGTGCTACTACAGTGACAGCTGTGATCTTCTGGCTCTTGCTCAGGGACTATGTGAGCAACTGCCCCACTGCATAGTTACCACAGGGGGTTGTTTGCTTGGCATCACCACCATTCATAGAATACAAAGTGTTCTCTGATTGGACGAGTCAAAGATTGTCATCCCCTCTCCGCCTCATCCTAATATTCAATGAAAAAACTAGAAGGAGCTCTATGAATGGTGGCGATGCAAATGAGAAATGCCTTGTGGTCAGTGTGCAGTGGGGCAGCCACTGGTACAGAACCTGAGCAGGACTCGGAAGGTTGGAGCTATCACTGCAGTAGCACCGACTAATACAGTGATTTCCAGCTTCCCAAGAGGTCCATCAGGTATGAGTCATGCATACTTACATTATGCCAAGCTAGACCAATGTACAGTAAGCATGCAATACAAATAATTCCTGATGCTCAGCTTATATTATTTACATACAGTTTTTTCAAAAGGGTTTTCGTGGGACTGCAGCCTGTTGACAGTTATTTTATTAATGCAGCCTCCCACTGTGGGGATTAACCCTTTTGTGATATGCTTTTGGTAGTCTACATTAGATGTAGAACAGGAATGTAAATAATGTCTAACATGACGGACCCCTCGAGAACCCTACTGATACGATCCTTAGTGGAGTTCTTGTCCTTGACTCAGCTAGAAATGGGCCTGCCAGACTCTCCTTCCCACTGCCCCACAATACAGCTATTATTGAAACTTTGGACGGAACTGAAGCACAGGTTGGGTCTCACTGGCTTTCTTCCATGTACCCCTATTTGGCGCAATAGGTCATACGGGGAGCTAACTAAACTTGGAAATTGTACAACTTGGACAGCTGCCAGAGTTAAATACTTTTCACAACTGTTTGTAGGACAAGATGTGAAATCCTTTGACTAATTGTGTATAGAGTTCCTCTTGCTTCAAAATAGTTACTACTTGTACATGCAACTGTGCCATGCCCTTAGGGTGCAGCGTAGGACCTCTACGTTACAGGTCAAAATATCTACATTCCTTCACAATATTTTCTCCACTTCTGGTAAGAGAGGAATTATCTCTAGGATATATGCCCTTTTATTGTCATATATTCAAGCCCCAGATTTGTTACCTTGTAGAGAGAAGTGGGAGATGGATGTAGGTCCTTTAGATGGAGATACCTGGGAACAAATCTTGGTGAATAGCCGCTAGTATCAGTGTCAGCAGCACATAAACTAACTAAACTAACCTGTTTATCCTTCATCGCGCATACCGCACACAGATTCAACTACATAAGGGGGGTAGACAGGATTCTCCCATATGCCCGAAGTGCCAAACACATCAAGGAAATCTAATTCATATGCTATGGTGATGCCCCAAACTGGTGAGATACTGTCAAGACGTGATTCAAATAATTAATAACATATATCAGGTTCAACTTGACTTAAACCCAGTTACGTGTATTTAAGGTGGACTGATGGAAGACCTATACGCCCCGCCCACTTATGTAGCGCTTCTCAGACTACTGTACTTAGCTAGGAAGCTAATAGCGAGATACTGGTTGTCTCCACACACGCCTACCTGTAGGCAATGGATACAACAGGTAAATCATATGCTAGTACGGGGAAAAAAATACATACCTTCTAAGGAATTCACCTCGGAAATTTCGAAGTATATGTCGAGAGCGGTTAGACACACCCAGGGTAGCTCCTTCTCAGCTCATATTTACCAGGTTACTTCAAAATTGAGTAGGCCCTGTACGGCTAAGCAGAGGGAGGAGAAGACAAAGGGCAGACTTAAGATGTATACCTTATAAGGATGAGATGTGTACACTGCAAGAGTTTTGACTTTGAGTAACCATTTTTATTCTCTTTAATGTTATGTGCTTGGTTTGTGTGAGGTTTTGGTTTTTATTGTACTTACCACTATTTGAAAAGTGTTGACTCTGGAAGCTCATACTTCATGTAGAGTAAAACGTATCTCTGAATATCCAATAATTGCACATGCAGTCTATACTTGAATGTTTGTAATTTATATTTTCTTGTACAATAAAACTTTTTCTTTGTATTAAAAAAAAACTAATGTCTAACATTCTAGCAGATGGACAAACTGCTGCAGACAGTTTCCTGATGAAAATCCAAAACCCTGGCCAGGCTGTGTACCTTCATATATAAATCAATGCTAAATTTAGAATACTGTCTGTGGGGAGGTGCAGTGTGGTGCGGAAGTGAACAGAGCCCAGTTGCAGAACAATGGCGGCTGGTGCTCCATTGGTCAGGGGGGGCGACAGACAGACTTGATCACAGACCCCCCCACACCCCCCCCTGTCGCTCCAGCCCGCCACCCCACACTAACCCCCACCCCGTCATTCAAGCCCGCCACCGCACACCATTGACAACACCGCCCAACCCCCCTGGCCCCCGGCTCCCGGCTCTCCCTTTAGCCCGCCAGGCCCCCATCAGTCCCACATTTACCTTGTGCAAGTGACGGCTGCGGCTTCCCCCTCTGTCCCCTCTGTGTCCCAGCCGTCGCTTCTCCTCCCAGCCAATGGGTTCTTCAGACTCCCGACCAATGGGGTCTTACGTCTCCCGGTCAATGGGGTCTCGGGACCTGCTTCCTGATTGGCCGATAGGAGAAGCAGGAAGACATTAGCGAATATTATTTCGCTAATGTCACACAACAGGGTAGGCTCAGGGCGCAGTACTCTGCGCCTCGATCCCACCCTTTTTTTATGCCAATTAGAGCCTCAGGCTCTAATAATGTGCTTCAAATAAAAAAAATCCATAGAAATCCCTGTCTCCTGCATGTAGATCAGGGGGCTGGGCGCATGGATTAGGGGGGCGGCGCCCATGCGCCCCTAATAAGCGCCCCCCACTGTTGCAGAAACAAAACTGTATTAACATTAAAGTTCAACAAAAGTACAACTATCCGGTGGAGAAACAACCTGACAAGGCACACTCACAGAGTGTTGCAGCGAAGAGTGGAACAGTAGGTCTCGGGTGCACCGACAGCGTCTATCTCGAGGGATGGAATGCAGCCTGGCCTGCCCAAGCCCAATCGGGGAGGCTCCCGAGAGGGATAGCATGTCCCTGCTCTTTCCCTGTCTGGAATCTGTCCCTGCTGCTAATACTGTTCCTGACAGATGGGTGACCTGTCCCTACACTATCCACACGCTAAATGCGCACCAAGCCTGGAAGCCAGGGTCTTAGATAGACTCTGCCCAACCCAACATGGCCGCTAGAGCCATATGGTCAACAGCATTCAATCAGACAGCTTCCCCAGTGAGCCAGGAAATCATAGAGGAACCATGTTCCTCTTGACTTCCCTATCAAATGCACTGCTGCTGCAGTTGCGCACCACCTGCAGTGGAGAAATCAGACAACACCTACCTACACTGTCCACTAGGAATACACAAAAGACAAACAAAGGTGGGTAAGCTTCTGTGCTATCATGAAATTACAGAGCTTTACCTATCTAAAGTGCCTAGGATGGGGTGTGATAGGAGGGCTTGGGAGGCAGCTGGAGATAGGCACCTCTAAGCACCTGCAGCAGTTTTTTTCATTTTCTTAAAACAATCCCTTAAATTTCAGCTTCTTCTAAATTGCTCTTCATCATACTAAGGCCCCATTCAAACTTTTTGTAGCGGGAACTCGCTTTCCCGCTCGTGATTTTGTGTGATCGGTTTTCACATGATTTTGCAAGTGAGGCATAAAGCAGCCCATTCACTTAATGGGCTGCCCT
Source organism: Lithobates clamitans (assembly GCA_037952925.1). Taxonomy (NCBI): domain Eukaryota; kingdom Metazoa; phylum Chordata; class Amphibia; order Anura; family Ranidae; genus Lithobates; species Lithobates clamitans. The sequence goes on along the minus strand of JBBGZY010000053.1, from coordinate 7,772,567 downwards.
ATGTGCATTTGTTGCCCAAGAGAACCTCCTGCTTCTTTTTTGGGCAACAAGGTTGACGCAGTTTTTAAAGTCGTAGTTTGCCACAATTGCTGCACATTTCTGTTGCATGGCAAAATCGCACCACGTTTGGGATGTCATTTAGAATGAATTGCACATTTTGCAGCGATTGGCACACAATTTGGAATTACAGGCAGAAGCATGGCAATTCCACCCACGATTCCAAATCACCAAGCATGAATGGGGCCTAACATTTCTCTTCCATTTGCCACACCAACTCAATTGCCCCAAGTACTATATGTGTACCTGGTTATACCCAAGCAGTTAGAAAGGTCATGTACTACTGCTATAGCTATAGAGGAATATTAGCTGTCTTTGTGCAAGCTATAGCAAGATTTTTGCTTAATGAACATTCCTTGAGAAAATATTTAGTTCTAATTTTGACGTCTATCTACTCCGTCCTTATCTCCCACTCCTACTTTCTTTTCCTCTCCCTTCACCCTCCAGACCTTTTCACTCATCCTGCAGATAAATCCCATATGACTGATTGCTGTAAATGTAGGGGTGGCACTGCTAGGTCTTAGAACCATGATTTGATTCACAAGTGACTCGGTTACAAAGTGATTAATCTCAAAGCTTTAAAATATCTGTTATCATTATTGCTTCTGGAAGTCAGGGCCTTCTTCAATATAAAAGCATCGCTAGGCATTACCTTAAAGGACGACACCACCAGAGAGCAAAATCATTATTTGTCTGTTTTATTTCTATTTTTTGCCTCTGTAAATTATAACAAATTGCAGGGAAATTTAGTGATGGAACTGAAAGGGACAAGGATGGGGTTGCCAACAAGCAGTAACGGGTTAAGATTTAGTGGATCCAGTTAGAGAAGAGTTACTGCACCTAAACCATTTTCAGGGGAGTCTAGGTCAAGCAGGTATCACTTCCCTATGCTGATAACCAATTTCCAATTCGTAGACTCACAATCTCTCTAGAATGGGATGTCACTAGCAGTCTCTATGTAATGTGAGTAGCCTCTGTAATGTGTGGGGTCTTTGGTAGTCTTTCTGTAACTTGGATGTCTCTATTAATTATGGCAGCTCCTTTGTTAACAAGAAGCAATGGTAAATTTAATTTTAAGGTAATAAAGGGGCATTATCACTGAAGTGTGCCTTGGGATGCACAAGTTAACCAGTTAACCATTGCCACTTCTACAGCATCGTTGCCTTGTATAAATTGCCTCACCACCCTGCAAGTCTGGTATGCAGTAGGGAGGGTGAGTGGTAGTCTCTATCAAAACACCATCCCCTCCTCCAGAGTAAAGCAGTGTTAAAAAATACCATTTGTGGCTTGGAGAGAATAGAACAGGAGGGTTGTGCGGGAGCAGATGTGCTGCATTAAACTCTCTGTAGGTCCCTAGGCAGTCAAAATCTTGCAGGTTTCTGGAGGTTTCTTGTGCATGCATTCTAGTCAAGTATTGTGCATGTCAGGCATTAGATGGAGATGACCATCACTACTGTACATTACGCGTACATAGGTTGCACCAACATTCTTTGCAAACTGACAGCTGAAAGTAGACAAGCTTTTAAGAGACAAACTGTAATGTGAATCTAATGTCTATGGTTTATGTACTTTAACCACATGCCGACCAGCCCACGACAATATACGTCAGCACAATGGCACGGCTGTGCAAATGGGTGTACAGGTACAACCCCTTAAAGATGCAGTATTGTGGGCGTGTGCGCCCGCCGCATGCTCCATGACTGCGGGTCACTCGATGACTCGATGTCTGCCAGGTGCCCGCGATCGTGTCACGGAGTGGAAGAACGGGGAGATGCCTATGTAAACAGGTCATTTCCCTGTTCTGCCTAGTGACATGACAAAGATCGCTGCTCCCTGTCATCGGGAGCAGTGATCGCTGTCATGTGAGTAGTAGTCCATCCCCCCCACAGTTAGAATCACTCCCTAGGACACACTTAACCCCTTGATCGCCCTTAATGTTTAACCCCTTCCCAGCCAGTGTCATTTACACAGTAATCGGTGCATTCCTATAGCACTGATCACCGTATAAATGCTAGTGGTCCCAAAATAGTGTCAAAAGTGTCCGATGTGTCCGCCATAATGTCGCAGTCATGATAAAAATTGCAGATCGCCACCATTACTAATAAAAAAAATTAAATAATAATAAAAATGCCATAAAACTATCCCCTATTTTGTAGACGCTATAACTTTTGCGCAAACCAATCAATATACGCTTATTGCGATTTTTTTCTTTACCAAAGATATGTAGAAGTATACATTTCAGCCTAAACTGAGGAAAACATTTTTTTTTTTATATATATTTTTGGGGGATATTTATTATAGCAAAAAAATATTGTTTTTTTTTTCAAAATTGTTGCTATTTTTTGTTTATAGCACCAAAAATAAAAACCGCAGAGGTGATCGAATACCACCAAGAGAAAGCTCTATTTGTGGGGAAGAAAAGGACGTCAATTTTTTTTGGGTGCAACGTTGCATGTCCATGCAATTGTCAGTTAAAGCGGGGCAGTGCCGAATCGCAAAAAGTGCTCTGGTCAGGAAGGGGGTAAATCCTTCCGGGGCTGAAGTGGTTAAGTTGTTATTGAGTACATTACATTAAACCAGTATTTTCTCTAAAGAGTCTTTAAAGCAGAATTTCACCCAAAATGGGAAGTTCCATCTGTTCGCATCCTCTCCCCTCCTCTGTAACAATTGGCTTTTTTTTGGGGGGGGGGCGGGTACTTGGTTTTGACAGGTACCCACTTCCACTTCCAATACAATTGCCACGGCGATCCAAGCAGAAATGTAGCCCTGGAGGATGCCCCCTAGTCAGGGGGGGGTGACCTCAGGCCTGGGACTTGGGTGCTGGAAGGACCCCCCACAACACATGGAGGAACCTCTTCCTGGGGGCATGGGAGCAAAGAGAGGACAATGGGAGCAGGTCAGCACGTCCGGGAGATCTCCTGAGAAGTCAGCTGAGTGGGCTGGTGAGTGATCAGTCTGGGAGGACTGTGGAGAGAGAGTATCAGTCTGGGAAGACTGTGGAGAAGTTAGCCAGGATGGCTAGTATAAGTAACAGCAGCAGCCAGGTGGGTTGGCAGTGCCTGAAGAGGTGGTGCTAGGATCAGCAGCCACAGGAGTGATTAAGCTGGACACTGAATTTTTCCTACACACTCAAAGGGGCCTTGGGTTCCTGCCTATAACAGGCTATATCACTCTAAATCTGACTGAGTGCTTTTTGTCAGATCCACAAACAGGGTGCTAGCTGGAGTTCTGCAAGCAAGTGCTGGAGGAAGTGAGGACTGTGTACTGTATATAGACTGTATATAGGAGAAGTTGTCCCTGAAGTTGTTTGAAGTCATCCCAGAATTTTCCCAATCCCTATCCTAATTATTTTCCCTCAGCGAAACAAACAAAGAAAAAAAGTTCTGGACGGTTTTCTGACTCTGAGGTGACCATGAAACTTCAGTGTGCCTGGCTGTGCAGGGTGGGAGATCCCAGTTCATCTGCAGCATCTTAGGGGGTGCGCTACAACATCATCAAATTAGGTATGTAATAAAGTAAGAAAAAGTTATTTTAAATGTGTCATTAGCATGCTGATGAGGGGGAAAGGAGGGGAAGGCTCAATATAAGCAGATGAAATTTCAGCTTTAATGCCGCGTACACACGACCGGACTTTACGATATACTTTGCCCGGCGGACTTTTCGACGGACTTTACGACGGACTTTCCGAATGAACGGACTTGCCTACACAGGATCAACTAAAGTCCAAAGCATTCGTACGTGATGACGTACGACCAGACTAAAACAAGGAAGTTCATAGCCAGTAGCCAATAGCTGCCCGAATGTCGTTTTTTGTCCGTCGGACCAGCATACAGATGAGCGGACTTTTCGACCAGACTTGAGTCCGTCGGATAGATTTGAAACATGTTTCAAATCTAAGTCCGTCAAACTTTTGAGAAAACAAAGTCCGCTGGAGCCCACACACGATCGAATTATCCGACGAAATCCAGTATGCCGGACCAAGTATGCCGTAAAGTCCGATCGTGTGTACGCGGCATAAGAGTTCTTTCATGTTAATGTTTATCTACTCTGTTTTTAAAGTAAATGCCTTAAAAAATTTAAATATTTTATGCTACAGTTTTGTCAACATAAACTTCAAAAACGTTCAACTCTTCTATCGCCTTTATACTAAAGTTACTTCACACATTTATTACTGTTATTACATTGGATAGAACATATCTTTTAAGCAGATAACACAAGAGCAGTGAAATGGTTGACATTCCACAATGAACAAACAACATCAATAATGATTTAAGCGATCTTTAGGAATTTAAGAGGGTCATAGCTTTTGGTGTTGAATGCCAAAATCTGTACAGTAATTGGATGACGTGGGGGAAAAAATCCTTTAGCTGCTTATAATGGGCAGAATTTGGAGAACTATTATCTTTCTAGTTGCACTGATCCCTGCACATGGTGGTTTTCAGCTGTAGAACTTGCGCCCATTATAACAGCATGTTTTCAATGTTCGTAGTTTTAAAGGAAGTGTGTATATTTTCTCATTTAAAAGTGTTGCTATATTCAGAATTAAAAATATATATTTATTTCTTCTTGTCAGGTAAACATGAAATATTATAAATGGGAAACATTCTAGACCCAGACATTATTTTCGCATCACTAATAAATCTAATAAATTATTTTTATCAGAAAACTTTTAAAATATTTTTTAATAAATATAATTCTCTAGCAGTGCACAAAAGAAGCATGGGTTTTAAATGTTTCCTGTTTAGAAAATTGGAGTAAAAATGGCACACAAATATATTTTTGGGGAAAGGGGACTCTTCCCTTATCCAGTCTATCACATTAGAACTCCCAAATTATAACTTATATAAATTATAAAACTTTTTTTTTTAGTTTTGGAGCAGAGAGGGATTAGAACATCTGTTTTTATTGCTACCTCTGCCTCCATTCGAGAGATTTACCCTTCCTATTTGCCCTGAAAATCCCAAATTTTGGGTTGCCCAAGGACAGTAATAAAAGGGGAAATTTTCTAATGAGGACACTAGTTCTGGTGACCTGGGGGCCCCCAATGAATTCCCTTAATTTGCAGGAATTCCCTCTTAACTCCTGTTTGGAGGTAAATCTCCCCACAGATGGAACAAAATTGACAGCCGTTATCACCCTACCCTACTCTACTATATCCAAAATCTAATATATATAATATAGTTTTATTTTAAGAAATGCCCACCTCTCTAGTCTGTGTCATACAATCGAAATAATGTATACTCCATTTAAAGTAGCATACCTAAATGCACTATATTCATATAAAAATGATCATACTTTAAACCAAAGTTGAACACATGTGGAAAAATGAAAGAACTTCAGAGGTGCGTGTGGCTTCTTCCCTGCCTCAGCATGTCCAACTAGTGTCCTCCAGGGAAGGTGGGAGCATACAACATTCTTGTCAAAGGAAAAGATCTATAAGCCTCACATCATGAAGCAGACCCATGTGCATGAAGTGAAATGAATGGCAACCTCAGCCTCAGAAATTGGTTCGATTATTTTTGAAAGGACATGCTGGAAAACTTTTTTTGGGTTCTGCTATCAGAATGCAATATCCCATCAGGGAGGATTCCTCCATCCACCTCATTTGTGGATGAATGCAAAAAACTAACTGTCTATTGTCAGCTTCAGTAACATGCAAATTAGTAGTACCCAGCTTTAGAAACTGTCAAAACTGTCAGTTAGTGGTGAATGTATTACTTGTGTAGCCCATGCAGCTGCACAAGGGCCCTCTGGTATCTAAGGATTTATCTATAAAAGATGTGGGTCAGTTAGGTTGTAGCACCCCCTTCCATGGGATAACAGTAAGATCCACACCAACAGTGGCGTCTCAAGCTTTCATATTTAGGGGGGGCACATGGGGGGGACAGGGACAAAAGTACGGGGGCAACTATAAAATGCATATATATCTATCTATCTATATATAGATATATAGATATATATACCTATATATATATATATATATATATATATATATATATATATATATATATATATATATATATATATATATATATATATATATATGTGTATATACATGGGCGGCACAGTGGTGTAGTGGGTAGCACTCTCACCTAGCAGTAAGAAGGTTCGCTGGTTCGTATCCCAACCACAACACTACCTGCCTGGAGTTTGCGTGTCCTCCCTGTGCCTGCGTGGGTTTCATCCGGGTACTCCGGTTTCCTCCCACACTCCAAAGACATGCTGGTAGGTTAATTGGCTTCTGTCTAAATTGTCCCTAGTATATGAATGTGAGTTAGGGACCTTAGATTGTAAGCTCCTTGAGGGTAGGGACTGATGTAAATGTACAATGTATATGTAAAGCGCTGCGTAAATTGACAGCGCTATATAAGTACCTGAAATAAATAAAAATAAAATATATATATATATATATAGATATCTATATAGATATATGTAGATATAGATATATAGATATATAAATATATACTGGGGCCCTTTACTACAACCCCACAACGGCCCTGTTCTGCAGTGAGCTCCCTTCCTACTGTATTGGGGTCCCCCAGGGTGGCAGAAAACAAGATATATATGTCACCAGCATACCAAGAAAATATAAGGATCCAAAGCAGTGGGAGAACTATCAGGGTTGCAAAGGTTGTCTTGCCTCCGGGCCCTGGTGTTCTGCCACTGTGGGGTTTCCCAGCCTCCTCTTGCTGTCCTGCCCCTGCTATTGACTGCTCTGGTCTGGCATCTCTTGGAATTTACAGGCTAGTTCTCCTGTCCTAAGGACGGGAGAAATCAGTCTGTTTTTTCAGTAACTGAGAGTCCTGGTGGAGTCCTTCCTGCAACTCACTCTTCTCCCTGCCAAGGAGGATGCAGGGGAAGGAGCAGATCGGGCGACCATGGTTGCGTGAGCGCTCACATTATGCAGTGTCAGTAAGCAGAGGGAGGGGGAAGGAATCACCCGCAGGAGCTGGCTGGGGACTCTCTCCCTCTTAGACATTGATTTTTTGTAAAAATAAAAATAATTTTTTTTTTTTATATATGGGGGGGGGGGGGGGGCACATGGTGGGGCACAGCATAATGTTGGGGGGGTCAGGGCCCCCTCCCCCCCCCTAGGGACGCCATTGCACACCAATGATGTCAGATCACATCTAGCTCCACTAAACACACTGCAGTCCCATCTAGGACCACCCCTCTCCAGCGTTTTACTTAACATAGGTTTGATCACAGAGGTTACTTTCTCCTCCTCCCATGTCATGTAGGTCTTGAAGCCATAGAAACTATTTACTTTTAAGACTCATTCACTCTATGTATGGTGACTGCAGTTTTAATCAACACCAGTCACATCACTGCCAGGGCACATAGAAAAAGATTTCTATATGCCCCATTCACACAACAGCTGATGCTCAACAGACATGCAGCATTTTCCCCCAAGGCATTGGAAGGCATCTCGGGTCACCACAGTGTGGTGCAGAGACTTGAATGGAGTGTAACGTTTCACACTCTCAATAGGGGTAAAGCGGAACTATACTCACCCAGTGCTGTGGTGTCCTGAACCTCCCTCAGCAGCGACTGACATCTTTGACTGGTCTTCTGGGTTTTAATCTTCGCCCATTTTGACTGACCGGGCTGATATAATGTCACTCCTGTGCATGTTCAGGAGCTCCCTCACCTTGGCGTATGCCAAACTTTAACACTGAGCTGTTCACACTCCCTTAAAACAGGTGAGAAGTAGGAGATACTAACCGTGCTACTGGTTTGTTCTTTTCAAATGGTGTCCATCAGGCAGGCCTGGAGCAATAAAGAAATTAATAACCGCAGGGCATACATGACGGGGTGGAAGGGGAACAGGGCAGTGAGTGGATAACTGATCTAAAAGAGGGAGAAAAGTTATAAAATTTAAGAGGGAGAAAAGTTATAATATTTAGGAGGATAGTAGGCAGAGAGGGGTGTGACAGAATCAGTCGGAGACTTGAAGCCGTCAGTTGAACGTCCCTCCCTCCCTCCCTATTTGTTTTGATTCATTTGAGTTGAAGGTAAGTTGTGGCAGTTTGGGTTCCTTGAAAGGGTTGAAAATCTGGTGTTTTGGAAAAAAGGTGGGAATCCATCCTTGGTATGGTGTCTTTTAGTTGCTGTGGTCCAAAAGGGGGGCCAGGCAGTGGTAGATCTGTTATGCATATGAGGTCATCTGGGATTGTCCCCGAGGCGGTGTCTTGCAGCTAGGGGCATAACTTAGCTAGCAGGTGCCACAGACACAAAGTTTCAGTAATATGGTGCCTTCAAATACTTACAACCCAAGTTTATCTGTAATGTTATTTTTTTTTTTTTTGTTATTTATTCAGATGTTGTTTATAATAAAAAGGCATTGCAGCCATTTAACCCCACTCTGAGTAAAGTGTTTTATTTGGGGTAGTGGGAGGTAGAGTTTGGGGGGGTAGGCCAGGGGTCATTGGTAATTGGGGACCTCTTATCTACCCTGCCTGACTGACGCTAAGACATATGGGAGGATTCATCTATTTTTTCTTGATGCCATTTGGGTAGATAGTGAAGGTGGTATTTACTGTCTAGCCCATGGGTAGGCAACCGTTCAGAGATTGAGATCTACCTGGACAACATGAAGGAAATGAAAGATCCCCACCACCACCACCACCACAACCACCACCACATTTTTGTCCTCCACTCCCTTTCACATGATTCCCCTCAGAGTAGTGTCCCCCCCCCACAGTAGGGATCTCTGCCCCCATACAATAGTGTTCTCTGCCTCCCCATAGCAGTGTCCTGCCCCCTTCACTTCACCCCTCCCCCATAGCAGTGTCCTCTGCCCCCCTCCACCCCACAGTAGGGTCCTCTCTGCCCCCCAGTGTGATGTCCTCTGTCCCCTTCACCCCTCCCCCCCAACTGTAGTGTCCTCTGTCCCCTTTACATTCCCCCAACCTCACTTTAGTATCCTTGCCCCCCCCCAATGTGATATCCTTTGTCCCCTTCACCTCCCCCCCAACTGTACTGTCCTCTGTCCCCTTTACATCCCCCACTTTAGTGTCCTCTGCCCCCCCCCATGTGATGTCCTTTGTCCCCTCCCCCCACCGTAGTGTCCCCTCCCCCCACTGTAGTGTCATCTGCACCCCCATAGCAGTGCCCTGTGCACCCTTAAAACAGTGTCCTCTGTCCCCCTCACACTCTCCCCCCAATATAATGTCCTCTCTATACCCCAATGTGATGTCCTCTGTCTTCTTCACGTGTCCTCTGTCTCCTTCACCCCTCCCCCCAACTGTCCCCTTTACATCCCCCCACCCTTACTTTAGTGTCCTCTGCCCCCCCCCCCCAATATGGTGTCCTCTGTCCCCTTCACCTACCCCCAACTGTAGTGCCCTCTGTCCCCTTTACATCCCCCACCCCCACTTTAGTGTCCTCTACTGATGTCCTTTGTCCCCTTCACACCAGTGTATAGGTAGCACTCTCCTACCTTACACTGGTGTATAGCAGAGCGGAGAGCAGGAAGTATGACAGTACTGGATAGAGGGCAGGGGGCGGGAGCTGCCTGAGTAAACTTTTTACATTAACAAGCTGGTGATTGATTGCTAGGACCGCCCAGCAACCAATCACCTGCTGGTTAATGTGAAAAGTTCATTCCAGCAGCTCCCGCCCTGCCCAGTACTATGACTCGTCCAGCTCTCCGCTTTGCAGTGAAGAGGAGAGGGAGGAGACTGGGGAAGGACTGTGTGCGGGGCTGTGTTCGCAATCGTCGGGTCGATCGTGATCGACAGCTTCCTGACGCCCGGTCTAGCCCAAGTTAGATATTATGAACCATGAAAGAGTTTAGGATATCACAAAGACATCTTCATCTGCATGCACCTCTCTCTCTCTACACAAGGTGAATAAGTGTTCAGTCTTGGGTAGTAGTTGAAAGGGGGGCCTAAAAGTTGTTTTCACACAGGGACACTTTGGTGGCCACCTCTGGTCAAAAGCTTGTATTTAAAGAGCTAAATAGCTCTGCCACTTGAGCTCCTGGTACAAAAAAATAGTCATTTTGGCCAGAGTTCTATTCTAATTCTCAACAATATCATTTCAAATAAAGATGAGTTAGCAGAATGTGGCACCTTTCCGAAATACATTTAAGCGTATTCATCTCTGTAATGTCTCTAAGAGGTCCACGTGTCTCGCATTGCAGATACAAAGCTTTCATTTAGTGTTATTAGTCAGTGGCGAGGTAAGCACAGAGGCCTGAATTGATCTTCTGAGTAAGCATTTTTCCTTTCCTAATTAATGCTGACTTGCTTGTGATAAATTCAGACAGGGAAGTAATTGGATATGACTTCTGCAATGCTTTTCGGTTGATAAAACTGGGACTGCACCAGCTCACTGCTAAAATGTACCATCAGAAAGCCAGAGAATGGTCACTCTGAACCTGATTTGTGCTTTTATTTTCTGAAGTGATTTCATTAGGAAAGAGGTGCTAGAAGTTCAAAGCATTCCACTGACATCCTTCTCTTCCAAAGATTAAATAGTATGTATATCTTTCATCTTTTAAGGCCCTCCGCAGAAAAAATATTATGTTCTGTAGATTAAAGACAGAAATTCCCACACCTAAGACCAGTGAGCAGCGATTTATGTATGTATTAAAGAGGAACTGACATCATTTTTCAAGTACTATTTATTGAATATATAATTTGCTTGACTACCAGGGGATTTTAAAGAGCAAGCAAGGTCGCTATCTGACATAAATATATAAAATATTATGCAGAAAGAGCTGAAGTGTTTACATTTACTCAATATGCCCTTTGTTTAAAATGCTTCTCTATCTTCCATCACTCTTGAGCGTGAGCTCAGTGGCTTGTGTCGTGACAAAAATGACAAGGCTTGCTGCGGCATTTAAACTGGCACGCTGTGATTCCGAAAGGACTTCTCTTTTATTGGATCCAGCAGGGAATTTTGTGGAGATGTTTTTAACATTGCCGTCGCATAGGTTAGTAACAGGAGAAATGTTTTTTTTTTTTTTTAAATAAACCCAATCACTAAAAATCTAGCTTTGAAATGCTAATCTAAATTCAAGTTATTTTCAATGTTTTTAAATCTGCACCTTGCGTTAATCTCTTGTAACCAGGGCCAGATTAAGAGCAACATGGGCCTGGTGCTAAGGATTTTGGTGGGCCTTTTTATGGAAATAAATAAAATGAAAACACAAACAATTTTTGTTAAATTTAAATTAAAGAGAGAGAGGGGTGTGAGAGAGTGGTTAAGAGAGAGAGAGAGGGGGGGGGGGGTGATAGCGAGATGGGGGGTTGAAAGAGAGGGGATGAGAGGGAGGGGGAAAGAGAGAGAAAGGCGTTGAATGAGAGAGAGGGGGTGAGAAAAAGGGGAATAGAGAGAGGGTGGTAAGGGGTGAAGGGGGTGAGAGAGAGAACAGGGTGAAAGAGAGGGGATGAGAGAGGGGGTGAGGGGGGTGAAAGAGAGGGGGGTGGGAGTGAGGGGGTGATACATGGTGGATACATGGATACAGCACATTTAATGGTAAGCAAAGCACAGCACATTACACAGTTGGCACGGCCTAATACAGCACATTACAAGGTAGGCACAGTTCATTATATGGTGGGCACCACACATGACATGGTTGGTACTGCACAACACAGCACATTGCATGGTGGGCACAACACAGAACATGCACACGGTGGGCACAGGACCTTATATGGTGGGCACAGCACATTAAATGGTGGGCACAGCTGAGCACATTACATGGTGGGCACTGCACATTACAAGTGGGCACTGAACAGCACATTATATGGTGGGCACTGCACATTACACGGTTGGCACTGCCCAATACAGCACATTACAAGGTAGGCACAGTTCATTATATGGTGGGCACAGCACATGACATGGTTGGTACTGCACAACACAGCACATTGCATGGTGGGCACAACACAGCACATGCACACGGTGGGCACAGGACCTTATATGATGGGCACAGCACATGACATCGCGGGCACAGCTGAGCACATTACATGGTGGGCACTGCACATTACAAGTGGGCACTGAACAGCACATTATATGGTGGGCACAGCATATTATATGGTGGGCACTGCACATGGCATGGTGGGCACTGCACAGCACATGACAAGGTGGGTACTGCATGACACCACATGACATGGTGGGCCCTGCACGACACAGCACAGCACATTACATTGGGAGCACAGCACATTAAATGGTGGAACCCACACATGACATGATGAGCCCTGCACACCACATTCCATTGGGCACATTGGTGGGCACTGCACGACACAGCACATTACATTGTGAGCACAGCCCATTAAATGGTGGACACAGCACATGACATGGTGAGCCCCACACAGCCCATTCCATTGTGGGTACTGCACGGCACATGCCATGGTGGACAATGTACATTACACATTACATGGTGAGTACAGCACATTAGATGGTAGGCACTGCATGGTGCAGCACATGACATGGTGGGCATAACACAGCACATGACATGGTAGGCACAACACAGCACATGACATGGTGGGCACTGCACAGCAATTTACATGGTGGGCACTGCACATGACATGGTGGGCACTGCATGGCACAGCACATTACATGGTGGGTACAGCGCATGACATGGTGGGCACTGCATGGCACAGTACATTACATGGTGGGTACAGCGCATTACATGGTGGGCACTGCATGGCACAGCACATGACGTGGTGGGCACAGCGCATTACATGGTGGGCACAGCACATTACATGGTGGGCACAACACATTACATGGTGGGCACTGCATGGCATAGCAGATTTCATGGTGGGCAAGGCAACTGCACATTACATGTTAGGAACTGCACATGACATAGTGGGCACTGCTGAATAGCACAGTACATTACACAGTGGGCACAACACACTACATGCTGGGCACAACACATGGCAAGGTGAGCACAGCACAGCACATGACATGGTTGGAAGTGCACATGACATGGTGGGCACTGCATGGCACAGCGCATTACATGGTGGGCACTGCACATTACATGGTGGGATCACTGCATGGCACAGCACATGACATGGTGGACACTGCAAATTACATAGCGGGCATTGCAAGGCACAGCACATGACATGGTGGGCACTGCACATTACATGGGGGGCACTAAATGGCACAGCCCATGACATGGTGGGCATTGCACACGACATGGTGGGCACTAGATGGCACATCACATGACATGGGCACTGCACATTACATGGCGGGCACAGTGCATGACATGGTGGGCACTGCATGGCACATCACATGACATGGTGGGCACTGCACATTACATGGTGGGCACTTCACATTACATGGTGGGCACTGCAAGGCACAGCATGACATAGGGGACACTGCACATCACATGAAGGGCAATGCAATGCACAGCACATGACATGGTGGGCACTGCACATTACACAGTGAGCACTGCAATTTACAGCACATGACATGGTGGGCACTGCACATTACATGGAGGGCACTGCAATGTACAGCATATGACATACTGGACACAGCACATTACATGGGGGGCACTGCATGGCACAGCACATTACATGGTGGGCACAACACATTACATGGTGGGCACTGCATGGCACAGCAGATTTCATGGTGGGCAATGCAACTGCACATTACATGTTAGGAACTGCATATGACATGGTGGGCACTGCTGAACGGCACAGTACATTACACAGTGGGCACAACACACTACATGCTGGGCACAACACAATGGCAGGGTGGGCACAGCACAGCACATGACATGGTGGGAACTGCACATGACATGGTGGGCACTGCATGGCACAGCGCATTACATGGTGGGCACTGCACATTACATGGTGGGATCACTGCATGGCACAGCACATGACATGGAGGACACTGCAAATTACATAGCGGGCATTGCAAGGCACAGCACATGATATGGTGGGCACTGCACATTACATGGGGGGCACTGAATGGCACAGCCCATGACATGGTGGGCATTGCACATGAGATGGTGGGCACTGGATGGCACATCACATGACATGGTGGGCACTGCACATGACATGGTGGGCACTGCACATTACATGGTGGGCACTGCACATTACATGGTGGGCACTGCAAGGCACAGCACAACATAGGGGGCACTGCACATCACATGAAGGGCAAAGCAAAGCATAGCACATGACATGGTGGGCACTGCACATTACATGGAGGGCACTGCAATGTACAGCACATGACATACTGGACACAGCACATTACATGGGGGGCACTGAATGGCACAGCCCATGACATGGTGGGCATTGCACATGAGATGGTGGGCACTGGATGGCACATCACATGACATGGTGGGCACTGCACATGACATGGTGGGCACTGCACATTACATGGTGGGCACTGCACATTACATGGTGGGCACTGCAAGGCACAGCACAACATAGGGGGCACTGCACATCACACGAAGGGCAAAGCAAAGCATAGCACATGACATGGTGGGCACTGCACATTACATGGAGGGCACTGCAATGTACAGCACATGACATACTGGACACAGCACATTACATGGGGGGCACTGCAATGCACAGCACATGACATGGTGGGCACAGCACATTACATGGGGGGGAGCAGCAGTCTTTCCCCTAGCACAATAATTACACATCTCCCTAACAAATGTACTAACCTTATCATAACAGCATGGGAGATGTCCTTCCTCCCGGGCTCCTGCTGGTTAGAACATCAGCGCCCCTCCCCCAGACAGCTCCCAGACACAGAGGAACTGTGTGAGTGTAACAGATCCTGTGATAGGAGTGTCAGGCATGACAGAGACAGGACTTGGCTGCACTAACACTTGTCTCCTCCATGTGAGCACAGAGGGCTCCTCTTCCTGCAGGAAGGCACACATCGATAAGCCACTGGCATGGGCCTATATTGAGGGAGGGGCCTGGAGCTGCAGCTCCATCAGCCCCTATGTTAATCCGGCCTTGCTTGTAACTAAATAGCTGGATGATGCTCTTAAAGCGGAAGTAAACCCATCCATAAAACAGTTTCATATCCGGCACGTGCCAGAAATGTAACACTCCCAGTGGTTGTGCTCTCAACCAAACTGTCAAACCATCCAATGGCTGGTGTCATAACTGATCACATGTGCAGCATCCTGGCAGTTGTAGATTAAACAGAGGCAAAGATGGCAGCTTCCTTGGCTGAAAACGCTAGGAGGGTTTACTTACACTTTAAGGCCCCTTTCACACGGGGCGGATCCGTTGGGTGGACTCCACTAGCTCAGCGGGGGGATCGCTCCATTGATCCCACTGGGCAGGCAGATGACAGGTCCGTCTCCGCTCACTGTGCAGGGACAGACCTGTCAGAGCTCCGCTGTCCTCTATGGGGAGAGCGGATGAAAACGGATCGCTTGTCCATTTTCATCCGATCCTATCCGCTGGACGGATGGCGAATATATAGGCATCCCTCTGTTTTGAGCAGATCTTATCAGATGGCAGGCAGGTGTCAGCGGACACATCTTCACTGACATCCCCCTGCCCATAGAAGTCAATGGGTGGCCCATTCAGATCCGCCTTAAAACGGACAGGCAGATCCGAGCGGGACGATCATGTGAAAGGGGCCTAAAAGAGTGGGTAGCTGTACCCATTCATTTGTTTAGGTTGGTTGCATTTTCCTTTATATAATAATAATAAATAAAAAAACTAACAAATTATTAACTCCTTCCCGCTGGCCGTACGCATATATGCCGTCTCTCGGCGGGCGGGTGGGCGGGCCTTAACACCAAGAGGCCACATATATGCGCACCTAAAGATAAACAGAACCGTGCCAGTGGCTAATGAAAAGCTCCCGATCTCTACTTGGGGCTTTCTGGTCACGTGACTGATGTGGCAGCTAATCACGGCAGACACATGATCAGAAACCCCGCCTCGCCTCCTAGCATCTAAAATCCCTTAAAGAGCCGGGAGGCACTGGCGTCAAGGGGTTTAAAGTGGTTGTAAACCCTTTACAACAACTTTATGCTACAGGTAAGCCTATAATTAGGCTTACCTGTAGCTACCCAGGATATCTCCTAAATCTGCACGGTTTAGGAGATATCCCCTATCCCCTGCATGTGCCGATGATATCATATGTGCTATTGCTTCAGTCTGTGTACCGTTACCGGCGGCTCCCGCGCGCAAGCGCGAAAGGGACGGCTTTACTGCTCCGGCCAATTACAGCGCCGCAGCCACGATGCCAGGAAGTAACAGAGAGATGTCGCCGGCCGAAGGGGGAGACGAAGACGGCTGCGGGGGCTTCGTTCTCGGGTAAGTAATTCTTAATGAGCTAGTATGCTATGCATACTAGGCTTGTGCAATTCATTTCGTAACGAATCAAAAATTCGGCCGAATTTTGCATCTTTCGGACATTCGGATGCATCAATTATTTAGGTAAATGAAAAAAAATATAATTGGCATAATAATTTTGAACAGGGTGTATATTGTCAAAAGTATTGTGACGCCTGCCTTTACACGCACATGAACTTTAATGGCATCCCAGTCTCTAACTCCCTCGTCACCTCCTCCCATGCTCGCCTCCAGGACTTTTCCAGAGCCTCTCCAATCCTATGGAACTCCCTGCCCCAATCTTTTCGATCATCTCCTACTCTATTAGCTTTTAGACAATCCCTGAAAACCATTCTGTTCAGAGAAGCCTATCCTACCCACACCTAACAACTGTATTTTCATTTTCCCCACAGTTATTACCTTTTCTTCCACTTGACCCTCCCTTCTAGATTGTAAGCTCTAACAAGCAGGGCCTTCTAAACCCTCCTGTATTGATTTGTATTGTAAGTGTATTGCCCTCATGTTGTCAAGCGCTGCGCACATTGTTGGCACTATATAAATCCTGTATAATAATAATAATAGTCCATAGGGTTCAATATTGAGTTGGTCCACCCTTTGCAGCTATAACAGCTTCAACTCTTCTGGAAAAGCTCTCCACATAGTTTAGGAGTGTGTCTATGGGAATGTTTGACCATTCTTTCAGAAGCATATTTGTGAGGTCAGGCACTGATGTTGGGCAAGAAGGCCTGGCTCACAGTCTCCGCTCGAATTCATCCCAAAGACATTCTATCAGGTTGAGGTCAGGACTCTGTGCAGGCTAGTCAAGTTCGTTCACCCCAAACTCTCTCATCCATGTCTTTATGGACCTTGCTTTGTGCACTGGTGCGCAGTCATGTTAGAACAGGAAGTGACCATCCCCAAACTGTTCCCACAACGTTGGGAGCATGAAATTGTCCAAAGTGTCTTGGTATGCTGACGCCTTAAGACTTCCCTTCACTGGAACTAAGGGGCCAATCCCAACCCGTGAAAAACAACCCCACATCGTAATCCCCCCTCCACCAAATGATTTCTGTCAACAAATATAATGGCCCTAGTGTACCTTTAAAGTGAGTGTCAAAATTATATGAAGCTGTTGGAATCATCATGGTGTCCATCAAAAGGAAACAGCTGCAGGTTAGTGGAACTACAAAGAACCCGGGGATAACTTTCAGTGCCACCTAGATCCCCATACCCATGTCTCGACACTTGTAGATTTGCTTAAGGAAAAAACCCACACACTCAAATAGTAAATATACTTTGCGCTGTCACTAACCCTGCCACCCTAAAAACAAATCCAAAAGGTTTTATTGGTAAATATACAGTAGCTTTAACCTAATCCCTGAATGTAGGGGGCCAGGTAGGACGCCAATGTGCCATGCAGCTGGGAAATTAGCTTATTGCCTGGCATTATGCATTTCTGTTACCCCATGCCTGCCAGGCTACATTCGTCACTAGGATCATTATGCTGTCATT
This sequence comes from Lithobates clamitans, assembly GCA_037952925.1. Lineage (NCBI taxonomy): Eukaryota > Metazoa > Chordata > Amphibia > Anura > Ranidae > Lithobates > Lithobates clamitans. The sequence continues at coordinate 7,754,730 of JBBGZY010000053.1, read as the reverse complement.
CACAGCTTGGGTAAACAATCTAGCAAACACTAGAGGCCCAAAATGCAGAAAGAGTTCCTGTATACAATGATGTCCGCTAGAGTGCTTACCCGTGCTGCGCTTGAATGACAGATCCATTCATCATAGAGATAAATGACAGCTCCATTCATCACAGAGATAAATGACAGCTCCAATTCTCATAGATCATAGAGATGAATAGAGTCGGTCGAACATGCAATGGCACCCACAGGAATGTGGGCAATGATCTGAACCTCCCAGCTCGTCATCTGTTTGAAAGATGCTAATATTTTATTCACTCCAAATGGCATGACAAGACACACATGGGTAGCCATTTCCCCCAAGCAGTTATATAGATCATAAAAAAACATACGTGTTCATAGAATTAAACCAAGGCACAATAATATATAAATAAAATTAACCTGCATCCTCTGACCCCTAAACCTGGAGTTAATCAGGACAGGAAGAAAGAAAAAAAGCCCTATAATGCATGGTCCTATTTTTTTTAACAGGGAAAAAATCCTTGCAGATACCCTAATGCCGCGTACACACGGTCGGACTTTTCAGCTACAAAAGTCCGACAGCCCGTCCGACAGACTTTCGACAGACTTTCGACAGACTTTCGACAGACTTTCAACAGACTTTCTAACGACCGGACTTGACTACACACGATCACACCAAAGTCCGACGGATTCATACGTGATGACGCACACCGGACTAAAATAAGGAAGTTGATAGCCAGTAGCCAATAGCTGCCCTAGCGTGAGTTTTTGTCCGTCGGACTAGCTTTTCTGGGCCTGGCGGAGTTACGACGTAAAGATTTGAAGCATGTTCCAAATCTAAAGTCCGTCAAATTTGCGACTGGAAAAGTCCGCTGAAGGTCCGGTGAAGCCCACACGCGATCGGGTTGTCCGCCGGATTTGGTCCGTCGGCGCCTGTCGGACAAGTCCGGTCGAAAATTCCGACCGTGTGTACGCGGCATAAGGCTATTGGGGTATCTATAATACGATTTCTTAGAATCATTTATAGCAAGTTATATTTTAGGCATTTAGAAACACATCTAGCCTGTTTTTGAAACAATTAACAGGGTTAAGCTTCTTTTAAAGATCTTACTGTAAAGAAGCCTGTCTGTATGTGGAGCTTAATGTGTGCTCTAAAGCAGCCCATGGATTGCACAATTTTCTATCCCTCCACCATGGGTAAAGGCCACATATGATTCTGAGCCTCCATGATCAAAATTACTTAAATCCAATTAACCACTTCAGCCCCGCAAGATTTGGCTGCTCAATGACAGGCCATTTTTTGCGATACGACACTGCATCGATTTAACTGACAATTGCGCGGTCGTGCGACGCTGTACCCAAACAAAATTGACGTCCTTTTTTCCCACAAATAGAGCTTTCTTCTGGTGGTATTTGATCTCCTCTGTGGTTTTTATTTTTTGCGCTATAAACAAGAGAAGAGCAACAATTTTGGAAAAAAAAACACAAAATCTTTTTACACACACAGATCCTGGTTCTCGCTCTGTCACGAGCAATCACGGGGGCCCGGCGGGCGCGATGACCACTCGCATCGGCTCCGGGCACACGCTGTGGGTACGCGCACACCTTTGGCACTGCGCGTGCGCCCCTAGTGGCCAAAAGGCGAAGTGACGTAAGGTAACGGCGTTTCGCCCAGCCGCGCCATTTTGCTGCAGTAAAACTGTGGAGGCTGGTTGGCAAGCAGTAAACAAAGGGCCAGGAACAGTCAGGATGGGGAGGAAAGAGCTAGATCAGGGGTGCCCAACCGCTGGCCAACTTCGGCTCTGCGATGGCGGGTCGGCAAACCCAGATTGCGGGTTACTGTCCCGAAATCCCAGAGCATCAGTGTTGACAATCGAGCTGGCGGTAGAGGAAGCATGCGGCTTCAGTAGAGAGCAGAGCCGATGCTTCTGGTATAGAGTTGGCTCCTGTCACAGGCAGAGTGATACCAAATGCACTCTGGCGGTACCTGCAGGATTCCTGAAGTGAAAATTGAGGTCAGGTTTAAGTAAAATCAAATATCAATGGGTATATCTGTTCTCTGCACTGGTTACTCTGGGCTGCTTTCAAACTGATCCGCAGGTGCAGTGCAGTGCACCTGCAGGTTAGATACACTAAGCCATAGATTTCTGTTATTACCTGCGGTTTGGTGTGCTTTCAGAAAGTGCACCACACCTGCAGGATATAACACAAGTCTGAAGCAAAGTGCAGCTAACCTGCAGGAAAGCCACAGGTGCACCAACAGCACATCAGTGTGAAAGCAGCCTTAGGCTGCTTTCACACAATTGGTCTGATCGGGTCCGCCTGTCCGGACTCTCCATTCACCTCTGTGGAGCGGCAGATGTAAACGGACTCTTGCCTACCTCCAACCCGATCCGCAAAAAAAAAAAGTGATCGAACCTTCCATCTGGGCAGATTGGCTTGGAGGGCCCATAGAGTAGAGGGGGCTGTGTCCATGTCCACTCTGCAAATGCAGAGTGGACACAGACCTGTCATCCACCCACTTCGCTCATTGTGGCCCACAACCGGTTAAGAAGCTGCTTATGTGGCCCTCGCTCTTCAAAAGGTTACACCCCTGAGCTAGATGGTGCTGAACAGAATGGCCCGAATGACCCCGGTTAGGTTTTCGGCAGAACTTTCGAACATCGCAAAAGTTCGGAACCAAATAATGAACCCCATTACAGTCTATGGGATCCAAACTGGAAAAATCAAAATTGCCCATTTTGAAGGCTTATATGCAAGTAATAGGGCATACAAAGGGTATGGGGGTCCGGGTATTGTCCTGCGGGACATGTATCAATGAACACAAAGTATGTAAAAAGCATCATTTTTAAATGAGCAGTGATTTACTGATGCTTAAAGTGAAACCATAAAAATTTGAAATAACAATAAAAATGAAAAATTCCTTTAAAAATAGTGCCCGGGGGGGGGGGGGGGAGTCCCCTTAGTCTGCCTGTAAAGTGGCACATCTGTACCTTGTATAGAACCTGCTGTAGCAATAATGACATTTATAAAGTAAAAAAAAACTGACATTTTACATTCAAACTTTCTTTATTTTGTAACAGCTTGGGGAGGCAGTCTGTATTTAAAGGCCACAATTTAGTGCACTCTGAACAAGATTAGAGATTTTTTGGATAAATTCTAGTGTCTCTTTCGCAGACTTTGGATAGAAGTAACAGGTGTGGAAAAAATGGACTTTGGGTGTTGGTCGTGCCTGCATGCCGTAATCCTATAGAGCAGGGATATGCAATTAGTGGACCTCCAGCTGTTGCAAAACTACAAGTCCCATCATGCCTCTGCCTCTGGGTGTCATGCTTGTGGCTGTCAGAGTCTTGCTATGCCTCATGGGACTTGTAGTTTTGCAACAGCTGGAGGTCCGCTAATTGCATATCCCTGCTATAGAGGTACTCTTGATGAAAGCAAGAATAAGCCTTGCTGTCAAAACTTTAAATGACATGCACCTGTCAAACAGGTGGGGAAAAATTGGTCCTTGGGTGTTAATTGTGTCCTTGAAACCTGCACCAAAACATTTTTTCCAGATAAAATCAACACCTACAAAGCTAGGCAGCCTAGACAGTCTTTCAGAGATTCCAGATCCAGAAGGCACTTAATTAGCAATATCAGCATTAGGGGCTTGATAGCTGCTGCTAATCCAGAACCGATTCATTTTGATAAATGTCAGCTGGTCCACGGTGTCTGTGGACAGACACGCTCTCTTATCTGTCACAAAACCTCCGGCAGCACTGAATGCTTGTTTGGAAAGCATGATTTATGCAGGGCAGCCCAGCAGTTCAATTGCATACTGGGCAAGTTTTGGCCAGTAGTCTCTTCTCATGACCCAGTAACCGAGTGGATTATCAACTGGAAAGCTCTCTATGTCTGTTTTTTCGCCCCTAGATAAACTCCCACCGTATGATGCGGATCCTGCCAATGGGATGTATAAGCTGACCGCCCTGGGCGCAGAGGACTAAAACAATTTTGAAAAGCATCACTGAAGCTGCCCCCTTCTCCACTGCTTATCTCTTGACCAACAGAAGCCTCAAACCTATGTTTTCATGAGACTGTAACCTACCAGAGTCTGGAAAGGCATTACATAAACTCCTCTTCAAGGTGTCCTCAAGAGATTTCTGCTCCCTCTGTGGGGATGGGATGATTTCCAAAACTTTCCCCTTATAACAGTGGTCAAGGAGGTTTGCCAACCAATAGTGATCCTCCTCCTTGATGCCACGTATTCTCGGGTCCTTTCGCAGGTTTTGAAGAATGAGGGAGCCCATGCACTGCAAGTTACAGTGGCATGAGAAGAAGACTCCTCGGGGTCACTGAGGATAATAGTATCTGGAACTGCCTTCTCCCAGCTACATACTACTCCCAAGGGTTCTGGGGGTGGAAAACCATCTGTTAAGGGTTGATGTGTGTCTTTCCCTGCTTCAATGCCTCCAAAACTGCCAGAATTCTCCTCCCTCTCCTCTTTTGTGTTGTATGGCATTGCAAGAATGGTGTCTGCATAAAGCGGGCCTTAAAAAGAAAGGAAGTTCTCCTCTTCTATCCGCTGCTCTGCCTCGAGTGCCCTGTCCATAATGTCACGCAGAGTCTGCTCCAGCAGGGACACAAGAGGGATTGTATCACTGATGCATGCATTGTTATGTTGCACCATCCTTGTGGCCTCCTCAAATGGTGACAGTACAGTGCATCCTTTATCAGCAGCCATTGGAGTGGGGGAAAAAGTCTGAGCCTGTCATTTTGCCATACTCACACAAGTACTAGTTGATGGACCTCTGCTGCATGTGCAGGTGCTGCAGCATTGCCAAAGTTGAGTTCCACCTTGTGGGCATGTCGCAAATCAGGTGGTTTAAGAGCAGGTGGAATTCTAGCTGAATTTAAGCCAACCAAGCACTGGCTGTGTATGACCTCCTGAAATGGCTACAGGCACTTCTGGCCTGCTTTAGCAGATCTTCCAACCCTGGGTACCTGCTTAAGAAAAGCTGCACCACTAATTTGAAGACATGTGCCAGGCATGGCCATGTGTCAACTTCTCCTGTCTTTAAGGCGGACAGGAGGTTTGTGCCATTATTGCACACCACCATTTCTGGCTCCAGCTGACGTGGCGTGAACCACCTCTGGGCCTGCATCTGCAGAGCTGCAAGAATCTCTGCTCTGGAGTGGCTCCTGTCCCCTACACAGACCAGCTGAAGCCCTGCATGGCACCTTATGGCCTGACTTGAACGCCTAAGCCCCTTGAACGTTTAGTGGGTACTGGTGGTTCATAGGACAGTTCAGCAGAGGAGGGCATTGAGGAGGGGTGTGCGTCCCCTTTGTGTGGCTTTCAGGTGCTCTTGCCAAGGGGCTGAGTGGTGAGGGGTTAAATGCCTTGTCAAGCATGTGGTACCCAAATGGCTGGTGTTTTTGCCATGCTTGATCTGCTTGAGGCAAAGTTTGCAAACTGGAACAGTGCAATCGACTGCATATGTGCTAAAAAAGGCCCAGACAGCTGAGCTGTGGGAAGTGGACCGGGAGATAACAGCTCCACAATTTGGTGGAATAGAGTGGTTGGTCTCTACTCTTCCATGATGGCTGCCTCATTGGGGTTGTGCCTCACCCTCACTTTTCTCCTTTGCTCTATCCAACAACCAAGTCATGTCAGTGACCTCATCTTTGTCATCCCCTCCATCCTCATCATCACTGGAGCCAACTTGGCAATATGGTGCGTCTGGGGGAACATGACTGCCAGTTTGTTGTTTACCAGTGTTCTCCCCTCTCTGTATGCTCATGTTCCTACCTTCCTCAACCTCAGAACAAGGATCTGAATCAAGAAATGGCTGTGCATCGTCAAGGAACAAGTGGCTGACGATGTGTTAAAAAGCTCAGCTGAGAATAATATTTTTATAGTGTGAGGTGGGACTAAGAGCAATGAGCCATGATTGGATAGAGTCATCATCAGTGTCCAATTATGGCTCTGACAGTGCTATGTGCTCTGATTAGGCAAAGGCTTCATTGCTTCAGCCAATCAGGGCTTCCAATGCACAGTGCATTGTGGTCGTTCCGCGGCCCGAACAAACAATCGAACGCTTTGATAATTCGGGTGTTCGTCGAACAGGTGAACAGCCAATGTTCAGCCCGAACCCATGCTCGGGCCGAACCATTCGCCCAACTCTAGTGCTGAATGTCCTCCACCCAGGAAATGAGATGGACTGATTTGTTCACAGTGTGTAGTAAAAGAGTTTGTGTAATTGTGCAAGACTGAAAGCAAGGGTGGAGTTCAGCTTTAAAGTTAGTGTAGCAATATGCCAGCCAAGCAACCAGCATTTTAAGAAGACCAGATTAAAGACAACTCATGTTCTCCCCAGAGCACAGCCTTCCTTTAAAAATGGGTAAAATATTCCCTGTATGTTTTTTGGAAGTCCAGCCTCTTCTGGCTAATGCACATGGTCATTCCCAAACGAGAGCCAGTGCATTCCGTCAGATCTGCATTACAGCCTGGCCAAGTGCCCGCCTGCTATGCATTAATAGATTAGTTATTTGGAAATCATCAGGCAGTCGGACAAAAGACTGTACTCAGCAGATTCAGCCTCTAGTTTCCATACTGAATGGCTCAGTAATTATGAACAAAAAAAAACAAAAACATAAATTACACAAAATGTTAGGTGTTTACCATTTTATGTGCATATATAAATTAAATTCCTCCAGCACACACATAGCCACGTCTCCTTCTATAGCAAACTTCGTCAATGTCCCTTACCTTAAAATGAATCCAGTACCGCACTGCAATGATATACTGTATGTATATGGTGGATACTCCACTATAAATATAGCTAAAATGATGTCCTGCTAACCCAGTTCAGTTACTAAAGAAATATAGGCAGATTTCGATCATTTCTGCTAGTCCATATATTTAGTTAATGTACAACTGCTAAATGTGCCTATCTACCCATAATTCTTTGAACTCCCATAATCGCTTAAACATCAGCTGAAATGCCAAATCAGGCTGCATGTAAGTGCATGTCTTGGATGCTGAAAAGAGAACTTTCTCTGTCTTTGGAAAAAAAAAAGATAACATACGTAATTATCATGGCAACCTCCTTTAAATGTCATTTTGTTTTTTAAATGCATCTTGCCCTGTGAATATGAAGCCAGGTATGATTTTCTATAAAAATGAAATTTAAAAGTTGTCAACAAACTTGCCTGTCTGCACACTCTCTTGGCATATGGTAAATTACTCTTGGTGAGAAACAGCTTCAGCTTGGTTTCCTACCCATGGGAGAACCCCCTCTAACGTGTTTTGGCCAGTAGGGGCTTAATTATAGAGGCTAAAGTTAAAAGTTGTCAACTTACACTATTACTAATTTGTCTGCTTGTGTGATTGGTTCGCTGTCTGAATGTGAAGCATGTTGTACACACATACGTGGGTAGACGCCAGTGTACAGAAGCATCGTCATTTACATAAGTATTGCTACATACAACTATTCACTGGATGTATGCAGCACATGTGGCTCCCCCAGTGTGGAGAAAACACTACCAAATGACACTTTTTAAATTGCTGCAAATATGTTGTAAACAATACAATTTACAGGTAAAAACATTGAAACAAAAGATATTTAAAATGAAAGTAGTTTAGTAGAGGCTGATATATTGAAAAATCATAAAGATCGGTAAGCACGTAGTTGTAAATGTTATTGATAATGAAACATTAATAACTTTATTCTCTGCAAAGTGACCAGTCAAGCCTTTATGTGAATGAATGGATGCATCCGTACAAGTTTAAAAACTTCTTTTGATGACACTGGCGGCTCATCTCCAAAACTCATATACAAGATGAATTTCTGGTTTCAGGGAAAGGAGCAAATAAAAATAACAAGTTCATTCATCAGTATGACTGCGGGATCGATAATAACTGTTCAGAAAGAGCGATACACCCTTCATTGCCATGTCTCTGTAATATTTTAGGTCGATTGCACATGGGGTGTCTATGCTAGGCCAGAGTTTTTTTGCACCCAGGAGGCACAGATGCAGCATCCAGCCTGTCCGCTGCTATTGGATGGGGCCAAACGCTGTACCGAGTGGTGCTCGTGTTTAAGGTCCTATGAGTTCAGGGACAAATGCTCAAAATGCAGAATACCTGAGTTCGGGGCATTTATCTTTGAATACTTAAAGCAGAGTTCCAACCAGAAATGGAACTTCTGCTGATCCGGTTCCTCCCCCACTCTGGTGTCACATTTGGCACCTTTCAGGGGGGAGCAGGTATTTTCTCCCAGGTCCGGCGAAAGATCGCTGCAGTATACGCGGCGATCTACCCCATGTCCGGCCCCTCCTCTGTCTTCTGGGAGACACACAGGTCCCAGAAGACAGCAGGGACCACTCAAAACACGCAGCACGACTTGCGCATGCGCAGCAGGAAACCAGGCTGTGAAGCCGCAAGCCTTCGCTTCCTGATTCCCTTATTGAAGATGCCGGCGGCTCCACCCAGAGCCAAGGGCCGGGTCAGCTTCAGGTGAGGACATCGCGGGCGCCCTGGACAGGTAAGTGTCCTTATTTTAAAAGTCAACAGCTGCAGTATTTGTAGCTGCTGACTTTTTTAAAAAAAATTCAGGCGGAACTCCACTTTAAGGCTAACTTTAGTTTCTACAGCTGAACTCCACGTAAAATGCTCTCTTGTAGTGGGGCTGCCCCTGCAGTACAAAGGTTAAATGCTTGCTTAGGTCTACAGCCGTGACCAAACATTTTGACACAAATATTAATTTTCACCAAGTCTGCTGCTTCAGTGTTTTTTGCTCTTTTTGTCAGATGTTACTATGATATACTGAAGTATAATTACAAGCATCTCATAAGTGTCAAAGGCTTTTATTGGCAATTACATTACATTTATGCAAAGAGTCGATATTTGCAGTGTTGACCCTTCTTTTTCAAGACCTTTGCAATTCGCCCTGCCATGCTGTCTAACAACTTCTGGGCCACATCCGGACTGATGGCAGTCCATTCGTGCATAATCAATCCTTGGAGTTTGTCAGAATTTGTTTGGTGTTTTTTGGTCACCCGCCTCTTAAAAATTGACCACAAGTTTTCAATGGGATTAAGCTCTGGGGAGTTTCCTGGCCATGGACCCAAAATTAGATGTTTTGTTACCCAAGTCACGTAGTTATCACTTTTGCCTTATGGCAAGGTGCTCCATCATGCTAGAAAAGGCATTGTTCGTCATCAAACTGTTCATGTATGGTTGGGAGAAGTTGCTCTCGGAGGATGTTTTTGTACTATTCTTTATTCATGGCTGTGTTCTTAGGCAAAATTGTGAGTGATATAGAGAGAAAAGCAAAGTGGGACTTTATATGAGGCAAATAATTATGTGCCTCCATCCCTGGAGCAGGTAAATGAAGGGGAGGATTTAGTGGGACTTTATATGAGGCAAATGGCCAACAACTAATTAAAGATTATATATAATATTTTGACATGTTTATTGTCATATTAGAGTATAACACTTCACAGTAAATACATGTGTAAAAGTAATTTCATAAATATACATCCATATAATACAGTTCATATAAAAGCCATTATATCTATATATATTTATTTCTATATAGATATATCTATATAGATATATTTATATACACACACACACACACACGTACATACACATATATACAGTACAATTCATATACATATAAGATGATATAGCAGCACATTCCAGTTATCAAAGTTTAAATATTAATCTTCATAACCAAAAACACACAAAAATAGCAGACAAATGTATGTGGTATGCATACAATAGTATAATATAAAAAAACATGGTTGCTGTGACAGACCTAGCCGGCACAGAGGCTTTTGGAGGGGACTGAATGCCAGCCTCTTGCCTACCGATTATGGGCCCTGGCATTTGGGGAAACGGTGCTCGTTGTGAGCTGTATGCCTGGGGACCCTTGAGGTGGCGTTACTTTAGATTTAGGTCCATGTCCCCCAAGACACACAGACTCTGGGGACCCTGGATATGCCATTATGATGGGAGTCACTAATAGGGGCACAAGGTGAATGAGAACCCCACTATGATCTGTGCTAGTCAGACTCAATGCTGTATATATGTTTATATAATGTGTGCTATCTCATTATGTTGTGTAATATTTGCTGTGATGGTTGGGGTGTGACTGTATTTTATTGTCTATTGTGGCTGTCTGCCTCAATTATTATGGGATGTCTAAGTGTCTTGCTGTGAGGAAAGAGGGAGGGGGGATTCCTGCAGCAGCCCCCTTGTTAAGACTGTTTACTGATGAGAAGTTAAACACACCTGACCTGTGTCATTGTCATTGGACAGTTTAACCCGCCCTGTTTTCCAAGGGTGGGGGGAAGTGTTTTGAAGTGGGATCTGTATAACATGTGTTTAAAAAAAGATTAATTCCCGCTTGAACCTCAAGACAGAGCCTCGTCTCGTACTTGGGGGAGAATTATTTGTATGGGTTGCTTGTTCGGCTGATTGAAGTGTTCGGTAGCTGCCTTTGTGTTTGGGTATGGAATGTCCTAAATGACTTTAACCCCTTTCATACTCGGGGTGTCACAGTTGCATCCTAAAATGCTCTATGCGTTTCGTGGTAAATCCACTTCCTCAGGAGCGGATGCATCCACATGTATAAAACTGGAGTATGAACCTATCTGGTACTGTGAAACAAAGGGCCGCTGTGGTGGTAGTCTGTACCAGGAGCTGAGGTGGTAAGACCATGCGCGGGGCAAATGCCCACAAAAACATCCCCGTATAGAGGTCTGCATGTGATGTTGAGGAATAACAACAGGTGGTGATAACTTCAAAGGGATCTTGGTGTCTAAACTGTAACCTAATCCGCGTGTGATTTACAGCGTTACCAAGTATACAGTGTCAAGATATTATATATAATCTCTAATTAGTTGTTGGCCATTTGCCTCATATAAAGTCCCACTAAACCCTCCCCTTCAAAATTGTAAGTGAGCCCACTCCCTTCGCTGAGAAGCAACCCTACCCATGAATGGTCTAAGGATGCTTTACTGTTGGCATGACACAAAACTGATGGTAGCGCTTTTTTTCCCCGGACAAGGTTTTTTACGGATGCCTCAAACAATCGTAAAGGGGATTGATCAGAGAAAATTACTTTACCCCAGTCCTAAGCAGCCCAACCCCTGTAGCCAGGGCCAGAAGATGGCAGGACGGGTGAAGGGGAGCCTTGCTGTGCATTACAGAAACGATTTCACAGCTTCTGCTGTTCTCGTGTCACTGAGCTCAGACATCAAGCTCTTTACTGACACCTCTGGCTACTATGTGTATGTGCACCCCTCGTGTGATTTGTACTGTGCTTCTCAGCAACATGTCAGCTTCGTGAAAACGGGCTGGGACTAGGTGGGAAGACCTTCTTTACAAGTAGGGGCTGTGAAGGAAAGGGAGGGGGCTGTTTGTGTACAGGGAGGGGCCAGAGGCTTGTGTGTTTGCAGGTTTGTGTATGTGAGGGGCTGCCATATATACAGGTTTGTGTATGTGAGGGCAGTAGTGGCTGGTGCTCAAAATTTTTGGGGGGGCGCAAAAAAATTTTGAAAAAAAAACAGCCAATGTGCCATTAAACACTGCCAGTGTGCCCATCAAATGCTGCCAGTGTGACCCCTGCCCACTCGCCGCCTGCCCAGCCCTTACCCTGTCTTGGCGGGGCAGCAGGTGATGACGACGAGCGGGGTCCTTCATGCGTCTCCTGCCGTCCTCAATTCCTCCTCCCGATAGGCATCCAATAGCGGCGCCTGTCATTTCAGCCAATCAGGTGACAAGTAACAGACCTGAGCACCTGATTGGTGGAGAGGTGGTTCAGTGTTAGGAAAGCGAATATTCATTCGCTTTTCTAACACAGCTGGGTGAACTGCTAGCGCCAAGCATGGCGCTCGCTGCTTACCTTTTTTGACGCCTAGTAGAGCCTATGGCTCTAATCAGGTGCTTCATAAAAATACCCCGACACTATAATTCAGGCGCACGGCCCTAGAGGGTGGCAGCGGCGGCCATAGATTCATGCAATGCATGAATCTACCTATTGGTGATAGAGGGATCGCCGGAGAGAGGGGGCCGCGCCCGTGCGCCCTTATGGATGCACTGCCACTGTGTGAGGGGCTGCCATATATACCATATATACAGGTTTGTGTATGTGAGGGGCTGACATATATACAGGTGTGTGGGGGGGCTGACATATATACAGGTGTGTGTGGGGGGAGCTGACATATATACAGGTGTGTGTGGGGGGGTTAACATATATATAGGTGTGTGTGGGGGGGGAACTGACATATATACAGCTGTGTGCGGGGGGAGCTGACATATATACAGGTGTGTGCGGGGGGAGCTGACATATATACAGTTGTGTGTGGGGGGAGCTGACATATATACAGCTGTGTGCGGGGGGAGCTGACATATATACAGGTGTGTGTGGGGGGAGCTGACATATATACAGGTGTGTGTGGGGGGAGCTGACATATATACAGGTGTGTGTGGGGGGAGCTGACATATATACAGGTGTGTGTGGGGGGAGCTGACATATATACAGGTGTGTGTGGGGGGAGCTGACATATATACAGCTGTGTGCGGGGGGAGCTGACATATATACAGGTGTGTGTGGGGGGAGCTGACATATATACAGGTGTGTGTGGGGGGAGCTGACATATATACAGGTGTGTGTGGGGGGAGCTGACATATATATAGCTGTGTGTGGGGGGAGCTGACATATATACAGCTGTGTGTGGGGGGAGCTGACATATATATAGCTGTGTGTGGGGGGAGCTGACATATATATAGCTGTGTGTGGGGGGAGCTGACATATATACAGCTGTGTGTGGGGGGAGCTGACATATATACAGGTGTGTGTGGGGGGAGCTGACATATATATAGCTGTGTGTGGGGGGAGCTGACATATATACAGCTGTGTGTGGGGGGAGCTGACATATATACAGGTGTGTGTGGGGGGAGCTGACATATATACAGGTGTGTGTGGGGGGAGCTGACATATATATAGCTGTGTGTGGGGGGAGCTGACATATATACAGGTGTGTGTGTGTGGGGTGCTGACATATATACAGCTGTGTGCGGGGGGAGCTGACATATATATAGCTGTGTGTGGGGGGAGCTGACATATATACAGCTGTGTGTGGGGGGAGCTGACATATATATAGCTGTGTGTGGGGGGAGCTGACATATATATAGCTGTGTGTGGGGGGCTGACATATATACAGCTGTGTGTGGGGGGAGCTGACATATATATAGCTGTGTGTGGGGGGAGCTGACATATATATAGCTGTGTGTGGGGGGAGCTGACATATATACAGCTGTGTGCGGGGGGAGCTGACATATATACAGGTGTGTGTGTGGGGGGTGCTGACATACAGGTGTGTGTGGGGGGTGGGGAACTGACATATATACAGGTGTGAGGGGAGCTGACATATATACAGGATTGCGAGGGGGGCTGAGAGCATACAGGTGGGGTAGCCGATGTGTGTATTCGGTAGGATGGCCCATGGGTAAGCCCTGGGGAATGTTGGTGGTCAGGCTCAGGGGGGGACCCAGGCCTAACGCTGTGTAAGGGGCCCAAAAATTTCTGATGGCTGCCCTGCCTGTAGCTTTTGCAGAATATCAGTCTTCCCTGTTTTTCCTGGAGAGGAGTGACTTCTTTGCTGCCCTTCTTGACACCAGGCCATCCTCAAAAAAGTCTTCTCCTCACTGTACGTGCAGATGCACTCACACCTGCCTGCTGCCATTCCTGAGCAAGCTCTGCACTGATGGTGCCCCGATCACACAGCTCAATTAGCTGTAGGAGATGGTCTTGGCACTTTCTGGACTTTCTTGGGAGCCCTGAAGCCAAATGCAGTGAAAATGTTTTCTATGGGATCAAGTTCATTTTCATGGCAAAGAGGGACTTTGCAATTAATTGCAATTCATCTGATCACTCTTCATAACATTCTGGAGTATATGCAAATTGCCATCATAAAAACTGAGGCAGCGGACTTTGTGAAAATTAATGTGTCAAAGCTTTTGGCAATGGCTGTAGGTGGTCACAAAAAGCACTTTTACTTGCTGAATTCTCTTCTCTCCAGGCTCCCTCTAGGTTCGAAGCCTCTTCCCTTCCTACGCTCAGCAGTCACAAGTCCTCTGACGTCATTAAGTCTAAGGCAGAGCCCATTGCCTCTCACTGAACGTGACAATGCCAACAGTCCATTGAAGAAGGGTAAGGCAAAAGACAAGAGTTCTGGCTGCTGGGGGAGTGGTGGATCGGATAAATAAAAGAGCTTTTTGTGCCCCCCTAGATCTGCTGTAAACAAGCATTTTACCCTCGCAGTGCAGGGACACCCTACTTCAAGGGAACATTTTTCCGTTGTAACAAACAAATGGCCCCCACCTATAACTGGCCTTCCCAGCAAGGAGCACATGGAAGGACAACGCATACAAAACAAAACCAGAGAATATTCCCAGCTCAACTCACCAACCAGTCTGCTTACCAACCAAATTAACCTAACAGTATGCGTTAAAAACAGGGGTTTATGGGTGGGGGGCAGGGGTAATTAGTTTGTGACTGATGTAATATTGGAGAGGGGACACACTGGACACCTTTGCTGCCATGCTATGTGCTGGGTGTCCAGTGTGCCCCTGTGCCTTTATAGAGGGATGGGCTACCTCCAGGCCCACCTGCCCTCTATCTATCCATTAGAATACATGTGCTTCCACTGTGGAGACTCTCATAAATTTACAAGAGTCAGGACTACAGATAATATTGGGGTGCTGGGAAGTGGCTCTGCAGCTTACGCATGTGTTTGCAAATGTGTGCAAACTAAACCCCTGTTTGTAACGCATAGTGTTGTACAGGTTAATTTGGTTGGTAAGCAGACTGGTTGGTGATTTGAGCTGGGAATTTTCTCTGGTTTTCTTTAACATTTTTCCTTTCCCTGGAGATGGACTTAACTCATCTTGCAGTCTGCCATCACTACACATGCTTAAATGAGTCTGAGCTATTTAGGCAGTATCTCACCTTCATTTTATAGGACTTAGATCTGTTAAAACACAGATACAGGAAATGCACTTTCAGTAAATTATCTATAACTATCATGTAATTACATATCTGCATGTAGAAGAAAAAAAGCTACTTTTTTTTAGTGATTAAGCCGCGGTTCACGCAGGGGCGACTTGTCAGGCGTCTTAGCCGCCTGACAAGTCGCGTCCCGTTCTGTACTATGGAACCGTTCTAATAGGAGCGACACAAGTCGCTTCGACTTAGAAAAACTTTCCTGTAGTATTTTTGGGGCGACTTCAGGCGACTTCTATACAGAAGTTGTTTTGCAAGTCGCCGCTGAAGTCGTATGCAGGTCGCCTCGGTGAGTCGACCTGCAAGTCGTGTTGCCCCTGTGTGAACGGCACTAAAGGTCATTTTGGTTTTACCAATAGTAAGATGTGAAAGTGTATCTGTTCAGCAACACTATAGTTGTATTAAACCCTCAGTGCTTTTTAGCTTTAACACACTGACTGAGCACAAATAGCATAAACATTCCTTACTAAACTATTCTTATTCCAACCCTTGCAGTTTACAAAGCTGCTGATTCCTGCTCTATCAGTGCTGCTTCCCTGAACTTCCAGTCTTCACAGGAATGCCGCGTACACACGATCGCACATTGATCGGATATTCTGACAACAAAATCCATGGATTTTTTCCGACGGATGTTGGCTCAAACTTGTCTTGCATACACACGGTCACACAAATCTTGTCGGAAATTCCGAACGTCAAGAACGCGGTGACGTACAACACGTACGATGAGCCGAGAAAAATGAAGTTGAATAGCCAGTGGGGCTCTTCTACTTGATTCCGAGCATGCGTGGAACTTTGTGCGTCGTAATTGTGTACACACAATCAGAATTTCCGGCAACGGATTTTGTTGTTGGAAACGTTGAAATCCAGATCTCAAATTTTGTGTGACGGAAATTCAGAAGTAAAATGTCTGATGGAGCCTACACATGGTCAGAATTTCCAACAACAAGCTCCCATCGAACATTTTCCGTCGGAAAATCCGACCGCGTGTAAGGGGCAGAAAAGTTTACAGTGCCAGTGCAGTCTCCAGGCAGTCTGTTGACATGGAGAGAGGGATGAAGTAGAACTGTGCATAGAGAATGTGTACAGCTGTTGGCACTCCACTAGACATATAGTGCAAAAAACAAACATAAACAATAGTGAAGCGCTAAAAAGTGACAAACCTATAATATTGGTTGCTGTAACAAAGCTATATAAGTGCGACAAAATTCTGACATATACGACTCAAATAACATGTGAAATGTCACATAGTGATAAAAACATAAAAAGTGAAAAGCAGTACCAAACAAAACAAAAAATCTTGAATTTGGGGTTCAGCAAAAAATCAATAGTCCACTAAATAAGAATCTTGTTGTGATAAAATAAATCCCATAAAGTTGGAATGGTATCACCCATGAGCAGGGCTTTTTTTCAGCAGGAACTTGGGGGAACGCAGTTCCGGCACCTCCAGCACTGAATGTATGTAATAGCAGGGGATGTGGGGTGTGCTGGAGGGTCTATGGATGTTGTCTGCTGGGGGATCTATTGTCACTGGTGGGGATCTGATTTTGTGTGAGGGTCTATTGTTGCTGATGGGGAATCTATTGTTGTTGGCTGCTGGGAGATCTGTTGTTGCTGCTGGGGGGGGGGGGGTCTAATGTTGCTTGGGTGAATATTTTGTTACTGGGTGTGATATTTTGTTGTGGGTGGTTCACTGTTGCTGCAGGGAATATATTGTTGTTGGGGTGGAGTCCATTGTTGCTGGGGGAGTCTATTGTTATGTGGGGATCTATTGCTGGGATTCTATTGTTGCTGGCTGCAGGGGATCTATTTTACTGCTTTTATTTTTATCATTACCATATTCCATACAAATGATTTAGCACCACAAAATGATACTTGGTTCTGTATTCTCTAAAAGGGTGGAATCAAGGGACGGTGGTCAGAGATGGGTAGGGGGCAGAGACAAGGGGTAACTCAGACGGGGGGAGTTCCTGCACCTATTCTCAGAGAAAAAAAGCCCTGCCCATGAGGGAATGGAATATTAAAACACCATCAGTGTGTAGTCTACCACCAATGTGTAAAGTCAGCAGGCTTACCAGACGGTGTGGACTCATATACTACAAGTATTGATTGAGTCAAACATGCACTTGTAGAAAATCACTCCATCCGTATCCAGCACTTCAGGATGGTTGTTGGGGGTATTCAGTTGGCCAAAGATTAGATGGAAGGAAATCAACCCTTAAAAGCCAGGCTCCCGGCATATGGCTAACCACATCAGACAAAGCAGCAGCTCCCAGACACATGTAGGAGAAACAGCATAGTGTAAACCTGTTTCAAAGTATTTCATTAAAAGGTAGATGTGCATTTACATAAATCCACTTGTGAAAAGCACTAAATGAACAAACACTGAATCCATGGATAGTGTGAACAGGATCGCAATGACGTCACGTGCACCATCCAACGCATTTCGTCCTATTGGACATCATCTGTTGACATGGAAAAGAAAGCAGGCGGAGGAGGGAGGAGCAGTGGAGTGCCTTGCTATCTTAGGCTATGGGCTGTGTGTTTCTATTGATGCACACAGTGTAGAGAGACACAACCTCTTGTCCCTGCATGTAAGGGTGTCTCCATAGGACGCTGCAAGAGAAAGGAGCCACCCTGAAACAGGAAACCCAGGATGGCAGTCATGGCATCAGCTTAAAGGCAACCATAAAGAAGCTGCATACTCAGTAAGTGATCAATTCAGCTGCTGAAAGTGCTAAAAAACAGAAGGTTTGCTATCACTTTAACTTTCTATACATTGCACTGTCAGACTTGTGTGCATGTTATCAGAAACAAGACACCAGACTTCACATTATAACCTGGCAGTGTAGGAGCCCTCTTTCTGGTGACTGCAAACAGAAGAGTCAGAATTTTTTGAAAGAACCCCTATGCTTTTTCGAAGGATGTAATTCTGTATATGAAGCAGTTGTCTTCAGTGCTTGTGTGCTCAGTCATAGCAGGATTAGAGCAGGAACAGTAGTCTTGTCAAATTCAGGCAGATCTCTCCTTTTCCCATGATATCTTTCCATCTATGGGACAACGCTAGCCTGGCTGAACATTAAGTAATGTTGACAAGCAATATGATCCGTCTGATACAGTGTGCTCAGGTAAAGAGATCTTTCACCAGCCTGGAATATGTCTTGTGACTATCTTGTTTATTAACTTTCCTGTAGCAAAATGGCACTATCTTTTTAATGTACATGTGCTGCATAGGAGTGAGTTTGGTTGGTCCAACTAGCAGCACCTGGCAACATATAAAGCAACATAAAGCAAGAGGGTCACACTTTTTTTATAACTAGAGGGTCCCTTGTGATTATTTTGTGGTATCCCTCAAAACTGCAAAAGTTGTAATTTCTAAAGCATGTATCTCACAGTACAACGAAATACATTGAAGCCTTTACTTCAATGTTGGGACTCAATTTTTTTTTTTGGGAGGGATTCAAGTTTGGGGGAATCTGTTGCTGTAAGAATTAGACTGATGTGTAAAAATTGTGGACATTTCAGAAACCAACCTGTCATTTTCATAAATAATGTGTTAGGGCTTGTTCACACCAGTTGAGCTTCACAGTGCCAGGATGGACAGAAAACAATTGTTCTCTATGTGCCCTGTTCACACCACAAAATTGCCTTGATGGGGATTGCAGAGAAAATGGAGAAAAGCTGTATTTTTCCACAATGCACTGGCTCTAACCTATAGTCACCATTGGTCCCCGCACCACAGCTCCAATGCAGTGCATACAAATGTCTGAAATTGTCATGTTGACATTTTAATAAATTTAAAGTGATACCAGAGATGCGTTAACCACTTCCAGACCACCCACCGTCATTATACATTGGAACTTTGAAGAGGATTATCGTTGTTATGGCAGCAGCTAGCTGCCATAACTCCATTATCCTCTTCTTCAGTTAGTGGTCCGAATTCAGATAAAAGTGGTCTCTGCGGTGGATTCGCCGCAAGATCACTTTCTTCGGCGGCGGGAGAGGCCCCCCCCTGCCACGCTCCAGTGCCCCCTGCCGCTTACCGGAGCCGTTGGCAGGGGCAAAGGCGATTGGATGTTTTCCCTAGCCTGACATGGAGACAAGTGAGGGGAAGATGGCCCCCATACGTCTCCATATCATTGCAGGGCGGAAGCGACGTCAAAACGTCACATCCGCTCTTAAAAGGGCCATTTATTTTTTTTTTAGTATTTTTTAAAATGACAATTTTTTTTTTTATTGCATTTCAGTGTAAATAAGAGATCTGAGGTCTTGTTGACCCCAGATCTCATATTTAAGAGGTCCTGTCATGCTTTTTTTTTATGACAAGGGATGTTTACATTCCGTGTAATAGGAATAAAAGTGACACAATTTAAAAAAAAAAAAAAAACAAGGGTAAAAATAAAAAATAAAAGGTAAAATAAATAAGAATTTTTTTTTTTTAAATGCGCCCCGACGAGCTCACGTGCAGAAGCGAACGCATACAGGAGAAGCTCCCGCATATGAAAACGGTGTTAAAACCACACATGTGAGGTATCGCAGCGATCGGTAGAGTGAAAGCAATAATTCTAGCCCTAGACCTCCTCTGTAACTCAAAATATGCAACCTGTACAATTTTTTAATCGTCGCCTATGGAGATTTTTAAGGGTAAAGGTTTGTTGCCATTCCACGAGCGGGCGCAATTTTAAAGCGGGACATGTCTGGTATCAATTTTCTAGCAAAAAAAAAAATGTTTTTACCTTGTAAACAACAAATCTCAGAAAGAGGCTTGTTCCTTAGGCCTCTTTCACACGGATGATCCGTATGTCCGTTTTTCATCCATCCGTTTTCGGATGAAAAACGGACATACAGTCATCCCTATGGAGCGTCAGATGTCAGCAGTGACATGTCTGCTGACATCCGACCCGCTTCGATCCGAAAAGTGTAACGGAGGAAAAACCTACTTTTTCCTCCGTTTTCGGATCGGATCGGATGACGACGGACACTACGGACCGTCATCATCCGATCCCCCCATAGGGAAGAGTGGCGCTCTGACAGGTCCGTCGCTGCACAGTGTGCAGCGATGCACCTGTCATCTTCCTGCTCAGCGGGGATCGGCGGAGCGATCCCCGCTGAGCCAGCGGATGTTCACGGGGCGGATCATGACTGATCTGCCCCGTGTGAAAGAGGCCTTAAGTGGTAAATTGTCATGATTCATTCACATAAATCATATATAACATGTCACTGTATTTTGTTGTTGATTTTTTTTTTAAATCCTCTAAGTACTTTATTCCTGCAGTGCTGTTGTGTGGTCACATTATCTTTCCCTGTTCTTTGGCATTAGCAGGGAGAGATCTTTGGAGGCTTCTATTACTGTAGTATGAGTCTGTGTCAGGCCAGCCCTGATTGGTGCTGTGCCAGTCACATGACAAAAAAAGCAGGTTCAGAAGAGCAATTCAAGGTAAATTATGAATATCAAAAAACTGTGTATAGTTCCCTATAAATCTTTATATGGTGTAGACAGAGTCGGAGATGATTGACACTAGCTTTCATTTTGTTCAGAAGCCATCTGCATCCAAGGCTCTCTTTTATTTTTTCAGGTCTTTAAATTACATATTTACTACTGATTTATATGAAAACTAAGCTTTTTGTGAGTTTCTTAATAATCAACCAGCATACAAATATCCCACCCCATAGTGTTTAGTAATAGGAGGAGGAGGGAGGGAGGGGAGTGTCATTTACCACAGTGTATATAGAAAAAAGGGGGGAAAAATAATTGCGCTTCAAAGTGTCTAAAATATGGTAACAAAGCAGCGATATCTAAAATGTGACACAAACACATAGCATAAACAAGAAAAAAATGGGATGATTCGCGCTATATAAATAGTGAATGTGTGGCCAAATGGTCACACCGACAGTGAATGCATAAACCAAAAGTGCAATAATATATCACAATCAGTGCAAACAAATATATAAAAAATAAAGTCCAAGCAAAATAAATGTGTTAGAAGATCATTGTGAATGATAAAAAAGTGTCCATAAAAAAGCACCCAAAAAGAAAGAGTAAAATAGCATTCACGGGTCTTTCAACCACATGGAGCCTCAAATGTGTGGGACCGCCACCAACAATAAGAGCCTGGCCGCTTACCAGAACCCCATGACACCCCGTTACAGAGGGTCCAAAAGGGCTTATGAGATCCTAGTAGTCCGTATTTCCCAGGAGCGAAGATGGAAATGGAAACTCCCAGCATTTGATGCCCTTTTCCAGTTTCCATTTCCATCTTCGCTCCTGGGAAATCCGGACTACTAGGATCTCATAAGCCCTTTTGGACCCTCTGTAATGGGGGGTCATGGGGTACTGGTAAGCGGCCAGGCTCTTATTGTTGGTGGCGGTCCCACACATCTGAGGCTCCATGTGGTTGAAAGACCCGTGAATGCTATTTTACTCTTTTTCTTTTTGGGTGCTTTTTTATGGACACTTTTTTATCATTCACAATGATCTTCTAACACATTTATTTTGCTTTATTTTTTATATATTTGTTTGCACTGATTGTGATATATTATTGCACTTTTGGTTTATGCATTCACTGTCGGTGTGACCATTTGGCCACACATTTACTATTTATATAGCACGAATCATCCCATTTTTTCTTACCACAGTGTATATGCCCGAATGTGTAAGATAAGAAATAGGAGGAAATAAAGAGCTTAGAAAGGAACTGAAACTAGAGCATGCTCAGTAGATGACAACAGCTAATCTACATAATATCAGCAGTAAAAGAGAGATAAGCCAGCACACCGAGATTGTATAGTCCAATTGGCAATAAATTGTTTATGAGACCATAGAAGGGGGTAAGGGGTAGTCCAAGGTAGTCTCTAATCCTGTAGGACAAGATGTAAAGGCAGAGGGGGGAGGCTCAGGGACCACCTGCGGCTGCTATCCTCAGAGTTGTGTACGGCTCCTGTATGATTCAATGGGAGAAAAAGAACAAAGGGATGGAAGCAGCAGCTAAGTGTAGTATCCCGGTTAAAATGGTTTAATAACACTCACAAGATTTAAAAGGTAAAAATGCTCATATAGATGTATTCCTCATGTTTTTAGACCTGCAGGACCGCTGTGAGGAGTTCCAGCTGCTGGGAGAGGAGGATGGCCCATTTGGGAGCCTGGAGGAGCCCCGGAGGCCACGCTGAACAGCATGGAAAGCACACCGGAAGGGATGTCACCAGAAGGATAGAAGACCATCTGGTCTACATACTCATCACCAGATGAACGTTTTTACCTTTTCAATCTTGTGAGTGTTATTAATCCATTGTTATTAAAGCATTTTAACCAGTATACTATGCTTAGCTGGCGTTTCCTCCCCTTTGTTCTTTTTCTACACAATATCAGACTGCAGTGGGGACACAGAGAAAATGGGAGGGACAGCTGAAGGCAGGATCGACCATCAATATTTCACTGTGCACAAAATGCATGCTTTAGTGGTTTTGTGAGTATGAACACTCTGTTATATAGGATGTAATCAGCGTTTTCCATAGTCTGGGTTTAAGGACACCTTAGGAAAAAGGGAAACTGTGCCTTGCATGGTAGCAATGCAAGGAACTACTCCCATCATCTGTAAACATCAGGCACCAGCTGTTTTACTTCTGCATGTAAACAAATGGCCGAGGATTCCCTTCATATATATCCTAGATAAAGGTCCGGTATAGATATTTATTAGTGACCCTCCAAAAAATAAAAAAATACATGGTTTGGGGTTCCCCCCATTCATACCAAATCCTTCTGATCCAGTATAAATTTTTTGGAGGTACTTCACAAAAATAATTTTTTAACCGCTCGTTTGGGTCTGAATTTTAAGGTAAAATTCATGCAAAAATTATTAAAAAACGTGTGGAATCCCCCCAAAAATTAACACCAGACCTTTCTCTGACAATGCAGCCTAGCAGGCCAGGAAAGGGATGAGCGTGCACCCCCCCCCCACCCCAACCATGCTAAGCCACATGCTCGTAGCATGGGGGGTATCTTGCCAAGGGGGACCTCCCTAGCAAAGCACATTGTCCCCATGTTGATGAGGACAAGGGCCTCTCCCTCACAACCCTGGCCCAGTGGGTGTGGAGGTCTGCAGGCGGAGGGGATTATAAGAATCTAGAAGCCATTTAACAATAAGGGGGCACTCAGATACTACCCCCCCCCCCTCATGTCTTGTCATGGCTCGAATTTTGGGGGATTCACAGCAATTAGCACAAGTATGGTGTATGCCCACGCGGCTACTCTGGGTGGCTGTATACTGCATATGCATTCAATATAAGTTGTATGGCCACATGCGCCAGTTATTGTCATAAAGCTGTGAGTATTAAAAGCATAATCATTTTAGTATTCTGAATTATGCTATTCTCACAACACTTCCATAAGAGTACCATTAGCTTTCAAACTCCCTGCTGAAGATTACGAGGCTGAATTACAAAGACCGGAACACAGACACTGCAGCAAATTACTTGTTCTTTCTAAACAGAACACGACATCTGACTGGTTGCTCTTAGCAAACTGATCCACTCTTACCTGGACCGCTCTCTCTAAATCAGCCCCATCAGGAGATATTTATAAAGTCAATTCAGGCTGAGGACTAGGCAATTTCCATCCTCTACAGAAGTACATTTTGCTAAATACTTACCTTTTAGAGCATGAAAAAGCTAAGGTTTCAGAAAATAAATATTTAGAGTGCAGACACTATCTGTTTTGTTTTATGAACATTTTGCAGTAAACAATTTATTGAAAACCTTGATGTCCTGTAAGTAAAATATTATTTTGAAGTTTAGCCTGGAAGCTTTCTTCCTTGTTGGCGTACATATTCAAAATGTATAGGATGCATCAACTAAACGACATTGGTGTGGAGCTTCAGTAGCCTCAGTTAAATGGAATCTGTAGTCTTTTCAGTGTTTTAAGATAAACATGCAAGAGATCAGATTGATGTAAATTATTTTATCAATATGCCAATATGTTGGTGTTCATTGCTGGAGAGTAGAAGCCAGTAGTTTTCTGTACAGAGCTCTGAGCTCAGACAGTAATGCCCTACACCACTAGTATTAAAATAAAACTCACAGTGGTCCACTCAGCAAAATTTTCTTCTAGCAGAGGACCGAATCACACGTTGTTCTATGACTGATTCTTCACATCACAGTCCCCCCTTTACCTCAGTGTCTCCAGTTCTCCCTTAACATCACAGCCCCTTACCCCTTTCACATGAGTGTCCACTGTCCCCCCCCCCCCCCCCATCTATATCGGTTTCCTCAGTTCCCCCTTTACATCACAGACCCCCACTTACATCAGTGTCCTCAGCCCCCCCCCCCCCATCTCATCACAACCCCTAATTTACATCAGTGTCATCAGTCCCCCCTTTTCATTACTGCCCCCCCCCTCACATCACCATCATCAGGTCCCCTTTAACAGCACTGTCCTTAGACCCCTTTCACATCACAGCCCCCCTTTAACATCACTATCTTCAGCCTCCCTTTCACATCACAGCCCCCCTTTTACATCACTGTCCTCAGTCCCCCCTTTCACATCACAGCCCCCCTTTTACATCACTGTTCTTAGTCCCCCTTTCACATCACAGCCTCCCTTTTACATCACTGTCCTCAGTCCCCCATTCACATCACTGTCCTCAGCCCCCCTTTCACATCACATACCCCCTTTTACATCACTGTCCTCAGCCCCCCTTTCACATCACATACCCCCTTTTACATCACTGTCCTCAGTCCCCCTTTTACATCACTGTCCTCAGCCCCTCTTTCACATCACTGCCCCCCTTTTACATCACTGTCCTCAGCCCCTCTTTCACATCACAGCCCCCCTTTTACATCACAGCCCCCCTTTTACATCACTGTCCTCAGTCCCCCTTTTACATCAGAGCCCCCCTTTTACATCCATGTCCTCAGTCCCCCTTTCACATCACTGTCCTCAGCCCCCCTTTCACATCACAGGCCCCCTTTTACATCACTGTCCTCAGTCCCCCTTTTACATTAAAGCCCCCCTTTCACATCACTGTCCTCAGTCCCCCTTTCACATCACAGCCCCCCTTTTACATCACTGTCCTCAGTCCCCCTTTCACATCACAGCCCCCCTTTTACATCACTGTCCTCAGTCCCCTTTCATATCACAGCCCCCCTTTTACATCACTGTCCTCAGTCCCCCTTTTAAATCACAGCCCCCCTTTTACATCACAGCCCCCCTTTTACATCACTGTCCTCAGTCCCCCTTTTACATCACAGCCCCCCTTTTACATCACTGTCCTCAGTCCCCCTTTCACATCACAACCCCCTTTTACATCACTGTCTTCAGTCCCCCTTTTACATCACTGTCCTCAGTCCCCCTTTCACATCACTGTCCTCAGTCCCCCTTTCACATCACTGTCCTCAGTCCCCCTTTCACAGCACAGCCCCCCTTTTACATCACCGTCCTCAGTCCGCTTTCACATCACAGCCCCCCTTTTACATCAAATGGGTGCAATCGTGTTAGATTGTAAACGTGTTTCTGCGCAAACCACATCTATTGAGAAAATTGCTTAATTCAAAATATAATCCCAGCTGGGATAACACAATATAAACAGATAAGGAGTGAAAATCCATACAAAACGTACTTCAAGGTGACTAAAAGTGTTCATAACATCATAAAAATCATGAAATCATAAAGCAAAACACTTGTGATTAGTGAGTGAACATGCGTTGCTTGGTGATCTGGTGACTGTTCGTGGAAAGAAGGACGCCGACTCAGGGCTCCCAGAACTCTCACCTTCCTGGCACAATATAAGTGCCTGTAGTTTTCAATGGATAGGAAGTTGCTCTGGTCCGGTGGTGATAGTGGCGTCCTGGACCTTCTTTGGGGTGGTATCCCTTCCTCTAATGGATAAGCTCCATAAAGTGGTAATAGGAAACAAAAAGGCTCCAATAGTGTAGTAGGTTTAAGCCAAGGAATTTAATAAGTGTAATAAAATGGCTGCTTACATCAAAGAAAACGAAAAAACGCCAAACAACAGTGGGGACAGCTAGTTTGTGATACTCGCTACGTCACTTCCGGTCCGCGTTAACGTATTTCCGGTTGCGTGCCTACGCGTTGCGTCATATCACGTGACTTCTTCAGGGCACCGGATTGGCTAATGCCATGTTGGTTTTATATCAATGGGACAGGAAGTGGGGATGACTCCATTTTGTTGTGGACCAAGTGAGTAATTCAACCGCGGCCATCTTTGAGTGGGCAATGTCGTTTGGATAGTAATTAATAAAGTTATATACGAACAAAACAAATAAAAAAATTTTATTTAAAAGTGTTTAAAAACTAGTCGGTGATCCGGGCCAGTGCCAGCGCCGATCAACAACCCGCCGGTCCATACATGATGCAACCAGCTCAAAACCAAGATCCTTATGCCCGATAATAAGTAATGGGTGATAATACTATAAGTAGGACCCTTGCATAAAATGAATGAATGTTAACGTTAAAAATATATTTGAAATAAAAATGGATAAAAATGGATAAAAAGGCTAAAAAATGGCAGATCAAATAATTAAAATATGCTCCCTAATTAGAAATACATACGACACACCGGAAATGAGGTACTGAGTTTACATAAAATTGTATAAAACTCCATAATTACTAAAAATCACTAATGAAACAATTAAGATCGAATTCTACATTTAACCCTTCAGGTACTAATGTTCTGGCTTTATGTATCCACTTTGATTCTTTCTGGCTGAGGGTTCTAATTTTGTGGTCACCTCTCCAAGCCTTGTTGTATCTTTCTATACCCCAAAACATTAATTCTGTGGGGTCTTTGTTGTGAAAGAGTGCAAAGTGTTTGGATACGTTATGTTTCGGGCAACCATTTTTGATGTTTACTATATGTTCCTTAATCCTAGTTTTTAGTGCCCTTTTTGTCCTTCCTATATACTGTAAATTGCAAGAACATTGTAGCATGTAAACAACCCCCTCTGTATAACAATTGATAAAATCCTTTATTGGGTAAGTGTTTCCAGTACTCGTTGCCTTAAAATCATGTTTCTTTGTTTGGAATTTTTTTGCATGCGTGCATGCAAAGCAATATTTACAGGGATAGAACCCTTTACCATTAAAAAAGGAAAATGTGTTTTTGGGGGGAGGTTCAACCACATTCTTCACAATGATGTCCCTCAAAGTTGGAGCGCGTTTATAAATGATAGATGGCCTCTCGGGTAGGATTTGTCGTAGGTGTTTATCTTCCCTTAAAATATACCAATGTTTTCGAATGATTTTCTCTATGTCTTTAAATTGGGTATTAAAATCTAAGATTAAACTTGGTGTTTCTGAAAGGCTCTGTACCTTCTTGGGTGCATGTATCAGTAGTCTTCTATCCATACTTTGAATCCGTTCAATCTCTCTTTTTATTTGTTCTTCTTCATAGCCTTTCTTGACAAATCTCTGTCCAATTAAGTTGGCCTGAGTTTTAAAATCTGTATCTTTAGTGCAGTTTCGCCTGATTCTTACCAATTGCCCTTTTGGAATATTGTAAAGCCAGGGTTTATGGTGGCAACTCGTTGTTGGTAAATAACTATTTCTGGACACTTCCTTAAAATGGGTTTTTGTTAATATTCGGTCGTCTTCAATACTTATTTCTAGGTCCAGAAATTCTACCTTTTTCATATCAATATGCCAAATCAATTTGATATTTCTGTCATTGTTATTTAATTTAGACAGAAATTGCTCCAACGTTTCTCTGCTTCCATTCCATATTATTAGGATATCATCAATAAACCTTTTAAACAGTCCTAGTTCGCACGGTGGGTTTTTGTATACTGCTTCCTCCTCCCATTGTGCCATAAAGGCATTCGCCACACTTGGGGCAAATTTAGCCCCCATGGCAATACCCGTAATTTGCTTGTAGAATTTTTGGTCATGCCAAAAGTAATTATTTTTTAATGAAAATTCTAGGCATTTGATCAAAAACTTCCTTTGGGTACATTTAAGTGTGCTATACTTTCTTAAAGCCCATTTAGTTGCTTCACAAGCTTGGTGGTGCTGTATAATTGTGTAGAGGGAAGAGACATCTATCGTTGCCAATAGGGTCCTTCCCTCTAGGACTGGAACATCTTCCAATTGTTGTAAAACATGTTTTGTATCCCTAATATATGACGTTGTTAGTTGGATGGCCGGTTGGATAAAGTGGTCTATGTATTGGCCAATCCTTGCTGTTAGGGAGTTGATCCCATTAACAATGGGTCTTCCTGGGGGGTTATAGAGATTCTTATGTATTTTGGGAACTGTGTATATCACCGGGATCCTATGTGAATCTGGAATTAGGTATCTAGCTTCCTTGGTGTCCAGTATCTCTTTTTTGACACCAAGGTGGATCACTTTTTCCAGATCTTTTTTACATTTCGTTGAAGGGTTACTTAGGAGTCTTTGGTACGTTGTGGTGTCTTCCAATTGGCGTTTTATTTCTGCTTGGTAGTCAGTTTTATTCTGGATGACTACTCCTCCTCCTTTATCTGCTGGTCTAATAACCAGATCTTTTCTACTAGTTAGGGATCGTATTCCTTTCTTGATGTGTGCAGGATCACTTATTTTCTTTATCTTCAATTGGTCCAGATCCTTTAGCACTAAATCTTTAAACACTTCAATATGTTGATTGTCGTGTACTTGTGGGTTGAACAGGGACTTATTCCGTAGTCCACTATGTTCCATCCTTTGTGCGTCTTGCGGTGTGTTTGGTCGTCTAGTTTGAGGATTGGTTAGAATGGCTTTCTTTATGTTCATCTTTCTTATGTATTTCTTAATTCCAATATACGTAGCAAATTTGTCTAAGTTCTTTGTGGGGGCATATTTTAGGCCTTTGTCCAATACAGCCAGTTCTTCAGTGGTTAAGGTCTGTCCACTCAGGTTGAAGATTCCTTCACCTAGTGGTCTCTTTTTCTTTTTAAGTCTCTTTCCCGCTCGGTATCCCCTCTTGGTTCTGGGGATCTTCTTCTTTCCTCCTGTTGATGTCTCTTTGGGGAATAATAGGGTCCTTGTGGATGTCTCTGTGGGGAGTGTTGTGTATACTCCTGTTTCCTCCTCGGTGGGGTCTCTCGCCGGCCTTGATCTAAAAAATCTGTACCATATCTATCTTGGTCATAAGGGTACTGGCGGGAGTGAGTGTTGGGTCCTCTCTGGTCTCGAATCGGATCAAACCTATTGTATGTTGGAATGGGGCTTCTTTCATATCTGCCTGGTTGGTTGTAGTAGGGTGCTTCCCTATATTCTCTACGTGCCCCTTCATTGTATGGTCTATCATTATTGTGTCTTTGGTTATATCCACTATTATGTCGGGGTTTTTTAAAAGGTTTTTTAAAAGATTTTTTAAAATTATTTCTTGGTGTGCGTGACCCCTGAGAGTGATAATTATGTTGCTCATATGGAGGTCTAGGATTATAGGGATAAGACTCCCTATGTTGTCCGCTTTCCTGTGTGGGTGGATAGGGTCTGTTCCCTTGGGGTTCAAAGATCCTGACCTCTCTTTCTGGTGTAGACTGTGCTGACGTGATGGCTGGTTCTTCCAATTTCTGTTGCCATTTAAATACTTGGTCTGTTTTATAGTCTGTGACGTCTCTTTGGTATTTTTTTGCTTTCCTCTGCTGTGTCTCTAAGTCCTTGGCCATTAAGTCTTTGTTCAGTTGGTTAGCTAATTTCTTGAAGTCTTCTGACTCTTTATGTACTTCCAGTTTCAATTTTAATTCTTCTATTTGTTGGTCTACAAGCTTCATTTTCCTATATTTTCTATCCAAAATGAACCTGAGGCCTTCAGTGCTTTTACCATTAAAAAAATTGTACCATTCATTCATAGAATCTTTATCAAGGAGGCCGTCATTTGGGGGTACATCCCATCTGAGTCTCCTAGGGACAATATTTTCTCTTAGGTATCTTTCAAAAGTGTTTGTATCCCACCATAAGGTAATTTTTTTCTCCATTGCGTGTCCCAGTTTACGAGTGAGGGACTCTAGATCACTATTAATTTTGGTTTGTGTGGAAAAAACATTATCTAAATTAACATTCCTGTGATCCATGAACTTAAATACTTCCATAGTGGCTGCAAAAGTGTGTAAGTGTGATAGTGCTGAAAATGTAATCTATAGAAGAAACTTCTGCGCTACTATATAAGGCTACATAAAAAAAGGGGTTATGTAAGGTGATGCGTAATGGTGCTGCAAAAAACAAATGTAGTGAACACTCTTCACTACTAATGAACTCAAATGGGTGCAATCGTGTTAGATTGTAAACGTGTTTCTGCGCAAACCACATCTATTGAGAAAATTGCTTAATTCAAAATATAATCCCAGCTGGGATAACACAATATAAACAGATAAGGAGTGAAAATCCATACAAAACGTGCTTCAAGGTGACTAAAAGTGTTCATAACATCATAAAAATCATGAAATCATAAAGCAAAACACTTGTGATTAGTGAGTGAACATGCGTTGCTTGGTGATCTGGTGACTGTTCGTGGAAAGAAGGACGCCCACTCAGGGCTCCCAGAACTCTCACCTTCCTGGCACAATATAAGTGCCTGTAGTTTTCAATGGATAGGAAGTTGCTCTGGTCCGGTGGTGATAGTGGCGTCCTGGACCTTCTTTGGGGTGGTATCCCTTCCTCTAATGGATAAGCTCCATAAAGTGGTAATAGGAAACAAAAAGGCTCCAATAGTGTAGTAGGTTTAAGCCAAGGAATTTAATAAGTGTAATAAAATGGCTGCTTACATCAAAGAAAACGAAAAAACGCCAAACAACAGTGGGGACAGCTAGTTTGCGATACTCGCTACGTCACTTCCGGTCCGCGTTAACGTATTTCCGGTTGCGTGCCTACGCGTTGCGTCATATCACGTGACTTCTTCAGGGCACCGGATTGGCTAATGCCATGTTGGTTTTATATCAATGGGACAGGAAGTGGGGATGACTCCATTTTGTTGTGGACCAAGTGAGTAATTCAACCGCGGCCATCTTTGAGTGGGCAATGTCGTTTGGATAGTAATTAATAAAGTTATATACGAACAAAACAAATAAAAAAATTTTATTTAAAAGTGTTTAAAAACTAGTCGGTGATCCGGGCCAGTGCCAGCGCCGATCAACAACCCGCCGGTCCATACATGATGCAACCAGCTCAAAACCAAGATCCTTATGCCCGATAATAAGTAATGGGTGATAATACTATAAGTAGGACCCTTGCATAAAATGAATGAATGTTAACGTTAAAAATATATTTGAAATAAAAATGGATAAAAATGGATAAAAAGGCTAAAAAATGGCAGATCAAATAATTAAAATATGCTCCCTAATTAGAAATACATACGACACACCGGAAATGAGGTACTGAGTTTACATAAAATTGTATAAAACTCCATAATTACTAAAAATCACTAATGAAACAATTAAGATCGAATTCTACATTTAACCCTTCAGGTACTAATGTTCTGGCTTTATGTATCCACTTTGATTCTTTCTGGCTGAGGGTTCTAATTTTGTGGTCACCTCTCCAAGCCTTGTTGTATCTTTCTATACCCCAAAACATTAATTCTGTGGGGTCTTTGTTGTGAAAGAGTGCAAAGTGTTTGGATACGTTATGTTTCGGGCAACCATTTTTGATGTTTACTATATGTTCCTTAATCCTAGTTTTTAGTGCCCTTTTTGTCCTTCCTATATACTGTAAATTGCAAGAACATTGTAGCATGTAAACAACCCCCTCTGTATAACAATTGATAAAATCCTTTATTGGGTAAGTGTTTCCAGTACTCGTTGCCTTAAAATCATGTTTCTTTGTTTGGAATTTTTTTGCATGCGTGCATGCAAAGCAATATTTACAGGGATAGAACCCTTTACCACTAAAAAAGGAAAATGTGTTTTTGGGGGGAGGTTCAACCACATTCTTCACAATGATGTCCCTCAAAGTTGGAGCGCGTTTATAAATGATAGATGGCCTCTCGGGTAGGATTTGTCGTAGGTGTTTATCTTCCCTTAAAATATACCAATGTTTTCGAATGATTTTCTCTATGTCTTTAAATTGGGTATTAAAATCTAAGATTAAACTTGGTGTTTCTGAAAGGCTCTGTACCTTCTTGGGTGCATGTATCAGTAGTCTTCTATCCATACTTTGAATCCGTTCAATCTCTCTTTTTATTTGTTCTTCTTCATAGCCTTTCTTGACAAATCTCTGTCCAATTAAGTTGGCCTGAGTTTTAAAATCTGTATCTTTAGTGCAGTTTCGCCTGATTCTTACCAATTGCCCTTTTGGAATATTGTAAAGCCAGGGTTTATGGTGGCAACTCGTTGTTGGTAAATAACTATTTCTGGACACTTCCTTAAAATGGGTTTTTGTTAATATTCGGTCGTCTTCAATACTTATTTCTAGGTCCAGAAATTCTACCTTTTTCATATCAATATGCCAAATCAATTTGATATTTCTGTCATTGTTATTTAATTTAGACAGAAATTGCTCCAACGTTTCTCTGCTTCCATTCCATATTATTAGGATATCATCAATAAACCTTTTAAACAGTCCTAGTTCGCACGGTGGGTTTTTGTATACTGCTTCCTCCTCCCATTGTGCCATAAAGGCATTCGCCACACTTGGGGCAAATTTAGCCCCCATGGCAATACCCGTAATTTGCTTGTAGAATTTTTGGTCATGCCAAAAGTAATTATTTTTTAATGAAAATTCTAGGCATTTGATCAAAAACTTCCTTTGGGTACATTTAAGTGTGCTATACTTTCTTAAAGCCCATTTAGTTGCTTCACAAGCTTGGTGGTGCTGTATAATTGTGTAGAGGGAAGAGACATCTATCGTTGCCAATAGGGTCCTTCCCTCTAGGACTGGAACATCTTCCAATTGTTGTAAAACATGTTTTGTATCCCTAATATATGACGTTGTTAGTTGGATGGCCGGTTGGATAAAGTGGTCTATGTATTGGCCAATCCTTGCTGTTAGGGAGTTGATCCCATTAACAATGGGTCTTCCTGGGGGGTTATAGAGATTCTTATGTATTTTGGGAACTGTGTATATCACCGGGATCCTATGTGAATCTGGAATTAGGTATCTAGCTTCCTTGGTGTCCAGTATCTCTTTTTTGACACCAAGGTGGATCACTTTTTCCAGATCTTTTTTACATTTCGTTGAAGGGTTACTTAGGAGTCTTTGGTACGTTGTGGTGTCTTCCAATTGGCGTTTTATTTCTGCTTGGTAGTCAGTTTTATTCTGGATGACTACTCCTCCTCCTTTATCTGCTGGTCTAATAACCAGATCTTTTCTACTAGTTAGGGATCGTATTCCTTTCTTGATGTGTGCAGGATCACTTATTTTCTTTATCTTCAATTGGTCCAGATCCTTTAGCACTAAATCTTTAAACACTTCAATATGTTGATTGTCGTGTACTTGTGGGTTGAACAGGGACTTATTCCGTAGTCCACTATGTTCCATCCTTTGTGCGTCTTGCGGTGTGTTTGGTCGTCTAGTTTGAGGATTGGTTAGAATGGCTTTCTTTATGTTCATCTTTCTTATGTATTTCTTAATTCCAATATACGTAGCAAATTTGTCTAAGTTCTTTGTGGGGGCATATTTTAGGCCTTTGTCCAATACAGCCAGTTCTTCAGTGGTTAAGGTCTGTCCACTCAGGTTGAAGATTCCTTCACCTAGTGGTCTCTTTTTCTTTTTAAGTCTCTTTCCCGCTCGGTATCCCCTCTTGGTTCTGGGGATCTTCTTCTTTCCTCCTGTTGATGTCTCTTTGGGGAATAATAGGGTCCTTGTGGATGTCTCTGTGGGGAGTGTTGTGTATACTCCTGTTTCCTCCTCGGTGGGGTCTCTCGCCGGCCTTGATCTAAAAAATCTGTACCATATCTATCTTGGTCATAAGGGTACTGGCGGGAGTGAGTGTTGGGTCCTCTCTGGTCTCGAATCGGATCAAACCTATTGTATGTTGGAATGGGGCTTCTTTCATATCTGCCTGGTTGGTTGTAGTAGGGTGCTTCCCTATATTCTCTACGTGCCCCTTCATTGTATGGTCTATCATTATTGTGTCTTTGGTTATATCCACTATTATGTCGGGGTTTTTTAAAAGGTTTTTTAAAAGATTTTTTAAAATTATTTCTTGGTGTGCGTGACCCCTGAGAGTGATAATTATGTTGCTCATATGGAGGTCTAGGATTATAGGGATAAGACTCCCTATGTTGTCCGCTTTCCTGTGTGGGTGGATAGGGTCTGTTCCCTTGGGGTTCAAAGATCCTGACCTCTCTTTCTGGTGTAGACTGTGCTGACGTGATGGCTGGTTCTTCCAATTTCTGTTGCCATTTAAATACTTGGTCTGTTTTATAGTCTGTGACGTCTCTTTGGTATTTTTTTGCTTTCCTCTGCTGTGTCTCTAAGTCCTTGGCCATTAAGTCTTTGTTCAGTTGGTTAGCTAATTTCTTGAAGTCTTCTGACTCTTTATGTACTTCCAGTTTCAATTTTAATTCTTCTATTTGTTGGTCTACAAGCTTCATTTTCCTATATTTTCTATCCAAAATGAACCTGAGGCCTTCAGTGCTTTTACCATTAAAAAAATTGTACCATTTATTCATAGAATCTTTATCAAGGAGGCCGTCATTTGGGGGTACATCCCATCTGAGTCTCCTAGGGACAATATTTTCTCTTAGGTATCTTTCAAAAGTGTTTGTATCCCACCATAAGGTAATTTTTTTCTCCATTGCGTGTCCCAGTTTACGAGTGAGGGACTCTAGATCACTATTAATTTTGGTTTGTGTGGAAAAAACATTATCTAAATTAACATTCCTGTGATCCATGAACTTAAATACTTCCATAGTGGCTGCAAAAGTGTGTAAGTGTGATAGTGCTGAAAATGTAATCTATAGAAGAAACTTCTGCGCTACTATATAAGGCTACATAAAAAAAGGGGTTATGTAAGGTGATGCGTAATGGTGCTGCAAAAAACAAATGTAGTGAACACTCTTCACTACTAATGAACTCAAATGGGTGCAATCGTGTTAGATTGTAAACGTGTTTCTGCGCAAACCACATCTATTGAGAAAATTGCTTAATTCAAAATATAATCCCAGCTGGGATAACACAATATAAACAGATAAGGAGTGAAAATCCATACAAAACGTGCTTCAAGGTGACTAAAAGTGTTCATAACATCATAAAAATCATGAAATCATAAAGCAAAACACTTGTGATTAGTGAGTGAACATGCGTTGCTTGGTGATCTGGTGACTGTTCGTGGAAAGAAGGACGCCCACTCAGGGCTCCCAGAACTCTCACCTTCCTGGCACAATATAAGTGCCTGTAGTTTTCAATGGATAGGAAGTTGCTCTGGTCCGGTGGTGATAGTGGCGTCCTGGACCTTCTTTGGGGTGGTATCCCTTCCTCTAATGGATAAGCTCCATAAAGT
Organism: Lithobates clamitans; assembly: GCA_037952925.1. Classification (NCBI taxonomy): domain Eukaryota; kingdom Metazoa; phylum Chordata; class Amphibia; order Anura; family Ranidae; genus Lithobates; species Lithobates clamitans. The sequence continues at coordinate 7,719,264 of JBBGZY010000053.1, read as the reverse complement.
GGTAATAGGAAACAAAAAGGCTCCAATAGTGTAGTAGGTTTAAGCCAAGGAATTTAATAAGTGTAATAAAATGGCTGCTTACATCAAAGAAAACGAAAAAACGCCAAACAACAGTGGGGACAGCTAGTTTGCGATACTCGCTACGTCACTTCCGGTCCGCGTTAACGTATTTCCGGTTGCGTGCCTACGCGTTGCGTCATATCACGTGACTTCTTCAGGGCACCGGATTGGCTAATGCCATGTTGGTTTTATATCAATGGGACAGGAAGTGGGGATGACTCCATTTTGTTGTGGACCAAGTGAGTAATTCAACCGCGGCCATCTTTGAGTGGGCAATGTCGTTTGGATAGTAATTAATAAAGTTATATACGAACAAAACAAATAAAAAATTTTTATTTAAAAGTGTTTAAAAACTAGTCGGTGATCCGGGCCAGTGCCAGCGCCGATCAACAACCCGCCGGTCCATACATGATGCAACCAGCTCAAAACCAAGATCCTTATGCCCGATAATAAGTAATGGGTGATAATACTATAAGTAGGACCCTTGCATAAAATGAATGAATGTTAACGTTAAAAATATATTTGAAATAAAAATGGATAAAAATGGATAAAAAGGCTAAAAAATGGCAGATCAAATAATTAAAATATGCTCCCTAATTAGAAATACATACGACACACCGGAAATGAGGTACTGAGTTTACATAAAATTGTATAAAACTCCATAATTACTAAAAATCACTAATGAAACAATTAAGATCGAATTCTACATTTAACCCTTCAGGTACTAATGTTCTGGCTTTATGTATCCACTTTGATTCTTTCTGGCTGAGGGTTCTAATTTTGTGGTCACCTCTCCAAGCCTTGTTGTATCTTTCTATACCCCAAAACATTAATTCTGTGGGGTCTTTGTTGTGAAAGAGTGCAAAGTGTTTGGATACGTTATGTTTCGGGCAACCATTTTTGATGTTTACTATATGTTCCTTAATCCTAGTTTTTAGTGCCCTTTTTGTCCTTCCTATATACTGTAAATTGCAAGAACATTGTAGCATGTAAACAACCCCCTCTGTATAACAATTGATAAAATCCTTTATTGGGTAAGTGTTTCCAGTACTCGTTGCCTTAAAATCATGTTTCTTTGTTTGGAATTTTTTTGCATGCGTGCATGCAAAGCAATATTTACAGGGATAGAACCCTTTACCATTAAAAAAGGAAAATGTGTTTTTGGGGGGAGGTTCAACCACATTCTTCACAATGATGTCCCTCAAAGTTGGAGCGCGTTTATAAATGATAGATGGCCTCTCGGGTAGGATTTGTCGTAGGTGTTTATCTTCCCTTAAAATATACCAATGTTTTCGAATGATTTTCTCTATGTCTTTAAATTGGGTATTAAAATCTAAGATTAAACTTGGTGTTTCTGAAAGGCTCTGTACCTTCTTGGGTGCATGTATCAGTAGTCTTCTATCCATACTTTGAATCCGTTCAATCTCTCTTTTTATTTGTTCTTCTTCATAGCCTTTCTTGACAAATCTCTGTCCAATTAAGTTGGCCTGAGTTTTAAAATCTGTATCTTTAGTGCAGTTTCGCCTGATTCTTACCAATTGCCCTTTTGGAATATTGTAAAGCCAGGGTTTATGGTGGCAACTCGTTGTTGGTAAATAACTATTTCTGGACACTTCCTTAAAATGGGTTTTTGTTAATATTCGGTCGTCTTCAATACTTATTTCTAGGTCCAGAAATTCTACCTTTTTCATATCAATATGCCAAATCAGTTTGATATTTCTGTCATTGTTATTTAATTTAGACAGAAATTGCTCCAACGTTTCTCTGCTTCCATTCCATATTATTAGGATATCATCAATAAACCTTTTAAACAGTCCTAGTTCGCACGGTGGGTTTTTGTATACTGCTTCCTCCTCCCATTGTGCCATAAAGGCATTCGCCACACTTGGGGCAAATTTAGCCCCATGGCAATACCCGTAATTTGCTTGTAGAATTTTTGGTCATGCCAAAAGTAATTATTTTTTAATGAAAATTCTAGGCATTTGATCAAAAACTTCCTTTGGGTACATTTAAGTGTGCTATACTTTCTTAAAGCCCATTTAGTTGCTTCACAAGCTTGGTGGTGCTGTATAATTGTGTAGAGGGAAGAGACATCTATCGTTGCCAATAGGGTCCTTCCCTCTAGGACTGGAACATCTTCCAATTGTTGTAAAACATGTTTTGTATCCCTAATATATGACGTTGTTAGTTGGATGGCCGGTTGGATAAAGTGGTCTATGTATTGGCCAATCCTTGCTGTTAGGGAGTTGATCCCATTAACAATGGGTCTTCCTGGGGGGTTATAGAGATTCTTATGTATTTTGGGAACTGTGTATATCACCGGGATCCTATGTGAATCTGGAATTAGGTATCTAGCTTCCTTGGTGTCCAGTATCTCTTTTTTGACACCAAGGTGGAGGTAGCGCAGAAGTTTCTTCTATAGATTACATTTTCAGCACTATCACACTTACACACTTTTGCAGCCACTATGGAAGTATTTAAGTTCATGGATCACAGGAATGTTAATTTAGATAATGTTTTTTCCACACAAACCAAAATTAATAGTGATCTAGAGTCCCTCACTCGTAAACTGGGACACGCAATGGAGAAAAAAATTACCTTATGGTGGGATACAAACACTTTTGAAAGATACCTAAGAGAAAATATTGTCCCTAGGAGACTCAGATGGGATGTACCCCCAAATGACGGCCTCCTTGATAAAGATTCTATGAATGAATGGTACAATTTTTTTAATGGTAAAAGCACTGAAGGCCTCAGGTTCATTTTGGATAGAAAATATAGGAAAATGAAGCTTGTAGACCAACAAATAGAAGAATTAAAATTGAAACTGGAAGTACATAAAGAGTCAGAAGACTTCAAGAAATTAGCTAACCAACTGAACAAAGACTTAATGGCCAAGGACTTAGAGACACAGCAGAGGAAAGCAAAAAAATACCAAAGAGACGTCACAGACTATAAAACAGACCAAGTATTTAAATGGCAACAGAAATTGGAAGAACCAGCCATCACGTCAGCACAGTCTACACCAGAAAGAGAGGTCAGGATCTTTGAACCCCAAGGGAACAGACCCTATCCACCCACACAGGAAAGCGGACAACATAGGGAGTCTTATCCCTATAATCCTAGACCTCCATATGAGCAACATAATTATCACTCTCAGGGGTCACGCACACCAAGAAATAATTTTAAAAAATCTTTTAAAAAACCTTTTAAAAAACCCCGACATAATAGTGGATATAACCAAAGACACAATAATGATAGACCATACAATGAAGGGGCACGTAGAGAATATAGGGAAGCACCCTACTACAACCAACCAGGCAGATATGAAAGAAGCCCCATTCCAACATACAATAGGTTTGATCCGATTCGAGACCAGAGAGGACCCAACACTCACTCCCGCCAGTACCCTTATGACCAAGATAGATATGGTACAGATTTTTTAGATCAAGGCCGGCGAGAGACCCCACCGAGGAGGAAACAGGAGTATACACAACACTCCCCACAGAGACATCCACAAGGACCCTATTATTCCCCAAAGAGACATCAACAGGAGGAAAGAAGAAGATCCCCAGAACCAAGAGGGGATGCCGAGCGGGAAAGAGACTTAAAAAGAAAAAGAGACCACTAGGTGAAGGAATCTTCAACCTGAGTGGACAGACCTTAACCACTGAAGAACTGGCTGTATTGGACAAAGGCCTAAAATATGCCCCCACAAAGAACTTAGACAAATTTGCTACGTATATTGGAATTAAGAAATACATAAGAAAGATGAACATAAAGAAAGCCATTCTAACCAATCCTCAAACTAGACGACCAAACACACCGCAAGACGCACAAAGGATGGAACATAGTGGACTACGGAATAAGTCCCTGTTCAACCCACAAGTACACGACAATCAACATATTGAAGTGTTTAAAGATTTAGTGCTAAAGGATCTGGACCAATTGAAGATAAAGAAAATAAGTGATCCTGCACACATCAAGAAAGGAATACGATCCCTAACTAGTAGAAAAGATCTGGTTATTAGACCAGCAGATAAAGGAGGAGGAGTAGTCATCCAGAATAAAACTGACTACCAAGCAGAAATAAAACGCCAATTGGAAGACACCACAACGTACCAAAGACTCCTAAGTAACCCTTCAACGAAATGTAAAAAAGATCTGGAAAAAGTGATCCACCTTGGTGTCAAAAAAGAGATACTGGACACCAAGGAAGCTAGATACCTAATTCCAGATTCACATAGGATCCCGGTGATATACACAGTTCCCAAAATACATAAGAATCTCTATAACCCCCCAGGAAGACCCATTGTTAATGGGATCAACTCCCTAACAGCAAGGATTGGCCAATACATAGACCACTTTATCCAACCGGCCATCCAACTAACAACGTCATATATTAGGGATACAAAACATGTTTTACAACAATTGGAAGATGTTCCAGTCCTAGAGGGAAGGACCCTATTGGCAACGATAGATGTCTCTTCCCTCTACACAATTATACAGCACCACCAAGCTTGTGAAGCAACTAAATGGGCTTTAAGAAAGTATAGCACACTTAAATGTACCCAAAGGAAGTTTTTGATCAAATGCCTAGAATTTTCATTAAAAAATAATTACTTTTGGCATGACCAAAAATTCTACAAGCAAATTACGGGTATTGCCATGGGGGCTAAATTTGCCCCAAGTGTGGCGAATGCCTTTATGGCACAATGGGAGGAGGAAGCAGTATACAAAATACCCACCGTGCGAACTAGGACTGTTTAAAAGGTTTATTGATGATATCCTAATAATATGGAATGGAAGCAGAGAAACGTTGGAGCAATTTCTGTCTAAATTAAATAACAATGACAGAAATATCAAACTGATTTGGCATATTGATATGAAAAAGGTAGAATTTCTGGACCTAGAAATAAGTATTGAAGACGACCGAATATTAACAAAAACCCATTTTAAGGAAGTGTCCAGAAATAGTTATTTACCAACAACGAGTTGCCACCATAAACCCTGGCTTTACAATATTCCAAAAGGGCAATTGGTAAGAATCAGGCGAAACTGCACTAAAGATACAGATTTTAAAACTCAGGCCAACTTAATTGGACAGAGATTTGTCAAGAAAGGCTATGAAGAAGAACAAATAAAAAGAGAGATTGAACGGATTCAAAGTATGGATAGAAGACTACTGATACATGCACCCAAGAAGGTACAGAGCCTTTCAGAAACACCAAGTTTAATCTTAGATTTTAATACCCAATTTAAAGACATAGAGAAAATCATTCGAAAACATTGGTATATTTTAAGGGAAGATAAACACCTACGACAAATCCTACCCGAGAGGCCATCTATCATTTATAAACGCGCTCCAACTTTGAGGGACATCATTGTGAAGAATGTGGTTGAACCTCCCCCCAAAAACACATTTTCCTTTTTTAATGGTAAAGGGTTCTATCCCTGTAAATATTGCTTTGCATGCACGCATGCAAAAAAATTCCAAACAAAGAAACATGATTTTAAGGCAACGAGTACTGGAAACACTTACCCAATAAAGGATTTTATCAATTGTTATACAGAGGGGGTTGTTTACATGCTACAATGTTCTTGCAATTTACAGTATATAGGAAGGACAAAAAGGGCACTAAAAACTAGGATTAAGGAACATATAGTAAACATCAAAAATGGTTGCCCGAAACATAACGTATCCAAACACTTTGCACTCTTTCACAACAAAGACCCCACAGAATTAATGTTTTGGGGTATAGAAAGATACAACAAGGCTTGGAGAGGTGACCACAAAATTAGAACCCTCAGCCGGAAAGAATCAAAGTGGATACATAAAGCCAGAACATTAGTACCTGAAGGGTTAAATGTAGAATTCGATCTTAATTGTTTCATTAGTGATTTTTAGTAATTATGGAGTTTTATACAATTTTATGTAAACTCAGTACCTCATTTCCGGTGTGTCGTATGTATTTCTAATTAGGGAGCATATTTTAATTATTTGATCTGCCATTTTTTAGCCTTTTTATCCATTTTTATCCATTTTTATTTCAAATATATTTTTAACGTTAACATTCATTCATTTTATGCAAGGGTCCTACTTATAGTATTATCACCCATTACTTATTATCGGGCATAAGGATCTTGGTTTTGAGCTGGTTGCATCATGTATGGACCGGCGGGTTGTTGATCGGCGCTGGCACTGGCCCGGATCACCGACTAGTTTTTAAACACTTTTAAATAAAATTTTTTTATTTGTTTTGTTCGTATATAACTTTATTAATTACTATCCAAACGACATTGCCCACTCAAAGATGGCCGCGGTTGAATTACTCACTTGGTCCACAACAAAATGGAGTCATCCCCACTTCCTGTCCCATTGATATAAAACCAACATGGCATTAGCCAATCCGGTGCCCTGAAGAAGTCACGTGATATGACGCAACGCGTAGGCACGCAACCGGAAATACGTTAACGCGGACCGGAAGTGACGTAGCGAGTATCGCAAACTAGCTGTCCCCACTGTTGTTTGGCGTTTTTTCGTTTTCTTTGATGTAAGCAGCCATTTTATTACACTTATTAAATTCCTTGGCTTAAACCTACTACACTATTGGAGCCTTTTTGTTTCCTATTACCACTTTATGGAGCTTATCCATTAGAGGAAGGGATACCACCCCAAAGAAGGTCCAGGACGCCACTATCACCACCGGACCAGAGCAACTTCCTATCCATTGAAAACTACAGGCACTTATATTGTGCCAGGAAGGTGAGAGTTCTGGGAGCCCTGAGTGGGCGTCCTTCTTTCCACGAACAGTCACCAGATCACCAAGCAACGCATGTTCACTCACTAATCACAAGTGTTTTGCTTTATGATTTCATGATTTTTATGATGTTATGAACACTTTTAGTCACCTTGAAGCACGTTTTGTATGGATTTTCACTCCTTATCTGTTTATATTGTGTTATCCCAGCTGGGATTATATTTTGAATTAAGCAATTTTCTCAATAGATGTGGTTTGCGCAGAAACACGTTTACAATCTAACACGATTGCACCCATTTGAGTTCATTAGTAGTGAAGAGTGTTCACTACATTTGTTTTTTGCAGCACCATTACGCATCACCTTACATAACCCCTTTTTTTATGTAGCCTTATATAGTAGCGCAGAAGTTTCTTCTATAGATTACATTTTCCCCCTTTTACATCCATGTCCTCAGTCCCCCTTTCACATCACAGCCCCCCTTTTACATCACTGTCCTCAGTCCCCTTTCATATCACAGCCCCCCTTTTACATCACTGTCCTTAGTCCCCCTTTTACATCACAGCCCCCCTTTTACATCACTGTCCTCAGTCCCCCTTTTACATCACAGCCCCCCTTTTACATCACTGTCCTCAGTCCCCCTTTCACATCACAACCCCTTTTACATCACTGTCTTCAGTCCCCCTTTTACATCACTGTCCTCAGTCCCCCTTTCAAATCACTGTCCTCAGTCCCCCTTTCACATCACTGTCCTCAGTCCCCCTTTCACATCACTGTCCTCAGTCCCCCTTTCACATCACTGTCCTCAGTCCCCCTTTCACATCACTGTCCTCAGCCCCCCTTTCACATCACTTTCCTCAGCCCCCCTTTCACATCACTGTCCTCAGTCCCCCTTTTACATCACTGTCCTCAGCCCCCCTTTCACATCACTGTCCTCAGCCCCCCTTTCACATCACTGTCCTCAGTCCCCCTTTCACATCACTGTCCTCAGTCCCCCTTTTACATCACTGTCCTCAGTCCCCCTTTTACATCACAGCCCCCCTTTTGTATCACCGTCCTCAGTCCCCCTTTCACATCACAGCCCCCCTACCGTTACATTACAAACATCATAGCCCCCCTCCTTTACATCACAGTCCTCTCTTAATTTCAGTTTCCGCAACCCCTTTACATCAAACCCCCCTTCCTTCACAACCTTACTTTAAGCTGGCCACACACTTCTACAGATGTTGACAGAACATTTAGTCAATTTTCTAATCATTAATGGGATCAAATCAACTAGAAATCAACACAAACATTTGAAGAAGCAGTATGGAAGATTTTGCTTGAATGAAGGAAGCCCAGTGAACAGTGAATGTGGTTTTCATTTGGGAAATGACATTCATTACAAAATCGAAAGGTAAAAACAAATATTTATAAATATCTTTGAATAACATTTGTCATTTTATTTGAATGTTCCTACAAATATCATGTATCCACAAATATCATGATACCACTACTAGAGTATGGTCTGCTTAAGGCTCCATTTACACCTGAGTGCATTGATTTACTGGCATTTTTCTGGTGTTTTTTTAAAAGTGGATGTAAACCCAATGTCATCCTTTCTAAACTACTGCCATAGGGGTTATCTATAAGGATATACACGCCTCCTGCATGTATCTTTACCTGTCAATTGTCTCCCCTCTGTCTGTTATTAGACCCGAAAAACTGCATATTCTGTGGGCGGGTCTGTTGTCTGGAGCTCGGTGGGTGGAGTTGTGATGTCAGTAGACTCCCCGCCCACCTCTACACTCCCCGCCCACCTCTACACTCCCCGCCCACCTCTACACTCCCCTTGTCAATATGCATTTTCTCCTGTGTATTTCTTACACTGAACTTCTGCTATGATCTCTAATATCCAGTGAAAAGACAGGAAAGTAACCACATGACTTCAGCATGCCCAATCATGCTGAGGTGTGGAACAGCCAATCCTTGCAGAGCTGCTGAAAAAAAGGAGTGGGGGAGGGAATTAAAAAATAATTCCTGTGTCTTAGGCTGTCACTCACAGCAAGGGGGAGGATTTGACAAAGTTTTTCTCAGTTTGTCAAGATTTTTCTCGCTGAACAATAAAAGAGGATTGCTCAGAGATGGATTAACTCTGTGTGGCAAGACTGGGCTCAAATGATAGGAAATCTTATACTCTCCAGTATGATATCAAAAAGAAAAAAAAAATTCGGGTTTACATCCACTTTAGGCATTTTTGCAGCTTTTTTAAAGCGTTTGAGAAGTGTTTAAAGCGTTTTACAGCTTCAGGTGTTTTTGTTTAGCCAATAGAAAAGCACTAAGGGGAGCAGAGGGAGAGGAAATTAGGGGTGGAGAGCTGTTATTTGTGTGTTTTATGAGAGTTTTTCTGCTCAAGTCAGGTGTTTCTATTAAAGTCCATGGGGGCCAAAAACGCTTGTGATCTCCCAAAAAGAAGCTCCTGTTTTTTGAGTTTCAGGCGTTTTGCTTAAGGTGACAGAACTCTCATATGTGAACAGGGGCCATTGAAATGAATGGAATTTTGCTTGTTGGAGCTTCATAGTTAAGGGTTTTAAAAGCTGAAAATTGCTTAGGTGTCAACGGGGCCTAACAGAGCAGGGTAGAGGGTGGGAGGCGCAGCAGGTCTGAGCAGGGGGTGGGAGCTGCTCAACTTTTCATGTTAACAAACAGATGATTGGTTCCTAGGACTGCCCCACAACTTGAAAAGTCAGGCAGCTCTTGCCCTCCATCCGGACCTGCTGTGTCTCCCACCCTTTGCTTTGATGTGAGGATGACAGCAGTTGTAGTGGCAGGGCAGGGGGGAAGACACCCAGGCTGTTCAGTGGCATGGCTGCGGCGTTCCAAGCAGGACAGTCTCCCAGTCCAGGTCCGGACTGCGGTCCACCATTTATTAATACCTGCCACACACTAAGTGCCTGCTGAAAGCACTGTGTTGTAACTGCACTACATCAAAACACCACAGAAAAAAATGTTTTCATTAGAATCTATGAGGCTATACACACTAGGGCCTTGTGTTACAGTAGAGTGTAGTGTATTATGATGATGATTATTAGTAGTACTATTATTATTGCACAGGATCTATATAGCACCAACAGTATGTGCAGTGCTTTAAAATATAAGGGAGACAGTACAGTTACAATACAATTCTATAAAAGAGGGTTAGGAGGGCCCTGCTCAAAAGAGCTTTACAAACTATTTGGGAGGGGCAAGTGGTACAAAAGGCAACAACCCTGACGGGATGAGCTGCTGGAAGATATAAAAATTCAGTAGTTAGTGAATTTCTAAGAAGTTTTGCTCACTGGAAAAACACGTGCAAGTCCCCTTTCACACCTGTGTGGTTAGTCCCACTTTGGCTGTCGCGTGAAAATGGAATCCTATTATTGTCTATGGGCCCCTTCACACCTATACAACATGCTTCTGTGTGACTTGGAAGAAGGTGTAGAATAGATTATCCTTGTGATCTAAAGATTGGCTGAAACATATCGGCCGAAAATGGTGTTTTTGGCATTTTGCCGATAGGGGAAAAAAGTGCTGATAATGGAGCCGAAAACTCGATTTTGATGCAATTTTACTAAAATTTTAGTGTGCTTCTGGTGTTTTTGTCATAGGTCATGTGACTCAAAAACCGCATCAAAAACATAACACGGGTGCGTTATTGATGCGTTTTCAATGCATTTCAATGGGGAAGTGCATTTCGGTGCATTTTTTTTTAACTGACTAAAATTGCAGCAAGACGCGCAATGGACCAGTGTAAAGACATATATAGAATTTAAAGGGATGCATTTTTCTTGCGCTAAAGGTGCCGATAATAGCCGACAATAATTTCATATTCATTTAAATTTATAAACGATTTATCAAAAAGTCACCCGGCACAAGGACAGAGAGCAGCAGTGACTGGTCTTCATTACAGGAAACTCCTACACAGAGGTAAAGGCTCACATTGGACTATTGTACAGATCTGGAAGAAGTACACAAAGCACTCCAAGGTGTAAGGAAGCATTTCTGCATGCTGGGACATTTATTTCTGTTGTCTGAGTTAAAACGGTTTATGTAAAGGGCCTTGGCATCGATGTTGAAGTGATTATATATACAGTGCAGTACAAAGGGAAAAGAAGCCAATGTCCTGAGTCTATTTCTTCATACAGCTGCTCTGCTCACACTTGCAGCATCAACTCCACAGCCATTACAACACCCAACTGGCCATCAAATGACACTTAAAGGGTCTAGATTTCTCTCAAGAGAAAATTGTAAAAGATTCTCACTGCAATCACAGTCATCTGACAGAACAGCTGGGACATTTGCTGGACATGACCATTTCACCTTTGTAGCTCATAAAGTTTACAATGTATCACTTTCCAAACTTTAGGCTGGTGTCTGCAACAAACAGTATATGTTTTCTTTGTCTTCTTAAAACAGAATTGAAATTGCATAGCTTCTATCCAAGTATAAATTGCTGCATTTACCAATTGCCTACAGGGCACTTACACCCCCTTAATGCCCAGGCCATTTTCAGCTTTCAGCGCTGTCGCACTTTGAATGACAATTGCGCGGTCATGCTACACTGTTCCCAAACAAATTTTTAATCATTTTCTTCACACAAATAGAGCTTTCTTTTGGTGGTATTTAATCACTGCTGTTTTTTTTTATTTTTTACAACAAAACAAACAAACAAAAAAATTTAGAAAATATTTTTTTTTTTTACTTTTTTTTCTGTCAGTAATTTTTATTACCTTCACTGATGTGTGTTGATGAGGCGGCACTGATAGGCTGAACTGGTGGGCATTGATGAGGCGGCACTTATGGGCACTGATGAGGAGGCACTAATATGCCGCACTTATGGGCACTGATGAGCACTGTTAGGTGGCACAGATGGGCACTAATAGGCAGCACTGGTGGGCACTGATAGGTGGTACTGATGGGTGGCACTGATGGGTGACACTGATGGGCATTGATCGACAGCAGTGATGGACAGCTCTGACAGGCAGCACTGATAGCCAGCACTGACTGGCATTGCTAATGGGCACTAATTGGTGGCACTTGTGGGCACTGATTGCTGCCACTGGTGGGCACTGATTGGTGACACTATATTACTATATTGTAATCAGAGCACTGATGATCAGTGCCTTGATTACATTCCTAGATGTCCCCATGTGTGGAGATGCCGCTGATCAGCTCTTTTCGCCACACACTCTGTCAGTGTGAGCTGAGGAGAGCCAATTACCGGTGTTCTGCCGAGAAAGTTCCGCTCGGCGGATTAGTTCCCCCTCTACTGCGCATGCGCAGTAGAAGCCGGCGGAAATAGCCGAAGCGGAACAGCTGAAAATCAGCTGTACACGGCGCCTGTAAGAGGGCCCCTCGCGGGCTCGCTTCGCTCGCCACGCTTCGGGCACGGCCTCGCTGCGCTCGGTACTTTTAGATTCCCCCTCTAGGTCCACTTGGATAGAGGGGAAGGAACCTGGACCCAGAGCGCAGGCGCCGTGTACAGCTGATCGAAGCGTTTGAGCTTCGGCTATCTCCGGCGGCCAACAGTACTACGTACTGCGCAGGCGCTGCGCCTGCGCAGTACAGGGGGGGAACCTATCCGCCGAAGGAACTTATTCGGCAAGACACCGGCATCTCCCTGTTTACATGTGACTGGCTGTGATTGGACACAGCCGATCACTTGGTTAAAGAGCCACGTATGGGGCTCTTTACCGAGCACCGTCCGTGGCACATTGTTTCCAATGCGTTTCCAACATGTCCCTGCGGTGACAGACGTATTACCACACAGTAAAATGCTTGTGACTGCATATAGTGTCAATTAGCTCTAAACTCAAAACCTTTAACATACATTGCATAAGCATGTTCCACCAATGTCACAATTGGGAATCCCTTCCTCCGAAATGATATCATCACTGTAGCTGTGAAGTGGCTGCATAAAGGCTGCAGGAGATCAGCAGCACCGAGATGAAACAAAAGACAGGGAAAAAGGTGAAAATATGTTTGTTAAAAAAGGCATTTATTTCTGATACACAGCACTTTAGTAAACTAAATGTCACTCACTTAGTGCTGGTGCAACCCCCAGCACATAGAAGAGAAGAAGAGGAGAAGAGAATAGAAAAGAGAAAAAATGGGGAAGGAAACCAAATAAAAGAAGTAAGAAGAGGATAAGAACAGACAGGAAAAGAAGAAGAAAAAAAAAGAACAAGAGAATTAAAGGAGAAGAGAAATGACGAGAAGAGGAAGAGGAAGGAGAGAAAATGACAAAGAAAGAAAAGGAGAAGAGGAAGAGAAAGAAAATGAGAAGAGGAAAAGAAAAAAGGAGAAGAGAAGGGAGAAAGAAAAAAGGAGAAGAGAAGGGAGAAAGAAAAAAGGAGAAGAGAAGGGAGAAAGAAAAAAGGAGAATAGAAGGGAGAAAGAAAAAAGGAGAATAGAAGGGAGAAAGAAAAAGGAGAAGAGAAGGGAGAAAGAAAAAAGGAGAAGAGAAGGGAGAAAGAAAAAAGGAGAAGAGAAGGGAGAAAGAAAAAAGGAGAAGAGAAGGGAGAAAGAAAAAAGGAGAAGAGAAGGGAGAAAGAAAAAAGGAGAAGAGAAGGGAGAAAGAAAAAAGGAGAAGAGAAGGGAGAAAGAAAAGGAGAAGAGAAGGAGAGTACGAAAAGAAGGAGGAAAAAGAGAAAAGATAGAAAAGAGGGGGGGAATAGAGAAAAAAATGGGGGAAGGGGGGAAAAAGGGGAGAAAAGAGAAAAATGGGGGGGGAGAAAAAAGGGGGGAAAGAGAAAAAAAAGGGGGGAAAGAGAAATAAGGTGGGAAGACAGAAGAGGGGGAAAACGAGGAGAGGGGGGGAGAGAAGAGCGGGAAAAAGAGAGGGGGGGGGGAGACAGAAGAGGGAGAGAAGAGAAAAAAGAGAAGGAGTAGAGGAAGAAAAGGGGAAAAGGACAAGAAGACAAAAAGAATGAGCAAGGGAAGAAAAAGGGGAAAAGAATGAGTATGAAGGGGAAGAGAAAAAGAAAGATTAGAGAAAAAGAAGAAGGAGGAAGAAAAGAGAAGGAGAAGAGAAAGAAAAGGAGAAGAGGAAGAAAGGGAAAAGAGGATGAGAAGAGAAAAAAAGAGAAAGGGGAGGAGAAGAAGAGAAAATAAAAGGGAGGAAGGAGAAGAAGAAAAATAGAATAATAAGAGGAGAGAACACAGGAGAAGGGTAAGAAATAGAAGAAAAAGACAAGACTAAGAAAGGAAAGAGAAATGAGAAGAAGGGAAGAGAAGAGGAAATGAGAAGAAGTCATGAGGAGAGGAGAGCTAGAAGGAAAGGAGGATTGGAGAGGAGAAGAGCCTGCACCTTTGCAGTCAGCTCACGTTGCTCCGATTATCCATTAACCTGATGTGAGCCGCATTTCCTGGAGGTGGCGTCCTGCTATAGTTTGGGATGATCGGGGAGGAGGACAGAGCTGACACCCCCACTCCCCCCTCTTCTTATCAGCAATTCAGATTGCATGCAAATCCCCCGCAGGCAGGCAGTGAGTGTTGGTGAGGAGGACTCCCCTCCCTCTCCCTCTCGTCCTCCTCCTCCTCCCGGGTGGGTTTGTCTTCTCCCCGGACTCGGTGCAGAGGGTCTCCTCCTCGCTGTAGATTAGTCTCCTCTGTCCTTCCTGTGGCCATGCGGAGACGGTGGAGGAACATGATGCAGCCTCTGTGCACTTTAGCGGCTGTGCTGGCCGTGTGTCTGGGGACAGTCCGGGGACATTGCCCGGAGAGAGAGCTGGAGAGGAGGGAGGAGGAGGCGAACATCGTACTCACCGGGACGGTGGAGGAGATACTCAACGTGGACCCGGTACACCACACCTACTCGTGCAAGGTAAGCGGGAGAGGGGGCGGGGCCTCAAACTTCAACAACTGCCCGGATAGAGCCGTTCTGCCGGTCACTGATCAATGTGCGGGGTACCGGTACTGCCGGTCACTAATCAGTGCTTGGGGTACCGGTACTGCCGGTCACTGATCAATGTGCGGGGTACCGGTACTGCTGATCAATGTGCGGGCACCGGTACTGCCGGTCACTAATCAATGTGCGGGGTACCGGTACTGCCAATGAGTAATCAATTCTTGGGGCACTGGCACTGCTGATCAATGTTTGGAGCACCAGTACTGCTGATCAATGTGCGGGCACCGGTACTGCCAATGAGTAATAAATGCTTGGGGCATCGGTACTGCGGGTTACCGATCAATGCTTGGGGCACTGGTACAGCCAGTCACTGAGCAATGCTTGGGGCATCGGTACTGCCAATGAGTAATAAATTCTTGGGGCACTGGCACTGCTCATCAATGATCAATGCTTGGGGCATGGGTACTGGCAATTGGTGATCAATGCTTGGGGCATTGGTACTGCCAATCGGTGATCAATGCTTGGGGCATCGGTACTGCTGATGAAGGATCAATGCTTGGGGGGCTGGAATTGCTGATCAATGATGAATGCTTGGGGCATCTGTACTGCTGGTCACTGATCAATGCTTGGGGCTCCGGTACTACCGATGAGTGATCATTGATTGGACACCCATACTGCCGATCACTGATCAATGCTTGGGGCATCGTTACTGCTGGTTACTGATCAACGATTGGGGCTCCGGTACTGCCAATGAGTGATCATTGATTGGACACCCATACTGCCGGTCACTGATCAATGCTTGGGGCATCGGTACTGCTGGTCACTGATCAATGCTTGGGGCACCGGTACTGCCAATGAGTAAGCAATGCTTGGGGCACCGGTACTGCCAATGAGTGATCAATGCTTGGGACACCGGTACTGCCGGTCACAGATCAATGCTTGGGGCACTGGTACTACCGGTCACTGAGCAATGCTTGGGGCACCAGCACTGCTGATCAGTAATTAGTGTTTGGGGCACCGGTACTGCCAATGAGTGATCAATGCTTGGGGCACCGGTACTGCCAATGAGTGACCAGTGCTTGGGGCACCGGTACTGCCGGTCACCGATCAATGCTTGGGGCACTGGTACTACCGGTCACTGAGCAATGCTTGGGGCACCGGTACTGCTGATCAGTGATTAGTGTTTGGGGCACCGGTACTGCCAATGAGTGATCAATGCTTGGGGCACGGTACTGCTGGTCACCGATCAATGCTTGGGGCACCGGTACTGCTGATCAGTGGTTAGTGTTTGGGGCACCAGTACTGCCAATGAGTGACCAAAGCTTGGGGCACTGGTACGGCCGGTCAGTGATCAATGCTTGAAGCACCGGTACTGCCAATGTGTGATCAATGCTTGGGGCACCGGTACTGCCGGTCACTGAGCAATGCTTGGGGTACCGGTACTGCTGATCAGTGATTAGTACTTGGGGCACCAGTACTGCCAATGAGTGACCAAAGCTTGGGGCACCGGTACGTCCGGTCAGTGATCAATGCCTGGGGCATCAGTACTGTCGTCAATGATCAATGATTGGGGCACTGGTACTACTGATCAGTGATCAATGTGCAGGAACTGATACTGATATTGATCATTGATCAATGCTGATAGTACTAACGATCTATGCTACAGGCACCTGTACTAGTGATCTACAATCAGTGCTTCAGGCACCATTAGTCGTGATCCCATTACGGAGGGCACTGGTTTTGCTTATCAGTGATTAAAGTCACTGGCACTATTGATCAATGCTTTGGGCACAGTTACTGGCAATCAAGATCAATGTGCTCCACCGGTACTACTGATCAGTGATCCATGCTGATGGCACTTGTGATCAAAGCAGGTACTCACAGGTCATGGCTTCAGGCACCATTACTGCTGATCATTGATCGATGTGGGATCAGTGCTGAGGGCACTGGTATTGCTGGTCTGCAATAAGTGCTGCAGGGACAGTCTCAGCAGGATCTGGCCATAGAAACAAATATACTTTAGGAGGTTTTTGGGTTAAATTTGTCCTCCACTTGGAGTATTACATTTACCGCGCCACAGGCAAATCTAAGCACATTCACCTGCAGGCGCTGACCATTCGCCACGCACATTTATGATTTATAAAACATAAGCCTCAATAAGCTCATTGCAAATAAAGATTTTTAAGGTGAAAATCGTAATCAGCGAGGAGTCAGATGTCAGACAAATGTAAGGGGGGGGGTTAAATCTTTAATAAAATCTACAAATTATCCTCTCTGATCTGAATGTCAAAGGATGGAATGTGTCCCGGGGTGGTAACATTTGCCATTTATCAATGCAGTGATTCTTACTGAGACTTGGGTTTGCCATTGGAGAATGTGAAATATAGGGGTGCGGCGAATGTGACCCCACTGAGCAAACTAAATAATTCAGCCAGTGAATGATCAGCGGATTATTGGCTCTTTTTATAAATGTGCCCCATAGATATTGAGCCCTGTTTATGTTGTCTTTCCAGTTTGGGTATTTATAAATAACTATGTAGGTGTTGATAAATATGGAATATGTGTATAATAATCTGGTGTAGTATGGAGGGCGGTTGTAGTCCTTGCTCCCAGGACTGTATTTATTGTAAGTACCAGGCATAATGAGAATGAGTCCCTGGGAATAGTTGTCAGCTCTGCTCACATGTCATTGTGTATCGCACCGTTACCAGCCATAGACATCAGACGTACGTCCTCTGACATGGGGGGGGGGGCAGACCTGATTGTTCAAACATCTGCATACTGATGGTGCAGGAATGACTGCAGCCGGTGACCTCGGCCGCAGAGAAAAATTGATCAGACGCGCTTGAATATTCCAGATGGCCATGGTCGTTTCAAAGAGATTAATCTAATGTTTATGTGAAAGTTATGCAGTGATGATTATTCAGCATTTGTAGAGCCGAGGTATCAGACAAAAAATCAGGGACACCTGACCGATCCTCTTTTTTGCGATTTCATTCATTAGTGGCAGTCAGTCCGTCCAATGGTGTCGGCCAATTCTGTCTGCGATGCTTATAAGGCAGGCAGAATCTTTTATTCAGACTTTTTAGAACAAAAGATCAATGATTATCTTGTGGCTGTGGTAGCTGTACCCTGTGTGTTCATTTAATGATCCTTTTGCAGGATTTACAGAAAAGTTGGAAGAGTCGGACGGTTTGCCGTAGAACTGACTTGTTGCTTTCCTTGTCATCATTATTTAGTACTGTCTGCAGTGATACTGCATGGAAATGCTGCCAACTCAACCATGTCAGCTCTCCCAGCCTGCCTGCTCACTAGATTTTATGTATACCATATCACCCAATCAATGCACCGAGGGGCCCTCCCTTGTCAGCATGCTGTGATCTGGCATGAAGGGGTTAAAGTAGATGTAACTCGGAATGACATTTTATTTTGCTAATGCACTGGGTATCATAAACAATTGGTATTTTTTTTTTTTGTATAAAAAATATTTGTTCTCATCCTTTGTGGCATTTCAGTGCTACTGATCTCCTGCAGCTGCTTTGCAGCCACTTCATGTATGCATATACCCCAGTGATGGCTGCATGGTATTTCTAAAAGTGGGTTTCCTGATGGTGACAACAATGCGTAATGTGGGTTCATGTGGAAATTTTTAGTTCCCCTCAGAAACCGGTGTTAGAGAATAAAACTGGGTATGCCCTGTGAGGTTTTTGTTTTTTTTTGTTTTTTTTGTTTTTTTTGTTTTTTTTCATTCAGCCAGTGGACTGAATAAAAATATTCAGATTCCTGCATTCACACAAGTGATGAAGGGGTCTCTCCCCGCTGCGCTGTTGCATTCTGACAGCAGGGATCCCCCTCCCTTTCCCAATTTAAAGAGGAGCTCCAGTCTTTAAAAAAAAAATAAAAGTCAGCACCTGCAATTATTGTAGCTGCTGAGTTTTATTATAGGAAAGGACACTTACCTGTCCAGGGATCTCACGATGTCGGCACCCCTATCCAATTCGTCAGTCGGCTTTGGGTGCAGTTACCGGCATTGTAAGTAAGGGAAAACGGCAGTGAAGACAGACCCAGCAGGCAGTGGGTGGAAGGAGGAGGGGCCAGAAATGTCGTAGATTGCCAATTGGTGATCTTACCTGGCAGTGGGAGTGGGTACCTGTCAAAACCAGGTACCCGCTCCCCCCTAAAAAAAAGTGCCAAATATGGCAGTGGAGGAAGGAGGGTGTGAACAAGCGGTGCTTCCCCTTTTGGATGGAGTTCTGCTTTAAAATACACCGATCAGCGCTGTAGCCATTGGCTGCTGATTTTCAGGCAGGGCCGTTCGACAGAAGGTAGTCTAGTGATTGACGGCCTGTTCCTGCTGAACTTTCTGATTTTTTTTCGATAAGTGTGTATGTACCCAGTTTTAGGCTCACATTAGCCCATTCTGTTAAAAGTGACCTGCGGTGGATCACTTTTCAGAGTGTGGCCAAGCATCTGCTGTCAGTCATTCAGGAGGCGATCATGCCGCCTTCTGAATTTCTGGTTTTCTTTTTTGTCAAACAGCAATTTACAATGAGACTAATTGTTTGGCTCGTGATTGCAGTGATGTCCCATTGATTTGAAAGATCGAGTTTGACAGACAGTGCTGCCTGTCAGCTTGATGTGCCGTGTTAAAATTTCTGCCTCCGCATGCGAACAACCACATCTGGCATGATAGTGGACTTCAGGTGGGCAAATGGGGGGCAGTAAATTTTTTTACTTCTCCCCAGCCACCTGTATAAAAGAGGCTTAACAGCGCAGGAGTGAAATTAAGAGACAGGGAAAGAGGACAGAGCGATGTCAACGACTGGGGTCCTCAATTAGAATCCAAGCCATAATGTTGTGTGCATGTTCTAGTGCATGTGTGGGTGTTCCTTCCATGCTTTAAAAGGATAGTTCACCTTTACAAAAAATCTGCCTATGCAGGTAAGGGATGTTTGTAGATTAAAACAAACTGCAGCTCTGACTATAGATTAATAATGTTCCTGCTATAGGTGTAGGCCATTTACATACCTTATGAAGCCTGACTGGAATATTCCCGGGATGTTACTAAGTGAGACCTAGTCATCACTGCTCACCTCCACCATCACAGGGGTGAGCTCTTTCTCTAATTAAAACCCCCTAACATACTCTTTCTCTTCCCTGATGCAGTAGCTCTGAGCTCAGCATTTGAGAGCTCACCCCTGTGATGGAGGAGGTGAGCAGTGATGACTAGGCCTCACTTAGCAACATCCTGGGAGTACTTAGCGACGTCCTGGGAGTACTTAGCGACGTCCTGGGAGTATTCCAGTCTGGCTTTATAAGGTATGTAAATGGCCTACACCTACCTGTAGCAAGGAAATTACTCAACTTTAGTCACCGCTGCACAGTTTGTGTTATCTACAGATGCCTCTTATCTTCATAGGCAGTTTTGTGGTAAAGGTGAACTATATCTTTTAAAGACCTGCTGGAAGAATAATTGGTTCCTCTGTAAATTGGTCATAGTGTATGTGAGATGGGAACCTTAGATTATAAACTTGTTCACAGCAGGGACTGATGTCAATGTATAGTATGTATAGCGCTGCATAAATTGTCAATAAATAAATATATATATATATATATATATATATATATATATATATATATAGTATAAATACCTCTAATCGATAACTGGAAGTCTCTGAACAAGGTCTTTCATGGCAGGATCGCCAGGTATTTTATAGTGAAAGCTGAAGATTTAAAATGGCTTTTCAAATGAACCTATTTTCATGATTGGATATACATGTGCTTTAATGTGCTAATTCCCTGCTGTACGCAGATGCTGACCATGAGATAGAATACAGCATCCTAACATCACAGCACCCATCTGGACACTAAACCTTGTGAAGTGCATAGCCCCCATTAGAATGCTTAGAACATGTGAAGTGACCCTGGGAGAGGTCAGTGGTGTGCTACTATAGCAAGAACATGACTTGCAGTAGGGGCTCATTCACACCAAGTGCATTGGGCCAATGCATAGGCAAAGCAGCTTGCCTTATGTCCTATTGATTCAGTTCTCACTAACGTACAGGGTTGGTGTGCTCTAAAAAAAAAAGTAGGACAAGGTGCACTTTTATTGCGTTGTGACTAGAGCTGCACGATTCTGGCCAAAATGAGAATCATGATTTTTTTACTTAGAATAAAAAGATCACGATTCTCTCATGATTTTCGCAATGTAAAATCTTTCACATTATACAAAAAAATGGTTAACTTTACTGGTTAGTTTTTATTTTTTTTAATTCATTAAAGTAATTTTTTCCAAAAAAATTGCATTTGAAAGACCGCTGCGCAAATACAGTGCGACATAAAATATTGCAGCAACCACCATTTTATTCTCTAGGGTGTCTACTAAAAATATATATATAATGTTTGGGGGTTCTAAGTAATTTTCTAGCAAAAAAAATGATTTTAACTTGAAACCAACAAATGTCAGAAAAAGGTTTAGTGTTTAAGAGGTTAAACTTTTTTCATTTACACACAAAGTCTATTCCATTGACAAATTGTTACAATGTTTAGACTTAAGTTCAACTGATAAAGAATGTTTTGATTCTTGACAGACTGCCCAATTTTTCTCTTCCTTTCTTTTGAGGGCTGTGGTTTCAGAAGAGCAGAGAGAATTCTTTGCATAGAAAGAATTGTAAAACACTTCAGTCAAGATCGCGATAATGATTCTTGACGACTAATTGTGTAGCTCTAGTTGTGACGTGCATAAAGTTGAATGAAATGTCATTTTGTGACATTTCATTAAAGAGCAAAAAAACAAACAAAAAAAAAACAAGCGCTGCTTCACCCCTACACAATTGGGAGCGCATTATACAGAGCATAACACATGCCTGTTGGTGTGAATGGGCACTAATAGGAAAATATGTTTTATCGGTCCTTGGAATCCTTGGTAATTATTCTTCAAGGCGCTTTAACAGCAGAAGCTAGCATTGTTGGCACGCCATGACACATAGATAACATATTACAGTATTATGGCCTAGTAAGTTTATTCTCTACATCAGGGGTCTCAAACTGGCAGCCCTCCAGCTGTTGCAAAACTACAAGTCCCATGAGGCATTACAAGGCTGACCGTTACAAGGCTGACTCCCTCGGAGAGAGGCATGTTGGGACTTGTAGTTTTACAACAGCTGGAGGGCCGCCAGTTTGAGACCCCTGCTCTACATGATGCAGACACAACAGCACAACATAGCGTTTTGGAAGTTCATAAGGCAGCAACACAGCAAAAAAACTCAATTTCAGTTTTCTGTAGTTCACTCATTGAGCCCCATTCACATGTGAGCTTTTTTAGGCAATTTTTAAGCTTGTTTTTGAGCTTTTTTATATGTGTTTTTTTAGGCATTTTCAGGCTTGAATGTTTTTGTTTCAGCCATTAGAAAAGATACTAGAAGGAGTGAAGGTTGTTAGATGCAGAATTGTGCGAAAAACACATTACACACGTTTTCAGGAGCTCCCTTGGAAGTCTATTAGGGCCAAAAAAAGCTCATGTTCTTTTCAACAAAGCAATGCAACACAAAACAATAATAGCATCTCACAAAAAAAAAAAAAAAAAAATCTTACGAGAATAATATATTAGGGCATATATAGAGAATACAGAGTGCAAAAGTTCCAAACAAATACCATATACATGAATGTCGCTCGTGTCCTTTTTCGAATGACAAGTGACCTGATGCTCAGATTTACACAGGCACCATTGAACATAATGGGAATCTTCTTGTTGAGTGTTAAAGTTTCTGGAAACTTGATTCAAAACACTCAGGTGTGAATGGGGGCTGAAAGATGAGTGCATTTTTTGCAATGAGGTACTACACTTTTTATTGCTGAACAAGACCAATATTTCACTGAAAGAGGAACTTCGATCGTTTGTATTGTAATTGTGTTGTCCCCCTTATACATTGTAAAGCGCTGAGTAAACTGTTGGCGCTATATAAATCTCGTATAATAATAATAATCGTTTCTGGATAAATATTGCAGCTGCTGACTTGTAATAATCAGACACTTACCTGTCCAGAAGTCCAGCCCTGTGGTCAGCCAGGACGATTCTTCACCGGTTTTCAGGCCCCCAGCATAGCTATCTTGGATGTGGGAATCCAGCTGTGACTTCCTGGTGTTATACAGCCATCTCCTCACTGAGCATGCGCATGCACTTTCTGAACGGACCCACAGTCTCCTGGGACATGAGACCTGTTCCAGGAGGTTGGGATGGAAGGGGGAGCCAAACTTCTGCTCTGATCGCCTAGACCAGCCTTTTCAACCAGGGTGGCTTGAGGTTTCTTCAGTGGTGCCGTGGTAAAATGCCTATTATTATTATTTTTTTTATTTTTATTTTTTTATTGTTATTATTATTATTATTATTATACAGGATTTATATAGCTCCAACATTTTGCGCAGCACTTTACAACATTTACAATACAATTAAATACAGAAGGGATCAGAGGGCCCTGCTCGTTGGAGCTTACAATCTAGACTAAAAATTTATAAAAAATTGTATAAAAGCCAGCAGGTGGATCAAGCCTGCCTTTTAGTGACACAAAGCCACAGGTTTTCATTATGCACCATTATGACTTTCTAGACACTGGCATCCTAACAACCAATGACATATCAGTTAATAAGGATTTCTGTTGCCTCCACAGCATCTTTGTTTGACCCTCCTCTGCCCCTTACCCACAGCACTGGGGCGACATTAGCTGACTGAGAGAAATTGAGGGAGAAGAGAAACATAGGAATACTAGTCAGTACTAATATGCAAAAGTGTATTTGCTTTGGAAGAATACATTGCCTCTAACGTTGGGTGTCCTACATGTGGATGTTGCTGCATTATGTAAAACTGTTAGAATAGTTTTTTTACATTTTAGAATGAGGTGCCTCGAGACTGTCTATAATTAAAGGGTGCCTTGACTGAAAAAAGCTTGAGAAACACTGTCCTTGACAAGCAGAGTGGAAGTGGGGAGCAGGTACCCCAAAAAAAGTTCACTATAAGGCCTCTTGCACACGGTACTGATGTTTGGGCATCTGCCTGAGCTATCCGTGCACATTTATGCATGCAAGATAAATTGCCCATAATGGGGATGTATTTACACAGTCCCAAATGATCCACAATGACTCCAAATTAATATGGTCCAGAAATATTTTGACAGAATAAAGGTGAATAAAGCACCTGGACCAGATGGCATCCACCCACATATCCTAAAAGAATTGAGCTCTGTCATTTCAAAGCCATTGTTTCTAATATTTAGGGACTCGTTAATGACTGGAATGTTACCACTGGATTGGCGTAGGGCCAATGTGGTGCCTATATTTAAAAGGGATCAAAGTCCTTACCAAGTAACTATAGACCTGTTAGTTTAACTATAGTCAGGAAGTTACTGGAGAGTTTAATAAAAGACCACATAGACGAGTTCTTGCTGAAAAAATATATTTTAAGCAACAGACAGCATAGATTCATGAAAGACAGAAGTTGTCAAACAAACCTGATTTCTTTATGAGGAGGTAAGTAAAACCTTGGACAGAGGGGTGGTGGTGGACATGGTATAGCTGGGTTTTGCAAAGGCGTTTGAGACAGTTCCCCACACACGGCTCTTTTGTAAGATAAAGTCTACAGGCTTGGAAAGATCAGTTTGTAAATGGATAGAAAACTGTCTAAAAGACAGAATTCAGAGAGTAGTGGTTAATGATTCTTACTCTGAATGGTCTAAGGTTATCAGTGGTGTACCCCAAGGTTCAGTTTTGGGACCCTTACTTTTTAATATTTTTATAAATTATATTGGTCTGGGATTCAAGGTACCTTTTCAGTCTTTGCAGATGACACCAATTTAAAAGCCAACCTTAATGCACCGTTTAATTGGGCAAATGTGTGGCAAATTAGGTTTATGTTGATAAATGTAAATTTATGCACTTGGGGGCTAAGAATATGCATGCATCATTCATACTAGGGGGAGTACAACTGGGGGAATCCACAGTGCCGAAGGATCTGTTTTTTTTTTTTTTTTTTGTAGATCCTAAGCTTAGTAATAGCATGCAATGCCAAGCTGTGTTTTCCAAAGCGAGGAAAGTCCTTTCTTGTATTAAGAGAGATATGGACTCCAGAGAGAGAGATATCATTCTGCCCCTGTACAAATCATTAGTAAGGCCTCATCTGGAATATGCAGTCCAGTTTTGAGCACCAGTTCTCAAAAAGGATATCAGGCAACTGGAGAAAGTGCAGAGAAGGGCAACCAAACTGATAAGAGGCATGGAGGAGCTCCGCTATGAGGAAAGATTAGAGCAACTGAATGTATTCTTGCTTGATAAGAGAAGAATACGGGGGGGATATGATCACTATGTATAAATACATAAGTGGTCCACATAGTGAACTTGGTGTTGAGTTATTCACTTTACGGTCATCACAGAGGACCAGGGGGCACTCTTTACGTCTAGAGGAAAAAAGATTTCATCTCCAACTACGTAAAGTTTTCTTCACAGTAAGAGCTGTAAAAATGTGGAATAGACTCCCTCCAGAGGTGGTTCTGGCCTAGATTGCTTTAAAAAAAAGCCTGGATCCTTTCCTAACTGTACATAATATAACTGGGTACTAACATTTTTAGGTAAAGTTGATCCAGGGAAAATTCGATTGCCTCTTGGGGAATTGGGAAGGAATTTTTTTCCCCAAAGTAAATTGGATCATGCTTTGCTGAGGTTTTTCGCCTTCCTCTGGATCAACTGTGGGTGAAGGATTGTGTATATGGGATTGTATGATAATTTTTCTTTTTTATTGGTTGAACTAGATGGACTTGTGGCTTTTTTCAACCTGACTAACTATGTATGTATGTGTGTGTGTGTGTGTGTATATATATATATATATATATATATATATATATATATATATATATATATATATATAATGTGTGTATGTATATATTCCCAGGGAAAATTCATTAATATTTATGCCTATTAATGCGCATTTGCACGTTTTTACAGGTGCAAAGTACTGACTAGGAACACAGATTTTTAATTTTTTTATTTTTTTTTTACTCGAGGATATGCAACACTTATTTATTTGGCACATTGTAAACAGTGGGCTGCATTTTAGATGAGTAAAAAAAAATGCTGTATTGAGCTTTTTAAAGCTGCAGTGTAAGAGGCCTAATAAGAATAGGAGGTGGACGATAGGAGGAACAGAAATATCCTAGCCATACCCAATTTCAGTCCTTTGTAAGTGCAATAAGCTCTCCAGGCACTTAAAAGCGTTGCGGACATGTGTTTACTGTTGTGATGATCCAGAGAAGCGTATAATTTTTGATATTTTTAGATGGTATAAAAGTGAAGTATTTGTGTCTGTCAGATCTTCGCGGCATGCAGCCTGTTATTAAGGCTACAAAACTACACAGAGAAGTGCCCATTTTGTAAATATACCTATAGAAAAATCTTTGTATTTCCAGCTCTTGGATTAAAGTTACTTTTTTTTTTTCCCCTCTTCTGAGAGTGTTGAAGTCTCCAACTCTTCATCAGTGCTTCGCTCCAGCAAGATTACAGTGGACTTAACCGATTGTAGCAGAGAAGGAATGTGTCTGTGCATGTTTGCCATTTTGTGGATTTTTGTGATGGGGAAAGATTTATGACTTTGCTAACAAGTTTCTTCATGTCTCTAATGTGGTACAAATCAATAGGAAATCTGAAGGGATTTAATGGCCGCCGAGTTTTCTAATGAGTCTCAGGCCAGGGAACAAATTAGGCCAGAATTAGGGGGTTTTGGCTGTCATCAGAGAAGCAAAGGCGTTAACTTCAGCAACCTTTGATGAAGGATCTGTGGTGTATTGTATCCCATTACTGATGTGCATTGCCTCCCCAGCCCCCTATCATAGTCTCCTGCCGGCTTGGATTACGTTTAGAACACTGAGTCCCATCCCACTCCTGTAATCACTGATGTGTTTGATGTGGTGATACACCTGCTGAAATGCCTTCCTTTAGGCCTCATTCACACGAGCAACACGTACCTGTGTTAGAGTACAGCTACACTTTTTTCTAAAAAAACAAAAAACAAAACAAAAAAAACCTAGCCCCTAACCTAAAGCATACCCTGCATCACATATTTATCTCTCTGTGGCAGTGATGGCCTCCTGCGGTATTTGTATCTTCTTTTTTTTTTTATTAAAGAAAATAGTTTTTTATTGAAAAAAAGAAACACAACAAATGGCAAAGAAACTATACAAATAAAGTACTGCCAGGACAACCATACACCTCATCAGACATATTCAGATAACTTTGTATGTATAGTTGAATAGATACAACAATTAAAAGTGAATTATACCACTTCTGTGTATATACCAGAGCAATTACCACCTTAATATAACTATTCCAGGGTCAGATTTAACAGTAAAATCACATGTCCCAATGATTACCTGCACACATGTCCGCGATCACCGGCGCATGTCTGTACATGATCATCTGCGTACATATGTCCGTGATCGCACGAACCAATTATTATACACTTAACGGGATTTTTTTTTTTACCAAAGACTTGTAGCAGAATACATGTTGGCTTAAATTTATGACAAAATTTGATTTTATTGGATTTTTTTTTAAATAGAAAGAAGAAAATATTGTTTGTTTTTTCAAATTTACGCTCTTTTTTTCGCTTATATCGCAAAAAATAAAAAATGGAGTCGTGAATAAATACTACCAAAAGAAAGCTCTATTTGTGAGAACAAAATGATAAAAATTTCATTTGAGTACAGCGTAGCATGACCGCGCAATGGTCATTGAAAGTGTAACAGCGCTGAAAGCTTAAAATTTGGTGTGGACAGGAAGGGGGTGAAAGTGCCCAGTATTGAGGTGGTTAATCAGCTTCTGACCTGTATTTGACTTCAAGTGGATGTTGCATTCCCACAGACTTGTATGGGAATGCAAAACCCCCTTGAGGCTGGGTTCACACTGGTGCGACACGACAGCCGTCCTACTTTGGATCCGACTTTGCCCTGCGACATGAAGCCGGCATGTGTCCGACTTTCAATGAACGGGGATCCGACTTGGATCCCCGCCAATGCCCGACACTGTGTTTGGTATGAATCTTTAGGGGGAACTCCACGCCAAATTTTAAATAAAAAACCGGCATGGGTTCCCCCTCCAAGAGCATACCAGGCCCTTGGGTCTGGTATGGACCTTGAGGGGAACCCCCTACGCCGAAAAACGGCGTGGGGGTCCCCCCCAATCCATACCAGACCCTTATCCGAGCACGCAGCCCGGCCGGACAGGAATGGGGGTGGGGGCGAGCGAGCGCCCCCCCCCCTCCTGAACCGTACCAGGCCGCATGCCCTCAACATGGGGGGGTTGGTGCCTTGGGGGAGGGGGCGCGCTGCGGCCCCCCCAGCCCAAAGCACCTTGTCCCCATGTTGATGAGGACAAGGGCCTCTTCCCGACAACCCTGGCCGTTGGTTGTCGGGGTCTGCGGGCGGGGGGCTTATCGGAATCCGGGAGCCCCCTTTAATAAGGGGGCCCCCAGATCCCGGCCCCCCACCCTATGTGAATTGAGTATGGGGTACATGGTACCCCTACCCATTCACCTAGGGAAAAAGTGTCAATTTAAAAAAAAAAACTACACAGATTTTTAAAGTATTTTATTAGACAGCTCCGGGGGTCTTCTTCCGACTTCGGGGGTCTCTCCGGTTCTTCTCCGCGCTCTCCGGGTCTTCTGCCGGGCTCCTCCTCTCTCTTCTGCTCTTTTGCCGCTCTTTTGCTAAAGAGGAGGAGCCCGGTCTGCTGCCTTCTTCTCTTCGGGGGTCTCTCCGGTTCTTCTCCGCGCTCTCCGGATCTTCTGCCGGGCTCCTCCTCTCTCTTCTGCTCTTTTGCCGCTCTTTTGCTAAAGAGGAGGAGCCCGGTCTTCAATCTTCTGCCCTCTTCTCTTCTCCTGATGTTGACACGACGCTCTCTGGGGCTAGAATGCTCTCTGTGCGCTCTGCTCTGACTTATATAGGCGGTGACCCCGCCCTCTTATGCCGTCACAGTCCCTGGGCATGCTGGGACTATGACGGCATACAGGGGGCGTGGTCATCGGGTGATGACCACGCCCCCTAAAACGTCACAGTCCCAGCATGCCCAGGGACTGTGACGGCATAAGAGGGCGGGGTCACCGCCTATATAAGTCAGAGCAGAGCGCACAGAGAGCATTCTAGCCCCAGAGAGCGTCGTGTCAACATCAGGAGAAGAGAAGAGGGCAGAAGATTGAAGACCGGGCTCCTCCTCTTTAGCAAAAGAGCGGCAAAAGAGCAGAAGAGAGAGGAGGAGCCCGGCAGAAGATCCGGAGAGCGCGGAGAAGAACCGGAGAGACCCCCGAAGAGAAGAAGGCAGCAGACCGGGCTCCTCCTCTTTAGCAAAAGAGCGGCAAAAGAGCAGAAGAGAGAGGAGGAGCCCGGCAGAAGACCCGGAGAGCGCGGAGAAGAACCGGAGAGACCCCCGAAGTCGGAAGAAGACCCCCGGAGCTGTCTAATAAAATACTTTAAAAATCTGTGTAGTTTTTTTTTTTAAATTGACACTTTTTCCCTAGGTGAATGGGTAGGGGTACCATGTACCCCATACTCAATTCACATAGGGTGGGGGGCCGGGATCTGGGGGCCCCCTTATTAAAGGGGGCTCCCGGATTCCGATAAGCCCCCCGCCCGCAGACCCCGACAACCAACGGCCAGGGTTGTCGGGAAGAGGCCCTTGTCCTCATCAACATGGGGACAAGGTGCTTTGGGCTGGGGGGGCCGCAGCGCGCCCCCTCCCCCAAGGCACCAACCCCCCCATGTTGAGGGCATGCGGCCTGGTACGGTTCAGGAGGGGGGGGGGCGCTCGCTCGCCCCCACCCCCATTCCTGTTCGGCCGGGCTGCGTGCTCGGATAAGGGTCTGGTATGGATTGGGGGGGACCCCCACGCCGTTTTTCGGCGTAGGGGGTTCCCCTCAAGGTCCATACCAGACCCAAGGGCCTGGTATGCTCTTGGAGGGGGAACCCATGCCGGTTTTTTATTTAAAATTTGGCGCGGAGTTCCCCCTCAAGAACATCTGAGCACAAGTCGCGTGCCGAAGTCGGATCATGCAAGACGGCAATCCGACTTTGATCCGACTTCAATGATAGTCAATAGGCTGAAGTAGGATCAAAGTCGGACCAAAGTAGTACAGGGAGCATTTCTAAAGTCGGAACGACTTGTGTCGGACCAGTTAGGACGGCTCCCATAGGGAAACATTACATTTCACACGTCATGCGACATGAGCTCCCAATGTCGGAGCGTTTGTCGGACCAGTGTGAACCCAGCCTCAAGCAAACAAAAACTCTCCATCACAGGCCCTTAGGCTCCATGCACACTGGGCTTAAAAAAACATCTGTTCTCTTGGGAGTAAAAAACGCTCATATAGAGCATTTTTTGTACAAAGTTTAGACAAGTTTAGGAGAGTTTTACATTTTTTCTGCCAGTAAGCTCCAATCAGAAACGCGAACCAGAAGCTTTTTTTTTTTCCTGCCTCTAAACGTTGAGCTCAAAATATTATTTATTATTATTATTATTATTTCAGGTACTTATATAGCGCCGTCAATTTAATTTAATGAATTTGTGATTCATGTATGCCCAGCTTTAGATATATTACACAGGTTTTATTACAAAATTTTATTATTTTATTTCAGATACTTATATAGCGCCGTCAATTTACGCAGCGCTTTACATATACATTGTACATTCACATCAGTCCCTACCCTCAAGGAGCTTACAATCTAAGGTCCCTAAAGTCTCGTACACACGGTACAATTGTTGGCCAACTGAGCGTGTGCAAGGATCTTGTCTTGCATACTAACGGTACACAATTGTCGTGTCACAAACATGAACGTTGTGACATACTACGAGGAATTTCAGCTCTTGAGCACTACACTTTGGACCCCTTCTGCTAATTTCGTATTTGGTGAGCATTGATTCCGAGCATGCGTGAGTACTTTTGAATTTTGTGTGACGGATTTGTGTACTGACCATACGGAAATCAGACGTGGAGCCGTTGTCCGCCGAAAATTTACTAGCATGTCATCCAACATTTGTTGGTCGAAAGTTGGAAAACAATTGTAAAAAGGAGCGTACTAACGGTAGGATTTTAGGACAACAGTCTGTCAACAGACAATCCCCTACCAACAATCGCACTGTGTGTATGAGACTTAACTCACATTCATACATACTAGGGCCAATTTAGACAGGGTCTGATTAACCTACCAGCATGTCTTTGGAGTGTGGGAGGAAACCGGAGTACCCGAAGGAAACCCGCACAGGCACAGGGAGAACATGCAAACTTCAGGCAGATGGTGTCGTGGTCGGGATTTGAACCAGCGACCCTTTTTGCTGTTAGGTGAAAGTGCTAACCACTACACCACTGTGCTGCCCATCATGGCTCTAATCGTCCTAATGTGCATGGACACATAGGATAACATTGAGCTGCTTCTACGGGCAGAACACAAAACTCCTGTAGAAGCAATGTTTTTTAAGCCAGTGTGCATGGAGCCTCATTGTGAGTTGCATTTTCATGGGTTAAAGTTGGACCTATCTTCCCTTTACCTTACTATTGGTCAAGGAGGCCATCAGTCATAGCTATAAGATAATAGTGGGGCACAGAAAGGGGCATACTGAGCTCAACTTCAGAAATTTTGGATACTGATCTTTGAAGGTATGCTTAGGCGCCTTCATATGCCTTCTATGCAATAATAAAAGCATTTAAATATGCTTTGCATCACTACAGGTATACTTTTATTTCAATATTAATGGGAAGCTGAGTGTGCCTTTTATGTAATAACATCACAACTCTGCAGTTTATAAGATTTGATTTAGGCTGGGTTCACACTATCTGGGGCCGCAGGGCACAGCAGTGGGTCCGGTGAGTCCCCTTTCACCGCTTTCAGGTCTGAATTTTGGGCTGAATTTGGACCTGAAATGGAGCCAAATACATTTTCTGATCGCAGTGCCTACCTAATCTATCCCTAGTAACCGCATGCTGATTCTAATACATGATGTATAACAAGGTTTCTCTTATTTTTGTACAGTTGTAACAATATACCCAACAGTTGATAATTAACTGCATAAATATATCACATATAGTTAATCACTTTATTGGTTCACTGATGCAACAGTTAGCACAGTGCATTATATATTGTGTTGGGGTGGTTAACGTAGAACAGATAATTAGCCTTCCAGAGTTAGGAGAGTGGAAGTGAAAGAAAATTGTGAGTATGGATCGTAATAAATTCAACTCTGGGTAAAGGTTAATAGACTGAATAAAACAGATTGCCTCCATGGTAATTGTGCCCATAGGTAATGTCTCTACTATGTTATTTATCGGGGCCTTCTCCTTTATGGTTTATTTATGAAGGTGTGAGTTGTTGGTGCTGTGAATTACACCAACACAATCTGTAAACCCTACTAATGTTTAGGCTTTCTTGTATAGTTGAAGACCTTGAAAGCTTAGTGTATCATAAAGCATTAACCTGTAATTCATATAAGAGCCTGCTATGTCCTGCCTAAAAGCAGTGGAAGATCTTTTGTGCTGTTGGCTGACATACTAGTGCTGTTTGTATTAAAGCGGTTGTATACCTATATTTGTAACTTTTACCTACAGGTAAGCCTATAATAAGGCTTACCTGTAGGTAAAAAAAATATCTCCTAAACCTGTAAGGTCTAGGAGATATTCCCCTCGCAATGAGCCGCTAACTGCAGCGGCGCATGCGCACAGGGGACTCTCGGCTGACAGGCCGGCATGCCGGGCAGAAGTCTCCCGCGCGCATGCGCGGGAGTGACGACATCGCGGCTCCGGCCACTCACAGCGCCGGAGCCGCGATACCCGGAAGACACGCCGAGGGGAGATGTCGGCTCCCTCGGCGTGGACCAGGTGAGATGCCGGCGCCTCGTTCTAAGGTAAGTATCTCATAATGAGCTAGTATGCGGTGCATACTAGCTCATTATGCCTTTTCCCTTGCAGGTGTAAAAAAAAAAAAAAAATGACAGCGGGTATACAACCGCTTTAAGAATGGCACCCATGTTTGACCTGACCTGGACATTTTATAGATAGGCAACTCCTATCCTCATATTGATTAGTGGTTCCAAATATATAATAACTATTGCAGTAGGGAACAGACACAAAAAGATACACTCAGCATCTTTCCAAATAACCGTTCTGCCTTATTATGATGCAATTGAAGGTTTTTATATACATGATTACGTAGGTATCACATTAATATTACAATTGTACGTTTATGGTAACAAGGGGCGTAACATAGGCAGACTAATTCTAATCAGGACTCGAAAGAATGCAAACATGTGCTGAAAACATTATTAGTGTCGTGTGCACAGTGAGGGCAGTGTGCAATACATACAAAATAGAATACAATTATATACAGAACTTACAAATTTCCTTTACATACCATAGACAACTTAAAACCTCATTTTTAAATGCATTTTAGAAGTAAAAAAATAGAGCTGATAATCCTGAGTAAATGAAGAAGCGGACTCTGCTCCACAAAACACGTCAAAATGGAAATTGTCGGAAGCCGTTTTTTTTTTAACCTGATGACAATATGATGACATGTAATATCTATGTAAAAAAAGTGTGCTTTGTTGTTCTCTGCACCGGAAAAAAAGGTACAGGTGTGTTTTAAAACATGAGTTGTTCAAGATGAATGCGCCACACCATTGTCAGTCCAGCTGCTGGCCTGTGCTGTAGCAGGTCTTTTGTATGCAGCCTCTTTACTTGTAAATATAAAATTGCCCAGATATTTAGTAAGACTTCCAGAAATGCACAATCTTTCTTTAATAAGCAATTCTACTCTGATGCTGTAACCACTCTTGTTCAGTTCCATAGTGATTCTTCAGCAAGGATATACTCCACCTGTAAAATTTCTTATGTTTCTTGGGTGTCTGGTAATGATTCCAGCAATCCACAATCTTTCTTTTTAAAGAGCAATTCCAGGCAACAGTTGAAATCAATCAGTGAGCTACTAATGCTTTTCAGCACATTGCAGCTGTGCTAAAATCAAGATGTTCACTTTACTAAGCAGAATCATTCTTAGCTCTTCTCCACCATTGCTCCCTTTGCTGGTATCAACATCTTTATTTGGACTTCTTCCAGGTTGAGGATCTTCAGATGTTTTTATTGGCTATGCCAGGATGGTGTTTCCTCTGCATGCATGGGAGTTTATTTATCTTAGCAGATGACCAAGCGCAGTGACCAAGGAGCTGGGTGGGCACAGCCTTATGGGGATTCAGACACACTAGTTCCCCACCAGATCCACTCCCCTTGTGATTGACAGCAACTAGTGGGTGGATCAATATCCAATATACAGCATGTTATTGGACATAGAATCTGCACACTGCCCAGTTTCACAAAAAGGAGAGAGCTGACCTAATTGGGAACTAGTTCCTCAGCTTCCCCATCAGGCTGCACCTACTGTCAGTGCCATTGGTTGCCAATGGTAGAAGCCTTGTGGCTATGACGCAGACAGCATGCTTGACGACAACCAGTAACAGGTGGTTGGGGGGTAGTGGTGGCAAATTTGCCACGTTGCTACACAGCCTACAGAGACAGGCACTCTGTCTGTCTCTGTATACCAAGTTACAGTTGGTCTTAAAGCAGGTCTTAACCCATTGATTTAACTTTTTCTCAAAATGGTTACATTCAAGGCATGCTGTGAATGATAACTGTAAGTTGCATTTGCTCTAAACTGAATTGTCAAGCCATCAAATGGCTGGTGTAATAACTGATCACATGAGCAGCACCACATCAACTGTAGATCAAACAAGAGCTAAGATGGCAGCTTTCTTGGCTGTAAAGCAGGGGTCTCCAAACTGCGGCCCTTTGCTTGCTTTTATCCTGCCCTTGGGGCACTATTTGATCCACTGATGCCAACAATGGGGCATAGTTTCCCCCCCACTGAGACCACTGAAATGGCACAATTCCTCCCAAAGGCACCAATGATGGGGCAAGATTCCTCCTAATGACACCAATGATTGGGCCCAGTGACACCAATAATGGGGCACAATTCATCCCAATGACGCCAACCGTAGGGCATACTTCCTACCACTAATACCAAAGGTGGGGGCATTGTTTTTTCCCTCTGACGTCGGGACATTTTCTACTCCCAATTGCCACAGTCTGGCCCCCCTAAAGTCTGAAGGGCAGTAAACTGACCCCCTGTTTAGAAAGTTTGGAGACCACTGCTGTAAAGGATAGGAAGGTTTATTTCTAATGTAATTACCTCCAGTTTCCTTATCTACAAACTGGAGGTATTTTTTTTTTGTATTTGGTGCAGCCAAACTACCTGGTTTTTATTGCACGATTTGGTAAAGCTACCAAAACTAGAGGCAGGGCTTTTGGAGTCGGTTGCAGGACCTTTTTAAAGGGCTATAATGCCAGAAAAGCAGAGGAAATGCTTTATTTAATCCCCACAGTATGACTCTTCTCTTATAAAAGACTTGCTCAGTTGCCGCTTTTTTGATTTGTAAAGTTCCACTTTTACCTTGATTTGTCTGTAATCCAGTGCAGCTACTTTTGCAGAATCATTTTAAATTTCTGCAACTTGCATGATCTTTGGGTAAACCTGTCTCCTATAGAGGTCTTTTTTAGATTGTATTTGTTAATATATTTCCCAAAAATGATTGCCTGCAGTTTAGAGAGTGTTTCTCCAGCCATATGAATAATTATTTTAATCAATATTTTCTATTCCTATTAGTAACAGTTGTTTCTGCACATTATATGATGTGATTGTGTGGTGTATTAAGTTTATGTTTGAAAAAGAACATTTGGCTTGGACCAAGACTGTCAGACATTAAATTGTCCTGTGCCAGACCAACCACATCCCCCCCCCCCCCCCCCCACCCGTACAACCAACATGTCGGATTTCCAGGCATGTTGGTTGTACAGAACAGAAAGTGTTTATTTTTCTTTAAAGGAAAGGGAATATTTTTCAACCAACAAACATTTTATTTCTGTCAATTACCTCCTAAATACCCCAGTTGTCATAAGCAAGGTTTTAATAGGTCATGTAGTATGACATTTCTGAGCTTAAAATATCTTTAGTGAGATAACCATGAGAGCAATAATTGCCATTTTGACAAGATCCCTGATACTAATCTTGTCTAATTATGGTCATTACTTTACTGAGTGGAATGCAAATTTACCTTGTGCAGTTCACTATTGTCCTGTTATCTACAAACCAGGCCCAGTATGGTGTTAAAGATATCAAGAGTCACAAGTATTTGGTTGGGTTTTTAACCACCAAACATTATACGTAGTTACACTGCCACCATAGGAGACATTTAGCCAGGTAATGTAGCTTATGTGGATTATGATGTTTGACACTGATCCTTCTGAATTATATGTTTAGGTTATCCAATGCTGCACAGAGAACTTTTATCTATTATGGTGGCACCTGCCCAAGTAGAAATTACATTCTAATTTTCCTAGCACATCTATACAAATGTTAGTAAAACAAGCACACTGTTGTAATAAAACCTACGTGTAACATTTTACGTGACCATAACAATTAACCCTACACTAATATATTATCAGTAGTTTTAAAGTGCAGTAAGTAGAGTTGCCTGCATATTCTTGCAGCAGATTTCATTGCCCTCACTACACCTGAATGCCAGGTTGTTCTCATTTGGCAAAGCTCCAGCCTTTTTGCCTCTGACAGAGCTTGCCTGCTGCTGCCCACACACTCCTGTTGGCCAGGGAGACAGCCGATCATAGTGATGGGCCAGTAGGAATGCATAAAGGCGGGAGGGAGTGGAGAACCTCTGTCATTACCAGGAAGCGTTGGCACTTTGCACACGATCAGTCGCCCAGCACACGGCATGAGTGGAATTGGACAGACGTGAGATCAAACACACCTGCTATTGAAGAGCATTTATACTTTCCTCTCTGGGAGTCCATGTCTCCTACCTTCCCTCTGTTGCAGCATTGAGGCCTTCATAGGACTCTTAGCACAACACTTACTTATGGGAGTGTCTCATGCACTGCATTGTATAATAGTTTAGTCCTCTGACTCCTACGTCACCACAGGACTCAGCAGTGATATACTGTAGGGGTCCGAGGGTGGGGACCATGGTGCAAGGCATGGACGTTTTGAATGCTAAAGAGTCCTATGGAGGCTACAGTGCTGGAATAAAGGGGAGGTGTCTTGTACACAACCATGTTGTGATCACGTCGCAAGTAACAAATGACTTGATTTTTCCGCCATATACACGTCCACACGACTCATGGACCAATTTCCATAAAAGCCAGTTAATTAATCAACAAATATGTTTTTGAAAGCTGGACAAAAGTGGAAAACCCAGATGAATCCTGCACAGGACGAATACCCAAGTACATATAGATAGGGTCATGTGAGGTTTTAGTTCAGCGCACCAGTACTAAGTGCTGTGCTGCCTATCCTTACTTTGTGGTTGGATCTGCCCCTTTGTACAACCCCCCCCCCCCTTAATTCCTTGCCCCTATACTATGCTGAAGTATAACGTATAAGTAAAGTATAAGTATAATGTATGATGAAGTATAACCAGCATTTATCATGTCTGTTATTATCTCTACATGAACACGTTTTACGTTTACCATGATGTTATGTGGGATATATGACCCTTTTTAAACTATTATCTCATTCAATTGGTTTTACAATATACGAGGAGCTAAATTTTCTATAATATGAAGCTAATGTACTAGTGCTTGACTTCTAGCTTTAATAAAAACATATAATTAGAAAATATTGAATGTGCTATACCCCTAACTACTTTTATTTTAAACTTTTAGTTGATTATAATGTTGGATATTTAAATAATTTCTTAATTGTATAACATTTCCTGCTATTTACTTGAGGTTACTGAACTCTAAAGCAATTTTGTTTTTGGATGTTGTTTTGATTTTCTAATGATTTATGGGGTCAAATCTACAGTTATTTGGAAAAATTCACAGGAGCAGGATGAAAATGTTTTCTTCCAACAAACAAAATTCGAACTGTCAATGTGGTGTAGTGGATAGCACTTTCGCCTAGCGGTAAGAAGGGTCGTTGGTTCGAATCCCAGGCACAACACTACCTGCCTGGAGTTTGCATGTTCTCCCTGTGCCTGTTTGGGTTTCCTCCAGGTACTCCGGTTTCCTCCCACACTCCAAAGACATACTGGTAGGTTAATTGGATCCTGTCTAAATTGTCCCTAATATGTATGAATGTGAGTTAGGGACCTTAGATTGTAAGCCCCTTGAGGGTAGGGACTGATGTGAATGTACAATGTATATGTAAAGCGCTGCGTAAATTGACGGCGCTATATTGACTTGATGGACGTGTGTCTTTTTTCAACCTCACCTACTATGTAACTATGTAACTATATAAGTATCTGAAATAAAATAATAAAATAAATTTTGTAATAAAACCTGTGTAATATATCTAAAGCTGGGCATACATGAATCACAAATCGGCCGCTTCAGCAGGAACCGGACGAATTTCGATCCGTATGTAGCCCTCTGGGAGCTGGTCATTAGCTTGGCTTCTGTCCAATAGTTCTAATGGAAAACCAGCATTCAATCGTCGATTGCAGCCAATATGCCGCAATGCTGATCAGTGTATTCTGATGGCAGGGAAGTCTCTATGAAAGAATACGGTAGCACAGTAAGGAGAATTTCCCAATCCATCTCAAATGTGTGGATGGGGAAATCCGTGCAGGTTTTTTTTTTTTTTTTTTTCCATTCAGCCGGCTTACTGAATGAAAATAACTGAGCCTTGTATGGCCAGCTTAATAACAGGTCTAGGTGACATTTTAAAGGATTTCAAATGAAATTAGTTTATTCAATAATAGCAAGAAAAAATGTTCTCAGGAGATAGAAAGTAGCTAAAACTTGTGCGGGGAAAACAGATAGGTGGCTCTGTTTACAAAACTGCTTAGACATGTTTGATGGATGTATGTGTGGGAGGATGTGTTAAAAATTAAGTTAACCTTTAAGTAATTGGCACACTGTCTGCTTCAGTGCCTAGATAAGAAAAATGTATCTGTGCTTGAACAAAATGAACAAAGGTGACGCCTAGGCTGGTTTTATACGGGAAGATTATTGTTAGCTTCAAGATGGATTTTATATCTTCTTGTATATGTGATCATAAGGGAACAAGTGATAGTAACTTACGTTTTGCAATTGTTTGATGCAACTTAAACAATTTTAGGGTGATCTGGCCCCTTTCAGATCATTTGCATCTTAAAAAGTAGCAGATATGGTTTAGAAATAGTTCTGTTCTATCATGCTCTCAGTTCAGTGGTGCTATGCAAGGCTTCAGCTACCAGAGGGGTGATCATGAGAGATTCCTTCAGTTGGTGGAGCTTAAAGTGCGTGTATAAGTAGTTTAAACCCAATCGCTAAAATGTAATATGTGCTTTAACATGGTAATGTATTTTCAAAAGTTTTTTTATTTTCAGGTTATTTTCAATATTTTTAAAATCCACTGCTTTTTATTTAATCCCTAATATTTCTGCAATGAAGATCTTTGTTCTGGAACTTCCTAGTATGGGGTGACTGTCCTTGTTCACTAATTGTGCTCCTACATTGTCACACAGGCTGCAAGTGACACTTTCAAAAAACATTACACAGTCATGGTCTACTATTATCATCATGAAACTTACCCTGAGAAATGCCATTCAGCCATCATAGGATTACATGCCTTGCGCTGTGTGCTTTAGTTTCAGTTTAAATACCGGTAGTTTGTTTAGGCCAAGCTGGGCCAAATTAACGATTTCATTCTGTAACGTGTGGCAGCTGAGCAGTACAGTATACAGCACTTTGTTACGGGTGTGAGACGAGACCTTCCTGTCTCATACCCGCAACAAAATATCGGTCTGAGCAATGCTCAGCCTTCCATAGGCAGCTTTGTATTCTATCAATGAATACAAAGCTTTCTCTGACTTGCTGATTCAGAGATTGCGACATCGTCAGCTCACCTTTCTGACCCAGTCCTCACTCACTCCTTTGTCACAGGATTTGACTGACAGCAGTGGGAGCGGCGCTGGATTAAGTGAGGGCTCAGGTAAATATAAGGGGGTTGAGGGGTGATATTATTACTTAAACTTTTTTTTACCTTAATGCAGGGAATGCATTAAAAGAGAAGTTTTCAGAATCATACTTACCTAGGTGAATGCAGCATCAGTCCAATGCTGCATCTGCCCCCCGGAGCCTCTAACACTGAGAACTGAGCGATCAAACACTGCCGATCACTCGGTTCTTACAGCTCCGTGAGCCGGGAGCTGCTGACTGTCAGTCACAGGCTCTCTGCTTTGCCCCTCCCCCCCCCGCTTACTGGAGCGCTGGGCTGTGGAGGGAGCATCCGGCTCAGGCTCTCAGCGGCTCACTGGGGGGATCTGGGCGGATCCTGACTCTGGTCACGATGACGGACCGACTCTGTGATGTCAGCAGAGAGCGAACTTCAGCGCACTCTCTGCTGATAACGGGTCACAGAAGTGCAAAACGAACTGCACTCCTGTGATCCACAGAAGAAGTACAGCCGAACGAGCTTTTCTCCTTTATGGTAAAAAAATGTTTAGGCTTTAGAACCACTTTATGCACTTTCTGAAATACTCAGGAAGTACTGAAGCTATTAGATTAGCATGACAGCCAGCCAACTAGCATTTCCAGATACAGGGGTCTGGAGTGGCTTTTGTTTCTCTCTGCACAGGTTTTCCTTAATTAATCAATTTGTGGGCTTATGCTAAATTTGTTGGTTTCTGTAAGCATTTAGGCTACTTTCACACTAAGACCCCTTTCACACTGAGGCATTTAACAGGCATTTTTGCGCTAAAAATACCGCCTGTAGACTGCTTCTTCTGTAGCCCCAGTGTGAAGGCCAGGGGGGCTTTCAGGACAGGAAAAAAAGTCCTGCAAGCAGCATCTTTGGGGTGATCGGGGGCCCCCCTCCGCCCATTGAACATCTGGGAGGTTAAAAGTGCTCCGCTAGCGGTGCCAAATTGCTTTTAAGTCGATTTGAAAG
This sequence comes from Lithobates clamitans, assembly GCA_037952925.1. Classification (NCBI taxonomy): domain Eukaryota; kingdom Metazoa; phylum Chordata; class Amphibia; order Anura; family Ranidae; genus Lithobates; species Lithobates clamitans. The sequence continues at coordinate 7,678,560 of JBBGZY010000053.1, read as the reverse complement.
AGGCGCCCATTCATTTCAGTGGGCAGGGGCCAAAGCGCCGATATAACAGCGGTAAAACGCAGATAAAACTAGCAGCGCTTTATAGCACCGCCCCGTGTGAAAGGGGTCTAAAGGCGGTTTTCAGGCATTTTAGTGCTAAAAATAGCGTCTGAAAACAACCTCCCATGCCACCCCGCAAGCGGTGCGCTTGCGGGATGTTGCAAAAAGTCTTGCAAGCAGCATCTTTGGGGCGGTTTGGGAGCCTTGTATACAGCGCTCCTAAACTGCCCCTGCCCATTGGTATGCCTGGGCAGTGCTTCCGAAGCGCCTGAAAAGCGCTTCCTGAAGCGACGCAACACGGGCGGTTTCAACCCTTTCTTCGGCCGCTAGCGGCCGAAAAGCGCCACTAAGCCGATGGCAAATCTCCGCTAAAATGAGCGGCACTTTACCGCTATCGCAGCACGGCCCCAGTGTGAAAGGAGCTCTAGACATTTAGATTAGATAGACATGCTAGAGTTCTGTATCACCTTGGTTGTATTGTCTATGTGAACTTTTATGATGCTTTAGAAAAAAAAACTGCCTAGTTCCAGCTGAGCATCGTTCACAAAACAGCTTTTTCACCTTGTGTGACATTCTGTAATAAGTAGTCAAGTAGACAGCTCCACATCAGGAGTTTCTTTCTGTGCTCTAATTGGCATGGGTGTCAGGTCTTTTAAAGGTTATTCAGAGGAACATAAAAGAAGAGCTTCATCCTACAGAACAACGCGCCTTATATCATTGTTATTCACCTGTTTACTTCCAAAGCCCGTCTTTTGTAGTGCATTGGTTCATGTGTACATATATGTAGAAGGGTCTTGTACCTTATTCAGAATAATGGAGGAAAGTAGATCTACGGCCCATCGGGTTGTAATATTCTGGTTGGAACTAATTCACTGTGCTGGCTTGTGTGAGTTTACTCACACATTGCTGGGATTCTAAACAATGCCAAGTGTATCTTTCCTCAAACATTACCTATATCCATGTAAACAGTCTCACGGGGATATGTGAAGGTTAAAAGCTAAACACCCTTATTTAAAAAAAGGTGGCAACCCTAGTCCAGGATCTTTTAAGTGCTAGCTTCATTTATCAAGGTCCAAAAATGTGGTCATGAGGCCTTTGCAGTAGGGGGGATCATAAGACACGATCTCCAATCCTCCACTTAAGCATAGATCATATGCAACCGTGTTTTAGATATTCTGTACGTTTTGATTTTCTGGTGGTGTCTGCTGGTGTCCCACTGACATTACATTGTCCCCTAATCCATCTGAAAATGGCCAGATCAGCAGGCCAACATCTAATCCCTGTGGGCATCTTAAAGCAAATCTTTGCTTAGTCCATTGAGGGCTTAGCAGCAGGTTTGCTTAAGGGCATACAGTATGTATATTGCCTGCATTTCAGTAACTCTCTGCTTTGGTGCACTGCAATGCGATTAATTGTGAATAGCACTCCAACACACCTTCAAAAAGTATGCGAACTGCAACACACCACAGTGTAGCACAATACTTGGGTTCTGTGTCCATTTTTTTTGCTTCACTGTGAACAAAATGCAGCCTGCCCCCAGATTCTGTTGATGTGCATTTCAGCCTCTTTGTTTTTAATTGGCTGTGTAAAGCAACATGTCACAATGAGCATCAGTGTGTGCTTTGCATAATTCTGGTTCTGGTGTAAATGGGCCCCTAAACCCCCCTCACTCTCAGCTGCATGTAGTAAACTAATTTCTGTCTCCGGAGGCTCTGATTGGCACAAAGAGGAGAAGGAAGTACCCGATCCTTATGGTTAAGGAGTGTGTGACTCACCTATTGGACAGCGCTGGATCAGACAGTGTCTTCACAGGCGCGCTGTGTGAACTACGGGCCCTTTCACACGGATCACTTAAAAAAAATGCATCACCATTAAATCCTATGGAAAACTTCACACAAGTCAAGTGTGGGTCCGCTGCCTTTGTAAAACTCCTGCATGCTGCATTTTTGGTGCATGCTTAATGCAGAAAAAAACTGCACCAAAAATGCACCTCCCCATTGAAATGGATGAAAAATGCACCCATGGTTGCGTTTTGAGTCGCATGTCCTTTTTTCACAGCTACAAAATGCACCAAAAATGTAGCAAAAAAGCATATGCTTTTTTACTGCGTTTTTGCAATGGTGCAGTGTGAAAGCAGCCCATTACTCTGCATCAGTGAAGTGAAATTAAGGCAACTATTTGGCTCTATGGAGTTCTGGAATAAAGTGTCACTAAACTCTGGTTTAAAAAAAAAAAAATCAAGTATATATTCCTAAGGCTCCTTTCACACTGCCGCCACTTGAAAGCCACACGATTTAGCCGCGATTTCAGGGAATGCCTGTGTAAACTTGAGGTCTATGGACCTCAACTCACCTCAAAGTCAGATCAAAGTAGTACTACTTTGAAGTCGGTGTGACTTGAAGTCGCACAGATATGAATGGTACTCATTGGAAATCATGGGGTACGCTTGTCATGTGACTTTGCAGTCCTTGCTGCTGTAATGTGACTTCCTGTGAGAAGTGGCTACATTCATTTTTCATGGTCTCAGTGTATGTAAAAATGTAGTCTCTCTTTCTCTTTCTCTCTCTCTCTCTCGATCGACCATGGGATGTGTAGTGTGTATAGAGCAGTGTACATGAACACAACTAAAGTGCACTGCTTGTTCCGATCTAACAAGTGAGAGGGGAAAAGAAGAGGTTTAGAAGCTCATGGGAAATATTACAAAAAGGCAGAAAAAACACACAGACAACTGGTTTAATAAAAAATAGATCACAGGGACATTAAATTGATTGTAAATGATCACCTTGTAAAACAATCCACTCAGTTTAAAATAGAAATGAAATGCAAAACATTTTTTGTGTAGATTTAAAAAAAAAAAATATATATATATATATATATATATATATGTGAATACCTTTTTCCCTTTTTTTTAATAAATGATCACATTCTCTCTGTTCTAAGCTGCATAAGAGCTGGGGGGGGGGGGAGAAGCAGCAGACACTGAACTACTCAGTGAATGGCTGTGCAGCGGGGGGGGGGGGGGTGCAGGACAAGTCTGATCATTAGAGAAGAGCAGGCTGAGTTCCCAGCATAGCTAGAGAACTAATCAAAGTGTGCTCTCCTGCTTAGTGTGGTCAGTTTTTTTACCAGGAAAGCAAGGGGACTAGCAGGAACACATAAAAGAAAGCAATACAAAGAGAACAGGATACTTTCTCATACAAGTACATGGTACAGCGGGCACATATCAGGAATATGAAGTGTTGGGGTAACAAACACTTTAAGTAGTAGATGCGTATGGATTGTCATCTAGTGTCACTTTAAACTGAACCTATTGCTTTGCCCTGCATTGGCAAAGTACAGATTCATTTTAAGACCAGCCTTGGCTGCAAAAGATTTTGTTTCTTCTTTTTCATTCTTATTTTGAGTGTTGTCACTAGATGGAAGTGCCTTCTGTTGCCAGTCTCTAACATCTCAATTTTCTTGTTCAGAATCATCTCTGCAAGCAAACTTGAGCAGAGCATTCTAAATAATAAATGCTAGGTACAGGCCCAGAGGAAAAAGCATGAGAATTCTCTCAACATGGCCTAGAAAATGGGGGTGGGGTGGCTTAGCTAGATAACAATGCTTGGGATATTTCATTGTGACCAAGGCTTGATCCGACCCCCGTATAGAGTTTTTATTTTGTAGATGGTAAGTGTAGCCCAAAGGCAGTTGTGCTCTGTGGGATGTGTAATTATACAAAGGGTTTGATGGAGCTGTTGAATGAGATGGGGGAGAGTCTAATCCACCTGTTGGTGTGACTCTCATATCTGTAACCAGTGTCCCCTTTCACTGCACCTGCCCTCTCCGAACGATACACCTGAGTGCTCCCAATAGCCAGGGAAAATGTCAGCAGTCCCTGCTCTCCATCGTCTGCTAATTCACTGCTATTTTATATCCTCCTCCTCAGGAACCAAGGCTGGACAGTAGCCAGGGATGATTAACTCGTTGTGCTGTATGCACCTTTTACGGGAATCACTAGATTTTTTTGCAGACATGAAAGGAGCTAGTTTTGCTACTCGATGTACACCCATAATCTGATGGAATGCTTGACTTGCAGATACTTCAGCATTCCCTCACTTGTATGGCACAGGCCACCACTATTTAGTTTTAGTTGGTGGTGGCTAAAAAAATGTATTTTAGAGCTTTGTTGATTGACTTCCAAGGCCAACAGATACAAAAGGAGGATACAGTCCTCTGAGACATGCATCAGCATCCATAGGGGTCTATTGTATGCTCCTTTTTTTTTTTACCCATGTAGACTACGTTGATGGTCAACACCTGAATGAATTGCAATTATATGTCAAGCTTTGCCATGACTGGCCAGATCTGTCACAGATCAGGCCATCTGTGACACTGTGATTAAAATAAATACATTAATTAAAAAGCACTGGTGATGTGCAAAAGATTTTTTTCTGCTGCCAAAATATGTGGATTTTTACCAGTTGTGTGTAAAGTGCATGTAAACCCTAACTGATGACATTTAGTTTGCTAAAGCATTGTGTATCATAACCCATTTGCCATTTTTTTATTAAATACTTTTTTCAGCCTTTTGCATCCCAGTCCTGTTGACCTCCTACAGCCTCTTTGCAGCCTCCTTTCATCAATACCAGCCTTTCTCAAACTTTTTAAGGGAAACCCCAGCTAATAATTACTCTATCTACAGCTCACAGTATTTTATTGTGATGGTCACTTATAAGAATGATCCTTGCATTCATGGTCATTGGGAATCATACCCCTTGCAGACAGCTAAAAACTATTATGCCGCGTACACACGATCGGACTTTCCGCCAACAAATCCATGGATTTTTGTTCGAAGGTTGTTGGCTCAAACTTGTCTTTCATACACACACGGTCACACAAATGTTGGCCAACAATTGGGAACGCGGTGACGTACAAGAAGTACGACGAGCTGAGAAAAAGGAAGTTTAATAGCCAGTGCGGCTCCTTGTGCTTGATTCTGGGCATGCGTGAACTTTTGTGTACACACGATCCAACTTTCCGACAACAAAGTTTTGTTGGCGGAAAATTTGAGTACCTGCTATCAAACATTTTTTGGCGGAAAGTCCGACAGCAAATGTTCCATGGAGCATACACACAGTCGGACTTTCCGACAAGCTCACATCCAACATTTCCCGTCGGAAAATCCGACCTTGTGTGTGCGGAATTAGTGTCAGTGGTTGCTTATCTGGGAAGCAGAAGTTGCTCATTGCTCAAGGAACCCCTAATAACCTCTGAAGGAACCCTGATTGAGGAAGGCTGGTCTACCCACACTCCAGGGGTGGCTGCATGGCATTTCTCAGGGTGGATTTCCTAATGGTGGCAACAGTGGATCAGGTTTACACAATGTGCACAAAGACATGTTCTTGTGATAAGAGTGTTACAAGGCTACAGTGCGGGAGCACAATTGGGAAACAGAAGTAGAAGGTTACCCCATTACAGAATGTTCTTAAACAAGGACCTTCCTGGCACTATTCTCAGGTATTGATTTAATGAAAGCTGCAGATTTTAAAAGACTGAAACCTTTGAAATTACATTAACATGTTAAAGTGAATATAAAGGCAGAAGATTTCTTATCTTAATGCAGTCTTTGCATTAAGATAAAAAGCCTTCTGTATGCAGCAGCTGCCTAATACTTACCTGAGCCCCCCTCTCGATACAGCGATGTTGCACGAGAGACTCGGCTGCCCGGGACTTTCTCTCCTTATTGGCTGAGACAGCAGCAAAGCGCCATTGGCTCCCACTCCTGACAGCTGTCAAAGTCAGTGAGCCAATGAGGAGAGAGAGGGGGTGGGGCAGGGTCGCAGCTCTGTGTCTAAATGGACACAGAGAGCTGCAGCTTGGGTGCTCCTATAGCAAGCTGCTTGGTGTGGGGGCACTCAACGGGAGGGAGGGGCCAAGAGCACCGCAGAGGGACACGGGAAGAAGAGGATCTGGGCTGCTCTGTGCAAAACCACTACACAGAGCAGGTAAGTATAACATGTTTGTTATTTTTAACAAAAAAAAACCCTGCTACTTTAGTATCACTTTAAAGCCTATTTGAAATTTTTAGTAACTGGGTTATATGTATATAATTTAAATTTATAAAGCAGGGACATTTTAGAAATCTGCAAATCTTGGGCTTTTAAAGCTGAACTCTGGGTATAAAAAATTTCATTTAAAACAGAAGTAGGGCCAAAGCTCTTTTTGGACCTACTTCTCCTGTTGCAAGGAAAATGTTTGCCAGCACACCATGGATCAACAAGGAAGCGTCCTAGCAAATTATTTAATGCATGATCACATCAAAAGAGTAGTGCAACGTTTCTGAGTCACATAGGACCCCTTCATCAGGTATGTGACATATGCCTGATGTAGGGGTCCTACGTGACTCCAAAACGTTGCACTACTCTTTTGATGTGATCATGCATTAAATAATTTGCTTGGACGCTTCCTTGTTGATCCATGGTGTGCTGGTAAACATTTTCCTTGTGACTTCTGAGCCAGTTCCCAGCTGGTTGTTAATGCAGCACCCAATCCCTTGAGAGCTTTTCCAGGAATGTGTGCGATGGGAATATGGGTTGCTACTTCTCCTGTTTGGTCACAGGAGTGCACTTAGTTCTGCACTCTTCAGACCTGACGTCACCCAGCCGGTCCAGGCTCTAGGGAGATCATGAATTTAATGTTGGGACCCACCCAGATGCTTGAGTGACAGCTGGCTCAGGCTCTCAGCATGCTACTGAGAGCCTGAGCCAACCACTCCCGCACCTTCCACAGCCCAGCGCTCCAGTGATCGCTGGAGGGGCAGAGCAGAGAGCCGGTGACTGACAGACAGCTTGGTGAAGACCAAGAACTGAATGATCAGCGATCTTTGGTTGTTCAGTTTTTCGGTCTTGGAACAATGCTGCATCCACCTAGGTAAGTATAATTGTTTGTTATTTTTTAATTCCTGCACTTCTCTTTTAAATATATTCCTCAGTAAAATATATAAATCCACTTTGCAGCAAATAACTTTTAAAACCCAGGTATTATCTTGTAAAAGTAGCATTGATATCATCCCCGTGCTGTACATAACCTGAGCAGAGCTGTGGGAGGGGCCCAGCTAGAAAACTACAGAAGAGGGTGGAGACAAGACCAGTCATCCTGCACAAGGAGAGGGATCAGCAGTGACTGGTCTTTGTTACAGGAATCTCCTGCAAAGTTTCACACTAGAATTCTGCACAAATATGGAAGAAAAACAGAAACCATACCAAGTAAGAATTCATACGCCCCATATATTTAGACAATAATTGCTTATCCCAGAGTCCAGCTTTAAATCAGAAAAACACTGGCTATTTAGTCCTCATCTATGGAAGCATGTGCTTATGGTGTACAGAATGCTCCCTAGTTGCACAATGGTGCTGGAAGCTGAATCAAATAACTGTTGCTTCCAGTTTATGAAGGAGCAGGTCACCCACACATTGACAGTGCTGGACCAATCAGTATTGCTGCCTGTGACCCCTGTGAAGAGTTTTCCTCCCATTTTTCTGTTCTGGTGTCAGGGGCATACGGGGGCAGGATGTGATTGGAAATTGTTCCAATAGTAACGAAGGCACAACAAAAACACATTTTCTATAAGGAGAGAGGGGAAAAGTTAGAACCTTTTATGAGGTTGTTATCACTGTCCATGCCTTTCTGCGTGACCCCTGGCCCCCTTATGTGATGTCCCAGGGATAAAAATGGAAGGAATATCTCCCAATAGAGTCACACACATCGTTAAAAACTTGACCAAAATTGGACCTTGTCCTCATTTCATTTATTCTAACTAAAACAAAATAGGCTGGAGTTAGGCTTAAAAAAATAATGTGAACATTTTGTAAATTTTGCAAAACAAACTAAAAATTATTGTAAATCATTGTAGTGTAAGAAAGTAGCAATGACACACTAGCACAGTTCTAAACTTCCACTCTGGAGACTGGGACATTGGTATTTATTTGCGCAGTGCTCTTCCTCTTCTTCAGTTATACTTGGATGTTTTACCATGGTTTTGGTTTCTCTTATGTACATGTGCCCGCTAGGCAGACTGTTGGTTTAATGTTACAGAATACTTCAGTGTAGGATGAATAAATGGAAAATTGAAGGGTTCAGTTGTTGTTTAGCCCATAAGATGATCCTTTATTACAGGGCAACAGTGAATTATAGTTTGGGAAGATACGTGAACTCATTCAGGAGCGTCTACACTATGGGCTACAAGCTGCAAGCCTTGGACAAATTCAGTTGTATAGTAAAATTAATTTTCTTACTAATAATACACAACAAGTGAATGTTTTCTAAAGAGACAGCTGGCATCCTGTGTAATATATGCAATGAAAAAAACCCCGCAGAAAGTATTAGATTATCTTTGGCTGTTTTCATGATGGCTCTTTAGGTGATATTTTCCTGGCAGATCTCCATTATTCTCCAAGTGCGAAGCTACCAGTGGTGGTGTCTGTAAATTGCCATACGAGCCCCCATGTCTCTGTACACATTATTTAAGAACTATTCTTAGATATTTGGGACATGCACATACAATCTTACCACCATCAGAGGAAAATTGCCTATTATCTAGTTTTGACTTTGTATGTTGCTACAGTTATGCCCCATACACACAATCGGAAATTCGGCCAGCAAAAGACCTATGAGAGCTTTTGGTCGGAAAATGTGACCATGTGTATGCTCGATCGGACTTTTGCTGGCCGAATTCCCGCCAGCAAAAGATTGAGAGCAGGTTCTCTATTTTTCGGTCAGAAAAAGTTCAGATCGGAAATTCTGATCGTCTGTACAAATTCCGACGCGCAAAATTCCTGCGCATGCTCAGAAACAATTTATCGCATGCTTGGAAGCATTGAACATAATTTTCTCGGCTCGTCACAGTGTTGTACTTCACCACGTTCTTGAGGGTCGACAGTTCAGAGAACTTTTGTGTGACTGTGTGACTGTGTGTATGCAAGCCAAGCTTCAGCGGATTTCCGTCGCAAAAACCATCCAAGATTTTTCAGACGGAAATTCCGCTCGTGTGTACAGGGCATTACTTTAAGGGCAGTTCCAGCGTTTGCAAAAAATAAATAAAAAAAAGCCCTCTTTTATAAAAACAGTGCATTCATCATTTATTTTTTTTGGGCTTTGGAGCCTGCAAAGCATTGCAACTGTGATCATTGAATTGTGGGTACGTTGCACAAGCACCTGCAGACAGTTCCTCTAGCTGCAGCCCTCAGTACAGAACCTTAGGTTATTAAGCTGGAGGAAGTATTAATGGACTACAAAATGCAGGGACAACACCAAACTTGTGCACCATTTAGATCTAAGAGTCCCCCTGCCACGGTAGCAGGACCCCGGGCAGAGATACATCGCGTCCCTGCCGGGTCAAGTTCGAGGGTTCAGGAAAGTAAAATGTGGGGGCTGGGGGGCTGGTCACTGACAGGTGTTTTTTCACCTTAATGCATAGGATGCATTAAGGTGAAAAAACACGAAGGTTTAAAACCCCTTTAAATATGGGTGTAACATGAAACGTGGTAAAAAAAAGCCTTTAAAGAAGAAGTAAACTCAGTTTTTTTTTTTCTTACCTGCAAAGTAAAGGCATAATGTGCTAGTATGCATCGGGTACTAGCACATTATGTGAAACTTGCCTGCAAACGAAGCCCTTGCCGCCCCCCCCCCTGGAGGCCGGATCCATCTTCGCTCATCTTCCTTCCGGGTCCCTGGACTCTGGCTGTGTGGCCCGAACCGCATGACGTCACTCCAGCGCATGCACGTGGGAGCCGCCGGTCTCAGATCACAGCTCTGAAGAAATGGTACGGGCGGCCGTTCCTTCAGAGCGCCTGCGCCAATTACGTCATCGGCACAGTATACAGTAAATATCTCCTAAACGGTGCAAGTTTAGGAAATTTTTAAGAATAGGGGATGGTTTATTTCCTCTTTAAGTTGACCGTAGTAGGGCATTTGTCCCCTTTCACATCTTTATAGTGACACAGGGATGTCACCAGTGATACCTCCAGTGATGTAAGACACAGGTGTGTTATTTAGCCTTTTGGTATCTACACAGGGCTTGTATATCCATTTTTGGTGGATGGATGTTTTTTTAATCTCGTGCAGTGCACATATTTGGATTGAAATACATAATTCTAATGACTAATTTTCATATTTCATACTGATACTTTTTTTTTCTCTTGCCTTTCACTTCTTTGTCCAGGTTCGGGTTTGGCGATATTTAAAAGGACGGGACAGACTAACAAATGAAATACTGCTGGATGGAGGCAACAAGGTGATGGTTGGAGGTTTTGGAGATCCCAGCATCTGTGATAATCAAGTGTCTACAGGCGATACTCGGATATTCTTTGTAAATCCTGCCCCCCGCTACATGTGGCCATCCCACCGCAATGAGCTCATGTTGAACTCTAGCCTGATGAGGATAACCCTGCGAAATCTAGAAGAGGTGGAGTCTTGTGTTGAAGGTAAGGACCATGAATTCTTTTCTTATGAATTGGTAAAAAAAAGGTTGCTGCTATGCCCAGTAAAATTCAAATTTTTAGCGGCGTGAAAAATACACAAAAACCAACTGCACATGACTGTTGTATAATGTTTATATGGGAAATGCATCACCTGTAGGCATGTTTTAAGCTGGCTATATACCAGTAGAATTTGGTTAAAAAAATTCTGCTTGGAATTTCCAAAGTTGGTGGGATTGCATAGATAATTGTTTTCGACTGTAGTGACAAGAAAATTGGAGGGAATGGAATGGAAATTTTTCGAAAAATTGAATGTATTGTAATGCGTGTGTGCTAGGGACAAAAGAAGCATGTTTAATAAGTCCAGGATTCCATTCAAGTAGTGGGTCTGGAAGAAATTTTATAGGTTCAGTGATGGCAAGATCGAATACCCTGGTGAACAGTTTTTCTCAATTGCAGTACTAATTTTCCAACAAAATTCTACTGTTATATGGTAGCTTTAGAAAGGTAAATCCTAAAGACTACCATCTTTTGAAGCTCTTCCACGTGCAAAGACAACATTCACCATTGGCACATGCAGTTAAAAATATATATATATATATATATTTATTTCCGTATGACAAGGGGTGTGATAAATTGGCCTTAAAATACTTCTCTTTATTTCGATGTTTGGTAACTCCAGTTTTGTTACAGTTTAATTATCATTTAAGATTCATCATACTGCACCATCTGTGACCAAAAGGACACTCAAAAACTGCAATCTGATTTGGTTGGTTGTTTTGGATTACATGGCAGCAATTACCTTTACATTGTGTTATTAAGAAATATCCTATATATCAGGTTGTCCTTTTAAAACCACCACATCTTACATTTTTTGATTTTTTTTTTTTTTTTTTATTGTTTTGCTCTTTTTCATTTACTCACAACATGTTCCTGACATTTAGACTTTTCAAGAAGAAAGATGGTCTCTGTCAGTGTAACACATGGAAAAAAATGTGAAGGTCATTGCAAAGGTCACACCTCTATATCTTAGCACACAGACAAACAAGAAAATGTGTATCGGTGTTATGAAGTCACTTGTGTTTTATGTTGATTTACCAGTTTCCTTAGCGACACTTACAGATTACGGGATTTGTAAATCACCTTCCCAGATCTTCACGCTGTCCTTCTTCCATGCTTCATAAGAAATGTGTTGGTTCCACAGTTTTATGTATATGATGATATACATTTCTTCAATCTGCACACCCATTTGGTATCTGGGAACTAATTTGTTTAACAGGGCACTGCAGGCTACCTTCAGAGCATTTTAGTAAGGCACCATAAATATTAATAACAGCGCACAACATATATGCAATGTGCCTTTTTTTGTTTGGCATTATCAGCTGATCAGAAGTTACTGTTGGTATAGCTGCATGCTGTAGAACTGATGAAACTTGCACAGGTTTGTGTAAATTGATGGCGCTTTATAAGTACCTGTAATAAATAAATATTGGTTTCTGGCCGCTGCTGCATGGTTACTCTGTCGAATGAATGTGGCATAAGCAAGCACAGTCCTTGTGGCAGAGCCCAGAATGTACCGTATTTATCGGCGTATAACACACACTTTTTTCCCCTTAAAATCAGGGGAAAATCGTGGCTGCGTGTTATACGCCGATCCCTGCTGTCTCTGATGGAAGAGGAGCGAGCGCCGCTGAATTACATTGAGCCGCGATCTCCTGTGTACCTGGCGCTCCGTCACTCACAGCCATGCCTCCTGGCCCCGCATTGGGCCACTGTTCTGTCTATCATATGAGCAGGGCCGGGAGGCGTGGCTGTGAGTGACGGAGCGCCGGGTACACAGGAGATCGCGGCTCAGGGAAAATCCAACCCTGGCGAGGCGGCAATGATGGGAAACGTGAGGCTGCATTGTTGGTCAATTTATAGGCTGCAGATGGGCACTGAACAGGGTGCATTGATGGGCAATTTATTGGCTGCAGATGGGCACTGAGCAGGGTGCATTGATGGGCAATTTAGAGGCAGCAGATGGGCACTGAGCAGGGTGCATTGATGAGCTGTGACCCTAATTTTGCTTCAAAGTTTTTTATTTAAAATGTAAGTTTTTTTGCCTTGAACTTCCCTCCTAAAATTGGGGTGCGTGTTATACCCCGATAAATACGGTATATGTACTGATCAGACACCCTGGCGGGGTCGGCAAGTTAGAAAAACAAATCAGTTATTCAAAAATGTCATTTCAGATGATAGATCCTCCAACCACCACCCCAAAAAAAAAGAAAAAGCTCTATGGTTGTATGTTGCCCATAAAAAATGAATTAAAGCCTAAAGTTTAGTTTATTTTTAGTTACCTTTTTATTTGATTAGCACAATGGGCAGTACTTGAATTGAAAAGTGTCCCTTGCCCCCAGTGGCTGCTCTTTGTTAAAATCCACTGTCCTCTTTGATCCTAATATAATCTGGTAAATGAAAGCTTAACCACAGACCGGAAGATTTGGCTGCTTAATGACCAGGCCATTTTTTGTGATATGGCACTGCGTCACTTTACCTGACAATTGCGCGGTTGTGCGACGCTGTACCCAAACAAAGTTGATGTCCTTTTTTTTTCTCACAAATAGAGCTTTCTTTTGGTGGTATTTGGTCACCTCCTGTGGTTTTTATTTTTTGCGCTATAAACAAAATAGGAGTGACAATTTTGAAAAAAAAAACTTTATTTTTTGCTATAATAAATATCCCGAAAATGTGTTTAAAAAACAAATTTCTTCCTCAGTTTAGGCCATAATATATTCTTCTACATATTTTTGGTAAAAAAATCGCAATAAGCTTATATTGATTGGTTTGCGCAAAAGTTATAGTGTCTACAAACTATGGGAAAGATTTATGGCATTTTTATTATTTTTTTTTACTAGTAATTGCGGTTATCTGCGCTTTTTAGCGGTACTGTGACATTGCGTCGGACAGATCGGACACTTTTGACACATTTTTGGGACCATTATACAGCTATCTGAGCTATAGAAATGCACAGTTTACTGTGTAAATGTCACTGGCAGGGAAGGGGTTAACATAAGGGGGTGATCAAGGTGTTAAATGTGTGTTCCCTTTTCCCTGGGTGTGTTCTAACTGTGAGGGGATAGGACTGACTAGAGGAATAGACATATTGTTTTTCCTACTTAGTAGGAACACACAATATGTCTCTTCTCTCCTGACAGAACAGGGATTTGTGTGTTTACACACATAAATCCCTGTTCCTGCTCTCGTGCACGCAATCGCGCTTCCGGCCACACGTATCAGGTTCCCCGCCCTGCGGCGCAAGCTCGCCTGCTATCACACTTACAGATACAGACGTACCCATACCGCGATTCGCGGGAACGAACCACTTTGCCAACGTATATCGCCGTGAGCCGGTCGGCAAGTGGTTAAAGTGATACTAAACACACACTGTTTAATTTAAATTGTCCCTTCTATTTCTGTATGTGGATGATGGCACTGTAATTATTTTAATTAAAAACAAAACAAATTGAAGTACCTTTTTTCTAATTGATATACAGCTGTCAGATGACCCAGCTCATTCCCAGCCTGTCTGCAGGGAAACATAAGCAGGAGGAGCTTCTAGTCCTCTGCTGCCGGTCACATGTTCAAAATATAAAAAAAAAAACAGCCTTTCGAATACACAGTAAAAATAAATAATATCAATAAACTGTTTTAAATTGTCATACAAATATATTTAAAATTATTATTTTTTTTTGTGTGGAAATAACATGGTGTGGGTGGATTTCTGACAGCCACAGGCTGCCACCCCCCCTCCAGCCTGTGTCTTAGAATAACAGGAAGGTGAAGCCTCCGTTAATCTCCATTGTGTTTAGCTGGTTACTGTGCATGGAGGAGGAGGGAGGTAGTATGCTTTCTTTTTCCACTGTGTATACACCCACATGTGTGACACTATAGTCACATGGGCTGCTCAGATGTAATTGGGAGGAAAAGCTCAGCATAGCAACTCACTGATAACTGAGCATGTGCAGAGTTGCCACCACAGCTGCAAAATCTTTAGCTGAATTGGGGACATGTACAGAGGGGGAGATAGAGAACAGCAGGATCAACCAGGTTTTTTTTACAGAAAACTAATCTTATAATGACTGAATAAGTATGAACAGCATGTAATACACCATTTATTGATAGTTTTTTATGTTGTGAGTTTAGTGATACTTTAAGCCCTAAAAAACAGTTGCTTGCTTTTTTTGTACCAGTTCTAGTATAAGCATACTTAAATCTTAATTTTTGCACACAGAGGTTTATTTGCAGTGTTGTGTTTTGACAACTTCAGTGTGCTTGTGTGAAGAAGTGGTTCTGTGACTCAAACTTGCATTGTCACCTCCTTAGAACTTTGAACTTTATTTTGGTGAGGCTTTGTTAAATCTGTTCTACGTAGGTTTGTCTGTGATAAAGGATCTCACACTCAGACTGTGTTTTGTCTTTCCAAGAGATCTACGAGAGATGTGAGGATTCACCAGAAGGGGATAAAAGTAGATGACTTGCAACTTATATGCAAACTGCCTTAGGCTGGACATACAGTAGTAGAATATATTTTTGTTTTGTCAAAATTACGTATGATTTTCTAACCGTGGGGTCAAACCAACGATTGCTTTCAACTGTGGCGATAAGAAAATTTGAGGGAGCAAGATGGAAATTTTTCTTGAATAAATGAAATTCAAACTCTGAATGGGGTTTTCGTTTTTTGGAAAAATTGGACATATAATATGGCATTTTCAAGGCACAAAAGAAACCTGTTTTATTACATCTGGAATTCCATTCATGGGGCAGGTCTGGACACAACGTTAAGGGCTTTCAGGTGAAATTATTTGATTTAATGATGGATCAGATGCTCTGATGAACAGTTCTCTTAAATTTCCATACGAATGTACTAAATTCTGCTGGTCAGCTTAACTGAATACCTCTTACAGCTTGGCAGCCAAAAGGTCCCAGCAAATATTTTGTGGAATGCTTGTGGCATAAACATGTAGGTAACTGTTGGTCAAACATACACTAAGCAGAATTCCCTCCATCTAAACCAGGGGTGTCTAACTCCATTTCATTGCGGGGTCACATCAGTGGTATGGTTGCCTTCAAAGAGCCAGAAGTATTTGGGGTGAGCTACGTACAGAGTGCATGGTTCAGAGTTCAAGACTACGCTATGTACAGATTTCAGGAGGACGTTGCGTACAGAGTTCAGGGGTGTGCAGTGTACAGAGTGCAGGGTTTAGGGGTGCGCTGTACACAGTTTGTAAACCCAACCCCCCCATAAATCTTCCTCACATCTCTTTCACCTACCTGGCCCGACTCTAGTATTTCCCTGTGTAGGCTGCTCTTCTACCTGTGTATTTGCAAGGAAATTGTTCTTTCTTTTAGATTTTGTCCCTCCCGTACCCCATCGTGAGTGTAGGAATCTATTAGATTCAGGAGCTGCTGAGGGCAAAACTGTCCCTTGTAAGCACAGAAGGCTTCTGTGTTTACAAGTGACAGCAGGGAGGAGGAACAGAGGATGAGAGTCAGAAGTGACGGAATAGAGTTCCAGGCTTCTTTCAGCTGCAAAACTAGTTGTTAGGGCCACATGACAAGGTCTGGAGGGCCACATTCGACCGCAGGCATTGTGTTTGACATATGTGAACTAAACTTTATAATGGCAAAGTCAAAAATATTTTTCCTAAATCATATAGAATTCAAAATAACTTGCAATTTTTTTATTTCCTCTTCAGAGCTTCCTTGTCTTCGGCTGTGCCACTATACTCCCTCCAATTATCTCTGGCTGTGACACTATACTCCCTCCAAATGTCTTCGGCTGTGACACTATACTCCCTCCAATTGTCTCTGGCTGTGCCACTATACTCCCTCCAATTGTCTCTGGCTGTGACACTATACTCCCTCCAATTGTCTCCGGCTGTGACACTATACTCCCTCTGTGCCCCCTGTGCTGTTGGAATCTATTGAGTTCTGTTTGAGCCTCTGCAACATGCCTGCTCCATCCTTGTACTACCCTATGGGGGTGAAGACAAGGTAGCACAACATGGGAGTAAAGCAGGCCATAGCTTGCGATTTTTCCTTTCTGCAACCACCAGTCAATGTTGATGGGAAAATTCCTCTAGCTGAGCTACCGTTTTTCCCCGAAAATAAGCCCGGGTCTTCTATTAATTTTGGCAACAAAAGACACAGTAGGGCTTATTTTCGGGGTAGGTCTTACCATGTAATGTGCTGTCTTCTCTCCCTTCCTGACAGGAATCCCCAGTGGGCACGCGATTATTGCCAAAGGTTATAGCCGCTAGCAGTAATCACTGTTCCCCAAGCCCCCGGGAGAACACAATATCGTGTTTCCCCGAAAACAAGATCTACCCTGAAAATAAGACCTAGCGTTATTTTCCAGGAGGGCTGCAATATAAGCCCTACCCCGAAAATAAGCCCTAGTTTAAAATGCTTGTAAAATCCTATAATCCACTCTATTACAGTAGTATATAATGTACAATGTGTGTATTTCTGTAATATAATTGTGCCAAATACCTTCGTTATAGCGCCGCTCTGCGCTTCTGTGACCCGCCGGGGCTCTCTTCCCCGCATTTATGTAACAGAAACACACACATTGTACATTGTGTTCTACTGTAATAGAGTGGGTTATAGGATTTTACAAGCATTTTAAACTAGGGCTTATTTTCGGGGTAGTGCTTATATTGCAGCCCTCCTGGAAAATAACGCTAGGTCTTATTTTCAGGGTAGGTCTTGTTTTCGGGGAAACACGATATTGTGTTCTCCCGGGGGTTTGGGGAGCAGTGATTACTGCTAGCGGCTATAACCTCTGGCAATAATCACATGGTAAAAATCTGGCATTGCGGTTGTACCCAAGTCGATCGATGGATCGACTTGGGTATAGTCAGCCTGCCCATAGTTGGATCGAATCTCGGCTGGTCCCTGCTGAACTGGCCGAGATTCGATCCCTCTATGGCCAGCTTTTATGGTGAAGGTCTGCTTTACGTTTAGTTCCAGTTTAAAGTCTCTGAGCAACTTCGGTTATGTTTATATCGTGGGCAAGAACCATCTTGCTTTGAGTTTGTCTCCCGTCATCCAGAGGTCATCACTGGAAGCATTTTTCCTACCAGACAGGCCATTGCTAAATTCCCATTTTACTGTTGTAAGCAGCTAGTAAAACCTGAGGCTACAAGGTACTAATCACTAGCAGTCCTGACTCGTCACAAAGCCTGAGTTCCCTAAACCAGGTGGCCTCAGCTGTAAGTGGCTGGTGTTCACAATGTTCAGACAAGGAGATGTCTCCTTTCTGTATAATTTAGTCTTTCTTCCTGATTGCTCTCCCGGGACGAATCTTAATACCAGCAGTGTCAAGAGGCTGGATGGCAAAGCTCTTCATTAGCTCTGATAGCCGGCAACGCGTGGCAGGCCATTGCTGATCACATTTAGCTGCAGTGGTATTCACAGGGGAGGATATATATCCTGAAAGTCTAAAGACCCTGTCAGCGCCTGCTATATTAAATTGATATTAACAAGGAGGGGCACACTGAGCAGTCCTGTTTACTATTGGAAAGCAGTGTTTAATTGTAAAGCAATAACTGTATTTTAGTGGTGTCCTGCAATGCACGCCGTTTGCCTTTTGACAGTCTTTCATCTATTCGTATTTAAATAACAATTTGAATGCATTGTGGAATATTAACCATTATGTATTCAATTGTAGAAAAGAAAAAAGCTAAATGCATACATACTATTTTTACACTGACCTTCGTGTTTTTTATTTTTCCCAATTTGGTGACAGTTGCTCTGGATATTTTATATATGTTTTCTTAGAATGAGACCCTACTAATATTGCTGATATTAAAAAAATATATGCAATAAAAAAACACTCAATATCACAATTAGTGACAAAATAACCAAAGGAAAGCTTTACCATTCCAGCCATACATAGGATAATAGAATCCATACCAGGTAAGGTTAGCTGTACATTAGTAGGTAGATTGAACCATTCAGGATCCATTATAATAAAACCACGTCTTTATCACAGAACATGATTAAAAGTCCAGGCTGAAGCCAATAAAACACAATGAAGCAAAGTTTGCTAGGTTACTCATGGCCAGGTAGATGTGGGCTGTACAGGAGGGGCAGGAGTAACCTTAGCAAACTCTGCTTTGTTTTATTTTATTGGCTTCCGCCTCAATGTTCTAAAAAAGAACAAGCGGTTTTATGTCATTGGATCCTGGAGTGTTCAACCTTTTGTTTCTCAGGAAATACAGTATGTAACAAACAGATGAAAATGATGTTGGATACACAGAACAAAAACTAAGCGGTTGTAAGAGCAAACTACAGCCTCCTCTGCAGACTTGCACATTTGTACTAAATTTACTGACTCTGATTTCACCGCACATTGTAAACTTCTAACAGTGTGCATTTGAAGCTTAGATGGAGGGCCCCCCCCTATTTTCTGGCTGCCTTACGGTCTCTGGCCAACCCATTTTATTAATTGGATTTCTGGCATGGTGGCTCTGCATTAGATGTGAGCTTGGACGTCCCTAAAGGTCCTGTACACATGGGACGGGGTACTGTGTGTACAGATGCTTGCCCGACAGAAGCTGGTCTCATGACTGGCTTCTGTCAAATGAACATGCTGGAAAACTAGTATCCAATCGGCATCCGATCAGCGCTTGCAGCCAATGGCTGCGAGTGCTGACAAGTGTGTTCGGAAGGTGGCAGTCCCCCTGTCAGGGCAACATTAGCTCAGCGGGGGAGATCACTGTACTAACATCACAAAGTACAGCAACTTCCCGAATTCTTTGAACGAAAAATGAAAACTTAACATGTGTACCGGTGCTTTACCAAATCTTCAAAACTCCTGCTCTTTTGTGCTGCATTGCATTGAGCTGCAAGCTGGTTTGTGACCCAGCGAAATGACCTGACCTGTGGCTTACTGGACGACAAAAAAGCAGGTTTTCCGGTTAGAAATCAGCTTGAAGGACATCTATGTTCATCTCTACTCGGCATCACATGAGGACGGTACCACAGCTTAATGTTTTTAGGCCCCAACCCACCAGCCATGATCTGCCTGCCTTGCACAGAGAAGCACAAAGACCCATTGATGGTGTCACTGGGAGAAGACCCCTTTTACACTGGGGCCATGCTTTACCGTTGTTTTAGCAGCACTTTTTGGCCGCTAGTGGGGCCCATTTAAAAAAAAGGAAAGGTTAAAAGCACCCACGTTGTGGATCTGCCAAATCGCTTTGGCAGCGCTGCCCATTAATTTCAATGGACAGGGGTTTTTAGGAGTGGCGTATACACCGCTCCCAAACCACCCCCAAGATACTGCTTGCAGGACTTTTTTTCCCGTCCTGCAAGCGCACTGCCCTGGTGTGAAAGCACTCAGGCTTTCACACCGGGGAGGCTTGAGAGGTGCTTTTCAGGTGCTTTACAGACACTATTTTTAGTGCTAAAACGCCTGAAAAGCGCTTTTAGTGTGAAAAGGGTCTTAACGTTAGGTATGTAATTAAAACCGATTTCTTTCAAATGATTTTATTAGCACGTTAATGAGTGGGAAATGAAGGCAAAATATCAATAGGTTGAACTTCATCTTAAACCTTTTGACATTCCTTTGTCAGGATGAAACCATGAGAGATCCCAAGTCTAGTTTTCCCCCATTGTCAATGCAAGGATAAGTGAGGATACTTATCAATTTATGGCATACCTATGATCTCTTGGTAGTTTAATTCCAAGGTCCATCCTCCTTCTCATGTCTGTGTTAGGCTTTAATGAATTGGTAGGCTGTATAACCGTTACTGTTGGATGATCCCTCAAAGCTAACTGCTTCATCTATGTATGTAGGAGACAGTTCTACTGTATAGCCTTTGATGTTCAGCTGTAAAAACAGATAATCTGCCTCTGTCATTGTGTTCACATTCTTCCTTGCACACCTACAGGCCAGTAAGCTAATCGTAAAATACCGTATATACTCGAGTATAAGTCGTTCCGAGTATAAGTCGAGGCCCTAATTTACCACAAAAAAATGGGAAAAACTTATTGACCCGAGTATAAGACGAGGGTGAGAAATGCACAGCTACTGTAAATGGAAAAGAGGGTCAACAATGCCCATTTGCAGCCTCACTGTGCCCATTTGCAGCCATAGGTCCCCTGAACTTCAAACTTGGTAGTTAAGGGTTCCTAGATGCCCCCTAGCTGCAGCCAAAATTTGGGGTCTCTGAACCCAAAGAGTCCCGAAATGACATTGCAGCAGATGGACACAGTTGACCGAATTTGGGGCCCTGTATCTTAGGGCCACTTAGTGCTAAGAACCCCAAATTTGGTGTGCAAACCAAGTGGAACTAGCACCATAAAATTTCCAAAGCTGGGGTTTCTAGCACCAAGTGGCCCCGAGATACAGGGCCCCAAAAATCAGTTCAGAAAATGTCAAGCACTTTTCTACAGCAGAGAATGACATTTTCCGAACCGGTTTGGGGGCCCTGTATCTCAGGGCCACTTAGTGCTAGGAACTTCAGCTTTGGATATGTTATGGTACCAGGTCCACTGGGTTTGCACACCAAATTTGGGGTTACTAGCACTAAGTGGCCCTGAGATATGGGGCCTCAAACTTGGTTCAGAAAATGTCAAGCACTTTTCTGCAGCAGAGAATGACATTTTCCGAACCGATTTTGGGGCCCCGTATCTCGGGGCCACTTAGTGCTAGGAACTTCAGCTTTGGATATGTTGTGGTACCAGGTCCACTGGGTTTGCACACCAAATTTGGAGTTCCTAGCACCAAGTGGCCCTGAGATACGGGGCCCCAAAGTCGGTTCGGAAAATGAAATTTTTTGCTGCAGAAAAGTGCTTGACTCGAGTATAAGTCGAGGGGGGCACTTTCAGCACTAAATAATGTGCTGAAAAATTCGACTTATACTCGAGTATATACGGTAAGTATTTGAGCAGCCACAGGGGCCGTATGGTACATGGTGTACACAGCTTGATTTGTAATGATACATTCATGGGAAATGTGGGGGTAGAGTGCGTGAAATCTCCTGAAACACCGTGTTAATCGGAATGATCCAAGCTATGCATCCCCTAAATATCCTCGTCTGTGTTATTACTCTGGATTCTATACATTGACACAGCTGGGGTGGATGTAAGCACTTTGTGAAGAAGAGTAGATAAACGGCAAGACTGCAGAGAGCTGTAGAGTTCATCATTTCTGTTTCCCGTTAGCCGTATTGATAAAGTCCTAATGTTTGGCTTCAGCTCTGAATATCTGTTTCATAGATTTGGATACACAAAGTGTATGAGTTTCACTGTTTCTTTTAACTGAGGTCAGGGCCGTTATATTGCACATTAAAGCTGAACTCCAGGAATTATTTGCATTGCAAATTTATATTGGTTGAGCTTGGCACAATGTAAGTATGCATTACTCAAACCTGATGGAGTTCTGGGGAAGCTGGAAATCACTGTAATAATCGGCACTACTGCATCTGTTTATAGCTGTGATCTTCCAGGTCATATTCAGATTCTATGTGAGCAGCAGCTCCACTTACACACTGACCACTGGGGGTTTCTTGCTTGGCCACTGCCACCATTCATACAACACCTTCTATGTATTTAATGAATATAAGGTATTCTCTGATTGGACAAAGTGGAGTTTGTGACGACACCACCTCTCCTCTCCAGTTATTCCAACCAGAGCACACCCAGTATTTATTGAAAATAATATAAGCTGTTATATGAATGGTGGCAGTGCTGAGTGAATAGCCCCCTGGTAGTCAGTGTGCAGTGCGCTCACATAAAACTTGAGCAGGACTCAGAAGATCACAGTGATCTCTGTAGTAGCACCGACTGCTACAGTAATTTCCAGCTTCTCCGGAAGTCCATCAGGTTTAAGTAATGCATACTAAGACCCCTTTCACAATGAGGCAGTTTTCAGGCATTTTAGCGCTAAAAACTGCACCTGAAAACTGCCTCTAATGCCTCTTGGGCTTCCACACTGGAGCGGTGCGCTCGCATGACGGGAAAAAAATGTCCTGCAAGCAGCATCTTTGGGGCGGTGCAGGAACACTGTATACAGCACTCCTTCACTGCCCCTTCCTATTCTAATGAATGGGCAGCAATTCCGAAGCGCCTGTAAAGCGTTTCAGAAGCGCCGCAACACGGGCGGTTTTTGAATCATTTAATTTTTTATTGTTACTTTTTCATACAAAATCAACAACAGTATCGAACAACGTAAACCCAACATTCAACCCCGGCACGTGATGAGATGGGGTAAGATTGGAGATTTGGCCGCTAGCAGGGGTTAAAAGCCCCCCCGCTAGCGGTGCTTTACTGCTAACAGACCCGCCGCCTCAGTGTGAAAGCAACCTTACATTGTGCCAAGCTGGACCAGTGTAAGTATGAAATACAGATAATTCCTGGAGTTCATCTAATCTGCAACTAAATTTAATTTATAGAAGCCCATTCAGGGCATAATGTCATCAGATATAATTTTAGACTATAACCAGGCTGCATATGGGCCTTTTCGACACTCAAGTCTGAAATATATGTGTTGAGATACCAAATAGCCAGGAGAAAAGATATATAATTTTTGAGAGCCTCAATGACATGCTATGCAGTTTACATGTGGTCTGTTTCATTGTCCCTTAATTGATATGGTTGTTTTTATAGCCTAAAACCGTCATGTTATGCTACATCAGTTGATACAAAAGAAAATACAATTTATCTTCAGACAATTGAGCTTCGCTTCACACTTGAGCTTAAGCGTTTTCAGAGGTTTTTGGAGCCTTTTCTGCTCAATTGTACACAAGTTTTGTGGGCTTCTTTACACTTGAGCTTTTTTGCTTTAGCCAATGCAAAGCTAGTTACTAGGAGGAAAGGCAAGAAATTGTGCAGAAAACATGCGTTATATAAGTTTTCAGGCATTTTGATTGTCTATATGGGGTCAATAACATGCGACTTCAAGCAACAAGCTTCAAGCAGTACAATGCTTAGGTGTGAATGGACACCATTGAATATAATGGGAATCTTGATATTAAGCATTTAAATGCTTTGGGAAATGGGTTCTTGGGGCTGCTTTAGCAAAACCTTCAATGAATGACTGAGGCTTGCTGTGTCTGGTAAGATTATGGTAAACGTGATATATAGCTGGAGGGATGTGATTGTCCAAAGGTGCACATTACCATTCCATTCAAATGAAGGCCCCAACATAATAAGGCTGTCTTGACTTTTCAAATTCCTAGAATTGTGATCTGAGATTTTTTTACTCTCCAACACATTCTTGTTCCATCTCTCATATACTGGGTTACATATCTGTTATAATAGGCTTAAGTCTATTGTTAACATTATTACTGTTTTCTTTAGGTATAGTGAAAGACACAAGTACAAAAAAACTTAGACATAAACCAAAGTATGCCTCTAATTATGTTCCCTCTGATCAACCCCTGTAGTGGCAATAATACAGGAGCTTATTTAACGTTTTATATCCACCATGTGGAGAGTTGTGTCGTTCTTGTTAGATCTCGGTGGGAATTGTCAAACAGTGACCTACCCTGTGGGGGATGAAATAGTTACCAGATGGAATATATTTATCTCTCTGTGAGGGGCAGGTGCTTACTGCGGAAGTAAAGTAAAAAAAAAAAAAATCTTCTTCCTGCAAGGTAAAGTCCTGATGTGCTAGTATGCAATAACTTGCCTTGAAACAAAGCCCTCTGATGGTGCTCTATTACCCCTGACAGGGCTTCAATCTTCACCTGGTCTTCCTCCTGGATTTGAGGCCTTCAGTCCTTTGAGTGGCCAAGCTGCAATGACGTCACTCCAACGCATGCACATGGGAGTCACTGTTGACAGCACAAGGCTCTGAAAGAACGGCACAGGTTCCTCCAGAGAGCATGTGCCGGTGACATCACCGGTGGCATGGACACTGTATATCTCCTAAACGTGTAGCGATAGTCCTTGTACCTACAGGTAAGCTTTATTATAAGCTTACCTGTAGGTAGAAGTGTCCAGGGGGACTTAACTACCACTTTAATGTAGGATGATCTTATATTGTAAAGTGCTGCGTAAACTGTTGGCGCTATATAAATCCAGTATAATAATAATAATGTCCCGAGTTGGGTATATACTAGTAGAAAATAAATAATACTTGTTCAAAAAATGTCATTGTAAGAACATTCGTTCATTTTTCAAACCATTAGTGGGGTGATATCGACACTTCTTTTTCGACAGCAGTGACAAAAAAAAGTCTGTTTAAGAAAGTCCGTTCATTCCAAAATTGAATGTTAGAAAAGCAAACAAAATCAGATAAAATTTGAATGTTCTGAGAATTTTCCTTCACATTTTTGTATGGATTTTCATTTGAAATTCTACTAGTTTATACCCAGCTTTAGGACTAAAGGTCATAGACTTGACAATCTATTATGATGACTTTGGTACCTAGGTGAGGTAATTGGGTCCTTGTGAACTCATTGGCTTTTTTTTCTTAAATATTTTCAAGTTCTCAAAATGAAAGCCCTTATCTGTAGATTGAACAAAATAATCTAGAATCAGCCAATTTAGATGCCAGGAGTTACTTTGCTTTTATTGAACACATAAGTAGAAACGTAAATATCAGCCACCAGTTTTAGGTACACTGGTCATCTGGCTTTAGGAATTTCTCCATAACATGCCAAATATTAAAAAAAAAATGGAAACCAATTCACGTTTATATGGCCCATTGTTTTAACATATTCAGCTGTTGAACTTACTCCAGCTAAGGGAAGGGGGTCAAAGACGAGCACCAAATCCCTCTAAGAATGTTGGGTAGAGAGATACCTATATATACATATTTGAAAGTTTGGGACCACCAAAATTCCCTCCTGGTGATGACAGTGATGCACGTGTGATATTTTATTCCTTCACACTTCTACATGGATGGAAAGAGGGATTGGGAATGCTTGTAGGGAAATTTTGCAATAAAAAGCATCCAACTGCTAGAGGCCTTCATTTATTGCCTGCTAGGAGTGCAAAAATACCCAAATGATCACAAGTGATGCTCAAACGCAGGAACGTTGCTTGTAATTACTGAGCTGTTCATCCACAATGATTGTAATTTCCATCATTGCTTCTAATTATTGTGATTTTTATGCATGATGATTGTAATTTCAATCAATGTTTGTAATAATCAGGCAATTTCTCAGCTTATAGAAGGCGATAACCAACGCCCTATGTGGTCAGGGGCCTACAAGGCCCAGCATGCCTGGTTCCAATTCTAGCACAGCTTGCTTGTGTCAGATCTGCAGCACTGACCAAGATACATGTTGTCATCTGTCTGTAATAACATTAGATTTTACAATGGCCATCTATTCCTCACAATCTTGACACTTCTCGTATTGATTTTTCCTGCCTCCAGGGGAGTGACATTATTAGACTGGATTTTATTTTGCCTTTTACAAATGAGGGTAATAACTGGTGAATTAGGAGAGGATGGGCTAGGTGACAAATCCTGGTCATTCTCCTCGACTGAGACATGTATATCCCAGCATCTCTGACTTGTTCAGAAATCTGTGCACACGAAGGAGAAGGCAGTTTCTACAATACACGCCTTAGACCCAATCCTGGATTTCCACTGTTAGATTTCATTACTAAGACAGTACAAAGTGCAGCCATAGCAGAGAACATAAAGTAAGCTGTAAGCCACCAATCAGATTGTACACTGGTGTTACATTGCACATTGCCTTACTAATACACCCATGTGTTTATGTTGTCCACTCGTGAGTTGATTGTAGCCATTTAAGTGCACTTTCTTTTGCTTTTTATTCTCAGAAATGGTCCTACTTCACATTCTGCTAAAATGCTGTGTATTAGAACTGCTTGGTCCTTGAAGAAGAAGAAACACCCCGAGAGCTTGTCCTAAAAATTTGGATAATTGTTGTCCATTCAAACGAGTGAAGTTTTATTTCTGATTGGTTGCTGTGGGTTCCTATTGTGCTGTGCACAAATAGTGGCCCCTATTGACACTCTGTACACTTTACATTGTTAGAGGATAAGTTCTCATGAAAAAAATGCCCATTTTTTTTTTTTTTTTTTGCAGGGTTTCATTTTATTTAAGAGCCTGCAAAATCATTTCACACGCGATCAGCAGATTGTGGTTGCAATGTCAGTCTCCCGCAGACTGAACTTCTCCTTTAAATCCTAATCTCTCGTTCCTTGCTTTTATTTTTTATTTTTTGCTAAATAAACCAATTCATGAAATGGGCATGATGGTATAATTTCTATAACCAAACAAGCAACAGCCTCTTTACTTTAAATATTTTTATTGAGTCAAAATATCAAAACTAACATCTCCATTTAGGAGCACATTGACATGTATCAACAAATATGCCTTATTGCTTCTACATAATACAGTTTTCATGTTCTCTTTTATTCTACTTATTTACAAAAAGCACACATAAAACAACAACAACACCCACAAAAATAAAAAACAAAAATTATAATAATCAAAAATAAAAAAATAATTTATTTTCCTCCTCTTTTCCTTTACCTCTTAAATGAGCAAAACCTCCCCCCAGCCTTAAGCTCCGTACACACGATCCGAAAATCGTACGAAAAATGCCGCATTCGAATCGATCGTACAATAATCGGATCGTTAGTATTGAGCTTTCGAGAGCCGAACTGGACAGTTCATTTGATATTATTTTATCGGACATGCATGGAAATATTTTTCGTATGATGCCAGATCGTACGATTTTCATTAAACTAGTACAGCTATCGTTCGAAAATACAATACAAATGCATTACAACACATGACATCACTTCCGAATTTTTATTCTGTCGTGCGGGAATTTTCGTGACTTTAGTAAACTCATCCCATTCAACGTGAGATTAGCATGCAAAAAAAAAAAAAAAGACGGTCATCGGAAAAAAAAACCCCGTGTTTATTTTAGGGAAATAGCCAAGCCCCCCCCCCCCCCCGTGTTTAATTAAGGAAGGACCTTTATTCCTCTAAAATTCTTCATGTGAAAGATACCTAATCATCTTTCATTCAGGCCGCTGCCAACTATACTATCTCATAAAGGCCCTTTGGCTGCCTTTATAATTGTAATATTTTTAGTTTTGGATCGTATAAAAGGGTGGGAACCTCCGTTCCTGCGTTTTCATTACCACTGGTGTCTTCATTGATAAATTTTGTCGTCCTGCTGGCATGTGTGCCTTCCTTCAGTTTGGTTAGTCATAGGAAATTAGATTTTTCAACGCAGACATATAGTCATGTTGCAGACTAAATACAAGCACAGATGTATATTAAAAGGCGATTTATACTTTGGAGAGCAGCATACACATGTGTTCAGACATAAACATTCTGATATGAACTCTACAGGAGCCTTTTCTCAGCTGACACGAAGAAATGACGCACACTTTTCCCCTCTGCTGTTCTTGTATTATTAGTTAATGAATTATTGTTATCAGGCCCTGCGGCGGAATGGTAAATGGATGTAATGGATAACATCCCGTTCCAAGCTGAAGACAGAGAGTGTGATGTAAGGTTTGTTGCACTAACCTCTAAGATCTGTGTCGTATGGGTGAGTGTGTCAGCTTTCACTTTGATCAGGTTACAAGCTAACAACAAACATAGTAATGGTATGTTGTGGAGGAAGGAAAGGCCTGGGAGGACCAGTATGAAGGCCTCATTAGCAGGGTTAATCCTGAGGTTAGCCAGGGCTCCTAAGAAAAACATTGGCTACCAGAGAGAGACTGCATTCCGTCAACAAGCATTTGATTCAGATGTTTTGCCGGTACAGTAAAGCCTGCCATACATGGATCCAAATTCGGTTGGTCCCTTCTGCCCTTGTAAAAGCAGGAGGAGAACGAAAGGCGCCTCTGGGTGCAGATTTTTCTTAAAAAGGTTTATTAACCAATAAAAGCCAAATGGCAACTCACATTTAAGAAGTGTTAATAGGCATAAAATAAGTGTAGATGTAGTCCCAGCAATGGGGAAATCCTCAGTGTATTCAGTCCCTGTTCCTTCCAATGGAGGTGCCCTGTGACATCTTCTCAGAACACCGCTGGATGGTGCTTCAGCCGGCCGCGGTGGAGAGTATGCCAATACGAGGTTTGGAGCGCAAGCTGGTGACCAGGTGAAGGGGGATGACGTCACTGGAGTGCAACGCGTTTCCTGAGCGTGCAGGCCGTGAATGACACGACGGCCGCGCTCCTTCTTCAAAGCAGATCCTTGTAAAAGCAGGCTGGTTGTACACAACCAGCCGATCAATCGATTGACTTGTGTACAACCAGCCTGTCAGGTCTTTTGCCAAACGATCAGTTCTGCAGGCTACAGCCAGCAATGCTGATCATTGTATTGTGATGGCGGCAAAGTTTTCCCGCTGTCAGAATATAATAGCTCAGTGGTAAGAATTCCACCATCCACATTAAATGTGTAGATGGGTGGGAAACGGCACATTTTTTATTTTATTTTTTCTCATTCAACTTGCTGGTTAAATGAAAAAAAAAAAGATGAATCATGTATGGCCAGCTTACTAAGTAGACTCAAAAAGGAGAAAATTCTATCCTTTAGCCCTGGTTCGCACCTGAACTATTTGAGGCACTTTTCTAGTAGCACCTCAATGTGCAACTTGAGGATTACTATTGTATCCCATTCACATTTAAGCTTTTTTTTGGGACAGTTTACCATAAAGTACATTAAAATGCATCGTTTGACTATTATCTTGAAAAAATATGTGACTGTGCCTCCATGTGTTAATGAAGGGCAGGGGTCTCTAAAGTTTCCAAAAAATTTGCTGTATTTCAGAATTTAGGGGGACCGACCAGTAGGAGTAAAAAATGCCCCAGCATCCGTGTAGGAGTAGAAAATTTTTCCAGGCATGGTGGTCAGTGGGAGTACATAAATGTCATGCCTGTGGTCAGAAGGAGGAGGAATAGTGCCCCATCACTGGTATTAGTGGGAGGAATAGTTCTCAACTGTTCATATCCAAGGGAGGTATTATGCCCCATCGTTGGTGTCAGTTGGAGAACTTATGAACAATGCCTCGAATCAGTGAGAGGGAAAGTGCCCGAAGGGCCTGATAATATCAAGAAATGGGCCACAGTTTGGAAACCACTGATTTAAGGCACTGCTGCCTCTGACTCCTAGTCTTAGGAGATTTATAGTGAGATGTGGTGTTGTCTTTACTCACTGGTCTCCTTGCTGGAGAGAAAGCTGTACCTAAGAATCTGCAGTATAAGGATCTCCGTGCTTCTGCTTCATTCACTCTGTGGATCTGTGCTTTCTGCACCTCTCCTGCGGCTTCTTGAATATTCCCCCCCACCAGTCATCTGATCACATGCATATCACCTGTACTAGGAAGCTGTTGCTGTGTCAAAATTGAATGTGTATTGTGTCAAAATTGAATGTGTGGGGGGAGAACCCAGGGTCATTTAAAAAAAAAAAAAAATTGGGGTGTGGATTCCCTCTTAAAAACCACACTAGATCTATGGGCCTGGTATGGATTGGGAGGGGGGGGCGCTCCATTTCTTTTTTTAAGTATTTTTCACTGACAGCGCCTTTGTTTACAAAGCTAACAGGGATGAGTCATTGGTTAATAGGGAGCCAGCTCCTTAACAACCAGAGACTCCTCCCTGCTGCTAACGAAACTGATGCAAAAATAGATGCAAAACCGGACATCGCCCGTTTCCGTCCGTTCAGGTCAGCAACAAATCAGGATGGAAATTTATTCTGTTTAAGTAAAAATGGGCTGAAATGTAAACGGATGCTCATCTGTTTATTATTATTATACAGGATTTATATAGTGCCAACAGTTTACGTAGCACTTTACAACTTGAGGGTAGACCGTACAAATACAATACACCTTAATACAGTAGGAATCAGAGGGCCCTGCTCCTTAGAGCTTACAATCTAATGCCCCGTACACAGGGTCGGACTTTGTTCGGACATTCCGACAACAAAATCCTAGGATTTTTTCCGACGGATGTTGGCTCAAACTTGTCTTGCATACACACAGTCACACAAAGTTGTCGGAAAATCAGATCATTCTGAACGCGGTGACGTAAAACACGTACGTCCAGACTATAAACAGGGCAGTGGCCAATAGCTTTCATCTCTTTATTCTGAACATGCGTGGCACTTTGTCCATCGGATTTGTGTACACACGATCGGAATTTGCGACAACGGATTTTGTTGTCGGAAAATTTTATATCCTGCTCTCAAACTTTGTGTGTCGGAAAATCCGATGGAAAATGTCCGATGGAGCCCACACACGGTCGGAATTTCCGACAACACGCTCCGATCGGACATTTTCCATCGGAAAATCCGACCGTGTGTACGGGGCATAAGTGTTAGCCTATAGGAATGCATTGCTGTGCGTTTTTCATCCAAAAACGGATGAATGAAAAATGGATAGACAAAAAATGTTCGTGTGAAAGGGGCCTTAAGGTAAAAAACCTTTTGAGTTTACACCCACTTTAGCAAAAGATGGGGTCATTGACTATTATTATGGATATTTATATAAGGTCATCAATTTACCCAGAGCTTTAAGTATTGTATATTCACATCAGTGTCTGCCCTCAAGGAGCTTACACTAGGGTTCCTATCTCAAATTATATGTATGCCATGTATGATCCCTGCATGGTGACTGTTTTGACCCTTTGTCTTGAGTCTTGAATTTGAAACGCACCAGGAACGTGATATGCAATCAGCCCGGTGATAGGAAATGTGTGATGGGTGCTTGGCAGCCTTGCCTGAAATCCTGGGTTCAGATCCCACCAGAGACACTATCTCTAGATGGCGTATGTACGTTCTTCTGTCTGGGTGGGTTTCCTCTGGGTGTTCTCAATTCCTTGGACAATCCAGAAACATATTAGTTGGTTAACTGGCTCCCTCGCTAAATGGGCCTGTGTGGTATGGGCAATATATATTATAAGCTTATTTGGGGACAAGCACCAACGTGAATGGATCTGTATACACTATATATTGCTGAATCTTTTGATGCTGAATAAATCCAAGAAAAATGAATGCACTGGTGCTAGAAAATCAACAGGGAGACAATTATCTGGACCCTATGCTTAAGTGTGTGTATAAAATCCTTCAACAGTCTCAGAATATAATGTTGTAGAATTTAACCTGTAGCGCTTTTTAGCAATACAGCTGTGTTATTATAAAACACAGCTGTGTAGGAAGCTGTGTTTTTATAGGAATTTGTAAGGGAAAACCCACCGAGCTACTTCTGTAAGTAATGTACATAGCACTCCACTTTTTTTTTAGTTGTCAAAGCTGTTTTTGTTTTGTGTGTGTTTGTTTTTTTTTTTTATTTTTTTTTTAGTAATGACTCTGATTTTTTTTTTGATCAGAGAAGACAGCAATCTTTTATCTAAGCGTATATAACCACCTTAGGAGTAAGGCAGAGGCATTGTTCAGTTATCTCCTGTATTTCATATTTCTAGCCCCTTGAGCCCTATTCAAATGATTTTAGAGGCTTTTTTATGTCATTTGTTCACATATTTTTTTGTAGCACTGAAGCAGAATCTGGAGTTTTTGGCATTATAGATAGCTTTTGAGATGTGATTGTGGAGTGTGAAGTCTGATCTCGCCTATAGCGCCATGTTGAATATTTGACTACAGGCGACGAGCGCTCAGGTGTGAACACAGGGTATAAACATCCACGCTTGGCACATGATTGTGTACTTGGGCTAGGTTCACACAAGAATTTGCTGCAGGAAACCCGTGATCCGTGCGTGTTTCAAAACGCAATGAAGTTGAGATCTACAGGTGGTATCAATGTTAACGACATCCCAAATGCAGTGTACAAAAGTACTATATGATTTGCTTGGCGTGCGTTTCAAAAAATGGTACATACACTAATTTTGGTGCTATGCAGTGCGCTTTCAGCCCATTCTAAATGAATGGTCTCCAATCACACCGCATTGCATAGCATGTGAATTGCACAGGACTCTGCCGCACATTCCTGTGTGAGTCAAAGTATGAACCGGGGCAAATTGTTTCTGTAGAACTGTTGTGTAGTGGCAGGATATTTCTATCATGGTCTTTGCCTATGGGTGCCTTATGCCGCGTACACACGTGCGGACTTTACGGCAGACTTTGCCCGGCGGACTTTTCGACGTACTTTACGACGGACTTTCTGAATGAACGGACTTGCCTACACACAATCCACCAAAGTCTGTCGAATTCGTACGTGATGACGTATGACTGGACTAAAACAAGGAAGTTCATAGCCAGTAGCCAATAGCTGCCCTAGCGTGGCTTTTTGTCCATCGAACTAGCATAGAGACGGCGGACTTTTCGACCGGACTCGATTCCAACTGATTAATTTAAAACATGTTTCAAATCTAAGTCCGTCCAACTTTTGAGAAAACAAAGTCCGCTGGAGCCCACATACAATCGAATTGTCCGACGAAATCCCGTCCGCCGGGCAATGTCTGCCGTAAAGTCCGCTCGTGTGTACACGGCATTACAGATACAAAAAATTCAATTGTGTATTGAAAATGTGTGTGGCTAGATTCAGTCTAAAATTATTTAAATTTAAGATGTTGTTACAATCCTAAAGGTTATAGGATTGTAATGTTACAATAATAGATTAAGAAATTAAAGAACATGTTTTTTCTTTTTTTTTTTTTTCCAGCTTTTAAAAAGAAACTGCAGTCTGCTCACATAGTATGTAATAAAAACATGTTTTGCCATTCTGAAGCTTCCTTCCAACCACTTTGCATATTCTTTTATATATACTGTGATTCTGTACTTGCCATATATATGCTGCAGAAATCTCCCTCCACTGAGTCTGGCTGCAACCATTTTAACTGTGGGCAGCTGAAGCTGCTGCCTGTTCACTTCTTGGATTTACACAAACACACAGAGGCACACCGCCAGCTCTGCAGCTCTCATTGGCCCTCTTATGACTCATCCTTCCCCCCCCCCCCGGCAAACTTTCACCAGAGTGAGAGAGAGAGCTGTGCATGATGTCATAAGCCTAGGCCTTTTACCAGACAAGAAACAGGAAGTGGGCTGTATAAGGGATTTACTGGCAGAAAGGACAGAGGATTTAAAGTGGTTGTAAACCCTTTACAACCTTTTTAAACTACAGGCACGCCTATAATTAGGCTTACCTGTAGCTGCACTGGGTATCTCCTAAACCTGCACAGTTTAGGAGATATCCCTGTATTTGCATGTGCCGACGTCATGCGCCACATGTGCACTTAAGCCAACTGAAGCAAGGGCACATACGTGCCCTTGCTTCAGTTGCACTGTGCCGTTCCCGGCGGCTCCCACGCATGCGCGGGAGTGACGTCATCGCGGCTCCGGCCAATCACAGTGCCGGAGCCGCGATACCTGGAAGTAGCCCCCAGGATAGATGTCGCCGGCCGGCCGGAGGGGGAGACAAGGACGGCTGCCAGGGCTTCGTTCTCAGGTAAGGCCCCTTTCACACCTTTCACAATAGCGCCGGCAAAACGGCCCAGTGTGAAAGGGGTCTTAGTAATTCATAATGAGCTAGTATGCTATGCATACTAGCTCATTATGCCTTTATCTTGCAGGGTGTTTTTTTTTTTTTTTTTTCAGGAGGGTTTACAACCACTTTAAAAGATGGAAGGATGAAAAAATGACTGAAGTTCCGCTTTAAGTAGGAAATTTTCAGAACCCCTGTTGGGCTTTTTTGTTTGTTTTTTTGCTGTCTTCGTCTCATTGGGGATTGTTCCTTTCACTTTCTATATTTGTTAATGTTACTGGGGCAAGAAGTGAGGGAAATTCTCCAATAAAGGATGCAGACACAATAATAAAATACCAACGGATGTTCTAGAGCAGCTTTTTCAACCTGGATGCTGTGGCACCTTAGGGTGCCTTGGAAACATGTTATCATGTACCTGG
Organism: Lithobates clamitans; assembly: GCA_037952925.1. NCBI lineage: Eukaryota > Metazoa > Chordata > Amphibia > Anura > Ranidae > Lithobates > Lithobates clamitans. The sequence goes on along the minus strand of JBBGZY010000053.1, from coordinate 7,644,207 downwards.
TAGCAGAGTCTGATATGATGAGGAAGGCCTCTTTTGCACCTCTGACTTGGGGCCCCTGATAGCCTGAACAGAAGGCGCAGGAGTGCAGAGTGACACGAGTACCTGTAAGTCTTGCTAGCAGAGCTGCTGTCCGGGCCAGGCAGGGGTAGTCGCCAGAGGTCTTCAGTGAAGCAGGCTGGGTGGCAGCTGGTGAACAGCAGACTGGATCAGGCTGGTACTGGCAGGCAGGCAAGGCGTATACTGGTAGCAGACAGTGAGTAATCAGGCACAGCTGGTTGGCAGGTCGATCTTGGCGACAGGAGGAGGAATTGGCAAATGGAGCAGGCAGAAGCGGTGGTCAGAAGGCAAGCTGAGGTCAGTACAGGCAGAATTCAGGGAGTAGTCAAGATAAGCCCGGACAGCAACTGGAGCCAGGTTACAGGACACAGAAGGCTGAAGACAAAACAACACTGAACTGAAGCACAGGCTCAGTTTAATTAACCCATTTGATGCCACTATCTGTCACAGGTGCATGTGAGGGTGTGCACGAATATTCGCGCAAGCATGTACATGAGTATTAGCATGTGCCCAATTTCCTGCGTCCACAAGAAGCAATGTGGATAGCCTGTGAAGATGCATAGAAGTCCGCCCAGGGGAGTCCTCTTGTCTACTGGCATGCCCTTCCTGACACATGCCTAACAATTGCTCCAAATTGCACCAAAATTGTCAACAAGCCAGCGAGTGGATCAAAGCTGTCTTTTTGTTACACAAAGCCACAAGTTTTTATTGTGTAGCATTACAGCCTTGGGCACCATGTGGGCCAGCCAGTGACATCCCAACAACCAATGATGTCATTGGTTGATGAGAAGGATGTTGGGCATCTGCATCGTGTCTTTGCGTGCCCCTCTCCTGCCCCTGTCTGTCAGCACTGGGGTCACTTTAGCATAAAGAGGGAGAGAAACTGAAAGAGAAGAGCAACTCTGGAATACTAGTCTGTACCAGTGTGCAGAGGTGTATTTGCTTTGTAAGAGTAAGTGCCCATTTACACCAGATGTGGTGGGGCTGCGTTGGGCATCTATCCCAGCGCAGTCCTATCGCACGATAAAGCAAAATGCCTTGTCCTCTGGTGTGCCCGATTCCTACCACCACGTTGTAGTTGTGTGCTGAGAACTGAGTACTACGCGCAGTACTTTTTTTACAGCACAACATGAGTCGGTGGATTGCGGCCAGCATTTGAAGTTAATTAAATGTCTCTGTGGCATTTGAATAAAAAAGAAAAAAAAGTGAACGGTGCAATGCGACAAGATCGACGAACCAGCGCTGCGACAATCCCATCAGACCACACATCAGTCGCTGTGTTGTAGCTCAGTAGCTGGTGTGACTTAAAGTGGGGTTCCACTCAAAAAAAAAACTACATGAAAAATCCTAAAAAAAATTTCAAAAAAACATTTGGATATTTTTTTTTTTACTTACCTCTAAATGCCTGTTGCTAGGGGGTCCCTCGTAGTCTGCCTCTTCCAGTGCCTGGGCTGGTGACATCACTTCCCCCTCGGCACAGGAAGAGCTCAGCTCTGCTCCCTCCCTCTTGTCAATCATATGGGACCCATTACAGGTCCCAGGGGACTGAGCGGCCAATCACGGCGCGCGGCGCCGCTCGCGCATGCGCAGTGGGTGCCAGGCTGTGAAGCCACAGCCCGGCGCCACAGTTGCAATGCCGGCGCCACTGAACGGAGGGGGAGGCGAGCGGGGCTTCGATCCCCCGCATCGCTGGACCCTGGGACAGGTAAGTGTCCAATTAAAAGTCAGCAGCTGCAGTATTTGTAGCTGCTGACTTTTAATTTTTTTTTTGACTGGCCCTCCTCTTTAATCACCTCTAATGTTGGGTGTCCTGTGCGTGGATAATGCTACATGGGGGTTATTTACTAAAGGCAACTCCAGTTTGTACTACACGTGCACAGTAAGTGCAGTTGAAAGTGCAATCGCTGTAGATTGCTGTAGATCTGAGGGGAAGCTCTGAAATGAGGGGAAGCTCTGCAGATTTTATCATCCAATTATGTGCAAGCAAAAATGCTGTTTTTTATTTTCCTTGCATGTCCCCCTCGGATCTACAGCAGCTGCAATTCCAAGTGCACTTGTAGTAAAAAGGGGATTTGCCTTTAGTAAATAACCCCCTAGGTATCACTATTGGTTTTCTACATTTTAGAAAGCGGTCCGTTGAGATTGTAAAGAATTTAAAGGGTGCCTTGATTGAAAAAAGGTTGAGAAACACTGTAGACTTTCACCACCTAATAATAAAAGAGTTTTTTATTTTCCACTGTGTCCCTGTTAGAGGTTTCTACTTGCCTCCTGGTGACAACACTGACAGTTTTGTGAGAAATACACTTTAATTAACAGTTTAAATGTTTCTCCTTGAAATGCTGGACATTGTGACCTGCCATTACCCAGGCAGCCTATAGTAACATTGTTATTGTATAACCCAGTCGGAGGAATGGCTTCCCTGGTCAGCACGTGCCCTGTCCTGTACCCGTGGGGTGGGATGAATGACAGGAGGAGGCGATCGGTGGCTTGTCTCCTGCCCCACCATAGTGAGAAAAGTACATGGCACATGTGAATTGTTAGCACACTGCTAGAACGGCACTTCTTGTGAAATCCTATTGACACCTCCTTGTTAGCCTCTGTTGTCTGCTGCCAAACCAAACCTGGTTATGGAATCCACTTTCCCCTGATGTTTACCAGGCCTGTACTCCATCACTTGCTGTCCTTCCCCCCCAGATCAGCAGTGGGACATGTGTTTCCCATTCTGTTCTGTGTCAGAGCACATGCTTCTGTTCTCCATCACAGTGACATAACACTTACTGCTTGTTAGGATTACAGCTAACTAGTAACTGCAATGTTTATTGCATAGAATAATGAATGACTGCCTACTGGTTGTATTACTCATCCTAAAAGCTCGGAAGGACAGAATTTTCTATGTAAATGTTAAGGCAACCTCAAAATTGAGGATAAACCAAAATGCTGAACACCTGTTAGACCTAGCCACACACAGGGGAAGATTTGTCGTTTTTAGTGGGGATTTTAGGGCTTTATGGATTTTGGAGGATAAAAGTTTTACTGTTACATTAGTTGTACTATTGGCGTTCTATCTATATGATAGTATCCTTTATGTGGTGATAGCATTAGGCGTTAATCTAAGCATCGTTCACATCTGTGCACTGCATACACATGTTTATATTGTAGGTGTTCTGCCATTCCAATCATTCCTAAAGGTATCCCAATGCACCTTGCTAATGCAAATGTGTTGCCGCACACCACAATGCATGTCAATGTATTATCATGTGTTGTGGTGCACTGGTGAAATAAAAAAAAAAAATTACAATGTTTATGTGTTGGGCATCCTATTAAAATGAAAGGGCTGCCACAATGCAGTGCACGTTAATGTGTGTAAAAATGTGACACTTACGTTGTCACATCGCAAAGACGTGAACTTGGCCTTAAAGTGTTACTAAAGGGTTTTTTTTTATATTAAAATAACAAACATGCTATACTTACCTGTTCTGTGCAATATTAAGAAATCTTCTAAAGTATGGCCAACTTTAGGGGTACAGGCTAAAGGTTACATTTAGACTTATATTTGTGCGATTTTTTTTTTTTCTTTTTTTTTAGCCTCTGGTAGGGTTATGTTAAGTTTAGTGATATGTGGGCGGCACAGTGGTGTAGTGGGTAGCACTTTCGCCTAGCAGTAAGAAGGGTCACTGGTTCGAATCACAACCACAACACTACCTGCCTGGAGTTTGCATGTTCTCCCTGTGCCTGCGTGGGTTTCCTCCGGGGACTCCGGTTTCCTCCCACACTCCAAAGACATGCTGGTAGGTTAATTGGATCCTGTCTAAATTGTCCCTAGTATGTATGAATGTGAATTAGGGAACTTAGATTGTAAGCCCCTTGAGGGTAGGGACTGATGTGAATGTACAATGTATATGTAAAGCACTGCGTAAATTGACAGCGCTATATAAGTACCTTAAATAAAATAAATGTTCAGATTTAGTTTGTATCTGATTTTTCTGATAAGGCAAATGTTTTGGGATTAATAATAAAGTTTTCAGCCCGCTTGTTTCTTTTTCCTGCATCTAAAATGAATGTTGCTTTAAAGGGGGTATACACAGTACTTAGATTTGTGGTTTGTACACGCTTTACTGCAGTCTTTACTAAATAAATAGCTCTTTCGCTCCAACATCTTTATGTGCTTACTTTGCTGGGTGTGCATATAGTGGATTAGTGTGCCAGGAAAATACAACTAGGTTGTATAGCAGAGCTAGAGTTATTAAAAACTGTGCATGAAACTGTAGGTTTGTAGAAAGAAAAGCCAATAACTAGATTTTTTCTCTAAAAAATGGTTCCAGAGCATAAACAATCTTAACTCAGTAAGCTCTTTACTGCTTTATTTTTTTTTTTTACTTTATCAAGTTTTCTTTGTAGCTCCTTATAGTAAACTCATCATCATCAAGACTAACCACTGGTCAGACTTAAGCCCTGTATACATGGGACAAATATCGGGTGGAATTAGCCGGTTCAATAGAAACCAGACGACATTCCTGTGTGTACAGCAGCTGGTCCGGCTTCTCTCGAAGGGGCATGATCGAAAAAGGGCTGCTAATCGGCATCCAATCAGCACACCAATGGCTGAGAGCACCGGCCGGTGTGTTCTGGGGGGTGGGGGAGGCGTCCCCCTGTCAGAACACAATAGCTTAGCGGGGCAGATTGCTGTACTAAAATTGGATCGTTAGTACAGAGGCTCCTCTGGAGAACTTCAGATTTTTTTTCATTCAGCCCAATAGGTTGAATGAGCAAAAACTGCTAGTGTGTACCAGCCTTAAAGTAGAAGTCCACCTAACACTAAAATCTCTAAATATACTGGCATCCATAATCTAAGACTAACCTATCTAGCCCTGTAAAGAAGAAATCTCTATACATACCTTTTTTGAAGCTGTCTGGTCCGGTCTCCAGCGGCCGAAACTCTGCAGAGGAGACAACCGACAATGGCTGGGAAATTATTGGGAAGTGACGTCACCCATAGACTTATGTGCGTACACACGGTTGGACTTTTCGACCGGTCTTGACTGACGGACGCTGACGGACCAAATCCGGCAGACAATCCAATCGTGTGTGGGCTTCAGCGGACTTTTCCAGTCGCAAATCTGACGGACTTTAGATTTGGAACATGCTTCAAATCTTTACGTCGTAACTCCGCCGGACCCAGAAATCCGCTCGTCTGTATGCTAGTCCGACGGACAAAAAAACGACGCTAGGGCAGCTATTGGCTACTGGCTATCAACTTCCTTATTTTAGTCCAGTGTACGTCATCACGTACGAATCCGTCGGACTTTGTTGTGATCGTGTGTAGGCAAGTCCGGTCGTTAGAAAGTCTGTTGAAAGTCTGTCGGACGGGCTGTCGGTCTTTTGTAGCTGAAAAGTCAGACCGTGTGTACGCGGCATTACTATGGGGCTTCCATTGTCAGGTGCCTCTTTTGTACCCGCCTCCACAGTGAACCCGCCGCTGACAGCTCAGACATGTATACTGATTACTTCTTTACAGGGCTTATGCCGCGTACACACGGTCGGACTTTACGGCAGACTTTGCCCGGCGGACTTTTCGACATACTTTACGACGGACTTTCTGAATGAACGGACATGCCTACACACAATCCACCAAAATCTGTCGAATTTGTACGTGATGACGTACGACCGGACTAAAACAAGGAAGTTCATAGCCAGTAGCCAATAGCTGCCCTAGCGTGGCTTTTTGTCCGTCGAACTAGCATACAGACGAGCGGACTTTTCGACCGGACTCGATTTCGATGGATTAATTTAAAACATGTTTCAAATCTAAGTCCATCCAACTTTTGAGAAAACAAAGTCCGCTGGAGCCCACACACGATCGAATTGTCTGACGAAGTCCAGTCCGCCGGGCAAAGTCTGCCGTAAAGCCCGCTCGTGTGTACGCGGCATTAGATTTAAAGATTTTAGTGTTAGGTTGGACTTCTACTTTAAGACATGAGCAACTGAGGCAATGAAGATAAGGATTACTTATATTTATATTACACCATATTTAAAGTGTACCTTTTAAATTCCAAACCTCTGTTTGCTAATAACATATTCTCGTGTCCCGTCACATGTCTTTCTTGCCTCTATATCCTCCTTTCTTAGGTCAGTGGAATGTTAATCTGCTTCTCAAGACAAGATGTAAGCAGTCCAGGACCTTCTTAACAAATATGTCCACTCTGTTTCAGACACCGAGGAACTAGATTTTTTTTTTGTCAGTCTGGTTTTTATGAGTTGTGTTAAGTTAATTCGAGGCAATAACAAGAATCTCTAACAGTCTTAGTGCTAGCAGGTGCCTAAAGTTTCTGTTTTGTTGGAGCAATGGAAACCAACTTTCATGATGTTCACGCCACATATACACATACGCCAGGTCAGGAGATTATTGAAGCAAGATCTGATGGTACTACAAAGTGATTATGGATTAGCAGATGAGTCAATGCTCATTTCTCTGGAAGGCAGAGTACTTTCAAATAGTAATTTACTGTTGGATATCTTAACCACTGCTCACTACAAAAATGTATATTCTAAGCTTAGTGGACATCAGTAGCCGAGAAGCAGACCATTTTCAAGCATTAAATGAGTTGCTTGTGTTCTGTGGTTTTCAACTGCCTCTAATTTACAACAGACTCCTCCACCGGAAGTAAAAGGGACAGTTACTAGAGCTGGTCATACATAACTCAAATAATTAAAAAAAAAAAAAGAAATATGAGCTGTTTGTAACCCTGCAAATACCACACAGGTCAAAAAGTCAATAAAAAAATCAGCTGAGCCAAGTGGAAAATTTATTGGCCAAGCAGTGTCTGCATTCTATTATGAGGTCACTTTTTGCAACTTCCTTCTGCCTGAATACAATAGCCAGCAGTGGAGATCCCTCCATCCACCCAACCAATTAAGGGGCAGCGGCATGTTCATGTAATCTTTTCATTGGAAAAAAAAGGAGTTAAATTTGCGCTAGTAATTAAAACGGGTGAAAGCTACTGAACACTAATACCTAAAAAAAAAAGTGCAGCGCACATATAAACGAATTCATAATAAAGTGATATTCATCTGCACAACATTTTTAGTCATAGAGCATCAATAAAGAAATGTCCAAAATACACTGTGACATGTATTAATCAGTGCACCTCCAAAATAAAAGTAAAAAAAAAAATATTAAAAAAATAAAAGTCCCAAATGATAACAACTCATTGTGTGCTTGGAAAGGAATCCAGGAACAGCCAGGGTGACACCCAAAGAAAGATCCACACAAGAGGCTTTCCGGAATACCAGTGACCCCCTTATTCAGGGTGGTCAAAACTCGCTCTGTTAAACAGGGATGGATCTCGTGGAAGGAATGAGTACTGACACAGGAACCTCCCGGCAGCAATAAAAATGTATCCAGCAATCAGATGAACTCTAGCTTGCTATTAAAACATCTGTGTATATTCCGTGACACGTGGTAAGGGACAATGCTGTATTCCCTGATGTAGGGTCCTGGGCGGCCCATGGGGGAGAGGAGGACAGACAAAACCCTCATAGATGATTAAACCCAGATCCAATCAATAACTCTACTAAGACTACTTCAATATTCAGAATAAAAGACTGACATTAAAGTATAACCAAAACCAAGACGTGTGGATATCTTCTCCGACAAAGACACCCCCCCCCCCCTCCCAAGTTGGATGTAAAGTGTGGGGGTCCTAGAAGTTTGGTTGCACAGTCAAATACAGAGCATGTCCATGTCTCAGGGAACGCCAGAGAGAGTCTTCATTGCCCTTCCTTCCAACCAACACTTTGATTTAGGCTGTCCACAGATAAGTGGAAAATGAACATACATAAAAAAAGCAAAGCATTCTTTTGATCTAACCCAAATCATTGGCCCAATCATTGTATCAAAAAATTTTCAGTGAATTTCAAAATTTTTCTGATCATCTTCAACATTAAACATCTTTTTTTTTTTTCCAATAAGTTTCTCCTACTACCCCTACTGCTAATGTGCATTTCCAACATGCACGTTCATTCATTTTCGATCCTGACGTGGAAATCAACTATCGCAGTAAGCACACTAACCATACAAGTATCAAAAAAATCGGTCTACCAACTCGATTTTTTGTTCAATTTTATATCCATGTATGGGCAGCTTTACTCTTTTATATTCCCTCCTCTCTTGTACACATGCTGACTGGCATTATTGTGCAAAGAAAAAGAGACCTGATTAGCCGGGAGTGTTGTACCTCACTTTCCCAGTCTGAATGCTGGATTACAGGAGACTGATATCAAGATGGCTTCAGATGCAAATGCTAATTATATGCAAAACTACAAGTATCTGTAATTTTTATCAGAAAATAACTATTGAATTTATTTATTTTTTTTAAATTTGATGGGTTCATCTTAAAGCCCAACATCGGGCACATGAATAAAAATACCCTTGAAGGAGTTAATGCTTGTTACGTCTAGGGATGGAGTAATAAGATGTGCAGCCGGTGCCTCTTGTAGCATGCTTACCTCCTTGCTTACAGAGCAGGGCTGATAGTCCTGCATTGTACATGATGTAGCCAAGGATCAACCACAGCCCAGAGCGTCAGGGAGAGGAGGACAGCACTGGGGTGAGGAATACAGTAAGTAACAAAGCCTCTTCTTTTACCCCTACACTTAACAAGCATTTAACTATTGCAGTGTAGGGAGCCCACTGCAAGGGTTTTTATTTTCCATCCCGGAGTTGGGCTTCAGACCCCTTTTTCATACTGCTGTTCTGATCGAATCTGCCTGTCCATTATTCAGGCGGACCAAATTGGAAGGTCCATGGACAGGTCGGTATAAACAGACTAGTGTCCATTTACATTCACCTACAGTACTTCTTGATCTGTTCCAATCCAGGAAAAACCATGAAAGAGGACTGCGTCCTTCGTTTTTGCAGACCGGATTGGTAGCCTGATGTAAACAGACAAGCAGAGTCTATTTATACCTGGGTATACATAGAGCTAATAGGGATCCACTCTGCAAAAACTGAACAGGCAGGGATGTGGCTTCTGTCTCCTTCGGCTGTTATCAGCAGGGAATCTGTGAGCAGATCCCCTGCTGAGCGGAGCGGGTTCTCCTCCATGTGAAAGGGGCCTTAAAGTCCAGCCTGGAATACCAAAAACATGACTTTTTCTTTATCAAACACAAACATTGTGCTGACCTTCCTGAATCATTACATGTGTGAGCGGTTCTGGTGACAGTTTCATAGTTTTGCCTTTCTTTTATGTTCGGTAGTTCTGAAGGCAGCATGCATATTTATCTTGGCCTCCAAGCTTTACAGACCCCTTCAGTATTGTGATCAGCCCCCTTACCTAGTACACAGGACAGCCTCCCACATTAATGCTGCAGTCAATTAGGTAAAATGACTGGCTGCTTTTGTGCAGATGTGTTTTGGCAGGGAAAATTACTGCATAATTTAGTTTTTAGCTCCCCACTACTTTCCTATAGATAATAAGCCACATTTATAAAGTATCACTGCGCTCAGCCTGTGTACAGCACACCATCGCTGTCTGATTGATGTTATAAATCTTTTTAAATGTCTTGTGTCACAGAACAATTATGTAATTTGGTCCAAAAACATACTTTAAGAAAACGTTTCCTCAAGCAGCAATTTGTTTTTGCTTTGTGTAATTAGAATGTTTATGTGTGGCAATTGACATTTCTTGGTGAAAAATAGTCTCTCAGCACTTCTAGTTTAGACAAATTAGAACTGTGGTACAAACTGGCACAAGGAATTTATTGATGTTTGGTAAATTTAACTTTCCCTCATTTCTTATAGGGTGTACACACGGTCGGACTTTGTTCGGATATTCCGACAACAAAATCCTAGGATTTTTTCAGACGGATGTTGGCTCAAACTTGTTTTGTCTACACACGGTCGCACAAAGTTGTCGGAAAATCCGATCGTTCTAAACGCGGTGACGTAAAACACGTACGTCGGGACTATAAACGGGGCAGTGGCCAATAGCTTTCATCTCTTTATTTATTCTGAGCATGCGTGGCACTTTGTCCGTCGGATTTGTGTACACACGATCGGAATTTCCGACAACGGATTTTGTTGTCGGAAAATTTTATCTCCTGCTCGCCAACTTTGTGTGTCGGAAAATCCGATGGAAAATGTCTGATGGAGCCCACACACGGTCGGAATTTCCGACAACACGCTCCGATCGGACATTTTCCATCGGAAAATCCGACCGTGTGTACGGGGCATTAGAGTGGTTATATGTGTGTGAAGTTTAAAGTTTTTTCCCTGTAGAGTTGCTGCCACATAGAACTACTGAAATGCTAATTTTGTAGGAACTCACTAAGAACTAAGATGCCATTTTGGCTTGAACCCAACCCTGATGGCTTTGTTTTCCTGAAAAGAAAATATTAAGTGGGACAATAATCTTGGGTGGCGGCTGTAGTGCGCAAATTACATTTTTACTTCCATGTTGCATTCCACTAGCCCAGATCTAAAAACTCTGGTTCTGGAGCACTTCTAGAATGGGTGGTCTGCATCGCCATCTCCAAGTCAGAGCTTCTGTGGCAAATGATGGAGGGCCAATGTTGCAGATCTTAGGATTCTCTTGGACTGACCGAGAGAGAACATGAGTGCCAAGAACACACAGTACCACTTTACTGATCCAGTCCTTGTAGAGTTCCCTGCTAAAAATAAAAAATGTTAAATTGTATCTCAAGCCATTTTTATAAGGTTGGGAATGGTTAGAACCTCTGTGAGCTTTTTATGGCTGGCTGTGACCCCACTGGGAACATTCACCCTTTTATATTTGTGTTGGAGACCATTAATAGTGGGGCAGCAATACAAACTTTTTATCATTTGTCACTAGAACAAGGAGTCATCTGTTTCAGGAACAACTGTTTAAGGGGGTAGTTCTCCTCACTTTGGAAAGATTTCCTCTCGCTTCTTCCTGATGCAGTAATCAAATTTATTTTTTAGCATAGTGGGTTTAGAGGTTTAAAATCTTTATCAGGTTTTTTATTGCTATTTTCACCCAAGAGATTTTCCCCTTACATCTGCTCAGGGTGTGACAGGGTGTCGTTGACACGAGAAAATGAAGGATGCATTCCCAACAGGAACACAAACAACAAAAAGCAGTTCTACTCTTCCGAGCTGTTTTAAATAAAAAGAAATGTTTTGGCTGGAGTAGGGTTGTGAATGTACACCAATACTTAGACTATGCACATTTAAATAAAAAAAGGCTCATGAATGGGGATAAGGAAGAGGGGGTGGTTCCTAGTGCTGTTTCGACTCATGGATGGGGAGAAGAAAGAGGGGGCAGTACCTAGTGTTGTACTGTTAGCTCCCCCCATAAGTTGGGCTTGAGCCTGGGGTGGAGCTAACAGCTAGCAAAACAGAAAGAAATTGTGATTTTATTTCCAATAACATCATGGTTCTGAACAGGGCAAAATGTCATATGCACTTTGTCCCCTGGGGGACAGGAGGCACAAACAATCTTGATGGTGATACAACTTCTGCAAAATAAATGTACTGTATTCTTTTCATGACTGCAGTATCCCTGTTTGTGAACAGAATTTCCCAGAATCCTTTACCCCTTGCTTTTGCATTTGACTTGCTGTCTCTATCAGAAGTCTGTATAAAGTTCAATGCCGCACTACAGGAATCATTTTTTAGCTTTGAAATGTAGCAAATAGCTTTTGTTTGAAAGAGGAAGTTTTTGTACCTCAGTCTGCCACAAACATCCGCAGAATAATAGTGCAAGCATAACCTTTTAGAGTCCTATTTACTGCATAAGTAGTCGCTTTTGCTCATCGCTGCAGACAAGGGAGAAGTTTGGGGAACAATGGGAGCTGTAGAGCTTCTACCTTGTTAATAAAATATGAGGCCCTGCCTCATCTGAGCTTTGTGTGGTTGTTATTTGAACAAATATATAACCTAATATTTTATTTATCACTGCTATAGCTGTGTAATTTCCACTTGTTATAAACATGTATTGTTAGAGCGAACAACACTTGTTGAGTTTGTCGATCCTGCTGGGGGCTGTTGTGTCTGTCACTCAGATTAAATTACGTTCTGAGTTGTTACATTTTAATAGGTCTGTAGCTGCTACAGTCTATAACCCTAATTCCTTTATACTGCTTTCTTATAATGGTTCCTGACCCCTGGTCTCCCACAGTAAAGATATGAAGTATAAATTTATTGTTAAATAAAAATCAGTTAATTGAAAGACAAACTTTTTGTACTCAATCAGTGATGCTAATGTTATCCAGGAAGAATTGCCACTGTCATAAACTCAGAAAGTTCCATTATTTCACCTGAAGTACGTTACACATTTTGTTAAATGAACCCAGCCCCTTTCACTACTCACAGGCCAGACTTTGTCCGCCTCGATTTCCTGCAATAAAGACATGTGACCCACATGTCTCATTTTAAGTCCCAAACTCCCCCTTTTTAGTTCATTCTTGCAATCAGCTGGGTGACAAGGCCCTGAAGTCTCTTGTTCCACTGTAGTCCACAAAACCAGGCCGCACACTGAAGAAGTTCAACTCAACTCAAGGTTTTTGCAATGACAGCATACTGCTCAGTTGACCCAAAGCCATGTCCATAACATGTTTTACCAACAGCAGGTCTTAATGTCCACGATAAGCTCTGCTGTGGGTAAAACATGTTGGGGACATAGTTTTGGGCCGGAGTGAAACGATGTGCTAGCACTAAAACTTAATGGAGTTAAATGTCTTCTGTGTGCGGCCTGTTACTTGGATGATACACATTCTGTTACATACTTTTTGTGTGGGTAGATCTCAGGGAAAGCATTTTACTGTAAACCCATGAAAACCTCCCTACATTTTTTTTTTTGATTTAGGTTCAATTAAATTCTGGTTTACAGAAAAAAAAATTCAAGTATGTATTCTTAAGGCCTCATTCACATAGGCGTACCAATCCATACACCTGTGCAAAGGGACTGTCTTTACCTGCGCAGTATGCACAGATGTTCAGGCAGCCTGTTCAAATCAATGTCTCCATGCACATTCGGGAATGTACATGAATGTGGGTCTGATGAACGGTGAGATTCTGGAAATCATGGAGGATGTTACAAGGAGACAGAAAAACAGAGTAAGAAACAAGTTTATGAAACAAAGTATTTTTAGAGAATAAGAATATAATTTAGTGTCACTTTAGTGTCAGGGTGGGGTTATTTAGTAGATTAGGAAACTGGCAACCATGCCTGGATTTAGCAATACACTAGGCACATGTCTGGAGGCCAAGGCAAACAGGAGGCTTTTCCCTGTATTTAATTATTGGATGCACGTGTTTTTTTTCCATCGCATGTGGAAATGCAGTCATCTCATATAAGCCTATTTATGTATTGTCACAATATTTTTAGCCAGGTTAGGACCAGTAAAACAAGAACACGTTCTTTGGAAATAAGGTGATCCTAACAAGAATTATTGCTTAAGCCACCAAAGATTGTATATAGGCTCCAGTTATGGTAATCCATCCCTGCTGGCTATTATCTGGATTTAGGGAACTTGATATCCAATTGTGTCAAATGAAAACCAGCATTAAAAAAATAAGGGCCTGAGCTAAAGCACACCAGTTGGCGTCTTTAATGTATGGACCCGGTCTGGAACACCTGATCTCCTACTCTAAGTACTCCAGAGATTGATTGCAGGAGTTACTCAATGTGCTGGTCATTTTAAGAAAAAAATAATTGGAGGCCACCATCAGAATTTTCAGTTCCTCCATGGAAAACTCAGGTCTCAACACAACGCTTCAACACATTTGTCTGTTCTGATTGATTTTAAAATGATAAAACATTAATTTCTTCAGTGATTTGCTATTTGTTTTTGGCATGTCCACACTCAATCTCACCCTGTTAAGTCAATATTTAACACAAATTTGATGCAATACAAATGAGCCTAAAATCTATATTTTCATGTGCTGATATTGGCCCCCCGTACCTGGCATAGAGAGGCATTGAATGCAAGGAAATACCCAGTAAATGTGCATGGGTTATCCTGCATTTACAGTATGCCTCTTAATGGATTACATATTTCTTGTAATTATAAAGCCATATAATGCTTCCTAATATATGTAATTTAACAAAAAAAGAAAGAATAGTATTACCAAAAGAGTTAAACTGTTGGTCTTTAGTTGGATATTTGGTGTCATTCCTGCAATTTATCAAATCTGAATCCTTTTAACTGATAAACAGCAGGTTGGAACTCAGGTCTAGCAGAAAGCAAGTAGATGACTTGTACATTTGTCCTTCAAGATATCCTTAATTTAATTCGTATATAAATTGATTTATTATTGTCTTGTTTGCTTAGGTGACTCTCTTACATCAGCTTCTATTTCTAGGTGATTGCAAGCTGGTGCGTGCAGGAACATCAAACTCAGTACATCCACACTGCTGCGTTTGTTCACCTGTTTCACAAATATTTATGAATTATTGGGCAACTTTGCGGAACTCTAGAAGTGAGAGATGAATTTGACAAGGCAGCCATGTTTTCACACTGTTGTTCCAAGAAATAGCATTAAAGACATTTTATCCAGATTTTGACCATATTGTTTGACGCTCCACTTAGACCAGTTTTTGGTCATCATGAACAAACTACCATCTGCACTTTTAAAGGTGGTATTGCTGTATTTACACCAGTATTCCTTTTCAACAGAAATTTGCACACAATAAACCATTGCTTGTCTATTGATCAAATTCAGAACACATTTTTTTTTCCTTCCATTCCCAAATTGTCATAAACTGAACTAGACAAGCTGATTGGGCCCTTTGAAATGTGACCTGTAGCTCCAACCATAACAGCTTTTGGGGAATGTTTGATCTGCTGCCGGCATTTTGCTGCCCTCTTTGACCCCTAATGGGAGATCTCCCACCTGCTGGAGTTTGTATCAGGTTATGTTTGGTTGTCACCTAAGCTTCCTGTTACAGTCACAGCATGACTATAAGAAAATGAAAAGCTGGAACAGATGAAGTGCGGAGACTGGAAGGTCTTCCTCTTGGTAAGAACGGTAAAGATCTGGCAAGGTGGCAAGGCATCAAATCCTGGCCTTTTTCCACCTTTTTCCACCTATATAAGAAAAAAGATGGAGTTTGCATTGAGTTTAAATAGACAGAAAGGCAAAAATATCCCTGACGTAAAAAGCCATGCCTTTGCTTGTGTTTTTTGGCACAATTTTGGTGAACAGAATATCTAACAGGCTTTTGGGGATAGATATTTCTGTGCCAATTATCACCTCATGGGTTGCCACTCAAAATTTCTTTGTTTGGGAAGACTAAAGCAAATGCACCTATTATATTTTAAATCAGATTTTACTGACATGCACTTCTTACCTTTTAAGGATCGACATTATAATGTTCATCTTTCATTCCCTCCTGAATTCTTCTATCTCCTATTCAATGGATAATCCTTACAGCCATCTATATGATAAATAGGGATGTACAGATAACGGCCTCTGTGAAAGCCATAATACAGCAGGAATATTGCATTTCTCTGTTTCGCATTCTTTTCTCGTTTGACTTCATAGAAGTATGTTTTGTGAATATAAACTGATTCTTTTTTTTTGTGCCAAGTCTCATTGTGTTTCTATTGGCAAAGGCCCTATCTATGTATTTTTTCACTCTGTTCATTTGTGCATGTCAACTCCTGACGCCAGCTCGAAAGAGTCCAGACAAACCTACATCAAACCACTAACGCTTGCTAAGAGTTGCACAATGACTTTCCCTCAATGTAATTAATATCCCCGTTTGTTATGACACTGGTGCTAGAGACATCCAGTGTCCCTGAAGAAAATTGTCATTTTTTATTTTGGTCTCTAATCAGCTACACATTTGAGAAGTTTGAAATTCTTTCCCATAATTTATGCTTCTGGGAACAGTATCTGTTTAATATAAAAGAAAAAGTCTTGGGATAATCCCCAATCAAAGATTGATATCACAATTGAACCTGTTCACAAAATTGATTCCTACGTGATGGGCAAATGCTCTTTATTTTAAAATCTAGTATTAACCTCTAATTAAAGGATGATAAATACTTGTGCGCACACCAAAAAAAAACGACTAAAAAGAGATTTAAGAATGTAGCTGCCAACATAAGGGTGTTCACACACCAATCAAAGACAAATAAGACAATAAAAATATATGCGGCGCTTACTAAATAATTAAAACACTAAAAGGAAGCTAAATAAAATATGTAAAACCAACAACCATACCGGGAGATTACAAGACAGGAATTCCAAGTATTAATTTTGTCTATACAATTGATCTTCCACTACATTGTGCAACCAAAGGTCACGACAAACCAGTATTGCATCAAAAAATGAAACTAATTAAACTACTTTTAAACAGAAGCAAAGCCTACAAATTAAATAATAATAAACAAAGAGAAATGTTTCTAATCAGTAGCTGTTGAACCTATTAATAAGAATTGCCAATACACATGTGTAACATGAATAAAAAATATCAATAAATAATCCAATAAGTATAAGAATAACCAAATCCACGCACAGTGCAGCATGTTCTAAATAAAATAAATAATCAAATCTCCATCGTGACAATTAAATTGGAAAATAGTGCCAAAAAGTTCCTCCAGGAGTGACCAGTGATAAATTAAAGGTATGTGAAAGTGATGGTTCCCCCAGCCTCTCACCTCACGGCTGAACGATAACAGCCCTGTAAGCTAATACAGATGATCCAAGCAGCTTCCCGATCTCCTTGATGACAGATCCCCTAGGGGTCTCCAGACTTCTGCTTCCAGGTAGCTCAAGTATAATCAGCTCAAAAATAAAGAGGGAAGGATTCCATAGTGTAGTATATGTATACACAAATTTATTAAAGCATTTGCCCACTTACATCTAAAAACTATAGCAAAAATGAACACTACAGCTGCTCACCGATCCCGGCCGTGATCGGGAAGCCGAATGCAGCCGAATGACCCGTCTCTCTCCTTCCTGACACGTTGCATGACTGCCACGTCACTTTTCATGCCCTTTGAAAAAGTGACGTGGCAGTCACGCAACGCGTCAGGGAGGAGAGAGGCGGGTCGTTCGGCTGCATTCGGCTTCCTGATCACGGCCGGGATCGGTGAGCAGTGAGCAGCTGTAGTGTTCATTTTTGCTATAGTTTTTAGATTTAAGTGGACAAATGCTTTATTAAATTTGTGTATACATATACAACACATTTGGAGTCCTTCCCTCTTTATTTTTGAGCTGACTATACTTGAGCTACCTGGAAGCAGAAGTCTGGAGACCCCTAGGGGATCTGTCATCAAGGAGATCGGGAAGCTGCCTGGATCATCTGTATTAGCTTACAGGGCTGTTATCGTTCAGCCGTGAGGTGAGAGGCTGGGGGAACCATCACTTTCACACACCTTTTAATTTATCACTGGTCACTCCTGGAGGAACTCTTTTGGCACTATTTTCCAATGTAATTGTCACGATGGAGATTTGATTATTTATGGGACTCTTTTGTGACTGTTTATTTTTATTCACATTATTATTTAATTACACTTTGTGTGAAGTATTACTTATCAGATTATTTTTTCTAATTACGTTTAAACTGATGTTGCACTTTATGTTGTGTTTCACTTGTCACACATATTTGTCTATTAGTTATTTATTGGAAGATTTTTTGATGCCGCACTGATTGTCATATTTGCACTCACCTATCTTTTAGGTAATTATTTACTCTTAATATTTATTTTATATACTATCGTTGGAGTGGTGGATTTTGAATATCCTAATTAGAACTTGTGCTGCACTGTGCATGGATTTGGTTATTCTTACACTTATTGGATTATTTATTGATACTTTTTATTCATGTTACACACGTGTATTGGCAATTCTTATTAATAGGTTCTCCTGTTATTTAGAAACAGCTACTGATTAGAAACATTTCTCTTTGTTTATTAATATTTAATTTGTAGGCTTTGCTTTTGCTTGAAAGTAGTTTAATTTGTTTCATTTTTTGATGCAATACTGGTTTGTCGTGACCTTTGGTTGCACAATGTAGTGGAAGATCAATTGTATAGACAAAATTAATACTTGGAGTTCCTGTCTTGTAATCTCCCGGTATGGTTGGTTTTACATATTTTATTTAGCTTCCTTTTAGTGTTTTAATTATTAACCTCTAATATCTAGACCCTACCCATGCACAACTCACACCAAACCCAATCATGCCTATATTTGCCAAAGCCAAGCTTATTGTTCAGAATCCCCACCCCTAAGGAGAGATGAATACGGAACTTAGAAGTGTCCAGGGAATAAGAAACAAATTTTGCTTAAAATTCATGTTTAGGTGATTACCTCATTTTTTTTTTTTTTTCATCATTCTCTAAACTATGTAAAGCTATCTGTAGAGGGGTGCGCAGGAGCCACTATGCTAAACTGAAATGTTTATATGACTGGAGCAGGATGCAGGAGAGTTTATGGACGCCTACTTATCAAGAGGAGATATTAGGATTTTGGACTGCCTCTCTAACCTTTATGATTCCTGGATCCTCCAGTGGCTGTCTGCAAAAGTTTCAAAAAGGCATTGAAAATGGTCAGATCAGACCACTGTTGCCTCACAATTGTGGGCACCTTAGTACAAGATTAGGGCTTAGAGAAGGACTAGGCTGGCCATACACTAGTAGTATTTGAATTAAATACGGTATATGTAATTATAATACCTAGGTATATGGTGCATATTTTTTAGGCCACTACTGGTTATCAATTCATACAGTAGAAAAATTTTGTTTTCAGAGTGTTCATTTAATTTTCTAATGGTTAGCCGCTTTGAAATTGACAATTGGTTTCAACTGTGGTGATCATGTTCTATGCACAAAAGAAACCTGTTTAATACATCTAAAATTTAATGAAAATAGCAGGTCTGGATGAAATTGGAAGGGCTTTCAAACAAAATTAGTTGGCAAGATTAAATCCTAGACAGAATCTCAGAAGACCTGTCGTCCTGGGCATTCGTCCCTAAACGTAGGGCCCTTAATGTGAGTACCACTCGGTACAGTCCTGTCCAGCTGCAGCTTTCCATGAACTTTGACATACGGCAGGCAGCAGGGCCGAGCGCTGCATCTGTGCATCTCAGGTGCACTAAAATGTTGGGGTACGCGATGTGCAGATAACCCCCCCCCCCCATGCAAAATTAAAACTTCCCAGTGTCCCAAAATGAATGTCTGCAGTGATCGCTCTATTCAGGCTCCATCTTTTGAAATGGGAAATCAGCCCAACAGTGTAATGTGATCTATTTTTATAAGACAATTTATGATATTTTCACAATTTTATTTTTTTAAAGGTAATTTTTTTCGGAAATGCTTTATTTTTATTTTTTAGCGTGAACCAGTATTTTCTCCACTGAAACATGTATTTTTTTCCTGCTGCCTTGATGTCTACTTTATGAAATTGTGGTCAAAAGCAGTATTACTGTAGGTCCAGTAACAAGATAATTGTTGAACCATTGTAATCCAGTAGTTGGAAGAGGAGTCTATTGCTTCCCAAGTGAGAGTTATTGGATCTCAGGGGTAACCAGATGTTACAAAGATGACATCCGCTGTGTATTGTATTCCTTTTCCTTACAGGCTGTGAAACATGAACTCTTTTCAGGGCACAGCGGGTTTAATAGCTCAGTAAATCTGAAAGATTCCCAACTGTGAAGAGGAAAAGGCAAAAGATGTGTTCTGTGTAACACTGGCACCACATGCTGACCTAATCCTAAACAGCTGCAGTTTGTAGGTTCCTACAGCAATGCCAGGGCCACCATAGCATCTCTGGAGGATGGAGTTGGCAAGTTATGGCTAACCTGTCCCTTATACAGAGGGTTTAAAAAAACTATGGCTGGCTGTATAAAAATGTTGGCAATACTGTACTTGTGTGAATCTGAACTTTAGGCTGATAAAAATACACAGGACAAGGATTTTAGGATTAGAAAGAATCAGCAGTCATACGTAGAGGTTCTGTAAATGTCATTCTGATTTTGCTTGCACAGGACAGAGAGTAGAGGAATGACCAGACTTCATTAGGAACTCAAAAAATGTCTGTCATTTTAATGGAAAAAATTCCCTTGGTTTGGTAGAAGCAGCTCTTTATCCTCCAGAACACAAGTTGTCTGTCACTAGTTACATACTATATGTAAATGCCTCAGACAGGCTGTTTGGTCGTTGCTGCCTTGGGGTCATCTTCCATGAACGGCACACCCCAATCCCATATATATCATCTCGAGCTTGGGAGGGCCCACTAAATAAGCTCATTCTTCAGAGAAGGCGAGCATCAACTTGTCTACTGCAGGTCTCGCTCAGAAGAAAGGAGTTTGTAAGAAATAGCTGAGCAGTCATAGCTGAGATCTGGTGTGCAAGGCCTAAAATTCAGAGATCAGTACAGAAATTCTTGTATACCTGCAGAAAAGGAGATTTAACTGGGATCAGATGCATTGCTGAATTGTAAATAAATATTTAACGCCCTGTTCTTCAGACCACATGGCAGTTAGTAAAAGCTGATATTGTAAAGTCCTTCCATCTACTATAATTATGATGTATGTTAAAGGGTCATTGTATTCAAAATATTTTACATTTAAATGATTGTTAGAGCGATAGATTACTTGACAACCTGTTCGTATCTCATGGTCTCTGTTGGTGAGATCTTTGCACTTGAGGTCCAGGGTCTGCACACCTGTGATGGCTATTATAAGTATTGTCCCATTCTCCTTGTTGAATTGTTCTTTTAGGTCCCTTTCATGTGGCTGTCCTCCGCTCTTTTTCTCCAAACAGATCCCCTGCTGAGTTGGTTTAGAACATAACGGATCCGGAGAAATCTGGGGAATGTTGGAGAGGCTGTAAAAATATCGGCACAATGGCCCATATATGGTGGGAGTGTCCCACCATTAAAGTGTATTGGAAGAAAATTATACTCTTAATAAAGGAAATTACCAATAAGACTATACAGGAAGACCCATGGAACTGCTTATTCCATGGGACAGAGGAGTCAATTAAGCAATATCAAACATCTATAGTTCCCATTTTGTTGGATGCTGCCAAGAGTCAGATTCCAAAAAAATGGCAGGAGTCTGAGAGCCCTAAAATTCGAGAATGGTTGTTCTACGTAAATTAAATTTACATAATGGAGTGCGTGGAGGGTACTGAATCAGATCATGATGAGGGGGCTGAACGAAAAAATAAATGGGCAGGGTGGCGGAGGTTTAAGAATACTTGGAGTTATGTGGAGGAGATTACTGGCTAAAGGTTAAATGGGTATAAAACAAGGGAATCTTGAGAGGGAATCAGGTTTTTGACTTGTACTATAGTAACTCAGCAGGATGGGGATGGGAGGGGGGCGGGTATTTTCTATGAAGAGGAGGAGTTATATGTATGTCAATATACGGATTTTTGTATTTGAAAAATATAAATAAAGAATTAAAAAGAAAAAAAAAAAAAAGAACATAACAGATGTCACTTTTTAGAAATGTAAATAGATGCACATCGATTTACATCTGCCTGCCCATAGAGATACATTGCTTTCTAGCTACATCCGTATAAAAAACAGCCAGATGGAATGCTCATCTGAAACTGTCCTTGTTTTTCACTATGAGGATTCACTGTAGATCACTTTTTGGAGGCATTTGGCAGGTGACTCAGAGGTTGCCTCCATGAAGCTTGTTTTAATCCTTGAAAAGCCACAGGATTGTTTGTGCATTATACACAGGTGCAGGGCAGTTGCGGCATGGTCCCATTCACTTGATTCCTGACGATCGTGACTTGTGGTAAAATTTTGTCCACAAAGCAAAGCATCATGACCTCTGCATGTGTACCACCCGGCTGTCATGTTAAGTTAAGGGGGGTGGTTGGGGGGGGGAGGGGTTGGTGACACAAAAGTGCACCCACTACCTGTCTTTACCTCTACTGGCTGCAAGAGTAAATTAGGCCTTCCATATAGGTAAAAAGATCATTGTTTTCAGTGGGTACTCATTTGAGAAGCCAGTAAATGTGCCAGTATGGGTTTCCTTGAGGTCCACCACTTTTCTCCCACATTTCTGAAATATACTGGTAGGTCTCAGCTTCCACTAGGTGGCTAGCCCTACTAGGTGGTTTTTACAATTTTAGTTTTAGATGCAATATTTAGGGGAATGTTATGTTCTTCAAAATGTGTTCTAAATGTAATTGAATAAAATAATTTATTGCGCAAGCACACTTGCTGACTGCGAACATATGTAAAGGGCTTCAGCCATTACTATACCATTTGGTTTGAGGCCAGAATCTGAAGAGGTGATCTGCTCTGTGAATTCTGCATAAGATTAAATTGAGAATTAAGTCATGTGAGGTTATTGACTACTGCATTTGGACTAGATCCCAGCACTTAGGTACTTTAGTAATATCTGAGAGTGGCTACTGAAAAGCTTCAACTGACAGAACATCCTGGTGGAGCTGTATGGGTATGTACCTACTAAGACTTTAAAGGGTAACTCAACTTTTGTGGGGAAAAAAATAGTAAATAAAGAAAACATAATATAGTGCATATAATTGCGACACTAATCTTATTGTGATTGAATGTTAATAAAAATGACATTTCCTTTTCAATCTGCAGCCAATGTGATTTTCTAAGAATACATTGCAATATGGCTACCTGGACTTGTTCTGTACACATAATGTATACTGACCACTCCCCAGAAACATCATTTGCTGCTTGTGTGATTGGCTCACCAATTTTCCCAGAAGTCTAAGCTACAAGTCAGATTTCCGGCATCCCTGCAACAAAAATTTCATTTTTTTTAGCGATACTTTTAATAGCAACACGTATAAAGGGACGCAGGCCCAGCAGATTTCCTCATTAGTGTTAGCTGCGCACCCGACACTTAATTAGGAAACTACTCCCATTTGACCTACTCAGAACAGAGGCACAGACAAACACACATGGATTTCTTCAGAATAACAAAAGGTAGGAATCTTCTACAAAGTTTGTTATGCTTACAATGTACATAGACCCCCCAGAGGGGAAGGTTTTTTTCTAAACAAAAGTGGAGTTACGCTTTAAGGTATGCTCCAGTCAAATTTGAAAATGTATTTTAAGCAATGAAATGCTTACAGGATGTATAGCTTACCTGCTGAGTAGTTCAGTTCCTCCTCCAGGCATCAATCTCACTTGAGTCGTTCATTTGCTGATCTGAGAACACCTGCTTATGATACAGGAATGAAATTTGTCAGACATACCTACTACAGTTTTCTAGCTGTCTTTTTTATGCTACAGAAAACCCAATTTTAAAATAAATATCATTACTAAGCAGTTTTTCACAGCCACCAATCAGATTCGAAACCTGACCTGCAAGTATGAGTGTGACTGAAGTAGCATACAAGTCTCCTCCACTCAAAGGCACAAGCTTCTACTCTATCCTTGATCTTGGGTGTCAGGCTGAAACAAGAGCTGCCCTCACTTTGAACATGCCACAAGGAAAAAGTAAAGCAACTGCACGCTGATGATGTACTAATGACTAGGTCTTTATTCCATCATTATCCATAGTCCCCACCCAGGGATCAACCACTCCAACATGTTTCACCACACAGGACTTAGTCGACTAATTTGAATTGAATTGTGTGAAGGCGGGGACCATGACTATGGCTTATGCTGGAATCCTTGATCATTGGTAAGTCATACGTTTATAAATGTGATTGGTTATTCAGGAGACAGAGAGGGAGAGAAGGGTACACCGTAAAGGCTTTATAATTGTCAGAAACCATGAAATCAGACCGAGACAGAAGTACAGTTAAATCACACTTGTTTAATAATAAAATTAAATAGAACAAACGTAGTCAAAACATAGCCAGAGACCAGGAACCGGAACGGATAGTCAGACAAGCCAAATGTCAGGGAACCGGAAATGAGCGTAGTAAAACAGCAAGCAGGATCTGGAGGCAGAAGGGATGTCAGCCAAGCAAGTCTTTTAACAGGAATGCAGGAGAGTGTCTCTATGATGTTGACTAAGGTGAAGGCAGAGATCCTCTAGGCTGGACGGCTTAAGTAGGCAGGACTGACGAGCAGGATATCAGCTGAGTGTGGAGAGATGGTAGCTGGCAATTAGCCGACAGCTGAGCGGATAGCTCAGAGAAGGAAGGGCTGAGCCCAGCTCTGACAATAATATACACTACCAGTGACACAGTGAGGTATTCTGTGGATTCTTTCTGCACTGGATTACCTAGAATTCAGGTTGAGGTAAATTGAGTGAACTGATTTTAGCAACATTGAACAAATGAATAGAAGCTGAAGTCTGTGGAAGTATCGGCAGTAAGTTCCATCTGTCGTCCTCACCATGGCCTTCTATTTTAATAAAAAAGTCATTTTCTTATGAAATCTTTCCATAAATAACATTAATGTTGCATTAAAGTTTTTAATAGCTCTTGCTAGCGCCGCAAGAGACCTAAATGATCATTTTGTTAGTGAGCTTAGACGAAGGCTGTGTAGGCAGGCATTTGTTTTGTAATGGTAATGCAATTAGGTCTCATACACTGCAACAATCATTTATAGTGTGTGATTTACCCCCTGAAGGAAACGAGAAGCATTTTAGATAAATGACATCATAGACCCCCAGGGGCCAATGTGGTTGTGTGGTGTCTAAATCTATCAATTGACATTATTTATCCTTACCTGCGTGCCTCCTGCTGACAACACATTTCAATGTTTCACCTCCCTGCATCTACTGTACTTTATTTTCCTGGAGGCTGTAAATGGCTCATGACTTCCTCATTATCAGGGTTGTGCTTGATTTTATTTTCCAACTGTAAATAATGGAAATGGTCATGTATTTCCAGTACATTTTTGGAATTTATTGTTGTGTGTGTTTCCAAATATTATGCATGAAGGGTGGCAAATTAGTAGAGAACGGAACCATGTGGAGGTTATTGAGAATACATGGCTGGAGAAAACGTAACCTGTGGAGTTTACCACAGAATCCAGTTAGATAGTTCCATCCGTTTTTGGATACCTTCATTCCTTAACAGTAGTTTTTTTTTTTTTTTACACGAGGTTCAGGTCTTTATGGGTTCATGCCTTTCTTTTAGATAAGCGTGATGGAGTGAATGATGATGGATAGATGCATTTAGTGCCTTGTTTTTGCATTTGTTTAGGAATGACGCTTTGAGTACTTTAGCGCTCGCTCACATGTGAGATCGAGGGACCCGGTTTGGGTTTGAGCTGCACTTTTACTGCCTTCCACCAATAACCCCTTTAGCTGCAGATGGGTTGTACACATGCCGCGGCCGCAGTGCTTTTGCACATCCCTCTTCAGAGATCAAAGTACATATGAACGACGCCTAACTGAAGACATTTGGCTTGCAAAAGCATTTTGTATCATAAAAAAATACTTCTTTACTTGTATTTCTATAAAACATTGCCCCCTTTTTTAAACTTAGAAAGCAATAACCAAAAATAGTGTTTGTTGTGAAACGCCCACACTTTACACACTTTCATATATCTGTGTTAACATAAATTATTATCAATCAGTACCACGCTCACAATATATTATTTATAAATGTATTTTGAAGCGCGGCACTGATAATAATCGCCCCACTTTTTTAAATGTATTTTTCATCCAAGTACAACTTATTTTCTGCAGCTTTTTTTGCAGCCACTTCCTGTGTACGTGCATGCAATTAGACAATGGAGATTTTCCTGTTGATGAACAGGAGATCTTGCGTGTGTATTTTTTTTAAAATTTATTTTATTTATTTCAGGTACTTGTATAGCGCGGTCAATTTACGCAGCGCTTTTCATATATATTGTACATTCACATCAGTCCTTGCCCTCAAGGAGCTTACAACCTAAGGTCCCTAACACACATTCATACATATTAGGGCCAATTTAGACAGAATACGGTTAACCTACCAGCGTGTCTTTAGAGTGTGGGAGGAAACCGGAGTACCCGGAGGAAACCCACACAGGCACAGGGAGAACATGCAAACTCCAGGCAGATGGTGTCGTGGTCGGGATTCAAACCAGTGACCCTATTGCTGCTAGGTGAAAGTGCTAACCACTACTTTTGTTTAAGGGCAATTGTGTCCTCCACTGGAAGCTTTTGTGTTTATGGTGACAACATAAGAGCATAATTGTGAGACAGGGACAGAGTGTTGTCACCGTATAACAGAAAGTGCCTAGACAGGGGTCTACATGGCAAGATCACTTGTGTATTATTTTATTGAAATAAATGATTTAAACATATTGAAAATGACTTTAACATTAACATGTCACAGGATGTATTCTGTTGCCCCAGTGCATTTCCTTTATCTTTCTACCAGTACGATCATACTGCTTGAAATGTATTGGATTACTTGGAGTTTGGTGTTGCAGCTGCCTAGTGCCTGAATACTCCCTAAGTCTGAATTTCTTTGTCATTTTAAAGCTGTGAGTCACACTGCATTGCGTTCCTAATTCCCTCCTACATGTAAATGAAAAGAGGTCATTATCAAATAAACCAGTCGGAGTCATAAAGCGGGAGCCATAAAAGAGAACACTACCCAGAGATGTAAAGATAAGTGGGCTAAGTGGGTAATAATCAGGCCTTTCAGCAAGAAGCTATGGTAGGCCATTTGGGACCATAAACCTCCCTCAGTGCATGGACAGGTCTCCTAAAGCTGACAAATGCTCTTAATTGATTTGCCCAAGTTATATAATTAGCTGCACAAAGAAAATGCAGACATTCCTAGTATGGGGTGGGTTTAATGTTCACAGAGAAAATAGATACTAGAAACATAACCGGAAACACATAGGGCTGCTAATAGATTATGTACAAAAGCTGCATGACTATGACGCACCATTAAGAGGACCTGTCATCCTGACTTGCAGCAAAAATTGAATCTTGTGTCTTGACAGGCAACAAGAAAAAATGGGCTCTCTTCACAAGTGTGTACATATCCAGTTGATAGATAGATAGATAGATAGATAGATAGATAGATAGATAGATAGATAGATAGATAGATAGATAGATAGATAGATAGATAGATAGATAGATAGATAGATAGATAGATAGATAGATAGATAAATAGATATCCTTAAAGTATGGCAAAACATTTTTTTTTTTTTGCATCAGGTTTTTATTGTGGTCTGTGTCGCCATTAGAGAGATTCACTCTCTGTTTGTCTTATTTACTATTATGATCGAGAGTGAGACATCTCAAAGTGTCAGTTGTCGCCAAAACAGGAATAGAGGGAGCATTTTCTAATGAGAACATCAGTTCTGGTGACCCTAGTGACAACCAGGGATCCCCTCACTTTGTAGGGATGTCCTCTCACTTCTTGTATTGCCTATTGGGCAGGAAGCAAAGGGAAATCTTCTCAATGAGACACAGCAAACAAAGACAGGGGTTATAACCCACCATTACTCTATTTAAAAAAAAAAAAAAAATTTCTCTTGTTTCTAATTCACAAAAAAGCATGCAAATGCCATGGGTTGTAGGTATAATCATTTTCTGAACTTTGATCTGTTTTATTCTTGGTAACAGATAAAAATCAAAGCAAACACACACTATATTAAACTATATGTTGAAAATGCACGTAAAAGTATGCATTCCTAGTCCTGAGGAAGCAGATTTCAGTCACAAAATGTGTCATTATGGGTTGGGTTTATAGACAATGTATATTGTTTATGGCATACCTAATATGGTTGTCACAACATGTACAGGGGCTTTGTGTATATATAACCTAATTAACTTTTTATAGATTATTACCCTGGTTTAGTTTTGTGATTTGTCAACCGCTTCAATACCAGGCACTTTTACCCCCTTCCTGCCCTGGCCAATTTTCAGCTTTCAGCGCTGTCGCACTTTAAATGACAATTGCACGGTCATGCAACACTGTACTCAAACAAAATTTTTATCATTTTTTTTTCAACAGATAGAGCTTTCTTTTTCTGGTTTTTAATCCTCACTGGGCTTTTTTTTTTTTTTTTTTGCTAAACAAATGGAAAGGACAGAACATTTTGAAAAAACAAAGTTTTTCTTTGTTTCTGTTATAAAATTTTGTGAATAGATAATTTTTCTCCTTCACTGATGGGCACTGATGAGGCTACACTGATGGGCACTGATAGGCTGCACTGATGAGGACTCACTAACATGCAGCACTTATTGGCACTGATAGGCAGTACTTATGGGCAATGATAGGCAGCATTGATGGGCAATGATGGGCAGTGCTGAGGAGAAGGCACTGATTGGTATCACGATGGGCTCTGATTGACATCACTGGTGGGCACTGATAGGCATCACTGATGGGGCTGCACTGATAATCAGGGCACTGATTATCAGTGCAGATGTCCCCACTGTGGAAATCCACTTATCTGCTCTCTTCTGACTGAATGGTACTGGTTAACGGAACTGGTTAATAACACTGTTGCATTTCTATACTGTAATTTGTCTTCTGTGTGCTGTTTTTTTTCACCATTTGCACAAAGATATGCATTCACGTAAAAATCCATTCACACCTTTACATTCTACGAACACCTGAAAAATGTGCATCATGCTTGCAGTGCCATTATTTCCTAATGCCACCCCCAAATGCAGGTAGCAACTGCGAATTTTGTTGTGTAAAAATGCACAAGGCTCACTTCCACAACAAGGTTCAGGAGCTACTTTGTCATGCGTAGGGCAGCCTATTTGAATGAATAGGCTGCCCTATGCTGTTGTACAACAAACATGCAAAAGAAGCACACAAAAAAGAAAAACGCAACACGCAGATGTAAATGAAGCCTAAATGGTCCCAAATTGTTCAGATTCAAATAATATGTTAGATATTCCTGTTACGTTGAATGTTGTAGAAATAACGCCGATGGGTAATTGTAAGCCTTACACCATAGTGAACTGAGCAATCACAGGCTGTAAATAAGTAACTTGCATTCTTATTTTTTCTTAGAATTGGTCCCCCCTCCTACCCCACACATGCACTCATACCCCCCCTCTCTTGTACCAATGGGCAGGATCTGGGCCTACAGCCAACTCTGCATACCATTCATAGTTCAGGCAGGTATGTTCCAACAGTATTAGTCAGTTGTGTTCGCCTGCTCCAGGTGTAGTATTTCTATACCTGGGAGGCATGAAAGGCGGAATGCTTTTTGCAAAGGACAAATAATGGGATAGTTGTTGGCACTGTCACAATATTCCTCCTAGCCTGTAGGGCTCTTTTTTTTTTTCTTCACTGTGAATTCATGATAAGGTTTGTGTTCAGGAAATAGAGGCTTAGGCCTGCTTATGTGTGACTAAACCATTTGTACTTCATGTATCCAAAGTGCCTGTAGCTGTTAATGCTGTTACAATTACGATGATCTTTTTAAACTGATCGATTATTTAAAGCTGATATCTAGTGATTTAAAAAAAAAACAAAACTGTACATACAATGAATAAAGAGTGTCCCAGGTGCTGGTGGCTGCTGAGTTCAGTTGAAATCTGAAGTCCTTTGCCCCCCGATACCCTGCAGTGGTGATCTTCCAGTGCTCAAGGGATTAATATGAGTGGCTGCACCTGTGACAGGCACTTCAAGTGCCAGCTATGCCCTAAGCCTTCCCATCGGTGCCCACAATGAAAAGTACGGAAGTTGGAAGGCTTTTTGTTGTGGGTACTAATAGTATGGCGTCTTTGAATGGAGCAGGGGGGGCAGGCATAGTTGTCACTTGACCAGTGCCTGTCATAGGTGCAACCGCTGATATCAACCCCTGTAGCACTGGAAGACCACTGTGGTGGGGTATCTGGGGACATAGGACATTGGATTTCAACCGAATACAGCACCCACCAGCACATATAACACATACTTTATGGCTTTATTTGTGGTAGATACTGTCCCTTGTGCTGTTTTTTTGTTATTCACTAAAACTTCAGCTTTAAAAATAGTAATACTTTGTTGTACCTACTGGAAAGCTCAGTTCAGTTTTATCTGCCAGCAGTCTGGCATTGACAATACCTAAAGTAGATTTCTAGAAAGGAGGGAGGATTCATCCCAATGGGCACTGTATGTTTTTAGAGGTGAGCCCCCATCCCAATTTTTTCCAAACACAAGCACCCCCTATCGGAGTGCAATTCCTCTAACGGGACTTTTTACACGGGGTTACCTCTAATAAAGTACTTTCTACTTTATTAGAGGTAACCCCGTGAAAAAAGTCCCGTTAGAGGAATTGCACTCCGATAGGGGGTGCTTGTGTTTGGTTAAAGTAGATTTCTGACCTGTTGTGATAGGTTACAACACCTCATTGCCTTGTTTGTGATAAGCTTCTTTGCTGCCCATTGGTACCAGTTTAGCTTTGTTTTTCTTGCTATGCTTTCAATGAAAAAAGATGGAGTCATTGAGTCAATCACCAATATACAGTAACTAGTGCTAGACAGTAGCCCACTTTGATAATATTGGTTTAGCAAATAGAATGGCTGCTAGTGTAGAATGCATGCAGCAGACGTTCCTAAACTTTATTATATCCTTGGCTTAAGCATTTGTATTATATTTAAGAACCATCTTCAAGTAAAGAGTTCCTAAAATGTAAATTTGTATTCCAAATTCTCTTCAGGATTCTCTTGACTTGGATGTAATTAAGGTGGTTGTAAACCTAAAAAACAAAAAAACACATTAAAGCTGTCCTAATAACTTTTATCTTCTCTCTGTACCCTTTGATTTTTAAATTAGGCTTCCCTCTAAAAGAAAGTGATTATTGATCCTTCTGTTCATTAGGACTTATTCCTTTTCAGCAGCAACAATTCCCAGCCTTAAAGAGTCTCTGCAGTGTTGCCACTGCAATGCACATGTTTCCTTTCCAGTAGAGCTGCACGATTAATATGTAAAGAATCGAGATTGCGATTCTACCCCCCCTCCCGATCTTAAGGCAGCATTTTCCCGATTCAGTGCAGAGCTGTTCTCTGCTCACAGCTGTCCAAAAAAAAAAAAAAAACCTGAACCCCCCCCCAAACCTTATATAATTATTATTATTTTTTTTAGCAGAAACCCTAAAGAATAAAATGGCGGTTGTTGCAATATTTTATGTCACACTGTATTTGTGCAGCTGCCTTTCAAAATCAATTTTATTAAAATAAAAATTTACTTAATGAATTAGAAAAAAACTAAACAGTAAACTTAGCCCGATTTTTTTGTATAATGTGAAAGATGATGTTACGCCGTGAGAATCGTGATCTTTATTCTAAGCAAAAAAAAAATATGATTCTCAAATTGGCCAGAATCGTGCAGCTCTACTTTCCAGTAACCCGTACAGTATATTCCTTACTAGACATGGCTTTCTTCTTAGGTCTATAAGCTTTCCTCTAAAGGAAGTTGCCTGTTGATCCAGCTGTTTAGTAGGACTTCCTCTTTTTCGGTGGCAACAATCTGCCTGCTCAAAAAGTATCTGCAGCGTTGCCACCACAGTGCACTTGCTTCCCTTCTAGTAAGTTGTGTATTACCGTATATACTTGAGTATAAGTCAAGTTTTTCAGCTCATTTTTTTGTGCTGAAAGTGCCCCCCTCGACTTATACTCGAGTCAAGCACTTTTCTGCAGCAAAAATTTTTATTTTCCGAACCGATTTTGGGGCCCCGTATCTCAGGGCCACTTGGTGCTAGGAACCCCAAATTTGGTATACAAACCCAGTGGAACTGGTGCCATAACATATCTAAAGCTGGGGTTCTTAGCACCACGTAGACCCGAGATACGGGGCCCAAGTAGGTTCGGAAAATGTCATTCTCTGCTGCAGAAAAGTGCTCGACATTTTCTGAACCGATTTTGGGGCCCCGTATCTCAGGGCCACTTAGGGCTAGGAACCCCAAATTTGGTATGCAAACCCAGTGGAACTGGTGCCATAACATATCCAAAGCTGGGGTTCTTAGCACTACGTAGCCCCGAGATACGGCACCCCAAAATAGGTTCGGAAAATGTCATTCTCTGCTGCAGAAAAGTGCTTGACATTTTCTGAACCGATTTTGGGGCCCCGTATCTCAGGGCCACGTAGTGCTAGAAACCCCAGCTTTGGATATTTTATGGTGCTAGTTCCACTGGGTTTGCACACCAAATTTGGGGTTCCTAGCACTAAGTGGCCCCGAGATACGGGGCCCCATAATTGGTCAACTGTGTCCATCTGCAGCAATGTCATTTTGGGACCCTTTGGGTTCAGAGACCCCAAATTTTGGCTGCGCCTAGGGGGCATCTAGGGGGCATCTAGGAACCCTTAACTACCGAGTTTGAAGTTTGAGGGACCTATGGCTGCAAATGGGCACAGTGAGGCATGCAAATGGGCACAGTGAGGCTGCAAATGGGCATTGTTGACCCCCTTTTCCACTTACAGTAGCTGTGCATTTCTCACCCTCGTCTTATACTCGGGTCAATAAGTTTTTCCCATTTTTTTGTGGTAAATTAGGGCCTCGACTTATACTCGGAACGACTTATACTCGAGTATATACGGTACTTAACACAATGTAACAAATGCTTTAACTGATTGTGCACTCCACTCTGAATGGCCTGACTTGCTGCAGGTTAGCCTAGCCCCCATAAAGAGTGTTGCTGGCCTGTATGTAAAAAAAACACAGTAATGTGATCAAGGAAATAAAGATAAAAACTAGTTAGCGATATTTTTTTTAAGTGTTTGCTTTCAATCAATCCTTGGCTGTATGTCCTATGCATTCAAGGTGGGACAAATATCTGGTTGAAGTAATTCGTTGGGTGTACATTTCTTATATCTTTGCATTTAGAGCAAAAGTTGAATATATTGTATGGACTTAAAAGAGAACCCTAGCCAAAACCTTTTCTTTGGGGGAATTTGCTTTTAATTGGTGGTGACTGTTTACCTTGGGGAAGAGAATTTTACATTTTTTTGATAGGAAAGGGTTTAGAGGTAACATTTCCCAGTGGGGATGCTTGTTTCAATGACAAAGCAGAGAGTTTCCCTCACCTTGGGAAGTTTCCTTCTTAATTTTAAATGTCCCCAAAGCGGTACAGACAGTGATAAAAACCTGACAGTGGGTTTTTCCCTTTCTGTACACAACTAATAAACATTTTAGCTGAAGCCAATAGGTATGGTCCATTTTCCCAGACCACAATTCTCTTCTAGCTGCTTTAACTTTTTTACACTCGAAGTTTTGTTTTATTTGAATTATTTTCCTGCTCCGATGTTTGTACGTCTCACTTACACCGAAAAATTTTCATCTCTATTTTGATTTATCGTGGTGAGATTGTGCAGGAACAACCTTTAATCAACGCTTCTATAATTCACGAATCCTGTATAAACCTTGAAGTAGCTGAACACACTGTCTAGATGAATCACTTCCTCTGAGAACATAGGCTCTCCCCATAAGCATCGTGGTCAGGGGGCCTGGTACCACACCAACTGCTCCATGATCACAGAGCCTTTCAGGAGGGATTAACAAAGCTGTGCCCGGGAGGAATCTCAGCTATGTGTTTCCTTAGAAACTTCTAACATAAGTCCGAGTCTTTCTCACAAAGATACAGCTTCTTGCTACATTCAATAGTGGTATTAATCACCGTGCAAGAAAATGTTCTTTACCCTGAAGCCAAAGTGGTTTAGAAATGTAGGACTCCGTTTAGGTATAAACTGTATAACATGTACTCTTTGTGAGAAAATGCTCCTTTACCACAGTATTGCCAGCTACACAGTGGGTGGCATTTTAAAATCAGTTACTCACCTATGATACCTCCCAGAAGATTTTTCCATGCTAAATGATTTCATGACATCGTGTAAAATAAAATGCCATTTTTATAGGTAAAATGTAACCATATGTGGCGTGTGTGTGTGTGTATGTATGTGTGTGTGTGTGTGTGTGTGTGTAATACGTATGTATGTATGTATGTGTATATATAATATATATATATATATATATATATATATATATATATATATATATATAGTATTGGGATGCCTGCCTTTACACGAACATGAACTTAGTCCGTAGGGTTCAATATTGAGTTGGCCCACCCTTTGCAGCTATAACAGCTTCAACTCTTCTGGGAAGGCTGTTTTTAAGGAGTGTGTCTATGGGAATGTTTGACCATTCTGGACGAAAAGGCCTGGCTCCCAGTCTCCGCTCTAATTCATCCCAAAGATGTTCTATCGGGTTGAGGTCAGGACAGGTTCCTGCAGCCTAAACTCAGGTCAGGACCCTCCTCCACCCCAAACTCGCTCATCCATGTCTTTATGGACCTTGCTTTGTGCACAGGTCCAAATCATTTGGTGGAGGGGGGGGGGTTATGCTGTGGGGTTGTTTTTCAGGGGTTGGGCTTGGCCCCTTAGTTCCAGGGAAGGGAACTCCTAAGGCTTCAGCATACCAAGACATTTTGGACCATTTCATGCTCCCAACTTTGGGGGGACCATTTGGGAAAGCCCTCTTCCAACATGATTGCGCACCAGTTCACAGTCCCGTGGAGCCTGTTGGCAGACATTTCTTGTTCTTCATGTAATCAAATTGTATTGTGACAGTTTTCAGTAATTTGGTCATATTCAAAGTAGAATGTACTGTGTCCACATAGTGTGTTATAGAACTGGCTATGATTGTGTCACTTGGTCATGATGTGGGAAGTCTTCTTTCTATGTGTTTATAAAGTGTAGTAGTATATCCAATGGCTGAGTCATATTGTGATTGTGGTGGGCTAATAATGTATCATGATCGTGTCCAGTAATGTGGCTACTGTATGCTATCATCTGCACATTTAGGGGGTTATAGTCGCGGTGTTCTCTGTATCTATAGGGGTTTCAGAATCTGTAGCAGTCTGGTTTGGGGTTAAAAACCTGTATTGCGATTTTTCTTTTGCGCCCATGATATGCTTGATAAATGTAATGTTCCATAAAGGTGAAGATGATAATAGATTGGTATTATGATCATACCCAGAGTCTGCGAAGTTCAGTTTTATGTGAAAAACAATGACGTTTTTGCATTACTTGGAAGGGACTACTTTTACCCTTCTCATGTGATTTCATTTTAATCGGCTTATGGAAATAAAAAAGTTCTGTATGCAGAGAGAAGAGTATCTTTTAGGAGTCCTGTGGGAACGAAATGCACAAACAACTTTGACACAGCACATACGCAGATTGTTGTTATCGCCGGCTAGTTCTCATTAAAACCATATATATTTTCTTCTTTTTTTTTTTTTTTTTTTAATGCTTCAATGCCTTCTAAAGGAAGGCAGAAAAAAGCTGATGCTTGTATGAGGGCTCCTGCTGGGACAATCTGCAATTTGCTTGTTTGTGTTTTTCCCAATGATCAGTCAGTTATCAGGCATAACAGACTTTGTTACTGCATGTAGTTCTTTAGATCTACTCAAATGCTGTTATCGCCATATGCTCCCACACATTTGGTCAATGTAGGCTATACAAGTATTCCATCTCAACTCAAGGTTTCTATGTTTCAGCAAACCTGTCATCATTCTGTATGTTTATTTTATTACTACTTTTATCTTCTACTGGAAGGGTATAATATAGGCATTTCCCATAGCAGTCATGCCTCCCCATGGCCTCTCATTGACCTTAATACATTTCAGCATTAATCACAATTTAAATACCCTTTTTCTTCTAAAGAAAAGACCAAGACCACTGCACGCCGATGACGTATCCAGCATAAGTCTTTATTTCAGATCTTGGCTTTGGTTCCCACCCAAAGACTTCCCACTCTTTTTCCTTGTTTAATTATGCGGTCCCATAAGCACAAAGCTGTGGCCCCTCTGTGCAATATGCAACACAGACAGCGAGGCTGATTTCCATAGAGCAGTGACATCACCTGTTCGTATCCACTGCTCCGAGTGTTGTCGGAGGTGGAGAGACTTCCCTCCCACACATTACAGACCTTTTGTGGTCACTTCACCGCATAGGAAAGCATAAAAAGGTATTAAAGTTGTGATTTATGCTAAAATGTATGAAGGTTGGGGGAATGAATTGGCATTGGGGAAGCAGCATTTAAAAGGAGGGGTATGGTATAGCCTACATTTCTACTTTAAAGGCTTGTACTCCACCTCTCTGCCTGCAGAGTGAAGAGAAGTCCTGTGTAAAAGTCTGATGTGGTCGGAGCATACACAGTGTGGCAGAATGGCACGGCTGGGTGAAACAACTTTGCCTTACGTCGCTTCGCCTTTTGGCCACTAGGGGCGCACCCGCAGCATGTGCCCAGAGCCGATGTGAGTGCCCAGCGGGCGCGATGACCGCCAGGCACCTGCAATCGCTCCTGACAGAGCGAGAACTGGGATCTGTGTGTGTAAACGTCTGTGTGTACTAAGTATGGACACCGATCTCTCTCTTCCCCTAGTCAGTTCCATCCCCCCTACAGTTAGAACACACCTAGAGGACACAGTTAACCCCTTGATCGCTCCCTAGTGCCAGTGACATTTATACAGTAATCAGTGCTTTCTTATAGGACTGATCGCTGTATAATTGTCAATGGCCCCAAAAATTGTGTCAAGTGTCCAATTTGTCCGCCACAATATCGCAGTCCCGATAAAAATTGCTGATCGCTGCCATTACTAAAAACGGAGAGGCTGCAGTTACATTGTGTGAGAGCTGATTGTAGGAAAGGGACACCCCCCCCCCCCTTTACATAGGCAGAGGAACTAAATTTTAGCTCATGTTATCCTACAGCTTTGGAGAGAGACAAGTAAACACCACAAAATTACACAAAATTACACATTTTGTCATGTTACAAAAAAAACCCCCAAAAAAACATAAATGTATTTTATTTTGATTTTATGTGATTGACCAACAACAAAGTGGCACATAATTGTGAAGTGGAAGGGAAATGATAAATGGTTTATACATTTTTTTTTACAAATAAATATCTGAAAAGTGTGGCGTGCATTTGTATTCAGCCCCCTTTACTCTGATACCCCTAACTAAAATCTAGTGGAACCAATTGCCTTCAGAAGTAACCTAATTAGTAAATGGAATCCACAGCTGTTCTGTGAAGCCCTCAGAGGTTTGTTAGAGAACCTTAGTGAACAAACAGCATCATGAAGGAAGGAAAGGAATGTAACAGACAGTTCATGGATAAAGTTGTGGATACGTTTAAAGCAGGTCAGGTTATAAAAAAATATCCCAAGCTTTGAACATCTCACGGAGCACTGTTCAATCCATCATCCGAAAATGGAAAGAGTATGACACAACTGCAAACCTACCAAGACATGACCGTCCACATAAACTGACAAGCCGGGCAAGGAGAGCATTAATCAGAGAAGCAGCCAAGAGGCCCATGGTAACTCTGGAGGAGCTGCAGAGATCCACAGCTCAGGTGGGAGAATCTGTCCACAGGACAACTATTAGTCATGCACTCCACAAATCTGATCTTTATGGAATAGTGGCAAGAAGGAAGCCATTGTTAACCTCCCTGGCGGTTTTCCCGAGTGTGGCTCGGGGTTAAATTTCAGTACCATTAGCGGTAACCCTGAGCCACACTTGGGATTGCATCTCAGGATCCTGGTGCGGTATACTCACCTTGTCTCCAGGATTCTGCAATGTCCCCCCACTGTGTCCACAGGCTGTGTCCTCCACCTGAAGCCCCTGTGTGCCGGACTCCGTTCCCTGCGAGTCACGACGCACAGGACGGAGCCCGGCAGCAAATTAAAAGAAAATGTAAAAATCATAATACATACAATACACTGTAATTATTTCACATCCCTTTTGTCCCCAGTGCTTTGTCCAGTAACCTGCATGCAGTTTTATATTATATATCTGTTCTTTCTGCCTGGAAACTGGAGATTGTCCATAGCAACCAAAAAGTGTCCCTTTAGGTCAAAAGTGGTTTTAGACCAGCTAGAAAACAGCGCTAGTAAATTAGAATCACTCGCAAAATTGAGTGATAGTGAAACGTGGGGAAATTCATTTTATTATCATTATATTATTATTTTTTATAATTATTTATATTTATTTATTATATTATAATTTATGATTTTGTGTTTCAAACTTTATCATACCTGGGATGTCTACTAGACTCTTGTTTGGACAGATTTAAGTGTGTTATTGCTAAGAATTACAGGCCTACAATATAAAACGCCAAATTTCTATGCAAAATAATTGTACCGCTTTGAGATGCAAAAATCTGACATAATCATACCGCCAGGGAGGTTAAAAGAAAGCCATAAGAAGTCCCATATGCAGTTTTCGAGAAGCCATGTGGGGGACACAGCAAACATGGAGAAGAAGGTGCTCTGGTCAGATGAGAACAAAATTTAACTTTTTGGCCTAAAAGCAAAACTCTATGTGTGGCAGAAAACTAACCCTGCACATCACCCTGAAGACACCATCCCCACCGTGAAACATGGTGGTGGTAGCATCATGTTGTGGGGATGCTTTTCTTCAGCAGGGACAGGAAAGCTGGTCAGAGTTGATGGGAAGATGGATGGAGCCAAATACAATCTTGGAAGAAAACCTGTTATGCAGCGTACACAGGACCGGACTTTCCATCAGAATAGACTCCCGACGGTCTTTCCGACGGAGTTCCGCTGAAACAGACTTGCCTACACACGATCACACCAAAGTCTGATCGTTTAGAACGCGATGATGTACGACGGGACTAGAAAAAGGAAATTCAATAGCCAGTAGCCAATGGCTGCTCTTGCGTCGTTTTTGGTCAGTCGGAATAGCATACAGACGAGCGGTTTTCCAGATAGGAACTGATTCTGTCAGAAAGATTTTAAACTTGTTCTATTTCTAGGTCCGTCAGAATTTTAGAAAGAAAAAGTCAGATGAAGCCCACACACGATCGGAATGTCCGATGGAATGATTCCGTCGGACCTTTTCTGCCGGAAAGTCGTGTGTACACGGCATTAGAGTCTGCAAAAGACTTGAGACTTCGGAGGAGGTTCACCTACCAGCAGGACAACGACCCTAAACATACAGCCAGAGCTACAATGGAATGGTTTAGATCAATGCATATTAATGTGTTAGAATGGCCCAGTCAAAGTCCAGACCTAAATCCTATTGAGAATCTGTGGCAAGACTTGAAAATTGCTGTTCACAGACACTCTCCATCCAATCTGACAGAGCTTGAACTATTTTGCAAAGAAGAATTGGGAAAAATGTCACTCTCTAGATGTGCAAAGCTGGTAAAGACATCCCCAAAAAGACTTGCAGCTGTAATTGCAGCGAAAGGCGGTTCTACAAAGTATTGACTT
Source organism: Lithobates clamitans (assembly GCA_037952925.1). Classification (NCBI taxonomy): domain Eukaryota; kingdom Metazoa; phylum Chordata; class Amphibia; order Anura; family Ranidae; genus Lithobates; species Lithobates clamitans. The sequence goes on along the minus strand of JBBGZY010000053.1, from coordinate 7,605,070 downwards.
GGGGGGGGATGAATACAAATGTACCCCACACTTTTTAGATATTTATTTACATTTTGAAAACCATTTATGACTTTCCTTCCACTTCACAATTATTTGCCACTTTGTGTTGGTCTGTCACATAAAATCCCAATAAGATACATTTACGTTTTTGGTTGTAACATGACAAAATGTGGAAAATTTCAAAGGGTATGAATACTTTTTTAAGGCACTGTATATGTGCTTAGTTCAGATTTCATGACTGGTGTTTACCACCACTCTAATGCCCCGTACACACGGTCGGAGTTTCCGATGGAAAATGTGTGATAGGACTTTGTTGTCGGAAATTCCGACCGCGTGTAGGCTCCATCACACATTTTCCATCGGAATTTCCGACACACAAAGTTTGAGAGCAGGCTATAAAATTTTCCGACAACAAAATCCGTTGTCGGAATTTCCGATCGTGTGTACACAAATCCGATGCACAAAGTGCCACGCATGCTCAGAATAAATGAAGAGACGAAAGCTATTGGCTACTGCCCCGTTTATAGTCCCCGACGTACGTGTTTTACGTCACCGCGTTCAGAACGATCAGATTTTCCGACAACTTTGTGTGACCGTGTGTATGCAAGATAAGTTTGAGCCAACATCCGTCGGAAAAAATCCATGGATTTTGTTGTCGGAATGTCCGATCAATGTCCGACCGTGTGTACGGGGCATAAGACAGAGATTGATGTCCATAACAGACATTTAAATCGATGTCTGATGTTTTTTTGTTTTTTTTTGTTTAGGATTTCTATCATTGCTACTGACCAGTGCTATAGGTGTGGTTGGTCTGTTGTTGAATATATAGCTTCCAGCAAAGCATGTTGGGTTATTTTGTTTCACTTGATGGTGATGGTCTGTGTTCTCTTTCTGTCTTATTCGCCATTTACAATTTAGGTTGTGTTGCAGTATGGATATACAGCTAGGGCAGTCTGAGCCATGCTCTCTGTTTTTCACATTGTCATATTATAAGTCAACATGTCCTATCGCCAAGGAGCTGGCCGCTGATTTGTGAATAGTGCTTTTCTAAGTTGAAGTATATCCTAAATCCCAGATGTTATTCGTGTGCCTGTAAGCTGCAGTTTGCCACTCCACTTGTAGCTTATAATCAAGTTCTATTTCTCCAATATTGTTTGATTGAATAACCCACTTTAACCTAAAACTAAACAAAAACTGCAGATGGCGCGGGGAAGGGTTGGAACTGTCCGACTTTCATTATTGTTCCTGGTGGGAAATTTCTGTTCATTATTCCCGTGACATTGAATTTTCTTGAATAACCAAATGAGTGTGACTGCAGCAATATTTTTAAACACCCATATTAACAATAAGGCCAATGAACTTCAGTACAGTTGCAAAACTTTCTAGATAAGATTAGGATTAGCAAACATAATACAATACAGGATTTATAAATTCTGTTGAGTCTTGTGATCTAGCAGCCCTGCCACATAGCACAGCCAAGTCCTGCACTCAGCAGGACACTCGTTTACAGTTAAACAATACGGCTTGTCTGCACTTCACCCCAGCCTACGACTGGATAAAGATGGCTTAGTAGTTCAAAGGAAAAGATTTCTCCCCTCTGCTCTTCCCTTCATTGTGAGTGAGTGGATCGTTGGTTGGATAAGGCCTGGTACACACTATCAGTTTTATTTTTTTGTTCAACCCAGTGGGCTGAAAAAAAACAAAACAACGAGGAGCTCAGTAGGAGCTCGCTGTACTAACTATCCAAAATTAGGACAGCAATCTCTCCGCTGAAGTATTGTGTTCTGATGGGGTGACTGCCCCCCCCCCCCCACCACCACCACCACCAGAACACACTGGTCAGTGCTCACAGCCATTGGCTGCCAGCGCTGATTGGATGCCAGTTTTTCAGCATGCCCATTCAACAGAAGCTGGCTGTTCGGACAGGCTGGTGTACACACAGGCTGAATGTTGGCCGATCCGGTCTGTTGAACTGGCCAACATTCAGCCCGTGTGTACCAGGGTTTAGAGTGCTGCCCCCTCCCTCTTCGACTTAGAAAGACCCATTCCAATGTTCCAGTCACTATAATTGAAATCAAAGGTAAACTTCTGGCAAAACAAAAATATATAGTCAAATAGTCAGAGGATATAATCCCACTTTTTGTGTGCACCAAATGTTACCTTGTAAAATTAATGGTGACATCATCACTGTGCTTTACATAGTCTGCACAAAAGGTCAGAGCTGGGGGAGTGGCCCAGCAGGCTCCACCCACTACCTGCAGAAAGTTACAAAAAGGGGCGGATGCAAGACCAGCCCATCTGCACAAGGAGAGAGAGCAGCAGTGACTGGTCTTTATTGCAGGAAGATCCTACACAGAGGCAACAGGTCGCACTGGATTACTACACAGATCTGGAAGAAATTCCCACATCACATCAGGATTCAAGGAAGAATACACATGACTCTTGTATTATTACAACATTTTCTAATCCTGGAGTTCAGCTTCAAAGCTTTAGATGCCTTTTTTGGGGTTTTGGATAGAGAAGGAAATAGTTGTAACTCATGTCAATCTTTACTGTTTTTAGTTCTTGTGAGAACTGTAGTTCAGGGCCAATCATTGGCAGGTAATCGCTCCATAAAGAGAGCTGCCCCGATTAACTGCGGAAGCTGTTAGCCTCCTATTGCTTTCAGTGGGGCTTCCATCGCCAGGCTTGGTCTCCTGCATGTAATCGCTAACCTCCCCATTTGCAGGTATGATTGGGATCAAAGAGGGTGATTCTTCCCAGTGGGGACACAGACAGCAATAAAACCCAGACAGGCGCTTCAAGCCCTTTGCTGTGCTATTCAAAACTATACTACATACACTATATTGTCAAAAAGTATTGGGGCGCCTGCCTTTACATGTTCATGAACTTTAATACCATTCCAGTCTTAGTCCGTAAGGTTCAATATTGAGTTGGCCCACCCTTTTCAGTTATAACAGCTTCAACTCTTCTGGTAAGGCTGTCCGCAGGATTTAGGAGGGTGTCTATGGGAATGTTTGATCAATCTTCCAGAAGAGGATTTGTGAGGTCAGGCACTGATGTTTGACGAAAAGGCCTGGCTCGCAGTCTCTGCTCTAAGTCATCCCTAAGGTGTTCTATCGGGTTGAAGTCAGGACTGTGCAGGCCAGTCAGGTTCCTCCATCCCAACCTCGCTCATCCATGACTTTATGGACCTTGCTTTGTGCAGTGGTCCAAATCATTTGGTGGAGGAGGGATTATAGTGTGGGGTGGTTTTTCAGGGGTTGGGATTGGCCCCTTAGTTCCAGTGATGGGAATTCTTAAGGTGTCAACATACCAAGACATTTTGGACAATTTCATGCTCCCAACTTTGTGGGAACAGTTTGGGGATGGTCCCTTCCTGTTCCAACATGACTGCACACCAGTGCACAAAGCAAGGTCCATAAAGACATGGATGAACGAGTTTGGGGTGGAGGAACTTGACTGGCCAGCACCTCAACCCAATAGAACACCTTTGGGATAAGTAGAGCGGAGACTGTGAGCCAGGTCTTCTTGTCCAACATCAGTATCTGACCTCACAAATGCTCTTCTGGAAGGATGGTCAAACCTTCCCATAGACACTCTCCTAAACCTCGTGGACAGCTTTCCCAGAAGATATTGAACCCTACGGACTAAGACTAGGATGCCATTAAAGTTCATGTGCGTGTAATGGCAGGTGTCCCCATACTTTTGACAATAGAGTGTATAATTTAATTGTAAATAAAAATAAATGTAATTATTTTATTTCACATGCTAATTGTTTTTTTGTTTTTTTTTAATCCTGTTCGCTTTGAATAAAAGCTCTTGGTTATCTTTATAATGTGAAGTATCATAGCGCTGCTCCGTTCATATATATATATATAACAAACAAACATTTTTGCTATGGATGATTGGCCTAACATTTGCAACGGCCACTGAATATGTATTTAGACCAGCCGCCAATAATATGGTGGGAGTTGTTGAAGAGCGGGGCCAGGGGAATAATGGATGGGGGGCTGTGTGTTTTGGGTAAGAAAGCGTCTCCCTCTGTGCCGAGGAAGAATGGAATCTTTGTTGTTGTGCAGATACGATGCAGAATAGTTGACCTGCGTTTGGAGTGTAACACTGTCCCTTCCTGTCTCTCGGAATCTTCTGTGTGCAGGGCTTCGCTGTCCATGACGCAGCCTGGCGCGGTGAGCCTTTCAGCACCGCCGAACTCGCCCTCGGCCTCCTTTCAGTCTCCCTTTGGCACCGAAAACATTTCCTCGTAGGGAACATCTTAATGTGCTTTTGAAAGCCCTTGGGAAAGGGGGCAGGGACGGGGCCTTCTTCACTGTAGCTAATGTGCTTGAAAGTTCCTCTTTTCTTATTTCCTTTTGTTGCATTTTATGGCCCTAACAAAACCCACCCGAGAGCTTACTCTGACAACATCTATTCAGGACGTTTCTGTGCACATAAGCTGTGACCTGCCTATAGAGACTTGGTGAATCACAGGCCATTTTAAGTTGCCCAGAGAACTCCAATGAGGGAAAAAAAAAGCAATACACTGAACATTTCTCATGCTCACCAAAGTTATAATTGTCGAAAAAAAAAATTGTTTTTCTTCTTTTGTGTGCACTCTGTATGAAAATAGCCTTTTGTGCATTTTTATACAGCACCCCACAGAGAATTCTTCACAGATAAATAAAAAAAAAAAAGGAAGATGCGTGAAGCAAAGCTGTAACGCTGGATGTTCTGCGCTCACTTTTTCTGTGACGTCTTCCGTTCCTGCTGTTTATTCTCTACAGTAAGCTGCGTTGTTCTTGTAACTGCAGTTCGAATGTATAGAACGGAACTCCAAACAGCGGCATAATTGCAATGTTTTATTCTGTGCTGGTGTTGTAACTGTACATTGATAATCAGGCCTGCCTGGGGCTAAGAGCAATACTTTTGATATAGTATTGATTTTCAGATTTAGGGAAGTGTATTGACTAGAGTTGTGTGTGCTGACAGCACCTGCTATTACCGTTATGACGGTAAAATTGACATTTTCAGTTACAGTAAAACCTTGGATTGCGAGCATAATTCGTTCCTGAACCATGCTTGTAATCCAAAGCACGTGTATATCAAAGTGAATTTCCCCATAGGAAATAATGAAAACTCAAATGATGCGTTCCACTACATTTACCGTATATACTTGAGTATAAGTCGAGTTTTCAGCTCATTTTTGTGTGCTGAAAGTACCCCCCCCCGGCTTATACTCGAGTCAAGAATATTTCTGCAGCACAAAATGACATGGTGTGGTAACCCAGTGGAACTAGCACTACAACATATCCAAAGTTCCTAGCATAAAGTGGCTCCGAGATACGGGGCCCCAAAGTCGGTTCGGAAAATGTCATTCTCTTCTGCAGAAAAGTGCTTGACATTTTCCAAACCAAATTTGGGGCCCAGTATCTCGGGGCCACTTGGTGCTAGGAACCCCAAATCTGGTGTGCAAACCCAGTGAAACCAGCACTACAACATATCCAAAGCTGGAGTTCCTAGCACCAAGTGGCCCTGAGATACGGGGCCCCAAAGTCAGTTTGGAAAATGTCATTCTCTGCTGCAGAAAAGTGCTTGACATTTTCCGAGCCGAATTTGGGGCCCCATATCTCGGAGCCACTTGCTTCTAGGAACCACAGTGCTATTTCCACTGGGTTTGCACACCAAATTTGGAGTTCCTAGTACCAAACGGCCCCGAGATACGGGGCCCCAAAGTTGGTCACCTGTGTCCATCTGCAGCAATGTCATTTCAGGACCCTTTGGGTCCAGAGACCCCAAATTTTGGCTGCAGCTAGGGACCCTTCACTACCGAGTTTGAAGTTCGGGTCCTGAAGCAGCTTTTATTTGACATCCTCAATCAAAGAATTTACTGGTAAATGAACTGATTTGTAAATGTACACTGTGCAGCAGGGACATTAGATGGTAAGCTCCTTTTGAGGGAGACCACATACATGTAAGTATGGGCAATAAATACATCTTTGGGGGTGGCATTTTCAGCTCAGTCAGGTCTCTCATGGGAGTCTATGGGAGATCTACCTGTCATCGTTATGACTGCAGCCCTATCCAATGAAAAAGCGGGGATGGGGAAGTGGGACTTTGAATCACATAGATAAAACATGTGAATGTATGTGTGTAGATACATGAATTGTATTGGAGATTTTACATGTACTGTAATTACCATTATGTACCTCGTTATCGCCATATCCAGTTTTTTATATATATTAAAATCTTATATTAGTATCTATGTGCTTCATTCAAAGTCCCACTTCCCCATCCCCGCCTTTTCATTAGATAGGGATGGAGGCACTGGACCTTACCAGGTCACCGCCTCATTCAAAGTCCCAAATTGTTTCTCTTCTATATTATGACTGCAGCAGTGGGTGATCCTTGCCTGCGGTGCACATGCATTGCAAACATAGTTCATTTTCCTCTGGGTATAAGGGAACAATCCTGAAACACTCACAGTTCTCTTCCAAGATTTCTGCTACCTGCACTTGCTCTTGCTCAGTATCATGTTAAACCCTTCAGTGCCTGATTGTTTTAAAGAGGAATTATCAGTTCTAAGATGCCTAAACTTTTATAACAATTCAATGATGATACTAAAAATCTAATAGTAGTTAAAGACCCCCCCCCCCTCCTGCAGGCAGAACACAATAGCGATGCGGGAGGCACCAGGTGTGTTGATGGGGGAATTGAGTGATTTTCTTTTCTTCTACCCTTGGTTCAGTCATCTATGGGCTGCTTGACTACTTCAGCCTCGGAAGGATTTACCCCCTTAATGACCAGGCATTTTTTTGCGATACAGCACTGCATCGCTTTAACTGACAATTGCGCGGCCGTGCGATGTTGTACCCAAATAAAATTGACGTCCTTTTCTTTTGGTGGTATTTGATCACCTCCTGCGTTTTTTATTTTTTACGCTATGAACAGGCCGACAATTTTGAAAAACCCAATACAGTAAAACCTTGGATTGCGAGCATAATTCGTTCCGAAAGCATGCTTGTAATCCAAAGCACTTGTATAGCAAAGCGAATTTCCCCGTAAGAAATAATGGAAACTCAAATGATTTGTTCCACAACCATTTATTCATAAGTCCTTCTGTTTATAGTCCATATAAAAAGATTATAGCAATGTGATAGGTTGTCTAACCATAAAATGTCCATCCACAAGGGGATTAGAAGCAAAATCCAGCAGGAGCTTCAGAGTATAAAAGAGAAGAGAGGCGCCTGTAAGTGTAGCAATATGGTTACATTTAATGAAGGTACAACATTTAGCAACTCACATGGTTGATGATTAAAAGAGGCACATCTAAGTATGCAGGCATCCGGGGTAAAGCTGTCCACATAGACCGTCCTCTGCACCGCCGGCTCTCACCGTCAGTCTGCAATCGTGACAGGGAAGACTACCCTGCAGAACCGCTCGTTGATGGCAGTGAGGAGGATGTTCTATGTGGACAGCTTTACCCCAGATGCCTGCATACTTAGATGTGCCTGTTTTAATCATCAACCATGTGAGTTGCTAAATGTTGTACCTTCATTAAATGTAACCATATTGCTACACTTGGAGGCGCCTCTCTACTCTTTTATACTCAGTTGTGACTTGACGCTACTTGTGTATTAAGACATCGCTTGTATATCAAGTCAAAATGTATTAAAAAAATTTTGCTTGTCTTGCAAAACGCTCTCAAACAAAGGTTTTACTGTATTTTTTACTTTCTGCTATAATACATATAAAAATATACATATATATATATATATATATATATATATATATATATATATATATATATATATATATATATATATATATAAAACAAATGTATTCATCAGTTTAGGCCAATATGTATTCTGCTACAGATTTTTGGTAAAAAAAATATCACAATAAGCGTATATTGATTGGTTTGCGCAAAAGTTATAGCATCTACAAACTAGGGGATAGATTTAGGGACTTTTAATTTTTTATTGTTTTTACTAGTAATGGCGGCGATCTGCCGATTTTTAGCGGGACTGCGACATTGCAGCAAACAAATCTGACCCCAAGTGACACTTTTTGGGGACCAGTGACATTATTACAGTGATCAGTGCTAAAATAATGCACTGATCAATGTATAAATGACACTGGCAGAGAAGGGGTTAACACTAGGGGGCGATCAAGGGGCTAACTGTGTTCCCTGGGTGTGTTCTAACTATGTGGGAGTGGGCTTGCTGGAACAACACAGAGATTGCTGTTTTTCTCAAGTCGTCTTCCAGGACGGCACCCTGAGAGATGACTGGTCCTCCTGACAGGAAACACAATCAAGAAAGAGGTTAAAAACCCCGCCCCTCCCTGCACTCCTCAGTTTTTGATTGTGTTTCCCCACAGCGAAACAGTTTGTTTTTTTCTAATAGACTGAAGGCCGTGGGCTGGAAGTCTCCCCCTGGGCGCCAGACTGCAGGTTTTTGGAAAACCTTTGGGTTTGGTAGGGCTTGCCCTGCTCGGGGGGGTTTGTTCCCCTATTTGTCTCAGGGGGGCAATGAAGAGCTCCCCATGAGAACTGGAGGACCCTGGGCACTGTGAGTCTCCAGAACTCCAGGGACCATGTTCCTGCTCCCACCTCTCCTTACCTCATGGTTTCTAGAGAGGATTTGCCACATTCTGCCTGTTTGAGCTCTATCCTGGGTCTCCTGGCCGCCTCAGCGCCGGCGGCTGTGTGTAGTATCGGCGCCATTTTGCGGTGGTCATTTCTGGGAGGAAATGACGTCACGGCCGCCCGGTTACTAGAGCACGCCGCCCACAGAGGAGGAAGTGGCCTCGGCAAGATGGCGGCGGTGTTCGGAACGCCGTGAGGAGCCAGCAGCCGGCTTGAACCACAGGTACCAGCAGGGGTAATTCCGGGCGTCAGAGGCAGCGTCAGGCAAGGAGCAGGCGTCCACTACTCACTCACTGCAATGGAGCAGGAGGAGTTTTCAGCCGTTGTGGAGGCCACCGGGGGTGAGTCTATCAGGCTGGAGGAGATAAGGGAGGGGATGCCCCTCTAGCTTTTTCCCTCATAAGAGATCTCGGTTTTAAGTGTTACTAGTTAAATGGGCTTCTTGTTTTTGCAGATACAGAAACCCAGAGTGTTGCCAGTAGGCCGAGACCCAAAAATCCTTCCCGTTCCAAGAGGTGTGGGTACTGCAATGATAAACTAACTGCAGAGCACACCAAGCCGTTCTGTTACAAATGCATTCATAAATTATCAGGGAAGGAGACTTCTGAGGTTATGAGAGATTTTCTCTCAGTTCAATCTGAGATGTTATCCACACTTAAAGCCTTCCAGGCTAGCCTTAATGCTAGGCAGGATAGCAGAGAAGGCTCATCCTCTCAGGAAAGTGCTTTTTCTAATATTAAACAGGCGAGCACTACTCCTCAGAAACCGCCATCTTCTCACGATTCGGAGGAGGAGGCGGAGGAAGTGGAAGGTCCCTGCCATAGTCTCCTTGAAGAAGGGGAAGACGCAGATGATAGCCAGGAGGAAGGGGAACACTCCAGGCCAGGCAGACATATCTTCTCAACAGATGATATGGAGGGCCTCCTAGGGGCTATTTATGCTTCTGAGGAGATCCAGGAGCCGGAGGCTCAGACTTCTGTACAAGATAGGTTGTATCAGGGGTTGTCTAAGGCTCAGTCTAAAGTGTTACCTATCCACCAGTCTCTGAAAGACATTGTTTTAAGAGAATGGAAAGAGCCAGAAAATAAACTTCAGAAGTTTAAAACCTGGAAACGCAGGTGTCCGTTTAAGGAAGAGGAGCAGGAGAAGTTTTTTAAACTTCCCAAACTAGATGCATCTCTGGCCCAGGTTTCTAAACAATCTGACCTGTCTTTTGAAGATGCAGGTAACATCCGGGACCAAATGGACCGTAGGTCAGAGACCCTTTTACGCAGGGCCTGGGAGGCCAATGCGGCTACTTTAAGTCCGGCTTTAGCTTCAGCTTGTATAGCCAGGAACACTAACATGTGGCTGAATAAGCTGACTGATCATGTATCGAGTTCTTCCAAGTCCAAAGAGCTTTTGGATTCCTTGGAAGTAATTGGTAAGGCAGTAGCCTTTCTTGCGGATGCGGCAGTGGAGTCGGTGCGGACTTCAGCTAAGACAGCCGCGCTTCTCAATTCTGCCAGAAGAGCCATATGGGTTAAGACCTGGGATGGGGATCATACCTCTAAGACCAGGTTATGCGGTCTTCCTTTTGAAGGATCTCTCCTGTTTGGTACAGGGTTGGATCAGACCCTCTCCAGATCTACGGAGAAGGGAAAGAAATTTCCGGTTAAACCAAAAAAGGCCAAAAAATTTTTTCGAGGCCCCCAGGTCAACAACCGGTTTAAAGACCGTAAGGAAGGAAAGAAGTGGGGTGTTGGTAAAGCCAAACAGAAAGGAGCTCTCCTTTTCTCCGGCCCCAAAGTCGCAGACAGGGATCCTAAGTGACGCCAGCACCAAGGTGGGAGGGAGGCTGGCACAATTTATCCCACAATGGGAGCAGGTAGCCCAGAGCCCTCTGGTCCTTCAGTGGATAAGAGAGGGCTACGGGCTAGAATTTGCTTCCAGGCCTCCACAGACTTTTCTACTGACCTTTTTACCCAGAGAAAAGCCAAAAGCCATAGGACTCATGGAAAATATCGAGCAGTTGGCAAGTCAGAGGGTCATTCTCCCAGTTCCGGCGGATCAGCAGGGAAGGGGTTTTTATTCCCACGTCTTTGTTGTTCCAAAACCGTCCGGGAAATTCAGGTTAATCCTGAATCTAAAGAAATTAAATACCTTCCTGCGATACAAAAGATTTCGCATGGAGTCGGTCTATACGGTCAGAAAACTTCTGTTAAAAGAGGTCTTCATGGCTACCATAGACCTGAAAGATGCATATCTGCATATTCCCATTCTACCGCAGCACCAGGTATTCCTTCGCTTTGCTATCCGCACAGATCTGGGTACACAGCACTGGCAGTTCCAGGCCCTACCATTCGGACTGGGAGCCAGTCCAAGGGTGTTTACAAAGATCCTTGCAGAGGTCATCTCCTACCTGCACCTTCAGGGGATTTCCCTGATACCATATTTAGACGATCTGTTGGTCTACAACCTTTCCAGAGAATCCCTTCTCCAGGATCTGGACAGGGTAATATCCACCTTGAAGTCCCTAGGGTGGTTGATAAGTCAGGAGAAATCCTCTCTGATTCCTTCCCAGACCAAACTCTACCTGGGTCTGTGGGTGGACTCAGTAAGGCAGAAACTGATCCTTCCGCAGGAGAAGATAGAAGCACTGATTGCTTCAGTGTCTTCAATCAGGCACCAGAAGGTAGTATCCAGAAGAGTGATCATGAGGATTCTTGGTCTTATGACCTCATGTATCCCAGCAGTACCTTGGGCCCAGTTCCATTCAAGACCCCTGCAAAACTTCCTTCTATCCTCATGGGATGGAAAGAAGGAATCCCTAGATACTCTGGTGACCATCCCTCTAAGAATAAAAAATTCCTTACTTTGGTGGCTCAACCCCCAAAGGTTGGGGACAGGCCATCTTTGGTTCCAGCTTCAGCCGGTCAGAATAACGACCGATGCGAGCTCGTGGGGATGGGGGGCCCATCTAGACGAACTGCAAGCTCAGGGTGTGTGGGACACACGACAGAGAATTGCGTCTTCCAATTTCCGGGAATTGTTAGCTGTCAAGGAGGCTCTAATAGCCTTCGAGGGCAGGATCAGGGGGAAGGAAGTTCAGATCCTCTCCGACAATTCCACAACAGTGGCCTTTCTGAACCGTCAGGGAGGTACACAGTCGCTTCCCCTAATGTCTCTGACACAGGAGATTCTAGAATGGGCGGAGCAGAGAATCCCGTCCATTTCTGCGGTACACATAAGGGGAGTTTTCAACATAAAGGCAGACTTCCTCAGTCGTCAGACAGTACAGCAGGGAGAATGGGAGCTGAACCCCGAAATTTTCACCATGGTCTGTCAACAGCTGGGTACACCGGAGATAGATCTCTTTGCCCGCAGGGAAAACAGGAGAGTCAGGAGATACTTTTCCCTCTGCAGGGAACGAGGGTCCGAGGGGGTGGATGCATTGGTTCAGGAATGGGATTTCAGTCTGGCTTATGCGTTTCCTCCCTTACCTCTGATTCCAAGAATCCTTCAAAGACTGAGTCGGGCCAGGGGCAATTTGATCCTGATTGCCCCCTGGTGGCCCAAAAGGTCCTGGTTTCCCACGTTGTGGAACTGGGCGGTGGTGCCTCCGGTTCAGCTTCCAGAACGTCAGGATCTTCTGCTTCAAGGCCCTCTTTACCATCCGAACCCCGGGTTCTTCAGGTTGACAGCCTGGCTGTTGAAAGGGAGTGTCTGCGCAACAAGGGGTGTTCAGAGAAGGTGATTGACACCCTGTTACTGAGTAGAAAGCCGGTAACTAGACGCATCTATGCTAGGGTCTGGGGGGCTTTTTCCCGTTGGTGTGAAGCGAGAAAAGTTCCCCAGAAGCAAATACCTGTTATTTTAGACTTCCTACAAGAGGGAGTAGATCGAGGTTTAGCCACCAAAACTCTGAAGGTTCAGGTGGCGGCCCTGTCTAGTTTTCTGGATGTCAGATTAGCCCTAGATCCTTTAATTAAAAGATTCTTGTCGGCTAGAGAGAGACTTTCCCCGGTGCAAATGAAGGAATTTCCACCGTGGGATTTATCTTTAGTCTTGGAAGCCCTGACCAGGGCACCTTTTGAGCCGTTGGCTCAATCTTCAGTCAGATTGATTTCTTTTAAAACCGCCTTCCTTCTGGCTGTTACTACAGCCAGAAGGGTGGGCGATTTACATGCTCTTTCTATGAAGGAGCCTTTTTTCCGCCTGTTAGAAGACCGAATTATTCTCAGGCAGGACCCTTTGTACCTTCCCAAGGTGGCTTCACGCTTCCATAGGTCACAGGAGATTATTTTACCCTCCTTCTGTCCCAATCCACAGAACGAGAAGGAAAGGGCCTTCCATACGTTGGATGTCAGGAGATGTCTGTTGCTTTACCTAGAGAAGGTTAAAGAGTTTAGGAAATCTCAACATTTGTTGGTTAGTTTTTGTGGAGTTCGAAGAGGCGAACAGGCCTCCAGAACGACCATTGCTAGATGGATTAGACAGGCTATTGCCATAGCTTATGAGCATTCAGGTCAGACGGCTCCTACTAATCTTAAAGCTCACTCTACAAGGTCTCTGGCAACCTCTTGGGCAGAAAGAGCCGGAGCATCGGTAGATCAAATCTGTAAGGCAGCAACGTGGTCAAGCCAGAACACGTTCCTGAGACATTACAGAGTGGAACTGCTGTCACCCCAGGATCTGGCCTTCGGCAGAAAGGTCCTGCAAGCGGTGGTCCCGCCCTAAGGTAGGCCTGAGCTACTTGCTCCTCTCTCAGGGTGCCGTCCTGGAAGACGACTTGAGAAAATGACCAGTTACACTTACCGGTAACGGTGTTTCTGGGAAGTCTTCCAGGACGGCAGGCCTACTTCCCACCCGGTTTGTATTTTTATATAGTGGTACATTGGAGGTGTTTTTGTTTCACTTTCATGCACTGGTGTGGGTCAATACTTTTGCACAACTGAGGAGTGCAGGGAGGGGCGGGGTTTTTAACCTCTTTCTTGATTGTGTTTCCTGTCAGGAGGACCAGTCATCTCTCAGGGTGCCGTCCTGGAAGACTTCCCAGAAACACCGTTACCGGTAAGTGTAACTGGTCATTTTCATCACTAGAAACAGCAGACCTCTGAGTTGTTTGCTGTCAGAACGGGGATCCACCTTGTTTACATAGGCAGGTCCCCGTTCTGCTTCTCTGCACCACCATCGCTGGTGGCCAGCGGACTCACGGGAGCGCTCCCACGTGGCACGCTCCCACAATACCACATGCACGGACCAATGTACAGTATATATGCGGAAGGAGGTCAGCAAGTGGTTAAACTACACTTTGCAGTACAGACAGTTTACTGGGAGCCCCAGTCACTACATTTCTGCCCTGTTCTCACATACTGAAGTGACCTGGGTTTTTTATTTAGCGGTGCACTGAAATGAAAAATCAGGATGCGCTTGGCCGAAACGGAAATCAAAGGTTTTAAAAAAATATATATATATTTATAAATAATTGTACTATGTTCGACTTTTCAATTAATATTATAAATTTAAATGGATATGAACTTATTGTCGGCCATTATCGGCACCTTTTTGAAGTGGTGTTAAAATTCCTGTTTGCTGCATTTTTCGCCCGTATTTGGCAAACCTGTGTTGCGTTTTTAATGCAGTTTTTGAGTCACATGATCAATGACAAACACACCATAAGCAAGGTAAAATCGCAGGACTTTTCAGCAGCCATTATAAGCACTTTTCTTTTACTTTCGGCACAAGATTGAAAACCCTATTTTCAGCCTATAATTTTCGACAGATGAAATTTGCATTACTAGTTTTATTGCAATGGAAGAATGTGGGTCACCACAAGGACACAGTGGGGGTGATTTACTAAAACTGGCATGCACAGAATCTGGTGAATCTGTGCATAGTTACCAGTCAACTTCCAGGTTTTATTGTCAAAGCTTAATTGAACAAGCTGAAGTTAGAAGCTGATTGGTTATTGTGCACAGCTGCACCAAATTCGATGTGCACCAGTTTAGTAAATCACCCCCACTGTGTCCTTGTGGTGACCTTTTTCACGTTTAGAGAATATTTTTGTTAATATAAGCGCTGTACTCTTTTGTTTTTTCTTTGTTAAAGGGTTGCTAAACCCTTTTTTTTTCTTTAAATAATATACATGTCATACTTACCTCCACTGTGCAGTTTGTTTTGCACAGAGTGGCCCCGATCATCCTCTTCTGGGGTCTCTCAGTGGGGCTAGTAGCTCCTCCCCGCATTGTGTGCCCCGTCAGAGATACGCTTTGCTACTTGACACCTGTGCGGTCACACTCCCGAGTCCTCCTTCTGCATCTATTGACACAGAAAGCAGGACTCGACCCCGCCCCCCGGCGCCGCGTCATTGGATTGACAGCAGTGGGAGCCTATGGCTGCGCTGCTATCAATCAATCCAATCAGGACATGAGACACCAGCTAGAGCTGGTGTGCTTCTCCCCGGAGAGAAGAAAAAAGGGTTCAGGTAATTAAAACGGGGGCACTGGGGGGGGGGGGGGGCTGCAGCACTTTATTAGGTTTTTCACCTTAATGAATAGAATGCATTAAGGTGAAAAAAGAGGAGGGTCTACAACCCCTGTATCACTTTTTACCCATTGCACAGATTCTTTATTCACACCTATGCATTTTTTGTGCATTTTCAGCTTTGCAGAAACTCACTACAGTCCATTTAACATGGTTTCCTATGGGTCACATTCACATCCTGTGCATTTTATTGAAAGGGCCGAGGACTTTTTTCTGGTTTTTAGTTCCATAGACTTCAATGGATCAAAAACGTGTATTGAAAAACGGAAAATGCACCTGGAATATGCAAACTGCAACCTGCATTGGTGTGAACCAGGCCTAAGTTCTTGGAGGTCTGTATAGTTTAGAGTGGGGTCCCCTGTCACACACCCTCTACTTGGCCATAGTTTGTCCGTGTGTGGAATAAATTACAGCTCAATAGAACTCATAGAATGTAATTTAATTCATTATTTGCTATAGTAGTAGTGCTTCAGGCAAAGTCTGAAATAGTTCCAGATTCAGACTGTAGGGACCCCAACTTAAATTTTACAATGGCAAGTTCCATTGCTCAGTAAGTGTTGTTTTCCTAAGCTTTATTATTTAAGGTGGTTGTAAACCTCAGTCATGGAATCTGAGCAAAGCACATAAATCTGAAATGTTTACTTAGCTCTCTGTAAAGCTCTGAGTGGTGTTTCTCTCTGGTGCTTCCTTCCTCTGTTATCAGCATGAGTCACTTCTGAGAAGTTTTCCCGACACATGAGATAAAGGGAAGAAAGCTCAGAAGGGAGCTTGTCTATTTACAACACAGTTCATCTGCTGTGTGAAAGGACGGGGGGGGGGGGGGGCTGTTCCATTTCTTCAGTCAGCTCTCACACACTGTAACCACAGCCTCTACACCCTCCCTGTGCTCCTGACAGACGAAGAGGGATTTTAACACTTTTCTGCCCTTTTGAAGAGGTGTAAGAAAAAGAAGACTGCAGATAAACAAGCAAAACCTATGTATGAGGATTTTTCATCTCTGTGTATCATCTGAGGCTGTTCACTTCACTGGGTATATGTGAGGGTTTACAACCACTTTAAGTCAAAATGCAATACATTATAGCAACTGCCCAGAAATCATCTGGCACTGGGATGTCCAGTTTTAGGAGTACCAGATAAAAGGATGTATTTACAGAATGGAGTTTGACCACATTTGCTGGCATTTGGTATCATTTTTGGTCATTTAAAATTTTGCCCAGCACCTGGTGCATAGGGCAAATCCGGTATAAGCAAATCTGAATTTTAGGGTAAAATGCCTATTTGTCGGAAGGTGAATTTGCATGAAGAATGTCGTCAAATATTAAATGGCAGCAAAAGAGACTTTTATCTGGCAAACAAGCTGATGATGCTAGTTGCCTAATAGGATTTATAACCTCTATATATCCTCTCCAACACGTGTCAAGCAGTGATGAAGCTTATATGCCCTTATTAATAGCAGTATTTAATGATTTCAACAATGTTTTGAAACATTTTCTGATTTTTAAATACATTGCATTTCTTCTGAAATTATTTAGTTTTTATTACATCTTAATGAATAAAGGGGGCACAATATGGGCCCACTTTCCTGGAGCTGTGGCCTCCCCACCCGGGCTAATTAAATGATTTTAGTTATACACAGTATAGCTATAGAGGGATTCGTATTTAAGGAAGCAGAAGGGAAACTAGGGAATTCGGGATGACCCAATCAGAACCCAATCAGAACCCTGGGAAGGTTCTGGAACACCTTGGATAGTTTATAAAAAGGTACCGAGAGAGGGGTTCTCCCTCTTTTCCTGTGGCACTGGAAGAAGACAGGAGCTCCCTCCCTCCCGCCCCAGTCACGAGCACGTTTATGGGGTTGGATCACCCTGGTTTTCTAGGGGGGACTGTTATTTATATTTAAATATGTGAATTACTGCTAGAGTTCTTATAACTGAGCAGAAAGAAAACCAATAAAGGTGCCGTGGCCATTTTTTTTTTTTTTGCCAAAACAGATGTTTTGTGTGCTAATTATTGTTTACTTGGTAAGGTATTTTGTTGTGGGTGTGGCCTACAGTCTCCTACATCCTGCATTGTTCATGTGTACATCATAATTTGTCATCTTGTAACATTCTGTACATTTGTATGAGGGAGGTAAATTTAGGAAAAATCCTTTGCCCTTTGAAACCATTAGTGCCTCATTTTTTACCACAACATAAATGCTTATGGGATGTTTTACAGACAGCAGTGAAGTTGTATTTGGAGATGACAGCCCCACTAAGGAAGACATATGGCGGTATTGCTGAAGCCAATGGCCCCTTGTTTGTATAACTTTATTTACCCCACAGAACCTTATTTTTCATTTTGTTACAGAATATACAGGAAACCACTAAGTTCCAGTACATTTAACAAGAATACATATTTTGTTTGACACGGTGAAGAACTTTGCTAATTTCCAGTGTTGGATTACGTAAGAAATACCAGCTTCAAATTAGATTTATAGAGCAGGTCAAAGTCATTTATCATTACTTTCCACCTGGTTATTATCCACACAGTACAGATTTTAAAACAAACTGAAGAATCCAAACAATTTTGGTTCACAAACCTGTAGCAAAGTATGTGAACTCAACGGAACACTTGACCCCCCTTTTTTAATCTCCCCTACAGTTTAAAGGGTTAGTCCTTTTAAAACTGATGCTCTCATTTCAGCTAGATTCCGGCAGGTTTTAGTACACAGGGCTTTTTCTATATGCCTTGGGGTATATGGTACCAGGATGTATGGACCCAAATTGCTGAGTTTGTTCACCTGCAAAAGCCAGGCCTCACGTTTGCTGAGCTTTCATTTGCGTTCTGTCACAAAGAAAATGTGTGGCTATTGATTATGTGGTTATTCATTAGTCAGTTAGAGGAAAGCCACTGAACAACTAATTATAGGAAGGCTATGTAAAGACTTGTCATTACAAGCATGTCAATAATAGGCAGGGAAATGTGATACTTCAGAGGAAAGGTGTACTATGTTTGGTTAAGGATCCAATAGGACATGTCCAGAATAATAATTCCAATAGCGCATCTCCCAAAATTGCATTTTCTGTTGGGTTTAATTTGCAACTACTACTTCTAAGTCCTAGACTAGAGCAATAGTAAAAGTGCAACTATTGTTGTGGTCCAAGCAATACAAAGTTAATCATCTCTTGTCCACATCTTGTAATTTAGTCTATTTTAACATTTACTTGCTTAAATCTTCTATATCCCTATGTTAACTCTGAATCTGTTAATATCTTACCAATACAACTTAATGATTCTAATATAGTGTTTAAATCCTGACTTTTAAAAATATAGTGCTACTCTATCCCTAGTTTAATCCAGAAATCATAGATATGAGATTAATTGCTTCCTGGTCTAGACAAATTTGGCCACATCAGGTAGCCGTATATTGTTACACATAGACAGTAGTAGATACCCCTGAAGCCAAGTTCGAAAGGTTTACCAAAGCTGTAATTTCTGCCAGAATGAAGCTTAAACTCAATAGGTTAATTTACCAAAGGATTAGACCATGCTTACTTTTCAAAGAATACCCAGTCAGGTGCAAGGAATATAAAAAAAGGATTCTTTTTTGCATATAACTGGATGACTGAGGTCAACTCAACTTCACTAAGCTAAGTGATTTTTCAGTTTGCAAAAGGAGTTTGCAAAGAAAATGGCTCTACACCTTTAGTAAATCTGATCAAATGGGTCAGGCTACCCACCCCCCTTTTCCACTGACATAAATATCTACTATCTTCAAAATACTTCCACTAACATAAACATTTGGGAAATCCAAGCTTGGGTGTAGAAGTCAGATTGGTTAGCAGTAAATATATGTTGGTGGTTGGATCAAGCTTGCATATCTAATATCTGGCCATGCAAGCTAAATTGTTAGATCCTGAACTTAATATATGTTGCAGTTTGATTGCTTCTGCTAGGCATGAAGGGAAAGCTAAATTCACTGCAGCTAGATTGCAGGTAGGAAATGAATCAGGAGAGACATCATTGATGTCCACCCTGGCCATAGCCATCAGTACATACTATCTACTTTGCATTCATCGAATACATGCATTTTAGAGCATGTGAAACATTCAATGAACACAAAGCAGCCAGTTTTGTACAGATGTCCGCTTTCAGGGCAAATGTTGGCAGCTTCTTGCCCTGACTCCACGACAGCCAAGTGTTTGAAATGAGTGTGTTTGCCACACGCAGTATGTACAATATATGGCCTAAGAGTAGATTGTTCAGTGCTGTGGATTATACCATAGCAGTGTTCTTGATCAAATAACTCCAAACGTACTTCCTGGGAACCATACTACATATATCTGACTCTCCTTATGTTTTGTTTCCAATGTGCGGGAAACAAGATCAATAGATCCCTATGCTGTTCTGCTGATTGCATTCTGTTTGGAATTTAATCACAACCTAGGGGTAGCAAAATGTATTAGATAAATAATTTTGATGGTTTACATACTTTTGCACATATATAGTTGATGGCGAGTAAATGTTCTGTATATGTAGGCATGGAAAATGTGATTTGGATGATATATCATGTGTTCTTGATGTTATGATGACAGTTCTGATTTATGAGGTAAAATATGTATGCAATGTTTGTCAGACAGAGAATATTTATGATCTACAATCTGTCTTTGTCATGGTCCTTGGTTTGGGGCTAACTTCCATTATGTTTTATAGTAAAAGTAAGGTAAGAGGTAATGGTCACATCTGGGATTGCTTATTAGTTTAGCAAAGCTATTTTTTATGTCACATGATATTGTGATTGATTACATGTGTTTTTACCATATTTTTTGCACTGGGCTTCTTGTTACAATAGTGACTGATTCTCTGTTAGTGGGACACTGAGTGCCAACTATCAGGAGCTTGTTTGAGATCTCTTATTATGTTCACTGAGAATGTGGCCAGAAGTCTACACCAAAACTGGTTTAAGTTGAATGAGCCACAGGCTCTCTCAGGGATTCCAGGAAAAAAAGGTCTTATTGGCATTACAGGGTATAATAAAGGTATAATCCAGCAGTGTGTGTGTGAGACACCTGACTATAGCATTAGTAGGTAGAGGTTTTCCCACTGGTGACCCGGAATGGTATAGGAAGCCAATGAATGTTGAATTGAAGTACACTCACAATAGTTTGTGAACATAGCAAACAACCTCTGATATGTAACCACGTTGCAATTTTGTAACTCGTTTGGTGGTCTGGGTTTATATTGAAGAATCTTCTAAAAAAATAAATTTTGACAACATAGCAACAATGTAGTGGGGCTGAAAAAAATAACATCTCTTTGACTTCATTGTCATCTGTTTTTCACAAATGTATTGATAATGATTATGTTGGCTAGAAGAGGCACTCGTGATTGTTGTCTTGTGCAGACATTTGCATGATAGTACATAATAACAAGTAGAAATCACAAGGTCATGGTTGACATTTTTGTGGTTAGGGTACATTACAGCACCGGATAACTGAAACGTAAAGTCTTCTTGTGTCGTGTAGTTTCCCATTGTAGATATGGTGGCAGCTGTTTGCTATTGAAGAATGTAGACTTGCTCTAAAAAGCTTTTTTTGGCTGTGAGAACTTCTCCTGGCTGCTGTAAGCTTAAATAGAAAGCAGTTGTATTAGGTTTACTCAATTGTGTGATAGAGCCACATCGCTATCGGACTTCCTTACTGCTGCTAGTGATTGAATCCATCTGAAAGGTCAGGGGGAAACATCTGTATGGGAGCATCAGACATGAGAACTAATCCGGAGGCTGGAGAGGAGGGCGGCCGCAACGAGCTCTACTGCCAAAATGTGTGTATATTCATAGACACAGGGTTTTCTGTGATTTGACGTTTTCTATTCAACGCCTCATCCTTGGCAGACAAGCTGGATGCGTTTTAATGGCTTTGAAGTCCTCCTGCCATTGACATGTTGTCCTCCAGTCTGTGTCTGTGAGACAGCTTGAAATGTGCGGTGCCCTATGTTGAATGTCAACTCCGACAAATTATATTTTAGAAGTGTAACGCCATTCTTCTTTCAGTGACACTGAATCATTAATATGTATAATCATTGAAAATTATTGCATTATGAGAACAACTTTGAAATTGCTAAAATGAGCTTCGTTGTTTGCAACTGAATTACATAGAATGCAAGTCATTTAGTTCTGGGAAGGTCAGACAGGTTTTAGCTAGGACTGACAAAGTTTCTGTGAGATGGAAGCCTACTCCTCTAGGGAAAAACTGTAGATTATTCTTGCTTTGAGAAATATCAGTCATCTTTGCACAGTTGGGAACATTTTATTGGTTGCTATGGACAAAACCTCATTTATTTTTCACCTGACTTTCTGGACATTGGTTTTTGATGGTATCAGTAGTTCCACACCCCCTGACCATTAAATTGATTTGATCCTCACATTGAAGTTTGAGTCGCCCAAGTTTGTACCATGTTTATTTTACTTTAATGGTGTTTAATTTAAATGTTCATTAATATTGTTGTACAAAATGCAAGTTTGCATAAGATCTGTATGTATGTGTCTGGAGAGGGTAAAGGGAACACTGTAGGAAACAGTCTGTCACAAGGGGAAAAAAACAGCGATTGGCCAGAAAAGTCTTTAATGGCCCATTGAGTCTTCCTATGAGCAGCCTAAGGCATCAGGCAAGGCCTATAGACATACAAACATTTCCTGGTCAGACAACAAACATTGGGCAAACAATCTCTAATGTCTTAATGTGGTGGTCAAGTCTGGGTATATTGCCAGGCATTTTCCAGTGCAGGGAAAATGCATAGATAATTGTATTCAGTGGTGAAGGTTCACACAAGTGAGGAATGTTGGGAAAATAAGGCCTGTATACTGCAGTTTGTTGCATGAAAACATTGTGCCATAGGCACATAAAACATCTTGGGGTTGATATACTAAAAAAAACTGGGTAGTGTAAAATCTGTGCGGCTCTGCATAGAAACCAATCCGATTCCAGTTTATTTATTTTTTGGCAAAGCTTAATTGAACAAACTAAAGTTAGAAGCTGATTGGCTACCATGCACAGCTGCGCAAGGTGTTAATGAGCCCTGAAAAAAAAAAAAATATATTGTGTGCCTGGCTGCGTCGAAAGCTCTGTAGTTATTAGTGCAGTTTACAAATATACCATGACAAACATCCATTGTTGTTCTCCAGGTTTCCTTTTCTAAGCATTTTTTTTCTAAGGCTTCTTTTGCTTTTAGAAAGTATATACATGTTCTTAAAGTGGTTGTATACCCATTTTTTTCATTTTTACCTACAGGTAAACCTATAATAAGGCTTACCTGTAGATAAATTGAATATCTCCTAAACCTATACGGTTTAGGAGATATTCACTTTGCATGCAGCCGCTAACGACAGTGGCGCATGCGCTGTAAATGCCCGGCTCAAGGTCCGGCAGATGCTGCCGGACCTTTCCAGGAAGAAGACGTGAGGTCACCACGGCTCTGGCCACTCACAGCGTCGGAGCCGCAAACTCAGAAGACACGCCGAGGGCAAAATGTCAGCTCCCTTGGCGTGGACCAGCCTGTGATACGGGGACCTCGTTGTAAGGTAAGTATTTCATAATGCGGTGCATACCAGCTCATTGTGCCTTTTGCTTTACAGGGTTTTTTTTTACTTTTTTTTTTTTCCTGAGGGTATACAACCACTTTAAAGTCTGGTTTTTGATAAGTATACAACATCCCCCATCGTCAGCCTTAACATCAGCCTGGATTTTGCATGCTTAGAAGTAATGCGTTATGATATAAACATTTGCCAAAGATTGTGGATAGTTATTCAAAGTATGGACAGCTGAGATCAAAGCGGTGGGGCCCTTCATGCTAGCAGGGTTAAGGAATTAGGCGCTGGTACCATTTCAAGACTCTCCCTAACATTGATCATAATCTTTCCGTACTGCAGGTGGATTTTCAGCAAACGAAACAGGTGCTCAGCGACTTCAAAGTAAAGCCATCTGTGTAGTTTGTATTATAGTCCCCACAGTATTGCTCTTTGACTGAGATCAAACCATAGAATGTCTGATGGTGTCCCTCTAGCTGTTCATATGTTTCTCAGTTCACAGGAAAGGCCTTCTCTAGAACGTTATTTGTGCTTATTGTATGCAAGGCTTAAATCAATATTTTCCTTTTGCTATGAGTAAAGTTCACTTCTTTTGACTGAAAACAGTTTCTCTCTATTATGGTCTCTAGGCAAATGGTAGTAACAAAGCTTTGGAATAAGCATTTCTGCTCTCTAAATGAGGTCCTATAAGAGCAAATATTAATTGGTTCATGTTACAGAGACTTTTTAAATCAGACCTTCACTCACATTTTAGACATCAAATCATCCTAACCTTACTCCCTATTACATGTTTGGACTTTTTATTTTTTTGGTAGCGGGCAGCCTTTTTTTTTAGAAGAAAAGTGCTCTCTTTCTTTTTCCTTGCCCAGGCAAGAGCATGCGCGAGCCACGCCGCGCGTCATGACTGGCCGGGCAATCATCTGGGACGTGTGACGTGTCCCAGATGAGTGCCGAGAGGGAGGGGGGAGAGGTGATCTCCCTTCCGGTGCTGTGGTGCGCCGGGAGGAAGTGGGAGCTGGGACCCTCTGAAAAGAGGGTACCGCCCCCCCCTCCAAAAAAAATGACATGCCAAATGTGGCATGTCAGGGGAGCACCTCCCTTAAAGCGAAAGTTACATTTTTGGGTGGAACTTCGCTTTAACAACCTATGCCCCATCTCCTTACTCCCCTTCTCCTCATCTGATATGAACAAACTGCTTGATCCCATTCAGTCTGGATTTCGCCCTCAACACTCCATGGAAACGGCTCTCCTTAAACTCACAAACGACCTACTTGTGGCTAAAACCAACAGACACTATTCTGTACTACTTCTCCTGGACCTCTCTGTTGCCTTTGATACAGTGGACCACCCCCTCCTCCTCAAAATCTCCACTCCTTTGGTCTTTGTGACTGTACTCTCCGCTGGTTCTCATCCTACCGCTCCATTAGTGTCACTTACAACTCTCCTCTCCTCTTCCTTTCCCCGTCGGGGTCCCCCAAAGTTAGATTCTTGAACCTTTTCTTTTCTCAATCTATGCCTCCTCCCTGGGTCAGTTGATTGCCTCCCATGGCTTTCAAAATCATCTCTACTCTGACGACACCCAAATCTACCTCTCCACCCCTCAACTCCATCTGTCTTTTCAGGCATCACTAACTTACTAACAGACATATCAGCCTGGATGTTTTATCACTCCCTCAAACTCAACCTATCCAAAACCGAGCTCATGATATTTCCTCCCCCACGTGCCACTTCCCAATTTCTCTGTCAAAATCAACAGCTCAACTATCAACCCATCCCCCCGTGCCAAGGTCCTCGGTGTAATCCTGGACTCTGAACTATCCTTTTGGCCCCACATCCAATCGCTGTCCAACACTTTCTGCCTCAACCTCCGTAACATCTCCAAGTTACGCCCCTTCCTAACCAATGTCACCACAACACTTCTAATCCACTCCCTGGTCATCTCTCGCATCGACTACTGCAGTGATGGCGAACCTTGGCACCCCAGATGTTTTGGAACTACATGTCCCATGATGTTCAAGTACACTGCAGAGTCAATGAGCATCATGGGAAATGTAGTTCCAAAACATCTGGGGTGCCAAGGTTCGCCATCACTGGACTACTGCAACTTCCACCTCATTGGCTTACCCCTAAATTGGCTACCCGCCCTTCAGTCCATCATGAAAGCTGCTGCAAGGCTCATCCACCTTACAAACCACATTTGCTATCCCTCTCTGCCAATCCCTCCATTGGCTGCCACTCAACCAACGAATTAAGTTCAAAGTACTAACAATAAACTTACAAAGCCATCCACAAGCTGGCCATTAGCTATATCACTAACCTGGTCTCAAAATACCAATGAAATCGTCCTCTTCGCTCCTTCCAAGGCCTCCTGCTCTCTAGCTCCCTTGTCATCTCATCCCATGCTCGCCTCCAGGACTTCTTCCGAGCCTCTCCCATTTGCTCTATCCCAATCTATCTGACTGTCTCCTACTTTGTCTACTTTGACAATCCCTGAAAATTCATCTCTTCAGAAAAGCCTATCTGGCTCCCACCTAACAACTCTACATTTATTTTCAACATCAGCACCCCCTCCCAGTCATTACCTCTTGTATCTCCTGACCCTCTAACGAGCACGTCCCTCTGATTCCTATTGTATTAAAGTGTATTGTATTTGTACTGTTTACCCTCAAGTTGTAAAGCACTGCATAAACTGTTGGCGTTATTTAAATCCTGTACAATAATAATATTAATAGCCTTATGACATTTGGAGTGCGATTTGTCACTACCATGCTGCTTGCTGGAGAGGAATCGGCACTACATTGTTCTCTCTTCTGCTTCATTTATTATTTGAATCTTTGCTTTATAAACCTCTTGTGCTACTTCTTGAATATTACCCCTCTAATTATTAGATCAGCAGTTTTCAGGGAACAGCCTTGACATGAGGAAGCAAAGTCCTGTTTTTTTTACCGAGATGGCTGCCTGCACAAAGAAACCTAGTGCAGAACAAGGCATGGCTAGTACTTGAATCACTGCAAGGATGGACTCTGCGTCAGCACAGCATGGGATGGCTGAAGAAAAACATTTACAGTGTGCCCCCTCAACCCAAACTAATCTTAGGCCCCTTTTACATGGGGTGGATCCGCTCCGCAGACTCTGCTAGCTCAGTGGGGGATCGCTCTGTTGACCCCCGCTGAGCTGGTGGATGACAGGTCCATCTTTGCTCACTGTGCAGGGATGGACCTGTCAGAGGTCCACTGTCCTCTATGGCAAGATTGGATGAAAACAGACAGCCTGTCTGTTTTTTATCTGATTGCATCTGATCCAGTCCGCTGGACGGATGGCGAACGTATCGCCATCCGTCTGTTTTGACAGATAGCGGATAGCAGGCGTTGGTCAGCGGACCTGCCCTAGGCCCCTTTCACACGATCGCCCCCCGCCGAGATCCACCTGTCTGTTTTTCAGGCAGATCTGAGAGGGCCACCCATTGACTTGTATGGGCAGGCAGATGTCAGCGGAGATGTGTCCGCTGACACCCGCCTGCCATCCGATCCGACAAGATTTGCTTAAAACAGACGGATGGCAGTGCGTTCACCATCCGTCCAGCAGATCGGATGACATGCTGTCCTTTTTCATCCGATCTTCCCATAGAGAACAGCGGGGCTTTGACAGGTCCATCCCTGCACAGTGAGTAGAGATGGACCTGTCAGCGGGGATCAACGGACTAGCGGAGTCTGCTGAGCGGATCCACCTGTGTGAAAGGGGCTTTACTGTTTTAAAAGCCATCTGTTGTTGACTGCAGGTTCCTGCAGCGGATACAGTTTTCACAGACTTTCCCTCCAAAGGTCAATTTAAAGATACCCATGAAGAGCATGTGACCGATCAGTGCTGACTCCTGATTGGCCTGTGATGACAGTCAGCATTGATCAGTTATAACAGGTCCTTTTTGAAATTCTTTTATAATAGGGTAAATGTGATTTATTATATATACAGTACATTTTACCATGCAGACATGAAAATCCGTGGTTGTGGGGCAAGATACTTTCACAGTAAAAGCCTTTAAAGACTATATAATTGATGACTGGTTCCGATAGTGTTTATTTCACCAGCAAGACAGAGACATAGTTTACCATACTCAGAAAGAACCTCTTTATGCATACACAAATGCAAAGCTTACATTTAAGCGATCATTTTGGAAGATGGTTTAATTGGTTGCTAAAATCTCACAGGCTTTGTAAGGAACCACCCCTGTAATTACTGCAATATATAACATACAGCTAATTCCTGTAATTTACTGTGATAAAAATAAAAGTTGAAAACACACTTCACTGCATTTATGAATTTGACATTTAACTCTACTTTTAACATTGAACATAGAGGACTCGCCTATGTACTTTGATAAGATTTCCCTCTAGCAATGAACACGTTAACCCATCAGTAAACCATGACATCATTATAGAATGTAGATTATTGTTCAGCTTATTTGTACAACCTAGGTGCTCAGCGTGATTGTATTCTGCCAAGTAACTGCTTGCATGGAAGGGCTTGTTCCTCCCTTCTTGTAAAACCCTCACAGAGCAACATTTAAATTCCCTTCTCTGGGTTCTGCAGCCCTGCCGGCTTTTCTCTGGTGTCATAAATTTAGATAGAGAGGCCATTGAGCAAATTTAATTTCAGCCACATGTAGCTGGAGACTTGTAAAGCAATCCACTTTAATTGTTATCGATTTTACTTTCAATTTTCCCCTTTGAATTGTGATTTCATTAATCTCCTGTATGCAATGCTGAATACACTCAAATGTTCTGAGCAAACCAAAGTGTGTGTGTGATTGATTGAGATATATAGGGTTCAATATTGAGTTGGCCCACCCTTTGCAGCTATAACAGCTTCAACTCTTCTGGGAAGGCTGTCCACAAGGTTCAAAAGTGTGTCTATGGGAATGTTTGACCATTCTTCCAGAAGAGCATTTGTGAGGTCAGGCACTGATGTGGACGAAAAGGCCTGGTACGCAGTCTCTGCTCTATTTCATCCCAAAGGTGTTGTACTGGGTTGAGGTCAGGACCCTCCTCCACCCCAAACTCGCTCATCCATGTCTTTATGGACCTTGATTTGTGCACTGGTCCAAATCATTTAGTGGAGGGGGGATTATAGTGTGAGGTTGTTTTTCAGGGGTTGGACTTGGCCCCTTAGTTCCAGTGAAGGGAACTCTTAAGGCATCAGCATTCCCAGACATTTTGAACAATTTCATGCTTCCAACTTTGTGGGAACAGTTTGGGGATGGACCCTTCCATTTCTAACATGACTGCGCACCAGTCAAGATCCATAAAGACATGGATGAGTGAGTGTGGGGTGAAGGAACTTGACTGACCTGCCCCTGGAGTCCTGACCTCAACCTGATAGAACACCTTTGGAATGAATTAGAGCCGAGACTGCAAGCCAGGCCTTTTCGTCCACGTCAGTGCCTGACCTCACAAATGCACTTCTAGAAGATTGGTAAGACATTCCCATAGACACACTCCTAAACCTTGTGGACAGCCTTCCCAGAAGATGTTAAGCTGTTATAGCTGCAAACGGTGGGCCAACTCAATATCGAACACTACGGACTAAGACTGGGATACCATTAAGGTTCATGTGCGTTTAAAGGCAGGCATCCCAATACATTCGGTAATATAGTGTATGCATAAATACACACACAGAAACTTGTTGCATTCTGTAAACCCCAGAATAGATGTTCAAGGTGAACCTTGAGCTTGAGAAAGGGCAGGGACGCCCAAAACTGTTGTTCATGTACAAGCCTAATTGCTGTTACCTTTTGGAATAAAATTTCTATTCAGTACTTATGGAATGCAACATGTTTCTGGATTTAGCAGAGTGGAAACTGCTTGTGGACTGCAACTTCAGCATCTAAGGTGGTAAAAACCCATATAGCGTACCCTACTGCCTATATATAAAGGAAAGACTAGGTTTTTTTTGGTGATTAGATGAAAACATTTTGTTTTTTTATAAGAAGTGCAGTAATGCATAGTTTGACCCCATGCATACAGGCTCCCAGAACCTGAATAGTGTAATGTGCATAGTGAAGGTTTTGCTTTTGCGATTTCCCTGTCCTGTACCTTTTTTATTTTTGCCAACTGTCATTTATCGAGAATATTCTTTATGCAATTATAAACGCACAACATTCTTGGCTGCTAGGCACTGGAGAAAAAAACCTTGTGGTTTAAACTACAGACTTTAAATGTCAGAATCTCTGGACTTTAGAAAATAGCTGGGTTCATAGGAAATAAAATGCTTCATTTCACCTTAGCGGGATATTGTGCAGAAAGCCAAGTAGTATTATTGGCAGGTGCAGCTATAATTAGGACTTTAATGGAAAAGTCTTAACCTTTGGGCCTTGTATTCACAATTTAAAATTATGTGTGGGACTAATATAGTAGCACAGAACCGGCCAGTATTTGGTGAAAGCTGCTCTAGGGGCATCTTCTGTTGACAAAGTTTCTTCATCCATCTTAAATTTAACAGGAAATTTGGAAACTTATTTTTGCCTACCAAGTCCTTAAAGTATTCCTGACCACAGATTCTGGTTAAAATTTCTTGTTTACAAAACCCATTCCATCGATCATTAGTAACTGTTTGGGAAGGAAAAAAGGCACCTGGACCCTCACATTGGCATACCCTAAATCCTGGTTCTTGGTACCACTTCTACCTGTCTATACTGCATCACTGCACTTCTCTGTTTTCCTGCAGGAAATCCTACTCGTGTATTGAACCCGGACATTCCCAGTAATTAAAGATTCACAAAAAGAGCCTTGAAATATTTAAGGTGTTTGCCTCTAGAACTTTGCCTACAGGGCTATGGTATAGTATGAGCCAGAGAATCATTATATCAAAATTCTCTCACTTATCTTATTTCATGTCGCGTACTAAAAGCATTAGCCATGAATATATTGCATAGCATGGGCAAAAGTAATCATTGTTCTGGTAATAAGCCAGATGCACAAATAAAGCTTTTTCTCCTCTCTGCCATGTGGAGCCATTAGATTTCCTTCCAGTTTAGCAGGCTTTGATTAATTGAAGTTAAAGTAATTTCAGGCATGTCATGGTATTATTTGAAGCAACATACCAAAGCTTTGCAAACGCTTTGATCTTCACACCTAGCCTTCTCCCACACATTCTCTACATCCAGCACACACAGGGACGTTATTGTTTGTTTCGTAGGAGTAGGCAATATTTTTGGTCAGAGTCCAGTGCATGTGTTTTGCATTGATATCCAGTGCACAGTCAGCAAGGTCTGAACATTCTCTAGTTGATGCTAGTTGAGGTTCACCAGCTGTTAAGCTACCAGTCTGAGCATGTTCTGCCAGTAGACGGTTGATTAAAATAGTGGTTACAGTTGCTGTTAATTAATTTTAATGGGAGTTCCCAGGTTTCCACCGAAGTTGTGAATGGCATCTAGGATGATTACTAAAATCTTTGTCCAGCAGTCTAGTCTCTCCCTGCGTTCCAGATAAGTTAGAACCCATGTAAAGCTTATATTTTTGTTATGAGTCGATGCTGTTTATCTGATTCACCTACTAACTTGCTATAACTTTTATACCTCTGACCTTCAGCCAGGCAATTTACTTCTGTTTTTGAAGGAAGATTTTGGGTCCACTTACTGCAGCTTCCATTATGTACTGTAAAATTATGGACATGTCTGACCTTGAGATTTAACTCCTTGCAAAGTCCTTGCTCAATAGATGGAGCAGAGAAATAGGGGTGCAGATTGCTGCAGCAGAGCCCCCTAGGAATATATAAGAATTTACTTAAGGTATAACTAAAGGCAAAACTTTTTTTTCATAGAGGGATTAGAACACCTGTCAGTTTTTTGTTTTTTTTTGCTTGTGCCCCTTCTAAGGAGATACACTCTCTCTATTTGCCCTGTTTACCATTATTTTTGGGGCCTATGGGTGACCTGGGGGTCCCCAAGAATCTCTCTTAAAGGATAAGTATAGCCAAAGCTTGTTTGGCTGTACTTCTGTGGCTCACAGGAGTGTAGTTCGTTCTGCACCCGTGTGACCCGTTATCAGCTAACAGCGGGCTGAAGTCAAGCTGGTCCAGGCTCGGGATGGATCGCAACTAGAGGTCGACCGATATGGGTTTTTCTCTGGCCGATGCCGATATTTAGAAATAGCGGTGGCTGATGGAATGCATTAAGGTGAGAACATTTTTACCTTTACAACCCCTTTAAATAGAAGACATTGCTGATGTAATATTTCCAGAAACGTGATCTTTTTATTATATGCTTTTATTTTATTTTTTTGTCAAATTTTTATTGGGTTATCAAATATGAAATTTGGTACACAACACCGAGATATTGCAGGAATTATACATACAGAGTTTGGATTAATACAAGGTAAACACACGATGGTTACATATTTATCAGTCCAGGTTGACCATAATTGGTCAAATTTAGTGCAGTTAAACAAGTTGATCGCCAGTAGGCGTTCGTAAGTGTAGTTAAGATTAACAGTGCAAATGACCTCAGATTCGG
Source organism: Lithobates clamitans (assembly GCA_037952925.1). Classification (NCBI taxonomy): domain Eukaryota; kingdom Metazoa; phylum Chordata; class Amphibia; order Anura; family Ranidae; genus Lithobates; species Lithobates clamitans. The sequence continues at coordinate 7,573,825 of JBBGZY010000053.1, read as the reverse complement.
GGTATCTTGGGATTTCCATTTCTTAACAATAGTGTTCCATGCTGCTAAAAGAATATGGGTCACTACTGGCTTTTGGGAGTATGGGTATTTGTCTATTCCTAGGTTGAGGATAGCCAGTCCCTGGTCTGGAGGAGTAAGGATCTCTGTTATCGAGGATACCGGGCAGAATACCTGTCTCCAGAATATAGTTAGGCTAGGGCAATCCCATAAAATGTGTAGTTTTCCCACAGTTCCGCCAACAGTTGAGGGACTCGTTTTTGTATACTTTATTATGTACAGTACGAAATCTAGGTAAATGTGAAATGTTGCATATGGGTGTTTTATGTTTACCACTGGCAGCCAGCAAATGGGGAGCTTCAAATAAGAGCAGCAGCTTTTTGTAGGCCTATTTACAGCTGTGCTGTTGAAAAGATCTGAATGACGGGGAAATCAGATTAAACAGACTGCGATCAGTCATAGGAAAACCGCTCCTATGACGCTGGGCTTTCTTACTACTAAAGTACATTTTTTTTTTTTTTGTTTTGTTTTTTGCACCTCTGCATTAAAATAATTTTTTATCCCAAATTCTTTGTACTATGTGGATAATATAATCTTTGTCACAGATATTTACTACAAAGAGAGTCATTGCTAAGCAGGCTAAATATTCTCACCGCACAGCGTTTAACAATTTGGTTTTGTGCGTTCTAGGAAATGAGGGAATGAATCATTACAGCACTTGTTTCAAAGACTTCAAAGAAGGAAATAGCAGGATAAAGTATTGCAGACAATGAACAATCAATTATCTTGTGGTCTGGGATTGTTATTATAATGCAGAGTTTGTATTATGCATAAGGCATGCGGTATTCTGTCTGTGCCGATAAAATAAAAAGTTAATTTGTAGCTAATACATATTGCTATTAGATAAATGTGCTGTTTGAAAAGCGTCTAAAATAAATACTTAATTATACAGTGAATCCTGCAGTGACTGTTCTGTGCTATGCTTGGCCTCCGTGCCTGTCTGCTGCTTGGAACCTCATTGCTCCTCCGCAGCTTTTTAATTTTTGACTGGTCTCCAAGGCTGCAAATCTGGATGGCTGCCATGTAGCTTGTCGCTTGGAAGTCCCAGAGCTGGAGAATCTTATGGCAGGTCTCTGGGGGTCTTGCACTGTTTGGATAGGAAAAGAATAGATAGAGTGTTGAATACGAGAGGCTTAGGATAAAGATAATATATTTTTCTATCTCTAAAAACAAAGGAAGATGACCCAATCTGAAAAACAATGTTACGTAATACATGTAAACCTTGCATTCCATGGGTGAACGTCATTCGGTTATGTTACAGGCATTTTTACAGTTGATATAAAGCAGACCCACCATTGTATATGAAGAATGTATGCTAAGTAAAATACACAAGTACCGTAAATACTCGAGTATAAGTCGTTCCGAGTATAAGTTGAGGCCCTAATTTACCACAAAAAAATGGGAAAAACTTAGTGACCCGAGTATAAGACGAGGGTGAGAAATACACAGCTACTGTAAGTGGAAAAGAGGGTCAACAATGCCCATTTGCAGCATCACTGTGCCCATTTGCATGCCTCACTGTGCCCATTTGCAGCCATAGGTCCCCTGAACTTCAAACTCGGTAGGTAAGGGTTCCTAGATGCCCCCTAGCTGCAGCCAAAATTTGGGGTCTCTGAACCCAAATGGTCCTGAAATGACATTGCTGTAGATGGACACAGTTGACCGAATTTGGGGCCCCGTATCTCGGGGCCACTTAGTGCTAAGAACCCCAAATTTGGTGTGCAAACCCAGTGCAACTAGCACCATAGCATTTCCAAAGCTGGGGTTTCTAGCACCAAGTGGCCCGAGATACAGGGCCCCAAAAATCAGTTCAGAAAATGTCAAGCACTTTTCTGCAGCAGAGAATGACATTTTCTGAACCGTCTTTGGGGCCACGTATCTCAGGACCACTTGGTGCTAGGAACCCCAGCTTTGGATATGTTATGGTACCAGGTCCACTGAGTTTGCACACCAAATGTGGGGTTCCTAGCACCAAGTGGCCCTGAGATATGGGGCCCCAAATTCGGTTCAGAAAATGTCAAGCACTTTTCTGCAGCAGAGAATGACATTTTCCGAACCGATTTTGGGGCCCCGTATTTCGGGGCCTCTTAGTGCTAGGAACTTCAGCTTTGGATATGTTGTGGTACCAGTTCCACTGGATTTTTTTACACCAAAGTTGGGGTTTCTAGCACCAAGTGGCCCTGAGATACGGGGCCCCAAAAATCGGTTCAGAAAATGAAATTTTTTGCTGCAGAAAAGTGTTTGACTCGAGTATAAGTCGAGGGGGGCACTTTCAGCACAAAAAAAGTGCTAAAAACTCGACTTATACTCAAGTATATACGATATTTATTATGGCCTCGTTCACAAAAACACTGATGCCCATTAGTTGTGAAAAGGCCATTTTTTTTCCTGCGTCCCTAGCCAGCAGATGGCATCCCATTCAAGTCTATTAGGATGCAGTGGCTGCATGGACACAGTCGCTTGTCCTAATGTGACAAGTATACAAATGCAGGTGAATGACCCTGAACGCAGACAGCTGCTGCTGCATCCTAATGGACTTAAATAGGCTGTCTATACGCAGCACCTGTCGGCTAAAGATGCAGAAAAAATATTGCCGGTTCACATGATACAGGCCGTGTGAATGCGATCTATCACAAAGATCATATCGAGTCCAAGTTTGATGCTGCAGATGTCTCCTGCCGCCTCTAAGCCTGAGAATTGAGCAATTAAGAGACTGCTGATCGTCCAGTTCTCCCGTCCGCTCTGACCGTCAGTCATTGTGCTCTGCCCCTCCAGTGCAGAAGTGGGGGTGGGAATGGCTGGCTCTCAGTGGCATGGTGAGAGGCTGAGCCAGCTGCCAGTCTGGAATCTGGGTGGATCCTGACATTACTGCTTTGGCAGCTCAGTTCTTCACAAATTTTATAAGATTTGCTGGATTGAGTGAACTGAATACCATGTTTCACCACCGGTTGGTGCACACATTGCTGTTGTTTTTCGAAAAAAAGTGACACAAATTGAACTTTATTAACAATTTGATGCATTGACTTATCACTTGGATGTATGTTATGTCCTGTTTGATTTATTGTGTTTGATTTATTACAGTAATGTCTTGAATTTGATCACAATCATAGTAAAGTTATTAAAGTGGGAGTAAACTTCCATGCATAATTTGTACCTATAGGTAAGCCTATAATAAGGCTTATCTATAGGTACTGTAAATCTCTCATAAACGTGCACCATTTAGGAGATATTTACTGTAACTGCAGCTGGTGACGTCACAGGCGCATGCACCTGAGCCATTCCTTCAGAGTCCTGTGCCGTAAATGGTGGCTCTGCGTGGAAATTATGTTATTGTGGCTCTGGCCACTCACACAGCCAGAGTCCGCAAACTCGGAAGGAAGACCAGGTAAAGATCGAAGCTTAGTCAGCGGTGACATTGCGCCTCTGGAAGGCTTTGTTCTAAGGTAGGTAAGTATCACATAACGTGCTAGTATGCAATGCATACTAGCATATTATGGCTTTGCCTTGCAGGTTGCAAAGAAAAAAAACAACACACACACACACACACACAGTGGTTTACTACCACTTTAAGCGCAGCACATTTATTATACTACCATCTCGCTGATAAAATGCTCCGTCGTCCTTTTGGCATACACCCTGCAGTACACTACACCTAACTGGCCCCTTGTGCTGCTTCTCTCTCCCCTTATTTGAGTTCTGCTTTACAGGGACTTTAGGAAGCTGATAATAAGTCAAATGTAATGAAAGTTTTTGTTCAGTTTTACAAAGTGTCTGTACTCAAAATTAGTACAATACAGCTGCACCGTGCGACTTGCTTTTTGCTACACATTTTCTGCCTAGAATCTTTACAGATCTTCCAAGCTGTAATAATGCATGCATGACACCTCACTTTACTCACTATAGTGGTTTGCCCAGCTATGGGCTGATGGATTGGCAATATGCTAAAGTTAATGAAGGGCATAGCCTGCATGTGGGTGCTGATCAGAAGATTTCAGAAGACTTTGGCTAGAGGCTGTGTGGTACTGGCCAAGCCGCACAGCGCAGGTCTATGGACAGTGGTGTGGCAGGTATGTACCATATATCATATCCTGAAAAAAACGGGTGATGATGGACGGTAAACAAGGATGAGTGCACTAAAAGAACACGCTTATCCTTCAGGGGCATCATACCACTTTTGGTAGTGAAACAGGTCATTTATTTGCACAGAGTGCTATAAAAATAGACAGATGTGATACAAGAGGGATTTGTTTCCAGAAGGGGGGGCTACCTATACAAAACAGGGACAGGTGAATCATAGATAATTTTACAGCATTGAAATGTGACTCCGTTCCCTCTCATAATGCCATTGCAGCTGGACCCTTTAATGTATTTATTTTCAACATCATAGGGTAGTGACGGCGAACCTTTGCACCCCAGATGTTTTGGAACTATATTTCCCATGATGCTCAACTACACTGCAAAGTGCATGAGCATCATGGGAAATGTAGTTCCAAAACATTTGGGGTGCAAAGGTTTGCCATCACTGTCATGGAGACTGTTGGTGTAGAAGAGCACCATTGTGTTTTTGTACTGTCTACCTGTTGTAGTAATATGCATTTTGTCGTGCATTACTGTAACACACAGCATCCTATACACCTTCAAAATGCACAGATGGGAATCTTCCATTGTGGTGCACTGCATTGAAAAAAAGCTTCCTGTCTGATTTTTTTTTTGTTTTGTTTAATGCCTTAATGCATTACCTGTTAATGCACAAAATAATACATATTAACATGCATACAGTAACATATGGATATGTGTGAAGGATCCCTAAACAGAATATCTCCAAAAGTCCCAAAATAAACTAGAATGGAGCTCAATTTAGCAGAACCAATGCCAATGTGATCAGTTTTGGGGAAAGTTGACCATTTTCTGTTTTGTAGCTAGAACGTATTCTATGTCATGTACTGTTGGCTGCACTGGCTGTCAGAGGATTACATCCAGATAGCTTTGAAGACCACAGCTTATCTTCTTCTCTTCCGGAAATCTCATATTCGATAACATGTATATGAATATTTTACCTTACATGCTGCTGTTTTATTCATGTGCCAGAATGTTATTCCCATGGCGTGAGATGATTCTTTGGTTGTTAATGCATCTCAGCTGTAATCCACAAAACTCTTCTTAGTTCTTTGGACCTTCTTTGCGTGTGCCAAGAATAATAAAGGAGATAAAGGGGGTTTCCACCTTCAAACGTGTGTTGTCCAGTTATTTTCTTGTTTTCAGACTTGTTACTAGCTGATATGTTGTCTTTTTTTCCTGTTTAGAATTTAAGTTCTGTCTGAGGATTGCCATGTATTTACCAGGGTTACTTCTGGTTGAAGAACAACTTTGCCCTACCTAGATTTAACTAAATTCTCTCTAATAATTGTCTGTTAGTTAAAAATAGTCCAGTGTTGTCCTCCCTTCAGGGAGGACAACACTGGACTATGTGCCTCTGATCCCACCCGGCCATCTTGAAATATCTCACACATGTGCAGACATGCCGCAGATCTACGCCAGGTCCCAAATATTTGGAAGCTTTTACACATGTGCAGGATCTGTGGGACCTGGTTGAGACCTGAGACCCATTCGCATGTGTAGGCCAGCTCCCAAACCCCTGGCAGAAAGAAGAGGCATGTGTGCACACATGTGGGATCTTGTAGCCCATGTGCCCCTTATTAAAACTGCTTCCTGTAAGTATTCTTCCTTCCTCCCTTCCCCAGGAAAGGAATCAGGACGTGGAAAGCTGCACAGCCATTAAATGGTATTAAAGAATCTCCAAAATGCTCAAACTATCTGCTAGTTTCAACATTTTAGGGGGGAAGGAAGCAGATAGGACAAACTTCTATTTATTGGGTGAAGGTCTGCTTTAACTCGTGCTGCTGAAAATTCTATGCTAGATCATCCACCATGCCATGCTGCCATGAGCCGTATACATAGTTACACTGGGATCAGAGGCTTGGGGCAAGAAATATGGTTGGACAACAGATGTATGGAGGTGGAAATCCTTAATAAATGTTTAATTTTACAGGCTACACCATCATTTTTAAGCATGAGCATGCCTAGTACTAATGCTATTTGTCACACAGCAAAACACATGCCCTCTCTTGATACAAATAGATTGTAATCCTTTCTACATGAGAACAATGCCACTTGTCAGTCACGTGTTCCTTTATTGCTAGAGAACTTTAAATGATCATTTTAGGGATGTCAGTGCAGATGCCATATAAGAAGTCCATCTGTGCATCCCTTGTGAAGGATGAGCTCCAAGCTGCCTGATCTCTACAACTAAAGACAAGTAACACTGTTAGCCACCAACACAACAGCTCATTATAAGCACATCTATTTTCAGTGGTCTAACTAATTTGGATGGGTGGTCTAAAGAGGAAGTCTCTGCCGCCATAAACTTGTTTGCTACTTGGGCAATTTAATGCTGTTAGGTAGTCTTTTGTGTGACCTGCATGCGTGACCCGTGTGCCCTACTCCCCCAATTGTCACGGACAGATTTTGTTTTTCATATACTTGAAAAGCATCTCCATTTACAAGGACATTTATTGGTGGCTGTGAAGTTGGAGCTTTTGTCTAGAATTACACCTTCCTTTACATTATTAATGATGGTTTTATCACTTTGGATGTCTTTCATAGCTTTTTTTCATATTAAGTCCTCAAGGCACACAAGCAGAAAGATTGATATCTTAGAAAATATATATTTTATGTATGTTAACTTTAAGCTACTGAAAATTTAAAGGAGATATTTCACTTGTAAATGACACGTTTAAAATAGGTTTAAAGATGTACTCCTCTTGCCATAAAGGTCATTGTGATGGGTAAGCCTTTTAAGGTTCACTTGGCGTTCTCTTCATGTTCAGAGGTGACTGCTTGGTGGATGCAAATCCGCCAGACACATTTTATTTTATTCATTCCCATTTTACACATATTTAAACATGCCTGTTAGTTTCTCAGCACAATCTCAAGATGAACCGCATAGAGCGGCAGATGGGCTTAGATCTTGCAAGACGTGTTCAAGCAGTGTCTTAGGATGTGCTCATTGCATTCCTTGCAGGGTTGCAAAGAAGTTACACAAATAAACCAGTGTGAGAAGGGTCTTTAGTTCCTATTCAGCTGACAGGCCTTTGTGTGAGTTACCAGTGACAATAACGATCGCTTACAAGGGCAGTTGAAGTGTCAGGGTCGAGGATGGGAGCGTGCATGTGTAATATGAAGGAATTCAGGGAGAGGGGACATAGTCTATCAGGATTGGAAGCCTTTTACTCTCTTCTGTTCATTCATTTAGGAATTCATTTTTCGGGATTCTTTTGGTTCTCATGCAGTCTGTAAGACAATTGTTAGGCCAGGGTGTATTATTGTAAACCTAGACATTGCATAGCTCTTGCCTTCAAACTTGAGCCATAGGGCACCAGCTATTCTACACTTGGAATGACGATGGGGACAAAACACCGGTTTATTGGGACAATGTTGGTAGCACAGGCAGCAAAACTTCAATCATGAGTGGGATGAAAGGGGGTAATGAGGTGGTGGGCGTGCAGAGACATTATTCAGGCCCACTCTTGTTCAGCCATGAGTGATACATCTTCTTCTTGTCGTATTTTATGTTGGGAACTTGGAACATTTGTTAAATCTGAGTGCATTCTTTGCATTCGTTTCATAGCCGAAGATCAATGTAATTCATGTATTTTGGTGTAGGATGACAATGCATAATGGATCTGCATAATAAATGCACAATTAATGGCTAATATATTAAACAGTGGGGCCCAAATTATGCATGCTAAGATAATGCAAGACAGACCTCTATTATGGTCAGTTTGTATGTATGTGCATTTTCACAGCTACGATTACTTGGCCTCATCATTTTACGATCTTCAAGGTTTTAGCCTACTTGTATGTAAGAATTTATTCAGTAATGGTGGAGAGCGTTGTGCTGTGTGTGGTGAGCAATACTGATAGAAGAATTTCTCTTCTGATATTCTGATTTATTAGGAAACTTGTGCTGAGAGAAACATGGGAGAATTTCTGAATTCTCTAAATGCATTGTCTGGTTGTCATAATGATCCTCTGACTTCAGGTTACTGATCTGAACAAGCATATGGCCAGGGAATCAGAAGTCAAATCAAAACTCTTGTTTATCATGCTTGTTCCAGGTCAGTAACTTTGAGATAGTACTGAAATACTTTGGTCAGTCTGACATATTTTACAGAAACCAACATTGGCAACCTCCAGACTCTCAGTGCAGGTGCTATAGCAAATACATAGATAATGGATTTGGGAGATGAGAAAAGAGGAGGGGTTAGGGAAGGTAATTAAGGTAAGTAGTGCTTACTTGCTGACTGCAGGTCTCTGGAAATTCTGTACATTATATGTTCTGAAGCTGGTATTACGCAATTATTTCTTACAAATTTCCTAGTTGCCAGGACTTTCATGTATTTTCGGAGTCGCTTGGAATGAGTGTGTAAATCTGATGTTTCGGACTTTACTCTGACTCTACTTACTGCATGCTTGTTAAGGTTTAGTGATTGGAGAAGGCATCGAAGTAAGAAAGAAAGTAATAATGGCAGCTCATATATTTCCCTTATGACAAGTGACCTTTAACTCCATCAGAAGTTGGCGCCAAATGCACGTCACAAGCGTGATCAAGCATCAGCTAAAGTTTTAACAACCTGACTAAAGAGACATTTCCTGTTTATCCAGCGGTTAGCTAACATGCCAGCTCTTTGGCGTATTCAACAGTAATTCTGTAAGCAGAAAACATCAGACTCACTATCTGGATTTTCTCTTCTCTGCTGATTTACTAGGCTTTACTACTCCATCAACGTGTGTGTTGGCGTGATGTGGTGCCATTCATGCTCAAAGACAACCCAAAGTAAATTCTTAACGCACTTGCATTGTATCTTGGTGCAACATGTGACAATGCACATTTTTGATTCATTTTGCTGCATTAGGCAGCCTATTCAAATCAGTGGCCTGCCTTAATGTAGCACACATTAACATGCGGCATAGTGTGCGCTAACATGGTGCGACCATGGGAATGTGGCCAAAAAGGTTTAATAAGAATCAAATTTCGTCTTCTCCTCAAAGATAATCAGGTGTGTTGTTTCTCTACTATGAGCTAATAAGTGGAAACATGGAATTAGATTAGTTCTTTGTACAGTATATGTTTTCTGTATGCTGTTGGTTACTACAATATATGTATGTGTCAGTAATTAGTCAGAACACATTTGTTTTTGCCCATACATATAAGAAAAACTGTTGATTGTTCATAAATTTTATAATTTTACTCAAAAATTTTCTTTGGAAAACATTAGTTCAACACAAGTCAGAAAAGGATGAATTTAGTTAAGCTCAATTGGAGTTTGCACTAGACTGATTGGAAGTTTTCTTGAGTAATATAGTCATTTATATAATGAACCGCTCATATAGTGCACAGTTTCTGAAAGAACCTGTTGTGTTATTGAAATGGCATAATTGAATGGCATTGCCATGTGTATAACTAGCATTAAAGATCTGACTGCAGAAATGTAAGTCAATGAAAGAAAATTGATGAATAAGCTCCTTTTACTTTACAATTTTCAGCGTAGTAATGAATGAACTTAAAATGGTGCGTTACAGGAGATTTGTAACTACAAAGAAAACCTGTATAGTGATCAATGTACTTTGTGAGTTATGGAGATTTCATTCACATAATCAATGGTTGTGAACTACTGAGTTACTGGAAGACTGCATTCAAATAGTAAACTGTGCATTATAGTAATCAATATAAGTAACATAAATATTACCTTTTATTGACAAGCTAGGATTTAAAGAAAACAGATATAGAAGTGGAAATTTATAGTGCCGTATATCCTGAAAATGAATGCAGCCTCAGTTTAAATATCAACAGTTGAAAAAAAATACATCCTGCTAAGCCAGGTTTTCTGAACTAGGTTTCCAATGGAGTTCTTCCATGGGTTGCTCTGTCCCATGAACAGATTTATCTCCCACCTACACTGTTTGCCAGCATTAGGGGACTTTTTTGCACTGACCACCAATGTAAGGGGACATTTTTTCTTTGAATGTAAATGGACACTTTTCCACAGACAACTAGTGTAGGGGGATAAAGAGCAAGATGGAGAGATCAAACAAATAAACACCACATCCCAATTATGAAAATTTTCAAAAAAGAAGAGCAGCGCAAAGAGGTAACAAACCTCAGGGACTTTAACAGTGTTAAGTATAGATAATCAGAACTCATTAAGTAACATTAAAATTTAAATGGCTTTATTTAATAAAGAAATAAAAAACATGAGAAGGAAAAATACATCTGTATAACAAGGTACATGGAAATTATTGAAGCATATACAAACAAAGCACAACCACTCTCGACAGGTTTCACTCGATAGAGTTTCTTTAGGAGATTGATGGCGTGACTCTTTTTATACTAGAAATTAAAAAACAGTTTCAATATATCTCATGAGCGTATTGAGAAATAATACATAAACATGAATAATCATACAAATTGGCATAGAATAACAAGAAAAAACTATGCATTAATTGTTTATAGAGAAAACCAAAATATCAAAACAAAAAGGGGCATAGAAACATGTGGACACAGAAAGGAACCAAACCTTACCAAAACTGCTTCAATCTCAAAGAGATATCAATGGGGCAAAAATATAATGATAAAATGTGTTTATGCGTGTGTCATCCCAATCATCCAGACCTGGCTGCTTGCAGAGAAGAGCTAAAAAGGTAATATTTCAAAAAGAAATATATAATGAATAAAGTGGGCTAAATAAAGCACAATGTGGTAGCTGGAGTAATGAGTATTAAAAAACACCCATGGTCCAGCATAAGTTTAAAGGAAAAAAATTACCTTAAATATAAAGGAGGTTGAAGCAATGGGTTAAACTGGTTCTGCTGACCGTTGATAACTAGATGGTAACACCCAGGTGCCGGACATTTCCCGAAAGAAACAGCTTATAGGAACACCGGACAACAAGGGCAAAAAGAACCTACAAACAATGTTGAAAAAGTATGTATTGAATCTAATTAATGCCAGAGTGAATGAGCAGTGTAATCTATAGAGAAAAGGACATCTTCCCAAACGCTTCCAATGATAGATCATACAGATCCTAGTGTGATAAGGACACATCCCTATACAGGGATTTCAGGCAGAATGTAATGACTTGTAACTGCCATTTAAATAACCCCTCTCTGACTCGGCAGGCGTCTGACGTCACTGCCGAGTCACGGACGCACTAAGCAATGCCATTGGCGTGATGAACGGCGCAAGAGCCACAGACGCCAAGCGTCAATGGAGTCTCCTGCCGAGTCGGAGAGGGGCTATTTAAATGGCGGTTACAAGCCATTACATTCTGCCTGAGATCCCTGTATAGGGATGTGTCCTGATCTCCCTTGGATCTCTAGGCCAGTTTACTGTCCTTCAGGCTTTAGGGGGGCTGGACTGTGCCCAGTGAGAGTAGAATATGTCCCGGCATCAGTGCCCCATCATTGGTTTTAATGAGAGGAATAGTGCCCCATTATTGATATCAATGAAGAGAATAGTACTCCATTGATGGTGTCAGTAGGGGGAATGTTGCCCCATCTTTAGTGTCAGTTGGTAGAATATTGCCCCAAGGGCAAGGTAAAGGCAAGCAAAGGGCCACATCTGGCCCCCGAGCTGCAGTTTGGAGACCACTGCTCTAGTTTATGGCAAATCCAGGCACATAAAACACCTTATTACTTACACCTGTCAAACGACCATTGGGTGCGCACATTCCCACAAGACTCAGAATCTTTTTTTTTTTCTTTTTTCAGCCCTTGTCCAAGACTGAAAATACTACAACTTTACCTGGATGGTTGTTTGGAAAGTTAGAAAGCATGATTCATTTAGTATATTAAATATGCCAAATTTAAAACCATGCATTAACAGCGCTTCCTAAGAATAGAAAATATCCACCAATAAGATATCTCATATAGTGCAATAGTCAAGATATGTCATATCTTGCTTATTAAAAAGAAACACGAAGAAATCCAACATCTACTAAACTGTCCATCGGTCCATCAAAAAACTCATAATGTTGTATATAGAGTGATGTAATGAATCCTCTCCTCCTAATGACAGTTCAATATAATAAAATGCATGACCAAAGAAAAGAAGCAGGCTTCTGATCCACCAGTGATTTAAAGTACATGAACTTTCAACTGCTACACCTTCACCGATCCACCTCGTGCACACCCCTTTGTATATCTGTTTACCAGAGGTGCTTTTTAACAGGGCCTGTATGATCCTTGGCAACGAAACTCCATGACTCTCTTGCTGGACACTTCAGTACTCCATGCTAGGCACGATTCAATAGGATGGATATATCATGCAAGGATACAAGGGAATGCTTTCCATAGTGTTATACTGTTTAGTGAATTTAAACCCCCCCCCCCCCCCCCCCCAATACAAATTAAGCTTACTAGAATGATGTGAATAATCAGCATGTCACAGAGTAGCATCAAGTTCACCGACGATCGGCGTTCCTCGCGAACTGTCCGCCACGATGAGTCCCGGGATAACGCTTGCTGTGTGGAGCTGGTAAGTCGCGCGTTTTTTTATAATGGCGGCTGTAAGTGCATATACAAAAAATTATTTTTCTTCCATCTGAGTGCTGGGTTCAGGAATACTTGGTATTTCTGATTTTCATTTGTCACACATGATTCATTTAATGTTTGCATTATCCTTTCTGAATCTGCGCCTATGTTTTTGTATTTGTACATCCCTAAAATATCTTTTCAGTAAGATATTATGGAAACCAAAATTTCCACATATCAAGCAATTATTGTTTTTATTTCATAGGAGTTTGATGCTTTGTCTTTGGCTTTCAGCCATGGGCAGAAAACACATCTTTTCATCTTTTAGAAGTTGATTGGATGGATGAAAAGAGACCCTTGTTCCTAATATCCACCTGCCTCATCGAAGTCTTAGATGCCAATCGTATTTTCTTTCTCTCTTTCTCAATTCACTTTACATCTAATCATGACTCAGTGGGGCTACTGCTGTACGACCTTGGCAAGCTAAAGCAGGAGGCAGCTTCAAACCGTTTCATTAGTTTAAGAGCAATCAATACTGTCATCTCAGCCCTTAGAACGGCTCATTTTATTACAGCCGAAATGTGCTGGTATATGCTGTTTTTAGAGCAGAAAAGTGATCGTGTGGTCTTTTACTACAAACCGTACTTTATAGAGAAAGTACTTGAAACAGAACTCCAGCCAAACAGCCCCAAAAAAGAAATAAATAAGTATGTGTGTATATATATATATATATATATATATATATATATATATATATATATATATATATATATACACTTTTATAATTCTATTCAGCCACTCTTATGGATTACACATCCTGCCACTTAGCCAGGAGGATGGTACTACTATCCATTGTTGCAGAGCTACGTGTTTCTGTATAACCTACCTGTTAAACTAAAAAAGGCATCAACACATTGATGTAAGCCGCCCAAAGGCTTCCCCTTCCAGTGAAGAAGTGATTGTAAAGGTTAAAGGTTTTTTTAACTTAATGCATTCTCTGCATTAAGGAAAAACCTTTCATGTGCATGTCTGCCCACGTAGCAAGCTCTTGCTATGAGGGCAGACACTGAAGAGGAGGAGTGGAGAGTGCCGACGCACAGGGCAGGAAAGTATAACCTGTTCGTTATTAAAAAAAAATACACAACCTTTATCACATGACTTAACAGTACTGAACTAAGGCACTAACAGCTTATATTTCATAACCTTCAAGATTTATGTTAGCCATAGATGGCTAGAATTTTGCCTGTTCAGTCCATGGTCTGAACTAGAAGAATGCAGTGACCCCTCCATCCAGCTAGCAGCCTCAATGGAGGAATCTTCAAAGATGAATGGTATTCATGCATCTGATATCTGAATAACTAAACAGTCACTGTATCTCATTGGATGCAGCCACTGTTCAGCCAACAATTTTCCACCAGGTTCAATAGATTTTTTTATATTTGTTGAGCCAGGTGGTGTTTGCAGGGCCACCTATGGCTCAGATTCAAGCCACCTTTGGCCAGCTGTGGCCTGATATCTTCCATGCCAGGGAATTCTAAAAAGAAAATGGGATTGAAGGTATACTAGCAGTATTTTAAATTATGTTAAACTGTTTTTGAATTAACATTTAAATGGACAGGTTGTTTTTGAGATTGGCCTTTGTTTTCCCAATTAATGTTTACAAGGATGCTTGATTAACTAATTCTTCACTGTACATTTTGCACCATTTTTTCTACTGATAATCTAGGAAAAGCCGATATAAACATGCCTCTTGTGGTTACATTTTCACCTTGAATGGCAGAACACTTAATTGGCCACACTTTTCAAAAGGGATGTACAAGGTTTGTGTATCAGGGCTGCATAGCTTAGTGATTTTTCAACTGAGATGGCGGCAGTGGCCCATTAAATGTTTGTCACACAGAGGCACAATTATTCAGATTCGAATTGCTGTCCCAAGAGCTGTTGCTCAATAAGTCTGCCTGCCAGTCCTTTTTATCCTTATACTGCTTGCATTTTGAAAAATACCATTAAAATACCAATAAAGAGCATCTTTTAAAGTATTAAATGCTATACACTAAGCTTGGTATGTGCAAAGATTGTCATTACTCCCAGGGTGTTCTGCCAGATGGATGAAACTGCATTATGGCACCCAGGCTGCCACACTATGGCTTCCAATAAAAGATCCCACCCTACTCCCCAGCCCTGGTCAATGTGCATTTTGTTTAAATATTTTTTTTTGTCTTCTAAATACCTATATTCCACTGTTAAAAGTTGTGGTCACATGACAGTCTCATGCCGCGTACACGCGGTCGGTCTTTACGGCAGACTTTGCCCGGCAAACTTTTTGACGGACTTTATGACGGACCTTCCGAATGAACGGACTTGCCTACACACAATCCACCAAAGTCCGTCGAATTCGTACGTGATGACGTACCACCGGACTAAAACAAGAAAGTTCATAGCCAGTAGCCAATAGCTGCCCTAGCATGAATTTTTGTCTGTCGAACTAGCATACAGACGAGCGGACTTTTCGACCGGACTCGATTTCGACGGATTGATTTAAAACATGTTTCAAATCTAAGTCCGTCCAACTTTTGAGAAAACAAAGTCCGCTGGATCCCACACACATCGAATTGTCTGACGAAATCCCATCCGCCGGGCAAAGTCTGCCGTAAGGTCCGCTCGTGTGTACGCGGCATTAGGCCTCTTCTGTTAAGACCATGGACAGGAGTAGCGGTGCTGGGATTTTATGTTTTAAGAGTCATTATTTTCAGTCTAACATTCATTGCTTTCACAAAATACTGCTAAGAGTGAGGGTGGGTTTGAGCACCAATTTTTTAAAAAATGTTTTACATTCTTACTCTACATTGTTACTGTACTGTTTTTCACTGAAAATATTTGTGCCTCATGATGATGTCCTGAAGACAGGAGGTGTCTTTGACAACCGGGCTGCTAAGGAGAGAGATGGATGACTCTGGATGTTATGGGGAGCTTTAAAGCGGAGTTCTGTCCACATTTTTTTTTTTTTTTAGTCATCCGTTAAGCTTGTATGAATAAGCTACTGTAAAGCATGTTTTGAATATATTCGCCATTCAAGTACATCTTTTTTAAAATGTACTTACCTTAGTTTTTGGCTTCCTGAGCGCTTCCATCTTGATTGTGGGCATGTGAAGACCACTAGGACGCTGTTCCGGGATAAGGTGCTGCTGGTTACCCAGCATGGACCTCCTGATCTTGTGCATGCGCATTTTCAGGCAGTGTGTCTGGTTGCCATCACAATGGGCGACAACGGGGAAAGTGCCCGCCCCCTTGTTATCATGCGGCGATGTCCACTGACTCCTGGGATTGATGACACACATCTCCCAGGAGCTTAGTACATACAGTACATATTAGTACATAGTACGTACATTGCCGCGGCCTGGAAGGAGGCAGAATACAGGAGACACCCTAGCAACAAGCTTCACAAAGTAAGCGGAAAAAAAAAATAATAAAATAGCCAAATGTTGTTCATGTTGCTGGAATGGACAAATTGAGCTAAAGTTCAAATTATTGCTTGAACTTCGCTTTAATTAAAGTTTTGCAGAAGATTCAGAGCAGCAAAGCAGAATCAGAACAAAAATGGAATATGGAAAGGAAGTTATGTGGTACATCGGACACAAACAAACATTTAGTAAAAGGTTTAATTATACATAAAGTATTTACATGTCATCACTTAATGGCATCTCCATAAAACAGGTGTTTTAATCCTATACCGATTGCGCAGGCAGTACACATATTAACATTGAGCTTCCGCATACTGTATATGCGTACTGTTGGCATCCCAGTTTGTTCTGGAAGTACACACACTTGGTACAGTGACTGCGCAGTCAATGACATCTCCCAATCACTTTTTACAATTGGGACCTGGTGGGACAGGTTCCCAATGACGTGGTCCCTGTGACAACCAATCACAGTGATCACCTACCTGGGAAGTCCATGTGATGCCTCTAACATTATAATCTTTAATACGACTGACTCCCACCATTGGGAATGGATTAATGATAGTGGGTGGAGCCACGAAAATGATATCTTCAGCACTTTTGGATGCCCAGTTGCCCTCTCTGACATAATGAAAGTATTTCTGTTGCTGTTTTTTGATTTATGGTAAAGGTGATGTCATGTAAATAAATTTTTTTTATTGGTTGACAGCAAAGATTCAAGGGCAATGCCCGCTGAATTTTTTTCTCAGCATTACACAGAAGAAAGTGAAATACCTGCTAAAGAAGCCCAGAGCAAACATGGAAATCCTGTAATACCCCTGTGCCAGTGGAATGCACTTTACACTAAACTTGTAATAGCATGTATCATTGTAAATGTCATGTTTCATGAATCGCTGATGCACACCTATATCCTTCAATCCCGTATGTAAACAGATCCCATTGAGTTTACATTGCAGGAGTAGAGAGCCACTGGTCATGTAAACAGCAGCGCTCCAGTATTCTACATTAAACATCTGCTCTGACCCTGTTCATTCTCCAGCAGGATGCTTGGAATATCAGACATGCTTGTGTCCAGCCGTCTTTCATATTTGTTGAGCGTTTACAAGTGTAGCAGATGTGCACAAGACAGCCAAAGGTCGTGAGTTCACGTAATATTTGTGCTGTGTGCAAGTTTCATTGACATTTTTAGAGATTGTATTTCACAAATCATTTTTTTAAACAGACTTGTGTGGATTGGTCACAGACTGCAGCAAAGAAGTTGAGGAATTTCTGACCGGCTCTCGAGGTACTATAGACAGCTGATGCTACTATCGAGGTTTTCCTGTGGAACCTCATTAAAAAGTTTACGAAAAACTTTTTCTTTGCACGTTCTTGATATGGAGATTGTTAGACTGTCTGTCAAGGTTCAAAGTAGAACTCTGGCCTCCCATTAAAAAAATATGTGATTCAGCACTTCCTTTTAAAGGCTAAGCTCCCCTATGTACCAATATAGCATTAATGTACTTAATTTGCAAAAATAAAACCGCTTTCCATTAATTCTACACACGCTTACCTCCCTCTCTTCATAGCTGTTTAAACACACTGCTCGATTACTTCTGCCTTACTTCCTGGACAGACTTTAGTTCATGACACAAGTTGACCAGCTGATCTCATTGGCACACACCCTGTGTTCTATCAGAAAGCTGCTACCCATCAGAAAATGCAACCTTAGTGAAGTTCCGTCGTGGCCATCTTGATACACTCGCACTCATCCGCAGTAAGCCTACAGTCTGAAGTCACCAAGAGAACATCTTTTTACACCCACCGGAGTCTTGCATTTCACACTTATTTTTACCAGTAAACTGAGCTTATATAGTGAAATACAGTATTTAGAAATCCGTCAAACTGTTTTGATGTTGAATTTTAAAAGCAGCAGTGTTCTGTCAGATTAGCAAACCTGTGAGATCAGCAGGGTTGCCGATGCTTTTAAAAATCAACATCAAAACAGTCACACAGACTTCCAAATACTGTATTTGACTTTATAAGCTCAGTTTACTGGTAAATTGAAGTGTGAAATGCAAGACTTCAGTAGGTGTAAAAAGATGTTCGCTTGCCGCCTCCTGACTGTAGGCTTACTGCGGACGAGTGCGGGTGTACCAAGATGGCAGTGCCGGAACGTAACTTTCTTTACATATTCTGATAGGTAGCGGCTTTCTCACAGGACACCCTGCATCATCTACCTTCAGCTGGTCAACTCCTTCCTGTGTCATGACCTAAGGTCTGACCAGGAAGTAAGGCAGAAGTAATCGAACAGTGTGTTTAAATAGCTATGAATAGAGTGAGGTAAGCCGGTGTAGAATTAATGGGAAGCTGTTTAATTTTTGCAAAATAAGTACATTAATGCTATATTGGTACATAGGGGAGCTGGAATTTAGAAAAAAAAAAGTGAATTTAGCCTTTAAGTTCATCTGCATATACAGCCTTTGCTTAATCCCCCTGCAAAGTCCAACAAATACCTGTTGATCCAACCGGTGAAGTCCCCGTTATGCAGCTTCCTGTGATGGGGTGACAACAATGCTGCGTGGCTTCTGAATTCAGGGCAGAGTTGTCACTCTCATGTGGACTTTGCCTGCTTGCACTACAGTGGGATCTAAAGATGATGCAGGAGGTGTGGCAATCTGTATTTTTACTGCTTTGCCATAATGCTCTAGTTTGTTGGTAAGCACCTGACCACTCCAAGTCCCATCTACTGATTTTTGGTTGGACATCACTGCCTCTGTTACTGAAACCTTTGCAGGCTGCAGTGTTTTGGTGGGGAGTGTCTGAGACACAAATGAGGATTTTTTTTACCCAATGAGGCTTGTGTATCATTTAGTAACTGGATTTGGGACTTGTTTAATCTGGCACACAGAAGTCTTTAGAGGAGACTTCTAGAAGTTTTTAGAGGAGACTTCTGTTGATTTTCTAGCTTTGCAAAATCCAAGAAATGACAGTAAGCTATACTTCCTGTTGCAAAAGGGAAATTCACTGCAAAGACATTGACAGTCTGCCAGACTATAGCAGATTATCCACTTCCAAAACTAGAAATGAAAAGGTTTTTGTTGGAGCTCCACTTTATTAGCGTACAGTTAGAGCTGACGATTAATCTGTTAAGAATCAAGATCACAATCTTTTTTTCTTCCCGATCTTTAAAACAGCACGTCACGATTCTTTCTAACAGGTGCAGAGAGTTCTCACAGGAAAGAAAAAAAAAAAATAATTCGGGCAGCTTGCCAAGTTTAATCACAACATACCAATAAGTAGAAACAAAGTGTCTTTTCCTTCTTTTATCAAAGGAAAGAACTCCAGCGTATAAATGAAGGAAGTTTAACCATTTAAAGACCAAACCTTTTCTGACATTTGTTGATTAGTAAAACTCATTATTTTCTGCTAGAAAATTACTTGGAACTCCCAAACATGATATATATATTTTTTAGCACCCTATAGAATAAAATGGTGGTTGTTGCAATATTTTATGTCACACTGTATTTGCGCAGCAGTCTTTCAAACGCAATTTAAAAAAATACACTTTAAAGTGGATGTAAACAAAATGTCATCCTTTCTAAACTACTGCCATAGGGATTATCTATAAGGATATACACGCCTCCTGCATGTATCTTTATCTGTCAAATGTCTCCCCTCTGTCTGTTATGAGACCCGAAAAACTGCAGATTCTGTGGGTGGGTCTGTTGTCTGGAGCTCGTTGGGTGGAGTTGTGATGTCAGTAGACTCCCCGCCCACCTCTACACTCCCCGCCCACCTCTACACTCCCCTTGTCAATATGCATTTTCTCCTGTGTATTTCTTGCACTGAAATTCTGCTATGATCTCTTAGGGCCCTTTCACACTTGGACGGTTTGCAGGCGCTATTGCACTAATAGCGTCTGCAAACCGACCCGAAACAGCCCCTGCTGTCTCCCCAGTGTGAAAGCCCCGAGGGCTTTCACACTGGAGCGGTGCGCTAGCAGGACGGGAAAAAAAGTCCTGCTAGCAGCATCTTCGGAGCGGTGAAGGAACGGAGTATATACTGCTCCTTCACTGCTCCTGCCCATTAAAATCAATGGGACAGCGTGGCTATACCGCCGGGAAAGCACCTCTGCAGAGGCCCTTTGCAGTGGTTTTTAACCCTTTCTCGGCTGCTAGCGGGGGGTAAAACCGCCCCCCTAGTGGCCGAATACCAACGGTAAAGCGCCGCTTACAATAGTGGCACTTTACCGCTGACGCCGCCCCTGCCCCAGTGTGAAAGGGCCCTTACATCCAGTGAAAAGACAGGAAAGTAACCACATGACTTCAGCATGCCAAATCATGCTGAGGTGTGGAACAGCCAATCCTTGCAGAGCTGCTGAAGAAATGAGTGGGGGTGGGAATTAAAAAATAATGCCTGTGTCTTAGGCTAGTGCACGAGATATGTAAATCACCTGTCACTCACAGCAAGGGGGAGGATTTGACAAAGTTTTTCTCTGTTTGTCAAGTTTTATCTCACTGAACAATAAGGCCCCGTTCACATGATCGGACCGTTCAGATCCGCCTGTCAGTTTTGACGGCGGACCTGAACGGGCGATCCATGTTAGCCTATGGACCGTCGGATGTCAGCGGAGACATGTCCGCTGACATCCGACCCCGTCCGATCCGCTAAAAGCAGACGTATGGCTCTACGTCCAGATCCGTCGCTGGCGGATCGGATCGGGTGAGATCTGACGAAAACGGACACGCTGTCCGTTTTCGTCCGATCCCTCCATAGGCGGCAGCGGCGCCTGACAAGCCCCTCCCCGCTCAGTGAGCAGAGAGGGACCTGTCATCCGCCGGCTCAGCGGAGATCAACGGACAGATCTCCCGCTGAGCCGGCGGACCGAGGCGGGCTCCGTAGAAACGGAGCCCGCCTCGTGTGAAAGGGGCCTAAAAGAGGATTGCTCAGAGCTGGATTAACTCTTTGTGACAAAACTGGGCTCAAATGATAGGAAATCTTATACTCTACATTATGACATCAACAACAAAAAAAATTTTTGGGTTTACATTTAATGAACTAATAAAAAAACTAAACAGTAAAGTTAGCCCAATTTTTTTGTATAATGTGAAAGATGTTACACCGTGAGAATCGTGAGAAAATCGTGAGAGAATTGTGATCTTTATTCTAAGCAAAAAAATTTTTATTCTCATTTTAGCCAAAATTGTGCAGCTCTACATACAGTATGTCACATTATTACTAAAGCTGGCCACATCACAATCTGATTATAATATTTTTTTTAAATGTACAAGCAACTATGTAGTTTGGGTAAAAATGTAGGATATTTGTAGAGGTGCATCGAATGGAAATTTTAGTACGAAATCGAAAATTCAGGATGCACTGAAACGGACAGTTTTTTTAAAATTAATATATATTTTTATATATAATTGTATTATATTCAATTTCTTAATTACTATCATGAATGTAAATGCACAATTCGTGTGCAAAACATGTAAGCCGTTCCTCCTTTGCTTGTACATGTAGTGTTCTTCATGGTTTTATGCGAATATAAAGGCATTTGGATCTCAGTTTGGTGTGCAGCCATCTGGATTTTCCTTTCATTATGAATTTAAATAAAAAATATGAATTTATTGTCGGCCATTATCGGTACCTTTAGCGCAAGAAATATGCATCCCTTTAAATTCTATGTATGTCTTCACACTGGTCCGTTGCGCGTCCGTTGTGGTGTTAAAAATTTTGCTTGCTGCATTTTTGGTCAGTTAAAAAAAAAACCACACCAAAAATGCACCTCCCGATTGAAATGCATTGAAAACTCAGCAAGAGCGCGTCAATAACGCACCCATGTTACGTTTTTGATGCGTTTTTTTTAGTCACAAGATCTATGAAAAACACACCACAGTAAAATCGTGGTAAAATCGCAGTAAAATCACATGCGTTTTCACCACTATTTTCAGGACCTTTTTCTTTATCGGCGAAAACACCATTTTCGGCCACCAAAATTTCAATACATCTCTAGATATTGGTTAGGTAAACCCTCACATTATAAAAATTTAGTTTTTAAAAGGTATTGTAAAGTCATATTGTAATGTGTGGCCATTTTTTTTTTTTTAATTAACAGAAACGAGTGTGTGGCCGTTTTAGGATAGGACAGTGATGACATTTTAACCTCTTTCCTTAGTGGACAGCATGCGGTGCAGGACCCGACACCCAAAAAATGCTGTCTCTGTGCGCACCATAAAATTAATAACTTTGGCACTCTAATAGAAGATAAAATTGTATTTTTTTTAATTCCCCGTGTTCTTTAACATGTATTATACTTGTAGACTTCACACAAATGTCTCAACAGACACAATAATCAGTAAAAGCCGCTTTTGGAGTGCTACAAGTTACACCTTTAAGTGGAGGCAGGCTTGTTCATCCAGATCTTCAAGGCTCCCAGATACGTTCTTTTTCATGGCAAAGCTTCCGGAAATTAAATCCCATGGGCCAGACAAGCACTCAGGCAGTCCCTTGGTATACATGACATGAACAGTTAACCCAGTTTCTCTTAGTGAGCCTGCTAGTATCTTTCATATTATTACGGTTGGCTGGCACTGAGGTACTGAGTGACTGAAACGCTACCTGCTGCTGGAGGGATTGAGCTCTGGTCTTTTCATCTGTATTGTTAATTTATGCTGCACTTTCAGAGATACAGCTTGTCCTCAGGAAGAGTCATAAATCTTGGCCTTACACACTGCAAAGAATACAAAGGACCACTTAATGGTATAGCAATTCAAAACATGTTTTTTTTTTCCTTTTAAGATTTTCATAATTAGCACAAGAAAGGTTTTTTTTTTTTTTCTTCTCATGTGCTCTACCTACATTTTGGACTATTTATTGGCATTTTGCAAAAAAAACAAACTTAAAGTAGAGTTCCACCCAAAAATGGAACTTCCGCTTTAAGTACTGGTGACCCCCTGACATGCCACATTTGGCATGTCATTTTTTTGGGGGGAGGGTACCCAGTTTTGACAGGCTCCCACTTCCTCCCCTGGCACCGTGGCACTTAAAGGAAGTTCTCCTCTCCCTTCTCCCTCCCTGCAATCTTCTGGGACACGTCACAGGTCCCAGAAGATTGCCCGGCCATTCACAATGCGCGGCTCGCGCATTGCGCGCCCAGCTGCAAAGCCACAGCCAGGGTGCCCACAGTTTCAATGCCGGCGCTGCGAAGAGGAGGGGGAGAGAAGCAAGGCTTCGTGCGCCCACATCGCTGGACCGTGGGACAGGTGAGTGTCTGTTTATTAAAAGTCAGCACTACACTTATTGTAGCTGCTGACTTTTAAATGTTTGGAACTCCGCTTTAAAGCATTTGTTACCCCAACCATTCATATTGCTGATATGTGCCTGCTGTACCATGTACTTGTATGAGAAAGTATCCTGTTCTCTTTGTATTGCTTCCTTTATGTGAAATCCCCGGTGTTCCTGCCAGTCCCTCTGCTTTTCTATTAAAAACTGACCACACTAAGCCAGAGAGCACATCGTGGTCAGTTCACTAGCTATGCTGGGAACCCAGTATGTTCTCCAATGATCAGACTTGTCCAGACACGCCCCCGCCACACAGCCATTCACTGGGAAGCTTTCACACCGGGGTGATGTGCTGGCAGGACATTAAAAAAAGTCCTGAAAGCAGCATCTTTGGGGCGGTAAAGGAGCGGTGCATACACCACTGCTCCTGCCCGTTGAAATGAATGGGCTACACAGGTGCATTTAACCCTTTATTTGGCCGCTAGTGGGGGTAAAAAGTGCCCCACTAGTGGCCGCGTAGCACCGCTAAAATGACAGTAATGCACCGCTAAAACGGTATTTTACTGTCAACGCCCGCCCACCCCGGTGTGAAAGCAGCCTAAAGAAAGGGAAAAAAGTATTTATAATGTTTTGTTATATCTATACAAAAATGTTTTGCCTTTCATTTCTATTTTAAACTGGCTTGTTTTACAAGGTAATCGTTTACAATAACACGAAGTCTTGAATGCGCAGTTCCTTCATCATTGTTCTTCACAATTTAG
This sequence comes from Lithobates clamitans, assembly GCA_037952925.1. Classification (NCBI taxonomy): domain Eukaryota; kingdom Metazoa; phylum Chordata; class Amphibia; order Anura; family Ranidae; genus Lithobates; species Lithobates clamitans. The sequence continues at coordinate 7,549,692 of JBBGZY010000053.1, read as the reverse complement.
TTAGAGTGGAGCAAATGCCAGTCTTGAAGCTCTTATGCTGCCCACCACTATGGCATCACTCAGATCATCAACGCAACCCTCAAAGTGTAAGAGCATGATCTTTCAGCTGGGATTCATCAGAGGCCTCCATGAGTTCTTGGGAGGTCAGAGGAGATCTCTCTGCTAGGGTTACAGATCACAGAGAAGCCTGTAAGGAAGCTAAATCTTGCCCCACTCCATACAAAAATGGGAGAAACATGTTTAGACTGGAGTTGCTATGTAATTGCCCCTTTTAAAAGTCGATTTGTTATTTTTAAAAGTATGTTTTATCTGTTTTGATACTGTTAATGCAAGCTTTATTTACAAATAAACATTCAATACATGACAAAGGATACCTAGAGCACTCTGGGATCTCTAAACCAAAAGCAGTGTAGAAGCTGCCTATCTTGCTTGCAACGTTTTGGGGTGTCAATAACAATGTATGGCGCAACAACCGCGACATGCAATTATTGGGAGTTTCAGCAAAGTGCATACAATCACGTGATTTAGTATGCATTCACACATTACTGTAGTGAAAATGAAGCCAAAAAGAAAAGGTTTATTTGATGTTGAATCTGTTTTGGGTTCAGTTGCTTTTATTTAGGAATTCAGTGGTTAGATATTTAGGTGGATGGGTTTGGTTTGCATAGCATAGAGGCCCTAGTGCAGAGCTCCCTGCCCTTTCACACTGAGTAGTTTTTCAAGCACTTTTGTGTTTAAGAAAAATGTTTCACTTTAAAAGCAATGAATGTTTTCACACTGGGGCGGTGAGCTTTCGGTGTGGTAAAAGAAATCCTGCGTGCAGCATCTTTGGAGCATGTTTGATAAGCTAAGAAAACGCACCAAAAACGCTCCTCTCCATTGAAATAAATGGGAACCGCCTCAAAAGTGCCTCAATAACACCCCCACTAAGCATTTTTGTTGTAGTTTTTAAGTCACATGTCCTTTTAAAAAATACACGGCAAACGCCGCAAAAAAGATTTATTAAGGCATAGGCGTTTTACTGGCAGTTTTGAAGCGAACCAGCGTGAAAGTGCCCTAAGGCTTCCTCTTTGAATGCATTTCAAGGCACTCATTTTTTCACCACTCCTATATGAGAAGAGTTACTTCCATTACACCTTATGTACAATGTATACTCAGATGTTTGTTCATTAAAATGTATTGTTTATTAAAAAAGTTGAATTAAACAAGAAAAAGTAAATTTTGAACCCATCATAAGCCCCCCTTTGATTTATGTACTCTGGGTTTAAAAGCCACGAAATTACTTCACAACAACCACGACACTACCTGCTTGGAGTTTGCATGTTCTCCCTGTGTCTGTGTGGGTTTCCTCCGGGTACTCCGGTTTCCTCCCACACTCCAAACACTTGCTGGAAGGTTAATTGGCTCCTGTCTAAATTGGCCCTAGTATGTATGAATGTGAGTTAGGGACCTTACATTGTATAAAAGGATATTGGTGGGGGGACAAGGGAGTCCCCAGATCGCAAAATAAGAGGGAAGGGTCAACCACGGCTTATGGTACAAAAAGTTTTAATAGGCTTTATTGAAAAATTGTAAGCTCCTACAGGGTAGGGACTGATGTGAATGTACAATATATGTGTAAAGTGCTGCGTAAATTGAAGGCGCTATATAAGTACCTGTAATAAATAAACAAGGCTGTTTTGTGTTGTGACCATTATGTATGTTTTGTAATATGTAGTAAAATAATCTATTTCAATAAGAAAACGTATTTTTATAGAACAAGATATAACTTGATGGTGCAAAATATCACAAGTGCTGGGTTCGTTTTAAGTCTGCTCAGCTCACTTCAAAGGCTTTAAGATTCAAGGATGTAATGGTAATAAGGACTGGATGTTGGCCAGTTAGTCCAAGTGTCTCCTTCTTTAGTGTCTGGCTTATTAGAGTGGTTTGCCATTACCTGGCATCTGTCTTTTTATAGTAAACTTTGTGTGCCAAATAATGTATCTGATTTCACTTTTATCCCCCACTTTGCTGGACATAGTTGTTACACGACGGGTTAGTCCTACAAGTTTATCATGATAGCTCCGTTCGGTCATTCTGGACTATGCCTATAGGCTGAACGTTTTACTGGCCTGATGAAAGGGTTCAAACAGAATTTTTTTTTAGTTTCTCTAATGTGTTGAGAAGTTGTAAATATCAAGCTGCACTTCACACCGATCTAGTTGTCAACCCACATTGTATCTGCCTTGTACCATACACACTACAGTGCCTTGAAAAAGTATTCACCCTCCTTGGAAGACCAAGGAACTCTCCAAACAAGTAAGGGACAATGTTGTTAAGAAGTACAAATCAGGGTTAGGTTATAAAAAAATATCCAAATCTTTGATGATCCCTAGGATCACCATCACATCTATCATAACCAAATAGAATGAACATGGCACAACAGCAAACCTGCTGTTGCAGCTATTTGCTCTCTTAACCACTTGCTTACTGGGCACTTACACCCCCCTCCTGCCCAGACCAATTTTCAGCTTTCAGCGCTGATGCACTTTGAATGACAATTGCGCGGCCATACAACACTGTACCCAAACAAAATTTTTATCATTTTTTTCCCACAAATAGAGCTTTCTTTTGGTGGTATTTAATCACAGCTGGGATTTTTATATTTTGCTAAACAAACAAAAAAAGATGGAAAATTTGCAAAAAAAAAATCATGTTTCATAGTTTGTTATAAAATTTTGAAAACAGGTAATTTTTCTCCTTCATTGATATGCGCTGTTGAGGCGGCACTGGTGGGCACTGATAGGCTGCACTGATGGGCACAGATAGGCACAGTTAAGGCGGCACTGATAGGCACAGTTAAGGCTGCACTGATAGGCACAGTTAAGGTGGCACTGATAGGCACAGATAAGGTGGCACTGATGGGGACAGATAGGGCGGTACTGATGGGCACAGATAATGCGGCACTGATGGGCCCTGATGTGTGGCACTGATGGGTGGTACGGATGGGTGGCACTGATGGGCACTGATAGGTACCACTAATAGGTGGCCACTGATTGGCGGCACTGATGGGCGGCACTGATGGGCACTGGTAGGTGACACTGATGGGCACTGATAGGTGGCACTGATGTGCAGCACTGTTGTTGAAGCACTGATAGGTGGCACTGATGGGTGGCACTGTGGGCACTGATGGGTGGCGCTGGTGGGCACTGGTAGGCGGCACTGATGCCTATTGCTAGGTGGCACTGGTAGGGGGCACAGGTAGGCACTGAGGATCTTTAGCAGCTTGCCGTGATTGGGACTGATGTCCCTCTCATGGCCGTCGGTGATCGTCTTTTTTTTCCTCCTCACGCTGTCAGCGCAAAGAGAAAAAATAGCCGATTACCGGCTCTGTTGACATCACATGATCAGCTATCATTGGCTGACAGCTGATCATGTGTTAAGGGGTTGGGATCGACCCCTTACTCCGATCTGTGATCAGGCAAGTCTCATATACTCGCTGATCACAGAGCACGCCACACACGCCCTGCAGGGGGCGCGCAGGCCGCTTGTGCAGGGAAGACGTCAATGGACATCGTCCCGGCAAAGCAGGTCCGCGCTGTAGCCGTCATTCGGCTATAGCGCGGATCTCAAGTGGTTAAGGCTGGGTTCACACTATTGCAAAATGGATGCACATCCAATTCGCATGTTAGAAGATTGTGGCCGATTCTCTATGAAGCCAGTTCACACATCTCCGGAGCGGCTCAGGTGCGAATTGTACAGGAATCTTGTGCGTCTTATCCGTTTCAGGTCCGAATTCAGACAAAAACTCGGACCCCTGCTGTGAGCCGCTCTGTGCGGGGGTGTGAACTCAGCCTTAAAGTAGCAATTGATTGCTACACAGATGGAACAAATGGCTCCCTATGGTGTACACCTTACTAGTAGCCTATAATAGCAATGATTCTTCCTTGACCACACAAGGCCATGATCGCCCATTGATCGACTGTTTCTATATTTTTAAATACTGCATGGGGTTTTCTTTTTCTGGTCTACAAGACATCAGCTTAAAAAAAGAGTAAACTTTCTGTTACTAAATCTCCTGGTGCACATAAAGTATGAGTTTCCCTTTCTTTTATGATGTATAATTTAGGAGGTCTCTGAAGATGCATTGTAATGTCTCCTTCACCGTGAGCACTGTTGACATCCAATGGCCTTCTAATCTCCCCTAATAAAATGTCTAGATGTGTTTTTATCACTTTGAAAGCTAAAAGACAATCATCTTTTAGGGGTGTTAAAAGGAAGTGTTATTTAAACACTTAAAGGGTGACATGATTCAAGATTAATATAGGTAGCTATACCCTAATGAAAAAACATCCAGTAGGCATTACTAGACAGAAACCACTTCCTCTGTCGCCAGTGACCATAGTTGGAGATGACAGGGGTATTAATTTCCCTGTAATAAGGAAAATCTACTGCATGTTTTGTTTTTTAAGGCACAGCTATCTATTAAATGACAATTTGCTTTCCATAAAAATGAGTAATCAGTGCCATACCAAAGAGATTTTCGATTATACTAGAAATATTTTGCTCATGAATATAGAGAACTTCTGATATTTGCAAGGGCTCTACAGTACAAGCACACAAATATAAAACTATCATTGTGAAAAGCTGTGTGCGTCTGACTAGCCATAAAAGCATTTTGAGATTCTGCCTTCATATAGTCTTATGCTGGCTATTTGTGAAGTTGGACGGATTCCTGCTCACTCGGCTAAAATCTGAACCATGGGTGGCCCTGTTAGCACGATCTGAAAATCGAAAGAGCAGGCAGAAAATTCCTGGCAGGCAGTGACTGCAGCCAATCAGAATTGGTCACTGTTTTTGGATTCTTGAGCAGTGGCTGTCAGTACCTGGCAGTGGAGATTCCTTCATCCACACTGCTCATTCATCCCACAGGGCTTAACGTGAATGGCTAGCCTTAGGCTGGCTATAGATGGCTTGAATTTCCATTGAGTCCTGCTGAATTGGACTAAGTTTGAACCGGGGATGGCCCTGCAAGTAGCACCCAGCTCAACAAAAAGTCATTTAAAAATGCACTGCAACGGATGGAAAATTATTAGCTGAACAGTGACTGCGTTCTATCAAATACAGCTCCTGCTTGGCAGCACCATTATATTTAGGCAGCCATGGATGTTGCAGCTGTTGAATACAGTAGCTGGCAATGGAAATTTCTCGATTCATGCTGTTTAGAGTTAAAAATGTTTTTATTAAGACAACAGTCAAAAGATATAAGCAAAGCAGAGAATAAGACGCTTCTAAGTGCAGTAATAAAACACTTTATTGACAAGGAATGGTTAAAAACACTTACAAGATGGAAGTGAAAAACAGGAATATCAATGAATCCATAACGTCCAGCGGGAGGGATGCCTCCTGGGAGTAAGAGAGCTGCAGGTGGAAGTTCCAGCCGACCAGCGGTGGTTCATAATATCTCTCTGATCCAAGATGGAGGGCTGTGCTGTCAGGACCAGCATGGAAACCAGGCAACCGGATCTGACATCGGAGTGGGCGGTACATGTTTCGGAGCATGCCCAGTCGCTCCTTTTTCAAACCAAACATGTACCGCTCACTCTGATGTCACTTCCGGTTGCCTGTATTCCATGCTGGTCCTGAAAGCACAGCCCTCCATCTTGGATCAGAAAGACAGTATTTACCACCGCTGGTCGGCTGGAACTTCCACCTGAAGCTGTCTTACTCCCAGGAGGCATCCCTCCCGCTGGACGTTATGGATTCATTGATATGCCTGTTTTTCACTTCCTTCTTGTAAGTGTTTTCAACCCTTCCTTGTCAATAAAGTGTTTTATTACTGCACTTAGAAGTGCCTTCTTCTCTGCTTTGTTTTTCCTATAGAGTGTGCTTCCCTCTTCTGAAGTGGTACATTAATCACATCTTAAGATCCAGTCATGTACTGTTTGTTAAAGTCTCCTTGTTATCCAGAGTGCTGTATTCTCCACACTCCTAAAACATATAAGCAAGACCATCTATGCTGTTGAGCATGGATGGAAGAATTGATTAAAGTGATCGAGCTAGATTTAAACCGGATATATAGTACCGAAAATCATCCAGTTTAGCAGAAACTAGTCAAACTTTGGTCCATGTGTACCTCTGACTTTTTTTTAAAAATAGATGCAGGTCTAACAACGGGCTTGTGTCAAACGGTCCTGCTGGAAAACCAGCATTTGATCAGTGCTTGCAGCCAATGGCTGCATGTGCTGATCAGTGTATTTTGTTTGGGTGGGGGGGCTGTCTCTGCTGTCAGAATACAAAGACACAATTGGAGAGATCCCTGTATCAACATTGCTTGTGTTGTTGCGGGGATCTGTCAGTATTTTTCTTTTAACCAGCTGGTTGAAAAAAAAAATCAGTGTGTTACCCAGATTTAGACTGGGTGCAGAATAAACAGACCTTTTGTATGTTTTTGTAAAACCTTACCTGGGTAGGGACTGGGAAAATGAAAAAAAGTTGTTACATCTAAACTTAACATGCAGTGCTTTAGTTTTTTGTTTTTTTTTAAACACCTCAGTCTTGCTTTGTCATCCTTCAACATTGGAACCCATTAACTGCACAGCGCTCTGAGAAAAAGTAACTCCTCACATACTGTGTGAATGAGCCTCCCCAGCTTCACAGCATGACCTCTTGCCCTGTGACTTCTCTTCTTTTGAACCATATCCCCCCTTTGTTCATTGTTTAATGTCTTAATGCACTTGAACTGAAGAGTCAAAAGAGTGCATTTATCAAGATGAAACTTGTTCAGAAGAGCAAAGCACCTTTAGAATTTCTTTTTCTCTTTTCCTATTTACTAAAGACTTCCTTCAGGCTTAGTAGGGGTGTGTGGAACGTGCTTGTGACATTTTATTTCTAGAGGGAATTGTTCTGCAGTTCTCATCTTCTGTAAGCCGCAATAAATATTTTATTATTTTGTTTTATTCCTTTGTAAGGTATGCCCTATTTTTATCCAGTGTAGGTAAAGAAAAAAAATGCCTACTCGTGTACATTTTTTAAACCTGGGCCTTCATTATGAAGCTGGCCCTATACAGACATAGACAGCCGGTCTAAAGCTGGCGGTAGGCAGCCGGTCTAAAGCTGGCCATAGACAGCCGGTCTAAAGCTGGCCATAGACAGCCGGTCTAAAGCTTGCCATAGACAGCCGGTCTAATGCTGGCCATAGACAGCCGGTCTAATGCTGGCCATAGACAGCCGGTCTAATGCTGGCCATAGACAGCCAGTCTAATGCTGGCCATAGACAGCCGGTCTAAAGCTGGCCATAGACAGCCGGTCTAATGCTGGCCATAGACAGCCGGTCTAATGCTGGCCATAGACAGTCGGTCTAATGCTGGCCATAGACAGCCGGTCTAATTCTGGCCATAGACAGCCGGTCTAATTCTGGCCATAGACAGCCGGTCTAATGCTGGCCATAGACAGCCGGTCTAAAGCTGGCCATAGACAGCCGGTCTAAAGCTGGCCATAGACAGCCGGTCTAAAGCTGGCCATAGACAGCCGGTCTAAAGCTGGCCATAGACAGCCGGTCTAAAGCTGGCCATAGACAGCCGGTCTAAAGCTGGCCATAGACAGCCGGTCTAATGCTGGCCATAGACAGCCGGTCTAATGCTGGCCATAGACAGCCGGTCTAAAGCTGGCCATAGACAGCCGGTCTAAAGCTGGCCATAGACAGCCGGTCTAAAGCTGGCCATAGACAGCCGGTCTAATGCTGGCCATAGACAGCCGGTCTAATGCTGGCCATAGACAGCCGGTCTAATGCTGGCCATAGACAGCCGGTCTAATGCTGGCCATAGACAGCCGGTCTAAAGCTGGCCATAGACAGCCGGTCTATAGCTGGCCATAGACAGCCGGTCTAAAGCTGGCCATAGACAGCCGGTCTAAAGCTGGCCAGAGGCAGCAATAGATATCCAGTCTAAAGCTGGCCATAGACAGCCGTTCTAAAGTGGAAAATTATTGATCGAACAGTGACCACACCTTATCAGATGAAGTCACCGTTTTGGTGGTGCCACTATATTCAGGAAGTCCATACAGTATACTCATATGATCTGCTATACTCCTAACAGCCATACCTTGGGATCCTGAGTGCTGCACTGAAATGATGGATCACACCATCAAAATGCAAAGTCCATACACAGAGGTATCACTGGCACATCATTAATGAGAATGCCACCATGAGACAAATCAACGCTTTGGCCTGCTGAGAACCCCTTACTTGGCACATCAGTTTTTTTATCAGTTTGATAGATTTGCACAAAGAGGATCAGTAAAGCAGAATCACTGGGGTTGATTTACTAAAGGCAAATCCACTATGCACTACAAGTGCACTTGGAAGTGCAGTCACTGTAGATCTGAGGGGAAGATCGAAATGAGGGGAAGCTCTGCTGATTTCTATCATCCAATCATGTACAAGCAAAAATGCTGTTTTTTATCTTCCTTGCATGTACCCCCTCAGCTCTACAGCGACTGCACTTCCAAGTGCACTTGTAGTGCAAAGTGGATTTGCCTTTAGTAAATAACCCCCACTGTGTAGCACAGTCAAGGGAAACAAGCTGGGTATATCCTAAGCAAACGTGGCTGTGTCTGTGAACATGTATAAGTTAAAAGGTAAATATGCTACTGTAACGTGCTACTCTAGTCATCCTGAGGGTAGATGCTTTCCAGCTAAGATGTGCACCATTTTGTATGCCATCCACCCCTCTATTTAATTATCTATCGGTCTCTCGAATAAATCTGTCACCATCTCTTACAGATGGATGGCTAAGGCCTGATTTCCATTCACTACAGCCATAATTAATTCTAATTTAGGATAACTAGGCCTTGGAGACTCTTGTAACCTCTTTGTCAGATATGGGTGAAATAAAACCTCTATTTCCCAAAACTCCCCATTTTTCAGCCAGCACAAGCGTTTATCTGTATCCCACATTAATTAATGTCAGCTCAGAAATGTACAGAAATCTATGATTCAATTAGCAAGTCAAATAGCCATTAGAATGAAATGCATAGGAAGGCTGGCTTCATTAGCTTGAGTGCTCGCTGATTGCCGGCGTCTTGGAACAAATGAAGTTTGAAGTGAACACTCTGGTCCTTGTTGTAGCCTTGAAGGTAGAGCCAAGTTCGGAGTCCTGTGTGTTTGTTTAGTCTTCTCTTCTCTGCAGGAGGATTGCAGCTCTGGAAGAAGAAAAGGAAGGGAATCTTTGGACTGGATGTTATTCTAATGCTGTGCAGTGCAATGAAGGGCAGTAATATATAGATTTATCATTCACTTACTTACTGGAGGCAGGATGGCGAAAAACAAATTCTCATGGCTATCAGTGACTGCCATTTTTACTTTAATTTTTACCGCATTAAATGTAAACTCTAGTTTTCTTAAAAAAAGAAACTTCATGCCCCAAGTTTTAAGTTTAAAAGTTTAAAACTCCCACTTACTTACTTTTTCACTGGAGTGAAACATTCTCCTAGTGAAGCCATCATTGTTCTGCTGTAATCTGCCACTCCGCTGCCGCATGGCGGGTCCTGTGCCATCCTTCTTTTTTTATCAGGAGCTGGCTATCCCTTCCAGGTTTTTACATTTGATGTTGTGGCACCAGGTCTGTCCTCAGTGCTGTGTGATGCCTCCTCCAATAGCAGGGCAAAAAAGACAGACCGGGGGTGTGCTGGACTATTTTACATTTTTTCTTCTTTTTTTTTGTGCTGTGGTAAAGTGCATTGGGCTCTACTGTACAAAGCACTGAGGTTATGGTTTCCACCTCATCCCTTTTAGACCCGAACACATATTAATTACACAGGTTCTGTGCCTGATTAAGATGGTAATTAAACTCACTTGGTGCCTTATCTGCATTTAATTAGCCTCAGAACCTGTGTAATTCAAAGGTGTTCAGGTTTAAAGGGATGAGGTGGCAACTCTAACTGAGGTGCATTGCCATATTGTGGCAACGCAGAAGCGATAGTGGGCCCATAGAATTGTTTTAAGGATTATGGTATTAGTTTGATAGACTCAAATATTTATTACATACTGCATATTCATATTGATTACGGGGCCTAGCACAAGGTGCATTTACTTTTTTAAAGTATTCCCTTATTTTCTAGGTATGCCTGTTTAAATGCATTTGTGTTAAAGACAGGGTTGCATTTTATATTGCTAAATTATTTTTTTTTCTTAGCAACCTTGGCAATATTATCTAGTTTGTTGGTAGGATATCTCAGAATCCCTATTCCCTGCACCTGTAATTGACTCCCTGCCTCTCCTACAGGATTGCATAGAGAAGTGGTCTCCAAACTGCAGCCCTGGGGCTGGATGCTGCCCTTTGCTTGCTTTCATCAGGCCCATGGGGCAATATTTCATTTACTGACACCAACAAAGGGGCATAATTCCGCCCAATGACACTAGCAATGGCGGCACAATTCCTACCAATGACACCAACGATTGGGCACAGTTTTTTCCAATGGCCCCAACAGTGTGACACAATTCCTTCCAGTGATACAAACAATGGAACACAAGTCCCCTCACTGACAACAAAGATGGGTCATTGTTCACTCCCATTGATGATGGGACTCCCACTGGCCACAGTCTGGCCCCCCTAAATCTGAGCGACAGTAAACTGGCCCTTTGTTTAGAAAGTCCCTTGGCATAGGGCATGAGGTCAGTGTTCAGGTAGGCTGTTCTATGGAACATGGAGTCACTGGCAGCTGGTTATGACTAGATCAGACAAGGATTCAATGAGTATAACATTCCCAGACTTTTTCAGACATGCCTTGGTGAAGCCTCTAGATAAGAATTTTTATTCAACTGGCTGATTACTACTGCCCCCCTGGGAACGTCTACCAGTCCATCTGTCCCTCTTCTATAGGCCTAAGATGCATATTCATTCTACACCTATGGGCATACTTGTGGAGAGATCTTTTGTACATCCAAGCATCATCTTTATTTAGTGTGAAGACATTGTGGAATCAATAATCAATTAAAACAATAGAACTGATACAGTGATAGTTGTAAGGTAAGCATTTTCATTCAATTTCTAAATATTTTAGCCAGAGGAAAGGCCAATAATGCAGGAAAAGATCTGTAGATTAAGGCTAAATTCAATAGCACTGTTCTAAAGCTATGCTGTTTTTAAAAGTACCATAGGTGAAGTTAAATTTGATTTTAAAGCCATGCAGTTTATACAGTTGACATGGTTAGAATTGCCTGTTTCTGAATAAAACTTTCATGAATTGTTATAGTTGATAGGATGGGCATGGTTGTTAGCATTGCAACACTGGGACTTGGGTTCCGTTTTGACAAGTGCTCAGTCTGCATGGAGTACCTGTTGTGTATTCGTGCAACCAGGGTGCTGCCTGAGGTCCTCAGGGGTGCCGTGGCATCCTGCTTGAAAAAGGCTGTCAGATCCAACCAACTTCCCGCTCTGCTGAACTACATCTGCACAGCAAGAGCTTGGTTGGGGCAGTAGAGTCAAAGCAATGGAAGGGGAAGGCGGCTCTCAGAGTCCGGAGTTCTCCGCTTCTCCCTTCAGGGCAGTACCCAACATTGAAGAACCCGATGCAAATGCAGGTACTGTACTGAAGTTTTTAAAAAGGATGTATGTGTGTATACAGTATGTATGTATGCCTGTGTATGTATGTCTATATGTGTGTGAGTATGTATGTATGTGTATGTATATTTATCTATGCTTTTTTTAGGGATTGTTCATAATGGCAGTGGCAAGGACTGTTGCTTCTCTGAAAAGTGATCCATGCTGACGGTGAGCAGATGATATGTTGGCTCCTCACTCCTGTTTTAACCCCCTAAATGCAGTACTATCGTGCTGCAACTGCGTGCAATGCACATGGGTACAGTGTGGATCCATTGACCTGGGAATATACTCGCAGTGATTGCCAAAGAATGTGTAGGGTGCTGGAAAAAGGTTGAGAAACACTGGTGTGGAGCGTGGTGTGGGTTTCCTGTACATATTACCTCTTGTTTCTGCAGCTTAGAAACTTATTGGTAGGGTAATTGGCTCTAGTGTTTTTAACTATGCTAAGGAAATTACATTTTTAGATTGCTCAGAAAAGTCTCCAGAAGCTTTCCCTATATTGCATTTATTATATTGCATTTATATTGCAGGTATAATGATGTGTGAGCGTATCAGTGCTCAGAATCCATGGCGGGGTTCTTTGTTTAATAGAGCTGTGGTGAAGAATACCAATCACATTTCATTTGAAACGATGCCTACTACTCTCCTTTACCAGTGCCACATAATACCACCAACCTTTTCATGTCTGCCTGCTATATTTTCATCAGTAATCCACTTCTCTTTCCTCTGCTACACAATGAAAAAAGGTTCACCATTGCTGGAGTTTTCACTCCTACAGACCTCCTTACTAACCTCTGCTAGGCTGACAGGGACATATTTAGGGGGTCATTTACGAAAGGCAAATCCACTTTGCACTACAAGTGCACTTGGAAGTGCAGTCACTGTAGATCTGAGGGGTAGATCTGAAATGAGGGGAAGCTCTGCTGATTTTATCTTCTAATCATGTGCAAGCTAAAATGCTGTTTTTTTTTTCCCATGCATCTCCCCCTTGGATCTACAGCGACTGCACTTCCAAGTGAACTTGTAGTGCAAAGTGGATTTGCTTTTCGTAAATAACCCCCTTAGTATCACTGTACAAAAAAACAAATGGCTTGCGGTAATCCATTATAATCAGTCACACTATTTTTAACATTCGAGCTACACTGAACTTTGGGTTTTGATTGGTTTCAATGGATAACTGTTTCTTACTAAACAGTAAGAAATGGTTTTCAAGATTTTTTACAAATAGGTATCTGAAAGGTGTACATTTGTATTCAGCCCCCCTGAGTCAATATTTTATAGAACGACCTTTCTCTGCAATTACAGCTGCAAGTCTTTTTTAGGATTTCTCTACCAGCTTTGCACATCTACAGAGTGACATTTTTGCCCATTCTTCTTTGCACAATAGCTCAAGCTCTGTCAGATTGGATGGAGAGCGTCTGTGAACAGCAATTTTCAAGTCTTGCCACAGATTCTCAATTGGATTTAGGTCTGGACTTTGACTGGGTCATTCTAACACATGAATATGCTTTGGTCTCAACCATTCCACTCTTCCATAAAGGCCAGATTTGTGGAGTGACGACTAATAGTTGTCCTGTGGACAGATTCTCCCACCTGAGCTGTGGATCTCTGCAGCTCCTCCAGAGTTACCATGGGCCTCTTGGCTGCTTTTCTGATTAATGTTCTCTTTGCCCAGCCTGTCAGTTTAGGTGGATGGCCATGTCTTGGTAGGTTTGCAGTTGTGCCATGCTCTTTCTATTTTCAGATGATGGATTGAACAATGCTCCGTGAGATGTTCAAAGTTTGGGATATTTTTTTATAAACTTATGCTGGCCGTACACTATACGGAAATCGGACAAAATTTGGTCATTTAGACAGTTTGTTTGTTTTTCGGCTAGTTAATGGGCACAAAATCGATAATCGTTGGCACGTTTTTGAGCCCAAAAAAGGACAAGTTTGGAAATTTTCTGCCAAACGAACGATAAATTGAAAGGTTAATGTGTTTCCTGTCCGAACTGTTTACTCTAGTTATATGTAAAAAAAACAAACAAAAAATTGATTCATTTATGTCCACTGAATGATTTATCGGTCATTACATGATGGTACTATTGTTTCGATTTTTGAAAATGGGTTCGGCCGATTTTTCGTATAGTGTATGGCCAGCATAACCCTGCTTTAAACTTCTCCACAACTGTATCCCTGACCTGTCTGGTGTGTTTATTGGCCTTCATAATGCTGTTTGTTCACTGAGGTTCTCTAACACACCTCTGAGGGCTTCACAGTTTAGCTGTATTTATACTGAGATTAAATTACACACAGATGAACTCTATTTACTAATTAGGTGAGTTCTGAAGGCAATTGGTTCCACTTGTATCTGTAAAAAATTTTGAAAAACATTTATCATTTTCCTTTCACTTCACAATTATGTGGCACTTTGTATTGGTTTATCACATATAATCCCAATAAAATACATTTACATGTTTGGTTTTAACATCACAAAATGTGGATCATTTCAAGGGGTACAAATCAAATACTTTTTCAAGGCACTATATGTATGTATGTATGTATGTGTGTGTGTGTATGTATGTATGTATGTATATATATATATATATATATATATATATATATATATATATATATATATACATACATACAGGGCTTTTTTTCTCAAAACATAGGTGCTGGAACTCAACCACGACCCCCCAAAACCCCTCCACCCACACACACCCTCCAAATCACATTAAATAGTGGGTATGGTCAGTCAAATTTCACGAACAGTAGGAGGGTCTTAAAGGGGCATTAAATATCAGGATTGCATTACATACAGAGTGCAGAGTTCAGGGTGGTTACACACAGAGTTCAGAGCTGTCACTTGTAAACACAGAAACCGGACTTCTGTGTTTACAAGTGATTGTGGTGAGCAGCCCCCCCCCCCCAAGAGTCTGAGCCAGAGGTAGTGGAACTGAGTTCCACCAAGTTCCCCCTGAAAAAAAGCCATATATATATATATGTGTGTGTGTGTGTATATATATATATATATATATATATATATATATATATATATATATATATATATATATATATAAAATTTTAATACAGTGGAACCTTGGTTTACGAGTAACGCGGTTAACGAGCGTTTTGAAAGACCAGCAACTTTCTTTTTTAAATTCTGACTCGGTTTATGAGTGTTGTCTCGCAAAACGAGCAAAATTCAAGCTAATGGGGTGTGCAGTACCGCATTTGGCCAGAGATGGGAGGGCTCTGGGGACACTCGGAACGGTTCGGAGGCGTTCGGAAATACTCAGAATTACTCAGAGACACTCCGTTCCTGAGTATTTCCGAGGCTTTCCGTGTTCAGCCGAGCTGTCCCCGAGTATTTCCGAGGCTCTCCGGCCCCCCCCCCACCTCTGGCCACATTAGCAAGGGGTTAAAAGCACCGCTGCCGAATCGCTTTGCAGGCACTTCAGCAGCGCTACCCATCAATTTCAATGACAGGGGCGGTGTAGGAGCGCTGTATACACCGCTCCCGCACCGCCCCAAAGATGCTGCTTGCAGGACTTTTTTTTTTCTGTCCTGCAAGCGCTCCGCCCCAGTGTGCATACACTCAGGCTTTCACACTGGGGAGGCATTGGAGGCAGTTTACAGGCACTATTTTTAGCGATACAATGCCTGTAAAGCGCCTTCAGTGTGAAAGGGGTCTTAAACCAAACTTGGCACAAGTTAAATGCAGAACTCCTGTTGCTGACCTCATTCTGAAAATGCTGGTTGGATGGCTGACTATTAATGCCTTCTGTACTTTTTGAGTCACTGATGCAGCACAATAATGCAGAAATGTCAGACCAATATCAGAAATGATGCTCCCGCATAGTGAAGTGAATTTATCTTGATCTTCTCAGCCTATCCACAGCAGACCAGGAGAGGGAGGATATACTGACTGTAATCATGCTGACAGGAGGAGAGAAGAAAGTGAGCAGAAGAATGGCCTAATCCGTGTTCTGCTTATATGTTTATTGTCCAGTCAGCACCTTGTGTGTTCATGAAGAAGCTGCTTCATTATTAGTTATGGACCTGGCAGTGCTGCCTGACAGGGGCGACATATCTTTTTACACATTAAACAGTTTCCATTTCATGTATTTTTAATCATTTATCCTGCTAACTGCATGGAGTTCTGCTTTAATGATCAGTTTTGGCTGTAGCGTTCCTTTCTAGTGGTTAGCTCTTTTAGTCTATAGATGGGCTGATTGTAGGAGATCAGTGGGTAGCAAAAGCTTTCTGCACATTCTATTGCCTTTCTCAAATTCAAAAGATGAAAGAAAGGTAGGTACAGTATATCTGCATAGAATTGTACTAGATCTGCTAATACAATTCCATCCTCATTTCACCTTTCATTCATAACTCGGATCCCGCAGTCCTGCTCGTCTACCTGCCTTGGCTGTTCTATTGTCTGGCTCATTAGGAATGGTCCAGAAGTATCTTTGGTGCTGTTGTTAATGTAGAGGGTGAATTCAATTAATAGAGGCCACCTCTGAAATGAAGGATGATCTTCATTATATTCATTACTGTAATACATGATTTTTTTATTAGCGCTTTCCTACAAAGGGGGGATTATCTTCCGCTGCAATTGCTAAGCAGAATGCTTTGGTGACAGGTATTTATCTGATACGTGCGAAAGGATATTATGGGGAAGACAAATCCTATTGTCCTCTGGAGTGTGCAATTTGTCCTACATGTGACTCTGGCAGAGCAATTTCTCTGAAGAGGAAAATGAATTTTAATGAATTCTTGAAAGACTTAAAATTTTCATGGTCATTTTAATTATTCAGGACTGTCAGGAAACTGCTTTAAAGCTTTGTTTAAAATATCCAATATTTTGGGTTCACAATGACTGATTAGCATTAAGCCCGTATTGATGTAGAAATAAGAAGTTTAAAGCACATCAAACATGTGTTAAATGGGGTAATTTGTTTTAAAACTCTGCTTTATGACACATTACACAAATATGCTTATAATGTGTTCTGTTGTTTTTTTTTTTTTTGTTTTTGTTTTTTACATACCGTATACACCAATGCATTTTTTTCATGCTTATATGCTTATTATGTGTTCTGTTGGGTTTTTTTTTTTGTTTCTTTTACATACACACCATTGCATTTTTTCATGCTTATATGCTTATAATGTGTTCTGTTCTGTTTTTTTTTGTTTGTTTCTTTTACATACACACCAATGCATTTTTTCATGCTTATGTGCTTACAATGTGTTCTTTTTTTTCCTTTTGTTTCTTTTACATACACACCATTGCATTTATTCATGCTTATATGCTTATAATGTGTTCTGTTGGGTTTTTTTTTTTTGTTTCTTTTACATACACACCATTGCATTTTTTCATGCTTATATGCTTAAAATGTGTTCTGTTCTGTTTTTTTGTTGTTGTTTCTTTTACATACACACCAATGCATTTTTTTCATGCTTATATGCTTACAATGTGTTCTTATTTTTTCTTTTGTTTCTTTTACATACACACCATTGCATTTATTCATGCTTATATGCTTATAATGTGTTCTGTTGGGTTTTTTTGTTTTGTTTCTTTTACATACACACCAGTGCTTTCATGCTTTTTGCAGAATTACAGGGCATTATTTTTAACATTGGTTCCTATGAATTACGTTCACATTAATACATTTTTGTGCCTCTGTTTTGGAAAGGGTCGGGGACTTTTTTAAACGCAAAACTATGCTTTTTTGGTTCAATAGACTTCAATAGAGAAGCTGCAGGAAAGCATATAGTGCGTTTTTTTAACCGCGATTTGCATCATTTTCTGTTTTTTAAACTGCCCACCTACACCCCCCCCCCCCCAAAAAAAGCATAAAAAGCGCAAATGGCAGCAAAAAACGCAAAAAGCACTGCAGAAATGCTCAAAAAAACAAACTTGCATAGATGTGAATGGAGCTCAAGGCCCCATACATACAGACACATGAGACCATATCCTGATTTGCAGGAGTTTTTCCAAGCCCAGGAGACACATCTGCAGTGTACAGCCCCCTATAGTAATGAATGGCTATTTGTACAGTGATGTACGCCATACTTGTTTAAATTCCTGGATGCGACGGGGTACACCATGGGATTTATATAGGTGAATGTGTGCTTCAGCCTGTGTCGGAAATATGCCTGCAACTTGTAATGTGCATAGGGCCTTGGAGTCTACATATTGTGGAATGATCTGATGGTGGGGACCATAGGAAAGGAAAGTATAGCCTAGTATTGACAAAGTACAGATTCACTTCAAAGTGACACTCCAGGCAAAGCTTTTTTTTTTTTTTTTTTATTTAGTTTTATAGCAGGACGAGCTTTTAGAACCAAAATTGAACATTATTTATTAGGAATCTTGCATTCCATCCTGTTAAATACTACCTTTTATTTAATCTCATTTCGGTAACTGCTGCTTGTTGGTACCTCCTGCTCAGTAAGGGTCACATTGAAGTGAATGGAATGTTCACACACATCACTAAGCTTTCTCCTTCACCAACTGCAGCTATTTTTCCAGCCTTTGAGCTGAAATGGGCTTAATAGTTCATGAAACTCATCTTGCAGAGGAAGTTACTGTTTTCCCTGAATTCCCAACATACAGACTGACTGTTCCTTTGTGAACAGCTACAGATCCTGACGTGTCTCCATCTTTTTTACTCCCAAATTCCACTGGAATACCTTTTGAATTTGTCAGTGCTACGAACTAAAGTTTAAAGTGGGTGTAAACCCACTTTAAAAAATAACACCTGTAAGACAAAGGCATAATGAGCTAGTGTGCATAACATACTAGCTCATTATGTAATACTGACCTAAGATCGAAGCCTGCGCTGCGGTGCCCCTACACCACTCCGGCGGCCGACATCACTCCCGGGGGTTACTTCCGGGTATCGTGGCTCTGGCGCTGTGATTGGCCAGAGCCGCGATGACGTCACTCCCGAACATGCACGCGGTAACAGCACACTCACGGAAGCAACGGCACATACGTGCCATTGCTTCAGTTTGTGTCAGTGCGCATGTGCCGATGGCGTCGGCACATGCAAATACAGGGGATATCTCCTAAACCGTGCTGGTTAGCTACAGGTAAGCCTTATTATAGGCTTACCTGTAACACAAAGTGGTCTGTAAGGGTTTACAACCACTTTAAGTAGTTGTTAGGGGATCCCCCCCCCCCAAATGCATCACTTTTTCTCAAGCTTTGAGAAAAGGGATCCCTATCTGAAAGACTTTGTTCTATGTGCTAATGGCCTCTGCAGGCATCCACCCCTGCTGCTGGACATACAGGGGGGCTTCAACAAAGCTGCTGCACCACTTTTCTGACGTGAATTTCTTTTGTTGATGTGCATTGCCAAATTCATGAAGCATTTGCAAAACTTGGTTCTGACAGAAACTCGTGTATCAAGTTCAGATAGTTCTAAAATGGGCCACTTCTATGTGGAGCGAAGTAAGACCAACTTTCTTTTGGCGTACAGAGAAACTGTCTCTGAAAGTGGCACAGCATGAGGCAAATTCAACTACAAGTTCTAGACAGGTACATGAATTTCACCACTTTTAGAATGCATGAGAAACCCTTTTGAAAAATCTTCATGAATTCCAGGGACAATATCCTGGGCTGGATATAGGGAACATCTGTGATTTTTAAAGGCTTTTTTTATGTTATACTTACCTGCTTTGTGCAGTGGTTTTGCACAGAGCACCCCGATCCTCTTCTCAGGTTTCCCTTGCTGGCACTCCTGGCCCCTCCTTCCTTCCCAGTGCCCTCAGAGCAAGCAGCTTGGGGGCACCCAAGCAGACTCGCTCCCGAGCTGTGGCTCTGCTTGTCCATTCACACAGAGCTGTGGCTTGGACCCGCTCCCCCTCTCTCCTCCATTGGCTCACTGGCTGTGATTGACAGCAGTGGGAGCCAATGTCTCCCCGCTGCTGTCTCAGCCAATGAGGAGGGAGAGACCCCGAGGAGCCGAGGCTCCTGTGTACATCACTGGATCACGATGGGGACAGCAGGTAAGTATTAGGGGGTTTGGGGGGGCCCGTTGCACACAGAAGGTTTTTTACCTTTATGCATAGAATACATGAAGGTAAAAACCTCAAGCCTTTGGAACCACTTTTAAGATATTTTAACATTATGTTAGTGCACTTTATGCCCTATTTGTATACTTTTTAGATTGTCAGTAATGTTTTCTCCAGATCACTTAGGGGTTGATTTACTAAAACTGGAGAGTGCAAAATCTGGTGCAGCCCTGCATAGAAACCAATCAGCTTCCAGGTTATTTTTTTTAACAGCTTAATATAACAAACTGAAGTTAGAAGCTGATTGGCTACCATGCACAGCTGCATCAGATTTTGCACTCTCCAGTTTTACTAAATCAACATAGTGTTGAGAAATGCAAGATGTGTGTTGTACCCTAGAGAGATTTTGTATTGGATCCACATATCCTATCACAGTGATTACCTGCTTATGGGTTAACTGTATTTGTGCTCACTGAATAATTAATTTTCTTATTCTGCATAAACCACCCATACATGGTGTTGGATTCTCTCAAATGAGTTTGCTCTAGGTGAGCTAATCTTATCATTGTGTGTTGACAAGCTAAAACCCTTGTTTGTATAGTTTTTGATTATCTCTGTAATTGACATCCTTTTTTTTTATCCCTATCTATACCTCTTCTGCTTGAAAATTGTAGAGTCTCTGCTGTAATGATTGATAGCTAGAGGTCAAGTGATCTAAGATTTTTTGTTTAAAATATTGTTATAAGGTGTGTATCGTCACATGCATAGCCTGTGTTAGAAACAACCACGTAGTACGTGGGCCTACCCAAGCTAATCATTCGATTAATCAAGTATACTTTCTTAGATGGATACTTAAAATACCCAACACCAAACAAATGCAAAGAAAGTCATAGGACACAAATTTGTGTTAGGATTTTGGCTTAGGTCACACAACTTGCCTAGATACAAAAAACACAGTCACTTCCAGCACTAATAGGTCTTCCAAGGTGTGGAGTAACAGATAAAATGGTGGTGTGAAAGGTATATATGGTATCCCAAAACTAGGTGAATGCTGCCTTCCTTTCCGGAGTAATCTGAAAGGAACTACAAGAAAAACAGAAATGGAAGGCACACACACCTAATGCATTACCAGAGATAATTTAAAAGAGAGCCATGCCCTCAAAGGGGCGGGAAAGAAAAAAAAATGAATAATATATATATATTATTCATTTTTTTTCTTTCCCGCCCCTTTGAGGGCATGGCACTCTTTGACACAATGTTCAATTCCACCATTCCCTATAAAAGCTTTTGCCCATGGTGTACGAGACTAGCCTAGCTCTGAGGAAGGGGGCACGCCCCCGAAACGCGCTGACTGTACCCTGTATTCTGTACATGTCCATGCACTGTGTTTATGGCCTTTTGTCAGTTGCATTTTGTGAGTACCCACTTTTATACAAAAATTTCTTATTATTAAATATTAAATTACCTCTAGTAATGCACTAGGTGTGTTCCACATGCCTTCCTTCTGTTTTTCTTACACAACTTGCTTGTCACAACTTACCAGCAGCATGGTCACTTGGGAAGGGGGCCAAAATGTATGGGCAAAACTAAATACTTACCTATTTCTATGGAGTTTCTCCCTTGCTCTGCAGTGGGAGACCAATAATGTCAAAATTAGAAGTAGTTTCCTTACCTTCTCTTGTGACCTTCTTGTCGGTCAGTTGTTCCTCGCAACAGGATTGTTGGTGTGATATAGGCCTTATGCCGCGTACACACGATCGCTCATTCCGATAACAAAACGAATTTTGTTTTTTGCGACAGATGTTGGCTCAAACTTGTCTTGCATACACACAGTCACACAAATGTTGTCGGAAATTCCGAACATCAAGAACGCGGTGATGTACAACACGTACGACGGGCCGAGAAATGAAGTTCAATAGCCAGTGCGGCTCTTCTGCTTGATTCCGAGCATGCGTGGAATTTTGTGCGTCGGAATTGTGTACACATGATCGGAATGTACGACAACGGATTTTGTTGTCGGAAAATTTGAGATCCAGCTCTCAAATTTTGTTTGTCGGAAATTTCGACGGAAAATGTCCGATGGAGCCTACACACGATCGGAATTTCCGACAACAAGCTCCCATCGAACATTTCCCGTCGGAAAATCCGACCGTGTGTACGCGGCATTAGTGTGAAATTTTAAACCACTGCTGCCTATGTCATAGTGTGATTGTCCCAGTCTCATTACTGAAGTAGTGAAAAGCCTCATGTATTTTGTATGCCCCAATACAATGGAGATAACCTTCAGATTTATATCTACCTGATTGGCAATTGGACTGTGATCTGTCAGCTCTTTGATCGCAATGCTTTTTATCTCGGTGTCACATGCATATACCTGTTTTTAAGGCTGCCGCCTCACTCCACAGGGAACAAACTGAACCAAGTTTACACACTGGATAGAATTATGAATTGCTGCCAAGTACAGAGATGTCCGTAAAGGAGAATATAGGAAATGTGCCGTCTCCGTCTGTATTTGTACTCGTGTTTCTGAACAAATGCCAGACATGGATTTTTATCAGGGGACAGTTGGGGGGTGTCTTGAAGCTTCTGCATTCTGCTGGGTCTATAATGAGCCCTCTGATAGACACAGCTTCACCCCCCCCCCTCCAAGTTCACGTTTCATCCAGTGGAAAGATGCTCTGTGTTTGGCCTTGTTCTTATCTCTCCCTCCTCCTCCCACCTGAGCTCCAGGCTATGGCATCACTGGACTGGGAACACAAACCCATCCTTTATTCCCTGCTGCCTCAAGAATTCCGCTGCTGCTGATTTTCCCAGAAGGCAGCGTTCCCCCTGCGAACATAAAATGCCATTGTACCAACCTGCTGGCAGACATCACAGACGGACAGGTCTAGGGACCACTGATGTTTCTAATTTTACAATCAGCCATACCGAGCACCAAATGATACAAGTCTTACCACATGTGGAACTAGGTGTGAGGAATGCTTTGAGGATCAGTCTGCCTAATTATCATGGATCATGTTAACCTCTTTCCTTTACCTACTAATAGAGATCTGGCAAGTGGAAAAAAGTAAAAAAGAATAGTGTAATATTAGACAATTCTTTACCTTCAGTTCTTGGAAACGGGGTCAATGAGTATGTATAATAGATTGGAGAATACATGAAAGAAGAAAACTGTGGGACTTTGAAGGTGTCAATAAATGAGAAATATAGTATTTTTCAATTATAAAAAATATTTTATTAATGTCAAAAGCATTTTCATAAAAAATCCCTCATTTGCATGTCAAGTTCAATTCATATATTGTTACCTACACTACTGCTCTACAAGTTTCGCTTCGAGTGAGCTTCTTCAGAAGATCCTAGAGTGCTGTATGAAATGATTACTAAAAGAAGTAAAACAACAACAAAATTGGGATTCATTACTACAAAATTAATAATTTATAGTTTGTCAAAAATAGAAGTGCACAAAAATACACACTTATAATTATATTAAATGTTTCCAAAGAAAAAAAAGGAAATTTTACATGTTGAAGCATTAAAGGACCTACCGAGTATGCAACCTTTACACAGTATGGCGCCTAGGCATTTTGATTATTGAGCATTTCCAGCAGACGACTCCATGTCATGAGCATGATAACCACAGGGGAGCAATGTGCAAAAAATAACTGAATCCTAAAAGGAAACATATATGTCTCTAAATAAGGTATATATATATGGGGAATATATGGAAACCTAACCCATTTGTCCTCATATAATTGTACATTCTTTAGACTCTATGTTGGGCCCAATGTAGCCCAACAAGGAAAAAATATTAAAAGTAATGAACAGGAGTTACCTGAATCAATGTTGGTAGGATCAAAAGGAATGAAGGAAGTTATTATTCAAGCTTGTGTATTGGCCTGAAGGTAGAGGCAAAGTTGCTGGATATAGATATAGAGGAGCAGAATCCAGGTATATTTTGAAAATCGCTCCACCAATGCACCCCCAGGAGTTTGATTATCCCAAATGGATGTGGCATTAGGGGTGGCTTGCCTAAAAAAGCAAGCCAAACAGAGGATGGTAGTTTTCAAACAGTAATACAAATATTTTTGTCCATAGTTCTTTACCTTCAGTTCTTGGAAACAGGGTAGATGAGTATGTATAATAGTTGAGCTTACTTTTAGTAAAAAAATAGAGGAAAAAAAAATCAGCACAAGGGACATAACTTCCTCCCTAGACCTCCCCCTACCCACACTGCCATATACTTCTGATACATCGGGGATTAATAGAAGTGAGGAAGCTGTGACAGGGATTTATCACTCTTGGCCCACTAACTCCAACTTTTTCCGTGCAGCTCAGACATTAATAAAAATCAGGTTTTATGAATGAAACACGATGTATAAATGGAGGATGGGTGGATGATTGAAAGGTCTGCCCCCTCCGTTCACATATAACATTTAATTTCATAAATGGAGGACCTAGGTTGGGAGGGTGGACATAGTTGGGCATTCTTGATAAGTGCCTGTCATGGCTCCATCAGTTCTATTAAGGCTTAAAGTAAACCTGTTCTTAGGACAGATTTAAATTTGCTAGCTATGCATGGCTTGATTTCTCTCAATTAGCCTGAATGGAGGAATCTTCCCTGCAGGCTATTGTATTCAGACAGTTGGCACCCATGGCTGCCTGAATACCCAAACAGTGACTATATCTGCTAGAATGAAGTCACTGTTCTGCAAATTTATTTTCCACCTGACTCAGTCAATTTTTAAATAGTTTTTGATCAAGCCTGGGGGTGCTATCAGAGCTACCTACAGCTTGAATTTCAGCCAATTCAGCAGGAATCGGTGGAAATTCAAACCGTGTATGGCCAGCAACTCCCAGACTTCATGGCTGGCACATTTAGGTGCTTGCTCTTAATTTGTGAACGTACTCCATCTTTTCAGCTACCCACACTTTAGTAGATAGCCTGATGCTTTGCTGTATGGGGAAGGACATTTCTTCTAACAACTCAGAGCTTGTTGGCTGAGGAACTGATTTTCACATTGTCAGTAATTGCATAGGAAGTTCAGGGTGCTGCATTGGCCAGCAGGAGAACATCGGCAATGTAAAAACATGCTACTTTTGGGGTGCCTGCTACATGACCCCGAGGTTCGAACGGGCCATTTTTGGACAGTCTTTTTATTATTAGAGGTAGAAAATGACATTTTCCTACCTGATCAGTAAAGCTTGAATCCTGTGCCTTGATAATCTACTAATTTCATATTTTTTGGCTGAAAGTGAATTGTCTTGTGTTTTTCTGTAGCCCGCAGAATAATCAGCCTTATATATTCCACTGGTTTACTCTAACAGATGCCATCATAAGAATGTTGAACACTTGACAGATCTATAATCCTCTGATGATATCTGGCTCAATGTACTGTGATCGTTTTCATCTACGTACCCCCTGGCAGACTATTTTTCATTGCTAACTACCAGCACGCCGTTCATCTCTGCTGATTATCAGTTAAAACTTTCTCTTCTTCCCGCACATGAAATGGATCGGGGCTCAGGGAGCTTAGACCAAAATAACAAGACTGCAGACGGCAGGTTTGTGTCTCCACTGCCAAATCATTTGTGAAATGGTGTAAAACCAACAATACGGAGGGGAATTCCCAAAGCCCGGCAGGAGACCCTAATTCATACAGAACTGGGGCGTCGCATTATGGTATTTTAATGTGCTACTGGATAGATCACATTTTCTTTTGTACTTAATTAAAGTATATTATAGGTACTTCTTAATGAACTTTTACTCAAACAGTCAAACTTATTATTACATGAACTGTAAAACCTTATTTTTTAAGGGTGGCGTAGGGAAGGGTAAGGGCTCCTGTCAGGTTTTCATTGCTGTTTGTGTCACTAATTGGGAAATATACCCTCTCTCTTTGTCTGTGTGACCATTGTCACTGGTGAAGAAAGTGATGGGAAATTGACCATTTTACTGTTGTTGCCAGAATGAGTTTGAAACTGAACTGATTATCAGTGCAGTCCCAACAGTGCCCCACCAGTGCTGCCAATCAGTGCCCATCAGTGCTGCCAATCATGGCCCTTCAGTGCTGTCTATCAGTGCCACCTATCAGTGCCCATCAGTGCAGCCTCATCAGTACCACCTCATCAGTGCCCACCAGTGCCGCCTCTAAAGTATTATCCTACATTGCCCATCAGTGCAGCCTATCAGTGCCGCCTCTAAAGTATTGTCCCATCAGTGCCCGCCAGTGCAGTCTATCAGTGCCCATCAGTGAATGAGAAAAATTAACTGTTTGCAAAATGTTTTAACAAATTATAAAAAAGTTTTGTTTTTTTAAAATTTCCAGTCTTTTTTCATTTATTTAAAAAAAATACCCCAGTGGTGGAAAGAAAGCTCTATTTGTGTGAAAAAAATGATAAAAATGTCATATGGGTACAGTGTTGCATGACCGTGCACTTGTCATTCAAATTATGACAGTGCTGAAAGTTGAAAATTGGCCTGGGCAGGAAGGGATAAAAGTTCCAAGTAGGCAAGTGGTTAACCTCTTCGTGGCGACTGCCTCCCAACCCTTCTAAAACTGTGAGGCGGAGGTGGGCATTGGGGTCATGTGACTGCTGTGATTGGCTGTCACATCGATCACATGATCGGATAGCTCTTGATCGCAAGTAGGCATCAAGAGCTTTCCGGTACCCGCCAGCTACCGTGCTGGGAGTGTGCAGAGAGTGCGCTCTCAGAACAGTAAGTTGTTTTATAACAGGGACACATATATGCATACAGCCGGCATCAAGGGGTGGAAGTATGGAGGCTGCCATTTCTGAAATGCTAATTGCCTGGCTTTTATGCTGATCCTGTGGCTGCAGTAGCAAGTATGCAGCACCAACAGGAAAAGACAGGACAGTACCAGGAACCTCCTCCCTTCATCTCCTGGAAACTGATTTGAGACACCAGCACCAGTAACGTGGTTGTCAGGCTTATCAAGGGGGGCTCATTTATTTTCTATATGATGTAAAGAGATCTCTGCAGGTTATAAATCTACAATACCTTTTTACAGTAACAAGATATAATTATAAATATGATCTCATATATTGCTTGCTGGGAGCTGTGTACCATGATTGCAACCTAAGGTCTCGTTCACACAGGTATTTAATCATACCCCTGTATGAGGGGCTCTGTTTGCCCACACGGAATGCTCAGGTGTTCTGTGCATTTGTGTGTGGGCAGTCCCATTCATGTCTATTGGTAGCGGAGGCTGCATGGACACAGCCGCTGTTCCCAATTTAACGTAGGTGTGGGTGCAGCTGCTGCTACCAAAAGACACAACAGTGACTCCTTGCACTTGGATGCATGGAACACCTGTGCATCACGTGCGGGCAAACGTGGCCCCTGTGGACGAAACCTTTGTGATAAAGACCATTGAATAAGAGCAAATAGTTCAAGACTTAGGAGACACTAATTAAATATCCAACATCCTATCAGTTCCTGACGTTCTTTCTGCATCTCGTCTCTTTCCTGCTCCTTTCTGACCTGATCGCTGGGGCTGTGATAACAGCAGAAAGCCAGAAACAAATATTTTCCTCCACCGGCTCCTCTTGTCCTTAATGAGACATTTCCGAAGCTGCATATGGTTTTAGTTGTGATTGCGGAACAGGTCAAACCACAGACAACTGCTAGAGACCAAGTCATTTTGTTCTCATCATCATTCACGATCTAGTGGTGAAAATAACTTTTCCTCTGGGTAGGAGAAACATGTCATTAAAAACATAAATAGATTGAATACTTAAGAAAATAAATTGCATCTTAGTAATGAACTTGTGTACCCTGGTCACTGGCTCCGATGCAGTTGAGGTCCTTCGGAAATGTCATATTTCTGCACGTTTTCTCAGGCCCTATTTATATAAAAAGCACCCAATCAGATTTCAATTGGGTGGGAAGTCATGTGTATTCATTACACCTTTATGCTGTTTATTGCTTTGTAATGGCACACAGTGGTTGTGTTGACTACTGATAATTTCTTGCTACATTGCCTTCCCCCACCCCACCGCTTTAAATGATGTATGGACCTAGGCTTGAGAAATGAGATCCCTCCCTGAAATGCGTTTTCTAGAATACCGTCCTGGAAATGGAAGGAACCCCACCTCCCCTCAGCCACGGGATGCCACATTCTGAATGATGTGTTGGTAGGTCTAACTGAGCCAATCCCAGCCTCTTGGATACCTTAGAAGTCCAACCCTTCCCATAGGCCAGTGGTTCTCAACTCCAGTCCTCAGGACCCACCAACAGGCCAGGTTTGCAAGATAGCTGAAATACATCACAGGTGATATCACTTGCTGCTCAGTGATTGCAGCATTCTAGTCTGCAACTCCCCAAGGTAATACTTAAAATCTGGCCTGTTGGTGGGTCCCGAGGACTGGAGTTGAGAACCACTGCCATAGGCCATGGCTGGAAGTTTTTCCTGGACTGGATACAGAAAATGAGCCTGGGCGGCCACAGATGACCGTTTCTATATTTTACTTGTGAGCCAATTTTTAATTTTTGCATTTACTTGGATTATAATTTTCACTGCACGGTTGGTGCGTTCTCTGCCCTATCTATATGTCAAACAATGGTTGTGGCTTACATCAAAGATGACATTAAGGTAAACATCATGAACAACATAATAGCTAAATTATGTGTACCTTTAGGTCAATACAAAGTATTTTCAATTATATTACGTAGACTGTGTGGTTTGTGGAGATGTTTACGTGTTTGAAATGCCTTTGAGTTTATCCTTTCTGATAATTGCAAACATCGCATTTACCTTGTATATAAATCAGTCTTTAACACGTACGCCATGTCAGGCAATGTGAAAGCAGATCCTTTATAGTAGGCATCCATCACTATATATCAAACTGTATTATGACTTTCTTATCACTGCCTCCAGGAACATATTTATATAGTGGAATTATTCCATATCTAACAGAACCGCAGTACCCAATGGCCAGTATATCTCAACATTATCTGGTCTTATATGTACACAAGCATGCAATGCTAGCTTGAGAAAACAATTATAGTTTAGTCTA
Source organism: Lithobates clamitans (assembly GCA_037952925.1). Taxonomy (NCBI): domain Eukaryota; kingdom Metazoa; phylum Chordata; class Amphibia; order Anura; family Ranidae; genus Lithobates; species Lithobates clamitans. The sequence continues at coordinate 7,521,067 of JBBGZY010000053.1, read as the reverse complement.
ACATTTGTACAAAAATACATTCTTGCTGCTAATTGGGATGCAGTATTTTTTTCAAGGCATTCCTTAAGAGATGTTTGCATTCCCAGCATTACATCTACAGGCTTATTCAATAATGCAATGCAAAGGGTCAGATCATAGATTACTATAGTCACATGAGTAACAGATGGTTTTATGTAATTTTATGTATTATCCATAATCATTATGCCATCTAAACTGAATAGGCAAGATTGCCTCTGCCGATTTTTATTCTGAGATGAGCTATAACCCAAAGCAGGGCTCGACAAATTCCAGATGTCAGATCGCAATGGCGACCAAAAACCACATCCCGGCTCCTGGGCTTTCACCAAGCCACTCACCACCCGATACCCCGAACATACCCCAAATGCCGGGCAGCTAATCCAGCTCTAACATCCAAAAATGAAGAAACAAAGCTCTGTTGCTTACCTGCAGCAGAGCCAAAGTTTCTCTTTTCCTCTCCACACACCGGTGTTCTGTCAAAATTGCCAACTCGTCGAAATCTCAAACCATGTCACTTCTGGTGACTCTCCAGCATCAGTAATTGGAGTTTTGGACGAGTTTGCTGTTTTGAAACAACACCGGCAAAGTATACACTACAGTACACAATATAATGAGCGGACATTATTAGTCCGCCCGCTCAGGGCTGGTGTTACCACTAGGCAAACTAGGCAGCCGCCTAGGGCGCACTGCTGCCTAGGGCGCCCGGCCACTGATGTTCCTACTCTCTTCTCTCTGCAGCAGGCAACTAAGTCTCAGCATCAGCAGGCAGCTGCCACTCCGTTCGCACATAGTGTCAGAGGCGCAGTGGTGGTGGAGTACTGTGTCTGTGTCCCCACTCCCGAATGAATGGAAGCAGGCAAACATTCATTGATGGGCACTGGTAGGCTGCATTGATAGGGCACTGGTGAGGCTGCATTTGATGAGCACTGGTGAGGCTGCATTTGATGGGCGCTGGTGGGTTGCATTTGATGGGCACGGGTGAGGGTGCATTTGATGGGGACTGGTAGGCTGCATTGGTGGGCGCTGGTGAGGCTGCATTTTATGGGCACTGGTAGGCTGCATTGATGGGCGCTGGTGAGGATGCATGTGATGGGCGCTGGTGGGCTATATTTGATGGGTGCTTGGTGGGCTGCATTTGATGGGCGCTGGTAGGCTGTATTGATGGGCGCTGGTGAGGCTGCATTTGATGGGCACTGGTAGGCTGCATTGATGGGCGCTTGGTGGGCTGCATTTGATGGGCGCTGGTAGGCTGTATTGATGGGCGCTGGTGAGGCTGCATTTGATGGGCACTGGTAGGCTGCATTGATGGGAGCTGGTGGGCTATATTTGTTGGGCGCTTGGTGGGCTACATTTGATAGGCACTTCATCAAAAAGGTGGGGTATACATGGGCAGGGCAAAGGGGGTGGAGTCAGGGTGGAGCCAGGCGGGGGGAGGGCAGAATGAGGTTTTGCCTAGGGTGTCCAAAATCCTTACACCAGCCCTGCGCCCGCTAGTAACCAACAACATGGCCGCCCCAGGGTGGCGACAACTTTTTCCTCCTTAGTCGCTGTTCTGTCAAAACTGCCAACTCGTGTGTACCATAGTGTATACGCTGCCGGTGTTGTGTCAAAACAGCCACCTTGTCTAACTCTACAATTACTGATGCTGGAGAGTAACTGGAAGTGACATGGTAGGAGATTTCGACGAGCTAGCTGTTTTGACAGAACAGCAGCACCCCCGTGCACCCTCTGGCCCCTCCCTCAGCAAACCCGCCACCCCTGCCGTGCAAAAATGCTCACCCACATTCCCCTCTCCCTCGGGACACCAGCCAATCTGTGAGCACTGTGGTCCACCCCTCCTCCTCCCTGCTATTCCCCACGCACGGCTCTGGACACCGACAGGGAGGCAAGCAGAATCCAGCCCACACAACCTTCCACACGTATCAAAAGCCCCAACAGCCTCAAGTGTCAAATCCCCACACTCTGAGAGCCCCATAGGGACATGCAGCTCCTGAATCCATCCAGTGGAAAAGCCGCCCCACCCAGCAGCATGCCCGGCTCCAGTCCCCTCCATGTTTAAATTCAAGATCTGCTATCTCTGTCATCGAAGATATAGCCCTGTTAGTAAAAAAAAAAACTGACTCCTAACTTTTTTAGCTGGCTCCTAGATTCAAAGCAAATTTGTCAAGCCCTGTTATAGATGCTTTCTAATACAGTTATAACCATAACAGTTGGGCTGTGTATGGCCAGCTTTAGCCTTTACATTATAGAGCAGGAACATGCTTTCATAACCAGCAGCAGGTGATAGAGGTCATATGATTTCTGCTGAGGAGGTAGTTCATAGTTCAGGGTCCTCTGATATAGGCCATGATGGACCAGAATACTAAAAATGGCAGTTGCCTGACTGTCATTCAGTGCTTTGAATCATTGATTCAGCACAAGTATGCAAGCTTCAGAATTTTTCCCAATTTTAGATTTTCATACTTCGGGGTCAGAGATTTCGAAAGTATTGAAGTCAAAGGATCAGCATAATAGCCAGTTCAGGAGATCAGCCATGACATTTCACTGGCAGATTTGTCTCTCTTGCTTACATGTAGATTAAATAGGTTCTTAATACTTTCCTGTTTCCTGAGAAGCCTTGCACAGAAAAATGTTCTTTCCTAAATGTACAATGCACAATGTGTTTTCTATATTAGATAATGGGCCATCATTTTGTTCCTGTTACTGATCGCATTTTCCTGTTCCTTCCTATCGCGTTGCGTCTTTCTCAGTGTTTGTTAGTTTGATAAAAAGGTTGTTGTTCTATCTCAGAACCCATTACAGAGGAAAACACACTACAGTGGCATGCTGTGTGCATTATAGCACATCTCACTGTAACGTGTTGATTTATTAATTCCGTTTCCAAGGACATAAAATTATCTATTCCAAAATGTTCCGGAATATTTCTGAAAGTGGATTCACACTGACGGGGTGTTTTTTCCGGTAGGCATGGCTAGTGCTGTTATGCATTTCCTTACAGAAATAGGTAGAAGCCAGATCATAAATAAATGCTTCTTACATTGTATATTTTAATGTGTGCACTTATGTGCAGTTTGATATGTAGTGTTTGACAACAGCTGTCAGTAGGAAACTGGCTTGCGTTGTAGAACTGTAAACATACTGCTGATTGGTTGCTGTGAGCAGGCAAGCTGATATATCTAAATATCTGAAATAAGAACTGTCAGTTGCTCCACTAATTAGACCAAATTATTATTTTTTACTAATGACAGATAGAGAATCACAGGGAAAATCTGATTGGGATAGGTGTTCTTATTTTGGGAGCGGATACATAAAGCCGGCTCATCACTTTCAATGAATGGAAGTATTTTTTGGTGCTCTAGACCAGGGCTCTCCACACTTTCTAAACAAAGGGCCAGTTTACTGCCCTTCACTCTGTTTTGGGGGCCAGACTGTGGCCAGAGGAAGTAGAAAATGACCCAGCAACAGTGAACGTAAACAATGCCCCATATTTGGTGTCAGTGAGAAGAATTGTGCCCCCATTGTTTTTCATTTATTGGGAAGAATCATGCCTCATCATTGGTGTAATTGGGGGGAACTGTGCCCCATCATTGGGAGGTACTCGACCCCATAGTTGGTGTCTTTGGGAGTAATTGTGGACCTTCATTGGTGTCAGTAGGGGGAATTATACCCAAATGCTGGTATCAGAGGATGAAATCTTGCCACAGGGGCTGTTTAAAAGCAAGCAAAGGGCCACATTTAGCCCCCTGGCCACAGTTTGGAGACCACTGCTCTAGACGTTTGCAGAAAGTTTGTGTCCTCCCCTGTGAACCATGGTGCAAAATGAGAGGTGCCCTCCCTCCATTTCAGCTGCCGTCAGCTCTTCTATCGTAAGGCCCACACACCAAATTATAGAATTATGAAGATCCTTGTGGACAGAGAGGCTTGTAGTATAGAAGAAGTGAGCTGGACATGAAAAAAAAAACATGCATGCCACTAGATCAGCGTTTCTCAATAATTTACCCCCAAAGAACACTTGAGTAATCATCAGGTCTCTGGATCCTCTGCTAAAACCAGTTTATTAGAGGCAAGTGAGAAAATGTCCCTTACATTTGTGGTCAGTAGGAAGAGTGCCCTTACAGTGGTGGTCAGTATGCCACTTTTACAGCCAAAAAGATTATGACTGTCATGCAGCTGGCTCTGGAAGTATGCAGGCACCATTGAATAGGAGGCCAATCAACCAAAACCCATGGAACCCCTAGCAAATACTGGAGGAATCCTGGTTGGCAATGGCTGCCCTAGATAGTTTCATCATAGCTTTATGTTTCCTTGGGCTATGTAAGGCTTGCTCTTTTGTGGTCTTTTGAATAGCCAGAGCTAAGCACTTCATGTTATAGAAGCACCATTTCCATTTTTTCCTCTTTAAAGCACATGTATTAGTGATGAGCTTGGGTTCGTCTCTGGGTGCAGTCAGAACCCAAGTTCGGCCAAATGAAAGGCAGCTGTCAGCGCCAAGCCAGTCAGCTGCAAGCAGGGGATTCCACGACCCGCTGCTGCACAAGGGACAGGGATGCACGTGACATTGTTGACCTAATATGGCCACAATTGTTTTGGACAAGTTAGAGGAGGGTTGAAACACATTAGGTTATCTTTTACCTAATGTGCCCCATTGGGATGGTTTCTCTTCACTTTCTATTTTGAAATCCCAACAGGAAATGAGAGGAAAGTGAAGGGAAATTACCATCTTGGACAGTTGTCACTGGAACTTTTGCCATCATTGGAGGATTCTCCTCTTTTTTTCTTGTGACAACTCAAACATTTTGGATTTCCCATCACTTTTTGCCTCAGTGACAATGGCTAGCAAGGCAAATAGAGCAATAAAAATGTGATGATTTCCTCCATGCTACCTGAAACTAAAGTAAAAAATGTTTTCTTTACATACAGTTTCCTTGTTTACTAAATTTGTGCAATATGGCACAGTGAAAGTCAAAGAGAGAGTAAATCACCTGTGGCCAAGGGGGTCATTTGCACCCAGATTTTAGAGCATACATAATCATGATTTTTGTAACCTTGGTTAAGACACAGCATTTTGGCATACTTTGAATAAATCGAAAAAATATATATTGTACGTGGACTTTTTTTTCCCTTTAAGAAGGAGAATTAGTATAAATAACATGTACAAGCCATGTCCTTCTTTCTCACACATACACAAGTTGGCTTTCTTTGTATGCACTGGTGCTGAATTAAATTGAAGAAATCAATGAATGGATGACTCTGCATTTCTTTTTGGTTCTGGGAAGTCTGTGGGTCATTCTGTAAGTTGTGAGTCACTGCACTGAGTCACTGGCCTCCATTAAGTGAACATTATAGTTAAACTATTACCAAAGCCTTGGCATTTTAATTACAGAGGCTTTCCTCTCGCCCTAATAATCAGTTACCAATAAGTAATTTGCCACATTACCACTAAACACTCCAATGTTTTTCATGTAAGTGATGCAATCTCAGCTTCCTGAATGTGGCTTCCCCAAACTTCTGGCCAATGAGTGCGTGCTCTGAATGATAAAAAAAAAAAAAAAAGGATTCCCTCCTCTGGACTACAAGTTCCATCATTCTTAGCGCCATCATGCCTGTGCGATGTCACCATGATATTATTTCTATTCCTCTGGCCTGCCTGTGCGTGCTCAATGCAGGCAGTAGCGGGCGGTATACTGTGAGCATGCACAAAAGGGTGGCTCCAGACCTTGCAAGCCAAGGAGCTACCATTAGAATGGAGATCACTACCAGTGTTGGGTGTACCTGGTGAACTGAGTAGACAGTAATGCAGAAGGTTTAGAAAAAAAATCAGAACTGCCATTGGCTTCTTAATTGGGGGGTATTACTTTAGGATAGATCAAAAGCTCCATTGGGATTTTCACAGAAAGAGAAAAGAAATAGTACAATAGTTCTGCAATCATAACATAAATGGCAGATTTTTTTTTTAAGACTGTTTATTTTGTATTTATTTAGTATTAAGACTATGTTTATTTAGTATTTATTTAATATTTTTTCATGTCTTCATTAATCATTGGGAAGTGAACAATCGATTGCCACAGGTGGTTGATTGGTATTTTGAATGCAAAAATGTGGGAGATCCATTGTTCACAGTTTATGTTCATTGGGTCACCCTCCAGTATTTGCACAGATAGGATAGTGTCACAGATAGGCTTCCGGCCCTCTGCCTGAACCTTCCTCTTTAAAGCTCAACATTCAATTCAAAATAGAGGGGGAGATATACTTTTACAGTCTAAAGCTGAATTTTTATAAACCCTTTAATCAAATATTTTCATGTTTCATGTTACTTTGTAAGCACCAAATATTGAGTATTTTGTGTATATGGATGTTATATCATCTCTTATATGTCCTCTGAATTGCTTGCAGGTTAAGATTTCTTAACTAGTGCCACCAAGTGGCCAATGTTATTATTACACGTTTGATTTTATTTTTGTTCCCTGAGAAAGGAATTTTGATGTAATCTCATATGCTTACCTTGATGTACTAGCAGTACCATTAAAATAGAACTATAGGCAAAACTTTTATTTTGGTTAGAACAAGGGAGGGTTATAACCCCTGCCAGATTTTTTTTTTTTGCCATCTGTTTCCCATTGCGGAGATTTCCCTTAATTTCCTGTCCCATAGCCAAAGAGGAAGTGAGTGGAAATCCCTGAAAATTAAGGGAATGCCTTGGGGACCCCCAGGTCACCAGAACTAATGTCCCCATCAGAAGATTTCCCCTCTATTACTTTTCTGGGGACAACCCAAAATTTGGTATTTTCTTTTAATTTCACTTTCATCGATAATGCTGAACAGGACAAATAGAGGGGATGAATCGGGGGCACAGATAGCAATAAAATCTGACAAGAGTTCTAATTCCTCTCCACTCTATCCAAAACTAAAATAAAAGTCTATAAACTTATATCATATTTATAATAATTAATATACCCTCAGGTAGGATATACAGGGAGTCAGACATGAAGCTTTTAAATAAAGCTTTTATATTAAAGTAGTACTAAAGGCTAAGACTTATAGCAATATATAGCAAGACTATAGCAAGGTAAAAAAAAAAACTTCTTCCTTTTGGAATCACTTACTTCCTTCTTCTGCCAGGCACTACATGTCCCACAAGGCATTGCTCCTCACACATTCACAAGCTCTCAGGCACTTACTGGCATGTATGGAGGGTGTACTGAGCTGTATGTGTGCTTCACTGTATTTCCTGATATGTAAACAAATAATGCATTCTTTAAGTAGGCCAACTTATCGGTTGACCAACTAATCGATTATAAAAATAGTTGACAACTATTTTCATAATTGATTATGTCGATTTGTTGTTTCAGCCCTACTTTAAAATGTATGTAAACCTAATCATTAAAAGCCTATAAACTTTATTGTGTTGTTACCATTCTTAAAATTTTGTAAAGTTCATCTTTCATTAAAATAATACCTAGCGATCCTGCCATGAAGGTATTTTACAGGCACTTCCTGTTGGAAGGTGACAAGACTCTTTGTCCCCCAGTTGACCTCCTGCATTATCACCCAGTCACATGGTCTTCCAAGGGACACTACAAGTGGGTGTTCCAACACGCAGGCAGCGTCACCATCAGGAACACCCCCGTGAAAAATGCCTTTCAGCAATTGTTGGTGGGCATGTTTGTAGGCAGAAAGTTGCTGCAAAGAGGCTACAGGGGATCGGAGTCACGAAGATGTAACCAAAATGTCATTTTTATGATATACCAATGTTGTTTCTTTAGGGTTTATATCTAAAGTTTATAGAAATAAAATATGTGATTTCATTTTAAAACCAAAGCCGTCAAAAAACTTATGAAGAAATCATATCTAGAACCAGCACTAACCTACGACCATACCTTGAGTCTATTGAAGGGCCGGCCAGTTTCTTGGTACTATGACAAATAGGATGACTCCTCCTGAACTAGCGGCAATCTCTAGGCTAGCTATGCAAATGAAACCATTTGACTTCATTCAAGTGAAAAATAAAATCAAATCAGAGCGGAATAAAACACAGACAGTTAAGGGTAGAAATGTTAATCTCTTGGGGAAATAAATAAAGGAAGTGGGGGAATTCCCAGACTCCCGCTGCGAATGGTACACTCAATATTTCTTTTCTTAGCTCTTCTCCACAGTTCCTGCTACTTTTTTAAGGTTAATGGAATTATTCTGTGCAATGCATCTTTTAGGAGGCTGCCATTGTCTGTAGCTTTACACTGTGATGTCCATTGGTAAGCCTCGCATGAGAGTGCCAATTCACCACATGAAAAGCCCAGTTGCTATGATACTCTTTAAAATGTGGACATTAATTGCCAATGACTGAGCTCCACCATGAACATTGGGAATGGTCTTTAATTCTAAGCACTCATTTTATATATTTTTTTATTATTCTAAGCATTCAGATTATTATTAGTAAAGTTTCAGGACACGTATACAAAGTTTTTTTGTTTTTTTTAATTGAATACTTTATTCTTAACCTTATTCAGTCTATTATTGTGATTAATGCGTTTTATATTATGGCACATGAGAACTTGTCAAGTATATTTGGAATACTTATGTTTGATAATTCATCCAAATGGACTGTCGATAGTGGATCAATACTCATTGAAATCTTTGAACAGCCTTTACAAAGCAACACAAGAGTTGAAATACTTATCTTATAGGTGAAATACTACTCCAGGCGTCTTTCAGTGTTGCTTACACAGCCAAAGTGTATTTTGTCCATTATATCTCTGTTGAAGTAGAAGGCTGGCTAATCCTCCCCTTCAGCAGGGGGATCATGTGACCATATGCCTAGGATTTGGATTTTCCGAGTAGCACTGGAGGTAAAATAGAACATTTTCTCCAGGAAAGATGAGCATTTTAGCACTGCTGCTTCTCTTTATTTACCCTTCCCACCAGGATACCATGCTTTCACTTAAAGCCTCGTACACACGATTAGAATATCGGACAAATGATCGTCCGTTTTTTTTTTTTTTTTTTTGCATGCTTGTTTTATATTGAAAACAAAGAGGTTACTAAACTTAAGAAAATTCTTGTACGACAGAATACAACTTCGGAAGTGATGTAATGTGTTGTATTATATTGCATTATATTATTTCATTTCTGAGCATGCATGGTTTTGCTCTTCTGATTTTTTCAAACCAATACTGTATTGATTAAGCGAAAAACATGCGATCTGGTTTCGCATGAGAAAAATGTTCGCATTTGTCCCTTTTGGATGAACGTGATGGGCTCTCGAAAGCTGTGTATGAACAATCAATTATTTTACGATCGCTTTGAAAGCAGTATTTTTCGTCCGATATTCTGATCGGTGTGCTAGGCTTAACAGTTGAGTCTGGATTTATTTCAAGACTAGTGTATGGGGTATAGTAAAAGGGCCCCTTAAGGTACAGTATAAGAGCCCATCTTTTGAAAGCTTAAAAAAGAAGTAGGGTCAAAGCACCATACTTCTCTTGTGGGTCACAGGAGTGCACTTACTTGTGCTCTTCAAAATCAAAATCAGCCAACAGCGGGCTAAAGCCCCCTGTTGGATGTCACAGATTCAGTTCAGGCTCTGGAAGGATCCCAGTCATATTGTTGGGATCCACACACTTGCCTGATTGATAGCTGGCTTTGGCTCTCAGCGCGAGTCTTTCCCCTCTCCAGCCCAGTGCTCCAATGAGCTCTGGATTAGGCAGAGTGGAGAGTGGTGACTGACAGTCATTGCTCTCCTCTCCAAGAAGACAAAGCTGAGTGATAGCCCAGTTCCTTAGAGCCAATGGGGGACAGCTGCAGCATGAAGGTATGTTTTTTTTTTTCTTTTTTTAATCTAGCCCATACATCTCTTTTAGTAGCATGTTCACATGGGCATTTCTTATGTCATAATTGTTTTCTTGCCAATACAAGTCAATGTGAATACAAAAGCAGCTTGAAGTAACCCGATGTAGGTGAACTGCAAGTAAAAGTTATCTGAAAGCGTGCTGGGAGGGGTGAGAGGGGAAAAAGTCATTGTAAAGTAAACTTATACTTTGGCAATGTTAATCTTTAGATGAGGACAGCAAAGTAACCAGTTCCCCTTTTTTTTCCATTTTTAGTACTAGTTGTGTTAGTACAGCTATAGCTACCAAAAGTACTTTCATGGTGGTAGCCAACTTGTCTGCGAGTTTTGGGATATTGGATCACTACATTGTTTTCACTGTCATATACAGGACTGTAACATTGCTATTCATCTTAAAGACTGAAATACTGACATATATAAGATTACAATATTGTCATTGCATAGACCCCCAATATGTACAATGGGGTTGTTTCAATCTTGAATGGTTTTCTGTATTGGTGACTCTTCTTTTTAATGCATACCTACTCACCCAGGGTAGAATAGGTTCCAGCGCTACACATTTTTTCTGTTTTCTATACTTTCATGGGACCCGGTCCATCTGCGTATGTATTAAAGTAAAAAATATATCACCTGCCAGTATTTTAAAACTGTAAAATATTATCATTTAAGTCATGATATTTGTAGAATCTAATTTGCAAAACACAAAACCTATTTGTTCCCGTGGGGCCTCTGTGGTAATATATTGGTTGGCCTTGTATACCATAGAAAGTGTTGAATGTCCAGACTTCACACTGGATGGAGTTACATAATACAGTATGTTTGGGTCCACTGCTCTCTTTAGATGCATTCATAAGTACATTACCATGAAAATAAATGTGAGTGTCCTTGGACGACCTGACAATAGGACAGATTAGAAGGAGGAAGGTGGGGGAGGCAGTGTGACCCAGGAGAATAGGATTGAATTGCAGCGAAGTTTGAAAACCAGAATTGGCGTGTTTGTTGGCAACATCAACGTGGAGGTCATTCCTACTTAGTCTGCATTCTAGCAAAAATCTTCTACTTGGCTCAACATGAACAGGAAGAAAAGATTCTGTTTCTGCTACCAAATAATAAAACTCCAGACATAAAAAGCATAATTCTAACATAAAGCTAAACAAATTTCACCTTTTTTCTGTGGTGACTATTTACACTAATGCAGGGTTATCTCAGTGGGAAGAAACCATGAATTTGATCTTAATGTGGACCAGAGATCTCTAAACTACAGTGAAGAATGTAGAAATATCTATAATTCTAGATATCCTAATTCTCAAGGGTGTTTCTGGATGTATAGCAATGTCTTTGTGTTATATGTTATATATATCAGTGTCCTCTCTCCTAGAGGGTAGGGTGTATAGGAGATATGTTTGTGTCTTTATCCAAGGCCGCATTTCCAACTTACTTTTAGGAATTCGTTCCTTAGTAGAAATTTAAGAATCCTTCATTCATATGATTCTTCCAGAAAGGTTGTTTATTTGTTCAGAAAGATAAGCAAAGACAAGACTGACTTCTGGTAACATTTGGCATGGTGATGATGGTCTCAGAAGGAGGAGGAGGAGACATCTTGATGTTACATTCGCCAAAGCGTAGGGTTACTTCTCTCTCTTCAACCCTACTCCATTCCCCCTGACTACCACAACTCTCCTGCACTCTTATACTGTTTCATAATATTATGTCAGCATATCCTAGAATAACACCCATTCTTATATGGCTTCAGTCTATAGATATAGTTGTATAACTCCACCCATTGTCCTGACATAGCAACTCAGAACAGAAGTACCACTCCTCTCTGTACTCTGTCCTTATGTGTTCTGTAACCTTTAGAGACCATCACTAATTACATATAACATTCATGTGTTTCATATATTTTTTCAGAAACTTTTATCACTTAAAAAATTAATAAACTTAAAATCTTCTAACAATTCCCCCTCAATGCACTATAATCAACAAATATAATAAGTGCATTACAGCTTAATGTAGTACTTTTTTTTTAAAATCGGGTATAAGTTTATTGAATGGTCAACAACCAGGCAATGAAAAAAAAAAAAGAGAAACATTCCAGAGAGTCCATACCCAATAATATTCACCATCAGAAAGTGACTACATAGCAATGTTATGACAGTAGCATATGCATAATACAACCTTCAAAGGTTTGTCCCACGTGTACTACACTTTAAGAAATGGCAGCATATGAGAAGAGCCCCACCATTAAGCCAAAAGATCTGACCACAAAATTCGGGATCATATAACATTATAGTAGGAGTCTATCCAGTATTAGGTCTATAGGAGCCAGTCCTGGTACGGCCCATTAACTCCACCACACTTTTCAAATTTATATGGGTTACATTTATGTTTGTATATTAGTTTTTCGTATCCATGTGTAATGCCCATCTGATCCCACATCTGCAGTGAGGGTACAGTCTGTAAAATCCAGTGCATCAGGATAAGTTTACAGGCCTGGAAAAGAGCTCTACCAGCTGCCTCTCAAAGGTATACCTCCTGCACCACATCCTCTAGAACAGTGGTAATCAACCCTGTCCTCAGGGCCCACTAACAGGCCATGTTTTATGTATTACCTTGGGGAGATGCAGACTAGAATACGGCAATCACTGAGCAGCAAATGATATCACCTGTGATGTATTTCAGTTATCTTGCAAACCTGGCCTGTTAGTGGGCCCTGAGGACAGGGTTGATGACCACTGCTCTAGAACACCTAAGAGACAGGGCTTGGGATCTAGAGGTATATCTATATGAAATGTATCATTGATAGTCTTCACGATAGACTCCCAGTATCTGTGGAATTTTGGGCAATGCCACAGCAAATGTATGAAGTCTCCCTTTTTTCTACAACACTTTGGGCATTTGGGGTCTCGTAAGTCCATAATATACATTTTGTGAGGCATGTGGTGTACCCTTAATAATATGTATAGCTGTGATAATCTATGGGACACATTCAGAGAGCATACATGCACCGCCTCCAAAGCCTCCTCCCACTGGTCTCCTGAGATGTCTTCCATGTCCTGCTGTAATATTTTATCCGTCCCTGTGATGTTGAAACTGTAAGGTAAAGAGTGGACTCTAATGTAAGGGGGCTGTAATGTGTTGAGGCTCTGATGGGAACTTTGGTGCATGGAGGAATTCTAATATGGATTCTGGTATAAGAGGTGCAGGAATCCAAAACAGCCAATCATTTAAATTCACAGTTAAATTGATTAGTTGACATGAGTTACTTTACAATTTGATCTTTTCTTTATTTAATAAAACTTCATCTTTGGGGATTTGGCCATCTTCAGAACAGTATAGAATGTAGAGTTTGCTACATTCTACATTCCTTAAAGCGGAGTTCCACACAAAAATGGAACTTCCGCTTTTCGGAAACTCTCCCGCCTTACGGTGTCACATTTGGCCCCTTTCAGGGGGGAGGGGGGTGCAGATACCTGTCTAAGACAGGTATTTGCACCCACTTCCGGCATAGACTCCCACGGGAGTCTATGCCTCTTCCTGTCCCCCCGGGCTGTCTCGTGGGAAACACACAGGTCCCAGGAGATAGCGGGGACCAGTTACGACGCGCAGCGAGACTCGCGCATGCGCAGTAGGGAACCGGGAAGTGAAGCCGCAATGCTTCACTTCCTGATTCCCTCACCTAGGATGGTGGCGGCAGCTGCCGAGAGTCGAGCGATTTATCGGCGTCAGCTGCCGACATCGCTGGACCCTGGGACAGGTAAGTGGCCATGTATTAAAAGTCAGCAGCTGCAGTTTTTGTAGCTGCTGGCTTTTAATATTTTTTTTTTGGGTGGACTCCCTCTTTAACTGTAAACAAAGACCTTTACGACTTGATTTTAGTGAAAAGAATCTTATGGCAGCCATCACTCATACCTATGACAGTCCCTGCTTTTCACAGTTTAAACATCAAGAGGGAGTTGGTCTAGCTACTGCCTCTTTGCACATCTCCGACGAATGAGAAATGTTCAACATGGACTATGGAGGGGAAAACTGCAAACTATACACAAAAGAAGGCCTTTTTCTAGTCATTATAATAAAGGGGTCCTGCCTATGGATGTTTGGCAGTAGAACTTCCTGATGGCAGATCAGCATGCTATGGCACGACTTAAAGATTCACCGCACTGTTGATAGTCTGGCAGAACATGCTAGCACTAATTCCACCGCAGCTTTAACTGGATCATAATACCCAAGAACTGTTCCAGCAAGTTGTACAGGAATGCAGTAAGCAGTGTTGAAATGATGATCAACATGAAAGTACATCTTCTTTTAATCCAATTTAAATAGATGATTGAGTGAGGGAATAGATATTGTCCCAGATAATCATCACGTGAAAGTTATACTCCATTTATACATGTAAGAAATGCCATTTCAATACGCACAAGGAACATGTGTTTCCTGTACAATGTCAATGTTCATTTTGTGTTTTGATCCTTCGCATCAGGCTGCCCTGCCCTGCAAATTCCCTGCAGACTTGGACCCCTAGATCTCCCTTACCATAGTCCCACTGCTGGCTGCAATCTGAAAGCTCTCTTTAGTCTGGCAGAAAATTCTATACAATTGTAATTATAGTAAACTGAGCAGCTGATTAGCATTTGCAATTAATTTCATTTGTCTCCTGGTAATTCTCTTCAAAGCAAATCAAAAGCAAAATAAGACACTGTTCCCCCCCTTTCGGGACAGCGACTTGGAGAGTATGCTGTCTTGGGATCTCATGGCAGCATGTCACATGAGCAATGTCTAGGCATTTGATCATGTGATCTTTTCTAAAAGAGATGCAGGCTATCTGAGCTCTGACCATACGGTTCATCAGAGTTCACATAATGAATTGTCAAGCCTAAAGGCATATGTACAAGTCACAGAGCCCCACTGTAGAATTTTGATGGGGCCCTCTATGTGGCCTTCTATATTGCACTTCTAAAAATATTCCCTTAAAACAGTGCATAGCAGACTTAATATAGTGTTGTTTTCCATATTTACCCCAATATGAGTTCATTTCAACAGAGGCAGTCCCCAGGTTACAAACAAGATGGGGTCTGTAGGTTTGTTCTTAAGTTGAATTTGTATGTAAGTTGGAACAGGTACATTTTTAAAGTTTAACTCCAGCCCAAAAAGTAATTTTTAAGTTTTTTTGGATAGGCAAAGGTTAACACCCCGTTTGTTTTGCTGTCTGTGCCCCTGTTCAGAAGATTTCACCTCACTTTCTATCCCTGTGACAATTGAATTTTGAAAATGTTGGGTTGTTGTGGAAACAAAGATTGGTGATAAAGCTTTAGTGAAGACAACCCTGAATAATTTTCCCTTGATAACTGGGTGTGAATTTTCCTTCCTAGGGGTAGATTTCCTCTCACTTCCTCTTGTCTCCCTCTGTTTAAAAGTATGAGCTGTATTTAAGGCTGGCCATAGATGGTGCAAATTTCTTTCCTGCAACCACAATTCCCCCATCAACACATACGGTACTTTGGAGGTGAGCAGGGGAATCGATCCCTGTCAGGAGAAGACAAGCAACCGCTTGAGATAATTGCAAGCGAATCCGGGAAACTGGTTGTACCTTGGTTGTGGTTGTGTCCTGCTGAACTGGCCGAGATTCAAACAGCATA
Organism: Lithobates clamitans; assembly: GCA_037952925.1. NCBI lineage: Eukaryota > Metazoa > Chordata > Amphibia > Anura > Ranidae > Lithobates > Lithobates clamitans. The sequence continues at coordinate 7,505,575 of JBBGZY010000053.1, read as the reverse complement.
TAGCCAGCCAGCCTTAGTCGGATGTTTGTAACTCGGGGTCTGCCTGTTCTCCTAATACCAGCTGTTGGTCAGTCTCTCAATAGAGCTGGTGTCAGTCACGTCATGCAGTTGAAGTTAACTTGTTTGGCCCAATGGATCTTTCTTTTTCCCTCCCTCTTTCTTTTCTTTTCGTCCTCTTTTCTTTCTCATTTATTTATTTTTTTCTTTTCTTGTCTTTTTTTTCCAAGACCTCAACTGCTTCTAGGCCCCCAGCAGTTGCACAAGCTGCTATGGCTTTAGTTATGCCCGTTTTCAAGGCATTCCCTCTAATAACTGGCCTCAGGGTCTCTTGGACCATGTTTTTCGAGACATGAAGGCCTTTCAATGGTCTTTTACAATACCAAATTTAGGCACAAGATAGACAGGAGATGAGCAGGGAGGGGGGATGTTATGTACTCTTTAACTCATTACAGTAGAGATTAGTGAATTGTCAATATCTGTGTTTATCTAATCAAGTCAAAGCTGACATTTCTAGGTTGGGAGAGACGTTTTCATGGTGACCTCCTATATGGGTCTAGAAAAGTTCTCCTCCTTTCTTTATTTAGCACAGGAACTTTGGACTGGGTGTAGTGGCAAACCAATGCAATTTCTGCAGCGTCACATTGACAGATGAGTCTGAAAATTGATATATGTATGCCTTGCTTGTTTGGCTTATTTTTGCTGCTAAACTAACTCTTTTTCTTCTCCTCTTCTTCTTCCTAATGCACCTGCTTTCTGTAGAACACAGGAGGCTTAGTGCCGGTAAGTAATGGGCTGTCACTCTGCATCTCATGTGCTCATTCTTCACCACCTCATCTGTTTCATGATGCTGCATTTAATGTGCCGACTCATTCATGTTTACTTCCATTCTGCAAATGATGTATCTTGTTCCTGGACTGTTTTGCTTTGTGCCACAAAAGAATTCTGCAATCTGATCAATGCATTGCCAAGAAAAACTACCGTAATTATTTATTATAGAGATAATAAAATAAGAAAGCAAACAATTATGTTTACAAAAGAACTCCTGGTAGGGCAATTATAATCTAACATGCTCATACAGAGAGTCCCATATTAAATTGCTGAAAAATCAGATGCCCTTCAGGCTGAAAATCCTTACTACATGTTTACCAGGGGGAAGGAGTGTATTTTCTTTTATAACAATTATCCATTTAAAAAAAAAGGTATTTACATTTTCTTGTTACTGTTCCACTAACCATGACATATGATAGTCAGAAGAGATATAATTTAGCTCCTGGGTTGCTGTGGAACTCTTATAGTTGCTTTTGATTGGTTGGCTCCAGTGTTTGAAACTGAGCTCACAATTAGCTATCACAATCTCCGCAAGATCCTCAATTTGCATATATTTTTTCAGTAGATAACAGCATGAAAACAATTGTAAAAATGGTATATGTTGGTAAACTTATCCTTGGGCTCATTACATTTTATGGGAATTCCCCTTTAATTTATGAATGGTTTGTTAAATGTCAGCTAATCTTTCTGCATTGGTTAGCACCATTTGATTGATTGCTCTGTTTAGTTTGTTTAGAAGCAAGCTAATTTTACAAAATGCAAACAAAGCCAACATAGGGCTATTCCCTCATAGATTCAAAACCCAGAGTGGAGAAGAAACTTTAATACCATCTAGGGGTCTACATGGGTCATCCGATCCTCTGTACGTTGCAGCTTCATCCCTAAAACCTGGTTAATAACTTGTACTGACCATCTTGCTGTGCCCATATAGGGGTGAGATATGTTTTGCAGAAACGTGTAGATGCCTGCTATTCATAGTAAGGCTTAAAAAGACACTCCCTACAGGTACATTTAAAGCTCATGTAGCCTGTTGAGGAAGACATGATCTAATAACTATGCAAAAAACACAAAGGAGGAGATTTACTAAAACTGGTACATGCAAAATCTGGTGTAAGCTTTGACAATAAAACCTAGAAGCTGATTGGTGTACCAATTTTAGTAAATTTCTCCCAAAGTGTATGTATAACCATGGATTGAGTAGGCAGTTTTTTTGTTTTTTTTTTTACTTCCGATGGGAAGATTTACCTTTCATTCCTGTTCTACACATACAACAGAAAAAGAAAGGAAACTTCAATGAGAAGAGAAATCCCTTCCTATACAAGCCATATTTGTATAAATTAGATGAAATCAGCTTGATAGACTTTGATTACAAAATCAAAGGAGAGGGGTGGGAAATCGCTGACCGAACAGTGATTGCATCAAATCTGTATTCCGTTGTGCTGGCTGAATACAATAACCGACAGGGGAGATTCCTTTATCCAACTTGTTTAACTTGAATTGGGGAATCGAGTGATTTCTCTCTTTCAACTTGTGGAACTGAACAAGAGAAATGTAGCCATTGTCCAACTTTGGGCAGTAGATACTGGAACTAAGTGGCCTTAAATGGAACTTCAAGTTCTGCTTTTCCTCCCCTCCTCTCCATTTTTTTTTTGGGGGGGGGGGGGGGTTGGCAGCAGGGGAACCTTATTTTGACAGGTACCCGCTCCCACTTCAGGTCAGATCGCCGCAACGATCCAAGCAGAGGTTCCACCCCAACCACCTTCTCCTGCAGCCTTTTGGGACAGGTCACATGTCCTAGGAGACAGCGGGAACATTCATGGGGCTCCCGCAGTTAAGATGCCGATGACTGGACCAGAAGACCGGCAAAGAGCCAGGCTGGGTGAGGACATCGCTGGATCCTTGGAGTATTTTTTTTTTTTAAAGTTAGCAGCTACAGTATTTGTAGCTGCTGACTTTTAATTTTTTGTTTACAGGGTGAAGATCCACTTTAACCTTTTACTTGAGGACAATTTACTTGTCCGCTTTGGTTACATTTTGGGATCTCAGTATACTTTTTGCTTACAAAATCTTTGGATCATTCACCATTAATTACAATTTTACCACAATTTCGTGAGGCATACATACCGGTAACTTCTGATTACTAACGCTAGATGTTTGTTCAAATGTGTAGCTTTTGTTTTAGCAAGGTTTGTTGGGTAAGGTATGTTTTTTTGCTGAAGATACAAAGGTGTGTACTAGGGTTGATATCCCTGGAGATGTCTGTAACAACATGAAATATGATTTGGCATTGCTGGAAGATTGGTCATAGCAGTAGAAACTGCAGTTCAATGTTTCTAAATGTAAAATAATTTACCTAAGGAAAATAAATCCAGAGAGAGTATAACATGGGGGGTACAGTTAGCCAGCACTACAGAAGAAAAAGATTTGGGGGTAATTTTTTCAGATAACTGCAAAATGAGCAAACAGTGTGACCAGGCAGTGGGAAAAGCAAATCGAATTCTAGAATGCATTACTAGAGGGGTTATCAGCAGGAGCAAGGATGTCCTGATTCCTTTATATATCTTTAGTGAGACCTCATTTAGAATACTGTGTCCAGTTCTGGAGACCTCATTTACACAAAGATATTGATAAGATAGAACAAGTCCAGGTAACAAAAACGGTGAAAGGTTTGGGGGACGAAACCTATCGAGAGCGACTTCAGGAACCTAATATGTACAGTCTGGAGGAAAGAAGGGAAAGGGGAGACATGATTAAAACCTTTAAACCCCTTTCACACTGAGCGCCTGTGCTGTTAGCTCTAAATCGCTGCTCGTTTTAGCGGCGCTTTAGCGCTGTTCAAGCGGCGATTTGAAAGCTGCTAATTCATTCCAATGGGCAGGGCGCTTTGGGAACGCTAAATACAGCGCTCCCAACCCACCCCAAAGATGTTGCTTGCAGGACTTATCAGAAAGTCCCGCAAGCGCACCGCCCCATTGTGAAAAGACACAATGGAATGAATGGGGGGCGGTTTTCAGGCGCTTAGCAGGGGCTATTTCCAGCGCTAAAGCGCCTGAAAACTGTCCCAGTGTGAAAGGGGTCTTAAATACAGCCAGGGGTGAATAAGGTTCAGGAAGGCAATCTTTTCAATGTGAAACTAAAATCAAGAACACAGGGACATGACCTCAAACTCACTTGAGGAAAGTTCAAAACTAATTTTAGGAAGTATTATTTTACTGAATGGGTAGTTGATGCTTGGAATAAACTACCAGCAGAGGTAGTGAGACAGTCAGCAGTAAATGGCTTTAAACATACTTGGGGGCAAACCTAGATCTATAGTCAGACAATAGTTAATAATAAAAAAAAAAAAAAAAAGAAGCAGATTCGATGGACTACTGTTTGTTTTTTTCTGCCGTCACTTTTCTATGTTTCTAGTTGGTTGCTTTTCTAATACCGGTAGCTCTATATTGAGATGTTGAATGCAATCAATATGTCAATCAGAGAAGGTTAGCTTTTTATATTTCAGTGTAAATGGGTAATAGCATGACAAGCTGGACAATTTTAATACAATAAATGGGCACCCAACAAGGTCATTCCTTGCTGTGAAATGTTTGTTCTCTGTTGATTTTAAGGAATGAAGTGATATGAGATATGAAAAAAAAAAAGACCAGTAGTTAAGATATAAATGGCACTAGGACAAAGAAGGTATACTAGGATAATGTTAATTTTGTTAATAAAAGCTGTCCTAAGGCCTAACATAGATAACCAAACATTGTGTGTACATAGCAAGCCCTGTGCTGCCCTCTTTTGGCAGATATGTTGCATATATTGTATCCAAGTTCTACACAAAAGTTTAGTGCTTATATGAAATGCGAGTACTTCCCTGAAAATGATTTTGTGTTTGGCCCTTCAGTCTTCAAGTTTGTTGTGGCAGTCTTCATAGTTCGTCAATTAGAGTCTAGTCATTCAGAGAGGATGCATATTTTATGAATTGCAACCAGTTAAAATATTCCTTTTTAGTTTTCTGCGCAGGGTTAGCCGATTTTCAAAAGCCTGTAAAGAAATGAAAGCTTTTGCGGCTTATGTGAGATGCAAAACGGATGTGTTATTTTCTGCCCAAAGACGCAGGACTATATTTTAGCAACCACAGGTCTGCATTGCCTAATTATCTCTTAACAAATCAGCTCCTACTGATTCTGCTGTGTTATACCAGTTGGCTGACTATATTGGCCTCATATATAAAAATGTTAAAGAAAATTCTATAGTTGTTGTCCAGCTGCTATTTTTTAGTACACATTAGAAAAAAACATCACTGCCTTTTCAGTTATAATAATGTGTTTTGTTTTTTTTTACATCTGCAGAAATGCTGCTCTTTTATAGGTAGAACCCCATTTCTTATCCAGCCCCAGAGCCCAAGAAGCCTACTGAGATCAGTCAGTTGTATCTGTGTGACCCTCTGTTTGTACACTGTGTACATACATGTTTGTGTAGGCAGGTTTCATGTCCGAACATGTTCAATCTCAGCATGTTCTCCACAACCTCAGCCTTCAGTTCATCTCCAGGGCGGTTGATGAGATTCACAGAGTTTAGCCATGGCCCTTTGGGACTCTTGAGTGCTTTCTAGGTTAGCTGTTGTAACAGATGATTACCGTGAGGCAAGCATGTTAATATAGTCCATGTTCGAGAGAACACACAATATGAGTGAGTATTAGTCACACTTCCAGGTATGGACAAACTGCAGCCACTTCAACATTTGAGGAAGGATGGAACTACCATGTGTTTTTGCTGATTTTACATTTTGTTATTGTACCCTTTACTTATTTTAGATTTCAGTGTGGCTCTTTCCTTTATAAATGCTCTCTGTTCCATATTTTACTGAGCATTTTATTCCAGTTTTTAACGGAACATACTTTAGGAGCTTATAGCACATCCAACTTCACAAACTTCACCCAGACCCATGACCCATGTATGGGGGATTCTATCTACCTCTGTAGATCACTGTCTCTGCTAGCACTCACATTACCTGGTGGAAAGCACAGGTATAACCGAGCTGCCCAAAGCAAAATCAGCATTTGCATTCTGTACATGAAGCAAGTTTGCTGGATGGGAGGTTCTGGTACAGGTGGAAGGTGTATGCAGGGCCATCTTAGACCAAAGACAGACAGGGCTTTTCTATTCTAGCCCACGTTGTGTTCCCACTGATGCAAGCAAGATCACAAATTGACTATTCTCCTGTCATAGATCGTTATGCAAGAGCTTGGCTTTGTGTCCAATAGACAATTGATACATTGCTTAAGGTCTAATGAAGGAGGGGGGTTTTGGCCCCAGAAACGTGTAGATTGCTGTTGCTACTTGTGAAACAATAATGGACTTTGGATTCTTCAGACTTTGGTTTGGCACCCTTTTTGACAAAACCATGCATGGATTTTCAAATTGGGTGACGTTGGTTACTTGCAGGGTGGTGGTAGGAGTTTCAGGTTGGTTAGGGGGCATGCTTTGTGGATAGCTGCTGAACCCAAGCCATTGGGCCCAATTAATGGTCTTCTCTACAGATTAAAAGATCACTGTCTGGTGCCTCACCTCTACCTTTTTTTTTTTGGACTGTCTGTTAAAGTGACAGGTTCACTTTAGCAATTGTTAATAGCCTTATCAGTCTCAACAGGCCATGTGTTTATATTGCCTAAAGCAGGGGTCTTCAAAGTACGGCCCTCCAGTTGTTAGGGAACTACAATTCCCATCTTGCCTAGTCATGTCTGTGAATGTCAGAGTTTTACAATGCCTCATGGGATGTGTAGTTCCACAACAGCTGGAGGGCCGTAGTTTGAAGATCCCTGGCCTAAGCTATACTGTGACTGGATTAAATATTGCGCATATAGGCAGCACATAGTTATGCTACATTTATTTTTCTACATTTGGTTGTTGCCATAGCCAGGTATTTAGGTGTCACCATTCTTTTTTTTTTTTGCTGTTACGTTAAATTAGGATTTACTAATTGGTTGCTACTGACAACACCCTCATTTTTCTTTGGTCTAATATTTATTCACCTACATGAACCATTAACAAAAATTTTAAAATACTCAACAGGAAAAAAAAGTGTTCTTTGTGATTCTATCACCTCCAGGAAAACATTTCTTGAATTCAGTTTCCCGTCACTGGAGATTAGCTATGAAGTCATCATCAGGGGCCTGCTCTGCATTGCAATGGTCTCAAAACACTTTGTACTGCCTGTTAGCAGGGCAGACAATAGGCTAATGCTTTATTCATGGACCTAAACTAGTGGGGATAGATACCAAGCATAATTACCCTCTCCTGCTATGTTCCTTGCTGAGGACAGGAGCCCAGGGAGAGAGGGAAAAAAAGAACCTGTTGCCTCTGACGTCGGCTCTTTTTATGGGCCTCATTAAATATGAATGTTCTCTTGTGCAGAAAATAATGGAGACTGCCCACAGATATTTGAATAATACATTCTGGATAGCTTGGGTGTCATCTGAATGTTTGAAACGCAACACATGCAATCAGGAAAGGCTGTGGGGTCCTATACACAGAAATTGGCGGCGGAGTGGGAAACAGATACATCAAAGAGAAATGTTTATCGCTGCTACAGAAACACATACAGATGGCTTTCTGCAAATATTTGAATGCTCTCTTTATTTTTTATCTTCCTCTCATTAAAAATACATTAATAAATAGCCATTTCGCGTCTTCAGGAGTAAGAAGTCTATTTTCTTGTGCTTGTTAAAGAAAACATTGAAGCTTGTTTACGGAGTGCAGTGAGAGCCTGGCGATGGGTAACAATTAGTAAGACTTCAAACACGGGATCTGAGGAATCAACCCCAAAATAAAGGAGCTGATGTGTTCGTTTTTTAGTACACAAGCAAAATGATACCTGTAATTTGATTGCCTGCTATGGGAAATACCTCTTGACTTTTCTTCAGGTGTTTTAACATCCAGCCCTGTGTTTTCACATGTTAATGGCATACATTTGAAGGAATTACCACAATTTAGACCATAGTCGATGAATTTTAACCCTAATGCAATCATTCAATCCTCCTTTTGTTTGAGATTTTTGTTAAATTGAAAGACAGTTTGACCACTGCTGCTTACCTTTTCAGTTCATTTAAAAGCCCAACTTTGGTCAAATATGAACTCTCTCCTACCACCCTATAACCCATCATGTTTTTGTTTTTTTATCTTGTAAAGCAAGTGATACCTAAGCACGCCATTTGGGTCTCTCACTAGCACGGTTTCCTGGGTGTGGGAACCTCTAATCCAGTGCTCCAAATGTGTTAACCTTTTATGGTGCCCTGCAGTCCCATTGTGATGGTGTGACGCTCTTCTGGATCCTAATGCCCCGTACACACGGTCGGATTTTCCGATGGAAAATGTCCGATCGGAGCGTGTTGTCGGAAATTCCGACCGTGTGTTGGCTCCATCGGACATTTTCCATCGGATTTTCCGACACACAAAGTTGGAGAGCAGGAGATAAAATTTTCCGACTACAAAATCCGTTGTCGGAAATTCCGATCGTGTGTACACAAATCTGACGGACAAAGTGCCACGCATGCTCAGAATAAATAAAGAGATGAAAGCTATTGGCCACTGCCCCGTTTATAGTCCCGACGTACGTGTTTTACGTCACCGCGTTCAGAACGATCTGATTTTCCGACAACTTTATGTGACCGTGTGTATGCAAGACAAGTTTGAGCGAACATCCGTCGGAAAAAATCCTAGGATTTTGTTGTCAGAATGTCCGAACAAAGTCCGACCGTGTGTACGCCCTATAAGAGTTTTTTCCCAGAGTTGGGCTTTAAGGGGATCCAGACCAAACAAACTTTTCTTGACCATGGACAAGAGAATCTATAGTGTTTTTACACTCATGCACATGTGACTATTTTATTTTCTTTAGTAATTTATATATGGAAAATAGCAGTTGGCATAAGCTGGACAACAGAGCCAACTAGCACTAGGCTTTTGAACTACTATACCAGGGGTCTCCAAACTTTCTACATAGAGGGCCAGTTTACTGTCCTTCAGACTTTAGAGGGGCTGGGCTATTGCCAGTGGGAGTAGAAAATGTCCCAACATCAGTGGGAGTAAACAAGGACTCGGGCTTGGTGGTCATTGGGAGTAAAAAAATTACTTTGCACCTGTGATCAGTAAGATTAGCAATAGTGTCCCATCATTGGTGCCAATGGAATGAATATTGCCCCATTGTTGTGTTTGTGTCAGTGGATAGATAAATGACCCATCACTGGTGTCAGTGGGAGAAATAGTGCCCCATTGTTGGTGTCATTGGGAATTTATCCCACTGTTGATGTCAATGGAAAGAATCGTGCCTCAATACTGGTGTCAGTTGGGGGAATAGTGCCACAGGGGCCGGTTAAAGGCAAGCAAAGGGCCGCATCTATCCCACAGGCCACAGTTTGGAGACCACTGTACTATACTGTGAATAGTCTGTGTTGTGATTAGATCTGAAAGGCAGGATGTCAGATTATACACATAATGGAATGAGTCAGGGAACATATATGCCCCCCCCCCCCTCCTCTCGGGATATAAAAGTTCAGACATTAAATTGACTAAAAACTATTCCAGTTTCCCTGTAGTGTTTCATACCGTAGAAATTCTGCAGAGTTGTAGCTGGAAACCAATTGTTAGGCAGAACCTCTACATCTCTTTTATTAGTTTTTTTTTTAAGCTATGCCTGGTGATTTTAGAAAAATAGAGTTTTTAATTTATTTATTTTTGGCTCTGTTTTGGGCACCCGTATTTTAAAGGTAATGACTGCTGATATTCCTCTATGCTGTTTACAGTTATGGGGTCATTGTGACTTTGTAATAGAATACGAATGAATTGTCCATGTCAGTATGTACTGTCCTTGTACTAAACTGGCTTTCATGGAAGGTCAGCCTGTGCCTGAGCAATTGTAGGTAAGTACTGGGCTATGGGATCCTGCTGCCTAACGACAAAAGCCTGCCTTCAGTTGTATTATATAGCAGCGCTGTCATTTCATGAGTTTTGTTTTGAAATACATTTCCTAAAATTTGCCCAGCTGTAGGAAAAAGAATGAAGAAATATTGAAAACAGACCGCAAAGGACAAAATCCTCAATTAAAATCTTTTTTATCCTGTGTTTTAACGGTCATTTACGATGATCTAATGATAGATTATTCTCCCCTCCCCCTCTCCTCCTCCTCCTCCTCTTACCCCCCTCCCCCTCTTCTCCCCCCTGTCTTCCCCCACTCCTCCTCCCCTCTGCCCCCCCTCTCCTGGGACAGCACAGGGATACCTGCCAGTAGTACCAGCCAGCAGTACCTGCCCTGGAGGACAGAAGCAGCCTCCAGCCATAGCTGCCTGGGGGAAAGCAGCAGCCGCCAGCCATAGCCGCCTGGGGGACAGCAGCAGCCGCCAGCCATAGCCGCCTGGGGGACAGCAGCAGCCGCCAGCCAAAGCCGCCTGGGGGACAGCAGCAGCCGCCAGCCATAGCCGCCTGGGGGACAGCAGCAGCCGCCAGCCATAGCCGCCTGGGGGACAGCAGCAGCCGCCAGCCATAGCCGCCTGGGGGACAGCAGCAGCCGCAGCCCCCTGGGGGACAGCAGCTGCCGCCAGTCATAGCCCCCTGGGGGACAGTAGCTGCCGCCAGCCATAGCCCCCTGGGGGACAGCAGCTGCCGCCAGCCGTAGCCCCCTGGGGGACAGTAGCTGCCGCCAGCCGTAGCCCTCTGGGGGACAGCAGCTGCCGCCAGCCATAGCCCCCTGGGGGACAGCAGCTGCCGCCAGCCATAGCCGCCTGGGGGACAGCAGCAGCCTCCAGCCATAGCCGCCTGGGGGACAGCAGCAGCCTCCAGCCATAGCCGCCTGGGGGACAGCAGCTGCCGCCAGCCATAGCCCCCTGGGGGACAGCAGCTGCCGCCAGCCATAGGCGCCTGGGGGACAGCAGCAGCCTCCAGCCATAGCCGCCTGGGGGACAGCAGCAGCCGCAGCCCCCTGGGGGACAGCAGCTGCCGCCAGTCATAGCCCCCTGGGGGACAGTAGCCATAGCCCCCTGGGGGACAGCAGCTGCCGCCAGCCATAGCCGCCTGGGGGACAGCAGCAGCCCCCTGGGGGACAGTAGCCATAGCCTGGGGGACAGCAGCTGCCGCCAGCCATAGCCCCCTGGGGGACAGCAGCAGCCACAGCTGCCTGGGAGACAGCAGCAGCCATAGCCGCCTGGGGGACAGCAGCTGCTGCCAGCCATAGCCCCCTGGGGGACAGCAGCAGCCTCCAGCCATAGCCGCCTGGAGGACAGCAGCAGCCTCCAGCCATAGCCGCCTGGGGGACAGCACCAGCCCTGTTTATGCCTGCTTGGATGTTAGCTTTGCTTGGATGTTAGTTCTGCAGGTCATAGTCCTCTCTGTCTCCCTGTCCTCCTGGCTAGTCACAAAACATACAGCCCCAGACTACATTCTGTGAATGGCCAGGAGAAGCGGGAGGCGGAGATGCCACTATATCACTGAGTTGTATAAAACCTGCAGCACTTACATCTGCACGGGCATGGAAGTACTGCAGCAGCTGTATGTCCACCTACATGTAAACAAGAACATTTGTGGAATTGTGGAAGCCTCATTCACACGGCCATAAAAGAACAGCTGCAAGAAACATGCACTGCATTCAGATCCGTAACACAAAATCCAAAAATCTGCGTATACATGTATGCCAGAAGCAGGTACTGGACAAAAAAAAGAGACAATTGTACACAAGTATTTACTGATTATTTACTGATTATTACACTAAACTTTTGTGCTAGAAAGAAAACTTAATAAGATCAGTAACATTTTTACACCCTTGTGAATGTAGCCCTAAAGCTAGCATTCATCATGGGAGATCGCTTTAAAGTAAGCAAAGACTTCAGTAATACAAGTAAATCAGTTGTGTCTGGGTTGGACTTTAATCTGAACCAATGTGAAAGAAATGACAGCATTCCAGCTTTTGTCGTACGAAAAACTGGAATTGGAAATGTCGAAAGCACCATACTAAAGGTAGATCGTTCATCAGACAAAATTTTACTTCTGATTTTTGTGTCGTGTGTACGGGGCTTGAGTCTTGTCTGTATGTACACAGTGTGCATTTGTGACTCAGACAAACGCCCAATTTAATCTGGTGCCTAATGAACCTAAAAAAAGTGAAAACCGTCTGTAGTGCATTTTAGACTGTGGCCAGCAGGTGTCACTGTAGCACCAGTGAAGACGAAGCAGGTGTTTTGCAAAAGTACAAGTCAAAGGTGAATGTCTGCCTTTCCCAATGAACACAAAAAGAATTCATAGGCCTGCTGTGCAGAGGGAGGAATAGCTATCCTACCACATCCAGCTGAAAATACTCAATTATTCCAAGCAGTGAGTTCCTCATCACAAGCGCCATTGGATCCCGGCTAAAATGTAGCTTTACAATCATTGCTTAAATGACTGTTCTGAATCATGTACGGCTTTACTATATGTTAATGTGCTGGTTAATCAGAGAGCAGGTAATGTATTCTGTATTGCTCTGTAAGGGGTTGACACATATTTTTATATTTCATGGCTCAGACACCTTCCCCGACGTGTCATGCAGCTAGACTTAATGAATGAATATCCAGCTCATGTAGGACCACAAGTCCCAGCATACCTTGCTATTCATCAGTGTTGAAGTATTTCAACTTAATTAAATTGTTACCTTGCGACAAAACCAGGGCTTGCCAAGTATTACCAAAATGTGGCTACCTATTATCATTTAGCTCAAATGAATTCTACTGGCCGCCGTTGCTTCTGATGGCCAAAATGTAACCAATGTGTAATCAGCACCACTTATGCCACTGATTACACATTATTGATGTTTATATTGCCAACCCTGAATTACTCATTTATCTGGCGCATGTGAAAAAATGACCTGGCCAATCCTCATATAAACGAATGAAGAAAGCGATTCTGCGCATGCACGGTCGCTGCATGATTGACTTATTCAGGGCCAACATGAAAACCTCATATACTAATAATTGCACATCTTTGGGCCTCATTGTGTCAGCACAGGCATCATATCCGCAGACAGTTCAGAACTGACTCCGCAGTTGGTAAAATTTCAGCACCCCTGTGGTAGTAATGGATTGCTGGTATTTGTAGCTCAACAGTCGTGTGCAAGCTGCATATTATTATTTTTACCCTAAACTTGTCTGCAATCCATCACTGATTTCTCAATGACAGTCAGGGCTGGATGTACTGCTGTTAGATGGAATTGCTACTTCTTATACTTTCCAGTTCATTTAAACCAATTCTCAGTGTTCAAGGGGTGCTACAATGATAGGGTTGTTTTATGTAAAGTCTTTGTGACACTTTTATAAATATCATATAGGCTACAAAATAAGCAGCTTCTGCATTTTGAAAAATACTTTTAATGCTTCCTATTATTTAGAGTGTAAAATGATTTACTAATGAACACAAAAGGTATACTAAGAATCCTTTTTCCATTTTCTTGGATGAATTTCTAACAGTTAATGTTGTTTTTGTTAGGGAAAGTCCATATTTTCCAAAATCAGATGTTAAAAGCAAGCAAAATTTGTTAATTAAATGTTAGGAGTAAAAGCAACAGAAAAAAAAAAAGTACTTTTGAACAACATTTTTCAAGGTATTGAATGTACTAAAAAGTTTCAAATGACTGTTCCAAGAATCCACTAGTTAATGGCTAGCTTAACTCCCGAATCTACACGGATTGGCTGATGGATCTCTGTGGACCAGTGTTTCTCAACTCCAGTCCTCAAGGCGCACCAACAGGTCATGTTTTCAGGATTTCCCTCAGATGAAAAGGCTGTGGTAATTACTAAGGCAGTGAAACTGATCAAATCACCTGTGCAAAATAGTGGAAATCCTGAAAACATGACCTGTTGGTGCGCCTTGAGGACTGGAGTTGAGAAACACTGCTGTGGACCATATGGGAATGGGGTAACATTTGTTCTAAAATTCATCAATCCTTTGCTATAGGTGATTCTTCTTTTGATCCATTCTTCTTAACTACGAATTTAATGCAATCAACCTGCTTCTTCTCTCAGGGATAATTTAGTGGTTTGCTATAGGCAACACAAAGACTATATGACATGCAAGTGATTTTTTTTTTTACTATAGCTGGCCATACATCATGCAATTTTCCTTTAGATTTACCAAAATCATATAATATGAGGTCAAACCTAAACACTTTCAATTTGTATGCAATCAGGCAGACTCTTGCACTACATAGTTGAAGGTAAATCTAAAGGTAATTTAAAAAGAAAATTGTATAATGTATGGCCAGCTTTAGAGCAATCTAACTGTATTTCTTTAGAGCAGTAATTGTGAACCTTTTTGAACCCGAGTGCCCAAACTGCAACACAAACCTCCCCGAGTATCCAAAGTCTGCTATTCTGGAGACCCTTTTTATTATGCTGGAGACACAACCTCTGTATATCTAGAAACACAGTTGATGTATAAGTCACTACAGAACCCCCCTCCCACCGTACAGACCTCTCTTCCCACTCAGTACAGACCCCTATCCCTCAGTAGAGACCCTCCTCCACTAAGTACAGATCCCTGTCCCTCAGCACAGATCCCTGCGGAACCCTGTCCCTCAGAACAGATCTCTGTCCTTCAGTACAGACCCCCCCTTCACTGAGTACAGACCCCCCCCTCCACTGAGTACAGACCCCCTCCACTAAGTACAGACCTAGGTCCCTCAGTACAGACCCATTCCACCTAGTACAGACCAGTATCCCTCAGTACAGACCAGTATCCCTCAGTACAGAACCTTGTCCCTCAGTACAGACCCCTCTCCACTACGTACATGAACCCCTCCACGGAGTACAGAACCCCTCCACTAAGTACAAAGCCCCCTCCATTAAGCACAGACCCACCTCCAGTAAGCACAGACCCACCTCCACTAAGCACAAACCCCCCTCTACTAAGCACAGACCCCCCTTCACTAAGTACAGACCCCCCTTCACTAAGTACAGACCCCCCTTCACTAAGTACAGACCCCCCTTCACTAAGTACAGACCCCCCTTCACTAAGTACAGACCCCCTTCCCTCAGTACAGACCCCCTTCCCTCAGTACAGACCCCCTTCCCTCAGTACAGACCCCCTTCCCTCAGTACAGACCCCCTTCCCTCAGTACAGACCCCCTTCCCTCAGTACAGACCCCTCTCTCTCAGTACAGACCCCCTTCCCTCAGTACAGACCCCCTTCCCTCAGTACAGACCCCTCTCTCTCAGTACAGACCCCCTTCCCTCAGTACAGACCCCTCTCTCTCAGTACAGACCCCTCTCCCTCAGTACAGACCCCCCGTCCCTCAGTACAGACCCCCCGTCCCTCAGTACAGACCCCCCGTCCCTCAGTACAGAACCCCCGTCCCTATGTACAGACCCCCCTCCACTAAGTACAGAACCCCTCCACTAAGTACAGAACAACTCAAGTACAAACCCTCCTCTGTTAAGCACAGACCCCCTCTGTTAAGCACAGACCCCCCTCCACTAAGCACAGACCCCCCTCCACTAAGCACAGACCCTCCTCCACTAAGTACAGACCCCCTCTACTAAGTACAGACCCCCCTTCACTAAGTACAGACCCCCCTTCACTAATTACAGACCCCCCTTCACTAATTACAGACCCCCCTTCACTAAGTACAGACCCCCCCTTCACTAAGTACAGACCCCCCCTTCACTAAGTACAGACCCCCCCTTCACTAAGTACAGACCCCCCTCCCTCAGTACAGACCCCTGTCCCTCAGAACAGACCCCTGTCCCTCAGTACAGACCCCCTTCCTGGTCACCCTGTCCCCCTCCTGTATCCATCTACAATAAAATAAACGTAGTACAGACCTCAGAACAGCGCAGGTATCCTTACTCCAGGCTGTGTAGATATACACAGCCGAGGAGGGGGAGATGGTTTTGGTCCACAGCCACTCTGCTGTGTGAGACAGCCTGCGAGAAATGCGGCATCCAACCCAGCAGCACCGCTTTGTCTCGTCCACGCCCATCCCGGACACATCACGCCTGGCCCAGGCCTTGTGGGAAATGTAGTTCTATGGGGCAGGTGTGCGGTGTGGACAAGATGCACTTCGTACAGGTTGGCCGGCTCTTCATCTTCGGGTGCCCACAGAAAGGTCTCTGTGTGCCAGATGTGGCACGTGTGTCATGGGTTCGCCATCACTGCTTTAGAGAAACCTTCACTCTACCAATATCTGATGAAAACCATTGCAAAGTGTGTCAACTGGGAAATTCTTTAGGTGCTGAAAGGATCTCATGTTAGCCAATGGCATTAAACTGAAGACAAACCGGGTAATAATTCGACTTCAGGGAATGAACTGCTGTTGCAAAAGAGGGAAGTTTAACTCTTGATACAAGCTGGACTAACCTTAGGTGAAGTAGACTGGAATAATTGCGTCATAGCAGTGTAGGTTTGATTCTTCGCCTTGGGGCCCTTTCACATGGGTTTTCCAATTTAAGTCCGCCTGTCAGTTTTTCAGGCGAATCTGATTGGAGGCTCTATGCAGCTCTATGGAAAGACTGCCTCCAAGTTCATCCAGGTCTGGGGGAAAAAAGGTAAAAGGAATGCGCCCTTTTCCTTTTTCCACACCTAAATGTGATGAATCTGAGGTAGCTGGATGTAAACTAAACCATGTCTGTTTACATCCAAAATGCCCTCCTCATAGCTATCATGGGTCTGCCTGTGTCCAATGGTCACAAAATGAACAGGCATCAATGTAAAAAAAAAAAAAACTGACATCTGTCCTGTTCAACTACGATTCAGCAGGAGACCCAATTGCAGATCCCCTGCTGAAAGTAGCGGATCAGCTCCATGTGAAAGAGCCTTTATTGTCATGTAAATACAAGGATATTTTTACTCATTTACTTGTGTTATATGTTGTATTCCAGCAGTGTGGCACAGTATGTACTGTTGAGATGTTTGTGTGTGTATATAGATATATCTGTAACCAATCGACACAAGGTAATTGGACATCTAACCCCAATTTTTAGGAAAACATTATAATTTTTACATAGAAATATTAAACTAGCTTTCTCAAAAAGCTTACACTGTTTTCCTGAAGCTTGCTATAAGAGAGCTAACCTCAGAATAGACAGACTGTATGGAATCTGATCCTACAGAAGCCCACTACAGCATTCTATGTGACTCACACTTCTATCAAACCTGTCCTTAGAGAAATACCAGGGATTCATTTTTTGACTTCTGAAAATGCTAGTTCTTAGACTGATCCACTATCTTTAGTAAGTTTTGAGTATCTGATTAAAAACAAGCCTAAAGCGATTGTTCACCGACTTATTGTTCTCGCTACCATCTCCTCTGGTATAATAAACGCTGTGTATGTGTACTAAAGTAATCCACTGATAAATACCTTATTGTGTAGCGACCGTCTCTCTCCTCTCCAAGTCTGACAGCAAATCAGGCGGGACAGAGAAACCCTAGCTGACGTCAGCCTGGAGGAGGAGAGAGACGGCCGATCACCTGACCGCCGAGGTGGGCTATAAAATAAGGTATCGCCTGATTTTTTTAGAAAACACATACAGTGGAGCACAGCATTTATTATAACAGAGGGTATGGTAGCAAGAACATTATCATTAAACCAGCAGGAGGGGGCAGGCACTGGTACGAGCTGACAGGCAGGGAGGGGAGGGGGAGGAGGACACAGGAGAGATAGGAGAGCAGGGCTGCGGATTACGGGGGCACGTAAACTGACCATGGTGTCAGGGCTCAGTAGCCATAATACACTGTGGTCATTTTACAGAGGGAAGGATATAGTTTGGCAGGATCAGCCAGGTATTTCAGGTGTTACAGGGGGCCAAATGACACAGCACAAGCACTGTGCTGTATAACATGCTTTAAGGGAACAGAAGCCAATATTTAGGTTACCAAACACTTTAATTATTCTGGATCAGAGACTTATTTATTAAAGTCAGAATATCAGCAGGGCAACTATAATTTTTTTCAAAATGAGAGGTAAGCAATGAGCAACATCCCTGCTCCTTCCATGATGGGTTCCTTTTAAAGCCTCATACGCACTGGCTGAATATCGGCCGGTTTCTATTAAGCCCAGCCTGTGTGTGTGGCAGCCGGTCCAACAGATGCCTGCCAAACGTCTCACTTCTGTTGAAGGGTTGTGGACTAGAAAAGGTCCGCTGTTAGGCATCTGATCAGCGCTCTCGGCTAGGCTAGGAGCGCAGACTGGTGTGTGTGTCCCCACCCCACCCCACCCCATCAGAATTCAATGGCTCATCGGGGGAGATCACTGTACTAACATCAGATTGTTAGTACAGGATCTCCTCCCAAGCTCTTCAGTTTTTTTTCATTCAACCCAGAGTTTGATAGTGTGTACTAGGCTTAAGGCTCTCCATGAATTTGTCACTTGGCATTTACAGGAATATGCCCACGTCTAACAGGTGAGGATAGCTGTGTATAGACTATGCAATAAAGATGCATAATATCAGCAGTGCTTTTTTCCTACATAAGTGCTTCAAGATGGACTTTAATGTTCACTTTAATTTACAAAAATGGTTATCATTAATATAATGTGTGCTACATTTAGACCATAGATGTTGCAACAGGCTTTGAATTGCAGAATGTATACCTTCCCATGTTGTAGAAAGAGTAACCCCCCAAATAAAGACTGCTGGTTGGTCTTAGTGAAACTATAGAAACTGGCCTGTTCAAGGCTTCAAATAGGAGCCAGCAGTGATATATCAGTGGTCATCAACCCTGTCCTCAGGGACCACTAACAGGCCATGTTTTATGTATTTCATCGGGGAGATGCAGACTAGAATACTGCAATCACTGAGCAGCAAATGATATCACCTGTGACGTATTTCAGTTATCTTGCAAACCTGGCCTGTTAGTGGGCACTAAGGACAGGGTTGATGACCACTAATATAGATGACATCCTTGTCTTACATGAACTGCGGAGAGTCTTGTGATTCGTCATTGTAGCCTCACCTTTCAGTTCCTTCACCTTCTGCTTTATTTCCTTCAATCTATCCAAGCAGAAATAGTCAATCTTACAACAATATACATTTTGATCTTTTTGGCTTCCTTCCCCTTACACTTTTATCCTTGAAGCTGGCCTAAAGGTACCTTGCTTTAAAAAACTCCCTGTTGTTCATTGTTCCCAGCAATAATTACTCCAGGTATTCCTGATATTTTATAAAATAGAACTTAATAGAAAATGGGTTTTAATAGTAGGGGGTTCGTTAACCACAGAGTCAGATTTGGATTTCATTGTTCAAAAAGAAATGCTAAACTATAGTTTTGTGTGCTTTAATAATGTGTTAGTGGTGAATTCTTTGAAATAACTAAATGGCATCCATCTAGTTATCAGAACTCTCTGTGAAACGCTGATAATACGGCATTTTACTGCGCGGTCCCCAGCCAGCTCTAGAGCCCACATTACATTACAGCCTGGTATAATAAGCCGAAATTACGGCCGTATTTCTCAATACTCTGTTTCCTTGTTTTGCCGTTACTTCTTCTCCCTGGCCTGTTCTCAGCAGGGGTTAAGTGCAGTGCTCTGCCAAGTGTTAAATGAAAATAATTAGAATCCAAAGTGGGATCTCCCTCCCGTTCAGATAGCATTATTGTCAAGTAAATCGTTACGCCATAAACCTTTAAGGGAAGGGAGGAGGGACAGTGGCACAAAGCTCTCTAGCTGCATTCTCTTAGATATATATCAATTAAAGAATATAGTGTATATGGATTGTGTGTGTATGGGAGATGAGGAAATACATCTAAGCGTGTATACACTTTTTTTTTTTTTTTTTTTTACGTTGTTTCACAGCTCCGCCTGGCGCGTGTTTGTATTTAGGTTTTGTTTTGCAGTTTGAAAACATTTGCTAGCAAACACCAATTACTCCTCATCTTGTTAATTGGCGTCTTCTCTCCTCCTTCCAGCCTGCCATCGCTGCTCTCGCAGTGGCACTGCTCCCGAGATGGATATTTATAGATATGAAACCCCCTCCTTCCTTATCCTTTTTAGTATTTTGTGTTGCTCCTGCTTCTCTTAGATTTGACACTTACTTTTGCATTCCTTCAGCTGAGAAGCTTCATGATCCAGAGATTAAGCCCATCATGGATAAATACAGCACACTGTCTTTTATTGTGTAGCCTACATTATAAGACTGCTCGTAGATTAGGAGGTATCTGAGAATCTCTACCTGACCTTGAACAGGTCAGTGGTAAACCATGACCCAGCATGATGCTTGGTCAATGATGGATCGGCCCCACCAAGGGCTTATTTAGATGGGGAGCATAGGTGCAGTAAAAGTCATTTGAGCTGTAGTTTTACTGTTCCCCCTTCTCATGGCTGTGGCAAATTTGCCGAAATTGATGGGCATCTCCATGTTTCAAACTCTAAACTATTGAAGTCAGTGGGGCCATGTAGTAACTGCTAACCAAAATCACAGTTTGGCAATAAAATAGCCCAAAAAAACCCAGGCATTTAGGAGGCTGCAGGAACCCCTCCAGAACACTTGCAAGCCATTCTTCTAGTGCCCTCTGAAGAGTGATCCAGTGTGTAGAAAGTGCTGCAAGTCTAATGCCCTGTACACGCGGTCGGACATTGATCGGACATTCCGACAACAAAATCCATGGATTTTTTTCGACGGATGTTGGCTCCAACTTGTCTTGCATACACACAGTCACACAAAGTTGTCGGAATATCCGATCGTGGTGACGTAAAACACGTACGTCGGGACTATAAACGGGACAGTAGCCAATAGCTTTCGTCTCTTAATTTATTCTGAGTATGCATGGCACTTTGTGCGTCGGATTTGTGTACACACGATCGGAATTTCCGACAACGGCTTTTGTTGTCGGAAAATTTTATAGCAAGCTCTCAAACTTTGTGTGTCAGAAATTCCTATGGAAAATGTGTGATGGAGCCTACACACGGTCGGAATTTCCGACAACAAGGTCCTATCACACATTTTCCATCTGAAAATCCTATTGTGTGTACAGGGCATAAGCCTTTCATCCTTAGCTAGCTGGCTGAGTGCTATAACGCATGATTCCTTCACCTGGATACACTTTATCTTGCACCATAGGAAGGTCTCAAAATGTTTGATCGTCAAAAGTGACCCTAAATTCAGAACATCTGTTGAGATCATTGGGCTGTAACCTTAAAAGAAACAAGAGACATATATAGGCTGCTATTGCTAGCCTCTCTTTCAAAAAATGTTAGTTGCTCAGCTATCATACCAGTGTTTTGGCTTCATTACTTAAAGATGTAAATTTGTATTATTTTTTTCTTGGGGCTACAGAACCAAGCACATTAGTTATGTGTAATAGTGTGCATCACATTACCTGCAGGTGGCTGCTTCTGGCAAACATCATCTCTGTTGTGTCTCCTTCACATCATCCTAATTAGAAACAGCAGTTGCTGCTACAAGTTAAAGCTGCGCCACCTATCCCCTTTCTGCCCTCTCCTCCATTCACAAAATTTATATTAAAACACTCCCACAATGCATCGTGTTCTGTAAATAGGCAAAAGTGATCCTGTCATCATCTGTTCCTCCATTCACAGAAAGTGATGCAGCAATATGAGGTTTTGTGACTGGCAGAGAGGGCACGAGGGGGCGGGAGAGCTGCACAACTTTTCTCAGTAGCAGTGGCTGTTCTCAGGCCAATATCAAGGAGACAATGCAGGGAAGATTTTTACTAGCAACAAGGCAGCAGGTAATCGGACACACATCATTACACATAACTAATGGTGATGGATCAACAAAAAATAAAGAATAAAATTAAACTCCAGCTTTAATGAATCGCTCAACTGGAAAATGTATAGAAAAGTCTGACTAGAAACTGACATATGGGGAAGTTTTTGACACATAAATACTAAAGCCAGACAACTAGGAGGCCTACAATTTTGCCCCCCATTATTCTGTCATCGCAGCTGTACTTTTGAGTTGAATTCCTGGTTAAAAATAGAGACGTGTTCGTACTTGAACATTGTGGTCCTTTTTATTTATTACAGATTTTACCTCATAGAAGGCACCATCCAGGTAGGAAAACAACTCTATATTAAGCACCACCCAACCACTGGGTTGTAAAAAAAGAAAAGTGGTGGGGAGGTGAACATATAAATCAGAAGTAAAATTTTTTAAAATTGCACTGCAGAAAAAAATAAATAAATATCTGTGACCGAGCTGTCATTGGAGAGCTTAGGGCACAGAGCTGAACTCTGTACCTTTTGATCGCTGTGATGGCCAATCACAGTGATCACAAATGTAAGCAGTACTACTGTTCTTATTTTAGAGCCCATTCATTTTTCCTCTTCTGCCAAATTTCCTGATCTTTTTCCTTCCTTCTCACTGATCATCGTCGAAAAGTGAGAACTGGGCAGCAAGGAGGGGAGGGGCACACTAACCACTGCTGAGCAGCAAGGGAATACACAGGTAGTGTATGGATTTAAAGGGGTATACTGATCACCAGTGTTATGGGGAAAACAAAACAGACCACCAACAGTTATGAGACACTTATTACTGACCACTACTTTTCTAAGGGGGCGCACACTACTGATCACCAACATTTAAAAAGGCACTTACCACCATCAACCACCATAAGGGGTGCTACCTGACTGACTGACCATGGAAGGCTATAGTATCAATCCTTTCAAGCATCTTTGACTTTGCAAGGCAGCACAATGAAATCGTTCTTGTATTCAGCACCTATTTTGTTCTGTTTTTTTCATATACAGACTTTTGAAACATCTGTTGTGCCCAATGTCAAGCTTTACTTATTGTGACGGAGACACATCTGTTAGTAGATGACAGAAATTCTTGCTTAGGCACAGATTCCGTGTGTCTGCAGGTTTACCATGGTGAAATTGTTCGCATTTCCTAGGCAGCAAGAAATGGAATAATAAATTCTATTTGCAGCTTTCATTAATGTGCTGCCATGGCTTGCAGCATTAGATTTGTAAGAAAGGGAGAGTTGCACTTTAGGCTTGGATGATAACAGAAGTGATAAAATTTGTATATAAATATGTATGGCAGAAGGCTGAAATTTTGTCATCTTTAAAAAAAAACAAAAAAAAAACCCAGCGGGTAAGCTTCATGAACATCAGATTTTACTTCTGGAGTGCAGTTCTGTGGGCTATGGAGCTTAATAAAACAATGAATCCACTTTCTAATTAATCTATTCTTCAAGCAGAGGATCGGCATCACACTAGGATGCTATTTTTTCTTTTCTGAGAAAATGCCAAATGCCTTGCCATGCTACTGCATACCAATGAAAGGAATGAGGCTGCATTTTTTAATCATTTCCAACTGTTCCAAATTTGGGATACTTTAAAATATATCTAAGACATTAAGTTTAATTTTTTTTTTTTTTGATAGAGAAGGGATTTTTTTTCCCTGCTGTTTGTGTTTCATTGGGAAGGTTTCTCTTCACTTGTACTGAAATATTTCCTCAATGCTTCTAATATTTGAGGTTCAGCCGTGTTTTTTTTCAAGCAGAGACTGAGTGATTTCCACTTGATATAATAAAATTGAATTTCTGTGATTTTTCCACCAGTGAAGTGTCACCCATCTGACGTTTCCCACTGGGATGTGGACTCCAGTATAAAAATAACCTCATGATGTGAATATCACCTATGTGTTTTACCTTCGAGCTCTTGCTGCAGGCACCTTCCAAGTGCAACGTTCAACAGTTGGTGATTGGGGTTTATAGGCTTCTTCAGCGGGGTTGGTAACTATGGTCACATACATACATGTAGGGTGATAATGCTGTGTATATATATATATATATATATATATATATATATATATATATATATATGGCAGATGTCAGACTTAATTTGACATCTATTTGAGCAGTATTTGGCGGGGGACCCCAAAATGCCATTCTTCTAGATTTTGTTTATCTTCTTGTAGCCTCAGAACATTAGGAAGAAGATTCTATGAATCCTAGAAAATAATACACTGACATTTTGCACACTGTGATTAACAAAATGAAAAAGTTGCTTCCGTCTTGACCACCCCAAAATAATAATTACTACTCTACAGACCTGTAAAATATATATTGAAGAGCTTTAGGATTTTTTCCTCTCCTTTGAATGCAGAGCGAAAGTAATTTTTTCAGGTTGGTTTGGCACACATATGGTTATTTTGCTACCTTTTTAAAGACTCCGGTAATTTTGAGTCCATTTGGATAGGTTATTGTCTTTTAAGAGGATGAAGAGCACATTTGTGGCAATTTAAGGCAAAATTTTTAGATTCTTGAATTAGCCCAACTTTGACTTGTTCTCTGCATTCATCCTCTGAACTCCCCCCTCAGTCTTTCTTCTATAAGCGTCTCTAATGTGTTTATTTCCAGGCACTCTAGCAGCAGAGGCAGCTGCCTCCAGCATACCGCTCTCTCCGCCTGCTTATTCCTTTCTTGGGTAATTATTATTAATTTAGGTTTTTACAACCCTGGGAGATTTAAAGCCTTGGAAAAATAAATGTCCCTCCCCTCCCCCCCTTTCCTCCTAGAGCTTGCTAGTATTGCCAACTGATATGGAATTGAACGTTAAGTGCCATCTGGAGCTGAGGAAGGTGTGAGTAGGGGGGAAGTATAAAAGATTGATCAAACCGATCAACCCACTACCCAAGAGAACTTGTTTAGGGAGACTCGGAGTTGGGCAGCTTTCGTTACAAACTTGTTAGGACTTTTAAAAGGGAACTTATACTGAGAAAATATGTAGACTGTAACTGCTGACCCCACCTTCCGAAAAATGCTAGTTGCCCAGCTTCCATGCTTATTAGAGCTGCACGATTCTGGCCAAAATGAGAATCACGATTTTTTTGCTTAGAATAAAAAGCTCACCATTCTCTCACGATTCTCGCGACGTAAAATCTTTCAGATTATACACGAAAAAAAATGGGCTAACTTTACTGGTTAAATTTTTTTTTTTTAAATTTATTAAAGTAATTTTTTCCAAAAAAATTGCATTTGAAAGACCGCTGTGCAAATACAGTGTGACATAAAATATTGCAACAACCACCATTTTATTCTCTAGGGTGTCTACTAAAAAAATATATATGTTTGGGGATTCTAAGTAATTTTCTAGCAAAAAAAAAATGATTTTAACTTAAAACCAAAAAATGTCAGAAAAAGGTTTAGTGTTTAAGTGGTTAAACTTTTTTCACTTACACAGGAAGTCTATTCCATTGACAAATTGTTACAATGTTTATGCTTAAGTTCAACTGATAAAGAATGTTTTGTTTCTTGGCAGACTGCCCCGTTTTTCTCTTCCTTTCTTTTGAGGGCTGTGGCTTCAGAAGAGCAGAGAGAATTCTTTGCATAGAAAGAATTGTGAAACACTTTAGTCAAGATTGCGATAACGATTCTTGACGATTAATTGTGCAGCTCTAATGCTTATCCACTGGTTTTGTTTTTGTATGACCTAAGTTGGCAAATCATGAGTTCTGAATATGCTCTGATTTCACCTGCTAATTACTTTTTGGTCAGCGGCTCAAAGCTTTGTTCGGGGAGACAGCCAGGTAACTAGAATTTCAGAGGGACAGGTGTAGTGTAATTGAAAATATTAAAAAACTTGAAAAATGCAGCTTTCTTGATTGTTGCTATAACCCAACATGAAACATTTGAACAAAATTCTACTGGTGTATTTATAACGTTATAATTTTCATAACTCGTATATGTAAAATAGTCAACATAAATATGCAAAGCTGAAAACGAAGATGACGACGAGCAATATTTTCCAGCACACAACTGATTCCTCGTCCAGTAGTCCCATAGAAGAAAAAAGACTTGTTAATAGTGGTTAGCCCTTCTGTCTTCCAGCTCTGGGGTCCCTGGTATGGACCTTATCTGTATGGATATTACATGCTCTCTTTGTGCTTGAGTAGAGCTTCCTCTGGGTATTTTGGTTTCCTTCCTAAACTCCTAAACTCCAAAGTACTTATATCGGCCCTAGTGTGTGTAAATGTATGCATGTGGGATGTAGACCTTAGATTGTGATTTTTTTTTTTTTTGAGGACAGGGTCTGATGTGAATGAGTAGAATGTAAAGCTCTGCATAAATTATCAACACAATTAACAAACCTGTAATATATTTGTAGCCTCCTTTTGCTGACAATGGCATCTTACATTGGGCAACAGGCTGCACAGTGAAGTGATATAAATGCTGGATGTATCTATTCTGTAAAGACATGGGTGCGTGCAGACATTTGTGAATGTTTTATAAGTGGCACTTTTACAATATGCATATAAGTTTACGTCTTTTATTTTGAAGATAGTGTTCCTTTAATATTTGTTAATTTACCCTGTTGAACTCCATGTACCCCCATTGATCAGTGCATCTTATGACACATGCTAAGATTGGGGGAAGGCATGTCTGTATATAATAAATTAATCTCCCCTCCCTCTGTCAATGCTTTTTAATTTAGTTTGAAAGCACAAATTGCTTGCACGATATTGACTCCTTCAAAGCCGAAACGAAACACTCCAATCATCCCTTTGTTCTGTCAACATTAACATCTGGTCCGCTGATGCCAGTCCCATTAACTTCTAGCAGTAGGTTTGATTGGTGTGTGTAGGTGCTTGAAATACGAATGACAAATATAAGATTCAAGTTTTACTATGTAGGGTTTGTGTCATTTTAGGTTTATTTGGACATACTTTTTTCTTAATAGGGTGGTTTGGGGCATCTCCAAAGCTACAGAACTGCTCATGCTCAACATACTAGTCTCTCTCCCCTATTGCTCTTACCCTTGCTGTTCTATAAACTGTTTTTTGACACAAGGTTTTTAATTGCTGGGATTTATGTCCACTTTGCAACCTTCCAGGGCCCTTCCAGGTCATGCAATGACAGCAGGTGGTTCTAGGACCCTGCCAAGAAGATACCTGGCCACTTGGCAAGCGGTGGCATCTGTTCGCATCACGCAATCTGTGACAGCTTTATACACAATTGAAGAGCAATCTGCTTCAAGTGCATTTTTGGCTGTGCAGAAAGAACAAGGTACAAATTATTTCAGACTCTCACGTCGCAGCTCTAGCTTATGTGCGGGGATTTTAAGGTGGGTCAGAACCTCCTTACAACAATCTATGTTTTACTTCCACCATGTACGGTATCTGCAGGCATCATCTTCTGGTGTGACAGTGCTCGGCAACACTTGCCACAGCTGAAAATTAATTGTGAATCCTGCTCTCCCTCCGGCTCTGACAGAAACACCCTTCTATTTTTAAATCGTGTTCTTTTCACCTCGCTGGATGGCTATTGCATGTCACAAGTCGTGCTATGCTTGATGTCTTAACGTGCGTATTTTTTTTTTTTAAAACCTGCCACCAGCTGTGTAATGTAAAGTACACAAGCTCACCCACTACATTGCACAATAAAAGCTTGATCCCTAATTGAGTATTCTTTAGTCTTTTCCCCAGGGACGCTGGCAAACCGCGTTTTAGAAATCAATCGATAGTTTGTGTAGGAGATTGGTTGAATGTAGTCAACTAGGCCTGTTTTTTTTATTTTTTTTTCTCAGGAGTGGCTTGTTAGTATTGTATTGTAATTATTTTCAGGGGTGCTGAAAAAATGGAAGAAGAAAGTGGTGACCATTAAGGTGACCAGATTCTTTACATCTGATACTAGTTACTGCTTTTCTGCAGCAGGCTTGAAGAAGACAGAAGCAAGGATGTCAACTTGGAAGAACTTTTTAAAGCAGCCTTTCACAACCTTTTTACTTCACAGGAATACCTAAAATAATTTTTAGGTCTCAGGGAGCCTCTGCTATGAATCCATCTGGGATCAATGGGAAGAACGCCCCCTTTACGGTGGTGGTCAGAATGCCACCCTTAGGGCTCTTTCACACAGGCTTTCCTATCAGGTCTGCCTGTCAATTTTTCAGGTAGACCTGGTTAGAAGCTCTATGCAGAGCTATGAGCAGTTGGATGTAAAAGGACTTTTTTTTTTAAAGGTCTGTTTACATTGGCCTACCTCAAAGTTCATCCATGTCCACAAAAAAATACAGACTGAATTATGATGGATAGGAGGTGGCTTGATTTAAACAAACTCAACATCGATTCAACACGAGTCCTCCTCAGTCTGCTGTCAAAATGCAGACAATAAACTAAATGGCACGGATATCACAAAACTGACATCCATCTTGTTCTCCTCCAGTTCAGCATTGGATCTGCTCATGGATCCCTTTCTGAATGGAGAGAAGCCCCCCATGTGAAAGGACCCTTACATGTCTGCCTCTTTTTTACTTGTTGAAGAACCTAGCCACGGATGACAAAAGTAAAAAACAGAAAATTTGTTTCTAGCCTAAAAATGGACATAAACAGAGTGGAAATAAATGGATGACATCCGCGTGCAAGCATTAAAGAGGAAGTATACGCCAATGGGTTTTACTTCCTCTTTTGCTCCCCGCAAGGCCTGCAAATTAAAAGCATGATGCATACTAGCCCATTATATGACACTTACTTGCAAACAAAGCCCGTGCTGTCCCCTGTGCAGGCCGCGTACATCTTTGCCCCTCTTCCTTCCGGGGCCGCAGACTTCAGCTCTGTGACTGGCCGGAGCCGTGTGACATCACTCCCACGCATTCGCGTGGGAGCTGACAGTCATGGCACAGGCTAGGGGAAGAAACGGCACGGTGGTCCGTTTCTTTACAGCACATGCGCCGATGACGACACTGGCACACTACAACTGAAATATCTCCTAAATGGCGCATGTTTAGGAGATATTTCCACTACCTATAGGTAAGTCTTATTCTAGGCTTACCTATAGATAAAAGTAAGACAAAAGGGTTTACAACCACTTTAATGCCCACAATAATGCCAAAGGACTTTCCACTTTAGTTTCTTTAAAGATAAACTGACTCAGATGTAAATGGACGGTGTCTGTTTACATCTGCCATAGACCTACATTGTGGTTCTGTCTTGATCCGTCTCAGTTTTGCTTTGTAAAAAGGCCCTTAGAAATAGCTAAAAAGATTGGCTGTGACAGGGGGATGACCACCCGCACTGATGCAACCGTGGCAGGGAAAAGGCTGCTCCAGTTGGGCGCAATTGAAAGTTGAGCTGATAAGACTCAGCCGCGACACTCTGGATAAAACCTGGAAGTGCGTGCAGCGATGAGCCATAGAAGCAGATGCGGTGCTGGAAGGTAAGTAGCACTGACATAACAATAGGAAAATGTCTTGGAAACGGATTGGTTGTTGGAGCAAACATTTAAGGCATCAGTCCCCATACAGTAACCAATCAACCATCATCTTCAGTGATCTAAACAGGAAGAACAGACAGTTCATATTTCACAATTTTTGCTACATATTTGGTTTTACTTAAAACATTTTTATGGCTTTGAAATAATCTTTCCACAGCTTTGATAGTTGGAATGCCTGTGATTTATTTGGATTCTCGTAATGAATGATGTCATAGATGGTGTTTATACCACCTCACAGAGCACTGAAGACATTAGGAGAAAGGGCTTGCTTTACGATTTTAAATGTCCCGGTTTGTGCCTCTTGGGAAGCAATCTGTGAACATAAATTAAATTACTTCCCCCTTGTTTTAAAACTAATTAAATTGCTTCAAGTAAAAGGATGCGCTTACAATCATTCTTGCTGACAAAACTGAAGATTTGTGCAGGGCATGTGATAAAAATGTGAATTGAGCTGTAGTTATCTCATTAAGGTATTTAGTATATGTGCATTGAGCTATTCGGCATGTCACTGGAACATCTTATCTCAGTTTGTCCATGGTATTAAAGGCAAATTTTGCCTTGCATGTAATATGTAACAAAAAAACAAAACATACAGTATTGTCTTCTTTTTCACAAGTTAAGTTAAAAGGGAAGTAAAGGAATTTTTTTCCCCTATTCGTACTTACCTAGGTGAATGCAGCATCGATCCGATGCTGCATCTGTCCCCCGGCGCCTCTACACTGGGAACCGAGCGATTGAACACCACCGATCGCTCGGTTTTCACAGCTCTGTGAGCAGAGAGCTGCAGACTGTCAGTCACAGCTCTCTGCTCTTCTCCCTCCTCGCTAACTGGAGCGCTGAGCTGTGGAGTGGGCGGACCGGCCGTCTCAGGCTCTCAGCAGCACGCTGAGAGGCTGAGATGGGTATCACTGGCGGATTCAGACTCCGTGGCCGGGATGACGCGGTGCCTGGACTGACATTGGTGATGTCCGCTCTCTGCTGAAAACGGGTCACAGGAGTGCAAAAGGAATTGGCTTTGGCTGGACTTCTCATTTTAAGTGCATAATTTATCTCCTTATAATGGTATCTGAAAGTCATTGGGATGCATCAGGCAGCAAGTAAATATGCTGTTGTTTATGAAGTTGATGTGTTGAAAGCAGAAAAAATGTGCATCGCAGTTTGTCAGGTATGGGGCTGTGTAGCTGCAGATCGGTGAGTGTGTCCATGCTGACCTATGTCCACAGTCAAAGACGCCTTTAATGTGTGCGTGAGCATCAGAACTGCACCACAGAGCAATGGAGCCTGGTCTGATAAATCATGTTTTCTTTTATGTGGATGGCACATGTCACTTACCTAAGGAAGAGATGGCCACAGAATGCAGTATGGGAGGAAAGCAAGGTTTCCTATCATATGTTCTGCTAGGAGACCTTGGGTCCTGCCATTCATGCAGATGTTACTTTGACATGTACCACCTACCTAAACATTGTTGCTGACCAAGAACACTCCTTCAAGGAAACTGTATTTCCTGATGGCAGTGGCCATAAAGTGCCCTGCTACACTGCAAAAATGGTTCAAGAATTGTTTGAGGAACGCAACGAGCTTGAGATGTTGCCTTGGCCTCCAAATTTGCCATATATCTTAATCCAATCAAGTAACTGTGGGATATGTTCAGTCCAATCCATGGAGGGTCCACCTTGCAAACCACAGGCCTTAAAAGATCTGCTACTGCTGGCTTGGTGCCAGATACCACAGCATACCTTCAATGGTGTAGTGGGGTCCATGTCTCGATGAGTCAGGACTGTTTTGGTGACAAAAGGGGGGCCTATTCAATATTAGGTGGGTAGTTATAAAGTTATGGCTGATTTTGCCCAACTTGCACCAAAATGTATATTACGTGTGTGTGTGTGTGTGTGTGTGTGTGTGTGTGTGTGTGTGTGTGTGTGTGTGTATATATATATATTGTATGTATATAGTGTGTGTGTGTTTATATGTATATATGTATGTGTATGTGTATATATATATATATATGTATATATATATATATATATATATATATATATATATATATATATATTTTACACGTGTGTGTGTTTATGTGTGTGTGTGTGTATATATATATATATATATATATATATATATATATATATATATATGTATCTATCTATCTATCTATCTATCTATCTATCTATCTATCTATCTATCTATCTATCTAGAGATATATATATATATATATATACTGTGTATATATATATATATATATATATATATATATATATATATATATATATATCTCTATATATAGATATATAATACACTTGTGTGTGTGTGTGTATTTATTTATTCTTTTTTGTCATACCCTTAGGAGGTAGAGACACTGCTTTTAGTGCAACAAGGTCTGGCAGCATGCCCAATGTATATCTAATTTGTCCTCTACTGATGTGATGACTGTTGTTCCATTTGTACGTTTATGAGGGTCTCAGCTGTTGCAGACAAAATGCGGTGATGCATTCATGAAAGGCCGTAGCACATCTTAGACCCCTGCAAGAAGCTTCTTGAGGGATTCATCCAACATGACACAAGGACTATTAGCTATATTTAATTAATTTTACTGCCAAAAAGCATAATTGTTTTTCTTGGCTGATCATGTGTACAAAGCGGTAACAGGCAGGTAGTACAACAAAAGTTGTAAAAAGCTATTGCATTACAGACATTTTTATGTGATATAATATAGACACATTTTATATAAGAAAAAGCTACAAAGGCCCCCAGGACTTTATCTGTAAGAAGTGGGGTATTAAAGGGTCAGTACTGGTACTATGGTGATGTGAGTTTACCTCCACATGCCCCAGTGCTTGGGGAAATATTTATTTGAGAAAAAAAAAGGAGAAAGGGGGAAAATCTTGTCAAAAATTGGCACTGCTTTATGAAACATCTAGCATACAGAGGGTCAGGTTTGCTTGCATTTTTATATGGCCTATAATGAGAGAAATACATAGGCATACAACAAGCTCCTTGTGAAATGGTAATTGCCTGCCGGTCATGCTGATGTAATAGATTCATCTCTTTCTAAGCCAATGACCCATAAATGGGAGAAGTTATGACTCTTGATACTACGCTCAGAACTGAAGGCATCAGATCAGTATGAATGTCAGGCAGTTAGTATTTTCAGAAGGAGTTTAGCTACAGCTGCTCCTATATTCTTCTTATGATTGGGTGGCTATCTATGAAAAAAGGCAATTCTGAGCATATACGCATTCTGGAAAATTCCATCCACTCTATTATCTACTGAAATTGTGTAGCAAAGGATCACCATGCATACAGCTGGCTATTTTATTACTTAGATTTGGACCTCCATCCTTTGCAGAATCTGACATGTCCTCCAGCCTTTGGGACCCATTGTGATCTTTAGTATCATATGTGCTAGAAAGTGTCCTACTTCCTATATTAGCTTTATTTTCTATAGAGCCTATTGTCTGTGATGGATAACACTAGGTACGGTTCAACATCATCTGGCAGACTTCAGTTTTCTATTAGTAATCAGCCAGTCATGGGCTCTGAATTGCTTCAATGAAAGTTAAAGGCTGCTTGGCCCTGTATTAGAGATAGTTTAGTTTTTCTAAAATCGGAGGCTAATTTTCATTTGACTTTCTTGCAGCAAAATTGCAGAGCACAGCAGAGCCACTAAGGGGCACTCTCATTATTATAATGTTCATTCACAAAGAAAAGGGCTTCCTCTTTTGACCGTGAATTTTTGCTACTAAATGTATTTTGCTCTTTAATGTTTTTTTTTATTCTCAGTTTTTTTTTCCGTTCAGAGTTATTTCCTTCCGTGTTAAGAATTTTGGTCTCCCTAGATGTTTTTACAGAACTATAACAAGACTATAACTGTAACCTAAATGTACATACTTCATAGCTTATTAAAGCGGAACTTCACTGAACAACTGAAGTTCCTATCTTCCTTCTCCTCCCTCCTCAGCCAATAATGAAAACATTTTTTTCTTTTTTTGGGTAGTGGGTTCCTACAGTATTTCTGGCTGGTACCCGCTCCCCCTTCTGTTGGAATCGCCTAGTCTATCCCAGCGGAAGTTCGCCCCCCCCCCATCCATCTTTGCCTGCAACCTCCTGGGACATGTCACAGGTCCCAGAAAGTTGCATGACTCACACATGCGCAGTGGAGTCACAGCCATTTTCCCACAGCAAACATGCTGGTGTCAGGGACATGAAGACCAGCGAAGAACTGGTCCAGGTGAGGACAGCGCTGGATCCTTCCCTGGACTGGTAAGTATCTTTTTTATTAAAAGTCGGCAGCTACAGTATTCTGAATCTTTTTTTTTTTTTTTTAACCACTTCAACCCCGGAAGAATTTACCCCCTTCCTGACCAGAGCACTTTGTGCGATTTGGCACTGCGACGCTTTAACTGACAATTGCGCGGCCGTGCGACGTGGCTCCCAAACAAAATTGACGTCCTTTTTTTCCCACAAATAGAGCTTTCTTTTAGTGGTATTTGATCACCTCTGCGTTTTTTATTTTTTGCGCTATAAACAAAAAATAGCGACAATTTTGAAAAAACACATTTTTTTTACTTTTTACTATAATAAATATGCCCAAAAAATATAAAAAAAAACAATTTTTTTCCTCAGTTTAGGCCGATATGTATTCCTCTACATATTTTTGGTAAAAAAAAAACGCAATAAGCATTTATTGATTGGTTTGCACAAAAGTTATAGCGTCTACAAAATAGGGGATAGTTTTATGGCATTTTTATTGATAATTTTTTTTTACTAGTAATGGCGATCAGCGATTTTTATCGTGACTGCGACATTATGGCGGACACATCGGACAATCACACAGCGATCAATGCTAAAAAATTGCATTGATTACTGTAAAATGTCACTGGCAGTGAAGGGGTTAACCACTAGGTGGCGCTGTAGGGGTTAAGTGTGTCCTAGGGAGTGATTCGAACTGTGGGGGGGAGGGGCTGTGTGTTACACTACACTGATCGCAGCTCCCGATTACAGGGAGCAGAGATCAGTGACAGTGTCACTAGGCAGAACGGGGAGAAGCTTGTTTACATTCGCATCTCTCCATTCTTCCTCACTGTGAGACGATTGCGGGTATCCCCGCGGACATCGGGTCTGTGGGACCCGCGATCACTGTCACTGAGCTCCCGACGGGCGTGCGCGTGAGCCACCTCTTAAAGGGCATGGTACAGGTACGTTAATCTGCATGTACATGCCCTTCTGCTGTGGTATATCTGCGTGAGGTGGTTGGGAAGCGGTTAAAGAGCCTGAAGAACCTCTTTAATATAATGTTTTTTGTGTGTGTCTTTACCAATATGAGTAACAAATCGATGCATTAAGTGGACAGAGCAAGCTCTTCTTCCATCTCCCTGTTCTAGAAAATTGATTTAGTATATGATCCCTAGATAGGCGATTTATCAGATTTTTAACTTCTAAGCACAAGAACTCTTATCCAGATGTCCAAGAAGAGGTTTTCTCAACATTCTAACATGGAGGAACCCTTAGAATAACTTTTGTTATATTTACAATTCACAGTTCCTTAGTATGATGGTCATTTGAAAGAATTTTCCTTACATTTGTGGTCATTGTGAAGAATCCCCCCTTCCAAATATCTAAAAAGATTATTGCTGTCAGTGGTTACTCATCTCAGAGAGTGAAATTGCTCATTGTTCAAGAAACCTCCAGCAACCTTCGGAGGAACCTTAGTTGAGAAAGGCTGCTGTTCTAATGTTCTAGTTTGATGAGTGAAATTAACTTTTACCAAAATAAAATCCATTCTGACAGTTTTACTTTATTGGACAAATAGAGTAAAGCCGTCCATAGACGGAGAGATTTTCTTTCCTGCAATTGCTCGATTCCCCCATCAACACAGTCAGAAGCCATTGTGTTCTCCACTGTGTTCTCCTGGCAGGGAGGTGAGGACAACCATTGCCGCCAGGAGAACACAGTGATTACTGCTAGCGGCTATAATAGCCACTAGCAATAATTGCATGTAAAGTCCGATAGGCTGGTTGTTTTTCGCCTGCCCATACGTGGTTCAAGTCTCAGCCGGTCCCTGCTGAACCAGCCGAGATTCGAACCATCTAAGTGTTGAAATGCATACCTTGTGGAAGAAAGTGGCACTTCCATTAACATCAGATAAAATCTGTTGAAAATGAAAATCAAGGTTATCAGTGGTTGTTCCTCCCTTTCAGAAAAGATCATGTGACCAAGGGTGTAGGCTGGAATAGGAACACTATTTTCACTAGGTAAGGTAAGGCTGGCCATACACGGCCAAACCCGGTAAGGCCGGTGTCTTGTCGAATACAGTCCCCTATCCAAAAGTGTCCGCCCTGTACTGCGCAGGCGCAGTACGGAGGACAAACGAGACACCGAAAGTCTCCGAAGTTCAACAGCTGATCGTCATCTGTACACGGCGCCTGCGCATTTATTCTTACCCTATGTCCAGGATCATTCCCTACTATCCAAGTGGACATAGAGATAGAATAAATAGTTGCCGAGCGCAGCGAGGCCGTGCCCGAAGCGTGGCGAGCGAAGCGTGGCGAGCGAAGCGTGGCGAGCGAAGCGAGCCCGCGAGGGGCCCTCTTACACAGCCATCGCTAACAAGTGCCCGAGCGCCGTGTACAGCTGATGGTCAGCTGATCAACTTCGGACATTTTCGGAATCTCCTTCTCCTCCGTACTGCGCAGGTGCTGCGCCTGCGCAGTACGGCCCGGACACTATATGATAGGAGGACAGTTTTTGTCAGAACACTGGCCATACTCGAATTCCAGCTCAGCCGCTGATTATAGTTGCTAGCAATAATCACTGTCTTCTCCCAGCAGGGATGGCTTCCCCTGGACAAGACAATCGCTGATTCCCCTGTCAGCACTGTCTGCGTTGATGGGGAAATCGTGCACATTTCTTTCCTGAAATCCGTGGTTGCAGGGAAGAGATTCGCACTGTTTATGGCCAGTGTCTTGCCGAATAAGTTCCCTTGGCGGATAAGTTCCCCCCTGTACTGCGCAGGCGCAGCGCCTGCGCAGTACGAACTACTTACAGCCGCCGGAGATAGCCGAAGCTCAAGATCGACAATCAGCTGTACACGGCGCCTGCGCTCTGGGTCCAGGTTCCTTCCCTACCATCCAAGTGGACCTAGAGGGGGAATCTAAAAGAGCCGAGCGAAGCGAGGCCGCACCCGAAGCGTGGCGAGCGAAGCGAGCCTGCGAGGGGCCCTCTTACAGGCGCCGTGTACAGCAGATTTTCAGCTATTCCGCTTCGGCTATTTCCGCCGGATCCTACTGCGCAGGCGCAGCGTCTGCGCAGTAGAGGGGGGAACTTATAAGCCGAGCGGAACTTTCTCGGCAGAACACCAGCCTAAATATTTCAGCCATTCTAGTATTTTTTTTATATATCCTTCAACAATTGTTACCAGATCTGTTGTGTTAACATTTAAGTTGTAAGGGTTTGTTATATTAGGCTTCGATATGAATAACAGACTGTTAGGAGAGGGTGTTTTTGAAATCCGAAAACAGTCTTCGTCATTTATTATTTGTAGATGACAATTATGACTGTCTGAGACAAGAAACTGCCTGCAGATATCACTTTACACTCCCTTTATATGAATTGTCTTTACATTACCAGAGGTTTTCAGTTATGTCATAAGTGAGAAAATTTCACTGACACTTTTTTTTTTCCAAAGAAAATAAGTCTTCTTTATGGGTTGAGGTTATATCATTAGAACAATTTAGTTAATATAAAATTGTCACAGTCGCAATAAGTCTTGCTTCATACAACAATTGATCCAATTACATCTGCTGGGTTGCTATGGTATCCAAGTTTTATTGCAGGCACTGGGTGTTCTTGTGTTATAGGGTTTGTTTCTTTATAGTAGCTGTGTTTGTCCTATACACGTTTGTTTTGTTAATTATTTTTAAACTGTGTTGGCGCCAGTGACACATTGAAGACCTTTGGCCTTATACATCACAAAGTGTTTCTTCTTCCTTTCTTTGAAACATTCTCTTTCCAAATAATTGACCTAATCCCTTTTAACTGTTGCGATCTTCGGACTCAAAATTAACATTGTGTACTCATTGCTCTGTCCCCATTGGACCTTTGAACAGTTTGTAGTTTCACGTCCTGGATTAAAGCGTTTGTTAACCCAAAAAAATAAAATGAAGATCCTGTTCCCTTAAAGCATGTTATACAGCACAGTGCTTGTGCTGTGTCATTTGGACCCCCGTATCGCCTGAAATACCTGGCTAATCCTGTCTGGCTATTCCCTCCCCTCTGTAAACTGACCACGATAATCATGGCTGCTATGCCCTGACACCGTGGTCAGTTTGCATAATTCCGTCATCCGCAGCCCTGCTCTCTGTCTCCTGTGTCCTTCTCCCCGCTCCCCTCTCTGCCTGTTTTTGCTCGTACCAGTGCCCCCCCCCCCTGCTGCTCTCATATCTGCTCACATACCTGCTATTAAATACTCCCATCCGCTCTGTACCATTATAATAATTGTCCCTGTGCCTGTGTTCTGTAAAAAATCAGCCCGCTTGTATCTATATGAGCGCGTCTCCTGGCGCTCAGCTGATTGTCGGCTCTCTCTCTCCTCTCTCCCCGGCTGACGTCAGCGGGAGGGCTCAGCCCCACCCACTGCAGCTGTGAGCCGGAGAGAGAAGAGAGAGCTGACTGTCAGCTGAGCATCGACGCAGAGCTTATATAGGTACAATCGGGCAGATTTGTTACAGAACACAAGCACAGGGACAATTATTATAATAGTACAGAGAGGATGGGAGTATTTAGTAGAAGTGGGTTAACAACCACTTTAAAGCAGTATTAAACTCAAAAACAAAAGTGAAATATATTGCAGTTTACCAACCCTTTAATGCGGTGGCTGCATCTGTTTTCCTCTTTATTTTTTTTATTTTGACTTGGTGATCTGGCCAGTAATACACTTTCTGTCTCCACTCCACTAATGGAGCAACAGAGACATCTTTGGACAGCAGCATTGTTTGTCTGGGGAGAGCAATGACGTAAATGCATTGGCAGATTTAGATGAATTTGACTAAAAAATTAAAAAGTGTTAGCTTGTCAGTTTTAAACAGTTACAGCAACATTCTTTTTCTTTTTGTTCCTTTTTGATAAAAGTTTTACCATTGTGGGCACCCCTGTCAGAATTAAATGGTTTTCTCTCAGCCCCACATTCGCTAGACAGTTTGGTCTGTTGAAGGAAGTTGAAAAATAATAGACTTGCTGTCTGGATCACCAGGTGAAAATAAAGTGGTGTGCAGCCACCACATTTTAAAGTGGATGTAAACCCGATTCATGAAATTTGAGCTGGGGACATCTATCTGCAGTGTTTTGTTATCTCTCCTCAAAGCTCTACGTACCATAGTTGTCTACTGCTCCATTCTTCTGTTATCACCCTGATAACTCTTGACAAGTTCTCTGTCACATATGATTTGTGTTGGGGAAGATGCTATAAATAGATTAGCAGAGCCCTGAATGATTCAACAAACAGAGCTGAAAGTCTCTACCTATAAGGAGAGGGGGTGTGTGCCTTTCCTCCAATCAGCTGTCTTGGTTATATGCCCAGGCTTCACTGCAGTGCTGAACAGGAAAAGAAAATCTAACAGGATGTGCACTTTCTAAACAGTATATAAAGCTGAAGACAGCAGATATACATGTAAAACGTATGTAGTGGGCTTTGTTTCATCTCTGTTTATCTTCTGAGGCTGTTCACTTCACTGGGTATATGTGAGGGTTTACATTCACTTTTAAGGATTTGTAAGTTGCAATACATTTCATTTTTGTTTTTGAGCTTAATACCATCTTAAAGTGTTACTAAACCCACAATAGTAAAATCAGTCTGTTTATGCAGTTATAAATGCTTGGTATACTCACTGTGGAACCTAAAGGGGTTAATCCTGTGCATTCTGTAAAAAGGCGATTTGATCCTGTCTTCTCTGATCCTCCCCTTATACTATTTCCAATTCATCTGCTAATAGAACAGACCCCCAGGGAGGGTGTATGTGATCAGCACTGTCCAGACATAGGACAGTCAGAGGAGAATGAAAACTCCTCCTACAAGCTTTAACCAGTGCTCAGCCGGACACTGATAGAAGTCACAAGACTGCTATATACTGCTGATGTGAAAAGGTATTTAGCATTTTATTTTTACTAAAATAATTGCATTCCCATTATTACCAGCTATAGTGTATGCAGGGTCTTGGGTTTAGTAACACTTTAGGCTGGGTTCACGTTTCCAGCCTGGGGTCCGGTGCAGTCCTTTTCACCAGTTCAGGTGCAATTTGGGTCCGAATTTTTGCCTGAATTCGCACCTGAACTGTACCCAAAAACACACAGGACCCTTTTGGAATTTGCACCGTGGCCGGCCCGGACATGTGTGAACCGGCTCCATTGAGAGCCAGTCACACTCGCACATATGTGAACCCAGCCTTAAGGCCTTAGTCACACATATTCTAACATACATGTCAGGTAAGTATGGGTTAAAAGCTACAACAATTTATTTTACTTTCATTAAAAACTCCTGTGTGCTGTATACAGGGCTGGTGTGATGTGCAAATAACAAGCAGCAATCTCAGTGGACTGGAGGACAGCCACAAGGCACAGGCACAAACCCGCCCCAGGGAAGGAAAAACACTGATGGTGTCTCAGGCTTTCACACGTGCCATTGTCAGGAGACCAAAGGCGGAAAAGCAAATGGGGGTGGCCAACAACGCGTTTCCGAGGCTCCACCTCCTTCATCAAGCAAGCTGCCTCACAGTAAAGGAAGGCATTTTAGCTGTCAGGTTAGCGCTCTATGGGGCAATTAGAGACTTGAATAGACGGAGCCAGCCGCACGATTGTGGTCCACACCGAAAACAACTCTTGACAGGCAGCGATCGGCCTATCAGCATGTACGGACAGTGTAAGGGGAAACCTAAGAAGTTGACTGGCCCATAGAGAGCTAGCCTGACAGCTGAAATGCCTTCCTTTCCCATGGGGCGGGCATGACTGATGAAAAAGGTGGGGGCCCCTGGGAATGCGTTGCAGCCCGCCCCCCTTTTGCTTGTCAGCCTTTGGTCTCCTGACAGCGGCGCGTGTGAGAGCTTGAGATGCTGCCGTTGGTTTTTCTTACCTGCGGCGGGTCCATGCTTGTGCCTAGCGGCTATCTTCCAGTCCACTAAGATCGCTGCTTGTTGTCTGCACATCACACCAGCCCTGTATACAACACGCAGGAGTTTTTAATGTAAATGGATCTGAAATAAATTGTTGTGGCTTTTAACCCATACTTACCTGGCGCCCTTTCTACTGTTTCTGTTTGCTTATGAGGGATTTCCAGACCCTGCTGAGGAGCTGCTGATGACTGTATGTGTCCTTTTCACCCACCTGTGAACTGTTCATCTTGCCATCTCACCTTTACTACCTTTTCAGCCTAAATATGTACTTTATGACTTTTTTTTATTATGTAGTTCATTTGCATGTCAGTGGGGCGCTGACACACTTGTAGTTCTATAGTTTGTGTAATTTCTTTGTTCTAAGATGCATGTGATATACATTTATATACGCTTATAGGGTATTTTTAATAAAATATCAATGCGTATGATTATTTTCTGGCCCTTTTCACATTGGTGTTCCAGCAGTTTGATCCATGATTCATGATTACAAGGATCAAAAATAGACTACAATGTATCGTGAATGTAAGCAGACATGGATCCCCTGCTGAGATGGAAGGCAGGGCACCAAACTGAAAGGGGCCTAAATCATGGGTGCTTAACCTGTGGCCCTCCAGCTGTTGCGACACTACCAAGTTCCATTATGCCTCTGCCTTTGGGAGTCATGCTTGTTTAACTGACAGCCTTGCCTCATGGGACTTGTAGTTCCGCAACACCTGGGGGCCACAGGTTGGGCACCCATACCTTAAATGATATAATGTACTCTTTGCATTTACTTGCGTTCAGGTGCAATCAGTTTAAGTGCATTTGAAAAAATAGAAATTTGTGCTTCCAGGGGCTCTGAATGCATCTTAATGCATGTACATTTCACCCATAAGTAGGGATGCACCGATACCATTCTTTTTACGAGTACAAGTACCGATACTTTTTTTTAGTACTCGCCGATACCAATTACCGATACCTATTGCAACTGTTTTGGTTTCACTTCAGCTGTCAGCAATGGTACAAAGCATTGAAAGGTTATTTATAAGAGCCCTTGCACACTGGGGCGGGGGGCGGCGTCGGCGGTAAAACGCCACTATTAGCGGCGTTTTACCGTCGGTATGCGGCCGCTAGCGAGGCGGTTTTACCCCCCGCTAGCGGCCGAGAAAGGGTTAAATACCACCGCAAAGCGCCTCTGCAGAGGCGCTTTGCCGGCGGTATAGCCGCGCCGTCCCATTGATTTCAATGGGCAGGAGCGGTAAAGGAGCGGTATACACACCCCTCCTTCACCGCTCCGAAGATGCCGCTGGCAGGACTTTTTTTACCGTCTTGCCAACGCATCGCTCCAGTGTGCAAGCCCTCGGGGCTTTTACACTGGAATGAAGGCAGCGGCACTTTCGGGGCGGTTTGCAGGCGCTATTATTAGCGCAATAGCGCCTGCAAACCGCCCCAGTGTGCAAGGGCTCTTAATGAAATTGATTTTTTTTTTTAATTTGGAGCTTTTTTCAATGTGAAATGTGTAAATATATGTTATTATATTATATGTGTAAAAATATTCACCAACAAAGCAAACAAAAAAAAGTTTTCATTGTTTATCATTTATAAAATAGACATGAACAAAAAAAACAGCAGGGAAATAATAATTAAATGGAGGAGAATAGGGAGTTAATTAAGGCTGATTAGAGTAAATTAAGGGTTAATAAGGGGTTAAACAGAGGAACAGTTGTTCATCCCTTTGATCTGCAGATGAAGAAACAGAAAGATACAAAAAGAAACAATGGGGGTTATTTACTAAAGGAAAATCCTCTTTGCACTGCAAGTGCACTTGGAAGTAAAGTCGCTGTAGATCTGAGGGGGACATGCAAGGAGAATAAAAAACAGCATTTTAGCTTGCACATTATTGGATGATAAAAT
Organism: Lithobates clamitans; assembly: GCA_037952925.1. Lineage (NCBI taxonomy): Eukaryota > Metazoa > Chordata > Amphibia > Anura > Ranidae > Lithobates > Lithobates clamitans. The sequence goes on along the minus strand of JBBGZY010000053.1, from coordinate 7,463,528 downwards.
CAGCAGAGCTTCCCCTCATTTCAGATCTACCCCTTAGATTTAGAGCAACTGCACTTTCAAGTGCACTTTCAGTGCAAAGTGGATTTGCCTTTCGTAAATAACCCCCACTTTTTCTTTTAATTTTAGTGTTTCAGCGGCTGAGCAATGTTGTTAATAAACATTGCTGGCTGTTTTTTTTTGTTTTTTTTTGACAGCTCCAATTACCGGACTTCTTTACCACTGGGGAGACCCACTGACAGCTCAAAAAACCGAGCCTAAAATTATCGGTTTCAGGTATCGGTGTATTTGCAACCCTACCCATAAGGATTATGTCCATTTTGCATATAAATGTAAGACAAACACCATATTTCCTAGATCAATTTTTCCAGTGTTTAAATAAAACAAACACAGTAGTCCATGTGTAAATGAAGCCTAAAATGTATTTCATTTTTATTTGCGCCCTTTGATTCTCATGACTCAACCTTTTGTGTGGTAATAAAAAAAATCTTTGCATCTTCCAAGTGTTAGGAGTGCAATAGTTGAAATGTTTTGGTTGCATAAGGCCTCTTGCACATGATCCTGAGTAAAAAAAAAAAAAAAAGTCAGGTTTATTAAACGTCTTATGCATACATGCACGCATAAATGTGTAAATGTACAAAGGCATATAATTCTTCTCCATCTCCTTCTAGCTGCCAGTGTTTTCATATATATACAAATGCCCTCAAAAAAACTTGTTCATAAACGTGTATATGCATAAATTATTGCTCTGAAACCTAAAATTGCTGTTTCGTTTTCATTTTTTTCCCAACGACCTAGAACAACATGATTTTTTTTGCACCTGTGTGCACTGTCCCATGTACAACAATGCACTTTTGCTCAGATCAGTAAAAAAAAAAAAAACATGGCTACATATACAGCATTTTTTTCAAACGTGTACAAGAGGCCTTAGTGTTCACCCAAGTCCATACTTAGCTTAACCATTAAAGTCATGAATTCTTTGGTGTAATTCATTCCTAGCTGTGCACATCTGGATCTTGCAGTTTTTGCTCTTCTTCATTGAATGGGATGTTGGTGAACAGCAATGTTCACATTTTGCCAGATTTCTGGGCTCTCAGAGGACCAATATTGGCCATGCAGGTTCTTTGTTTTAAACAACTCCAGTGCAGCTTTGGCTGTATGTTTAGAGTGCGACAATTTTTGGGGGTTGTTTAGCTCACATGTAGCGCTCACCAGTGAGTTTAGTCCACAACAGATATGCTGTTTCAGGGCTTGTAGGTCCAATTTTATTGAAAACAGGAACAAAACATTCACACTAATCTGCTTCCCTCACAAGGGTGTTTTCCACCATCAATACAAATTTAACAATATTCAGCCATCTGGCTCTCTTTAACAGCCCTGCTGCTCAGGCCTCATGCCTTGGTCCTCCTGACCACCTAACACAATACCCTAGTGCTCGTGCACAAACGCTGTACCTCTGTCAGCTCTCTGTCTCTTTCCTACTGCTCCATCTCTTAGGCTCGGGCCTCAGCCTATCCTGTCCCAGACAGCACTGTACAGAAATGCACACCTCTCTGGCTGCTTCCTTGCAACCACACATGGACTCCTTGGGAGGGTGCAGCCCTGAACAATGGTCAGGTCTTAGATTATAAGGGCTATGAACACCTGCATGTTCAGCCCTCTGGTTACTGGCAAGACTCGGATCCTAGGTTGGAGAACCTTTGTCACTTTCTCCTACATTTCTACTGGGGCAGGGCCTGGCACTGCCACCATGGTTATTGGGCAACTGGAAGGTGAATATCCACTCCAGTAGAGAAATTCTTAGTGCTCCAACTGAATGTTTATAAAAAATCTGCCACTGAATCTTTTATAGCACAATTAAAGGTATCATTTTATAAAGGTGAAAAATGTCCAGTTAATGGCATGTACGAAAAGCTGAATTGGCTGCTTTAATAAGTTGGAGCTCTCCATAGTGCTGAAGCTGTGTTTTTACATAGCAGCAGCACTGCTGGACAAGTTTAATGTTGAAATATTTTTAAGTAACCCAAATAGAAATGAAGTACACTAAATAAAATCTTTGCAGTGTTGCTCCTGTGCCTTGCCAGTAGTAGTATATAGTCTCATGTTTTTCATACCTGGAAGTACTGGGTATTTCTCCTTGCTCCTGGTGGCCAAATGGATCAGTTAGGTTAGAGAGTCAAAGGAAGATGGATATTTAAAGCTTGGGAGGGGGCCAGCTAATTTAACATGTTGCTTTGCATGGGCAAAGCTTAGGTAAACGTTAGGTGCTCAAACTCTGGTGAAATAGTAACTTCCAGTGATCAGATTCCAACAATTGTGTCTTTCTTTGCAGGAAGAATTGGTCCTTCAGTGCTGTGGATACCAGTACAGGAGAGGGAGGAGTATTTGCCCCATTTACCTAATGGTGGGATCAGCACATTTCAGATAATCCCCTATCCAGTGGATCTAGTGTTGACCCGCTGAGATCATCTCATGCCCAGCCACAGCTCATGCAGGCCTCTCGATGACGTGACATTAGGGCCGCCCCCTCCTCCTGTTCGTCAATGAAACGCTATGCCTTCTAGAGTATGTAATGCACATATCCCAGGAGGCATAGTCGGCAGTGTGCGTGTCATTCGCCTAAGGCGAGTGACATGCATGGGGATAAAATAATAAAATAAGACATAAACAAAAAGAAAAAAAAAAGCCCTATTCCTGCAGAGGAAGGAAGGAGAGGTGGAGAAGCGGGATCTTCCTCGTGAGGGTGTAGGTCCACTTTAGGGTGTTCATTGTAAAGCCTAGGGGTTAAATGTACAGGGACAGTCATTGTAAAAGGGATTGTAAGGTAAGGCATCCTCCAGTGAAGATAGCTACTCTATCGGAATTCTGGGGAGGTTCCATGCTTGTGTACTACATAATAGTCAAGTGTGCAAACATACATATACTTCCATAGAGTATTAATATCTTGCATAGAGTAGAGATAGCATTGTCCATATTTACATAGAAATTCAGAGCTAGGTGTAGCCAGTTTTTGGTCATGGTAGCACGTACTTGGAGATGGGAGTAGGGATGTGAAGATATTATCATGAGCAAGGAGTACAAAAAGGAATGAGAGTACTGAAGTTTCCATCCATACTGAGATAGGAAATGGTATGTGAGTATATGGAGCTAGGAGTAAAGATATCTTTATGGGCAAGGAGTACATAGTGCTGGGAGTACTGAAGTTCCCACCCATGATGAGTACTTGGAGAGGGGATGCGAGTATATAGAGCTAGGAGTGGAGAGATTGCTAACTTGCATGGGAGTACACAGAGTTGGGGGTAAGAAAGCTATCCACTACCATTACATGAATTTGGACGGGGCTATAAATGCTAACACTACTTTACTGCATTCTCAGTATAGTTCATATAAGGTGGCACATACTGGTGTCCCCTGAATTGTGGGGAAGTGGGTCAAATTTATATTTCTCGATGCAAGTAAAGTGGAGGAAGGTGGAAACATGTGAATAACATTATGAATTATTTGTCACTGCTCAGAGTTTATGTATATATGTACGAGAGGGAAAATTCCCCCTTACCATGGTACGTTGTCGGGTAATAAATGTTATTCACTTAACATCCATTCTGCTAGATTTTTCAATCCCTCTAAGATTCCTTCTTTTATGATGTAAAGGATCTTGGCAAAAGTTATAAAGGTCTGACAGCTGATCAGCAGCTCCCATATGACTTGATTCCCTGAGATTTGTTCCCCACTTGAAAATCGGAAAAGACTTAACCCTTTGCAAGACTCAGCTTAGCAGCGGCACAGTGTGTGTCCCTTGGCGCAAGGTTTTGATCTCATGTATTGCAGTAAAGGCAGCTATTAACCTCGATCCAACAGGCTGACCGGGTAGTATATATATATATATATATATATATATATATATATATATATATATATATATATATATATATATATAATTATATATATATATATGGGAAATGGGAACGGAACTGAATGAATTGACTCCATTAATAAGAGAGTCTGGGGTTGTTCATCAAATCTGTTTATGTGTATGTATGTAATGAGTGACATGTCACTGTATGCACACAGCATTTAACAAACACGTAGGTGTTCACATGTATGGAGGAGAACTGTGTAGACATCCAGCTGAAAGTGCTTTGCATAAATATGTAAACACATGAAAATAAAAGACACGCGTAATCATTTGGGTTGATCATATTAAAAAAAAAAGCAAAGAAGATTTATACCGCCTCGAATGGCCTGTTTGATGTATTTCAATTTTTGTCTTTTTATTTTTTATTTAATAGATGCTAATAAATATACATGTATAATTACATTTGCCTTGGTTGTTTTCTCTTCTAGAGACCCTTACTTGACCCATAAATTCAGCAATCTTTTACAAAATCAAACTTTTTAAACAAAGAAGCTTTTGATCATGGATGTTTGATTTAAAAAAAGAGCGAAACATGGAAAATTGAACACTTGAAAACGCCTAGCAGAGATCCCTATAATGAGGTAGTCTGCTATTTTCAGAGAACCTCTGTACTTTTGTACTGAACAGCAGACCTGTTCTGAACAGGTTCAGATTTTCACAGCATAACTTTAAACATTTGCAACGTAAAAGTGTGCTTAACAATACCTGATATGTTATAGGGGATACCCAGAAATGTTAATTGTACCTAAGCAGTACCTTACCCTAAAATATACCTTTTTATCTTGAATCCCACCTGAAAAATATCAGTGCACTTCCTAGTAGATGACCGTGTCTAGGTGCTCCTGTGCCTATAGACGCATAAGTGTATATCTGCAGTGTTGGATTTATGGCAATGCTGCCTCCAATTCTCATGACATTTGGAGTAAAATTTGGTAACGTGCTGCTCACTGTTGTCCTTGCTGGAAGCTCTGACGTGAGGAAGCAAAGCCCTGCTTCTACCAAGATGACCACCGCTATACAGAGATACAGTGTAGAACAAGACATGGTTGGAGAGAGACCACAGGCAATACTAGTCCTTCCCCCTCTGCTTACATTTTTGGACACAGCTTTCAGAATTCAGTTTCTTTTTAAAGCTGCTCTCCAAGCAAAAACCTTAAAAATCATTAAATGTACTCCTAGTATAGGTGGCAAAAATATTCCTTTATATTTGCTTCTTAAAATTCTCTGTACACGAAGAGACAGAGGGAGAGGGAGAGCCAGGACTGGGAGCCAGAGTTCTATTGCAGAGTGCTCTGAGTCTCATGCCCCGTACACACGGTTGGATTTTCCGACAGAAAATGTGTGATAGGACCTTGTTGTCGGAAATTCCGACCGTGTGTGGGCTCCATCACACATTTTCCATCGGATTTTCCGACCCACAAAGTTTGAGAGCAGGATATAAAATTTTCCGACAACAAAATCCGTTGTCGGAAATTCCGATCGCGTGTACACAAATCCGACGGACAAAGTGCCACGCATGCTCAGAATAAATAAAGGGATGAAAGCTATTGGCCACTGCCCCTTTTATAGTCCCGACGTACGTGTTTTACGTCACCGCGTTTAGAACGATCGGATTTTCCGACAACTTTGTGTGACCGTGTATATGCAAGACAAGTTTGAGCCAACATCCATCGGAATTTCCGACAACAAGGTCCTGTCACACATTTTCTGTCGGAAAATCCGACCGTGTGTACGGGGCATTAGTCTGGTGCAAGTGGAGAGAAGTGGTTGTCAGTCACTGTTCTCAGCTCTGTTCCTGCAATGTTCACTGGGGAAAGGGGGCAGTCATGGCTAAGAGTCGGAGTACCTGTCAATCTGGCAGCTGGGTGGATCCCGACAACATTGTCTGGATCCTTCCGAAGCCCAACACGACTCTGCCCCGTCAGTTGATAGTGGGCATTATTAGCATTATTAGCTTACTAGTTGATTTCACTTATCAGGAATTATTGTTCAGCGCAAATGCTTGATACAATCAAATTAAAGTGTCAAACCCTAAATTTTAGAACTCCTAACAAAGCTTGCTTATAAGGATAAGACAGAGCTCTCAAACTGACCCTTACTTGGAACCAATGCTCTCTGTCCATCTTTCCTCCTCTGCTGTCCCTCATTTGGTGCAGTTATGTGTATGTACTATTTAACTGCTAAAAGTGCTCTATACTGCACCAAATATCCCATACAACCTCTATATGTTGCAATTCTTTTTTGGAAAAGTCAGTGTAAAGTGTATTCTTCTTTCTTCATGTAACTGGAGATATGACAGGGGCATACTTTGAGCTGAAAGGAGTTCCTCTTTCTCATCTCAGAAATTTGGGAAGGTATGATCACCCCATCAGTCTGCTGCTACTTCTTCATTGTTCAGTTTGCTATCTTAGCATGGGGACGCAATCAAAGAAGTAGAACTTCCATACCATCAGATAGAAGATTACTATGTTAAAGCCCAACCCTTCCACTTACCACACCCCAGCCTCGGAGCCTCCCTGCATTTATTATTTTCTAATTATTTTTGCAATACGTACTGGTCCTCAGTGGCACAGGGAATGTTGCTAAGTTGATTATGTCAATGCCTTTCTTGGCATCCTTGTACTTTGAGTGCAGGGTGCCGAAGTGACACCCCACCGCAAGGGGACAGGCCCATGACACAAGGAACTCAGAAGTGAAGGTGAGTATTGCAGTCAGAGCTGATTTATATATTTACAGCGGCTAGGGCATTCATTAAAAAAATATTGAAACTAGTGTTGGGCTTTAATGCATATACAAATCAAGATCCTGGGATTGATGTTTTGGTTTTGAAGTATCACTTAAAGTTGCCGTTGCGTCATTCCAAATTATGGAACGGTGTGCTTTTAGGCCTCTTGTACACTGCTGCTGGTAAACGGACGTTTAGGAGCTGTTGGACATTTTTTTCAGCTGCTCCTGAACTCTCCTCTGTTATCTTATCAGTACATGTACACAGGGTCATCTATAGTCGTTTCTAGGCAGTTGAGTTTAGAAGATTTTTTTGGAACGCAAAAAAATGGGTTCAGACGAATGGTCAGAGGCATTTGAAACGCCAAATGCCTGTAACAGCTTGTAAACGCTGCTAATCGCGGTAACTCGCGTTTAGCAGCGTTTCGTTTACAGACGTTTTCTATACTTTTTTTTTCTCGTTTTTTTTATTCTAAACATTCTAGACGTTTTTTTGCAAACACTTCTAAACGTGTCATTTGAATGCGGCTAAACGTCCGTTTTTAGACGCCGGTTTCTAGCTGTTGCATTAAATCGTTCAGGAGAGGTTGAACAATATCCCGTGTACATGAAGCCTTATACACAGCACAAGTCTTCAAGCAGCCTGTAATATCATTACAATCTACAATATTATAGGGAGTATTAATATATATATTATGCATTTTTGCGCCTAACGAACACTTCCCAGCAGGTGTAGCACTATCATTCATAGGAGTTTATACTTACATGAAATCCCTTTTGTATAATAGCCATAAATACTGATCTGCTGCACCCGCTAAAAATACAAATTGCCTGTAAACAGAATATAAAATGTTCTGTTCCATATCTTTAGTGGTCCAGCAGTGTTAGCTACAAATCCCATTATCCTGCCTGGGAGTAATGGGATATTTTAATTTGTTCGGAACGCCAGAATGACAGGACCTGTCATTCCCCGACACATACAGTTACGTGTGTATATAAACTGGAAGTTTGACAGCTTTTGAGTGATTTTGAGATTAAAATGAGATTTCCAGTAGGTTCATTGTTGCCAGCTATACCCCGTGTCTCCTTACCATAATAGAAGGAAGTGCAAATCCTGAGTAAGCAGCGGGGAGTTTGCTTGGAGTCCTTTCACACTATAACAACCTCCCCCACTCGCAGCATTAACTCCACTGGTGACAGTGAAGTGTATCACACTTTGAAACGCACAGTTTTCACAGAGGCTGCCTGATAATGAAAGGGTGGCTGGTACAGAATGTTGCAAGAGTCATGCACATAGATAGCGGGTAATGAGCTCCATTGTGTGCCTGTATGTATTCCAACTCTTGCTCAAACCCCCAACATGCGGAGGATTGTGATTTTTGTATGAAAGGCAGACTCTGGGTTTGTCTGGGATGAATATATTATAGAGCAGAGATTGGCCTCTGTTAAGGTGATTGTACACTTATCTCTGCCATTTAATTGTGCGTTTTATGTTCGGGAATATCAGATGAAGAGGAAGGAACTTGTATCTTACTAATAATGGGGCTATATCGGGTTTTATTTCTCTTCATTATATGTTATGTTTGCATCAAAGTGGTTTGTAGAGCTTGGTGAGTCCAGAACACAACACAAATTGAATGTTCAGCCCCCCCCCCCCTCTTTTTTTTTTTTTTGATGGTATTGATTGTGGCTAAGGCTGTGTTCACACTATTGCAAATTGGATGCGAGTTATCTCCGCATCCAATTCGCATGTCAGGAGATTGTGACCAGCTGTTTTTTTGTCTATGGCGCAAAAAAATAAAAGCCGCAGAGGTGATCAAATGCCACCAAAAGAAAGCTCTATTCGTGGGGAAAAAAGGACATCAATTTATTTTGGGTACAGCGTCGCACGACTGCGTAATTGTCTGTTAAAGTAAGGCAGTGCCGTATCGCAAAAAAAAAAATGGCCTGGTGAGGAAGGGGGTAAAACCTTCCAGGGCTGAAGTGGTTAAAATACACCTATGATAAATATTATAGACCCTTCATTTCTTTGTAAGTTGGCAAACTTAAAATCTACAGGGGATCGAATAATTATTTTTCCCACTGTACCTCCAGTGGATTACAAAGGACTCGGATTAAGGTAAATTGAATGGACTTTCTGACTGTAGAACAGGTGCAGTGCTTGCTAGATTGCTTTCATATATTGATTGAGATTACTTTTCAACCAGACCTTGCCCTGGTCAGTGTACCTAGTGGTCAATTTTGGGAGACTGGCATATCAATATCACAATATATGCAACACATGTTTTGGCATAATGCATTCAGGAAGCATCTGATGTGGAGCTGAGACTTGCTGTGGTGTGTATGAATGACAATAGGGAGTTCACCTGGCATGCTCTGTACAGTCATTGGGGGCTATTTACGAAAGGCAAATCCACTTTGCACTACAAGTGCAAACTAGAAGTGCAAAGTGCACTTGAAATTGCACTGAAAGTGCACTTGGAAGTGCAGTCGCTCTAAATCTAAGGGGAAGATCTGAAATGAGGGGAAGCTCTGCTGATTTTATTATCCAATCACGTGCAAGCTAAAATGCTGTTTTTTATTTTCCTTGCATGTCCCCCTCGGATCTACAGCGACTGCACTTCCAAGTGCACTTTCAGTGCAATTTCAAGTGCACTTTGCACTTGTAGTTTGCACTTGTAGTGCAAAGTGGATTTTCCTTTAGTAAATTACCCCCATTGTGTCCCCTTATGCATGTATGGCTATCTTTACAAACATATCCAGTAATAGTATTGTGACTAAAAGGATAGATTTACATTTGGGCATCGGCATTTTCAGTTGTTTTTTCCCACAGTTTTTGTGCATTTCTACATGGAATTGTCACATATTTTCAGGCTTGAGCGTTTGTGTTTAGGCCAATGCAAAGCTAGTTACTAGGTGAAGGAGACAGTAGTTTGAAGCACATTACATGTGGTGTTAATGCACCCTTGTTGAAGTCTATTGGAGTCAGAAATGCACAATCATGCCTGAAAGAACCTTTTGTAGTTTTTCTGAGTGAAGCAAAATTTCATCAGATACTAAGGCCGGCCATAGACAGATAGAAAAATTGCTCGATTTCCCCCATCAGCATAGTCAGTGTTGATGGGGGAATCCCACCAGCAGAGCCATTGTGTTCTCTTGCCGGCAGAACACAGTGATTATTACTAGTGGCAATGAAAGCCACTAGCAATAATCCCATGTAAAATCCAGCAGCCTGATTGTACCCAAGTTAATTCAATCGATCCACTTGGGTACGTTTAGCCTGTCGATACATCTCAGCTGGTTCAGCAGGAACCTCTGAACCAGCTAGGATTTGACCCATCAATGGCCGGCTTAACAGTGACATTAGAATACCATGGAAATCTAAGTAGTGAGCATTGAAGCACTTCAGGAAACACACTTTAAATCACTCAGGTGCAAATGGGGACTTCTCCTCCTTCTATGTTTCTATGAGGAGGTGAGTTGCCATCTAGATAAAGGAAGGCCCGTAGACGTGGTGTATCTGGATTGTGCAAAAGCATTTGACACAGTTCCCCATAAACGTTTACTGTACAAAATAAGGTCCGTTGGCATGGACCATAGGGTGAGTACATGGATTGAAAACTGGCTACAAGGGCGAGTTCAGAGGGTGGTGATAAATGGGGAGTACTCAGAATGGTCAGGGGTGGGTAGTGGGGTTCCCCAGGGTTCTGTGCTGGGACCAATCCTATTTAATTTGTTCATAAATGACCTGGAGGATGGGATAAACAGTTCAATCTCTGTATTTGCAGACGATACTAAGCTAAGCAGGGCAATTACTTCTCCGCAGGATGGAGAAACCTTGCAAGTAGATCTGAACAAATTAATAGGGTGGGCAACTACATGGCAAATAAGGTTTAATGTGGTAAAATGTAAAATAATGGTGGCAAAAATATGAATGCAATCTATACACTGGGGGGAGAACCTCTGGGGGAATCTAGGATGGAAAAGGACCTGGGGGTCCTAGTAGATGATAGGCTCAGCAATGGCATGCAATGCCAAGCTGCTGCTAACAAAGCAAACAGAATATTGGCATGCATTAAAAAGGGGATTAACTCAAGAGGTAAAGCGGTAATTCTCCTGCTCTACAAGAATCTGGTCCGGCCGCACCTAGAGTATGCTGTCCAGTTCTGGGCACCAATCCTCAGGAAGGATGTACTGGAAATGGAGCGAGTACAAGAAGGGCAACAAAACTAATAAAGGGACTGGAGGATATTAGTTATGAGGAAAAGTTGCAAGCACTAAACGTATTCTCTCTGGAGAAGAGACGCTTGAGAAGGGATATGATTTCAATTTACAAATACTGTACTGGTGACCCTACAATAGGGATAAAACTTTTCAACAAAAGGGAGTTTAATAAGACACGTGGCCACTCATTAAAATTAGAAGAAAAGAGGTTTAACCTTAAACTGCGTAGAGGGTTCTTTACTGTAAGAGCGGCAAGGATGTGGAATTCCCTTCTACAGGCGGTGGTTTCAGCGAGGAGCATTGGTGGTTTCAAGAAACTATTAGATAAGCACCTGAACGACCGCAACATACAGGGATATACAATGTAATACTGACATATAAGCACACACATAAGTTGGACTTGATGGACTTGTATCTTTTTTTAACCTCACCTACTATGTAACTATGTAACTATGTAAACTTGTAGAGTTGTACAGTACATTATATCATCAAATTATATTTCCATATCAATGGTAGGACGATCTTCTTGTCTCCCAGGAAACTTCTTGTGCCAAAGCTATTCTCAATACATGAACATAGAAAAAGAGTATGCACCTTGGTAAAATGAGAGATTCTTCTGGGATCTCAGAATTAACCCAAAAAACAGGCATTGGTGGAGAATCAGAACCCAGCATGCCAGATCATTTCATCCAGATTTGCCAAAGTAAATGGTAATGTAATAAGCTGATCTGTGTGTCAAATGAATGATGTGTTTTTAAATATATCCATTCACCATCTGAATAGATCATTGCAACTCTCTAGTGAAGTATATAATTATATGTCATGAATCGACATATTGCATTACTAATAAAATATCTTAACACTGATGAATTGGTCTTAAAGCTTGCAGTACAAAGTGAGGGGGTTTGGTTGTGAATACTTCTCTATGATCCATCTTTTGCACACTTATACTAACAGAAGTGTCACAGTTATTTTTGGATTACACATCATACATCTTCCCCTGACACCTTTTTAGGACACTTTTAAGTGGTATTAACCCCCCAAAACACAAATGTTATATTGCGGCACTCCATCCCCTAAAGTGATACTAAACACACACTGTTTAATTTACATTATCCCTTCTATTTCTGTATATGGATGATGGCACTTTTTCCTACTCAATATAGGGTTGTCACATGACCCTCATCTTTCCCAGCCTGTCTGCAGAAAAACATAAGCAGGAGGAGTGTTTAGTCCCCTCCTGCCGGTCACATGTTAAAACAAAAACAAAAAAAACAAAAACAGCCTTTGGAATACAGAGTAAAAATAAATAATATCAATAAACTGTTTTAAATTGTCATACAAATATATATTTGAAATCAACTCTTTATTATTTTTTTGGGCAATAACATGGTGTGGGGGCGGATTTTTGCAAGTCACAAGCTGTGTCATGCCAATCCAGCCTGTGTCTTAGAATAAGAGGGAGGTGAAGCCTCCATGAATCTACATATAATATCCCACCCCATTGTGTTTGGAGAAGGGAGGAAGTGGGTTGTCATTTACCACTGTGTATACACTTACATGTGTGACTCTAAAGTCACATGGGCTGCTCAGATGTGATACTCAGCATAGAAGCTCTCTAAAAACTGAACATGTACAGAGCTTCCAACACTGCTCTGCAAAACCCCTAGCTGAATTGGGGACATGGACAGGAGGGGGAGATAGAGAAAAGCAGGATCATGAATGAATGAATGAATTTAAGTGAGTATGAACAGCATGTAATGCAGCATTTATTGATCGTTTTTATGATGTGGGTTTAATGACCCTTAAAATGTGGTGGTTATGTTAGTTTTATTTCTGTTTTGTTTTTTATTTCTACCTGGTGATCCAACCAGTTACATACTTCCTGTCCTAGGGTGTCTCCACTCCACTAGAGGGGCGATGAAGACACCTCTGGACAGCAGTATTGTCAAGGTTAGTGTTAGATACACTTGCAGATTAAAATGGACTTGCCTAACAAATTAAAGCCAAACTCCAGCTAACACTTTAGCAGTTACAGCAATAGTTTTGTTTTCCTTTCGGGTTAAAGAAACATTAATGAATTAAAGCTGATTATTCCAAGCACCTCTGCCAGTGTTAAATGATTTGTCTCAACCCTTTAACTGCTTCTTTTGCTGGGCAGCTTGGTATGTTAAAGGAAGTTGAAAAATAACAGACTTGCAGGTCGATCATCAGGTAAAAATAAAGAAATAAAAATAGCAAAAAAAATATAATACAGCCGCCCCATCTTAGATGGGGTGACTGCATTTCTGTTTCTCCTAATCATTTTCTTTTTTCAATCCACCAATCAGATGATACATCTTGAATCCTAAACTGTATTGCTCCATCACCTCAGCTAGATCTGATTTGAAAGGAATAAAAATGCAATCTGGAAATCTATATACTGTATTTGCCAGAATCTATAGACTATAGACAAATTGCACTTACTGATCGAATGGTTCACTTCAATATTCCAACCTGATGGATCAATCAATTTTCCAAGCAATTTACTTAGCTAAATTTGATTGATTTCTATCATCCGGTGCATGTGTGCAAAACAATTGGACAAGTAGTGAGTTCATTTTATTGGGTGAATGTGGAGTGTGTCTTTGTTGTCTGAAGAAAGAACTGTCCATTTTTATTCTTTTTCTTCCAGTATGTGATCTGGTCACCATGGACAACACATACACACTTTTTAGACCATTGTATACCTGCTTTATATGTATGGCCCAATGTGTTAAGCTCAGTCCAAAATATATTTCTACATTTTGAATTGCCAGGTAGATTATTACATATTGGAAACACGAATGCGTCAGTCAGTTGTATAAATAATGACATTTTTTGGGTTTGACCAATTGGTTGTTTGCTCCAGATATTCTGGCGGATTTGGCTGGATAATTTTTGGTAAGTTGACCTGCTTCGAATGTAGTAACATTGGGCCCAAATTCAAAATACATAACACCACTAATTTGCTAAAGGAGTTTAGAATCGGCACTAAAAAGATTCACTTTAATTATCTATTTAAGTGCAGATTAAACCGGTATTTCTTTTTCACATGATTGGATAATTACATTAAACCACCTCAGCTCCTTTAATAAATCAGCCCCTATATGCCATTATCCTGTATATTTAGCCCTGTGCCTATTTACAAGTCTTAAGCTGGGTACACGCGGGCTGAATGTCGGCCAACATTTGACCCATGTGTATGTCAGACGAGCATGATGGAAAACCAGCTGCCCACTGACTCCTGATCAGTGCTCCAAGCCAATGGCGGAGAGTGCTGATCAGAGTGTTCTGGCGGCGGGGCCATCCCCCTGTCAGAACACAACAGCTAAGCGGGGGGGATCGCTGTACTAATGTCAGTTTTTTTTTTTGTGCAACCCAGAGAAAAAACTGTTGGTGTGTACCAGGCTTTAGCTGGAGCCTAAATGGTCATTAAAAGAGAAATCTGTCTTTGGGGTGTAACATGAAACAGTGTCGCAGTCTGCAGCCCCGCCCCAAACAGCTCCTCCTTACAGAAACCCAGGGGTTGATTTCCTCTTAGGAAGTTCTAATGCCGCGTACACACGGCCGGACTTCCCGACAGAAAAAGTCCGATGGGAGCTTTCAGTCGGACATTCCGACCAAGTGTATGCCCCATTGAACTTTTTCTGTTGGCATTTCCGACGGACTCAGATATAGAACATGTTCCAAATCTCTTTGTTGGAAATGCCGACGGAGTTTAGCCCGTTGGCAAGTCCGGCTGTGTGTACGCGGCATTAAAGGGGTACAAATGTAGTGATGCCACTGCACATGTAGTCAATTTAAACTTCCTCCAGCACTGTACCTGAAGGTCCATACCAAGGTATGGATCTGTGGCTGAAGAAATAGTCGGCACAAGCCTGTGCATTGCACCTGTGATCCACTAATCATGGTTGCATTGCTTTGCAACCTCCAATGCAATAAAATAAAAAAAATACACATTTTTTTTTTATTAATCAATGTGGGTGTATTTATTATGTATATGTGTGTTTTTATATATATATATATATAAAATATTATATATATATATATATATATTAATATATATGTAATATTACAGAAGGTTGAAAAAGCCTTTAAGGTCTATAACTTTCCAATTTAAATTTTCTTTCATATCATGTGCTTGATGATACAGTTGGTTTAACCATATTTGTGGTTGTATTTTGAGAGCTGGCATGTAGGAAGGATTATGTAGTATATATATATATATATATATATAATCTCCTGTATAATAATAATAATTATATATAATTATATATATATATATATATATATATATAGTAACATACATATATATATAGTAACTTATATATAATCATGTAGTTACACACATATATATATATTATAGTATATATAGTGTGCATGTGTATATATATATATATATATATATATATATATATATATATATATATATATATATATATATATATATATATATATATATATATATATAAATTAACTTATATTTAGCTGCTAGTAACAAGGCCAGGTAGATAAGGAAAAACAAAAATCTCTGAAACACGTCAGATGAGGAAAAACTTTCAGTGTATGCCAAAGAATAAAACTGTAGGCTCTGTCATTAAATAATTCATACTATATGGATAATTATAACATTTTGCCTATGGGGATAAAGTTCTTTCTGCCCTGAAGGAGTGTTGGGTCCATGGTATTTGCAGTTAGAGGTTGGTTTTATAAAGAGCTGTGTATGTTTTAGTACAGGCATCCCAGTTGATAGGCTGGTGGAGTTTTCACATGTCATTCCGGAGAGCTTGCTACATTTGCATGGTTCACAGAGGGAGATAGATCTTTGGCTGAAGCACGTTGTGTGAGTATGAGAAAGCATTGGAGAGGCGATGCCCCCCCCCGCCCCTGTCACATAACAGCTCAGCCCCCTCCCATTCTTTGCCTTTGTATGCACATACAGGGACCCTGAGGAGGCTGCGATGAGAATTCCCTAAAGCATTTATTC
The DNA here is from genome assembly GCA_037952925.1 of Lithobates clamitans. Classification (NCBI taxonomy): domain Eukaryota; kingdom Metazoa; phylum Chordata; class Amphibia; order Anura; family Ranidae; genus Lithobates; species Lithobates clamitans. The sequence continues at coordinate 7,447,659 of JBBGZY010000053.1, read as the reverse complement.
TTTGTCTAGTGCTCAGGCTGTCTCTTTATCTCCATCTTCCACAATCTTCCCACCTAGTAAGAGAGAAAGACGTAGCTCTGTCCAGCAAAGGTTAAACTCACAAACCAACAGGAGTCCCCTAACACGCTCAGCGCTGGAGGGAGGCAAATGTAGATCTGTCAGACTTCAGGAATCTGGCCACTTTCCATATTTGTGCACTTTGCTGGCAGCTTAAGAACGACTTAAGAATCCTGCAATCCTTTATGGATACGGAGAATAGGGTCAGTTTCGAAAGTCCCTAGAAGCTGTCCTTTTCTGGAAGGAGGGCAAGTGGATTACCAGTGGGCTATTGTCATGAAGAAGAGTCCGCAAGCACAGTGCTAAAGGAGGAAGACTGCAGGTGAGAGCCTATTTACCTACAGAGAAACTTGCCTGTGTATTCACGTCACACTGCTGTCCTGGGCTTCTGTTTAGCTGCAAGCGCTGGTCTTCTATCACACATGCCTCCAATGAGACTCTAGGTATCTGCCAGCCCTCCCCCCACAGGCTATTGCCCCTCGCCCCTTTCTCTCTTAATTTTCAGTGCCTGCCTGGCTGATGAATGGGTGAGCATTCTTTTGCAAGGACCATCGTTTGATGAGCCCCGGGAGCCTGAACTCTTCTGTTTTTTTTTTTCCTCTTCTTCGTCTTCCCCCGTAGGCAGAATTGTGTGGTGGTTGTTAAGCCGCCTGAGAAGACCACTGAAGAACGCAGTGACGAAACTGTATGCTGGTGTTAAAAGAAGTGAGGGTGACACTTGGAGAGGGGGAGAGAGGGCGTGGGCGGCTCTGCCTATATCGGAGAGGACGCAAACGGGGGGGAGTGAAATAAAGTGGCAGTATATTTCATCGGAAGACGGGTGCCACTTCTCTATTGCTGAGAAAATGGAGTGTCTGCGAGTCCGCTAGAAACAAAGCAGAAGTGATGGAAAGGAACTTTCACCTAACAAAAAGAAAGGGACTTTTTAATCCCTTAATGAGGCTGAGCACACAAAGTTTAAGCCTTAATGTCGTAATGCTATGATATTCCAGCGGTAGGTGGAAATCTCACTGTCTTGTCACAGAGTGCAACACTAAGGTAAATTCTGACACCTCGGCTTCTTCTATTACATCTTTCAGCGGATTTTTTTTTCTATTCAGCAGGAGTTTGTATTTATACCTGTGATGCAAGATTGCAGAACTTCAAGAAGGATTTTAAACTCTTTAAATGTTTCAGGATCTATAGAAACATGGTACCTGCATAGTCTCTTCTTGTCGACTTCATGGATGTTTACCTAAGATAGAGCTGCCATTGGATATACAGTGTGTTTTTCTACCTATCTTTCTGGAATGGGATTATTGAACTCCACAAAGTCCAGCGTGTTGGAGAACCATGTATGCTTGAGACGTGGGGTTTGCCAGGAGATATTGCATTGCTCCTGACCAGATGTTGACCTTAGCCCGATTCTATCATGGTGTCCTAAGTGATAAAGATTTGCGGACTCCTTTTTTATAACAATACAATAGTTATACATTTAAAAGACTGTAAAGATAAGGATGTAAACCTGAATTGGGAGGTTGCTTTGTGGAGACTGCAGAGAGCCCCATACAGAGACTTTGCCATGACTGGGTGTCAGTACCCTGCTCCAGCTACTGAGCGGGACCGGATCTATCAGCATAAAGTCTCTCTGGTGGTTCGTTACTTCATGATCCCATGTAACATATGCCTCATCCTACTTGCCACTTCAACGCTTGGATTTGCAGTGCTTCTGTTCCTCAATAACTGTAGGTGTGGCTATTGCCAGAATCCAATCACCCTTCCTCTCAGCTGTCAAGCATTGTGTAATAGAGTTTGGTGTGGGAGTGAATGTGGACAATACTCCAGGGTCAGATAAATCATTGCTCATTCATTGCTTGCTTGTTTGTCCTGGAAACATTTCATAGTATGCGTTTCAGTATGTGCATAGATGTATGAACCCTTCTCCCATTAAAGCCATCTTTTTTTTTTTTCCAAGTGACATGATTTGAGCTTTGCATGGGAGGTGCTTAGACCCTTGGTTTACTGACCTAGTTTCTACCGCCTGGTATACCACGAGATCTTGGAAGCATTCAATTAGCAGAATCCTCGTTAGCCTGCTTTTCTCTTGGTATGGCCTTTGAGGAATGCAAATCTAGATGAATGGATCTCTTACAAGAACTGTAACAAAGTCCCCATGTTAACCTACACTTCATGGACTCTAGTGTATTAGATCTGTTTATCCAGACCGTCACATGCATTAGCTCCCATCAAGATATGTTTGTAGTGTGTGTGGGTCTACCTATCAGAGAAGTGCGATGATATGAAATTTATAGAACAGTCCAGTGGGCAGCCAGAGAACATCAACCTGACAAAGTATATTTTATTAATGTCTCCAGAGGTTTGAGTTGCATCTTAATTCATCATTCATCTTAATGTCCGTGGACCTGTTAAAGTTAGGACACAGCAGAGATGTGGGTGTCTAATAACCAATGAAATTTAGCTTTAACAGTTTAGTTTTAAAGCGTATCTGTCATTGATTGATCAGGGTTATTACACACCATCATCCATACTTACTTATTACATCTACATAATGCGGTAGGAGAAAAGAGAACCATAACTGGTATTGCATCTTTGAAGTATAGTTCAAACTTTTCTACTAATAATATCAGCTTATTGTTAGGTATGTGAATTAACCATATGCTTTCTTTCTGAATTTTATTAATTACTGGAATAGCAAACTTCGTATGGGACATTATTGGCAGTCCCTCTTCTGAGATCAATGCTTTAAGATTTCTTTAGTTATCATTTTTGGATCCATTCTTTGAACAGATGGAGGAGAACCAGAGTATATTACCTTTGGGAGTAAACTGTTTGCTTACACACTGTTTGTCCAGCATGGAGCCAAGTGTCATCTTGACAAGCGCACCATATCCTTTGTTCACCATGGGTCTCGCATGCTATTATAAACTCTTTCCAGCAGAGGTCTCCAGTCGCAACATATATATACGTGTGTGTATATATGTGTGTGTGTGTGTGTGTATGTGTGTGTATATATATATATATATATATATATATATATATATATATATATATATATATATATATATATATATATATATATATATATATACGGTATGTGTGTTTATGTGTGTGTGTGGATAGATAGATAGATAGATAGATAGATAGATAGATAATATGGTGTGTGTGTAGATATATATATAGATATATAGATATATAGATATATATATAGATATATATATATATAGATATATATATATAAAATCCAAGAGCGATTTTTGCTAGTGTAGTTGTAATGGATGTAAATTTACTCCACTTTATCCCACTCATATAAGAAAAATAGCTTAATTTTATGAAGTGAAATCCAAGCTGCTATTCCTGATTGGAAGCTTGTTCATTGCCTAATTTACAACAGTCATTCTAATCTGAATATATTTCATAAAAGATGCAACTCCACAGTGTTCATGATTGTCTGTCCTGCAGAAAAAGGGTTATTATAATCTCGAACTTTATCTTCTTCCATTAGTGCTGTTTTAGGGATTCACGAGAGAGCTTTTATAAGCCTTTCTCTGTACATTAGTGTAAATAACACAAGTATCTGAGTAATTAGACTAAAGGGTTTGTCATCTCTAGTCCACAAGCTTTCAATTCTTGTGTGTTTTAAGGATTTCCCAGTGTGGCAGCAGCATGAGTAAATACTGGTTATGTAAAGGAATAAAATTTACTTGGGCATTACTATATTCTGAGCAAAGAACTTGCACAAACATGACAGAAACTTAATGAAAACCAGGCTCTGTATTAACATTATCAAGCTGATTGAGAAAGACAGAACAAGGAGCAGTGACGCCGTGTTCAGATCTGAAACCCAAGTCAACCAATTAGATTTCAGATTACTGTAGTGAGATGGGAAATGAGAAAGTCTGATTGTTCGCTACCTCTTACTGAATGTTGCAGGATGCTTTCTGTTAAAGCCCAACTCCACTAATTTGCTTTGGATAGGACAAGGATTAGGTTTCCTAACAAGTACTTTTGGCTATGTACCTGTTCTTCACTCCTAATTGGGGAGATTGCCCCTCACTTCCTGTCCAGTGACATGGAGTGATGGGAACTCTAAGTGGGAACTGCACTTTTATAGAGTGGAGAATGGTAAATTGTTGATCCCTTTTATTTTTTAGTGCTCTTTCTGTCTTCTTTTGCATGGTGACACCTATTCCCATCATGTCTTATGTCATCATAAGGGTAGAACATGAGTGGACATCTACACAGCAGAAGCCATAAAAATCTGACGGATGTTTTAACCTTTCCCTACTCTATCCAGAATGGAAAATAACTCCTAAATGTCACCCCTCAGGCATTCCTCCCTCTACTACAGCCTTTCTCAAACATCTTACTCCAGAGGAACCTTTAAAATATTTTTAGGTCTCGGGGGACCTCTGTTAAAATAAAGAAAGTTTTATTGAAAAGAATAAAGAGCATGCAATACCTAGCATATTTGATCAGGCAGATCATTTTTTTCTACACCCTTCTGCTCTGTGCAATAACATTTTTAGTAAAAATCTTGAATTGTAATTAATAATAATTACAGAAAATGAAATGCAAACCGCAACATTTGTGGTGTTTCCTAACATTAGTAGTAGGGGTGCAACGGATCAAAAAACTCACGGTTCGGATCGTTCCTCGGATCAGGAGTCACGGTTCGGATCATTTTCGGATCAACAAAAAAAAAAATCTCCCCCACAGTAATATCCACAATCTCCCTATTGGCAGGGCATTGCAGCAGGGTATTGGCAGGGCATTGCAGCAGGGTATTGCGGCAGGGCATTGCAGAGTATTGGCAGGGCATTGCAGAGTATTGGCACTGCTGCCATCCGATCTCTCCCCTCCACTGTACAGATCAGTACACAGAGGGGAGAGAGAGAGGAACCGGTGTCATGACATGACGCCGGTTTGTTACAAGTGATCGCTCCGTCATTCGACGTGCTAAACGGCCGCCGAGTGTACCAAGATGGCCGCCACTCCGGAGCTAGGCCAAAGCAGCGGCCTTTCCTATGGCCGAGGCCACAGAGGTGTCCCGTACGGATCAACCTCCACGGATCGGATCAACCTCCGCGGATCGGATCACGGATCGATGACGATCCTTTGCACCCCTAATTAGTAGTCAGTAAAGAAGCACCCCCCTGCATTGTTGTTCTTGTAGATTAGAGATCGATTCACCATTGCTCACTGTTCAAGGAACCCTTTACAACTTTAGTAGGTACTATATACATAATCATTTTGTCCCATGGTGCTTTATAGACTGCCAGCCTTTTTTCTTTGTACCTCAGCCCCATAATGTGAATAGACACCTACTGTATATGATGTATGTTCAGAGAAAATAATTCCTCACTAGGCCCATGCTCAGTTGGGTGTAATGGCACAATTGCTTTCAGTGAATGTGCAATGCACACAATTTGGAGAAGAGGACTGGAGTTCAGAGGATTAAAAAAAGCCCAGGCTTTGGCAGGCCAAGGCAGTGTGAGGCAGGATTGTTATGTGTAATAGTAAGGAGGAAGGGAACTGGGGAAAGTGTTAAACATGTAAATAGATGGTTAGCGTTTTCAGAAAAATGGGTCAGCAGTGGCAGCTAATATATATATATCTCTTGACGGGTTTACTTTAAGGAGCAATTCCAGTTATCTATTAAAACCAGTAGGTAATCTACTAAGGCTATCCAGCTTTATTTAGAAAGTTCACTTGGTGTTCCTCAAAAGGAAACCAGAAACCCTTAGTTAGAGTAACACGGAGGCCGCCATTGCTGGCCTGCAAATACTGGTTGCTTGTCTGTCATGACCTCTCTTTTGCTTCAGTACTTTGATTTACTGACCCAGATGGATGCAGATAAGGACTTCTGACTTTACTGTGACTTTCCTGATTTGCATACGTTTTCTGGGTCAGCAACTCAGAAAGAAAAAAAAGGAAAGAAAGAAAGCCAGTGGCTAGTATAACAGCATATATGATTTCAGAGAGAATGGTACAGCGGTACTTCACAGAATGGCACATTTGAACAACGCCCTGGTCTTTTCATTTGGTTGTAAATCCTGGCACAGTCATTTGCAATACGGGCATCACCATTTGTGAATTATTTTTCCTGCTAAAAGTAAAACTTGTATGCATGAACTTTGTATTGGGTCCAGTTAGATATCTTTTGCTACATTGTTTAAGCCTTGATGAAGAGGGATGGGTGGCCCTTGAAATGCTTTGGCTGCTTTTTCTTTCCCTATTACTTGTATTATAAAGGGCTTTCGACTCTTGGAATAACTACTTGGTGCTTGTTTGACTTGTTTGTATCTGGACTTGATTTGGTATCAGCCTCTTACAGACTCCAGTAAAGCAGAGCTCAGATTGTGAAAAGAAGAAGCAGCACAAGAAGCCAATAAGTTGTGCTTCAGTGTTAAAAAGGTACTTGTTGACTGGAGGAGAGAGCAGAGTTAGCATAGCATGCATAGTGTCTAAGTGAGGAGCTCACCCACCTGCTGTCCAGTCACAGGCTGGGGAGGGATAAGACCTTCATGCAGAGAAAAATCAGATGATCTTGCATGCTAAACAGGGCTGTGCAGCATAGAAGAGCTGTGTAAATATCACAAGTTAAAGTAGAAGTACAGTCAAATCCTAACTATGCTTATAGTCGTACCAAACCCAGGACCCTGCATTCACTTTATCTGGTCTCCTACAGTACACAGTACATGGAAATACAGTTATTTTAGTAAATATAAACTGCTAAATACATTTTCTCATTAGCAGTCTTATGACATCTAGTGACTGGTTAAAGCTTGTAGGAAAAAATTTCATTCTACTCTCACTGTCCTATAAGGCTGCAGGACCCCTGACCATCTGTCTGGACAGTGCTGATTGGCCCTGTGCTGATCACATACACTCTCCCAAAAAAAGAAAAAACTCTCTAGCAATACACACCAAACTGAGCATGTGCAGAGTGCCTCCAATGCTCTGTGCTATCAGGAGATGGTTTGGGGACTGTGGAAGAAGGGGAGGATCAAACAGCCTTTTTACACAATGCAGATGATTCACCTTTAAACCTTCACCCTGCCCCATTCTAAGCCTATTCTAACTACCTTGTCAAGAAAAAAAGATGTGTATACTTATCTATGCTGAGGGCGCTCCAGTCCAATCACGTGATCTCTCCAGCGGCCGGCTTCAGTAAAAAGGAGAGATCGCTGACAATGGCTCCAGAGCCTGAGTGTTGCCATCATCCATAGGCTTACTATGGGACATCCGTTGCCAGCTGTCCCACCTCTACACTGAAGCCAGCGATTGGAGCTGATCATGTAACCAGACTGACGTGCCCTCAGCATAGGCAAGTATACACAACTTTATTCTCTACAGGGTAATTCGAATAGGCTTAGAATGGAGGTGGGAGCAGGTTTAAGTATAGTTAGTATTTGACTGGACTTCAAGGACCGGTTCACACTGATGCGACAATCTCCAAATTTGGAGAACTTGTTGCATCAGAAGTCTGACCCCATTCTGTGCAATGGAACTGTTCTAATCGGTGCGACTTGAGTTGCCCCAACTTAGAAAAAGGTTCCTGCACTACATTTGGTTCGACTTTGGTGCGTCTTGCATTGACTTCTGTTAAAGAAGTGGTTTGGAACCACCAGGACTCTTCCTAGAGCAGGCTGCCCGGCAAAACTGAGCGATCAGGGGAGAAGGGCCATAGCCAGGGAGGTGACCAAGAACCCGATGGTCACTCTGACAGAGCTCCAGCTGTGGAGAGAGGAGAGCCTTCCAGAAGAACAACCATCTCTGCAGCACTCCACCAATCAGGCCTGTATGGTAGAGTCGCCAGACAGAAGCCACTTCTCAGTTAAAGAAACATGACAACCTACCTGGAGTTTGTCAAAAGGCACCTGAAGGACTCTGACCATGAGAAACAAAATTCTCTGGTCCGATGAAACAAAGATTGAACGCTTTTGCCTGAATGGCAAGCTCCATGTCTAGAGGAAACCAGGCACCGCTCATCGCCTGGCCAATACCATCCCTACAGTGAAGTATGGTGGTGGCAGCATCATGCCGTGGGGATGTTTTTTAGTGGCAGGAACTGGGAGACTAATTAGGATTGAAGGAAAGATGAATTCAGCAAAGACATCCTTGATGAAAACCTGCTCCAGAGCACTCTAGACCTCAGGCTGGAGCGAAGGTTCATCCTCCAGGACAACGACCCTAAGCACACAGCCAAGATGACAAAGAAGTGGCTACGGGACAACTCTGTGAAAGTCCTCGAGTGGCCCAGCCAATGCCTAGACTAGAACCCGATTGAACATCTCTGGAAAGATCTGAAAATAGCTGTGCACCGACACCCCCCATCCGACCTGATGGAGCTTGAGAGGTCCTGCAAAGAAGATTGGGAGAAGCTGCCCAAAAATAGGTGTGCCAAGCTTGTAGCATCATACTCAAAAAGACTTGAGGCTGTAATTGGTGCCAAAGGTGCTTCAACAAAGTATTGAGCAAAGGCTGTGAATACTTATGTACATGGGATTTTTTGTCCTTTTTTATAAATTTGCAAAGATGTCAAATAAACTTCTTTCATGTAGTCATTATGGGGTATTGTTTGTAGAATTTGGGGGAAAATAATGAATTTAATCCATTTTGGAATAAGGCTGTAACATAACAAAATGTGGAGAAAGTGCTCTGAATACTTTCCGGATGCACTGTACATTGATGATAATGCTAAACATACTGGCTGGCTATGTCCCGTTACCTTTATCATGCCCAGCAACAGCAAGCATTGCTTTTGTATTTTACTGCCTTGTAAAATGTAAAGACACCAATGGTTGTAGTTTTGGTTCTGCCAGGAGATGATTGGCCGGCTTATATTTTTCTTGTAGAAATTACACATACACTGATGAATTTTGCCTGGTCATTTGTTGATGGATTTATTCAGCTGAACACCAGTTAGATCAGGTTATTCCTTCCTTTCAAGACATCTGTTCCTAGTAATATGAGATTGAGAAACGCTTGACTTATATGCTACCGTATGAAAGCTTATTGGATAGTTCAGCGTTTGTCTGCTCTCAAGTTGCCACACTTATCAACGCTCCGTCCAGAATTCAACTGGAGAATTGCAAAAGCCATCAATGATTTATCCCTGACCCATCATCTTGTTTGCTGTGTAATCTACAGTTACAAGCATATCCCTCTACAGCAAGGGACTTCCAAGAGCTGCATTAGACTGACATGTCACAACAGAAAATAATATTAACTACTGTAGAACAGTCTGCTGTCATGCTGCTGGGAAATGACGGCATTAATAATGCATCTGTCATTATATCTCATTTCTGAGCCCGAAACACCATGCAAAATAGCAGCATCATAATAGAAAACGTTGTGCAATTTACCGATACTCTCTAAACAATCCAATAATATACACAGTCGTGTTTATATACAGTAAGAGTGATGCCCCCTGGTGGCCTGGAGCCGGAGATGCCATTATGACTATTTTCAAGTCATATTGGATTACTTTAATAACTGTTGATTATTTTTTTAATGGAAAATCCAGCCAATATCATTGCCTTGTTGGTGCGTAAAGGACACTGCATTAAGGGGCCATGTTTACTGGGTTTAAAAAATGCTGCATTTACAGGAGTCTTACGTTTTGACTGTAGAAGCAGCTCCGTGTCCGTGCACATTAGGATGTTTAGAGGTATATCTTAAAGAGGAACTGCAGTCTGCTCACATAATTTGTAATAAAAACATCTTTGCCATTCTGAAGCTTCCCTCCAACCACTTTGCATATTTTATATATACTGAGATTCTGTATTTGCCAAATATGCTGCAGAAATCTTCCTCCACTAAGTCTGGCTGCATCCATTTTATCTGTGGGCAGCTGAAGCTGCTGTCTGTTCACTTCCTGGATTTACACAGACACACAGAGGCACGCCTCCAGCTCTACAGCTCTCATTGGCCCTCTTTTGACTTATCCCCCTCCCTTACTGACACACTCTCACAAGATTGAGAGAGAGATGTGCATGGTGTCATAAGCCTAGGCCTTTTTAACAGACATGAAAGAGGAAGTGGGCTGTATACAGGACTTTTTTTCAGCGGGAACGTGGGGGAACGCACCTCCAGCACTGAATGTATGTAATAGCATGGGGTGTGGGGTGTGCTGGAGGGTCTATTGATGTTGGCTGCTGGGGGATCTATTGTCACTGGTGGGGATCTGATTTTAGGTGAGGGTCTATTGTTGCTGATGGGGAATATATTGTTGCTGGGGGGGTCTTATGTTGCTGGAAGGGATCTACTGTTGAGGGAGAGGTCTATTTTTACTGGCTGCTGGAGGACGTATTGATGCTGGCTGCTAGAATATCTGTTTTTGCTGCTGGGGGGATCTAATGTTGCTTGGGTGGATATTTTGTTACTGGGTGTGATATTTTGTTGTGGGTAAATTACTGTTGCTGCAGGGAATCTATTGTTGTTGGGGTGGAGTCCATTGTTGCTGGGGGAGTCTATTGTTGTGTGGGGATCTATTGCTGGGATTCTATTGTTGCTGACTGCAGGGGATCTATTTTACTGCTTTTCTTTTTATCATCAACATGTTCCAGATAAATGATTTAGCACCACAAAACGATACTTGGTTCTGTATTCTCTAAAAGGGGGAGTACTGGTAGGTGGGGGGATCAAGGGACGATGGTCAGAGGTGGGTAGGGGGCAGAGACAAGGGGTGACTCAGACGGGGGGAGTTCCTGCACCTATTCTCAGAGAAAAAAAGCCCTGGCTGTATAAGGTATTTACTGGCAGAAAAAAAAGTTTTACTATCCAAAGTTAAAACAACAAGGGCATAGGATTTAATAGATGGAAAGATGAAAAAATGACTAAAGTTCCACTTTAAGCGCAGCCTTTAGAGGCAGAAAAAAACCCTCTGGTTAGTGTTTTTAAGGGAGCCTTTTGGCAAAAAAAAATGCTAAACGATCCTAAATGCCTGTACAAAAACTCTCTATGGGTCCATGCACACTGAGCTTAAAAATCTCTTATAAAGCCTCATATAGAGTGTTTTTGTACATGTGTTTAGGAGTGTTTAGCGTTTTTTCCTGCCAGAAAACTCCTTTCAAAAAATGAAAACCAGAAAGGTTTTTTTTTCTGTCTACCTCTAAACTCTGAGCTTAAAATATGCTTCTAAACATCCTAATGTGCATAACATTCAGCTGCTACTACAGGCAAAACGCAAAACTCCTGTAGAAGCAGCATTTTCTTAGGCCCAGTGTGCATGGACCCTATAAGAGCGTTTGTTTTCTGCCAAAAGCGTGGCAGAAAACTGGCCCGGCGTTGGCGTGTGCATAGACCCTAAATCTAAGGAAAATGCCATAGAAAGGTAACGTTATTTCAGCAGTTTTGTACAAGTTAGAAGAGAATTATTGATTTATAATTGCCTTACTAAAGCAATTTGTTTCATATTACCTTTCATTTTATGCAATTTGAAATAATTGTAACTTTTGGGCTGATGTTAGGGCTGATTTGCTGTTTTTTTTTTTTTTTAAGCCGTAGTAGCCAATTTTCTTTAGCATTTACTCCTGCCCTGCTGAAGGTCAATATTTTATGGCTTACTTTAGCTTCCCTTAGCACCAGTGTTTGCTTATCTGCAAAAAATGAGTTTGATTGGGAGGTAGGTAGACAAATTGTAGCTAATCATTACTATATTTCCTTTTCCTCCCCATTGCTTTGATAATCCACTGATATATAGGAACATTACTTACTCGTGTTGTGCTATAATTTGTAGCATACTTATCAATTTTCATATTTCTTATTTTAATCACAATGTCTTGCCATTTGGAGACATGGACTTTGTAAGTTGCCCCCAAAGATCTTGCCATCCTAGGCTCTCTGTTCTCTCTGGTCTCTATTTCTTTTTCCCAAGCTTAATGTCCACCACCAACTGGAACCGAAAAAGTACTGAATTTGTTGGAGGATCACATAGTCAATCCAGTCTTACGTTTCTCTTAATCCCCCAGATGTGGTAGACTGATAGATGGGGTACACAAGATGTAAAGATGCTGTACTCTGAGAGCCAGAGTTGAGTTGAGATAAGGCCTCATCTGAAACATATCAAAAGATGGACATTGCCCACAGCAACCAATGAAATGTTAGCTTTTATTTTATAGCCTCCCCTGGAAAACAAAGTGTTTTCCTTGTTTTGAGTGCTGGATTTATAGATACGTTTCACTTTGTCTGAGAAATCAGAGTAACATTAGGAGTTGTGTGTAAGCCAGGCTAAGTACTATAGCCTCCTGCATGGCAAATAACTTTTTAAATAGCTGATTAATATCTGATGGAATGTTTATTTTGCTCTTGCCTTCTAAGCGCAGTTGTTAATAATACAACAGTGACTGTGCATTGGCGCTCTGCCTGGAACCCCCTCCTCATTTGCCTCTTCTTGATAGAAGATTTTCCATATCTCTTTACAACCAATAACGTTTGCAGGCTCGCATGCATATAAACACTCTGAATATGCAAATGTTTTTTTTTATCCAGAGCACGACATGTGATAAGTCCAAGTTAGACTGATTAAACCAGCAGCCCTAACATTTCCATTTTTTTGCACAGTAGGTAGTGCATACCTCACTTAGCATTTTCAAAGGTTCTAATGAAATATGGAATAGTAACCCTGGTACATATCTTTTGCATTGTTAAACATGGGCTAAATTTTATTTATTTTTTCCTAACTAACCACAAAGCATGTCCTGGCTCACTGATCAGCAACACCTCGTGGTACCATGACTCAGGCTTGACTATTATACTTTCAAGTGCTGATATTTCTGTAGCACAGTTAGAATTTTTTCTAATCAACACCGTTGTACAGCAGCGCTGTATTTTTTATTTTTTTCCCTGCCTTGACTGTGACCAATTTTGTAGTTCGCGCACAAAAGATATTATTTCTTTCCACTGTCTAACCCTAGAGGCTGACCAGTCAGGTCTCTGCCACCTACTACCACAGCTTAAAATAGGCTGCTCTGCTAATGTACCTCATGTCGAGGTAATTTTACAAAACAGATGAAGAACATAAAAATAAGTTGTTTATTTGGGAAAAGCCAAGGGGTTTATAATAAAAGGTGTTTTTTATTTTCTTTTTTAAAATTGGAGGCACAGGTGAAATTCCACAGGGCCTTAGTGTGAAGTGTCTACAGGGGGCCCTTCATACGTCATACAAAATTCTTCAAGGGTTATAAAGGATTGAGTCTTAAATCTGTATACAATGTACTGTGAGCCCTCAGTAAATAGGTTGCAAACAGCACTCGTAGTTGGACACCATTGTCCCCAAGGGCCTGGGAAAATATCACCCTCTTCAATCCTTATGCGCTAGTTTGCATTCTAGCTACAACCTAGCTTGGCAGTCGTTCGTAGTACTAGCATGTCTGCTGATTTATTCAGTCTGACTTGGCAAACTGCACCTGTCGCCTTTGACAGTCTTAAAAATCTTGTTTGTTTCAGGCTTCATGATGAGGGGACATGGAGAGTCTCCAGTCTACTGCAGCCTTTTTGTAAATGGTGGAATTTGTTTCCTGTTGTTGCCTATATTACTTGTTGAAGTGAGGTCTGAAGATGAATTAATGGCTGCACCGCTGGTGAAATGTTTAGTTTCAGCTCAGTTTATTTTCAGCTCTCTGTCCTTAGCACGGATCAGCAGAGGAGGACTCTTTGTATTACAACCCAGAGATTTCATGAAAATGTATACCTTAATCCAACTGTTCACCTTTTTATAGCATTCCTAATTCCAGAGCAAAATGCATAATATTTGAACTTTAAGGTGAAACACTACCCTAAATTCTTAGTTTTGGATAAAGTAGACAAAAAGATTTTAGTCTCTGACAAAATGTTATTGCTGTATATGTTTCCATTGGGCAGATTTTCCTTCATCACACTGGAATGTGAGGGAATTGTCCCATTGGGGACTAAAACCAGCCATACATGGGTCAAAATGTGGCTGGTTCAGCTGATTGACTTCTGTACAACTGCCCTGTTGGATTTTCCCCGCTCAATCAGTGCTGCAGGCTATAGCCTGCAATGCAGGACAGTGTACTCTGACAGCAAGGAAGGCCTGGTACACACTAATCGTTTTTTTAAAAACAGCTTCTGTCGGAGCCGCTGTACTACGATCTCCCCTGCTGAGCTGTTGTGTTCTGACAGGGGAACGGCCCCCCGCCAGAACTCTCCAGTCAGCGCTCTCAGCCATTGGCAGAGAGCACTGATCAGGAGTTGGTCTGCCACTGGTTTTTCAGCATGCCCGTCTGACAGAAGCCAGCCAAATGGAGGCTGAAGTCTCCCCACTGTCAGAATACAGTAGGTCAGCGGGAAGGATTCCCCCATCCACCTCAAATTTGTGGATGGGGGAATCAGGTTAGATTTTTTTCATTCAGCCCACTGGTTGAACAAATAAAATGGACTAATCTATGGCCTGCTAAAGACCATGGCAAAAGCCCGGTAGAGTCCAACACCTTTCTACTTTTCCAAAGTAAAAGGGAAAAGGAGTTCTACCCAAAAGAATCTCTAACCCTTCTTCCCTCTAAATGTTGGCTGTAGGTCCATTTTCATGTTCAATCTATTTATAGAAAGATTTACAAAGGTTGTAAAGTGATAGTTAACAGTAGTGATATCATGGAAAACAAGTTTTTTGAGTTTACTAAGTATATTAGGTAAGCGGCATAGATGTTATTGAAAAGTTTATGGCTCAACCAATAATGATTAAAAAAAGGGAGAACCGTAAAGGAAAGATAGCATAGCATTGGTTTAGAGGAAACAGAAGCAGGAAATGGTAGAGTGCTGGAAGGGAAGGGTACAAAAAGGTTTTGGAAAGGGGAAGTGGACAGGGGTGTTGGTTGGCTCGAGAGGACTTCAGGCAGCTGTATGCAATAACCAGGCTGTAGCGAGCTTATCAAAGGTCGAGTAGACCACGATCAAAGCCATGTGGTAGACCCATGGTTCCCAGACCTTGTGAAACTTAGGCATAGCGCTGTGCAGTTTCACCACTAGTGTTTTTATTAAGTAATGCCCAGTGCACCCCGGATTTAACCTCAGACCTGAACAGAGATTCAGAGAGCCACCATAGAAGTTGCAGAAAAAAAGGACAACAGTGGTGTAGACTAAAGCAAACCCATTTTGCATTCTATTACATAGTAACGTAGTAATGAGCTGGTAGCTAAGGACAACACCTTTTAATTATCACTTCCTCCAGTTAATAGAATTCTGTCTACTGGACAACTCATAAGTCTATAGTATACTTAAGAGTTACCATATTTTGTTGTCAATGTTTGAATAGAGGGAACTTTGTGATTACTTCCAGCAATTTTCAGTTTTATTAATGTCTGCATGATTAATATGTATTTTTAACTACATGTTATCTCTTTGTTTTCCCTAGATAAACCAGGAAGCCATTTTCCAAGTCCTCAACCTACATTACAGGATGGTGAGTAGTACATCAAATTATTAATTGTCTGCTATAATGAATGATGTAGTTGGAAGCATTTATGGGACTACTGCACAGACAGTTGTCTTGAACATTTATGAAAACTTCGATATCTAAACACATTTGTGTAAACTTTGACAACTGACCAAATTTGCTTATGCTTTTTTGCTAACATAACTTAATTCATAGGTGGGCTTCTTAAAGAGGACTCAATTTCTAAACAAATACCCCCTCTCTCTGCCCAATATTCTTCCTAAACTTTTTGCATCTTAATAAAGAAAGGGGCACTCTTTGTACCTGAAGGAATTAAAGATTAACTTCCACATTCAGAAACGGTAGATCATTGTAAGAGCTGTGAAGAAAAGAAATAACTAACACTATATATTAATGATTCAGGGAGTAGCTGAATGCCTTTGTGGATAAAGAAACATTTTTTTCTCAGTTAGAGCACATTTTATTAAGGTTCTTCTGCCTTCCTCTAATTCAGCTGCTGGTTTAGGGTTCGGAGGATGCAAGGAATTTTTATTTAATTCATAATGTTTTTGTGCTTTGATTGAACATGATAGACATGTATCTTTTTTAAGCTAACTGCAACTAAGGATACTGATTTTACCTGAGCCAAGTGCTGTTTCTCATCCACTGCCCAGATAACATACACCCCTATCAACCAAGCAAACGTCTGTGCTCTGAACAGATATCGCAAGCACCAGCTTATATCGTGCTGGTTGAAGAGTAGAGATTAGCTTTAAATAACCCACATCCTACCTTCTAAGTGACTTTTCCTATAGGCGTATGATGGACCAGGGGTGTCTCCGCTTATGAAAAATGCAGCCATAGAAATAACCGCAATCAACTGTTCTGGTAGAACTTGGGCAATGTTCATCTGATGCCTATGAAGACCTTTACTTTTAAGACTTTAGTACGTAAGGTAGAAAGTGTGTTTAATGTGAGCTACCACAGTGAAGCTACCAGATACCACAAAAGTGGATTCATGTGATACACAGCAACATAACTGTATGCATGCAATTTGCTAATTAAGTCCTACATGCTAATGTAATACCATTACAGCATTTGTGGGATGTTGCCATATGGCTGAATGATTGATAGCTGGAACGTAATTGTATTTAGGACTAAAAAGATAGATTTAGGCAATGAATTAAGTGAATTAAATTGGAAGTCTCTATTGACTTAAAGATCCGTTCTTCTTTCCACTCTTCTTTTTAAAATTAAATTAAAATCAATTATTCCCTTCAGTGATAACAGTGCTTAATAAAAGTTCCTTGAAGACAACAAAAGTTAATATCATTTAAATTCCCTTTTTCAGAAGAATGTTGCAAACCAGAACACCATTAAATTAATCTGATTCTGCACATGAAACGTGATAATTAACTTTCTTTTCTGAGGTCTTAAGAAATGACAAGATGTCTGCTCCCTGATACAACTGTAAAGGCATTTTTAAAGGCTGCCACTGTGCTTTCCTTTTATATTTCTTGTGCTACCACTAAAAAAAATAAAAAATAAAAATAGAACATGACTTGACATAATCAAATCGGTCACGTTATGAATGAAAGCAAAACATCCTGGTATTATAATTTATATTTAGTGTGGATCCCTTTGGACCCTTGGATCCAAGCTACTACAGCAACCCCTGAAATATACAGTACTTCCCATTTCAGGCATATGCCTAGATCCTCTCCTACCTCCCACAGTGCAGCTCTCCATGCTTGTTGTGGCCAATTACCAGGTCTGATCACTGCCACTGATCATATGCAAGTACTGTTTTTCCAAGAGTCAAAATATGATCTCTGGGAAGCTACTGGGGTGAGCAGGAGCACTGAAGGTAAATTTTGACACTGGAATACTTTAAGGAATTTGCCTGTCTATATCAGATTCTTTCATTTTGACTAATTGGTTTTATCTATTATTTTACTTTATGAAAAATACAGCAAGGTTGCTAAGGCTTCATGTACACATAGCCTATTATGACTGCCAGCTATGAGAAAACGCAAAACACGGCAAAACCGCCCTATGATTTTACCAGGATTTTGCCACGTTTTGCAGCCAGCGGTCAAAACGTTCCTATCCTGAATGTGATTCTTAAGTGTTCAGACAAGGGTGGTTGAGGGAGGTTGAACCTCCCCTAACTGCAGCAGCTCCTAAATGATCCCAAAAGCCTATGTGTACATTATTATTATTATTATTAACGATTTATATAGCACCAACAGTTTATGCAGCGCTTTACAATGTAGAAGGGGGGGGGGGGGGGGCAGCACACATAGGCTTTTATGAAGTTGAGTTTAGGAGCTTTGGCAAAAAAAAAAACATCAAAAGCTACAACTATAAAACTACAACTCCTAAACTCAAGTTTAGGAGTTGTAGTGTACATGAAGCCTAAATGCCCTGTACACACGACCGGTTTTACCATCGGAATAAACTCTGAAGGTTTTTCCAACGGAATTCCGCTTAAGCTGTCTTGAGCCAGAACGCGGTGACGTACAACACGTACGACGGGTCTAGAAAACGGAAGATCAATAGCCAGTAGCCAATAGCTTCCGTCTCGTACTTGCTTCAGAGCATGCGTCGTTTTTGGTGCGTTGGAACAGCATACAGACAAGCGTTTTTTCCAATAGTAATTTGTTCCGTTGGAAAAATATAGAACATGTTCTCTATCTAAGTCTGTATGAATTTTCAACGGAAAAAGTCCGATGGGGCATACACACGGTCGGAATATACAATGAAAAGCTCCCATTGGACTCTTTCTGTCGGAAATTACGCTCATGTGTATGCGGCGTAAGAGTTCCTCTGCTGCAGGATGAAAAGTGAGGCTCTGTGTTGAAATGGCAGACTCAAAAATTGTGAAAAATAGTTCTTGGGACTGGATTCATTCAAATTGTTTATGTTTCTTACGTAAATCACGTGTACTGAAAACACTCAATTTTTTGTTGAGTTCCATTTGGTGGGGGTTTGCTTAAACTTTGTTGCAATGGAATATTGGCCAGTATGTTATATATATGGAGCATACTGTATGTCCAAACATCATTCAGAGGTTTATTTATACAATTTAAGATTTCACTTTTTCAGCTTTTATTTGGCTTACTGAAGTTAAGTGATGGAACCACAATACACATTTGACACCATAGTTTTACAGAAGATCTTAAAAGGATTATTAGTAGATAATGTTAATGTCTGCACTTAAAGCTACCCATACATGTGCAGCCTGGAAAACCACAGTGGTTGCTTTTGACCATAGTAGATACAAATTTTATTGTGGATGTTTATTACTATATAAACAGCGACGAAGTTTGCTCATATTGAATCAATACGTTGATCTAAATAGTGGAAGCTAATTACATTTCCAACCCAACCCAACCTAATCTGATCACTTGTCCTGGTAACTGGATGTCTGAGTCTGTGAAATATGGTCACCACAAGCCACAAGGTAGAAACTTGCTGTTGGGATTTGATGCATGCATTCATCACACAGATTTAGTCATATATAGATAAGTTCTGAATAAAATTTTTTTATATTGTTGGGGAGGCAGTAGAGGGCTTCACAGTGGCCCTACAAGGTGGTTCCAGAAGTTTGTTAAATGATGCATGTGTTTCTACTGCAGATCACAGTATGGAGAAATCTTTGAGGACTGCATGCAATGCACATTTGCATTGTCATAACTAACTGCTTTAGGCTCCATGCACACTGGAGCTCAAAAAAGCTTTTTCTGGATGCCAGATTGCTGGCAGAAAACACTGGTTGAAAAATGCGATTTCAACAGCGTTTTGTACTAGCATTTATCAGCGTTTTTTAGCGTTAGCGTTTATGGGCGTTTTCTAAAAAAAATACACAGAGGACACTCCAAAAATCCCACAATGCATTCCCAAACTCCCACAATGCATTGAAAAAATACAACGCCGAACGCTAATTAACGCACGTTTATGCTATCAGTGTTTGGCGTTTTTTGTGGTCAGAAAAACAGGACATTGAACGCGATTTTATGGCAGCCCATAAACTCCACTGCTGATAAAAGCTAAAAAACGTCCATGTGTGCATGGACACATAGGATAACATAGAGTGGAGTTTATGGGCTGTTAAAAACCCCCCAAACTCCAAA
Organism: Lithobates clamitans; assembly: GCA_037952925.1. Classification (NCBI taxonomy): domain Eukaryota; kingdom Metazoa; phylum Chordata; class Amphibia; order Anura; family Ranidae; genus Lithobates; species Lithobates clamitans. Next base: position 7,428,069 of record JBBGZY010000053.1, on the reverse strand, counting down.
AAACGTCCATTTATGAGCTCCAGTGTGCATGGAGCCTTAGTTGTCATTTCTGCAACCCTAATCATACAGTCTAACCTTCTAACATTTCAAGAATATGTTTACCTCCGTTACTTTGCCTTGAATGACTGCAGCCCCAGAGCAATTTTTTGTTCACTACATACACTGTGCAAAATGCAGTCAGTTCATATGCTGACAAAAAGCATGATAATAGGAGAAGAGAGCAGAGTGGCAGAGAGAACGACAGGTTATCACTGTGCTGCTTCAACTTTCAGGGTAGGTCCAGGACAACCTGTAAAAAAACAACCCCTAATCCCCCAACACTAAACAACCTTTAGCCTGTCTCTTATTACTAAACACCCAACCCAAAATGTCTAGAGTACACTCTTAAATAGTAACTTCAGTTTTATTTATTTTTTTTAAGTCAGCAGCTCCAAATACAAAACCAGGTACTTACCAGTGGTTGGAGTCATCCACTGTCTTCCAGCAGATAGTTCTACTGTGGGTCCCCAGCACCGCCATCTTGGATTTGGGAGCTGTCTGAGGAACCACAGCCGGTTCCCCATGTGAGCATGCCCTCTGTGAATGGTCCAGCAGCCTCCTGGGACATGTGACATATCCCAGGAGGCTATGGGAGGGGATGGGACGGGGCAAATAGCATCATCCTCACCTTGAGGAGGAATACAGAAGTGGGAGCGGGTACTGATAAAATCAGTACTTGCTTCCCCCCTCCGAAAAAAAACAAACTCAGTTTACAAACTGGGGGAAGGGAGTGAACCAGCAGCAGTACTTTACTTTTGAACACTTCTGCTTTAACTCACCCCATACCACTGAACCATTTAGTTCTAACCTAACCTAGCTTCTAAACGTAAACTTTAAAACCAGATAAGACCTATTCTGCTGCCTACTCAACATTGTTCTTCTCTGGTAGTCTCTGTGCCAACAGCTTTAAGGTCCCTTGCCAAAGACATGCAGTGTAGAGATCTTATGCCAGGATAAACTCCTTCAGCAGTATCAGATTTTTTTTTCTTGACAGAATGAGACAAATATTACATTTTCTTACATGCATTAATTTCTTTGTGACTTTTACATTGTGAGTGAGGAGGGCTTGGTTCACCTGGGATTGATGAATTCTGCCAATTATCTTTGAGATGAACCTGTTCCAAATGATGCATCCCAGAAGACTGGAACTATATCCCCAGTAATGCTATTTTCAGAGTGATGATAGGCTCCGTACTGTGTGCAGTTTGTAGACGCTCCCTGGTGGCTGTCTCCGAATCTCTTTCACTTGTGTGCCGGGATGATCCCTAGGGAAATCTTTCGATTCAGAGGGTTTTTTTGGGTAATTTGAAGTCTGGGTTGTTATTGTTTCAGCTAGTGCTGACAAACCTCATTCAAGGTTTTAACAGGCGGAATAGAAATCTATTGTGTGGTTTATTTTCGAGTAAGATGTAATACTCCAAAATGCTAGCTTTAGCCTCATTGTGCTACCTATGAAAAATGACTATGGCTCATTGGTAGACGAGAGGCCTGCAAAATGGCTCAATTATATCAATAGGAAATGAGTGATTGCTTTGGATGCAGACGTTATAGGGGCTATTTCCCATCAGCCATACATACAAGCTTACCTTAATAGGGCAATAGTGGTAACATTTTACAATAGTGAAAATGATCTATGTATTATAGGGTTTTGTTTCGGAATAAAACTTAAAACTCCTTTTTTCAGAGTACTAAACCTTGAACCAATGCTTGAATTTTGGCATGTGTTTATGCAGTTAGCTACACCGTAAGTATTTATGGATTTCTTAAACTGTGGATTAAACAGTTTAATGTGTTTAGGTAAACTGAATTGGGCTAATTTAGTGCACACATTTAAACAGACCTGCTGACCAGCAACCTCATAATAATCAATCAGATTTCACATGTCTTCATTTCAGGACAGTCAAAACAATGAATGATGACTACTAACTGGGTGATGTCGCTCATTAGATTAGATTACCATTTACCTTGCAGTAGAGCTTTTACTTGTTTTAACCTGCCAAAATAGTTATAATTCTGTTTGGCTGCTCCTGTGATTCGCCTAAGGCCGGCCATACACGGTTCAAATTTCGTAAGAATTTTCTTTAAAAAATCGTATGAAAGAATTTTTGTATGAATTTCGCACCATTAGTGGGCTAAAACAATGGCCGATTTTCGTGCGGCAATCAAATTTTAAGAATCGGACATGTTGGAAATTTTTAGAAAAACAAACGATTTTCTAATCAATGATGGGAGAATCGTGCGAGAAATGTAATAAGAAAAGAAAATTTACAGAGAGAAAAGAAGATTCCCAGCCACGAAAATTCTTTTCTGTAGCAACATGCGGTGAAATTGAAGGCTTGGTCGGCCGAATTTCGAAAATCAATGGTGGCATCATCGGATCACAAAAAAAGAACATTCTGATTTTGAAAAGAAAATGTGTTCGAAATTCGACCATGTATGGCCTGCATTAGCCTCTGCCTCATATCGCAGCATTAATAGTGACTGCAGTGCAGTTTCCAGTGTCCCTGCTGCCTTATTATATTGATCATCCTTGTGCATTCCTTCTCCTGTAAGCTGCCTAAGTGTGACAGACCCAACTGACTATGGGCTCTGGCTTTTGAGGGGGCTCTATTCTTTGGGAGGTGGGTGCCTGGGGTACCTTTTGGAGTGGTTTTGCTTCAGATTTGGGTCCATGTCTTCCCAAAAACATACAGAACCCAGGACCTGGATACAGATTTGGGTCCTCTGTGCCCAAACAAGCAATGACTGCTTCACCCCCTTCTAGACTCAGGGACTCAGAATAGATGTTAAAATAATTAGCTCAAAACAACTTGATGCTGGGGTCTCCTGCTATCTGTTTACTAAGGTGTATTTTACTAATGGTATAATTTCCCCATTGTGTACCTCCTGGGTGTGCCTTCCCATTGTTAATTGAGTCACTTATTGTTTCTGTCTGTCTGCTAATCCTCTCGGAGATGTGACTAGCATTGTGTCCACTTTACCTTGTTCCTGAAACATTGTAGGATGTTTATGTGTTTGTTAGCTGTTCATTAGATGTACTGTTAGATATACCGAAGATATAACTGTTTACAGTTTGCATTGTTTAGGATAGAGTGGTCAAGCTTTGATCTGATTTTGTGTGGTATTTATTTTGTGTGAGTTTACGAAAAAGTCAGTTCCAGTTTGCGCATACGCTAGTGTCGTCTAGTTCTTGGGTGCAATGCTCAGCTATAATACCTGGTTACAGAGTGTAGGAAGCTGTATCTTGGTGGAAGCACCTAGGCGGGTACCAAGCGGTCCGTCATAAGAATTTCCAGCTCTCAGTGTCTGAAAACATGCTCTCTGCAGTAGAGCCTGATTCGATAACATGTAATGTTTTCTAATGAATGCATAACTGGACTAAATTTTTCTTTGCATGCCCCATGTTCAATTGCATGTCCTAAACCTATCCTCAAACCTGACCAGGTAATCTTTAAAATTCATCAATTACCCGACCAGGTAATCTTTAAAATTCATCAATTAACACCCTCAACTCAAGCGCCAGGGAGTATCTAGGCTTGTAACACACTGACCATGAAGGTTTAAAGTGCGAATGTCAAAAGTTTGTATAAAGTGAAAGGGTAGGTGTGTGAGATTATAGGATTATAGCTATAATAAGGAGGAAGCACTAGGCAGGTGTTATCTACCTTGCTGACCCAATAGTGTTACCAAACACTGCGCAGCCTATACAGAGTTTCGACAACCTCCAGCATCACTTATTCTGAAGTAGTGTCAAGCAGAAGCAGATGGGTTTGTCAGGCCAACCACTTCTTATAGAAATGTTATTTGCATAACATAAACTGTTACAGGTGCACAAGAGCTGTCTGATCATGCCATTTACAAAGATACTCTGATTTACTGTGTTTGGTGAATGGAAAAGGTCACTGTGAACAATTCTTGGCTTCCTTGTATCCTACAACACAACGTTTTCTACAAATATGTGATGACTATTTCATCTCTCCCCTTTACCATTTAAAAAATCTGTTTTAAACTCCCTATTGTTAACCCATCAATGGCTATAGCACAGGAAAAATACAAGTGTTCTAATTATATAAGAATCAATCATTTTGACGTTTAGAGAGGCAGAAGGCAGCCATGGTTGCATTATTTTTAGTACGCTCTCTTTCCAGTTTTCAAAGTAGTCCTCGTTCTTGTCTTGAAATTACCCCCAGCCCTGGTGAGAGACTGTTATGTTGAGACAACCTCAAGCTCAGGGAATTTTAAGAATTCCCAGGTATGATTATCACTTGCTGGTGAATGTTATACTGTGGCTCAACCATTATATATTTTAGTTCTCAATGGGAGCATCAATCACGCAGTCTAAACTTTATTTCAGCAAGTACTGTAAACAGCAGTGAGGTGATTCCTCAGTTATTTGCAAGAGGGGCTGTGGAAGATCAGGAATTCTCTGTGTAGTTCGAGGTAGGCAGGAATTTGTTCAACCAAGTAATCCCTTGTGAGCCTTAAAACCCAAGTTATCCATAACTGTTCTTTTTTAGCATTCAGTAAATTGTGGAAAGGATAGAGCCTTGGTCAGCTATTTTTTTTCTTCTTTTGTTTGTGTAATTTTAAGACTTCTAGGTACAAATACAGAAAAGTAAGTTTGGGTATTAAACAATAGACAAGTAATACACATAATATGTATGTATAAAAAAAATACGCAATAACAAAGATGAACACAAAAGGGGGGGAGGTTAAAATCATTACTTGAGAGTTTCGTTTTTCCATACATTTTTTGGCACCATTCTTTAGTGGTGAGTTGAGAAGGCCTTTTCCAGTGTCTGAAAATCATACATTTTTCAGCAATGAGAAGAAATAGTTTTAGTGACTTTATTGTAAATCCTGTGCAGTTACTGCATCTCCTGGAAATGGCATTTTAAAGAATTCATTGGGATCTCTATTTTACTAATATATTTGAGGTTTAAAACCAAAGGGAAGCAAAGAACTAGACCAGTAAAACACTTTATTAATAGAGATGGGAAATCTGTGCAGCTGCTGACCGGGAAATGTCTCACTGCTTGTGATTAGCGGCGTGCAGTGTCAGTTTACTGGCGGGATCGGGCAGGTGGGTTGGGACTAGGAACCCGAACACGCCCAAGCCCATTCCGATTTATTAAACTGAAGAGATAAATCAAATGCACTCACATTAACCAGATCCGGTAAACGTCTTTAAACATCCTACATAGATTACAGAAGGATCCTGACCAGGGATAAAATGTTTTTCATAACAGCCTCTCTCTCCTTGCAGGCTGTACAGACAGACAGGAGAAAGGATCACATGCACTTCTGGCTAAGGTCTGCTCCGCAGCAGAGCACCATCAGCATGTGTAGAATTGCTGGCTACTCCCTGATCAAGCTTCCAGGGTTAGATCAACTAATGTGGGGGGAGGACATATTATACGGCAGTGTTCTGTCAAGCTGATTATAGGGATACTTTAGCGTGACAAGTGAAAAAACAACCTTTTTTCTATGTGATATTTGAGGTTTAAAATTTCTATCCAGAAGGATCTCATAATTGGACATTACCACCAGATGTGAGCAAAGTAGGTGGCGGAGTCACTTAGAGCATATTCTCCAAGATAAGGGATGTAATGCTTTAGGCTTCGGGGGAACATTTTACCACCGTGCTGTGTGTGGTAACTGTAATGCCCTGTACACACGATAGGATTTTCCGACAACAAATGTTGGATGTGAGCTTGTTGTCGGAAAGTCCGACCGTGTGTATGCTCCATAGGACATTTGTTGTCGGAATTTCCGCCAACAAATGTTTGAGAGTAGGTTCTCCAATTTTCCGACAACAAAACTTGTCGGAAATTCCGAGCGTGTGTACACAATTCCGACGCACAAAAGTCCATGCATGTTCGGAATCAAGCAGAAGAGCCACACTGGCCATTGAACTTCATTTTTCACGACTTATCGTACTTGTATGTCACCGCGTTCTTGACGTTCGGAATTTCCGACAACATTTGTGTGACCGTGTGTATGCAAGACAAGTTCGAGCCAACATCCGTCGGAAAAAAATCCACGGTTTTGTTGCCAGAAAATCGAATCGTGTGTACATGGCATAAGATTGTTCATCTCAATGAATCAGAAAGTTTGCTCTGGAAGTCGTGTTCTTGTTTTTTGGGTTTGGAGAGTACTCCAGTCGACCCAATTAGAGTATCAGTTTGTAGAGAAAGGAAACAAAATGGGTAGGAGGGCCTTTTGAATCTAAGAGTTTTTCAATATCATTAAGATTCAAGAGAGACAAAGTGGCTTGGGTAAATTTGTAATTTGTAATATGGTTTAATTGTCTATATCTCCAAAAGTCCTTGGGGAATGTGACCTATTAAGATCTAAGACATTGTAAGGGTTGTAGCCCAAGTCCAATTTGTACATCTAGGAGGCAGATGCTGCGTACACACGTCCGGTTTTGCCATTGGAATAAACTCCGAAGGTTTCTCTGACGGAACTCTGACAGAATTCCATTCAAGCGGTCTTGCCTGCAAACGGTCAAACCAAAGTCCGACCGTCAAGAACGCGGTGATGTACAACACTTACGACGGGACTAGAAAAAGGAAGTTCAATAGCCAGTAGCCAATAGCTTCCGTCTCGTACTTGCTTCGTTTTTGGTCCGTCGGAACAGCATACAAACGAGCGGTTTTCCCAATAGGAATCGGTTCCATTGGAAATATTTGGAACATGTTCCATTTCTAGGTCTGTCAGAATTTTTTTTTTCTTTTTTTAAATAAGTCCGATGAGGCATACACACGATCAGAATAGACGATGAAAAGCTCCCACTAAAGTTTCTGTCTCTGTGCTACTCTGTAAGTGGGATACATAGTTGTGGGAATTCTCCATAGATGACAAAAAAAACCTGGATATTCTAACCTTTGTCAACTGTGTCCGTAACTGCAAAAAAAATGTTTAGGCTGGAGTGGGCTTTAAAAGAATACTTTGTAATGGTATATGTACCTGGTTTCGGCCATATTTGCTTATTACATACACAGGCTTTGCTTCCAGCTTAGCAGTAGAACGCAATGGCTGTGCCTTACAGCTCCTTCTCAGACCTACGCTGCTCATACATGCCTCAAATTCCTGCTAAATCATCTATAAGACGATCTGAAAATTGACTGGGCCGGGCAGACAATTGTCACCTGATAATTGACTGCATTATATCAGATGCAGTCACTGTTCGGGTATCCATTCTGCCTGAATAGAATAGCCGACAGTGGAGATTTCTCCATCCTCACTGTTGAACATGGATGGGGGAATCAGCTGTTTTTTTTCCCCATCTTCAGCTTGCAGGCTGAGAGAGAAAACTAAATGTGTATTGCTAGTCTATAAATCAAAAGACTCATTGAAAACAAATGCATTCCGTGTGTGACTATCTCATATCAATAGTTGTGAAACGGGGAGGATAAATGGTTTCAGTGACTAATCTACTCTGCCTCTAGTGGCTAAACTACAAATCTTTACATATAATACTTTATCAAAAATATATAATGGCTATCATTCTAATATGTGAAAGTTATATAAAAATGACTTTAAAGGCTGCAGCAATAAGTGAAAAATGTGCTAACAGAAATGTATTTTCCCTTTAATGCCATACCACACAAACAGGAGCAATTGTTAAAAACCTATTCACCTGATCACACAAGGGGCATTTGCTAGGCTGGTCTTTATTTTTCTGTAGCTTTTTAAATGACCCTCAATATCTTTCCATAAGCTGGTTACTGCGGGAAATGGAAAAGTCGTCTGAGCTGCAGACATTGCTGTGTCTGGAATAATTAGAAAATTTCATCGTTTAGTGCTAGCTTCTCTCAGCTGCTAAATGAGTTTGAAAATTCACTGCAATCTTCATTATTAGTGTCGCTGGTAGACTGTCATTTCCAATTCGATTGTGATTATGGTGTGTTTTGGGTTCGTGCTGAAAGGGGCATTATTATCTCTGCATTGTTTTGCTGACTTTGCCAACATCTTTGTACCAAATAAGTTTACAAGCTCCCCCTTACATTTTGAATTATGCCTTTCAAGTTGGAAGTTGATGGTCTTTGAGATTCAGCTTTTTCTAGAACTGCCCCTTGAATAGTACCTGACCCATAGCTGTACATAAATTGGGGGTAATCTTTTCCAAGGCCACTGGTCTTGTTTGGTCTCCTGTTAAGAAGTATCATCACAAAAAATCCTTGTTTGCTGTCCCAGGAAACCAAGTGCATGTGGGATTTGATCCTATTTTGCTCCATGCCCCAGTTGTGCATTAAAGCGTTTGTTACCCCAACACATCATATTCCTGATTTGTGCCTGCTGTACCATGTACTTGTATGGGAAAGTATCCCTGTTCTCTTTGTATTGCTTCCTTTATGTGACATCCTTGGTGTTCTTGCCAGTTCTCTGCTTTCCTAATAAAAACTGACCACAATAAGCAGGAGAGCACAGCGTGGTCGGTTCTCTAGCTATGCTGGAAACTATGTGTGCTCTTCTCCAGTGATCAGACTTGTCCTGCCCCCACTGCACAACCATTCACTGGAAAGTTCAGTGTGCTGTTGCTTCTTCTCCTCCCAACTTATACATCTGTGATCACTTATAAAAAGGGAAAAGGTATTTATAATGAATTTTTATATATATACAAAATGTTTTACCTTTCATTTCTATTTTAAACTGAATGGGTTGTTTTACAAGGTGATCGTTTACAATCACTTTAAGAACCCATTTTTATTCCCAGTTGTGCTGGCTGTAGCTCCACCCCAGGCTGATGCCCAGTGTATGGGTGTTCCTATGGTGAATCTACAGCACCCTCACTTTCAGATTCTCAGTATAAAGGATTGTGCAAAGTGTTCCAGCTTGCCCTGCCAGTATAAGTGCCTGGATTCGCCTTGGGGTTATAGGAACTATTCTGTCACAGTCAGCCCAGCCAAGGGTTCACTGATAACCTTTTGCTTGTGTGTGATTCAATCTAAACCCCTTTTGTGGGTAATGATGGTACTTGTTTCCAGTTTGTGCCTGCTGCCAGACAACTGCTGTCAATCAGATCTTATAAAATATTTGTCTCCCTGTGAACAGCGTGGTCGGACAGTGGTGGGGGGAGAGGGTGTACTATCAAACATGATAGCTCAGCAACTACATAGGCTTGGTCCCTTGGGGAATTCAGTTCGATTTTTTAATTGTGGTGAAACTTGCTGGTTACATACTTATGCCAAGCATACATGGGTGGAATTCCAAACAGATTTTCTTTTGAAAATCAGAAATTTTGTGCGTTTTGTGTCAATGGTGCCACCATTGATTTCGAAATTCGACCAACCAAGCCTTAAATCTCACCTCATGTTGCTACAAAATTTTCTTTTCTTTTCCGGAATTTTCTTTTCTTGTGCTCATACGCATTTCTTTTGTGATTTTATTTCTCACACGATTCTCTCATCTAGGGCTGAAACAACTTATCGATAAAATCGATAATTAAATTAGTTGTCAACAATTTTCATTATCAGTTAGTTACTCCGATTAGTTGGTCAGAGCGCGCACCTTCCTCCCTGCCTGTTGGCTCCGCCTCAGTCTGAGTGTTCTTTCTATAATCCCCCCGGCTCGGTACAAGCCGAAGGCGCCGCTGTATACCTTTCGCATAACAGCGATCATGTGACCGGACACGGCCGCCTCTCTCCTCCTCATTGCTGACGTCAGCAGGGGGATTCTCAGCACCACCCGCTTTGCTGCCACGTGAGAGGAGAGAGAAAGAAGAGAGAAGCAGCTGGTCACATGGGCGCCAAGCTGCGATATCAATAAGGTATATATACAGTGGCTTACTTTTCAAAGTAAAACCGTGACATGAATGATATTTCTGGGAGGACAAGTGCCCCACCATTGGTGTTGCTGAGGGGGGATGTGCACATCATTGGTATTTCTGGGAGGACAAGTGCCCCATCATTGGTGGACTTGGGGTGGGGGGTGGTTTGTGCACATCATTGGTATTTCTGGGAGGACAAGTGCCCAATCATTGGAGTTCCTGGGGGGGATATTTCCAATCATTGGTGTTCCTGGGGGGGGGATAGTGCCCCATCATTGGTGTTCTGGGGGGAATTGTGCCCCATCATTGATGTTCCTGGGGGGGGGGGGGAATAGTGGTCCTGGGGGGGTTAGTGCCTCATCATTGGTGTCAGTTTGAGAAATACACAGACCTCTTCCTCCCACACTCTGGTCTGGAGCCGCCAACTCTCCTTCCCTTTCTATCGCAACCCCCTCTGGTCCAGTTCCTGTCCTACATGCCCCTCTTTCAAACTCCCTCCCTCTAACGCCTGGTCTCCAAACTAGCTAACTTCCTCCCACCCTCCAGTACGGTCCCTTCTCCCATTCAGGGCCAGCCCCCTCCCTGCATTATCAGTAATGAAGGAGGAATTTACTTTAGTAGTTATGTTGTGATGCAGTTTGTGTGTAACACTCGGTTTTTTTTTTCCACTATTATTTGAAATAAACGAAAAAATGGCATATCAATTTTTTTTTAATGATTTTATCTGATTAATCGATTCATTAAAACAATAATCGGCCAACTAATCGAAGATTTCCAACATGCCGGATCACTCAAATTCAATGGGCGCACAAAAATCGTCCCTTGCTGCGGCCCACTAATGGTGTAAAACAAAAATTCTTGGATAAGATTGTCGAAAGAAAATTATTTTTCTAAATTCGCTCCATGTATGGCCGGCCTTAGCCATATTTTACGTTTTACAAAGCAGTAGATCTGAGCTCCATTGAAACAAACTCTACCCAGATCTGTCAAACCAAACCGGTATTTATTTAAAACGATGCCACTTTTACTAAACCGCTTCCCACAACGTTTTTTTCTTATATAATTGATTCTCCAAAACCGGGACCGGAGCTAGTGAAATTGTTATTTATTTGCGGCACCTTCTTGCTACAGCTGATACTTTACTAATATGACGTTACTGAGATGTTAAATCAAGGCATTTCTTTGTAACATAATTTATGGAAGAATTAATAGGTGATTTATGTAAAATGGTTTACATCCTGCATGTGCATTAAAACACCTGTTTCAAATTAGATCTCAATTTTCAGCCATTTGTCGTTAATTCAAAAAAGCTGCTTGAAATGTGTTCTACCCAGACCAGGTGCAAAGAAAACGGTGCGTTAAAAGCACAATGAATTTCATCATGGAGGTCAAAGAGGCCCTGGCTTAGCCACACCTGCTCGTCACACTTTATTCAAGGGACGCAAGGATGGCTTACGTCAGTCTATATCTTATACTGCATATAAATCAAAGGGAACCGAGACATAAATTCAACATTTACTTTGATGATTGAGAAAATTGTTGTATGAGGACTTGCATGTAAGATGCATTAGCTGCTTACAATGCTTGCCTGAGTTTTAGTTACTTCTGCATGAGAAATGACTTGCCACCCTTCCCTTGTAAAAAATCTTATACCCCTAAAGTGGAATTCCAAGATCTTCATTGCATCTGATCACCACAAACTGAAAACGCTATTTAATTTATTTTTAATTTTCAGAGCAAACTCTCCCTTCTATCCGTGTCTCCTCTGCATGCTTTATTTTGTTAAGAAATCACTGTGAAAAATACCCCCCTAGCATTTCTGGCCTTGGCCATCTTGAGTAAGGGCAAATCATTCAGGTTGCATTTACATCCTGGAATCCATCTGCCCTTAGCTCAAGCATGCATGCATGATGGTGTGCTTAGCCGAGAAGAGCCCTCCTCCTCCTCCTCCCCTCCTGAAGACTCCTGGAATGTATGACTTCTTTTGCCAAGGCAAAAAAACAGGAAGTAACTGAAAAAATGTAAGAAAAAAACAAAAAACAAACAGTTTAAAAGAAGTAAATATTGTCTTAACCCCCACTTATTTAAACCACAACAAAACCTTGCCCCCCAAAAAGACACATAGACCACTTTAAGTTGGAAGTAGGACAAGGCCACATCTTTATTGAACATCTAATGCCCTGTACACACGACCGGTTTTGCCGTTTTAATAAACTCTGAAGGTTTCTCCGACGGAATTCCATTCAAGCGGTCTTGCCTACACACGATAACACCAAAGTCCGACCGTCCAGAACGCGGTGATGTACAACACGTACGATGGGACTAGAAAAAGGAAGTTCAATAGCCAGTAGCCAACAGCTTCCGTCTCGTACTTGCTTCAGAGCATGCGTCGATTTTGGTCCGTCGGAACAGCATACAGACGATCGGTTTTCCTGATAGGAATTGGTTCCGTCGGAAATATTTAGAACATGTTCCATTTCAAGGTCCGTCAGAATTTAAAAAAAAAAAAGTCCGATGGGGCATACACACGATCGGAATAGACGATGAAAAGCTTCCGTCTGACTTTTTCTGTCGGACATTCCGCTCGTATGTACGGGGCATTAGTATAACAACCTTCAAAATACAAATACCATGCCGGTCACGCATACACCGTAAGCATCTATACCAAACCGTATAGTCTAAGAGGCCTGTCTCCACCATCAGTGCGAGACGGGCATTAAACTGACCCCGTAATTAACTTGCGGGCATAGCCCATAAAGTAATACCAATTGCTGGCAAGGTAAAACCGCCAAGGAAGCTGTGATGAACACACAACAGGTTCTGAAGCTAATTCAATGAAGATAAGGCACTAAATGAGTTTAATTACCACCTTAATCAGCCACAGAACCTGTGTAATTAATATGTGTTCAGGTTTAAAGGGATGAGGTGGCAACCCTAAGCCCAGCCCGTCTGCCACCAACAACCATGCCACATTCAAAGTCACTTAAATCCCATTTCTTCCCCATTCTAATGCTCGGTTTAACCACTTGCTGCCCGCCATATAGCAGAATGACGGTGGCAAAGTGGTTTCAATACCCTGACTGGGCGTCATATGACATCCTCAGGATATTGAGCCACTGCGCGCCCCCGGGGGCGCGCATCGCAGCGATCGTTGTTGCGGGTGTCAGTCTGACACCCCGCAACACCGATCTAGGTAAAAAGTCTCTGACGTAGACTCTTTACCACATGATCAGCCGTGTCCAATCACAGCTGATCACAATGTAAATAGGAAGAGTCGGTGATTGGCTTTTCCTCACTTGCGTCTGACAGACGCGAGTAGAGGAGAGCCGATTGACTGCTCTCCTGTCAAGCCGCCCAGGACCACCAGGGAAGCCATCCACACTGGACCACCAGGTATGCCCCCCCTAGACCCCCAGGGAAATACTAATCTGTGCCCAGGCAGCTGCCAATCGGTGCCCACTCACAATGCCTACCACTGCCAGTGCCACCAGGGATGCCTATCAGTGCCTCATATCAGTGCCATGTATCAGTGCCCAGCAGTGCTGCCTATTAGTGCCCATCAGCGCCACCCATAAGAACCCGTCTTTGCAGCCTTTCAGTGGCCATCAGTATCGCCTGTCAGTGCCCACCAGTGCCACCCAGTGCCACCCATGAGTGCCCATCAGTGCCGCCTATCAATCCCCATCAGTTCTGCATATCGGTGCCGCCTACCAGTGCCCTCATCGGTGCCACCTTATCAGTGCCTGACAGTGCGGCCTTATCAGTGCCCATCAGTGAAAGAGAAAAGTTACTTATTTACAAAAATTTTTAACAGAAACAAAAGCAAAACTTTTATTTTTTTTCCAAATTTTCGGTCTTTTTTTATTTGTTTCGCAAAGAATAAAAACCGCAGAGGTGATCAAATACCACCAAAAGAAAGCTCTATTTGTGGAACAAAATGATAAAAATTTAGTTTGGGTACAGTGATGTATGACCGCGCAATTGTCATTCAAACTGCGACAGCAGTAAATAAGCTTTTCTAGCTCACGGCAAAGTAACTGGTTCTCTTATTTATGCCCACAGAGGCCCCGGACCCCACCAGTGCAATCACTGCTCTATTCATCAGTTGGAGGTCTCGGACATGCCTGGTTTATTGGGTTCTCCTTTTCCCAGAATGCTGAGGTGTAAGCGGCTAGGGTGATCATAGTAAAAAACATATGGTTGGTGGTAGTCATACTTTAAGACTCCTTTCACACTGAGGTGCTTTACAGGCACTACAGCGCTAAAAATAGCGCCTGTAAAGAGCCTCTCCTGTCTCTCCAGTGTGAAATCCCGAGGGCTTTCACACCGGAGCGGTGCGCTGGCAGGATGGTAAAAAAAAGTCCTGCAAGCCGCATCCTTGCAGCACTGTAGGAGCGTTGTATACACTGCTCCTAAAGCACCCCTGCCCACTGAAAACAATGGGGCAGCGCCTCCAAACCGCCGCTGCAGCAGCGCTTTGCGGACGGTTTTAGCCGACGGTAAACCGGCGCTAAAAATAGCACCGCTTTACCGCCGAAGCCCGCCCGCCCCAGTGTGCAAGGGCTCTTTATAGTTCTAATTTTTAAACTGTGGCATCATAAGGACTCTCTAGTAATGGCAGCACTATGAGGAAGACACAGGGAAAATTCCAGCCATTCTCTGTCAGCCATGAAGCCAGAAACAGAAGGCTTGACAATCCGGCATGACGGCCTCATTAATTAGGAATAATGCCGCGTTTGTAAACAAACAAGGTGGATGCCTAGAAAACTTCTCTCTTCTTCGGCAAAACATTGATTTATGAAATGGCAGCTTGTGGGCCCCTCCCAGCCTGGGCACAGCATTAATAGTGCTTGTCATCACACCACTGGCCCAGTAATTAATCCCTCCTGAAGTACTGCTGAGAAATGTCAGAACAGCCAGACGGAATTTAATTATCTTAATATACCACTTATTTAGATTTTTTTGTGTGGCCTGGCATTGCTTTGACTTACACTTTGTTATTACGTTTCCTCCTCCATAAAAGATCGCTAAAAGCAAAACTATAAGCAAGCAGCTAAATGGGTAATTAAATTACAAATATACTGTATGAACCGTTTTATCTGCAAAAGATTCAGTTGTTTTTAAACTTCACTCATCTCTTGCAGATAGCATAGCCAGGTCCCTGGCCTTACTTTTCTTCACTTCAATTACCAGGTTGTTCATGGACATGATCAGGCCTGTGATTGGATAGTGAAGGAGCAGCAGCTCACTGATGAAATCATCCCTGTGTTATCTCCTCCTATTCGAAAACTCTCTGTGTTAGATTAATGGTACTGGGCAAGCCAGCGTTGAGCTTGGGTTCTGCTACACAGGGAATTACAGAACACTAATGTAAAGACAGATTGAGGGATTATTTGAAATACATTTTAGGCCTCATACACACGATCGGATTTTCCGAGGGGAAATGAGTGATGACAGGCTGTTGGCGGAAAATCCGACTGTTTGTACGCTCCATCGGACAATTGTCAGATTTTCCGTGGACAAATGTTGGATAGCAGGTTTTCAAATTTTCCACGGACAAATGTCTGTTGTAGGATTTTCCGAGCGTGTGTACACAAGTCCGTCGGACAAAAGTCCAAAGTACAAACACACATGCTCGGAAGCAAGGATGAGCCAGAAGCGGTCGGTCTTGTAAACTAGCGTTCGTAATGGAGAATTAACATTCGTGATGAAATCTCAAAATGCAGCGCACATTTCTCTTCTTCTTTAATGGGATAATAATGAAGCTGCTTTGCTGGTGATACTGATGGAGTTATTGCAAACAAATTTTCAAAGGCTTTTTTTTTTCTTGTGATATCAAGAATAATATTATTATGCTTTTTTTTTTTTTTTTTTTTTGGCAAGTTACCACAGCACCATTATCCTGTAGTTTTTAAGATTAAAGATACAACTATGTTGGCGTCCTTTGGTAATTTTACATTGTGTTTTTTTAAAAGTAACTGCCTACACCCAAACTGTCATTTGAAGTAAAACACATGGCCAAGTATTATTCTACACAATTTTTTTTTATTGTGCATTAAAAAAAGAAAACAAATACAATTAGACATGCTATCTGCCAAAAGAACTTAACCAAAAAGTGCATTCTATGCTTCCAAAAATATAGAAAATATACCAAATCAAATCATTATTCAATCAAAAAATAATGTCAAAGCAATAACTCCAAGGCCAATAATAAATAACACGTCATCTCCTCCGATTCCACAACATGTCTGGTTGACGAACGGCCGTTCAGAAACGAACTGAAAAGTGCGAAATGAAAAGTGCGAATCAGCACTCACCAAACTTCTACTAACACAAAATTAGCAGAAGGAGCCCAAAGGGTGGCGCTAAAGAGCTGAAAAACAATGTAGTACGTCACTATATTCGTAATTGTTGGCCAACAAATGTGTGGCCGTGTGTATGCAAGACAAGTTTGGACCAACGCCCTTTGGACAAAATTCCACTGTTTTGTTGGCCAACAATCAGATCGTGTGTATGAATGAGGCCTAAGACCCCTTTCACCGGGGTGGTACAATGGGGTCTGCCTGTCAGTTTTTCAGGTGGACCTCATCAGAAGCCCTATGTTGGGCAGCGGAATGTAAACAATATCAGTTTACATTTGATTGCCTCTGAGTCTGTCTAGTTCTTAGTTCTTCAGTTTTTCCAGACCTAAATGTGGTAGATTTGATGTAAACGCCCGTTTTCAGATCAAACATGCATCTGGAAATCTCTGGTTTGTAAATGCCCAAAAAAACCTGAACTGGCACAGCTGTTCACCCAGTGATGCTTGGCACGGTGGTATGGACTTTTCAGAATTAAAACAGGTGGTCAGTAGGCAACATATCACTTCCCAGCTGCCTGTCCACCATCCTCTAAAAAGCCATCCTCCCTGGATCAATTTTCAGAGGGGTGACAAAGGCTGTCACTAGTGTAAACGAGCCCTAAGTCATAAACTCAAAAAGCTTCAGGAAGAAGTCCAACCTGCTTCCTAAAACAGTGACTGCTTGTTAGTAGATTTTATTGCCCTTTCTAGACATAAGATTCAGCTTCATGATCGACATACTCAGTTCTGCTATTTATTTCTATTACCATCTTCTCAGCAAAATCAGCACAGTAATGAAGACATGCGGGGCTGTGAGCGAGAAACAACTGCATATGCCGAGATGCCAGCTGTTCCGGATTTGTCAGGACAGTCCCACATCTCTGTGCTGATAACGCTGTGTCCTGGACTGACTATGTGCAGTATCTAAAACCAGGGTATTGACTAAGGGGATGCATGGGCACAAGTGAGAGGGATTAATGGTGGGACCATCCAGAAAGTGAGCATCATCTAGATGGGACCAAACAGAAAATAAGCGTGGTCTAGGTAGGACCTCTTAGAAGGTGGGATCATTAAGTGCGGGTGGTGGACAGTGTCCTGGGGACTGGGGTGAATATGTTGGCTTGTATGTATAAGCATATCGCAGGCTATGTATTTCAGACACCATCTAACAAACAGAACATTGGGTACAAACCTCCTCTAAATTGTTTAACCCAATATTTGGTCAAATTAACACTTTACTGCTCAAGGTTCAGACTAAAACTGGCCATATATGGCTTCAGGCTGCTGGAAAAAAAAAAAAAATAACCCGATTCCCACATTCAAGGTGGAGGGGGAAAGCCTTCCTACTGTGTCATTAAAATCTGACAGAGGGACTCCCCAGCCGTGAGAATACACTGAGCAGCGCTACGGCCCATTGGCTGCATGCACTGATTGGACTGGTTTTCCAGGAGACAAAACCTGATCTAACGACAGGCTTCTGTTGAACTGAGAGGGCTATGAATGGATCGAAATTCGTCTGGTTCCCGCTGAACTGGCCAAATGTTGATCCATGTATGGCCGGATTATGATAGGGAGAATTAGGAGGAAGCTGGGTAACTGGTTTTGGTTAGGACTTTATTGGCAGTTGAATGTCTTTGCTACTGAGACATTTTACTATTCATTGGCAGTCATGCGCTGCACACTTAAATCATATGATTCTAATGAGATAACTGACAACACGCAGTTAAATCTTCCAGTAACAGAGAGATTTATTTGCCAGTGTAGCCCTAGCCTTAGTCAGATAAGGCATCAAAATATTAAAATAGGTTATGGAAATGAGTTGACCTGCTAGTGTGATTAGATTGGCAACAGTGTATCTAGAGCTGCACAGATATGCAAAGAAATCTCACTAAGCCCGAGATATGGGGCTGTAGTTGAGTCAAGCTGAATTTTGCAATGTTCTTTGTCTTCTTTCCATATCATAGAAAACATTAAATTGATAGAAATAAGTATGAGTTCCTGCTATATTCGCCATACTTCAGAATATGTTAATCTGTCTTTTGATTACTACATCAAGAAACAAAAAGCATAAAGTGGTACAATGGATTTCCACCTTAAATTTTGATTGGAGTTTTTCTTTGGGCCTCATGCACATGGCCGGTTTGTTCTATCGGCATCAAATCCCAGCATTTTTCAGTACCTGGGAGGCACAGGTGTAGCCGCCAGCAACCTGCAGAAAACAATGGAAATTGACTAAGTTGCCAAATCGCCTGTGTGCATTTAGCCTTAAAGTGACACTAAAAAATCTTTTCAGGTATATATTCTTAAAGGAGAATTATGGACAAAGCTCTTCTGGCCATACTTCTCCTGTGGGCCACAGGAATGCACTTAGGTGTTGTGACCCAGGCTAAAGTCCGCTGTAGGTTGATGTCACGGATCTCATCCAGGCTCTGCAGGGAGTCTGACAATAATGTTAGGATCGACCCAGATTTTCGACCAGCAGCTGGCTTAACCTCTCCATGCGACCTCTCCACAGTCCGACACTCCAGGGAGTACTGGTGAGGCAAAGCACAGAGCAGTGACTGACATAACTGAGCAATCAGCGGTCTTTGTTTGCCAAGTTCTCAGTGTAGGGTCGACAGGGGACAGCAGCAGCTTGGATCAATGCTGCAGCCTTCTAGGTAAATCCTGTAGGTTTATTTTTTTTTTATAATCCCGCACTTCTCTTTTAAAGTGTTAGTAAACCCGCAACAGTAAAATCAGTCTGTATATGCAGTAAAGAATGCGTGTTATACTCACTGTGGAACCGAAGGGGTTAATCCTCTGCATTGTGTATAAAGGCCTTTTGATCCTGTCTTCTCTGTTCCTCCCCTTCTTCCACTGTCCCCAATTCATCTCCTGTTGGAACAGAGGCTAGGGCACAGGCTGCACATGCTCAATTTGGTGTGTATTGCTAGAGAGGTTTTTTTTTTCTTGGGAGTGTGCATGCGATCAGCACAGGGCCAATCAGCACTGTCCAGACAGAGGGTCAGGGGTCCTGCAGCCTTATAGGACAGTCAGAGGAGAATGAAAACTTTTCCTACAAGCTTTAACCAAACACTGATAGAAGTCGCAAGACTGATCTAACTGCTGATGAGAAAAGGTTTAGAAATGTAGCATATTTACTAAAACTATTGCATTTGCATGTTCTGTGTACTGTGGGAGACCAGATATTGTGAATGCAGGCTCCTGGGTTTAGTAACACTATAAGTCCAAAACGCCCATTCTATTGATGTCAGCCTCCTCCAAATCACTGATTTTTTTTTTTTTTTTTTCTGTTGTGATCCGACTTCCTGTTAGAGGGTGGCTATGTTAGTTCTCTCTGGTCCCATTGTATGTAGGAACATAGCCATCCTCTCTGGCTCGCTCCTGAGATGGACTAGGTACTATGGGATTTGTAGAGCGTGCATAGGGCAGAGCACATGACTGCAACTGTTGTGCACTTCTCCAAACAAACACCACCATTCCAAACAACCAGAAGCGAGAGGGAAAAAGAGAGGTTTACTAATATAGAGGACATTAAAAGGAGGCCAAAAAAACGCAGTAAGAAACATTTTCATGAAAAATAGATTGCAGGGCCATCAAATAGTGGCTGTATATGGATTATATTTGGAGAATAAGGATATTGTTTACTGTCAAGGAGAATATACAAGCTAAATCTTTTGGTTCCGATGCCACATGTGCCATTCAGGTGCCACCTTTTATCTACTATCTGGCGGCTCTCAGGAGGAGGTCTATAGCCGAAATCTTGTGCAATCACCTTTTAATTTCCAGCTTCCGCAGAATTTCAGCAGACAGCATCTTTTCTCAGTCTTTTGACTTGCTGACATCTGTACTTCAACAGCAGTCACATGTTTGTTGCCCCTGATCCGCGTTCTCTAGAAGCAGAAAATATGACACTTTTGCTTGAGGGAATTGTGCGAATCGGGCTTCTGATTCTGTAGAGGTCTCACTTTTAAGAACTTTTGCCACGGAAACTTTGTTCTGTGTTGTCAGACTTCTGTTCTTCCCCCACCAGCTCCTTTCAATCATAAAACATTGTGTCTGAGCCTTAGCTGGAAACTGACACAGAAAAATCTCTACCAATTACACGGCCTTGATACCGCCCGATGAAGCACCCGCTGCAGAAATAAAGTAACAAAAAAAGAACAGGGGGAAAAAAAAATCTATTATTTTATAAATTCTTTGTAGTGCCGAGCTCTGAAAGCCTTATTAGTCCTGGGGAACACTGTTCTTTTACGGGTGGTGATACCTTTCATGGGAACAGCATGAAAGTTTTGCCATACATGCTATAATACGTAGTCTTTCTATGCCTCAAAAGCTTCAGGCTTTGAAGGCGATGATTTGAATCCTTCAGTAGCTTTCTTATCTCTCTGCTGCCCTTGCAAAATGAAAGCATTGAATGTCTTCTCTTTCTGCTGGCTTCTAGATTACTGGCAGGGAATTCACATTTTTTATATCACTATTCCCCTAAATAGACACATGTTAAAATAGAGCATTCGTTCTACAGATAAATGTTAATGGATGCCACCTCCTTCATGTAGGCAGATAGATGATTTTTAATTTGTAGATAGTCACATGGTCCATTTATTGCACGTTGTTATTCATATTCAGCAGGCTATTTATAGTGAAATATCAAAGGAAAATTGTAGCCTGTTGGTTAGGTAGGCTGAATTAAAGGAAAATTCCTCAAAGCTTCAAGTGGTGATGCACTGATTATTCACTGCATATTCGTACCAGGTTGCTGCTGTGGTAAGGTCAGTCGTATCGAGAAAGCAAATTTTGCAAGTCAAATTCCTAATTATTTTAAATATTTTGCAACTTCTGGATTTTTCCACCCTGTGACAATTTCAATATTTAGAACAGGAAACTGGTAAAGAAATCCAATGTATCCCCTCTGCTCTGAACAGCTAAACTTGAGCATAGCCCAATACAGGATTAAAACAAATGTTCCTTAGATCCCTAAGAGGGGATCCTACCGCTCTCTTGACAGCAGCCCAAGAAGTATTTGATGGTCTAAGATGCATAAAAAGAGAACGCAAGATCGTTATGCTCTCTTTATGCTTTTATCTATATTTATAACAAGCCTAGTATTACATTTGAGGGCGAATTCTGCACCTCCATTGATTGTACAAATGAATCCCTAGGAAGACCACCACACCCAGTCTTCATTTTCATGCTCCCCCATTCACCCTTTTCAGACTCTCCCAGTTGCAGATCTTAAAAGGACACTAAAGGTTCACGTTTTGTTTTGTTTTTTAAATAACAAACATATCATACTTCCCTCCACTGTGCAGCTCGTTTTGCACAGAGTGGCCCCGAACCTGGGGTCCCTCGGCGGCTCTCTTGGCTCCTCTATGCATCAGATAACCCCCTGAGAGAAGCGCTCTCCTGGGGGGTTACCTTGCAGGTGTGCTCCCGAGTCCAGCATTCCGCGTCCATAGACAGCGAATGCAGGACTTGGCCCCGCCCCCCTCCGCGACCGCGTCATTGGATTTGATTGACAGCAGCGGGAGCCAATGGCTGCGCTGCTATCAATCTATCCAATCCATAGCCGAGAACCCCATGCAGAGAGAGAGAGCGCGTCCCTGTGGGACAAGTTCGAGGGTTCAGGTATGTAAAAGGGGGGGGGGGCGGTCACGGACAGGTGTTCTTTCACCTTAATGCATAGGATGCATTAAAGTGAAAAATACACAAACCTTTAGTGTCCCTTTAACTTTTACTTGTTGAGTTTGCCTCTGCTCCTTTTAAGTCTCCCAATTCGTTAACAAGACCAAACTAAATATTGTAGGGAAGCCTCAAAGTTAGAAGAAGTTGAAACAAATCTCAACTTTTGCTGGAAAGTCAAGGGGGTTGATTTACTAAAACTGGAGAGTGCAAAATCTGGTGCAGCCCTGCATGGAAAACAATCAGCTTCCAGGTTTTTGTTGTCAAAGCTGAAAGCGGTAGTAAACACTGCCCCTCAAATGCTCCTTCTTGATAAAGGCAGTATAATAAAACATTTGAAAAAATTCTGCATGAATATGAAGCCCCTTTGCATGTCTTATTTTCAAGTGGTTTCTAAAATCTTGCTTTCTGGGAGAAGTTGGCGCTATGTTAGGTGATGTTGCGCTGTACTTCCTCCCTTTCTTCTTGTCCCGGTTTAATCTCACGCATGCACAGTAATTTTTAGCACGAATATGTAAATGGGACTAAAATCTTGCGGGATCTCAATGCAGTGCCCTAGAGAGAGGAATTGACAGTGCCACGGCATTTAATGAAAGGAATGATCATGCCGTGAACAGGGGGAAATATGCGCACGCCCCGGTGACATCATAAAAAACCCCAAAAAAACAGGAGGGATTTAGAAGAAAACAGAGAAGGTTTGGATGCATGTACACACAGCAATTAGTTAAGTGTTTCTTAATGCTATGTATGGGGAAAATTCATCAGGGGCAGTTTACTACTTTAATTGAACAATCTGAAGTTTGGCTTCTATGCACAGGTTTTGCACGCTCCAGTTTTAGTAAATCAATCCCAATATTTGCATTTGTTTTAATTCCCCAAATTTGTGGAGCTGCTGATGATGTTGGTGCGCTACCTTCAATTAAGATTACCCCTATATGTTCAATTTGTCCTTAT
The DNA here is from genome assembly GCA_037952925.1 of Lithobates clamitans. Lineage (NCBI taxonomy): Eukaryota > Metazoa > Chordata > Amphibia > Anura > Ranidae > Lithobates > Lithobates clamitans. Next base: position 7,405,276 of record JBBGZY010000053.1, on the reverse strand, counting down.
TTTCTCAGTTTGATTTGTTCAGGATTTTGGCAGGTTCACTTTAAGAGACAAAGAGCATTTGTACATATTTAACAATAATTCAGGATGAACAGAGTACAGGTTACTTTTTTTTTCCTGTGCGGCACTTCTGATACCACACAGGATCGCACAGCACATCCTGTACAAATGCTGACCTACTCATGGTTAGTATTTGCATACATTGGGGCACACCTAATTACCAGCATTTGACAAAGCCCAGGCTTGGAGGTCATTTATAGTACATAAAATTTTGGGGAGGGATGTAAATGTTCTTCTTGTATCTGGAATTCTGGAATTTTAGAAGGTCTACTTAGTAGTGATAGATGAATGCTGATTTGAAAACAGCATCCTGCTTTTAGAACCGGTTGTTCTTTAAGTGTATCACATGGCATTTGCTTTACATAATGGCATTCTTCTGAATTGTTTATCATGCTTGCCCAGAAACCACTAAAGTTACGTACATGGCAGTTGTAGCTACAGAAACGATCTTAATGTTTAATTAAGCATAGGTTGAGAAGGAGAAAAATCACTTTCAGCAACTGCGGCCAACATGTGCTGTGAGGAGAGAGGCCGCACAGTCCTCAGGAGGCCGATGAGATTAAACTGATCTTCTAAACTGCAGCAGCTGACAGATCACTTCAATATGGAATGTGGGCAGCAACACAGACCAAAACCAAGGAATTCCAACATTTGTCCAAACACTGGAAACGAAAAAACATGACATACAAGCCTTATGTGTGTTTGTATGTATGTGTGTATATATATATATATATATATAAATGTATACAGTGGGGACGGAAAGTATTCAGACCCCCTTAAATTTTTCACTCTTTGTTATATTGCAGCCATTTGCTAAAATCATTTAAGTTCATTTTTTTCCTCATTAATGTACACACAGCACTCCATATTGACAGAAAAACACAGAATTGTTGACATTTTTGCAGATTTATTAAAAAAGAAAAACTGAAATATCACATGGTCCTAAGTATTCAGACCCTTTTTGGGAAAGATGCAACAAGTTTTTCACACCTGGATTTGGGGATCCCCTGCCATTCCTCCTTGCAGATCCTCCCCAGTTCTGTCAGGTTGGATGGTAAACGTTGGTGGACAGCCATTTTTAGGTCTCTCCAGAGATGCTCAATTGGGTTTATATATATAGATATATAGGACACAAATAATTCACCCTTGTAATCCTTTATACATCATTCAATGTATTTTTAAACAAGCAGTGTAATTACCTGAATTTCACAGCGGTAGCTGGTTGCCGGTGGCGCGTGCGCATGCCCCAGGCTCAGGAAACAAAATCACGTACAGTTACGTGGTTTTGCGCTGAAGAGCTGACCTGCCGCAGTATATATGTGTGGGGTGGACCGAAAGCTGTTATCTGGGTTTTTAAAACCATTTGGTGCACATTAAGTAGATTTATATCTTTTGTGACAGTTGAGGAATACAGTAAAACCTTGGTTTGAGAGTAACTTGGTTTGAGAGCATTTTGCAAGATGAGCAAAATTTTTTACAAAACTGTGACTTGATATACAAGCGATGTCTTGATATAAGAGTAGCGTCATGTCACAACTAAGTATAAAAGAGAACAGAGGCGTCTCTAAGTGAGAGCAATATGGTTACGTTTAATGAAGGTACAACATTTAGAAACTCACATGGTTGATGATTAAGACAGGCGCATCTAAGTATGCAGGCATCCGGGCTAAAGCTGTCCAGACAGACCATCCTCCGCACTGCCATCGACATAGTCCCTTCCACGCTCTGCTCCACGAGCGCTTCAAGCCTCGTTTTTAGATCGCTCTACTGCAGGGTGGTCTTCCCGGTCATGATTGCAGACTGACATCGGTGAGAGCCGGTCTATGTGAACCGCTTTACCCCAGATGCCTGCATACTTAGATGTGCCTCTTTTAATCATCAACCATGTGAGTTGGTAAATGTTGTACCTTCAGTAAATGTAACCATATTGCTACACTTAAAGGTGCCTCTCTTCACTTTAATACCCTGTAGCTCCTGCTGGATTTTGCTTCTAATCCCCTTGAGGAGGCTCCCATTTGTGGATGGATATTTTATGGTTACACAACCTATCACATTTCTTTAATATTTTTTTTTTATGAACTATAAACTGAAGGACTTATGAATAAATGGTTGTGGAACGAACCATTTGAGTTTCCATTATTTCTTATGGGGAGATTCGCTTTGATATACAAGTGCTTTGGATTACAAGCATGCTTCTGGAACGGATTATGCTTGCAATCCAAGGTTTTACTGTATATTTAAGTGAAAAATGTTGTACCTGGAATTCAGCTTTAAATAAGATGATGATGGTGGGTATAGGAAGTGGTGAAAAGAATCCAAAATATATACTGGGGCTCTTTCTTTTGTAGAGATGCTACTGTTGTTCCAATCACTATTCCTAAACAGTGTAGAAAGAGCTGGTACACTAAACTCCATATAACAATTCAGAATCAGGGAGCTTTTTGTGGTTCATAAAGAAAATCAATTCTCCTGTAAGATCTGAAGATGCCCAGAAAATGAGCATGCTTCAGGCCAGTAACTGGGATGTCCAGACTCTCAATTCCTATAAATGGCACAAGAGGAAAATAACATAACTGTCTCCCTTGATAAGTGTGCTGGAGCACCAACCATTGCTACTCTCCCAAGGTATCCTGAAGTGGCAGCTTAAAGAACTATGCAAAATAACTATTTTTTTTAATCCTAGAAATAATAAATTGCTCATTATATTTCCAAATGTATAATACAGATTTCTGTCCCTCCAGATTTAATTCATTTTTAAACATTATTTCAACTTTTAAAATCCTTTCCTTGTTTCATTACTCATGTCTCCGGAGGGAGTTTGGCGATCTGGCTGCGCTAAATCTTCTACACCGCCAGCCTCTCACATTTCCACTTTAGCTGAATCATCTGTGTTTACCTTCCTCTATAGCAGAGTCTTAGGCCCTTGAACTTCATTCTCTTCTGGTTCACTGCTGGCATTGCGCTCATTGATTCTGCTCTCTAATGCATTAGTAATGCATTTTACATTGACCTTCACATGAGATGACAGTAAAAGTAGACACAGGTGGAGAAACGAGGTACCCGCGGAATCTTAAATCTCTTTATAGACTGCCGTAATTTGGAAGTTAATGACAACTAACTATCCTTTTTCTATAATGTGCCCTTTGGTGAAACTAGGGCTGCATTTTGTATTGTGCAGAACTACAGCAAGACTAGCTGTTGAGTTCATTTTTCCTTCTATTGTACTAATGACCATTGTTGCACTATGCTAGTTTATATATGTGTTCATAAATAAATGTAGGTACTCTGGGAGACATATTATGCCAGTATTGTTTTGACTACTGCTTTTGCTATTATTATAGGATAACTGTATTTTCTAAGAGAACACTTTTATGTTTGGCCTAACCCCTTGAGCAAAAGGACCCCCCTCTGGCCCAGATGTATGCTTGTCTGAATGGCCCACAATGATCTTTATATCCTCAGAGCAAAATCTTCTATGTGCAGGACACAGGACTTGTATCCATTGACCATGGGCAATATGCAGGCTATCTTCAGGGGATTGGCATATTTACTAGGGCTGCCCCTAGAGCATACGCCTATAACCCCACCAAGTCCGAGGCTTCATTTTTTGCTGGTGTCCTTGTGTAATAGACCTGTTCTCCTCTTGTTAGAAGCTCTGGACTAGTATTTTCTTTTTTAATTCATGCATTTTTCTCTGAAGCTACTATCAAGTTCAGACTGCTTATTTCCCAGGGCTACCTACCAGTTTCCTTGATCAGTTACCCTCCGTGTGTACCTTGTAGACTGTACCCGGACCCCACTTTGTGGGGCCAGCCTGTAAAGTTTGCTTTGGTCACTTAATCCTGCCAGATATTTACCTTGGCACGTAGTGCAACATGTGTAGTTAGCGATCGTCCAAGTCAGGTGAGTATATGGGCAAGGATGGGGGTTCTTTTAGCTTTGAGGGGTTATGGCAGAAAAAGTATAACTGCTCTTTCGTGCTCATCCTTTAAAATTGATCTCCGGGGAAAAAAAGATTTAAAAGAGAAGTTCAGGATTTAAATAAAAGAAAGCATTATACTGACCTAGGTGGATACAGCATTGATTGGATGCCGCATCTGTCACCCGCCAGCTCTGCAGTGAGAACTGAGCAATCAAACACCGCTAATCGTTTAGGTTCTCCCCTCCACTATGAGCAGAGAGCCGTGACTGTCAGTCTCCGGCTCTCTGCTTTCCCCTTCAGTGCTCACTAGAGCTCTGAGCTGTGCAGGGGGTGGGAGGGGCTGGGGCTCAATCTCTCAGCAGTTCACTAAGAGGCTGAGCCAGGTGCTGGTCCAGGCTTCTGGGTTAATACCGACCATATGGTTGGGATCTTTTCAGAGCCTGGACTGGGCTCTTTGACGGATCACAGGAGCGCAGAACAAACTGCACTCCTGTGATCCATAGAAGAATGGCCAAAAACTTTGGCAATACTTCTCCTTTAATAAACTTGTATAAATAGCTAAATGTGTGTTTGGGCAGCACAGTGACTTAGAGGTTAGTACTTCTGTCTTGCTGCACTGGGGTTCGAATCCTGGCTAGGACATTGTCTCCATGGAGATTGCATGTTCTCCCTGTGCTTGCATGGGTTTCCTTTGGATGTCCTGGTTTCTCCCACACTCCAAAGACATGCTGGTGGTAGCTTCATTGGCTTGGGTCTAAATTGGCTCTAGTATGTGTGTGAATTTAAGTCAGGGACCTTTGAGGTTTTTTAAGGGGAGTGATGGATGTACAGTATGTAAAGAGCAGCAAAAAAAATTGACAGCACTATATAAATACCTGTATTAAATAATAATACTACCGTAGTCTTTATATCGACTTCCCATATTGCCTATACAGACTGTACTGTCAGTTTAACAATTGGAAAGAGCACAGGTATTTTTTAAACAATTTTTCATCAAAAATGGAGAAAAGAATATGAACTGAAAACTAAAGTTAGCTTCTCGTGGATCTCCTTTTTTTTTTTTTTTTAGGTCAGCTGAAATGTAGGTTTCCACGATCAATAATTCTAGTTTTGTGCTTCATTTCTTTTCCGAATATCAGATCAATAATTCTTCCCCTTTAACTGCATGAAAGTGTCACTTCTTTTAGACTTTCTGCTAATCCTGTATTGGGCACTGACAGTATACAGTCCAGAGAGAAGAAAGCTGGAAAAATTGCTAGTCACCAATTAGATTCTACCTGTCTTTTTTTTTTTTATTTCTTGCACAGAAGGTAACTTTTACTTGACTGGTTGCTGTGGGCAACGCAACCGCTTTCCTGTTTTTAGACCCTGGAAATATGATTCGAATTACTCCTGTCACACAGCCTTTAAAAATGTGCTGTTATATTTCCTGGATAGAGAATAAATGATAAAAAAGAGAAGGAAGGTTTGGGACTTTAAATGAGGCGTGGGTAAGCACCTCCATCCCTAAATTGAAACAAATCGAGAGGGAAATGGGACTTTAAATGAAGCGGCTGAACTGCGGAGGTGATGATATAAATATACAATTTTATTTATAACAACAAGGTAAATGTGGTAATTTCATATATACATAAAAGCACAAGGTATAGACACAGTAATACACAGTATATAAATAAAGATAAATTCATGAGGTTAATGAATAATATATGACAGCAATCTGGCCTTAAAGTGCTAAACACAGCATGCCCGGCACCTGTGTTGATAATCACATAAGGGGAATCTACAAATGTTGGATTCATGGTATAACATCGTCAAAGCGTAGTATGTGTCTCTGCAGCATCCAATAGCTCTACGCGTTTCGTGGAATTGTCTCCACTCGTCAGGAGCAGATGCAACAGGTTCCTGTAGATTAAATGGTTATGATGAAACCACATTATGTATAGAAGTAAAGAATGTTATTTATAAAAAAATGACCAAATACACTCACCAGCCCCGGCAGTGGGAGCGATGTGGGGTGAGCGAGACAGGTGAACCGGAGGCACAGACCACATCGCGGGAGCTGAGGCGGCGTACCTGTATATGGGCAGCTTGGGGTGGTGGTATGGTGCCTAAGGTGGTCCCCATGAATGTAGGTGCTGACTTGGAAGTATGGGCAAATCAAAACATCTGAAAGTGAGAATGAAAATGTGTGTGAGGTGAGATGATGAAGATGTGAAAAAACAAGCAAGGTATGTGTAAGGGAAATGATGAAAAAATGATGAAAAAATAGTAGTGTAAAAATGTGAGCCCAATGTGTTAGCATGTGTAAGAGATGGAGAAAAAAGATGAGATGTGAAGTGTAATTAGTGTAATGTGTATGAGGTGGGCTGACCTATAAGTGAAAATGGTCTGAGCAAAAACAAACCTAAAAGTGAAGTAAGTGTAAAAAACAAATGTGTATAAACAAAACAGTGCAAAAAACCAAACGTGTTGTGTGTGGGTCTAAACCAAAGGACATTTACCCAAGCTACATGCCATGCACCACCAGGTGGTGGAATAGCTGGTGTGCAGGAGCCCCAGGCAAAGACCGGCCATATGAACAGCCGGCTCTGACTGAGGGTATATGTACAGGTACGCCACCAACGCCACGTGCGTGAACGCAGGGGGGGCGGGGGAAGGCGTCCGCACCTGGGTCAAACCACCAGGCGATTGGCGCCAAACCGCCTCCACACAGGTCACGCAGAAGGTGCTCTCAATGGCAGCGTAATGACGTCATGATCGACGTCAAACGCTGGACGTGAGGACCGTGGCGCCGATGCGCGAAGGGGCGTCCCCCCGATCTCCCAAACACCCTGTGCCGTGAGAGAAGGGAGGACCCACGAGGCGCATCGCAGCTCCCGCGATAGGAAAAGACCCCCATACACCGTGAACAGGCTCAAAACCCCAAACCTGCACACATCACCGGAGCGGCAAGAGCGCATGGATATAGGAATTGTAAATTGTATAATCATATAGGAAATGTAACTTGTGAGGTTTAAACACAAAACCTATGCCGAGAATGCCATGAATTGCTGTCGCTAATATAATAAATAGTTACATGTATCAATATACCCTGAATTGCTTAGCCAGTCCCGATGTGTGAATCCCTAAGTAGGGAATGCACACATCTGAAACTGCACCTCACGCATAGATGGCAGGGGAACACTGCTGATCCAATATTCCAGCCGCTTCCATCCCTATACAAACTGTAAAAAAGAGAAGGAAGGTTTGGGACTTTAAATGAGGCGTGGGTAAGCACCTCCATCCCTAAATTGAAACAAATCGAGAGGGAAATGGGACTTTAAATGAAGCGGCTGAACTGCGGAGGTGATGATATAAATATACAATTTTATTTATAACAACAAGGTAAATGTGGTAATTTCATATATACATAAAAGCACAAGGTATAGACACAGTAATACACAGTATATAAATAAAGATAAATTCATGAGGTTAATGAATAATATATGACAGCAATCTGGCCTTAAAGTGCTAAACACAGCATGCCCGGCACCTGTGTTGATAATCACATAAGGGGAATCTACAAATGTTGGATTCATGGTATAACATCGTCAAAGCGTAGTATGTGTCTCTGCAGCATCCAATAGCTCTACGCGTTTCGTGGAATTGTCTCCACTCGTCAGGAGCAGATGCAACAGGTTCCTGTAGATTAAATGGTTATGATGAAACCACATTATGTATAGAAGTAAAGAATGTTATTTATAAAAAAATGACCAAATACACTCACCAGCCCCGGCAGTGGGAGCGATGTGGGGTGAGCGAGACAGGTGAACCGGAGGCACAGACCACATCGCGGGAGCTGAGGCGGCGTACCTGTATATGGGCAGCTTGGGGTGGTGGTATGGTGCCTAAGGTGGTCCCCATGAATGTAGGTGCTGACTTGGAAGTATGGGCAAATCAAAACATCTGAAAGTGAGAATGAAAATGTGTGTGAGGTGAGATGATGAAGATGTGAAAAAACAAGCAAGGTATGTGTAAGGGAAATGATGAAAAAATGATGAAAAAATAGTAGTGTAAAAATGTGAGCCCAATGTGTTAGCATGTGTAAGAGATGGAGAAAAAAGATGAGATGTGAAGTGTAATTAGTGTAATGTGTATGAGGTGGGCTGACCTATAAGTGAAAATGGTCTGAGCAAAAACAAACCTAAAAGTGAAGTAAGTGTAAAAAACAAATGTGTATAAACAAAACAGTGCAAAAAACCAAACGTGTTGTGTGTGGGTCTAAACCAAAGGACATTTACCCAAGCTACATGCCATGCACCACCAGGTGGTGGAATAGCTGGTGTGCAGGAGCCCCAGGCAAAGACCGGCCATATGAACAGCCGGCTCTGACTGAGGGTATATGTACAGGTACGCCACCAACGCCACGTGCGTGAACGCAGGGGGGGCGGGGGAAGGCGTCCGCACCTGGGTCAAACCACCAGGCGATTGGCGCCAAACCGCCTCCACACAGGTCACGCAGAAGGTGCTCTCAATGGCAGCGTAATGACGTCATGATCGACGTCAAACGCTGGACGTGAGGACGTCGATCATGAGAATAAATGATAATCAAAGTATTTATATTTTCATCTAATTTATAAGCCTGCTTTGTAGCGGTTTGCTACAAGAATGATTTTGGTAATTTTTTTCCGTTGATATGTGATGGAATCTGTGCTTGAGATTTTCTTATTCTCTCTGTCCTGGTTGATGACATATAAGTACCATGCTGTGCATTGGGCTGCATGCACACTATAGCATTTTCTGAGCGTGTGCAAAATTGTGAAACGTACAAAAAATACATGATCCGCCTGTGGTGCCGTTCATTGTTAATGGTGCCTCAAACTGAGCAAAGCATGGCAAAGGGCATGCTTAAAAAATGCTTGAAGTTCAAAAAAAGGTGCATGAGCTACTTTGCTGTGTTTTTCGTACAAAGAGCAGCTCATTGAAATGAATAGGCTACCCTATGCATACGCCGCAGTAATGACAAAAAAAGTACATATGCGTTTATAAAACATTATTATGTGAATGGAGCCTTACTGGGGTTATATAAGAAATGTACAGTGCAATGCGCAGTAACCCATGGTACCCAACCATTATTCATCCTTTTTGTCTGACTTGAAACATTGAAATGATTCCGTTGCTATGGGTTACTATACCACAGCACATTACCTTTTCTCCTATGCTTATTTAACGGGATTTTTGCATTGGGTACAGCACATAAATACCATTGCACTTTATTCAATAGATGAAGAGTCATCTATGAAAACTAGTAAAAACATTTTATAGTGGTGTAGCCTGTAGCAGACAATCAGATGGTTGTGTTTTATTTTCTGAGCTGGGGAGAGAAAGCTGGAATTTAATTAGTTATCATAGTCAACAGACCTATTTGCCCTGCACTAGTTTTCAGGAAAAGAGCGCCCGCGTCTGCTTACAACCAAACCCAAGGCAGCAATTCTTCTAAAACCATACATTTAGAGGGACACCAAACCATGTCCCTATTCTTCAAATCCATACACGTCCAAGGGTCCTGTATTCTTATTTTTTATTAAATTGTTTCTTACTGTATTTTTTCTCTTTTCTTGAGCTCCTAAACCCCCCCTCAACTTCCACTAGCAGTGCAAGTTAGTTGCGGTCTATGCACACCACACACATTCTGTAGTCCCTGGTCCATCTTGGGGTCTAGTGGCTATGTTATTACATACAGTGAGACCATGTAGAACAAATGTAGCCACCATGTAACAGAAAGTCATATCACAGTAAAAAAAAAAAAAAAAAAAAGAAATTTGGAGATTCGTAGGAGGCTGAAAGCAATGGAAGGTAGTTTTTTGAGTTAGAAGTGAATACTTGAGTAGATTTTTTTTAAAAACCAGAGTTTAAAGGGTGGTTCTAAAGACAAAAACGTTGCTTCACGTACACTAGAATGCTAGAAACTGCAAAAAAAGAAAAAAAAGAAGAAGCTGGATAAAAAACTAATATTTTATCGTTTTTTGCCAGCGTCCAGCAAGGTGTGTAAGCTACATTTAGTAGCAATAGCGTTAAGTAGCAGGGCCACCAGCGTCCTTAACGACCAGTGAATAGCTGGTTGTTAAGGGGCGGGCCGGCAAACTGGACGCCGCGTTCTTAACAGATGATTCATCAGCAGCCGGTGGGGTTCCATGCTGACAGCTGAATGTAAAATTTTTTTACCGGCAATAAAAAAATTGAGAAAAAAACAGGGTCCCCTCCTTAGGGTCTGGTATGAATTTTCAGGGAACCCAACACCAAAATAAAAAAATACATTCCAGACCCGTATCTGAGCATGGAGTGCGAGAAAGAGGAGGGACAAGCGAGCGCCCCCCCCCCCTCCTGAACCATACCAGGCCACATGCCCTCAACATGGAGGATTCCCCCCAAAGCACCTTGTCCCCATGTTGATGAGGTCAAGAGCCTCTTCCCCACAGCCATGACCCAGTGATTGTGGGTTTGCGGGGGGTGACTTTAACAAGAGGCGCCCAGATCCTGACCTCCCCTATGTAAAGTATGGGGTACTCATTCATCAAAAAGTAAATAAAAACACACAGTTTTTGACAATTCCTTTATTGAAAAAAAAATGTCTTCTGATCCATCATCCATCATCAATCACGAGGAACGCTAGTTGTTGACCCAAACAAAAAAGTCTGCACCCAACTAAGGCTCCCGCAGTCTGACAGCACCTCTGCCTCCAGCCGTTAAATATATTGTCATCGACAGTGGCATGCCCCTTCCTTTATTTAGCAGTGGGAGGCGGCAGAGCAGTGAGACGGCGGGAGCCATCGTTGGGTGTGGACTTTTTTTCTTTTTTTTTGGCTCAGCGGCCAGCGTTATTCATGATTGATGATGGGTCAACACCGGGGGGCATCATTTTTGTTTTTTTAATAAAGGATTTGTCAAGAACTGTGTGCATTTTTATTTTCTTTTTGACACTTTTTTGATGAATGAGTAGGTGTCCAATGTACCCCATACCCATTCACTTGTTAAAGGGGGCTTCCAGATTCCTATAAATCACACACTGCATTTATGGTCTGTGTTTAGGGTGCCGTAAAAATGTACTTGCACCCACAACAGATCACAAAGGCAGTGTGGTTTAAACGTAGTGCAGGAAACGCGCATGGAACGTGACTTTTCCCACACTGCGTTATGGTGCGAAGCGGCCCTACTGTTTTGGGTACATTCTCTGACCTTAAGTCCATGCTGACCTAAACTATAAATATCCTGGAACTGGAAAGTACATTGCTCCACGTGCCTCTAATCTCTAATCTCCTAGTTTGCTGTACTTTCCATTGTCCCAGTTTCCCATCGGAGGTGTTGTTAAATTGGCAGAAGCGGTATGATTGCTCCTGGAGTATGATTGTAAAGCACTCAGAAGTTGAAATGTGCCATATAATATTGTAATTACAAAGATATCACAGTGGAATATCGACTGTGTATCGAAGACGCCTCGTGTCAGTTGGGCTTTACTTACACACTTTTGTCTTATCCGTTCTGTTCAGTTTCATGAGATGACAGATGGGAAGGAATACACATTCTAGTATTATTATTATTGTTATTATTATATTGTTCAATGGAACAGGAGCCTTAAAAAGATGTCAGTTTGACAGGTGTATATCCATCATTTATGGAGTTGCAGTGAATATATTTAATGCAGGGACAGGACCTAGTTTACTTTAGTGGAGTGGCAGAGATATACCGGTAATTGTGGCCTCTTCCAAAAAAAAAAGTGAGTTTCTCTTAACAATTATATATTTTAAATATATATTGCTTTATTATAAATTGAGTGCATTTATACAGTTAATGCCGCGTACACACGATCAGAAATTCCGCCAGCAAAAATCCGATGAGAGCTTTTGGTCAGAAAATGCGACCGTGTGTATGCTCCATCGGACTTTTGCTGGCGGAATTCCAGCCAGCAAAAGATTGAGAGCAGGTTCTCAATTTTTCGGTCGGAAAAAGTTTTGATTGGAAATTCCAATCGTCTGTACCAATTCCAACGCAGAAAATTCCTACGCATGCTCCGAAACAATTCGACACATGCTCAGAAGCATTGAACTTAATTTTCTTGGCTCGTCGTAGTGTTGTACTTCACCGCGTTCTTGACGCTTCGAAAGTTCAGAGAACTTTTGTGTGACCGTGTGTATGCAAGGCAAGCTTGAGCGGAATTCCGACGGAAAAACCATCCAAGATTTTTCCGACGGAAAATCCGCTCGTGTGTACGCGGCATTAAGAGTCAAAGAGCAGTGGAAAGAACACAATAACCCATAGCAACCAATGAGAATTATTTTACCTGCAGTAAGCCAAATCTGATTGTGATGGGTTAGTGCATTTCACATGTATTAATTTAGAATTGAATGCAGGACTGCAACTTTGAGAGGTTGGAGAAGAACTGCGTGGCAGTCTATTGAATCAAACTTGGCTGTCTATTCAACACTGGGATCTTACGGGTAGGAGGAGAGAACAGAGTGAGCAGATTGATGCCATTCTTCAATATGATGAAGCTCGTTTATCATCCATATATTAGGTTGGGGATGAGAAGGCGACCTAGCTGAAGAGAAGTGAGGTTGCTGACCTGATGCAGTATAGAAGTCATAGTTTATGGCTCTCATTTACTCAAACTGCTATGTGGAGCAGATGCTTTTTTTGTTCTTAGCCTAGTTCTTCAGTTCCTGTCCAGACTGCAAACAAAGTGAATAAAAACAAAGCAATGCTCACACTCTTTGGGACTTGTGATGTCAAAACAAAGCACAGAGAGGGGTAAAATTATATGAAAATGTGTAATGTCTATGGCAGCCATTCTCACTCCTAGGGTTCCTCTGGATTCTGGTGAGGGTTCCTTGGGCGGATTGACCTCCCATTTGGTGTTGTCTCCATAGTTATGGGACGAATACCACTCAGCAGAGCCAGCTGCATGGCACCAATAATCTTTGTATCTGTCTGTATAGTGGGCAATTCATCCCACTAACCACCAGTGTTAAGGCCACCAGTGTAAGATCAGCCGAGATTCAAACCATTAATGGGTAGGCTGAATGTACCAAGTTGTACAACCAGCCTGCTGGATTCACTTGCGATTATTGCAAGCGGCTGCTATAGCCGCTAGCGATCATCACTGTCACGGTCTTCTCCTGGCAGGGATGGCTTCTCTTATCTGCTCCTGACCCCCCCCCCCACCACCACCACCACCACCACCACCAGGAGAAGACAATGTCTCAGCAGAAGGGATTTCCCTGCCCACCTTGACTGTGATGATGGGGAATTATGCAAATTTCTGTCCTGCAACCTGTGATTGCAGAAAACAATTTTGCACAGTCTATGACTTTCCTAAGGGACATTTTAACTACTGGACACCAGTGACTTGATTTTGGCAGACGGTCTCTGAGACCGGAAAATAATTCAAGGGTTCCTCTGTGACAAAAAGGTTGAGAAAGACTGGTCCATGGATATATTCAAAGACATAGGGGTGTATTTATAAAACATTTTCTGAGCTATTCGTCCTCTGAAAGTCCATGTAAAGTCATTCTGTGCGAATAGGAGCAAAAACAAGTGTTATTAGACTACTTTTCATCCAGGTTGAATGGTATTCTTCCTACAGAATAGTGTGAATAAGGAAAATACCTCAGTATGGCCACTAGATGGAGCTGACAATCATAGGAGATAAGTATTTCCTATAATCATCAGCGCCATCTCGTGGCGATAATGCAGACCTTTTCTGATTTACTCTATTCTGTATGAAGAATACCATTCAACTTGGAAGGCAATTATCCTAGTAACAATTGTTAATGCATGAATGAATGAATGAATTTACATGCAGTTTCACAGAACAAATAGCTCTGCAATTTTTTATTTTTTTTTATAACTACACCCCATTGTGTGTTTTAAAACAACAATTATCTCAAGGACAAGAAGTGAGCACAGCTGCTAAAATGTTATTAACATAGATCAGTGAACTGTACATGGATTCATAGCAAATGTATATACTTTACCTAATGCTGCTAATGTGTAAATACCTATTTCTGACTAGCGTCTGTGCTGTGGTTATTTTATTTTATTTATTTTTTAAATGTAACTATAGTGAATAATACGTTTTTGCTTTCTTTTTCTGGGGTATTTTTCTTATTCTTGCAAAGTGGTTACATGTGTTCAAAGTAAATGTTGCTTCGTACTGTTTTCTCTGCATTCTTCATTGCGGCTTCTCTGCAGATATACCTGGTTGTTGCCGCGACATGTTAATGTCCTTCCTAATCTTCTGTTTATATGGACATAAAATCCCAATTATATGTAATATAAATATCTTAGAAATTTCAAGGATGCCAATTACACGGCATCATTACTCACCATTACACCACATTATGAAGTTCATGATTGTACTGGATCGCATACGCACATTTTAGAATGCACAAGTGCCATTAAAGTATGTATTAATCATCTATTATACTTTGTGTTTTATTATGCTGCAGTGGAACTGCAAGGTAAGGCTGAATAATATACATTGTTGTTTCCTATATGTTGATTGTCATTTGTGTTTGGTTTTCCAGCATGCACATCTGACAGAAGTTGGACTTCTGTCGGACCGGCTGCCATACACACAGGCCGAACGTCGGCCATTTTTTATTGAACCAGCTGATGTTGCCCAACATTCGACCCATGTGTACTAGGCTTTAAGCGGCACTTCACTCTGTCAATCAACATTGGCTATTTTTAATCCTTATGCTGCTAGTATTAGTAAATAGATAAGAAAGTAGATCATATTTATAGAATTTATATCATATTTTGTTTGTTTTAAACTTTTTTTTGCATTTTAGTTTCTTCCTGGTTTCCAGGCCTAGGCAAATCATGTCATACATCCCAGGAGTCTTCTGGAGGGGAGGAGGGGTCTTCTCAGCTAAGCCCATCCTCTTGCCTGCATGCCTGAGCTAAGGGCAGTTGGATTCCAGGAAGTAAATGCTACATAATTCATCTGCCCTTACTGAGAAACGTTAGGGGGTGTTTTTTCTCAACAAAATAAAGCATGGAGACATGGATTGGTGTGGGAATTTGCTTTGCATATTAAAAATTAATTAAATAGCACTTTTGGTTTGTGGTGCTCAGATGCAGTATAGTTCCGCTTTAACGCTAGGTTCACACCTTAGCATTTTTGTGGCCTGCGTTTAAATGGACCGCTGTGCCTGCGTTTCCCGCAGAAAAAGGTGCACCTTTTTTCGAGGCGCAGCTCGCAGGGAAATCGCATGGTAACTTTTGACCATGCAATTTCCCTGCGGTTCATGCACCCGCAAACGCTCTGTGTTTTTACATGTGTGGGGGTGCCATTCAGAATTTTCTCACATTTTTCAGCATATTTTTACTACGATGGTTGTGGATGCGGGAATCGCAGCATACCCCACAGCCACGTGCATAGGTGTGAACCTAGCGTTGAACAAGAACATTTTGGAAACCTGTTAGGGGAAAATACCCTTTTGCAAAAAAAAAAAGAGTAATCTCCAAAATAACTTTTTTTTAGCTCATGTGATTGCCTCACAGCTTTTGTTAGCAGTTTGCATGGAGCCTGAATAACAGATGTCAGTAGTATCATTGTTAGGGCTAGTTTACACTTGCTTCAAAACATGGCTTCAGACACGCTTTGTTAAAGCTCTCTGAACGTCAGTCAAAGCCCCTGTCACTAAGCGCTTTGCTAACCGCCAGCTACAGCAGCGCTTTGCTGGCGGTTCGGCGGCGCTGCCTATTTATTTCAATGGGCAGGAGTGGTTTAGGAGCAGTGTATACCACGCTCCTTCACTGCTCCGTAGATGCTGCTTGCAGGGTTTTTTTTAACGTTCTGCCAGCGCACTGCTCCAGTGTGAAAGTACTCGGGTGCGGGGAGCCGTTTTTCAGGCGCTTTACAGGTGCTATTTTTAGTCAAAGAAAGCCTGAAAAACACTCCAGTGTGAAAGAGGTCTAAAAAAATGGTTAGCTTACAATCCTGTTTACACCTGGCTTTTGTTTGGTGCTTCGATGATGCTTTGGTGGAGCTTTGATGGGGCTTTCAGTGGGGCTTCGATGGGGCGTTCAGTGGGGCTTCGATGGGGCGTTCAGTGGGGCTTCGATGGGGCGTTCAGTGGGGCTTCGATGAGGCTTCGGTGGGGCTTCGATAAGGCTTCGGTGGGGCTTCGATGGGGCTTTCAGTGGGGCTTCGGTGGAGCTTTGATGGGGCATTCAGTGGGGCTTCGATGGGGTGTTCAGTGGGGCTTCGGTGGGGCTTCGATGAGGCTTTGGTGGGGCTTCGATGGGGCTTTCAGTGGGGCTTCGATGAGGCTTTGATGGGGCTTTCAGTGGGGCTTCGATGAGGCTTCGGTGGGGTTTTGATGGGGCGTTCAGTGGGGCTTCGATGAGGCTTCGGTGGGGCTTCGATGGGGTTTTCAGTGGGGCTTCGATGAGGCTTCGGTGGGGCTTCAACGAGACTTTGGTGGGGCTTTAGTGGGGCTTCAAGTGAGCTTTGCCATAGACTTCTGTGGAGGCTTTGAAGATGCTTTGAAGCACCACTAAAGCTACATGGGGTATCATTTTTGAAGCAAAGCAGGTGTAGACAGGACGGTAAGCTAACCATTTTATTTGGTGACAGGGGCTTTGACTGGCGTTCAGAGAGCTTTAACAAGTTTTGAAGCAAGTGTAAACTAGCCGCTAATGTGTGTTGAAGCCGAAGCAAGTGTAAATGAGCACTTAGGTTTGTTCATCTTTGGGTAAATATTTGCCAAAAAGGATGCCAAGATGCAAGGATTCCCTTTTCACAATACCAGGGCTGGTTGTGTGTTCATAGCAGATAGGCTATTCTCAGTCAGCTTGAGGATGTTAGTGTCTATTACTATTCAGAGGACAGAAGCGGGTATGAATTTGCAGTTTATTGTTAACTCCAGGCATATATAGGGCTGGGAAAGAAATCCATTTAAATCTTGAATCGAGTTGAGAGGTCAAATCGATTCAAAATTTAAGCAAAACGATTTTTGTAGATTTTTTTTTTTCACCGCGCCGTCCTGAAGAGTTGCGGGCAGGAGTTTTTAGGTGAGGCCGTGGCTTTGGCCGAGGCCGCACGCCGCATACTAGGCCGAAGCCGCGGCCTCGCCTAAAAACTCCTGCCCGCATCTCTTCAGGACCGGCACGGTGTCCAAAAAAAAAAAAAAAACTTGATTTGAATCGTGAGTCGAGGTTTTTTTAAGAAAATCGCAGATTTTTTTTTTTTTTTTGTGGAAAATCTCCCAGCCCTAGGCATATATAAAAAAAAACACAAATGAATGCAGCTCTGTATCCATTGATAAATCATGATCTGCTTTTTAAAATGCAATCGGTGTTAGTACCTGATGTTGACCTGCTGTCAGCCTTTTGTAATCTACTATATAGTAGCACTCAAACTGGCAGAGGGAACGTCTGGACTGGGAGCCAATCAGGTGAGTTGCATGCAGAGAGCGAAGAGCTGACAGTGAGATGACATAATCCGATGTGCTGCTGCTCAGGGTTTATGTCATGGGCAGAGGTCACCTTATGGGTCTTCCTCCCCATTATTGCTTTATAGGATGCCATTGACCTGCATATAACAATCAATGTAAACTGCGCTAAACAAAAGTTATATGTGTTGAGGTGGATAAATAATGCAATCTATCACCAACAAAAAAAGTTATCAAAATACACAAATCAAATGAATAAAGTCCAAATTTCCCACGTGGTAGGTATTCAGTATAAATGTGAAATGCTGATCCAAATGAGCTATGATTGCTCTTACCAGAACTCCAAAGAAATATGCGGATGGCAAAAAAACCCTTGCCGGGGCCTCTGGGGTATTGGACCAAACAGCACCGTCCGTGGTCAGATCAAAATCCCCTCAATGGATACAGGATAAAGCAAACACAAGAAAAAAGACTGGCCATAGTGTAGTATGTTAAATGCTGGACATGGACATACGAACAAAAAAACCTAAGGGTCATCCAGAAAGTAATGGAGAAGTTTGTTATACAACAAGCTGGTGGCTGAGGACTTATCAAGGTGCTTCTTGCCAGCTATATGTCAGCTCTTAACCTAATACAAGCCTGTGTATCACCGTGAGTCGGTAAGCACAATCTACAGCCACGGTGGTGGGGTTTTTCACTTCCCTCCCCCCCTGTTTTTTGGTTGTTTATATGTGCACACCTGGGTGATTGGTATGTTTGTATGTCCATGTCCAGCATTTAACATACTACACTATGGCCAGTCTTTTTTCTTGTGTTTGCTTTATCCTGTATCCATTGAGGGGATTTTGATCTGACCACGGACGGTGCTGTTTGGTCCAATACCCCAGAGGCCCCGGCAAGGGTTTTTTTGCCATCCGCATATTTCTTTGGAGTTCTGGTAAGAGCAATCATAGCTCATTTGGATCAGCATTTCACATTTATACTGAATACCTACCACGTGGGAAATTTGGACTTTATTCATTTGATTTGTGTATTTTGATAACTTTTTTTGTTGGTGATAGATTGCATTATTTATCCACCTCAACACATATAACTTTTGTTTAGCGCAGTTTATATATATTTTTTTCTGCTTTTGGTGTTGTCGCACTGTTTACTGCTGCTTATCCTTTTGTGCTTCTAGCGCGGAACTTTTTGCTTACATATAACAATCAATGATGCTGGTCAGTCCAGGGCCTGAACCCGTACCCGTAAGGTGGGAGTGTCTGGTGCAGACATTTCAGCCTCAAGGGAACTTTTCATTTCAGACCAACTAATAATTTCAGTTTTGGGTATAGACTGTTGGATTGAATTGCCCTCCGGCTTCTTATATCATTGGATGCATTGGTGGAATATTTCTGAATCAGAACTCAAGCCTACCTGTTGTGGCCATTATACGAGGGCCTCACTTTCTGTGTTGAATTTTTCTTTCACATCACAAAGATGCAGCAACAGAAGTTACTTCTTCTGCAGCCATATGAAGGCTATTCATGGTGGGGAAGGATGAAAACATGAACTCCAAAATTGCAAATTCACTGCAAAGATACCCAAGAAATTGAAGAAGTCAGTAGGAGATTGAACCCAGTGCTCCCCTATTAATAAAGGAAATATCAGTTTTGGGCGGTGTCGGCCTTTACTTTTTTGATAGTATGTCATCCCAGAACGTTATCACACGTTGTTCATAACAAGTAACAGAACTCAATTTCTGTTTGACAGCAAAGTTCTCCGTCTATTTTAAGATAAATTCACTTTCCTGACAAGTTATATATTGTAAAGCAGTACATTGAAATCGGCAACTTTTGTGGAAAAAAAAATTATACCCTGGATGTCAGTATGCCTAGGCAGAGCATTATGTAGACTTTGCTGCATTCCTTGGAGATAGTCGTCTCCACAGTTTCCCCATGGCAACACGCACAATTTGAAGAGTGTAATTCAAGCATAAGGGAAAAAGATTGGTAAAAAAAAAAAAGTTGATAATTTCTCTGCCCTGACTTAATGTTAAGTTTGTCAAAAAGCTGGATTTATGCTTTAAATTCAGATATTAGCATATATATATTTGCGACTGTTCAAATCCTTGGATTTCGTTTTACCTATTTTGATTCAAGCACTCCAGGCATACAGTATAGCCTTGTTGCTGACCTGAATATGTGAATTGAACAGTGAAGGAGCATCACCACCCTGATTAGGGGCCATTTTGCTTCTCCTCTCATCGGCGTGCACTGTACTGTACAGAAGGACCTACAGAAGGACCTAAGTGTTCACAGTTCTGGTCTTCTCGCTCAGTCCAAACTCTGCTCTGCAGATTACAGAAAGCTGACAGACATATTTGACACCCACATGACACCCACATGCTGTCCACCCAATTGCAATTGTTTCCCACCTAATACACCCATGATTAATCTTTCTGACTCCTTTTCTCTTTTGGTAAAGTCTAGAATGGTCTTCTTGTACCTATACATTCTGTCCCTTAATCCAGCCATTCTCAACCAGGGTTCCTCTAGAGGTTGCTAGGGGTTCCTTGAGCTGTGGCTGATGAACCGCCTATTTGATGATGCCTACAGAGTTCAAAGTTCAGCACCACTTGCCAAAGCCAGCAGCGAGACACCAAATATCTTTTTAGCTGTCTTTAAGGGTTGCATTCTACTGCAATGCAATCTTAGGAGAGTGACTGCTGATGTCTCCTCTCATGGTATCTGTTAGTACATGTTGTGGCAGGATTGTGGGCCTTGTATGCCCCAACTATTCTACATGCAGCATTTATGGTTCAGTCCGCTGTGGAGTGTCAATAGCTTTAATTGGGGTGGGGGGAATCGGTGATCTCTGGCCCTCAAAAACCTTCATCTTTAAAGAGGTAAACACACTTGGGTCATCTACTTTTAACTGGGTGTATGGCAAACATCAGTGACATAATCCTGGATTAATATTCTAGTTAGAAAACATCTTATGTGCATATGCGTTCATTATGTTTCTATGGAAAGCAGAGTCTAAAATTGTATGGTCTTGTACTCTTTGCATGCGTCTTGGCTGAAATAACAAACAAGAGCTTAAAATGACATACAAGGAGCATAATGAAAAGTTGCACAGCAACATACTCCAGAATGCCTTAGGGAAGAATTAGATTATTTTCTTAATTAAAGCTACATGAAGCAAAAATTGAATGAGTTTTTTACATTGCAACATGGTCCTCATTTTAATTAACATAGGTCTGTTGCTGTTTCAACAAGCGTCATCTACAAATGGTTAATAACAATCCAGTGGTTTATGACCTAGTCTCATGGGATGGCACTTCCCATTAATTAAAGTTATTGTGGCTATCGAGGTAAATTGGAATGACATTGCTGAGCCTATGCATACGTATATATTACGTCGTCTTTCTTTATAGGCTTCTGACAGAGGAAAGAGAAGTGTTGTATCTTGAGAATTGGAAATGTCATATAAAGTTTAATTTCCTAATCAGATTTGTAAAGTTTATATTGGGGATGCACCGATACCATTTTTTACAATGAGTACAAGTACCGATACTCTTTTTTTTTTTTTTTTTTTTTTTTTAGTACTCGCCAATACCAATTACCGATACCTACCGCAATTGTTTTGTTTTAACTTCAGCTCTCAGCAATCGAACAAAGCATTGAAAAATTATTTACTAATGAAATAAATTGATTTTTTTTTTTAATTTAGTGCTCTTTCAATGTGAAATGTGTAAATATATGTTAAAATATATATATATATATATATATATATATATATATATATATATATATATATATATATATATATATATATATATATATATATATATATATATATGTAAAAATATTCACTAACAAATCAAACAAAAAAAAGTTTTAATTGTTAGACGTGAACAAAAGAAAAAAAGCAGGTAAATAATAATTAAATGGAGGAGAATAGGGAGTTAATTAAGGCTAATTAGAGTAAATTAAGGGTTATTAAGGGGTTAAACAGAGGAACATTTGTTCATCCCTTTGATCTGCAGATGAAGAAACAGAAATATACAAAAAGAAACAGTGTTTCTTTTTATTTTAGAGCACTTTTTGCGATTTGGCACTGCGTCGCTTTAACTGACAATTGCGCGGTCGTGCGACGTGGCCCCCAAACAACAAAATTAATGTCCTTTTCCCCCACAAATAGAGCTTTCTTTTGGTGGTATTTGATCACCTCTGTGGTTTTTATTTTTTGCGCTATAAACAAAAAAAATAGCGACAATTTAGAATAAAAAACGCAATCGTTTTAACTTTTTGCTATAATAAAGATCCCTCAAAAATATATAAAAAAACATTTTTTTCCCTCAGTTTAGGCCGATATGTATTCTTCTACATATTTTTGGTAAAAAAAAAAAGCAATAAGCATTTATTGATTGGTTTGTGCAAAAGTTCTAGCGTCCACAAAATAGGGGATAGTTTTATGGCATTTTTATTAATAATTTTTTTTTTTTACTAGTAATGGCGGCGATCAGCAATTTTTATCGCGACTGCGACATTATGGCGGACAGATCGGGCACGTTTGGCAGGATTTGGGGACCATTCACATTTATACAGCGATCAGTGCAATTTAAAATGCATTGATTACTGTGTAAATGAGACTGGCAGTGAAGGGGTTAACCACTAGGTTTCGCTGTAGGGGGTTAAGTGTGTCCTAGGGGGTGATTCTAACTGTGGAAGGGAGGAGCTATGTGCGACACGACACTGATCACCGCTCCCGATCACAGGGAGCGGTGATCAATGTCACTAGGCAGAACGGGGAGATGTTTGTTTATTATTATTATTATTATACAAGATTTATATAGCGCCAACAGTTTACTCAGCGCTTTACAATGTATAAGGGGGACAACACAATTACAATACAGTTCAATACAAAAGGTACAGGAGGGCCCTGCTCGTAGAGCTTACATTCTAAAGGGAGGGGGTGGTGGTACAAAAGGTAATAGATGCAGAGAATGATTTGATGGGGGTGGCTCAGGGACAGTTATGTGGGTGTGGGATAGGCTTCCCTGAATAAATGAGTTTTCAAGGATCTCCTAAAGGTGGACAGGGTAGGGGCTGATCGGACATACTGGGGCAGGGAATTCCAGAGGATGGGAGAGGCTCTGGAGAAGTCCTGAAGGCGAGCATGGGAGGAGGTAACAAGGGAGCTAGAGAGCAGGAGGTCCTGGGAGGAGCGGAGGGGGCGATTTACAACAGCATTTCCCCTTCCTTTCTCTCCGTGAGACGATCACGGGTATCCAGCGGACATCAAGTCCGTAGGACCCGCGAGCACACCCGCGGCGGGTGCGCGTGCCCGCAAACCGCTTCTTAAAGGGCAACATACAGGTACGTTAATCTGCCTGTACGTGCCCTTCTGCTGACGTATATCGGCGTGAGCCGGTCGGCAAATGGTTAACACTGGGGAGACCCACTGACAGTTCAAAGAGCCGAGCCTGAAAGTATCGGTTTTAGGTATCGGTGCATTTGACGAGTGCCGATACTTGTACAAATACTCTATATCGGCACTGATACTAGATTCTGTGTAACCCTAGTTTATATTACCAAAGTGGATTCAAAGTATATCATGATCAGTGGCTATGAAGTACCGCTAAAACTGTTCAGTCATTTTCCTTTGTAATGGTACTTTTTATTTTTGCTATGACATTGTTAAATGGACAGTTATAAAATGTCTTTCCTAACCTTTCAAAAACAGTTCCCGGGGATATTGTTCCTGAGCAATTAATTGTGTGTCTGTTGTCAGAGAGGCGCAGAATGCAGAGAGAAAACACTACAAGTACACAGGATAACATGACCACTGATTGTTATCATGTACCAGAAATGTAGCACTTCATACACAGAGAGAGCTGCACAATGACCAAGGTACGTGATCGCAATACACATAACATGGCCTGACCACTGGGCATGATTATTATATAAGTGTGTGACATTTATAACAGACAGGACGACGCTCTACACTTCTTCAACATGACCTGACCACTGGACATAATCACCATCCAGAATTCAAACACTTCATATTCAGAGGACTAATTACAAGCGTACATCAGAACTTCAATCTTTTATATGATTATGCCATCTTGTTACAAATAAACATGACCTGGCTATTGAGCATAATTATAATAGGAGTTTTTAACACTACAAACAGATAAAAAAATTAAAAAAAACTCCTCCTGCCCAATAGGACCGACCACATGACCGAAATATCATTTTGTTGTTTGCCCTACAGATTTATAGCAGCCTAATACTTCCACCAGAAATAGTGAAACAAATGTATTATATTTTTTACAGACATAGCCTATGGCACCTTGGGCATCACAACACAAATAGATTGCATTTTATATAAGAAAATATCACAGATCCCAACATGACTGGGGCACTAGGCATGATCACTGTACAATTCTACTACACTTAGTGCATTATTAGCCTGTACTTCTCCATTTTACTTGACCTTTTACATTATCATGAAATAATTCAAGACATTATACCCCTCCCCAAAGAAAAAACTAACAACTGAATAAGGGCCAGTTCACACCACATGCAGTCCAGTGCACTTTTTTTCCAGCATTCAAAATGCATGAAAAGTATGTTATATGGTTTTCAATGGCATAGTTCACACCAGTGCTTGCAGTTCAAGTGCGTTCCAGAAAAAAAAAAGTAGAACATGCAGCATTTTTCCTGCACTGAACTGGAACACACATGTCCTTGTTAAAGCGGTTGTATAGTTATTTTTTTTACTTTTACCTACAGGTAAGCCTATAATAAGGCTTACCTGTAGGTAAAAAAAATATCTCCTAAACCTTTACGGTTTAGGAGATATTCCCCTTGCTATGAGCCACTGACTGCAGCGGCGCATGCGCACAGGGGATTCTCGGCTGAAGGCCAGCAACTGCCGGACCTTGCCTAGTAAGAAATCTCCCACGCGCATGCGCGGGAGTGACGACATCGCGGTTTCAGCCACTCACAGCGCTGGAACCGCGATACCCGGAAGACACGCCGAGGCAACATGACAGCTCCCTCGGCGTTGACCAGGTAAGATACCGACGCCTCATTCTAAGGTAAGTATTTCATAATGAGCTAGTATGCTCTTTATGCCTTTTGCTTTACGCGCAATTTTTTGCGGGTATACAACCGCTTTAAGGGCCAGTTCATACCATAGAAACCCAGTCCGGATGTGTTCCAGATGCTTTTCTGCATGCACATTTTTGGTGCGTTTTTGATGCAGTCTAGTGCATTTTTCCCCCTCTTTTTTGTTTAACCTCAAACAAGGACATGGGTCTTCTAATGCGTTTTTGGTGCGCTTAGGTGCGTTTGTGTGTTTTTGGTACATTTAGGTGCCTTCCAGTATAGTCCAGTGCAGCAAAAATGCAGCATGTTCTACTTTTTTTCTGAAACTGGAACGCACTGGAACTGCAAGCACTGGTGCGAACTATGCCATTGAAAACCATATAACCTACTTTCCATGCGTTTTTGATGCAGAAAAAAATACACTGGACTGCATGTGCTGTGAACTGGCCCTTAAAGTGGGGTTCCACCCAAAAAAAAAAAAAAAACTACATGAAAAATTAAAAAAAAAATACAAAAAAACATTTGGATATTTTTTTTTTTTTTTACTTACCTCTAAATGCCTGTTGCTAGGGGGTCCCTCGTAGTCTGCCTCTTCCAGTGCCTGGGCTGGTGACATCACTTCCCCCTCGGCACAGGAAGGGCTCAGCTCTGCTCCCTCCCTCCTGTCAATCATCTGGGACCCATTACAGGTCCCAGGTGACTAAGCAGCCAATCACAGCGCGTGGCGCCGCTCGCGCATGCGCAGTGGGTGCCAGGCTGTGAAGCCACAGCCCGGCACCCACAGTTGCAATGCCGGCACCGCTGAACGGAGGGGGAGAAGAGCGGGGCTTCGATCTCCCGCATCGCTGGACCCAGGGACAGGTAAGTGTCCAATTAAAAGTCAGCAGCTGCAGTATTTGTAGCTGCAGACTTTTATTTTTTTTTTTTTTACTGGACCTCGGGTGGAACTCCTCTTTGATGTTAAGAAAAAAGAGGGGGGAAATGCACTGGACTGCACCAAAAACGCACTGGAACGCATGAAAATTGCGCATGCAGAAAAGCATCTGGAACTGCTTTTCTGGGGTGTGAACTGGCCCTAAAAAGAAAAGGTGATGTTATCACTCAATATAATGACTTAGTAATGCTATAGTGTTAAAATATCAGTCCACCAAAAATTGATTTGAATGTTTTAGTGAAGCATGGTGGGCTGACCCTCTATCTTTTGGGAACTCCAGTAACAAAATCCTATCATTCAAAGTGAACCTGCTGCCCAGATCATGCACACTAAAAGATTTTCCTACTCTGAACAAGCAGTAAAAACAGATTACAGCAAGCTCTCATTCATATCTGTATTTATAAGCATTTTTTTGAGAAATTCGTTTTTAAAATTCACAACACAGGGTTTTTAATTTTTATATTGCGAGCAGATCTAGGCAGCCTGGCAGCCTTTTAATGTAAACCTACAGCAGGTGTTTCTAAAGGCTTCATTCACACCTGAGTGTTTTCAGCTCATAAAACACCAGAAAAACGCCTATCAAGCAAAAACCCATTCATGGCACCTGTTCACATCTGAGCGTTTTATCACCTGAAACAAAATGCCTGAAAAACGCCCTAAGCTCAAAAAAGAACATGAGCTTCTTTGGGGCATATTAAAGGCATTTTTCTGCCTTTTACATTGGTGACCTGAACAAAATCGCGGCAGAAACGCAGTAAAAATGCGAGTTTTTAATGGTCAGGTGTGAATGCAGCCAAAGGCTTTATGTACACGGGACATTTTAAAACCTCTGCTGAACGATGGAACTTGACAACCAGTAACCGACGGTTAAAAATGTCTGTTGTGCCGCGTTTATATGCCGCGTTTGCGTTTAGAAGCATTTTTTGCATTGCAAATGGTCAGAAATGTATCTCCATTAAAAACGCCTATAAACCAAATCGGCTAAACGCGAGTTACCATGTACATGTACTGATAAGATAACATAGAAGAGAATTCAGGGGCAGCTGAAAAAAATGCCCAACTGCTCCTAAACGTCCGTTTACCAGCAGCAATGTATATGAGGCCTAAGAATCTTTGAGAAGAGATAACTTCCATTAAGCTGCTAGAGATATCTCGTCACACTCCTGGCTCCTTACTGGGGAAACCAGGAATTATGTTGTCGGCCCCCCACCTTCCTCAGGCTGCTTTGGAATACCGTGCTCCCTTTATTCCCTCACTACCCAACAATTCATGGTCATGGGATGTTATCATAGAACAGTTGTGATAAATCTCCCAGCATTTGCTACCTTCTGAACATGATCGCAAATTAAAGTTGTTGTAGATGTTCGATTTTATTTATTTATTTTTTTTTAAATAACAAACATGCCTATACTTACCTGCTCTGTGTAATGATTTTGCACAGAGCAGCCCCGATCCTCTTCTTCTGGGGTCCTCTGCCGGTGCTCCAGGCCCCTCCTCTTTATCAGGTGCCCCCACAATTAGTCTGGGGTGGCCAGCAGGGGCGACGGCCCCCCCCCCCCTCCGACTGATGGAGCACTAGCTGCCACTGAGTGTGTCTATGGGATTGTTTGACCATTCTTCCAAAAGCGCATTTGTGAGGTCAGGCACTGATGAGGACAAGAAGATCTGGCTCACAGTGTCCGTTCTAATACATCCCAAAGGTTTTCTGTTGGGTTGAGGTCAGGAGTCTGTGTCGGCCAGTCAAGTTCCTCCACCCCAAACTCACTCATCCATGTCTTTATGGACCTTGCTTTGTGTACTGCTCTAATCATTTGGTGGAGGGGGATTATGGTGTGGGTTTTTTTTTCAGGGGTTGGGCTTGGCCCCTTAATTCCAGTAAATGGAACTCTTAAGGCAAGACCAGACATTTTGGACAATTTCATGCTCCCAACTTTGTGGTGACAGTTTGGGGATGGCCCCTTCCTGTTCAAGCATGACTGCCCACCAGTGCACAAAGCAAGGTCCATAAAGACATAGATGAGCGACACAGACTCCTGACCTCAACCCAACAGAACACCTTTGGGATGTATTAGAACGGACACTGTGAGCCAGGCCTTCTTGACCTGTTCAGGTCAGGACTCAACCCAATAGGTGTTCTATCGGGTTGAGTCCTGACCTCAACCTGATAGAACACCTTTGGGATGAATTAGAGCTGAGACTGTGAGCCAGGCCTTTTTTGTCCACATCCAGTCCCTGGCCTCACAAATGCACTTCTGGAAGAATGGTCAAACATTCCCATAGACACACTCCTAAACATTGTGGACAGCCTTACCAGAAGAGGTGAAGCTGTTATAGCTGCAAAGGGTGGGCCAAATCAATATTGAACCCTACGGACTAAGACTGGGATGCCATTAAAGTTCATTTGCGTGTAAAGGCAGACATCCCAATACTTTTGATAATATAGTGTAGCTCTAGCAATACTAAAATTAGGTGCCTGGATTCAGACCTAAATAAGGCTTATATTCAAAAACTGCACAGTAGTAAATGATATTACATACTCTCGTTTGCACTGGTACTTTTTTGCCAGTAGTTGTAAGACTGGCAGCCATCTGATGTTGATCTTTTCTGTTGATAAGTAGAGCCAGTATGTGTGGCTAAAATGCTGAAGGACATGTTCTTCCTGACAGTTTCTTTGTTTTCAGATGTTCTCTATTCTTTCTGGCCTCTCTTGCAGCAGTCTGATGCTGCTAAAGAATGGATGCCTTATTCCTAGGCAAAGGATCATAAGCATGGTTATCTGAATTCTTGTAATGTACCTTGTCACTCGCCCTCCCCTCTTCCAACTGCCTTATCCTGAGCACACAGAGGCAAACAGTTAGAAATTGATTTTATTTTAGCAGCTGGAGTGGAGCATTGATCCATTCACAGCTTTAATCCATCCTGTTCATGGCCCCGGGCCATTGAGTCTTTTCCCGGTGCCCTACAAGAACTTTATCACAGATGGAGCGGGTCACGGATACAGGCTCTTCGTGCTCTTCGTGCTCTGTGATCCCCTTCAGCTCAGGAGCAAGAAAAAGAGAACAGATGCAACGCGGAGAACAGCGAAGTTTAGTTTGTGGTTGAAAGTTTCTACTGATATGAAGTTTGCTCCGCACTTAGAACTCTCCACGCTTCTGCTGTCAGACGGTGGCATTTAAATAGCACAACAATAAAATAATTGTTTGCATGTGTTAGGAGCAGCGGTGGTCAACTTATTTGATATAGGTGGGCTTAAAGAGGAGCTCCAGTCTCCCACCCCTAAAAAAAAAAAGTCAGTAGCTACAAATACTGTATTTGCTGACTTTTATTATAAGGATACTTACCTGCCCTTGGATCCAGTAAAGTCCTCATCCAAACCGAATTTAGGCCAAGATGTATTCTGCTACATGTTTTGGTAAAAAAAAAATCCCAATAAGCGTATATTGATTGGTTTGCGCAAAAGTTATAGGGGGTGATTTACTAAAGGCAAATCCACTTTGCACTACAAGTGCACTTGGCAGTAAAGTCGCTGTAGATCCGAGGGGGACATGCAAGGAAAATAAAAAAACTAAATTTTTACTTGTACATGATTGGATGATAAAATCAGCAGAGCTTCCCCTCATTTCAGATCTTCCCCTCAGATCTAAAGTGATTGCACTTCCAAGTGCACTTGCAGAGCAAAGTGGATTTGCCTTTAGTAAATCAACCCCTTAGTGTCTACAAACTATGGGATATATGATGGATTTTTTTTAGTAATAGCGGTGATCAGCAACTTATAGTGGGACTGTGATATTGTGGCGGACATTCTTACACTAACTGACACTTTGTGGGAACCAATAACACTAAAACAGTGATCAGTGCTAAAAATATGCACTGTCACTGTACTAATGACAATGGCTGGAAAGGGGTTTAACAGCTAGCACGATAAAAGGGTTAAATGTGTGCCTAGCCAGTGTTTGTGTGTACTATGTGAGGTGCTTAAAGTAAGGGAAGGGATTGATTTTCTTTCCCTACTTTTCAAGGAAAGAAAATCCATCTCTTCCTCCCTGTCAGAATAAAGCTCCGCCTTGTTTACACAGGCAGAGCTCCGTTTAGTGTGTTTACCAGGAGGTCGGCGGGTGCTGGCAGACATCCATTCACTGGCACCCACTGATCGGCTTCTGCTGTGACAGATCACCCGGAAGTGACAGATCAAGTACTAGGTAGGTGATCTGGCACAGAAGAGCCGCTTTGCCTTTGTACGTCCTTGTAATGCGGTTGGCAAGCGATTAAAATGTTGGTGGTGATGTGGTATAAGATTTTTGCAGCATGTTTTAGCTAGAATGTTGTAACGCAACATATAGGTAAACAGATAGGGGGGAATTTACTAAAACTGGGAGCACACATAGTAATCAATCAGCTTCTAGCTTGTTCAATTAAAGTGATTGTAAAGTCTTGTTTTTTTGTTTGTTTTTTGTTAAAAAAAATAAACATCTTATACTTACCTGCCCTGTGCAGTAGTTTTGCACAGGGCAGCCGGATCCTCCCTCCTGTTGAGTACCTCCACAGAAAGCAACTTCCTATGGGGGCACCCTAGCCGAGCTGCAGCTCTATATATCCATTCAGACATGGATCGGCGGCCCCGCCCCTTTCTCTTCTCATTGGCTGACTGACTTTGACCGCAGCGGGACCTAATGGCAATGCACTGCTGTTTCAGCCAATGAGGAGTCCCGGGCAGCCGAGATAATCCTACAATGTTGCTGGATAGAGAGGGGGCTCAGGTAAGTATTAGGGGGGCTGAGGGGGGTTGCTGCACACAAAAGGCTTTTTATCTTAATGCATAGAATGCATTAAGATACAAAACCTTCTGCCTTTACAACCACTTTAAGCTTTGACAATAAAACCTAGAAGCTGATTGGCTACTGTGCAGAGCTGCACCAGATTCTGTGTGCACCAATTTTAGTAAATCTCCTCCACAGAGATTTTTTTCTCCTTGTTCTTTAACCACTTGCCCAGCGCTGTACGCCGATATACGTTGGCACAATGGCAGCAGTGGGCAAATGGGTGTACGTCCCCTTTAATTGGCGGGGTTAGCGGGCACACTCGCCCGCCGCTTACAGTGTGATCGTGCCCGTGGGGCCAGCAGACTCAATGTCCGCCGGTCTCCCGGCGATCGTGTCACGGAGCCGCAGAATGAGGAAGTGCCTATGTAAACAAGGCATTTCCCCGTTCTGCCTTGTGTCATGACAGAGATCACTGATCCCTGTCATGTGAGTTGTAGCCCATCCCCCCCACAGTTAGAATCACTCCCTAGGACACACTTAACCCCTTCATCGCCCCATAGTGGTTAACCCCTTCCCCGCCAGTATCGTTTACACAGTAATCAGTGCATTTTTATAGCACTGATCGCTGTATAAATGACAATGGTCCCAAAAATGTGTCAAAAGTGTCCGATGTGTCCGCCATAATGTCGCAGTCACGATAGACATCGCAGATCGCCGCCATTACTAATAAAAAAAACAATAATAATAAAAATGCCACAAAGCTATCCCCTGTTTTGTAGACGCTATAACTTTTGCGCAAACCAATCAATATACGCTTATTGCAATTTTATTTTTTTACCAAAAATATGTAGAAGAATACATATCGGCCTAAACTGAGTTATTTTTTTTTTTTATATATAAATTTTGGGGGATATTATAGCAAAAAGTAAAAAAATATTGCGTTTTTTTTTTTCAAAATTTTGGGGGGATATTATAGCAAAAAGTAAAAAAATATTGCGTTTTTTTTTTCAAAATTGTCGCTCTTTTTTTGTTTATAGCGCAAAAAAAAAAAACCGCAGAGGTGATCAAATACCACCAAAAAAAAGCTGTATTTGTGGGGAAAAAAAGATGTCAATTTTGTTTGTGTGCAATGTCATACGATCGCGCAATTGCCAGTTAAGGCGACACAGTACCGTATCGCAAAAAGTGCTCTGGTCAGGAAGAGGGTAAAATCTTCCGGGGCTGAAGCGGTTAATGGTGAAAGTCTTAAGAACTCTATTCTCCATAGAAGATGTTACAAATCTTAGTGAGTGGTCAGACTCACATTCATTACAGTGAAATTCATGGGGTCTGATCAGTGACCTCTCCTCTTGAACATGCTATGCTTCCTTGCTATTAATCAAATCCATTGCTTCAGTACCTTTGAAGCCGCGTACACGCGAGCGGAATGTCCGACAGAAAAAGTCAGACGGAAGCTTTTCATCATCTATTCCGATCGTGTGTGTATGCCTCATAGGACTTTTTTTTTTTCAAAAAATTCTGACGGATCTAGAAATGGAACATGTTCTAAATATTTCCGACGGACCCAATTCCTATCGGTAAAACGATAGTCTGTATGCTGGTCCGACGGACCAAATACGACGCATGCTCTGAAGCAAGTACGAGACGGAAGCTATTGGCTACTGGCTATTGAACTTCCTTTTTCTAGTCCCGTCGCACGTGTTGTACGTCACCGCGTTCTGGACGGTCGGACTTTGGGTTGACCGTGTGTAGGCAAGACCGCTTGAATGGAATTCCGACGGCTAAACCGGTCGTGTGTACACGGCATTAGACACCGACCCAAACAAAATGTGTCGTTTCTACTTTACTCAAATCGTCATTTATGTGGGTCATTGACTCAGAAAGTATTCTAGCCAGAGATAGCCAGGCAACCATTATTATCCAGAAGATGATCAGCACCATCAGTCTACATATGTCTCTCTGTACCGGTTTCCTTTAATTGCCAGATTTGGCTGTTTTTTATATTGTACCATGCTGTGTTGTTAAACAGTCAGTTTATCTTGTATATGGGTACCTTATGTCTCTTCCATTACTGTGATGAGACA
The DNA here is from genome assembly GCA_037952925.1 of Lithobates clamitans. Taxonomy (NCBI): domain Eukaryota; kingdom Metazoa; phylum Chordata; class Amphibia; order Anura; family Ranidae; genus Lithobates; species Lithobates clamitans. The sequence goes on along the minus strand of JBBGZY010000053.1, from coordinate 7,372,980 downwards.
CTGTCTACTTGCCTTTGATCTCTTCATTTAATGTCCTAGTGTTGTCTCTTAATAAGCAGATATTCTACCAGTAGGACATGACACATGTCTCACTCGTTAATTTACATTTATGCAAATGGTTTTCCCTCATCATTTATTTTCATTTCACAGTCTTTTTTTTTTTTTTCTTTTGGATTTTGCAGAGTGTTGTGCACATAGAAGGAAAGTGGCAGAGCAGTAACCCAGATCCATAATAATGTATGTTTCTGGGAGATACTGTAAAGGAATTTGCTGCCAGTTACAGCCCAGGGGATTAGCAGATTCCCATCACTGTACAGTAAGAGATTGGTGCTCTCCCCATTCATAGGGCTCCTCATTATCTCCCATAACCGGGGACAGTTTTTTTTTGTAGGCCTTCAGATTTTAAGCCTGTATGCAGAACTGAATGTGTTGAAATGTTAATTTTGAAACCACTGGAGGATAGAGGTTTAAATAACCCATTTCAGATTTAATGCTAGCTACAGGCACCCACCGATATGCAAGCTACACTAGGTATACTTCGTTAATTGATTGAATATGGTGCGTTCGATGGATGAAGCTTAGAAAGTTTGCTTAAATCCTACCAGTGATGCGCTAAATCCATGTTTCAGCCTTTCTCTTGTTTGCATATTAAAACAGAGCAAGGCTAACCTCAATTATAATGAGCATACCTGTCTCCACTTCTAATAAAAGTAGCAACCCTATCCCACATCTTTAAAATTTCAAAACACTTACAGTATAGAGAGTTCACCTTAAAGCGGGGGTCCACCTATCTATTGTTTTTTTTTTTTTTTTTAGTTCATTCACAAACTTTTCTTCTCAGCATTACATACTCACATATTGTGTGTAATATGTCCGCCTGTGTCAGATTTCGTCGTAAAGAATAACTTATATTATTCACTGCAGGCAGTTTCCATCTTCATTGTGGGCATTTGAAGCCCACAAGCATTTATTTCCTGGATGTGGTGAATGCTGTGCTCCCAGCATTCACTGCTCGTTCCCGCACATGCTCAGTGGCATCCTGGGAAGCCTGAGACTAGCTCCCAGGAGTCTGGGAGAGGCTAGAAACACGCCTACTCCCACGGGAGGAGAACCAGGAAGTGCAAAGAAGAATAGAAAAATAAAAGGTAATTACGGCGATTTAAATTTTTTTAAACAGCATGTCAGCATCTAGGCAAGGAAGAGAATACATACAGATATTGTTCAAAATTTGGGTGGAACCCCGCTTTAATTCCAAACTGAATCTCAGGATTGTGCTTCCTTAAAGGAGATTGTGCTTCGCCGTTTTTCAACTTAATGCATTCTATGCATTGAGGGGATAAACCTATTGTAGTGCACCAGCCCCCATCTGCCCTGTTTTACTCACCTGAGCACGGTCGTTTCCACGTCGGAGACGCGCACACCCTCTCTGGCTGGTGTCTCAGCTCTTGATTGGATAGATTGATAGCAGTGCAGCCATTAACTCCCACTGCTGTCAATCAAATCCAATGATGCGGGGGGTGGAGCCGAGTTCTGCTGTCTATGTCTACGGACGCAGCAGAAGGACACGGGAGCACGCGCGCGGGTGTGTCCATGAAGGAGAGCGCTTCTCCGATGGGGCACTCGAGAAGAGGAGGAGCCAGGAGCGCCGCAGACAGACCCCAGAAGAGGAGGATCGGGGCCACTCTGCATAACCAACTGCACAGCAGAGGTAAGTATGACATGTTTGTTTTTTATAGAAAAAAAAAACTAACCTTTACAATCACTTCAAAGCCTACTTTATCAGTGCTCACCTCCTTTTATTTTTATTTTATATGACTTGAAAGAGAACTTCTGTTCAGAACAGTAGTGTAAGGTCTTGTATTGTTATAGCCATTAATTAAAGTGTTACTAAACCCAGGACCCTGCATTTACTATATCTGGTCTTCCACAGTACACAGAACATGAAAATGCTATTAATTTAGTAAATATAAACTGCTAAATACGTTTTCTCATCAGCAGACTTGTGACTTCTATCAGTGTCTGGTTAAAGCTTGTAGAAGTTGTTTTCATTCCCCTGATTGTTCTATGAGGCTGCAGGACCCCTGCACCTCTGTTTTGACAGTGCTAATTGGCCCTGTGCTGATCACATGTACCCTCCCAAGGAAAAAAAAAAAAACTCTGTAGCAACACACACCAAACTGAGCATGTGCAGCTTGCCCCCAAGGCTCGGTTCTATCAGCAGATAGATTGGAGACTGTGGAAGCAGGGGGGATCAGAGAAGACAGGCTCAAACAGCCTTTTTACACAATGCAGAGCATTAACCCCTTATACAGTGAGTATAACAAGCATGCTTTAAAAACTGCATATACAGACTGATTTTACTGTTGTGGGTTTAGTAACACTTTAATGCAGAGAGATTGGTGTTTCGGTGATTCCCTTTTCTAGCTAACTTAAATAATTAACGATGCAGTCCTTAGGGATTCCTTGGATACCTTAAGTCTTTTCGTTAAATATTTCTGCAAATGGTTCCAAAACTTACATTTATACACATAATTATAAGGACGAGCAAAGAAAAGTGATCAGTTCACATATTAAAACAAAAATCTAGGCAAACAGATACACGGTTAAAGTGGTTGTAAAGGCCTAAAGGTTTTTTATCCTAGTGCATTCTATGCATTAAAGCGGGGTTCCACCCAAATTTTGAACAATATCTGTATGTATTCTCTTCCTTGCCTAGATGCTGACATACCATTTAAAAAAAATTTAAATCGCCGTAATTACCTTTTATTTTTCTATTCTTCTTTGCACTTCCTGGTTCTCCTCCCGTGGGAGTAGGCGTGTTTCTAGCCTCTCCCAGACTCCTGGGAGCTAGTCTCAGGCTTCCCAGGATGCCACTGAGCATGTGCGGGAACGAGCGGTGAATGCTGGGAGCACAGCATTCACCACATCCAGGAAATAAATGCTTGTGGGCTTCAAGTGCCCACAATGAAGATGGAAACCACCTGCAGTGAATAATATAAGTTATTCTTTCCGACGAAATCTGACACAGGCGGACATATTACACACAATATGTGAGTATGTAATGCTGAGAAGAAAAGTTTGTGAATGAACTCAAAAAAAAAAAAAAACGATAGATAGGTGGACCCCCGCTTTAAGATAAAAAGCCTTCTGTGTGCAGCAGCCCCCCTAATACTTACCTGAGCCCCATCGCTGTCCAGCGATGTCCACGAGTGTCTCAACCAACCAAGATTCTCCCTCCTGATTGGCTGAGACGCAGCAGCGGCGCATTTGGCTGTCACTGCTGTCAATCAAAGTCAGCTAGCCAATCTGGTGTTTCAATGGACACAGGGAGCTGTGACTCGGCTCAGGTGCCCCCCTAGCAAGCTGCTTGCTGTGGGGGGCACTGAACAGGAGGGAGGGGCCAGGATCACAGAAGAGGGTCCTGAGAAGAGGAGGATCCGGGCTGCTCTGTGTAAATCCCCTGCAACAGAGCAGGTAAGTATAATATGTTTGTTATTTTTATGGTGGAAAAAATGAGACTTTACAATCACTTTAAAAACAATGAACTGTTCTCCCTGCCAAGGAATTTTAAACTCTGTTCAGTCAGGCTTGTATTTAAATTATTTCTCTCAGCCCAGCACAGACAGGCAAGTCGCACATTTATTTCATGATTCAGTTTTGCTGATTCCTATGTTACCTCCTCACCTCAGTTCAGCCCATTGAACAGTAGATCACCATATTCACCTCTGTATAATGAGCAGGCAGGTGACACCGAGTGCTATGAATCTACAGAAACACAAGGGCAAAGCACAGGTTTGGAAAAACATTAAAGGAGTTGTAAAGGAAGAAGGTTTTTCATCTTAATGCATTAAGATAAAAAGACTTTTGTGTGCAGCAGCCGCCCCAGCACCCCCTAATACTTACCTGAGCCCCCTCTCTGTCCAGCGATGTCCACGAGTCCCTCGGCCGTCCCTGTCTCTCCTTCCTGATTGGCTGAGACACAACAGCAGCGCCATTGGCTCCCGCAGCTGTCAATCAAAGTCAGTTAGCCAATCGGGAGAGACAGGGGGCGGGGCCAAACAGCAGCTCCATGTCTGAATGGACACACAGAGCTGCAGCTCGGTTTGGGTGACTCCATGCAAGCTGCTTGCTGTGGGGTGCACTCCACAGGAGGGAGGGGCCAGGATTACAGAAGAGGGACCCGAGAAGAGGAGGATCGGGGCTGCTCTGTGCAAAATTAGCTGCACAGAGTAGGTAAGTATAACATGTTTGTTATTTTATTTTTTTATTTTTTAAACAAGACTTTACAATCACTTTACGAAGTGGGTAAAAGGCACTGAAACCCTGATGTTGGTTGAATGATATCATCCAACAGTATGATGGTTGTCTAACTATGGAAGATGTGAATATTGAGCTGGCAGCTTCTGCACAAAGGATTGCCACAATTATCTTGGGTGGTTGTTACAACAGATTCAAGTCCAAAAGATAGTTTTTTGTTTCAAACGTGAATTGTATATAGAAGCCAACTTCACCCCCTTCATCAGAGCTGAAATCAAACCTAAAAATTAAATAGCACAATCATCATAAATCCATCATTAAATAACAATCATACACGTCATACCGCCAGAGTATAGTAATAAACATATCTTTTGTGCTAAAATTCTTATGTTAGTATGGACATCTTTAGAGTCCAGCATTTCCATTTTATATCTAATCCTAAAGATATCTTTTTTGAACCACTTTGTTTTAGGACCCCAGGACAATGGCTGACAGTTGGGGTCCAGGGGGATGGCACATTGACAATTTAAAGTGATTCTAAAGAGAGAGTAAAAAAAAAAAAGTTATAATTACCTGCCCTGTGTGGTTTTGCACAGAATGGTCCCCCGTCCCGGCTCCTCCCCCCTGCCTAGTACCCCCACTAGCAAGCCTCTTGTTGCTATGGGGGCACTAGAGCAGGCCGTCTCCCGATCTGGACTCTGTATGGCCATTCAGATACAGAGCGTGGCTTGGCCCCACCCTTCTCTCTCTTCATTGGCTCACTGGCTGTGATTGACAGCAGAAGAAGCCAATGGCTCCCACTGCTGTGTGAGCCAATGCAGAGAGATTTGGGAGAGCCGCTGCTCTCAAGCACATCACTGGATCGCGATGGGGCTCGGGTAAGTATAAGGCGGAGGCTGCACCCAGAAGATTCATAGAATACATTAAGGGGGAAAAACATTGAGCCTTTAGAACTACTTGCCTTCTCAAATCAGGACAGTTTTTATGGGTGTCGGTCTATCAATACATCAGCAACCCATGAAGTCATAGTAGAATCACATTTGTATGATTCAAGTCAGTTAATGTGGCCAACAGATGCATTTTTGAAAGCCGTGTATTATACATAAAGATGTGAGGGACATATGATGGGACTTAGAAAAGAGGCCCCAGAATACACCTTTTATAGAGTCTTTAAAGTGTTTGAGATAGTGTGCTCTGCCCTATGCTGTAGCAGTAAAATGTGTATTGCTTTGATCTCTGTTACAGAGTCAAGCCACCCTAAAATGGTTTTACAGTTATAGACAGAATCTAGTGATGTGAATCAGCTGTTGGCTTCTAGTTCTTATAAAATGCATTTACGGTTGTTTCTTTTGCTGGTCAGGGCAAAGTAAAAAAAAAAAAAAGAAAAAGACCTTTGCAAATTTCAAGTTGTTCCGACTAAATCTTACAGAGGGCTATGGACCCCCAACCCCATGTGACCAAATTTAGCCCTGGCAATTGGCCGCACAGGCACCTGATGTTAGAGGAAAGGGAGAGAGTCACATGCTCCCCCAGAAGTGCTGGGCATACCACATATCTCCAGGTAAATGGAGCAGCCAGAGTACAGTTTGACTTTAAAGAGGATATTAACTCTGGAAGTTGCACCCAAAAGAAGGAGGACCTGCAATCTCCCTTCAGCTGATATATATTTTTTTTTATTACAGGTACTTATATAGTGCCATCAGTTTACGCAGTGCTTTGCATATATATATTATACATTCACATCAGCCCCTGCCCTCAAGGAGCTTACAATCTAAGGCAGTGGCAGCCGCTCCATTGGAAGCGCAGGGACGCCGCCCCCCCAATCTATGCGCCCGGCCCCTAATCTACATGCAGGGTGCCAGACGCATGGATTTCAATGGGCTTTTTATTTAAGCACATGATTAGAGCCTGAGGCTCTAATTGGCTTCAAAATAGTGTGGGCTCGGGGCGTATAGCACTACGCCCTGAGTCCACCCAGTTGTGTGACATTAGCAAATTAATATTCACTAATGTCTTCCTGCTTCTCCTCCGAGCCAATCAGGAAGCAGGTCCTGAGACCCGATTGGCCAGGGAGTCTTAGGACTGCTGGCCAATCGAGTCTCAGGACCCACTTCCTGTTTGGCTGGGAGGAGAAGCAATGGCCTTGGCAAGCTGGAGTGAGGAGCAACCTCCTAAGGTAAAGCTGGACTGATCAACGCCTTCCCGTCCGATCGCCGCCTTCCCGTCCATCTCACGTGGGTAGAGGGGGCGGTTGTTGCAAGTGAGGGGGGCAGGTTTGTCCCCCCCAAAATATTGAGCACCAGCCACCACTGATCTAAGGTCTCTAACTCAGTCATACATACACATCATAGGGCTAATTTAGACAGTAGCCAATTAGCCTACGGACATGTCTTTGGTGTGGGAGGAAAGCGGAGTCCCCAGGGGAAACCTACATAGGAACAGGCAGTGCTGTGGTTGGGATTTCGCCCCATATTGACATACCATGCCTGCACTGTTTCTCTGTGTAGAGTTGACCATCTTGGTAGAGGCAGGGCTTTACTTCCTGATGTCTGTCAGCATCCAGAAAGGAAAACAAACAGCAGTGACATCACCAAATCTCATGAGACTAGCAGTCAGGGGCAGCTGTGCCTTAGATCTCATGATGCAAATGTACAGCCAGCAGGGGCGTTGCTAGGTCTACAAAAGATCTGGGGCTAGAGCCCATAGCAGCGTAGTAAAGAAAGTCATACACTTGGGTGGGTATACACAAGTATATACAGTAATACACGTGTGTATATATATTCCCAGAGAGCCCCCCACTTACATCAGGGTCCCCAGAGAGTCCCTCCTTACATCAGGGTCCCCAGAGAGCCCCCCTTACATCAGGGTCCCCAGAGAGCCTCCTACTTTCATCAGGGTACCCAGAGGGCCCCCCCATTTACATCAGGGTTCCCAGAGAGCCCCCCTTACATTAGGGTCCCCAGAGAGCCTCCCCCTTAAATCTGGGTCCTTAGAGAGTCTCTGCCTTAAAATCAGGGACCCCAGAGAGCCTCTCCCTCGCATCAGGGTCCCCAGAGAGCCCCCCACTTACATAAGGGTCCCCAGAGAGCCTCCCCTCCCCTTTGGGGACCCCTGCAGAGACTCAGGGCTATTGGCCCCAGATTCGGGGCTATAGCCCCAAAAGCCACCCCCTAGCGACGCCCCTGACAGCCAGAGATCCAGCTAGAAGAAGGATTTTGCTCCCTCATGTCAGAGTCACCAGCAAGGAGAACAGTGAGCAGCACAATACTGGCATCACCAGATCGTATTTCACATCTCCCAAAAATGTCAGTTAGAGGCAGCAGATCCTTAAATCTCACACTGCAGATATTCAGTAGACACCGGAATGCCTAGGCACCCTACATACCAAGAAGAGCACTGTTATTTTTCAGGAAGATAAAAAGTATATTTTCAGGGTATTACTTAAAGTGATATTAAAGGCATTTTTTTTAAAATAACAAACATGTTATACTTACCTGCTCTCTGCAGTGGTTTTGCACAGAGCGTCCCCAATCACCCTCTTCTCAGGTCTCCTGCCAGTGCTCCTGGCCCCTCCCTCCTGCCAAGTGCTTCCAGAGCAAGCAGCTTGCAATGGGGGCACCCAAGCAGGCTTGCTCCCGAGCCACTGCTCTGCATGTTCTTTTCACACACAAAGCTGCAGCTCAGCCCTGTCCCCTCTCTCTCCTTATTGGCTCACAATCAATGAGGAGGGAGGTTCCTCAGAGAGCAGCTGCATCGTGATGGGGATCAGCTAAGTATTAGAGGGGGCTGCTGTACAGAGAGGGTTTTTAAAAGAAAAGCTTGAGCCTTTAGAACCACTTCAAACAATTAACATTTCTAAATGTTCATTGTTTGTGTTCGGATCCATTTTAAGTACTGCTTTTGGGTGGACCGACCCTTTAAATCTTTACTCTGGTGGGTAAACAAAACCTCAGCAAGCTTTGCAGTGTTAAAAATAAGGGGGGTTCCTCAGAGAGTAGCTGAATCGTGATGGGGATCAGCTAAATATTAGAGGGGGCTGCTGTACAGAGAGGGGTTTTTAAAAGAAAACCTTGAGCCTTTAGAGCCACTTCAAACAATTAACGTTTCTAAATGTTCATTGTTTGTGTTCGGATCCATTTTAAGTACTGCTTTTGGGTGGACCGACCCTTTAAATCTTTACTCTGGTGGGTAAACAAAACCTCAGCAAGCTTTGCAGTGTTAAAAATAGGATATCTGTGCTTACTGTTTATCAATAATTAACTGCAGGAGACTAAATTGGTACCTATCTATATGTGTGACTAGGAATACAACACATACGTTCTGCTGATCTGACGCTCAGCTATAAATAGACCCTTTGAGATAAATGGACGCGGAATCAATTAGGCTGCTGAATTTCTAGTTTGTAGATGTTCTCGGCTTTTTGCGAGAAAAGGCATGTGGATTAGACACAGAATGATGAAGGAAAACTTTAGGAAACATTTCAGTTTTTTGTCATTAATTTCTGTCTGACAGCTTGCCTAATAGAAAATGAGCGTGCTGCGGCTCTCTAGATCAGACATGTAGCAGATCAGCATTGACAAGTACCAGGGAAAGTATTCAGCGAAGCTGCACAATTCTGTGTCCTCAGGGGATTAGAGATGGCTACTTGGAGAAGACTGCACGATGTGTAATAATATCCCATTCACAAAGTACATTTCTTCTTTAATCTGCCCCAACTGCATGTGTGAACGGCAACATCCTTGGGTAGGAGTTGGCGGGTTGTAACTATGAAGAAGTTTGATAGTAAGACGAAAATGCAAACTTTTTTATTTTTATTTTTATTTTGGGCAGTGAAGTAGTAGTGTCAGGTTTATTGGCTTTATTTTATTTCTGTAATCTTAGCAGGGAAATTAGTCTCACGACTCGCCTATTGAAACTCCACTGGAGGCTGAGGCCAATCACAAGGCTGGGTACCTTCGAGATTCTTCTTAGGAATATATAAATAATGCTCTCTAAAAGACCGACTTTCAGAGCAGATCTCCCTGATGTGAAAGCAGTAAAACTATAGGAAAGTTGAATGCTACTGCATGCAAAATAGAGCAAGTTGGTGGAGTTCCATTATAAGTAGAAGCATCTAAAGCTGGCCATATGAAGAAACAAAATGGAGTGGGAACAGGGGACAGGGGCTGATGTTGACCCCATAACATTCCCACCCTGAAGTAGCTGGACTATCTTGGTACTGATAGACAACAATATATAATCACCTTTCATTACATGAGGCTATACTCCAATTTTTGCATAAAGCTGGCCATACATAGAGCAAATTTCAGCCAGTTCCTGATGACCAGCAGAAAATCAACTCTGTCAACACAGCATCTTTTGGTCTGAAAAGTAGCTAGGTGGAAAATTGTCAACTGGACAGTGGCCTCATCCAATCAGAAGCAGCCATTGTTCAATCATTCTGACGTTTGCAGGTGCTGGGTGTCATAATACAATAGCCGGAAGTGGAGATTCCTCCAGCCATGCTGTTTAGTGTTGATGAGGGAATCAACAGATTTCTCTCATTCAGGGTATGGCTAGGTAAAAGAAAACATGTATAAAGTGTTACTAAACCCACAACAGTAAAATCAGTCTGTAGATGCAGTAAAGCATGCTTGCTATACGCACGGTGGAACCTAAGGGGATAATCCTCCACATTGTGCAAAAAGGCTGTTTGATCCTGTCTTCTCTTAGCCCCCCCCCCTTCTTCCACAGGCCCCAATCCATCTCCTGATGGTACAGAGTCCTGGGGGCACTCTGCACATGCTTAGTTTGGTGTGTATTGCTAGAGAGTTTTTTTTTTAATTGGGGAAGGTGCATGCGATTGACACAGGGCCAATCAGCACTCTCCAGACCGAGGGTCAGGGGTCATGCAGCCTCATAGGACAGTCAGAGGTGAATGAAAACTCCTCCTACAAGCTCTAACCAGTGTTCGGCTGGACACTGATAGAAGTCACAAGATTGCTATATACTTCTGATAAGAAACGTATTTAGCCATTTATATTTACTAAAATACCGTATATACTCGAGTATAAGTCGTTCCGAGTATAAGTCGAGGCCCTAATTTACCACAAAAAATGGGAAAAACTTAGTGACCCGAGTATAAGACGAGGGTGAGAAATGCACAGCTGCTGTAAGTGGAAAAGAGGGTCAACAATGCCCATTTGCAGCCTTGCTGTGCCCATTTGCATGCCTCACTGTGCCAATTTGCAGCCATAGGTCCCCCGAACTTCAAACTCGGTAGTTAAGGGTTCCTAGATGCCTCCTAGCTGCAGCCAAAATTTGGGGTCTCTGAACCCAAATGGTCCCAAAATGACATTGCTGCAGATGGACACAGTTGACCGACTTTGGGGCCCCGTATCTCGGGGCCACTTAGTGCTAGGAACCCCAAATTTGATGAAAATGACATTTTTGGCTGCAGAAAAGTGCTTGACTCGAGTATAAGTCGAGGGGGGCACTTTCAGCACAAAAAAATGTGCTGAAAAATTCGACTTATACTCGAGTATATACGGTAATTGCATTTTAATGTTCTGTGTACTGTGGGAGAACAGATATAGTAAATGCAGGGTCCTGGGTTCAGTAACCCTTTAAGTTTGTGGTGCTCAGATACAGTCTAGCTCTAAGCAATATGTATTTTAAGGGGTGAAGGTAGCTTCTTTTTTCATGGAAGACCTGTTTTAAGACAATTTTGCATGCAGACCCAGATGTACAATTCTGTCTATTTAGGCATGTAGGATCGAAGCAAAGTTTGTTGTTTAAATTGACTTGTAAATGAATCCCTTACCTGCATTATGCAGGTATTTTTCCATCAGCTCAGCCATTCTGCTTTCTCCAGCAAAATGTTTTGTGGCTGTATTCTCTTTATAACAAAGACATTTAAATATTGCATGCAACAGAGATGTCATGCATGCACGCCGTTGTGATACAGAGCAGAATACAGAATTGAAGTCAGTTTATCTCATTCTGCGTTGGATAGCTGCAGTGAAAGGAAGCTTGTTATTATTTTGTAAGGCAAACACTCTGCTAGTGCCGGGCACACAATCCTATGGGTTAAATATTTTCACTCGGGGCAACATCATCAAAAGCATTCTTACTCTTTATAGAAAGAATAATATTTTCTGTGATGAGTGAGATGGAGCTTTACACAAAGATTCGGAAAGAAAAATATGAAGCTTACAATGAGTTTTCTAAGACTGATGTTGGTAAGGTTATTTGCTTTAGGTGACAATACAGCATTGCTTCCTTATTGGCAGTGATACCTCCCCAATGGTTCTGAGATGGGGAAGGAGAACACCCTCTAGCACAGAGAATAAAGGAAATTACACTTCTTATCATACCCTTAGTTACATTGCTCAAGAAATGATCAAATCTACTTATTGGTGCTTTTTTCACCACCTTTAGGCTATGTTTCCACTATTGTGACTTGTCATGCGACTGTGGACACATAAAGTCGCATGACAAGTCACAGCCCATTGAGTTTAATGGCACCCGTTCCAATCTATGCGACTTAAAGTTGCAGAGACTTTGAAAAGATTCCTGCACTATTTTGATCCAGAGACTGTAAAGTTGGATCAAAGCTGCACTCAAAGTCGAACTCTAAATCGCGCGACTTTCGGGGTCGCAATAGTGGAACCGTAGCTTTAGTGTTTGAAAATAACAAATTGAATCAATTAGAGCGGAGGTAAGCAAATCATTTTAACAGTTACAACTGCTCATGAAATAGGTGTCTTTTAGACGGTTAGTCAGAAGATGGTATAAATGGGCGGCTGAGCCACGGTTTTAATGCCTCCCAGCCGGCCACCCGAACTGTAAAAGAACAGTTGGCCAGGGCTGTTCAGATGCCACGGGTGCAATTCTTTAGTTTGCCGATGTGGAATTTTTAACTCGGGGTGCAGAATATGACAAGCATCACCACTTGGTCATACTCATACACTGAGTTCAGTGGGGCCGTGCTGCAACCATGTGCAATGCATGGGATTGCACGGCAGTAGAGCGACATTATAAGGTTAAATCCGGCAGTGATGGGGAGATAGAACACCTGCATGTAAAATGACCTCAGACAAGGCCTGGAAGGAGAGAGCCTAAAATCAGTACAGAGGGGATTTCTGCAGATCCTGGCCTGAAGAACAGTTGCACAGTTCCTGGGGTTTACAGTGTGCAGGCAATAACACAGAAAAACCTTGGCTGGGTAGCAGAGTGGTGGGAGAATATTGGACATCTTCCAGGCAACGCTCTCCTGCCAGAATCGAGCCTCCCCACTGTACCTATCAGCTGCTTGAGCTCTCTCCTTCCAGTTCTTCATGCAATGTCTGTGCAGTGCGATTTGAGCCATACACTTTGTATGCAAAATGGTGCAGGACCCTTTTTTAATGCACCTGAATCGCATCACATGGGTGTTTACACCCATACGATGAAATTCTGGCAATCGCACTGCGTTTTTCAAGCTGTTTCATGAAATAATCATAAATCTAACATTGAAACCCTCAGCAGATTTCATGGATGACGGGCAATTGCAACGAGGTGTGGGAAATGCACAGGCTTCGCTGATTTTCTGGCATCTCATCAGTGTGGACCAGGGCTGAATAATCAAGAATAGTAATCCCTAACATTTAGGTTCAAATCAAGTTATCAGACACCAGAATATTTAAGGGGTGGCCTGGTATAGTCAAGCAAGATTAGAACTCCTTGGACAGGTAGGTTGCATCCCCAATATGTGCTTCTACACTGAATTCAAAGTATTGAATGAGGCTGGGTTCACACTGTAGCGAACACAAAAATCGCACGTGACTCGCACCCCCACTGCGGTACTGATCACATGCAATGTCTGTTAAATGCGAGTTCAGCCATACAGTTTTTGTGGCTGAATTCGCATTAGAGTCGCACAAAAAAGGAGCAGGGACTTTTTCTTCCTGCACTAGAATCCGATTCCTGCCCGAAATCACAGTTCGCACTGTGATCTGTGAACCTATCTGCGGGTGTCAATAACATTGTATTGACACCCACAGCGGTTTGCAGAAGGCAGTGTGAACTGCCTGCGGGAGAGATGCAATGCGGGAACCGGCGCTGAAATCGCACTGCACCGGTTTACCTCTCTCTCTTCATAGCTATTTAAACACACTGCTCGATTGCTTCTGCCTTACTTCCTGGAGAGACTTTAGGTCATGACACAGGAAGGAGTTTACCAGCTGAGAGTAGATGATGCAGGGTGTGTGCTAATGAGATCAGCTGGTCAGCTCCTTCCTGTGTCATGAATTAAAGTCTCTCCAGGAAGTAAGGCAGAAGTACTTGAGCAGTGTTGAAGAGAGTGAAGTAAACATGTGTAGAATTAATGGAAAGATGTTTAATTTTTGCAAAATAAGTACATTAATGCTATATTGGTAGATAGGGGACCTGGAATTTAGAAAAAAAAAAAGGTGAACTTAGCCTGAAGATGGACAGAGGCATCAGCTTCACAACTGCATGGTTTCACTGAGAAGAGAGAGGGAAAGGGTTAACCACACATGCACCACTGAGTGTTTTTATCATTGGATAGCCCTTTTTTGCTATTTGTAAATCATTGCCCAAAGGTTCTACTGAACCATCAAATTGAGGTGGCCTTGGGTTGATTATGACCAGTCCTCTAACTTTCCAAAATATTTGTGTTACATGTATCCCTAAATGTAAATCTCTCTTTTGGTCTGCATATAATAAAGTGAGACGTTCCCTTCCAAAAGGGTAATTTTCACTGGGGAGTAAGTGACAGGTACTCTTCAGCAACAGCCTGAGATCCACAGGTTTCCTGCTTCTGTAGAGGTTGAAGAAATTCAATCTCTCTCTGGCAAATTGCCTTCTCTGTATTGTACATTTTAAAGAAAGCATTAATCACTGTCATTAGTCAGTTGGGCTATTCAGTAGGGCTCACTCTTCTGTCCTACAATGCATTAAAGGAAGGACGCGTATCTTTCAGTCAAAAGCATGCTGGCAGACAGTGCCGCCTCGTAGGACTCTGCTTGTCAATATGTTTTTATCTCCTAACTCCGGTATCTTTTTCTCTTAGTTTGAAATCTGTCCTGAGATTAGACTTTGTGAAAGGAAAAAAGGAGGCGGGTTCAGGTTGGGTGATCTCACAACAGGGTGCTAATGGAATCGTGCCGGCGCGTGCGCACCCCTTCACAAATGAAACTGCCTGCGTCTGCAATGATTTTTATAAGCCTAGTTTTCTAATTAAATTATTGATTTCAGCGTGGAAACTTTTACAGAAGCAGCCAATAGAGAGTCTAATTAAATGTATGCGCTTGCTGGTTTGAGAGCGTTTGAACAAGGGGGCCTGTCAAGGGCTGTGCCTTTAACTTAAACAGTGAAGGAACAGTCAGAGAGCAGAATGGGACTCCAGCTATGAAATATTAATATACCTGCAATCCTTTCAAACTGTTTGACACAGTATAATGCCAGCATTGGCCTGTTTTCTTCAAACCGGGATTCCTGAGCTCTAATGATGTTCGGAGGAGAAAGCAAAGTTCTATATCAACGGAACAACTTTTTTTGTTTATGATCAGCATACATGTAATACAGTTAAAATCCTGCCAGTTCTATCCTTTTATGCATTCTTCTATTTGATTCAGCTGAGGTTATTTAACATGTTTACAGTTTGCTTTGCTAGGAGTTAGTATGCTGACAAGGCTACAGTTTGATCACCCTGGAAAAGATTAGTTCCTATATCATCATTCATATAAAGTCCTTCATGGCAACATTTTTCAACACTTTCAACATGGAGGAACACTTAAAATAACTTTCAGGTCTCAGGGAGCCCCTGCTAATAATTGTATTTACAGTTCATTAGTGAACAGTAAGTTGTAGATATAAGAATAAATAAAAGAATAAGCAATGTAGTGTTTTTGGTGTATTTGATACTCAAGGCTTCTCTGATGATGGTGACAAGGGCTCTCGCCCATTCAGTGAGTTCAGTGGAAAAGTAACCCCTCTCATTGGTGGTAAGTGGGGAAGTACCCCTTTATACTGATGGTCAGGGAAGGGCCCTTGTACTCTGGTAGTCAGTGAAAAGAATGCTGTTTACATTGGTTATCTGTAAAAAGAATGTCTCCCTTACAGATGCCTGAAAAGATTATTGAAGTCAGACATGGGGAAGATTTACTAAAGCTGGTGCACTCAGAATCTGGTGTAACTGTGCATGGTAGCCAATCAGCTTCTAATTTCAGCTTGTTCAATTAAGCTTTGGCAACAAAAACCTAGAAGCTGATTGGTTTTTATGCAGAGTTCCACCAGATTTTGCACTCTCCAGCTTTAGTAAATAACCCCAATAGATTGTTCATTCGTCAAGGAACCCCTAGCAACAGGTAATGCCGCATACACACTTGTGGACTTTACGGCAGACTTTGCCCGGCGGACTTTGACGGATTTTATGACGGACTTTCCGAATGAACGGACTTGCCTACACACAATCCACCAAAGTCCGTCGAATTCGTACGTGATGACATACGACCGGACTAAAACAAGGAGGTTCATAGCCAGTAGCCAATAGCTGCCCTAGCGTGGCTTTTTGTCCGTCTAACTAGCATACAGACGAGCGGACTTTTCGACCGGACTCGAGTTCGACGGATAGATTTAAAACATGTTTCAAATCTCAGTCCGTCCAACTTTTGAGAAAACAAAGTCCGCTGGAGCCCACACACGATCGAATTGTCCGACGAAATCCCATCCGCTGGGCAAGGTCTGCCGTAAAGTCCGCTCGTGTGTACGCGGCATAACCCTAGTTGAGAAAGGCTGCTCTATGGGTTAACTTTTTCCTTTTAACCTTCCCCTCCTCCTGAACTTTCTGCCTACCACCTTAGGACTATCAGATAGGTCAAAAGAAATGCAAAAGCAGCCTGAAGTGGTCAGTGCAGCTTAGAAGGTGGTCTAGTGTGGGTCAGAACGAGGTCGGCTGCAGGGCAGTTGAACCTGTTCATGAACTGTGAATAATCTCGTAAACATTTGAAATTGATGTGGAGTGGAAGCAGAATGTCATGAAAGCAAGTTGCATTTGTCTGTTGACACAGGCCCTTACTCAGGAGCTCGGAAGTCATGTGTACCCCTGTGATGGCATCATAGACTCTAAAGAAGTCTTCTCCGCTCCAGAGAAAGGATCCTAGACCTTGATCCTACTACCAAAAGGTGGCCCGAAGAGTCAAACTAATGCTGTATACCAGATGATGTAGGCAGCATTATGCTGTCAGTTACATTGCTTAGTGGTGAAGCTGGTCATGTGTTGCAGTGACTGCCAATGAGGAGGAGGGTTATCCGCTGTGACGGTGATGATAACCCTCCTCCTCAAACAGCACAAGCTCTCAGCCCTGTAGACCCAGTGGTTACATTGGCTGTGCCAAACACCAACGCTGCAGTGATGTTACTACAAGGGAATCGGCATTGTCATCTTGTTGGAGTAGGTACAGTACTTCGCACTGGCAAGATAAATAGATATCTTGATGAAGACATAAGATGCTTTAATTGTTATTTTGTCTATTGTTCTACTTTAAAGGAAAAATACATTGGAAACAATGTCATTCTTGTGAAAGGCCATGTATATATGAATGTATGTATAAAAGCAATGTATACTGTATATAAAAATCCCAGTGATGAAAATCCAGCTCTGCTCTCGATTAACTTGCTTTTTGCATTCAGTGCAGATTTTTGGTTCCCAAAATAAGTGAAATTTGTCCTGCTTGAGCAGTGCTTGGGCTGCATGGGGCAAGACCTTACATGTTTTTAATTTTTATTATGAAACGTAAGGAGATGTGTAATTGGGTGTTAGATGTTTCATTAAGATTCCTAGGGTCCCCAGCCCAAAAAGGAAAAGGATTTATTTTTTTAATTCTGAGTGAAAGGAAAATATAAATCTTTATTTTGTTTGCAATCCTGGTCATCAGATAAACCTTTCTCGCTTGTCATATGGCAAGGGAAGAGAACAGATTTTCCGATTGTGCTTCACTACCTTTTTTTGTAAATAAGTGCATATTTTTGCATTTTAATTACTTGTTTATTTGAGATAGTTACATCTAGAAAGAAGTAAAGTTAACAAGACCTTTCAATTTCACAAATGTTGAATATAGTTTACAGACTTTCCAATAGAGTTCCAAATACTTAAAATTATTCACTTTTCCCTTGAAAAGACCTAAAATAAACTCATTACTCATATAAATATATTACATAGTTGAAATAAATCTGTATGTATTAGTGTCTTTCACCATTCTCCTAAAGATAGAGCATTACTGTACATATAGCATCACCGAAACAATGAACATGAGGTTAAGCAAGCTCCGGGAGGCAGTGGAGGACAGAAAAGCCTGGCACGCTATGGTCCATAAGTATGAGGTCACAAAGAGTCGAACACAACTAAATGACTAAACAACAACTGTACACATTGCTTCCCCTTCCTGAATGCTGCCATATTGGTTTGCCATGGCCATACCACTGGACAGAGCCTGCAAATGCACAGTAGAGGAAAGCTGCTAGGCAGAAATATTGATATTCATAATAGTCTGCCTGTTGTAGCTTGGGTCAGTGAGGGTGAGGAAACGCAAGTACCAAGGTTTGTCTTTTACCTTGTGCCCTCCTGACGTAATCTTTAGTTGGACCTTGTGCAGCTTCCTGTTGCTGATGAAAGGCATGGAAGGGAATGCTGCTGGGGATATTCTTATGCCCCGTACACACGGTCGGATTTTCCCAGGGAGAATGTGTGATAGGACCTTGTTGTCGGAAATTCCGACCGTGTGTGGGCTCCATCACACATTTTCCATCGGATTTTCTGACACTCAAAGTTTGAGAGCAGGCTATAAAATTTTCCGACAACAAAATCCGTTGTCGGAATTTCCGATCGCGTGTACACAAATCCGAAGCACAAAGTGCCACGCATGCTCAGAATAAATAAAGAGATGAAAGCTATTGGCTACTGCCCCGTTTATAGTCCCGACGTATGTGTTTTACGTCACCGCGTTCAGAATGATCGGATTTTCCGACAACTTTGTGTGACCGTGTGTACGCAAGACAAGTTTGAGCCAACATCCGTCGGGAAAAATCCAAGGATTTTTTTGTCGGAATGTCCAATCAATGTCCGACCGTGTGTACGGGGCATTAGTGTCGGGACTCAAGCCAAAAGGTTATAGATTTGGTATGGGTGATGCATAAAGGTAACAAAGTTAACATTTTTAATATACATTATTGGAGATACAGTATGGAGAGTGCAGAAAATATATTTTGCTCATTGGTGACTATGTCCTTTTAAACAGGCACATTTTAAATGTGTTACTTACCCTAACCAAAAGTGTTACTAAACCTTAGCAAAGATGTAAGACTTATTAATGCAGCATACCCAAATTGCACAGATATAAATCTTAGAATACATGTTCTTCATGTGACCACTACTCCCCAAGAGCTGAGTTCTCTGACCCAAGCACATAGCATCAATTTCCATGCTCCAATAGATGGTTTCACTGCCCTGGTCCCACTAGGGCTGGTGAGTTGAGGGAATAGTGAGATAGCTCCTGAAAAGGTCATTTCTCTTGCTGTCTCTGGCTTCAGTAATGTGTGAGCCACCTTGAACAAGTATGCAGATCACGAGTTCTAGTTTTACTCTATGCATACATGCGTAGCTCCCATCTGTCCCTCATTTGGAGGTTCTGTCCCTCAAGCAGACTCAGTTGTCCCTCTTTTTGGTCAGATGTGTACATCTCTCTACAAAATTTACTATTTTACTACCAAAAGTGTTATGCTGTTGTAACTTTTTTTTTATCCAAGCTCTATATTACTGCAGTTATCTTCAAAAAAGCCACAATAATGGAAAAAACAGAAGTGAAAATAGCACTTGTGTGGTTTAGACAATAATTTGCTGAATATTAGATCTGCGTAATTGAGACTGTGGCAGGCATGTGTCCTTTGCCTACGTACTGTGTGCTCAAAGGTGTCCTTCTTTATCACTTCAGAAAGTTTATAGGTCTGTACACATGTGATAGGTCAGAAAGTCAGTCATGGAACCAAAGTTGACAAGGTAGCTAGCCTTTTCAGGAGTTCAAAAATGTCAGCCCCCATATTTTTATCACTAGTTTCCTTGAAAACAACACACATTCATTTTACCTTCAAGCCCACAGAGTGAGTTCTTTACCTAATAACTTCAGGATTTTGAATTTTAACCTGAAACATTTTTGAATGGTAGGTACAAGTACTGTACATGACACAACTATGTACAACCCAGGATGCCTATTAGCATCCAGACGTTTTTTGTTTTTTTTTCATTTGCAGATGAGAGCTCCAACTTGATTGGTTGCTTTAGCTAACACCTTCTTTCCTCCAGTTTTTGTAAATCAAGTCCGATGCAGAAGCAAGACCTGTTTTAGACATTTTCACAATCTAGACTATGTCTAATAAATCTAACCTTTAATGTTGACTGTCTTTACAGACATCTAATTTGAATAGAACTGCACATGCACAATTAAAAGCGACTGAAGTCAAAGGGTCATGAAGTTTATGGCTTTCTACTGACATGACATTATCCTATTCTAATCAAGAGAAAGGGAAAGTAGACAGCCTGTCTTATGGAGCAGGATGGGAATTTCCATGGATTGTCTAGATCCATGTCACAATAACACAGCTCACTGATTTCCTACAGGGAACACGTATTGATTGAAGTTTCATTTTGTGATTGCGTTTGTGTCCTTCAGCTTATTTCTGTTATGCTTCATTATGGTTACAGTCGTAACAAATGGAATGAACTAGGCCCAATGGGACTGTTCACATAGCGGCTGTCACAACAGATATTTTAATGAAACTAGCAGCATTTTAGGCTAATTTATGCCATCTGTGTCAAAAAAAGCTCTGCATGCTAAACAAAAAATAAATTATAGTTTTTTAATGACAGAATTCTTTTGATCTCTTATCGTAAGCTATTAACAGTTTCCTTTCATTATTTGAAGTCAGTTGGTGGGTTCAGCTAGTATTCCCCTGAAGTATTTATTATCTGCAAGCGCCCTACTTTTAAAGTAGTACTAAAGCCTTTTTTTTTTATCGTTAAGATGTTGGTATAGTTTACAGAAAAATAAATGTTTTGTTCTAATAAGTATCTCTTTGTGTCCTTAAATGCCCCTGTGCTTCTCAGTATTCCTGTGTGTCCTTGTATGCATGCCCTGTGTGCCTAAGTATCTCTGTGGTGTAGATTTACTAAAGGCAAATAGACTATGCACTTTGCAGCAGCACTTCTGCAAGTGCAATTGCGTCAGAGCTTAGTAAATGAGGGAATGCTCTGCTGACTTTCCTAGTCCAATCATATGCAAGCAAAAATGCAGTTTTTTTATTTTCCTTGCATGTGATTTGGTATTCTTTGCAGAATGAAGCTTTTCCTCATTTACTAAGCTCTGGAGCAACTGTTCTTGCAAAGTGCTCAGTTTATTTGCCTTTAGTAAATCCACCTCTGTGTGTCCTTACATGCATGCCTCGTGTGCCTTGGTATCCCCTTGTGTTCTTTCAAACTGCTGTACTGCAAAAAAATGCCTAAAGCAATTGTTGTAAACCGCTGCACGTTTTTTTTTTCTCTTACCTGCAAGGCAAAGGCATAATGTGCTAGTATGGATCGCATGCTAGCACATTATGTGAAACTTACCTGAAAACAAAGCCTTCCAGCGATGCGGTGAAGACAGCTTCCAAATCAGGGACTCCGGCTCTGTGACTGGCCGGAGCCTCAATGAAGTCACTCCTGCGCATGCGCACGGGAGCCGCTGGTTATGGCACAGGGCTCTGAAGGAAAGGCACAGGTGACCGTTTCTTCATAGCGCATGCGCCAGTGATGTCACTGGCTGCATGTACAGTAAATATATCCTCAACGGTGCACGTTCAGGAGATATTTACACTATCTATAGGTAAGCCTTATTATAGGCTTACCTATAGGTAAAATTTAATGATAGCAGAGGCATGTATTCTGTGTGTTGTCCTGTTTGGCTGCATGTGAATGTCAGCCGGCCTTATACTGGCCTGTAGTCTTCTTTTGGGAGTGCACAAAAGCGTGACTCCTTAGAACCCTGCAAGTAGTGTTAATTTTCACATCAAGTTTTGATTTATTTTTAGTCATAGGCTATTGACTAAAACTCCATGTTAGTTTTAGACATCTGAATTGTTTTAGTTTTAGTTGTATTTTAATCGACTAAAATCGAGTAGGTTTCGTTAAATTGTAATGCATTATTTAAAGCGGAGTTCCACCCAAAAGTGGAAGTTCCGCTTTAAGCACTTCTCACCCCCTTTAATGCCACATTTTGGCATGCTATTTATTTGAGGGGGGAGCAGGTACCTGATTTTGACAGGTACCCACTCCCACTTCAGCTTGAGCCGCCTAGGCAACTCGAGTGGAAATTTTCCTCTCTCACTCCCTCCAATCTTCTGGGACACATCACAGGTCCCAGAAGATTGCCCAGCCATTGAAGAGGCGCAGCGCGACTCGCGCATGCGCAGTGCGCACCCAGCTGTGAAGCCGTAAGTTGTCACAGCCAGGTACCCGCACTTGTGATGCCGGTGCTGGGGAGAGGCGAGGGAGAGAACCGAGGGTTCGGGCGGCCGCATCAATGGACCCTGAGACAGGTGAGTGTGTTTATTAAAAGTCAGCAGGTACACTTTTTGTAGCTGCTGACTTCTAATAAACACAAAAATGACTGGTACTCTGCTTTCACCCCTTTCACACTGTAACCCACCCCCACGCTAGCGGTAACCCCAAAGAAGGGGTTAACAAGAGGTTAAAAGCACCTGTGTTGCAGAGCTGCCGAAGCACTTTGCAGGCGCTTCAACAGCGCTGCCCATTGATTCCAATACACCGCTCCCCGCACTGCCCCAAAGACGCTGCTTGCAGTACTCTTTTTTTCAGTCTTGCAAGCGTACCGCCTCAGTGTGAAAGCACTCGGCTCTCACACTGGGGTGGCTTGAGAGGCGCTTTACAGGCGCTATTTTTAGCGCAAAAAACGCCTGAAAAGCGCCTCAGTGGGAAAGTAGCCTAAGCATTTCTCTAGAATTGCCAAACTCATTAAATACTCCTGGAGTAAAAATCGAATAACATGTTATTATTTACGGTATTAAGGATTGAACATGCACTACAGGCACAGATTTAGCCGTTGTGATATATAACGTCTTTATAAATAAAACCAAGTTTCATAAACAAACAAAAATATTAATTTTTGACAAACTTTAAAATGTAAAAAAAATATATATATATATTACCTGAATAACCAACATTAAATAGTAGGGGAAAAAAATAGGAAAACCCCTTTTTCTTTCTTTTTGCTTTCTTTCAGCAGTTTAGTAAATGCCTACTTATTCTTATGTGGTAGTGCAGTGTTAATTTCAATTTTGTTTTAGTCATAGGACTAAAGCCGGCTGACAATCTGATCGTGTGTGGGCTTCCCCGGACTTTCAGCGGGCTTTTCCAGCCGCAAATCTGACGGACTTTAGATTTGAAACATGCTTCAAATCTTTACGTCGTAACTACGCCGGACCCAGAAATCCACTCGTCTGTATGCTAGTCCGACGGACAACAACCCACGCTAGGGCAGCTATTGGCTACTGGCTATCAACCTCCTTATTTTAGTCCGGTGTACCTCATCACGTACAAATCCGTCCTACTTTTGTGTGATCGTATGAAGGCAAGTCCGTTCCTTAGAAAGTCCGCCGCAAGTCCGACAAAAGTCCGACAAAAGTCCGTCGAAAGTCTGTCGGAGGGGCTGTCGGACTTTTGTAGCCGAAAAGTCCAACCGTGTGTACGCGGCATTAGGTCTTCCATATGGAAGGTAGTTGTCCAGGAAATACAACTGCTTTCAACCACTTTTTCATAGAAATGAGTGCAATATTTGTGTCTTTATATCGTGTTTGTTACTAGTTTGCATATAAACTGAGGCGGTGGACTGATTTTTCAGCTAAGGGATAACTAGTATGATGCACTGATGCAGTTGTGCTCATTTGATAAAATCATCTGATATAAACCAGAATTATATAGTAAGGATGAATATTTGCTCTATTTTTGCTTCTAAAATAAAAGCTCATTCCATCAGTACAGGTCACCATAATGGGCATCTGTTTCTTAATGTAATTAGATTATCAAAATATTCATACACAGCAGTTCAGTATGGGTTACTGCAAACCACTATTTTTTTATACTACAACTATGAGATTAAATGTCAACTAAATGCTTGTTTTTAAAGCCTAATGACAGCTATTATTATTTTTTTTTTTTTACTTTTGGATGGAGTGCAAAAGAGTGAAATTTTTTTGAGGTGATTGTAGCCACATTATTGCACTTGAAACAAAAACCTTTGAATGCTGTTTGTGATCCTTTTTTTATTTGCACTAACATCTAAATTATCAGGACAAGATTTCAGGGTGTAACCCAGGGATTAGCATCCTTTTTCCACTTAAGGGCCAGATTCAATGTATGTGAATGCATGGAGGGCGGCATTCACCTGCTAATACATGAAGGTAACATAACACAGCCCCCCGCACCCCTGGCCCCCTTTACATTACAGAACCCTTGCGCCTCTGGCCCCCTTTACATTACACAGCCCCCTGCACCGCTGGACCCATTTACATTACACAGCCCCACGCACACCTCTGGACCCTTTTACATTACACAGCCCCACACTTCTGGGCCCCTTTACATTACACAGCCCCTCACCTCTGGGCCCCTTTACATTACACAGCCCCCGCACCTCATAACCCTTTTACAATACACAGCCCCCGCACACCTCTGGACCCCTTTACATTACACAGCCCCACACCTCTGGGCCCCTTTACACTACACAGCCCCCGCACCTCATAACCCATTTACATTACACAGCCCCCGCACCTCTGGACCCATTTACATTGCACAGCCACTGCCTCTGGACCCCTTTACATCATACAGCCCCCATATCTCTAGACCCCTTTACATTACACAGCCCCCCTGCACATCACACAGCCCCCCAAGCTGTGTAAGCATGGAGGGATGGGGCACTTTAAATGTATTTTATTTTTTTCTTATTTATTTTATTTATTTATTTTTGCAAAAAAAAAATTCTGATCACTTTTATTGCTGTCAGAAGGAATGTAAACATCCCCTGTGACAGTAATAGGCAGTGACATGTACTCTTTATGGAGGGATCTGGGATATAGGACCCCAAATCCCTCCTTTGTACTTAAAAGCTTTCAAAATGCCAAGTTTGGCTGTTTTGAATACTGTTGTGTTTTTTTGTTTTTTTTAATTTGGCACCCTCAAGTCTTCTGTAAACCGGAAGTAATATCATAACATCGCTTGCGGGTTACTAAATCCGAGACCCGATCAGAGCCGATTACAAATTTGTTCAGGTCTCCGGCCAGCCGGTGGACGTGCCGACTGGTCACTCAGGCCTCCCGGCGGGAGAGGTGAGCCCTGGCAACCGTGGAAGGCGGCGGGAGGGGGGAACGTCCCCTCCCTCTGCTTTGGATAACAGCCGAGCGTCTTCTTAGCTGCATCAGTTGTTATCCCAAAAAAGCCACCCGCCAGCTCTAAAAAAGTGGTACTGGGGTGATGCGTGCAGCTGCAGACTTCACCCCGGTACAACCTCTTTAACCCGAGGACGTATATTTGCGTACGATCGGCGTGAACGGGTTAAAATGTCCACAGGCCGGGTGCACTTGAATTCATCACGTGCAAACGGACAGGCCAGACATTTAGCGGCGGGGTGCGGCCCGCGGGGCCGTAGGTTGCCAACCCCTGGTGTGACCCCTTCTTCAAGGTCCAAGCAATACTAGTTGAAGAAGAGGCATACCCTGAAAGCTTGTCTGGAAAATTTGGATGGTAGTGCAAATTTATAAATGTATCATAGACAGTACTCACTTGTTTTTTTTTATCTGTCTGTGGCATTCCCTCACCTCCTGTCCCTTTGATATCCAAACAAGAAATAAGGGGATTCGGTTGTCACCAGGACAGGAAGACACATGACACCAATATCTACATTGTCAGAAGTCTTCCACTCAGCCACTCCAGCTCTTTCGTGTTACTGCCCTTGCCCCAACTCTTCTGTAACCCTAATATACATAATCATGAATATATTTATAGGCTGTCTGTATCTCTAAGCACAAATTGAATTATAATTCTGACATAAGTTTACTGCTTTGACTACTAAAGATAAGGCTGGTGGCTAAGAATTCATTATACAATGAACATTTACAATAAATTATCTATAGAATAAAATGATATTGTATAACCCTATTAAACCTTACCTGATGTTTGCTGTGACCCTTTACCCTTGTGTACATTTCTGCAGGAAAATAAACATAACTAATTTTGTTTCTATTTCTAGGAGAAATTAATTTTTTTATGGCTGTAATCAGATTTTATATGAGGATGAAAAAAGGGAACCCTTGAACCAGAAGAAGTCTGGGTCTAATGATTATAAATTAAAAACGGTTCATCTATTCTGAGATGTGACCATTTGAGCACCACCAAGAATTTTTATTTACGGCAATGTTCTATAAAAAATAGGAATCAGCAATACATAGTGGGTGATGCAAACATCACCATTTTATAGGGGGCATGCAGTTAATTTACAGGCTGCCTGATTGTCAGTGCAGGATCCAGGGCCCAGTATAGTTTCCATGGAAACGGACACCTCTGCCTCATGCACAATTCATGTTGACCTTTTCATATTTTACACAGAATACTCCTCTTCCTCATCGTCCCTCCAGTTGCTGGCATAACCAGTTCCCAGCACACTGCCTTTCAAGTCTTCCCCAGGAGAAAGGCTCAGGCCTTGATGCACAGGGAGAGGTTGCTCTGTGGCCTCTATCCTCCCACCTCCTTGTCCTTTGAAGATTGTGCCCGTCTCATAAAAGCAGTTCCAGATATGGCTGTAATTGTTCCAGTGGGATTTTAAAGCCTACATTATGTCATAAGCACTCATATGAACATGGCAGAGCCAGTGGATGATGAGGGATGGCCGTTGCCCAACTGCATGCTCTTGCTGAATAGATCTTGAAATATATTCAAATTGTCCTCTTCATTGGACGCATTTAGTAATTAAATATTTAGTAAACATTAATTTAGCACAAGCTATCAGTAAAAGGTTTATTCATTATTCAAGGGGGAGTGGAAATTGCACTTTGGCATTTCTACATGGTAGTGACTGTATTGCTGAGATGAGTAATACATGGGGCTGAAGAGGAGTATGTGTACTTTTCTAAATAGATGTACAGGCTCTCTTTTAGTTCTCTGCCATTTTAGAAAGGGGACATATTCCTTAAAACAGAGCCCTAACCCCATAGTATATAGCTTCTAATAAATTGGATCTGTCCATTCTTTTCATTAAAGTGTTCACCTTTTCAGAAAAAAATTTAAAGTTTAAGTAACACCTTACACCCCCTCCAACCCCTAGTTCCCACTGTACCTACCTCCAGGGATGCCGTGCTGTCACTGTAAAGTGGTCCGGGGATTTGAAATCTCCGCTCTTCTCCCCCTTCCAAGACAGACTAGAGCGCTGATTGGTCAGCACCTGGGAGGGGGAAGAGCTGGACCGGCTGGCTGGGCACTCACAGCTCAGCATCCCTAACGGTAAATAAAGTGGGGCCAGGAGGGTGGGGAGGGTGTACGGTATTAGGTTATCTTTTCATTTTTTTCTCTTTCATGAGATAGAATGAAAGAAACACTCTTAAACGAAACAAAAATGCCTAAAAAGTAATGGTAATAGTTTTTGACATCTTTCAATTTAGAAAATAGAAATGGCAGGGAGGAAGAGGGATTGCTGTGCAAGATAACTGGCATGTGACTTTCAATCCCCAGTGGTACAGACTCCTATGAGTGGTGGCAAGCTGAGGGGCAATCACTGCTGTTTGATTGTGTCTTCATAACCTCAGATCATAACAGTTAGCTTTTCTACTGAACGGTCTAAAGAGATTATTGGTTATTTCATACTCAAAAAAAAAGTTGTTTCTTTAGAAATCATGATAGATTTTTTGATCCTGGAGATAAACTTTAAGGTAGCTTTGGAGGATAAGAGGATCATTTGCATTATCAATGTAGTTTTGGTCTATGGGGATAATTTACAAAACAAGTAGAGCATGTTTACTTTGTAAAGTTTAGCATTCACCTATCTTAGTGAATGCAATAAAACTAGGTGAAAGTTCACGTTTCTAAAAATACTCAGTCATGTGTAAGCAAAATTAAAAATACAGGATGTTTGCTTGCCTATGATTGGATGATTGAATTAGCACAGCGTCACCCCATTCACTAAGCTTAGTGAAAATGTACTTTTGCAGAATTATAATGTTTTATTTCTTGAGGCTGGGTTCACACTAGTGTGAATTGGATTCAGCTTTTCTCCACATCTGTTAGAGGCAACTCTTAAATAAGTTGCTTAAGTTTATATTGCTTTGCCAAATTATTGCTTCTATAAGAAAGATGACACGGAGTCAGGTATGTCTGTATCACAGTTCTCAGCATAAAGGACTGCTGCCTTTACTCTTTCAAAGGCCTTTTATAGGCAATTATACAAGCAGTAATCTTATCGGCATTACCAAATGAGGTTAAGGTACAAAGAGTTTCTCATCAGCGAACATGTAATGATTATTCAGCAGTTCCAAATTCCATCTAGATACAGATTGATACGTACACAGAAGAGAAAAGCACAAACAATTTAAATAGAACAATTGATACGTACATAGGTAAGAAAGGAGCACAAACAATTTAAATAGAACAATTGATACGTACACAATTACAGTGGAACTCTAAGTCATTATTTCAACCCTATCAACATCCAATTTGCATGACAGGGGATTGTGACCGGCTCTCTATGGAGCCGGTTCACATATCTCCGGTACGGCTCTGGAGCGGCTGGCTCAGTTTCAGGGCCAAATTCAGCAAAACATTTGTCCCTGAAATGGAGAACAGGGACGCCCCGGACCCCTGCTGCGAGACGCATCCGTCGGAGATGTGAACCCAGCCTTAAGAACTGAACCACAATATCTAGGATGTCCAGATTAGACCAGATACCCCTGCCGCTAGTAATTCTTGGACAAAAATGAGATAAAACCGACATAAAAACAAACATTGCTTACATACTCATGCCCATGTGATAGAAATGTAAATGTGCTAGTGGAAAAAAAAAATCTGAATTCAAGGAATTGAGAATACACTTCTGATCACAACCTAATGTGTATGGCTAGCTTTGCAGGGGAAATTGGTAATAACTCACTGACTTGCTTTTCTTAATCTGTTCCCACCGGCGGCCGTACACATATATTCAGCATCTGGACAGGTGGGCTTTAAATCTGTCACTGGCGGCTCCAGATACACACTTAGTTTGTATTGTTTGACAAACTAATATGGGTTTGGGGCTCCTGCTGGAACTTTGCCAATAATTCTTTAAGAAGACCATTGACAAGCCGGAGCCAAAATATATTCCTTTTCCCTGGGATCTCAGTGTAATTCCTCCAAGCTTGGCTCTTTAGCCAGTCAAAGGAAAATCTAGAGTGACCCATAAGTTACCAGACAATCCCATTTCCGTTGCTGCCATAATGCATCTTGGGAATTTAGTCTCAGGCCTCACCTCCCTGATGTTAGCAAGAGGCACAGTCTATGGTTCTCTGCCATTTCTTGGCTCTTAGTTGCCTCCTGCTATGTACACAGGAAAAACAGCAAAGTGCATCATGATCGTAAATTCCGCCAGCAAAAGTCTGATGTGAGCTTTTGGTCGGAAATTCCGATCGTGTGTATGCTCCATCGGACTTTTGCTGGCAGAATTTCCGCCAGCAAAAGATTCAGAGCAGGTTCTCTATTTTTCCGTCGGAAAAAATTCCTATCGGAAATTCCGTTCGTCTGTATGCAATTAGGACACGCAAAAAAAACGCATGCTCAGAATCATCGCTTCGTATGGAACTTTCCTTTTCTAGTACCGTCATACGTGTTGTAGGTCACTGCGTTCTTGACGGTCGAAAGTTCAGAGAACTTTTCTGTGACCGTGTGTATACAAGCCAAGTTTGAGCGGAATTCCGTCAGAAAAACCATCCAAGGTTTTTCCAACGAAAATTCCGATCGTGTGTACAGGGCATAAGGCATTATACAAGATGGTACATAAGAGCTAATCAAATGCTCATGCACTGATTCTGTCAGAAAAGTGTGTTTAAATTTTTTTATACATTTTATATTCTTTCTCAGAATAACAAACGTATATTTCCAAAGCATAGCATTTGTATACCTTCTAAGATATGAGAGCTTTTTGAATAATATTTTGTCATCATTCCAGATTTTCTTATAACCTACATACTGCCTGTAACTGGAATAGAAACACAGATGTATTCATGGCATTATTTAACATAAACAGTTTATTGAAGAAAAAACCTGCTTTAATGTGGAAAAAGTATTATGCAAATGAGGAGATATTAATAAAACAGTTGGATATTTGATACCGTGAAGGTGAAATCATATACAGAGGTCAAACAGTTTTAGAATGTTTGACTATTTTGCATCTCAACTAAGAAATAAAGGGGCCCATTGTAATAGTTTGCAAATCATACAGTAAATATGAGCATCACATTTCTATCCAATTGATTTCCCCACATTCATTACCTATCCACTATGTCTGCCATAGATCTCCATAGGTATTTCAGGGCAGTGGTAACTGTTTGCCCTCAGGGCAGGAAATATACAGTGCCTTGAAAAAGTATTCATACCCCTTGCCATTTTCCACATTTTGTCATGTTACAACCAAAAACGTAAATGTATTTTATTGGGATTTTATGTGATAGACCAACACAAAGTGGCACACAATTGTGAAGTGGAAGGAAAATGATAAAATGGTTTTTAAAATTTTTTACAAATAAATATCTGCAAAGTGTGGTGGGCATTTGTATTCAGCCCCCCTTTACTCTGATACCCCTAACTAAAATCTAGTGGAACCAATTGCCTTCAGAAGTCACCTAATTAGTAAATAGAGTCCGCCTGTGTGTAATTTAATCTCAGTATAAGTACATCTGTTCTTTGAAACCCTCAAAGGTTTGTTAGAGAACCTTAGTGAGCAAACACAATCATGAAGGCCTAGGAACACACCAGTCAGATCAGGGATAAGGTTGTGGAGAAGTTTAAAGCAGGGTTAGGTTATTAAAAAAATATCCCAAGCTTTGAACATCTCACAGAGCATTGTTCAATCCATCATCCGAAAATGGAAAGAGTATGGCACAACTGCAAACCTACCAAGATATGGCCGTCCACCTAAACTGACAGGCAGGGCAAGGAGAGCATTAATCAGAGAATCAGCCAAGAGGCTCATGATAACTCTGGAGAGAATTTGTCCACAGGACACAGGACAACTATTAGTCGTGCACTCCACAAATCTGGCCTTTATGGAAGAGTGGCAAGAAGAAAGCCATAAGAAGTTCTGTTCACAGTTTGCGAGAAGCCACGTGGTGGTGGTGGTGGTGGTGGTGGTGGTGGTGGTGGGGGGGGGGGGTCTGGCAGCAAACATATGGAAGAAGGTGCTCTGGTCAGATGAGACCAAAATTGAACTTTTTGCCTAAAAGCAAAACACTATGTGTGGCGGAAAATGAACACAGCACATCACCCTGAACACACCAACCCCACCAACATGGTGATGGCAGCATCATGATGTGAGGAGGCTTTTCTTGAGCAGGGACAGGGAAGCTGGTCAGAATTGATGGAGAGGTGGATGGAGCCAAATACAGGGCAATCTTAGAAGAAAACCTGTCTGCAAAAGACTTGAGAATGGAGCAGAGGTTCACCTTTCAGCAGGACAACAACCCTAAACATACAGCCAGAGCTGCAATGGAATGGTTTAGATCAAAGCATATTTATGTGTTAGAATGGCCCAGTCAAAGTCCAGATCTAAATCCAATTATGAATCTGTGGCAAGACTTGAAAATTGCTGATCCCAAATGCTCTCCATCCAACCTGACAGAGCTTGAGCTATTTTGCAAAGAAGAATGGGCAAAAATGTCACTCTCTAGATGTGCAAAGCTGGTAGAGACATCCCCAAAAAGACTTGCAGGTGTAATTGCAGCGAAAGGTGGTTCTAAAAAAGTATTGACTCAGGGGACACACACAGCTAGCATACATAGTGGAATCTGTCTTAATAGCAACCTTCTATTATCCCTATACATTAGTCTGGAAGAGGAATGGCAGCACTAAGAGCCAATAAGACTGTGCTGCATGCACACGTTTTGTCATGGAGCATACAGACAGGAAGAGAGTAAACAGAGTTAATGAATACTGACTAATAATTATGTTGCTGTTCCTTTACTAATAAGTAAGCTGAGAGGTCATACTGCTGTATACCTTAAAGTGCTATTAAAGGCAATTATTATTATTTTTTTTAAATAACATGTCATATTTACCTGCTCTGTGCGACAGTTTTGCACAAAGCAGTCCCGATCCTCCTTTTCTCAGGTTTCCCCCGTCGGCGCTCCTGGCCCCTCCCTCCTGCCCCCAGAGCAAGCAGCTCACAATAGGGGCTTCCAAGCAGGCTCGCTCTGAGCCACTGCTCTGCATGTCCATTCACACACACAGCTGTGGCTCGGCCCCCCCCCCCCCCCCCCAACCTCCTCTCCTCTCCTATACCTTGAGCCTTTAGAACCACTGTAACTCCAACAGAAAAAATGGTGTCTGAGCGGCAGAGTTCTATGAATCACAAAAGGGGTGGGCAGAACTACAAATCCTCTTGCAGATAAGACCTTTCTCATATGTGTATTTCAGCTTCAAAAGATTCCCATTGTTTTCATGTAGTTTCACCACCTTCTCTCCTTAAAAGGCCAACTCTAGGCAAAGTAACAGTCCTCCCTTGCAGTGGGTCTGCCCCCACATTGCATAGATTAAATTAATGTTTAGGTCTAGGGGATGGGGAAAAAACGTTTTACTTACCCGATCCTCTGCTCCTGCAGTTGCTCGCGTTCCACAGCGCTCTGGTAGTGGAATATCTTCACATCCAGTGCAGGGCTAAGGGGCTGTGCATTGGCCATGATGACATTGGAAGACTTGCAACTGCTGGAGTACAGGGAAGAAGAGCCTGTGGGGAACAGTCTTAGCAGAAAGTTGTATGCAGTAGTGGAGGACTGGCGTAAGTAAAACTGTTTTTCTTGTTCCTCAATACGTAAATGAACATTTAAAGTCATAGTAAACCACTGCAATATATATATAAAAAAAAAAATTCCCCTGCAAAAAAAAAGCACATTATGAAATAATTTAAACAAAGCCCTTCAGTGGTGCGCTGTCACCATTGAGAAGGCTTCCATCTTCCCCTGATCTTCCTTCCGGGTTCTCGGACTCCGGCTGTGTGAGTGGCCAGAGCCACGATGATGTCACTCCCGCGTATGCACGTGGGAGCCCTCAGTTACGGCGCGGTGTCTGAAGGTCTGGCACGGACCTTGAGAGTGCATGCGCCAGTGACGTCACCGGCTGCATCCAGGGTGAATATCTCCAAAAAGGGTGCATGTTTAGGAGATATTCATTTTACCTACAGGTAAGCCTTTTTTATAGGCTTACCTGTAGTTAAAAACACACAAAACGGACTTTACTACCACTTTATACCTTACAATACAGGAACAGTCCCATTGCAGAGGAGGGATTTTTACTTTCCCTTGAGTTCAGCTTTAATCCCAGTGAGATTGGTGCCGATGTCTTTGACAATACACATTGCCAACAAGAATTTAACCAAGCTTCTTTTACACTTTCAAATACCATAAGTGATGTGTCTAAATCTAGTGTTTTTCTGTGTTTTGTGGGTGACCTCACTGTGAGAAACTCTGATCTATTATTGTACCTAATAAGGAAGGCGTATTGTGGGAACTGTTTTTTTATTCTAAGCACACATTCAACAAAGTGTGACATTTTGTTTTAATTGAAAAGTTTCATTAGCCAGTTTGTTACTCGTGCTTATCCATTTAAGAAGAATGTGATAAAGCTCAACTTTAGATAGAAATTCAGTCTTGAGGGTGTGCAGAAGGGAAAACCAATGTGCAAACCAAGATAGTGTTGTTGCTTATCTTATCTCCCTGTTTATTTCCCTAACACTTGTGCTTTTCTCATCAATGTTTATTGGTTATTGGGTTTTATAAAACTTGAAGAATGCAGTGCAAATATCAGGTCCTTTGCAGCTCACTGGCTGAACTGAGTTTATTGGCCTTCAACCATACCAGATAGCAACAGCAGATACAGTTTTCATGCTGTGATTTAACATGTAGCAATATGCTGATTGGATGTATGCCTAGATTTTCCTTTCTGCTTCTTTGGGGAGGTTTAAGTCACTCTGTACATATAAATCCAGCATATCTTAAAAACCCTATTGGGTGCTCTATATTCTTATTGTGCCATTAAATCCGAATATCTAGTGACCCAGCCAGATCATAGGTTGGATGGAACTTTACATATATATGAAATATAGTGCATTTTCAGTGAGCAGGTATTTAAAATTATTATTATTGTTATTATTAAATCATTATTTACCTTGAAGTGTACTGTATGTAGAGCAAATGGTTTTTTTTTTTTTTGGTTTCATATAGAGTGAGGAAGTAGTAAAAATTCAGTCTGGATTTATAGATCTTTATGACCCCCACTTAGTGGGATTTACCATCTATATCTGTTCTACTTTGTCTTCAATACAGAAAGTTATAGGAAATCCAAAATGTTAGTATTGTCTCTAGAACACAAGGCGAGGGAAAACGCAAATATCTGTTCTATCACCAACTCCATTAAAAAAAAATGTAAACCCAAAATTTCTTATTCTTGATATGTGCCTGCTGTACCATGTACTTGTATGTAAACATATTCTCTTTGTATTGCTTCCTTTGTGTGAAATCCCTGGTGTTCCTGACAGTCCCTCTGCTTTCCTATCAAAAACTGACCATACTAGACACGAGAGCACAGCATGGTCAGTTTTCTAGCTGTGCTGGGAACTCAGTCCGCTCTACTCCAATGAGCAAACTTGTCCTGAAACCCCTCCACCCCGCAAGGCCATTCACTGGGAAGATCAGTGTAATGCTGTTTCTAGTCCTCCAGCTCTCTGAACTCTGTATGCAGCTGAGAAGAGAGGGTATGTGATCACTTATAAAAAAGGGGGAAATATAATAATATACATACAGTATGCTTTGCCTTTCATGTCTATTTTACACTGAATGTTTTGTTTTACAAGGTTTCGGGTTTACACATACTATAACCACTTGCCGACCACTGCACACCGATATAAGCTGGCACAATGGCAGCGGTGGGCAAATATGCATACCTGTATTAATTGGTGGGGTTAGCGCACACCGCGTACAGTGTGACCGTGCCCGCAGGTCGCACGGACTCGAAGTCCGCCGGTGTCCTGGCGATCGTGTCATGGAGCCGCAGAACAGGAAAGTGCCTATGTAAACAAGGCATTTCCCCGTTCTACCTAGTGACATGACAGGGAGCTACTGCTCCCTGTCATCGGGAGCAGTGATCGCTGTTGTGTCAGTGCTAGCCCATCCCCCCCACAGTTAGAATCACTCCCTAGGACACACTTAACCCCTTGATCGCCCCCTAGTGTTTAACCTCTTCCCTGCCAGTGTCATTTACACAGTAATCAGTGCATTTTTATAGCACTGATCGCTGTATAAATGACAATGATCCCAAAATAGTGTCAAATGTGTCCGCCATAATGTCGCAGTCATGATAAAAATCGCAGATCGCCACCATTACTAATAAAAAAATAATAATAATAGAAATGCCATAAACTATCTCCTATTTTGTAGACGCTATAACTTTTGCGCAAACCAATCAATATTATCGATTATTGCGATTTTTTATTTTTTTTTTACTAAAAATATTTAGAAGAATACGTATAAGCCTAAACTGAGGAAAATAAAGTTTTTTTTATATATATTTTGGGGGGATATTTATTATAGCAAAAAGTAAAAAATACAGCTTTTTTTTTTTTCAAGGTTGTCGCTCTTTTTTTGTTTATAGCGCAAAAAATAAAAAACCCAGAGGTGATCAAATACCACCAAAAGAAACCTCTATTTGTGGAAAAAAAAGGACATCAATTTGGTTTTGGTGTAGCGTCGCACGGCCTCGCAATTGTCAGTTAAAGCGACGCAGGGCCGAATCACAAAAAGGGCTCTGGTCAGGGAGGTGGTAAAATCTTCCGGGGCTGAAGCTGTTAAACCCTTGCATTCATCTTAGTTTGTGTTGTGTCTCTGAGACAGAAATTAAAGAGAATTTTCTCAAAAAGGACACATACTGACAGGGATCTTAATTCTTTCCTACTCTGTTCAATACAATTTGAAAAATGTCTTTATACATTTTAAAGCAATTGCTGATGCAACTTTTTACATGCCTCCTTTTTCATATTTTTGGTATTGTTTTAATTTGACATTTGCAGATTGGCCACTAGAGGGAGCTCTTAGTGGTTCCACGGAACCCCTTGGACTCCACTTGACAACTGTTGAGATAATATATCAGCCACACATTCGGTGCGTTGTTTTTTGTGACTCGGCTGGCTCACAGACCTACATTGTGAGAAGGGGCAGTAAAGCACAGCTGTTGTATAGCAGGAAGCGGAGCCTGTGTATATAATGAACAAATGTGTTTGCCCTTTTCTACCTACATCTTATAAATTAAATGTACAAACAAGAGTTTTCAAACATTATTGCATTTCGATAAAATTGACATCAAGCTTATCTTTTTACATTGACATGTCTAAATATTTAGGATTACTTTGATTTAAAAAGGTAGACAAGTTTACTTTAAACAATGCGACAAATCAACACCCGTTATCTCCTAGACGTGATCGTTTCTGAAACCATTACAAATCAACAAGAACTGGGGTAGATGGGGGGCACACAGCAGAAGCAAGTATGTGATGCCTGGCAGATGTGATCGACACGTGACTAATTCTACATGTTCGATTCAACATTCAATACAGTATAGTACAGTATACTGTACACAGTGGGTTAGGAAATGTAATCTTTCTCAACTAATTTTCAAGAAATATTGCAAATAGAACAAGTACAGAGGTTTGAGATGAACAAAGCAAAATGCTACAAAATTTACATAGCTATTTTTCGATTTAAGCTATATGAATAGCTAGCTTTTAATAGAGTAGATTGTGTGCTGTTTGGGGAGAGTTCCCTTCATTTCCTGTCCCAGAGATGTAACATGAAGTGATAGGAATTCCTTAGTTGTCACCTGGAAGATTTACCCTCTATTCCAGTTCTGCTGCCAAGTTGATGACTTTCTGTCTTGGTAAATGTACATATCCTGTTTCCCCGAAAATAAGACCTAGTGTGATTGTCAGTGATGGCTGCAATATTAGCCATACCCCCCAAATAAGCCCTACCCTTTTCCCCTGAAAATAAGCCCTACCCTGAAAATAAGACCTACAAGGACTAGGGCTTATTTGGGGGGTAGGGCTTATATTGCAGCCATCACCGACAATCACGCTAGGTCTTATTTTCGGGGAAACAGGGTAGTAGAGCCCCAGTTAATAAAAACTTGGTAGAGGTTTTAATCCTTCCCCACTCTATCCAAAAAGGAAGTTTTTGCTCTCCATACACTTTAGGAGCAAAATGTTTTACAGTAAAAAAAAAAAAAGAAAAAAAGGTAAGAGAAGCTACTGAGCCATGCTAGTGAGACATCTGAAGGACATCATGTTTTTGTAACCACTCGACTTCTGATTTCATGTATCCTTTGGGAGATTTTGTCTTTTTCTTTGCAATGTGTGTTCTGAACGGGGCATCCTAATCTTCCCTGCTCTGTTCGGATCACACTCTGCCTGCTCCTCCACTTTGCTCTTTCAAATCAAACCTCTCACCGGGTGCCTGATTGCTTTCCTCTCCTGCATGGTAAGGCACATTCCAGCTCTTAAGCTGCCTACAGACATTAGACGTGGACTGTCCATTCATGCACGATCGAACGATCTTTCCAACAGAAGATCTTCATACAAATATGAGATTCCTGCCTGCAGACTAGAGGAGGGAAATCTAAGTGTGTGTGCCCAGATGTAGTTTGCATTGGGTGAGCTTGCATGTTGTGAATAGGAAAGTTAGCAGCACACTTCCAGGGTTGAGAAGGTTCCTGTAGACATATGAATCTTTCCCAATACCTATTGTAGCGGATCCAATCTCTGCTGAATCTGTTGAATGTTCTGTAAAGCGTAGGCCCTTTCGACATGACGATCTTTCTGCTGTAGTAAAGGCAGGCAGGTGTTTTACAATCCCTCCCTGTTCTCCATAGTAAATACAGTTTTTCATTCAGTTTTTAAATAACAATAAAAACATTATAATGTAACAAAAGCGAGTGCAGAATGGCGCTGTCATTATAGTCCGTAAACAAAAAAGATGGCAACAATAAAATTTTTAACTACTTGCCCACCACCCGCTGCACCACTGCGGCAAGGTGGCATAGCTACGCAAAACTATGTACCTGTACGTCGTATCGTGCACTAGCCCGTGTGGGCACGCACGTAGCGATTTGAGCCAATAAGCGGGTCCGGCAGACGCGATGTCCGCCGGCCACCAGTGATCACTCCCCAGAGAGACAGGATGGCGGTCTGCCTAAGAAAACAAGGCAGATCACTGTCCTGTCAGATATGAACAGAGAGATCTTGTGTTCCTCTTAAGCAGGAACACAGATCTCTCTGTACATACAGTCAGTCCATTCCCCACACAGTAAGAAAGCATCCCCTAGGAACATACCTAACCCTTTGATCGCCCCTGGTGTTAAGCCCTTCCCTGCCAGTGTCATTGGTACAGTAACTGCATATTTTTAGCACTGATCACTGTAATAATGTCACTGGTTCCCAAAAAAGTGTCATGTGTCCAATTTTTCTGCCGCAATGTCGCAGTGCAGCTAAAGATCGCTGCTATTACTAGTAAAAAAAAATACAAAATTCCATAAAAATATCCCATAGTTTGTAGACGCGATAACTTTTGCGCAAACCAATCAATATACGTAGAATATATATTGGCCTAAATTGATGATGAAATAAAACATTTTTTACATTTTTTATTGGATATGTATTATAGCAGAAAGTAAAAAATATTGATTTTTTTTTTTTTTTTTCAAAATTGTCGCTCTGTTTTTGTTTATAGCGCAAAAAATACAAATAAAATACCACCAAAAGAAAGCTCTATTTGTGGGGAAAAAAAGGACATCAATGTTTTTCGGGTACAGCGACACACGACTGCGAAATTGTTAGTTTAAGTAACGTAGTGCCGTAACGCAAAAAATGGCCTGGTCATTAAGGGGGTAAATCCTTCTGGGCCTTAAGTGGTTAAAGGATGAGGGGTTCAGCCAGGAGCCAAAGTCCATCGTTCGGTACATGGAACTGCACCAATGTGGTCAACCATGTGGGGTCATGTATTATACATATTTGGCTATATTCCAAGAAGAGGCCAAACAATTGATGGGCCTTACTTCAGTCTAACAATGTAGGCGCGGCCGAAGGGTCAGACAGGACTACACCCACACACCCTGCCACCAGGGCAGACGATAACCATAATAATGTAACAATAGCAAATATAGTAACCACTATGGTGCCTAACGATAGACTTGTATATCTTACCCTGAGAACATCAAATAATTAGGAAAATCAAATGTATCAGTATCATATCCTTTAAGGTAAATTGTTACATATAAAGCCTAGACAAAAACCTTGAGTTGAGATGAAGGGTCCGACTAGAGGACCCATTTTGCACCAGATTAGAGAAGTAGAAAAAGCAAGTAAAGAAAAAGAAAGAAAACCAGAGAGGAGAGCAGAGGAGTTAGACCATACCCGTCCAGGAATCCACCCTACCACTGATCCAATGTCAATCCTAAGTGTTCTGTACCTGTAGGTAAGAAAGCCAAGGGGTTCCATACCTTTTCGAACAGGGGTTGTTTGTTCCATAGGACACTAACAATTTTTCCGTGTAGCATGATCCAGGTTAGCTTTTGCTTCATTAAAGCTAAGTCAGTTACTAGGCTTTTCCAAGCAGTAGAGATAGCTATTTTGGCCGCCAAAAACATATAATAAATTAAAATCTGTGTGGATTTCGGGATATTTTCCACAGGGAGAAGATTTGAAACATGTTCTATTTCTAGGTCCGTCAGAATTTTAGAAAGAAAAAGTCAGATGAAGCCCACACACGATCGGAATGTCCAACGGAATGATTCCATCTGACCTTTTCTGCCCGAAAGTCCGGTCGTGTGTACACGGCATTAGTTGTTAGGAAGCTCAAGTTGGTTGGTTTTGCAGTAGTAATGTAATCATGTTAGAGATGAACTCCAGGCAGATAATAAGATCAGGTAATGTTTTCAGAAAATTATAGAAAATAATTATACATGCAACTAGTGTGGGTTCCAGAATTTGTCTTGATATCAGCCTACTCTAATACAACAGACGAATCAGGCTCTGATGTGCTGATCAGAGGAGTGGGCCGAAGAATCATTCATTTGTATCTTGCTGCTTATTCATTTTCCAGTCAGGGGACTGGAAGTGCGTTTCTGACAAAGCTATCCTGGCTGTGCTGTTTGACGATTGGTGTCTGGCGTCTTACTTTCAAGTGACTAATCTGTTAAATCAGGTTAGGGAGTCTCCAAACAAGACATTTTTCTGATGAGACAGTGAGTCCAAATCTTAAGAAAATTAGGTGCTTTTATTCCATACACTGCAGTGGAGAAACACAGTACACAGTTCTCAATAAAGCAGTAAAGTGAAAGTGTTTCTGAGATTACATCTACAGGCTATACAGTTTTATACGTATGAATATGCATAAGGTCTAGGTGTGTTTTAGGTGTGACTGTATAGTTTAGTCCAATCAGCATTCATATCTTCTTAACAGCAAGGGAACAGTTAAGTAGGTGGTAACATCATGTGACTGCCAAAAAAAAGAGATTTCAGCAGTCACTGGTCAGTTCAGACTGCTTTTGGTATGAAATACTATTTGAGTGCCTTTTGAGTCCTTATCAGTAGTCCGCGTGGTCACAGATGTTCCTTAGTTTAGTTTCTTGGGAAAAAGCCATCTAAGAAGGAAAAAAAACAAATCAAGCATATTATAAATTCTTAAAGTGACAGTCTCTCTCTCTCTCTCTCTCTCTCTCTATATGTGTGTGTATATATATATATATATATATATATATATATATATATATATATATATATATACACAAACTCAACATTATCAGATCCCTATAATTCTACTCAAATCCTTCACTCCATTTTCAAAATCCAGATTTTTCTCCATTAGGATTATATCAGTTGCCATTTCAATAACTTCACATCTAAAATTTAATGTCACTGTATCTACAAATCTAAATTATAACATCAGAAAAGGAGCATTTCCTATGCTTAATTTCTTTCAGCATTTTGGACAGAAACACTGTTGTGGACTCGTTCTTGTTCTTTTCCTATTGCGATATTTAAAAATGGGTCACTTTAATGCTTCACTCTGTTTTTTTTTTCAAAATAAAACCTGGTATGTATCTCATTAGGTACATCTCTGTGATACACCAGATGGCTTCATTTAGAAAACTTGCTATTGCTGGTCCCTTATTTTTCACATGCGAATGTTCAGCCCGACTTGTTCCAGCCAACTTGCTTGCCTTTATTTTTAGATCACCAGGCAGGTTTTCATACCTTGCCAAGTAAAAATAGCCATCATTTACATCATGCCTGTTTTTCCCTATTCCTTCCCCTCTTCATCCCCCACTCTCTCGTCTTCCTGTCCCTCTTTTACCTTGGATGACAATATCAGAGATTTTCCTTACAGAAGGCAGCAGTGATGCACAGCAACCTGGAGACAGGCTGAATGGAGGCATGTCACACATGTGGCATTACCTTTACTATGTGCGTTCCCTATTGTACACTGCCTAGCAGGACACAGGCTAAGAAAGTGAGGCAGTTTTTTGGCTTTGGCTACACCAATTTATTTTCTGAGACGGCAGACTGAAGTCTCTTGACTAGAGCTTGTGGCCAAGAAAACCACATCTAATGTAATAGAACATTCCCTGTGAAACTAATTTGATTTTTTGACAAAGAGAATGAATCGGTTTTCTCTTGTTTTGCACAGTTGGTACGTAATTTACAGACTACTGAGGGATGTCTTTAGGGTTCCCGAATGCAAAACAGTAAAAGGAAGTTTTCGAAATTGCCTTGAGTTAAACAATTGCATTATCTGCTTCTAGCTTTGAATAATACAACACTGAAGCAGATTAAAATTGGTATGGATCAGTGATTTAGACATGGATGCATGATTCTGATCTTGACTCTTGCTGTCATAATATAAAAAATATAAGGGGCAGAACAAACAAAAGTTGAAGCTGTCCCCCTAATGACCAGTCAGTTTTCTTGCTTCATCTTAAAAATGATACCTTTACTTTCTACCTTTACTCCAGTTATAAAGTAATCCCATGTATTCTTATGTTAAAATAAGTGCATAACTTCACATTTTGTATAATGTACAGTCACGACCATACTGTAACCCAATTTATACATACAAGTCTAAAAATGCTGAGTTTAGTTGTGAAGGGTTTTGTCTGCCTTAGAGCTGTAGATGGTGACCTTCTGCCTGGATTACTTCTAGTCTACCAAAGATGCAGCATTTTTAATGGTTGTTATAGCTTATGTAAAACATTTCTATATGCTTTATAAAGCATTAACAGTCTCCAATCAAAGCTGTCCATTTGTGTTTGTGTGGGTGGTAATAGGTAACACTTTGTGCCGAATATATACTGAACATTTGAATATGCACTACTTAAGGGGAAAATGTAAAAAGAGGAATATAAAGGCGGCCTCTTCTGACCACCTTCTAAAAATGCTAGTTGCCAGGTTTTTCTTGACTTCAGTACTGTCTAAACCACTTAACTTAGGTTTTTACAACTCATTAAATGCAGAGTTGTTCCAGATGTAACAAAGCCGTGACAAACAGGCAATAAAAAAACATTTAAGAAGGAGAGTAATGGCAACATACATATGTCTCTCAAGGAAGGTTTCCTTCAGACTGGCCACAAGCAATGAGGGCTTATGGATGTATATGCATTCTCTGACTATCCTCAGGTCACTCAATTGCAAAGTGCTGTAGTGATCTGTTTGAGTTATGAGAATGGCTTCCACCAGTCCTTCTCTGTGGAGAGTGAGGTATCTGGTACTGGTACATCGGCAAGGACAAAGTAGTAATCAGGAAAATGTTTTTACCTTACAACGAGGCCAACCACACACATGAGACCATCACCCAGTAATAGCTGGTTGTAGAGACGTTCAACTCATGTTTATTGTACCCTAACCCAGTTCCATACAATCCTTCAAACAGTCTCCTCCTTCTATTGTTCCTGTGACAACACAAGTCAGTAAGGTAAATGGCTAACTGGGACAAAAGAATGAGGGGGAGTACACCAGAGGGTCTTCTCAGTAGGACCGCATACATATGTTTTATATACAGCCTTTCACTAGTCCCCCTCCATAATAAACTTAAAGTGTTTTTTACCCTGACATTTCATATTCCTAAAATGTGACTGCTATACCACTTGTACTGTATTAAGAAAATATCCTGTTCTCTTTGTATCGCTTCCTTTGTGTGAAATCCCTGGTGTACCTGCCAGTCTCCCTGCTTTCCTATTAAAAACTGACCACACTAAACAGGAGAACAAACTGTAGTCAGTTCTCAAGCTATACTGGGAACTCGGTGTGCTCCCCTCCAATGATCAGACTTGTCCTGACACCCCCCCCCTTGCACAGCCTTTCACAGAGAAGCTCAGTGTGCTGCTGCTTCACCTCCCCCTAGCTCTTATGCAGCTGAGAACAGAGGGAATGTGATCACTTATAAAAAAGATATTTATAATGTTTTTTCCTAATATATATTTATACACAAATGTTTTGCCTTTATTTACATTTTAAACTGAATGGGCTGTTTTAAAAGCTGATCGTTTACAATCACTTTAAGTATTT
Source organism: Lithobates clamitans (assembly GCA_037952925.1). NCBI lineage: Eukaryota > Metazoa > Chordata > Amphibia > Anura > Ranidae > Lithobates > Lithobates clamitans. Next base: position 7,329,808 of record JBBGZY010000053.1, on the reverse strand, counting down.
TATAATTGAAAAAGTGGTAATCCACTCTTGTGAGCAAGCAGGACTTTAAGGCTCGATTCACATCTATGCATATTGCTCTTGAGCGTTTCTGCTGTGCTTTCTGCGTTTTTGTAACCGTGTTTTTACTGCAATTTTGCTTGTTGAGGGGGACAAGGGCATCTTCCCGACAACCCTGGCCAGTGGTTGTCGGCGTCTGTGGGCTTAGGAGGAAGACAGCCTTAGGAGAAGAGCAGCACCGGGAGAAGACAGCTCAGAGCTATTTTTTGTCAAAAACTGGCTCTTGTTTTTTTTGTTTTTTTTTTACATTTCACTGCTTTTTGGGGTGAATGGGTTGGGTTACAATTTACCCAATACCCATTCACGTAGGGGGGACTGGGATCTGGGGGCCCCCTTGTTAAAGGGGGCTTTTTAAATTCCGATAAGCCCCCTACCTGCAGACCCTGACAACCACTGCCAGGGTTGTCGGGAAAAGGCCCTTATCCCCCTCAACATGGGGGCAAGGTGCTTTGGGGTGGGGGGGGACGCAAAGCACCCACCCCCCCATGATGAGGGCATGCGGTCTGGTATGGTTCAGGAGGGGGGGCACTCACTCGTCCCCCCCCTTTCCTGGCCTGCTGGGCTGCATGCTCGGATAAGGGTCTGTTATGGATTCTGGGTGTATGGTCTTGGGGGGGAGGGACCCCACGTTGTTTTCTTTGGGGATATTTTTAGCCGGCTTCTTTTTTTTTTTTACATTCGGGGAAGCCCTCTGACAGCTGATGACTCATCGGTTGCTAAGGACGTGGCAGACGAATTCTCGACCCGCTCCTTAGCAACCAGCTATATACAGTAAATGTAAAAAAAAATCACAAATTTCACAAACTCGAATCGCAGAAAAATTGTTGTACAATCACGGTAAAAACGCAGTACTTGCCTTTTGGATGCGGATCCATTTAAGTCGATTACATGCAAAATGCTGAAAAAAGTCCCAACCCTTTCCAAAAACGCAGAGGCACAAAAATGCATTAATGTGAACGTGTTCCATAGGAACCCATGTTAAAAAAATGAAATGCATTTCCGCAAAATGCAAAAAGCATCAAAAAACACATTAGTGTGAATCGAGCCTTAATTGTAAAGCTGTGGAAGCCACACCTGGCCCCACTGATTCAAGCCTGTAGAAGAAATCTGTGCCGCAGGGCTCTTTCCTAAAAAACCTTGGTTTATGTGAAGCCTCACCTTCTAAAGCAACCTATTCAGTTAAACATAGAAATAAAAACGAAAATGGTGTGTATATTTAAAATACGAGGCAGAGAACAACCGTATACGGATCTTTCCAGTGAATGGCTGACTATTAGAGGACAGGCAGGCTGTGCTCCCATCACAGCCAGAAAACTGACCATGCTGGGATGGATGTGCTTTCATGTCTAGAAAGTTCAATTTGAAATAGGATAAGAGGGGGACTGGCAGGAACACCAGGAATTTCACACAAAGAAAGCAATTCAAAGAGAACAGGACTTTTTAAAATAAGAAAATAGTACAACAGACACTTATGAAGAATATGAAGCGTTGGAGTAATAGATACTCTAAGGTTAATAAAGTGAGTCTTTCACCACCTTTTGGAGTTGCCTAAAAGACTTTCCATACCAGCTGGCCGTTAAGGCTTTGGTGGTAATGAGCCCATGCTACTTAGCATATGTCTATTAAGCCTGGTTCACACTGATGCGATTTCAGGTACGACTTTGGTTACTCTGAATTTCATGACAATTAAAATAACATTGCTTCCAATGGTGCCTGTTTACATCAATGCAGCGCAGCTGCAATGCGATTTGGGAAAGGGTCCTGTGCTACTTTGCAATTTACAGTGCGATTTGGACCTATAGAAAATGCAAACCACATCCAAAAAGCAACCAATCTCACTTTACATAATCACACTGAAAATTGCATCAAAATCACATTGCAGTCGTGTGAACTGAGCCTTAAGGGTTTTCCTGCTTTCTTCATGAAAAAAAAAAAAAAAAAAAAAAAAGGCTTTAACCACTTGCTGACCAGCCGCCACAGTTTTACTGCGGCAGAATGGCACGGCTGGGTGAAAAGACGTTATGTAACGTTGCTTCGCCCTGTGGCCACTACGTGCGCATGCCCGCTGCTAGCCCCCGGAGTTGATGCGAGTGCCCGGCGGGTGGGATGACCGCCAGGCTCCCACGTTCGCTCGTGACACACAGAGAACCGGGATCTGTGTGTGTAAACACACAGATCCCGGTGCTCTGACGGGAGAAGAGACTGATCGTGTGTGTTCATACAAAGTATGAACAGCGATCTGCCATCTCCCCTAGACAGTCCCATCCCCCCATCAGTTAGAACACAGAGAGGGAACACAGTTAACCCCTTGATCACCCCCTAGTGTTTAACCCCTTCCTTGCCAGTGACATTTATACAGTAATCAGTGCATTTTTATAGCACCGATTGCTGTATAAATGCCAATGGTCCCAAAAATGTGTCAAAAGTGTCCGATGTGCCCGCCATAATGTCACAGTCCTGATAAAAATCGCAGATCGCCACCATTACTATTAAAAAAAAAAAAAATAATGCTATAAATCTATCCCCTATTTTGTAGACGCTTTAACTTTTGCGCAAACCAATCAATATACGCTTATTGCGATTTTTATTACCAAAAATATGTAGAAGAATACATATCGGCCTAAAATGAGAAAAAAATAGCTTTTTAAGAAAAAAAAAAGGGGGGGGGGGGCTATTTATTATAGCAAAAAGTACAAAATATTGTGTTTTTTTTTTTTTTTAAATTGTCGCTCTTTTTTTGTTCATAGCGCAAAAAATATAAACCGCAGAGATGATCAAATACCACCAAAAGAAAGCTCTATTTGTGGGGAAAGAAAGAACCTCAATTTTGTTTGGGCACGACCACGCAGTTAAAGCGACGCAGTGCCGAATCGCAAAAAGTGGCCTGGTTATTCAGCAGCCATATCTTCCGGGGCTGAAGCGGTTAAAATTTCTTATTTAGCGGAGTCTGGCCAGTCATTTTCCTTTACCATTCATTTCTGACAGAGAAGAGGCGGACTGCTGTGTACTTAAAATGACTAAACAGAATGTCAGATGTGTGAAATAAAATGCTTCTTCCCAGAATCACAATTTTATCTCGGCAATTAGCATGTTTTGTAGGTTTATTTGTCCTTTAAGATGGAACGAACATTCCTTATTGCCACTTTTAGCTGCACATGTTGTGTGCATCCGGCAAGGAGATACTCTGCCTTTGTTTATATTCTAGATGATATCCAGCTGTTCAGTTCTTCATACAAGGAATCTGCCCACCCTGTCCCAAGACAACAGCCTCCCATTGTTCACAGGACTGACATCCACGGGCTTACTCCAATAGGCAAGCCCAGGAGCAGTGAAATCAGAACGTTTACTTAGACTGGCCATAGACCCCTCACGTTTCGTCCGATTCCTGCTAAATCAGATGAAATTTTGAGCTGTAGGTGATCTTGCAAGCACCAGCTGGCTCAACAAAATTCAATCTAAAAATCATCTGAACCGAATGGAAAATTATTATCCAAGCAGTGACATCATTTGATAGGATGCAGTTACTCTTCAGCAGCACCACTGTATTGAGGCAGCCGCAGCTACTTCTGTATATAAGTCGGCAGTAGAGATTCCTACATCTGCTCTGTTTGGCGTGCTTGGGGGAATCAATTGATTTTCTCTTGTTCAGCCTTGAGTAGATTATTTCTGATTGGTTGTTGTGGGTTACTGCTCCTGTACTGAACTTACCTTGATCATGCTTTGCTTTACTAATGCCTCGTTTTACCTACAAGTCAGAAATAATGTGAAAAGAAGTTTGTCTAAGGTTAAACACTTAATTTTCCTTCCAAAATATTAAGTGTAGGCATACCCAGCTTAGTGCTAGAGGTAACCAGATCTACTAGTCATTCCCCTGCCTTGCCCTCCCATCTGTTCACATGGGGAGGGGAACCTATAAGAGATATTTTCTTCCAGCTGGTGAGGGACTAGCATGGATCCCCTTGCTGTGCTCATGTTACTGTTTTGTGTGCTTGGTATTTGTGAATCTCTTAAATTAAAGAAGAACTCCGGTCTAAACTTGTTTTTAAAAAGCTTTTTTTTATAGTTTCTAATGGAAGAGTTACTAATATCTTTAATTTGTTAATATGTTCACAATTTTATTACAGACTTTGACAGGTTTGAAGTTGACAGAGCTGTCAAAGTACAGTTTAGCTGATTTCCTATAGACTTCCTGAAGCTTTGAAGAACGGTTGTATGTGCATGAATTCAATGTTTTCCTGTCATTTGGGCCAGGGTTAGGAGTCTGCAGACAGACCAGTGGCCAGTTTAAAGTTGAAATTTATGAAATCGGCTAAATACAAAGTTGTAGTACATATATGACATAATATCATTCATGTAACCTTTTTTGGCACATTCATAGGATGTGAATTGGCTCAATCTGGTAAGTAAATTCACTTTAGATATTGTACATAACATAAGGGTAGATTGAGATTGGGTGTGGCTCGGGGTTAAAATTCAGGACCATTAGCGGTAACCCCGAGCCACACTCGGGATTACATCGCAGGATCCTGGTGCCTCCTTACTTACCTTGTCCCCGGGATCCTGCGATGTCCCCCGCAGTGTCCGAGGGCTCCGTCCTCCTCCGAAGCCTCTCCTTGCCAGGCTCCGTTCCCTTGGGGGCGGAGCCTGGCAGCAAATTCAAACAAAAGTAAAAATCATAACACATACAGTACTGTAATCTTACAGATTACAGTACTGTATGAAATTATTTCACATCCCTTTTGTCCCCAGTGCTTTGGCCCATGCCCTGCATGCAGTTTTATGTGATATATACTGTTCTTTCTGCCTGGAAACTGGAGATTGTCCATAGCAACCAAAAAGTGTCCCTTTACGTCAAAAGTGGCTTTAGACCAGCTAGAAAAACAGCGATAGTAAATTAGAACACTTGCAGAATTGAGCGATAGTGAATTGTGGGGAAATTTATTTTATTACTATTTATTTTTATTTTTTTTAATTATTTATTTTTATTTATTATATTATAATTTATGTTTTTGTGTTTCAAACTTTATCATACCCGGGATATCTACTAGACTCTGGTTTGGACAGATTTAAGTGTGTTATTGTTAAGATTTACAGACCTACAATATAAAACGCCAAATTTCCATGCAAAATAATTGTACCACTTTCAGCACCTAAAATCCGAAATAATCATACCGCCAGGGAGGTTAAAGCACATCTCTGGGTAAAATCAACTTTTTTCTCCATCCACTCTCTTACCCCCCTCTCAAACCCCTCCTCTCTAACTTTCCTTTCTAGGTGTTAAAGCGGAACTAAAGTCTAATATTCGAAAAACTGTGAGCAGGCAGGTTATTTATTGCAGAAGAGACATGCCATGAAATAACCCTACCTGCTCACGGTCTTCTGTAAAATGTACACTGAGCTGCGCATCCACAGCTCAGTTTACATTCCAGCACAGGGCCTGTATATCGGTATGACTGCACTCCTGCAAATGTGCTGGAGTGATGTCATCGCACACCGGCCAATCAAGATGACAGAAGCTCAGCACCTGGAAGATACTGGGGAGAAGATGCTGGTGCTGGTGAGGAAGCTCATGCGCATTGGACTATTGAAGCAAAGGTAAGTATTGTGGAGTTTAGTTACACTTTACATTTTTCTCACCTGGTGAAGTCAGTTATACTAGGAGTCCACCCCCATCCAGATCCTTGGCTGATGTTATTTCCACCTGAGAGGACCAGTAGTCTAGCGCCACATGTTAACCCTGACCATCACCAGTCCCTTTCACCCCCCCTCGTTCTGGTGTCCCCTTCTGGATCCTGAGAGCGCTCCCTCTACTGGCTAGCCAATGAAAATTGCCCACATCACTAAGGCAATGATGTGGAAAATCGTAACAAGGAACCATCCAAGAACTAAACAGAGAGGAAAGGACCTGGCGCTAGATGATCACGTGACTGCGGCTTAAGGTAAGTGAAAAAGGGGATATAGATTTTGTTTTAAACCCAGCAATCAGAGAAAGGGGAATGGGGGTAGTTTTGTCCTAAAATTTGGGCTTTAAATTAGAACTATACTTTTGCATACTTATCCTTTCACTTCATTCCAGGCAAGGTTTATACTCTCCTGTCCATGCTTATACCAGATTCATACTGTACAGCCCACTGCTAACAAAAGAATAGTTATCCTTTATGGTTAAATGGATACATTATTGATGTTGATAAATAGTCTGGGCATCTATTTCATTAGCTATGTGGCATCACTGAAAAGAATGCCTTTGAAAAGTGCAGTTGAACAAAAGGCTGTTGAACATAAGGGAAAAGGGCTTTAGTCATAAAAAAAGTCTTATGCAACTATGAAAAGGATTGTTTCACAGCTTTCAATATATAATGCATTGATAAAACTCAAATAAATCAGTCTGCGTGGGGATTAAAGCATAAAAGTAACTTTCCTCGACTGGACCCAGATCTATTACGGATATCATTGTAAGCATTACACAACAACATTATTGAGTTGCTGCCATGACAATATCTTCATATATGAATTGGGAAGCTCATGATGTTTTTCCTATGTATAGGCAGGCTTCCATAGCCTCCCATTCACAGCTGCAGTCACCAGAGGCCTGCACAGATACACACCCAAAAATGCAGATTCCATTCGGTCAGTCTACATTTGGATCCCAACCAAAGTTAAATTCCCTGATGTTCCTTCAATTCTTGTGGTTATTCTGCCATTCCTGTGAAGCAGGCACCATCAGATACTGGGACTGGCTATACATTAGCCCGGGCCTCTCCCTTCAGGTCTGCCTTTCCATGCACATGCTGGAGATGAGCTAAAATACTTTGTTCTCCTCCAGCATAGAGCTGTTGTACTGCAACCTTGTCTCATCGATCTCTTGCTTAGGTGCACTGACCTAGTCAACTGAATATAAAAAAAAACTCATTATCCGTGCTCTGGCTCTTTCCAGCTGTTTGCAATCTTCAGTCTGTGTCAAGTATGCTTAAAATGATATCTTAAAAACATTACATAATCTTCCGGTGGTCATCTGAGACAGTGACACACTGGCTGGACATCTGTTTGTAGAGCTTGGATCTCCCAAGGGTGCAAGTTTAGGCTTAACAATTGAAAGAAGAGTGACAGCATCTGCATAAATCCTGACTGTGGCAAAACAACAGTGCTGTTTTCTCTATAAATAGTTCCTTGTTTTATTAAAATGTGAGGGGGTACCTTATGGGTACGAAAACCTGTCACTATTCTAAAGGTCACAAATTGATATAACACATAAATTGCAATTGTGCTTTCTGCTTAGTTACACTTGTTTTTATGCTTCCTCCATAGCATGACTGCTTTATACTCGCCTGTCTTCAATGCAGCGATATCTCGGCGGTGCGCCCTCCTCGGCTCCGCACAGCCTCCCATCGTTCTACTTCACCAGCCTAGTGCATACTAGCCACAATCTCCATTCAGTGCTGTGAAGAGTTTGTTTGGAGCATCTGGGAGAGTTCAGTATAAAGATGGCCATAAGAAAAGAAATAAAGATGGCCATACTTTACTAGAATTTTTCATTGAGAAATTGATGTACTGGGAATTTTCGTACAAACCTTTGCTCGAAAATATACTAGTGTATAGCCTGCTAAAGAATGGCAGCAAGGATGTGGGTAGTGGATGTTTTAAACAATAAGTGTAAATGGTCTTTCGGTGCAGATATTTAGTGTAGTTGCTGTACAGCTCTGTTCTCCCACTAGATGCCCCCAAAAACCCTCAAATCTGAGGTGCTATTTATGAACATGACATCTTTCAGCTGCAGGTTGTTCGAGCTCAGATTTCCCCCTTCTCCGTGGGAATGGTCGTAGTCCCTCTAACTAATAGAGCCTCCCTTCGTAGGTGGGTGTGCTAGAGTGCTGACTTGCAAGCTGTATGACAGTATTTACATATTGAATGATCCATTTTCCTGCTCCCCCAAAGCATGAACATAGATACAGGCACATGTAGATACCTAGACATGAAAAGGAAAGCGCAAAGCAGATGTCAGCAGAAACCGTACACTTTAGTGAGTATATAATAAGCATCCACTTACATCAGAATATAGGAACTGTCACAATGAAGGCAACCTAGCACCTCTCTGGATATCGCACATCAGCAGAGACATATGGAGAGGTGCTGGCTTCCCTTTATTGTGGTGCTGACAGTTCCTTTATCCTGATGTAAGTGGATGCTTATTTTATACTCGTTAAAGTGAATGGGTTTTAATGAGATCTGGTTTGCACTTTCCTTTTCATGTCTATTGCTCTTAGACTGGCCTTCCCAAGATGGCCTATGGTGGATGCGCCATCCTGATGTATGACTGATTCCTGTATTTTGGACAAGAGGACCATACATTGTCCTACTTTACAAGACTTTATTATCTACATGCCATCACAGCTGTTCTCGCCCATCTCTACCCATGTCCCTTACCCCAAAACCTTCCTCCTAATCAGTTCACAGTTTAGTGCTATAGTTGGATTTCTTTATACCTGTAGATACCTGCTTAAACTGCAGGGCAAAGCAACAAGCACACTTTAGTACTGGTTTCACCAGCTACACATACAACCCTTTCCAGATACCATCTTCTTTATGCTACATTTCTCAGTTGCCAGGAGTAATGGAGAGTTAACAAAGTGTAAACTTCAGACTTAAGCCAGCCATAGACGGTTCAGTTCATGTCCAGTTCAGCAGGGACCGGACAATATTCGAACCATGTTGTGGACAGGTTGATTGTGAGAGAACATGATATCTCTGCGGGAGGGATTCCCCCCCATCAACACTGACTGTGTTAATGGGGGAATCGAGCGATTTTAAATCCTGCAACCCGTGGTTGCAGGAAAGTAGATCGTATCATCTATGTGTGGTTGTATACAGGGCTGAGGATTCTCACCCTACTTCTTTGAGATACTGCTGCCTAATCAACCAGTCATGAAGCACCAGCAATGTCATGTGAGAAGACGTTGAGTGGTTCACATGCCCCGCCATACCCTGTATTTTTCCTAACACCCGAAAAGAGCAATGAGGAAGCCAAGGGAGAACATGCACTGCTGGTGTAGCCTATTTGTAAACAGTGCTATATGCTATGTTATATAATTATCTGTAATAGGAGGTTTCCACCATCATCTACGCTGGAGTGAAGTGCAGTAATCTTAAAGAGGAACTGAACTCTGGAAGCAGTGCCCAAAAAAGCCAGGCAGAGGGGAAATGACCAAGTCACCAGTACTGTATGCCCAGATTGCAAACTGCATTCCAGGCATTCATACTGCCCTAAGCAGTGGCACCACTCTTTGTTCCATCCAGCCCTAGCAGTTTTCAACATCTCAAAGAATTTTGCATGCTTAAGGCAGCTGGACTAGAGGGGGTGCGCGCATGTGTCTTTCTTCTGCACCTAATGCCAGGATCCCATGCATGAGGGCCAAATGTCTAATGTGCATGAGGCCTAAATGTTCCCTATAACATAGCAAATGTACACTTTTTAGCTCAGGTTCATTTTAAATAGCCATTTGCTAGATTTACTGAAGGTTAAAGTGAAGTGAACCTGTGTTCACATCATACATCCATTCATGTGAAGAATCAAATGACTGGTTGTTTGAAGTTGACTCCAGCTTACTTTATACTTCAGTAAGTCAGGCCCAGACCACTTCATCTCACTTCATTTCATTTTACCACATTTTTCATCTTAGTATGTGGAGCCAGTTATATTGAATTAATGGTGTAAGTGGACTTTGCCTCAAAATCCTAAAGAACAAATACTGGTGGACACCAAAAACCTGCCATGTGTCTCATTCTCAGCTGTATCATAATTCAAGCACTTGTACTAGCTGATCAGGTGTTTTTAAGGGCACTTTCACACTGGGGCATTGGGGATGTCGGCGATAAAGCGCCGTTATTTTTAGCTTTAGCAGCGCTTTTTAATCCCCGCTAGCGGCCGAGAAAGGGTTAAAAGTGGTGCTTTGCCGGCGCTGCCCATTGATTGCAATGGGCAGGGGCGCTTTAGGAGCGCTTTAGGAGCGATGTATACATTGCTCCTGAAGCGCCTCAAAGAAGCTGCTTGCAGGACTTGCTTTAGCGTCCTGCCAGCCACACTGGAATGACAGGAGAGGCGATTTACAGGCGCTATTTTTGGCGCTATAGCGCCTGTAAAGCGCCTCAGTGTGAAAGTAGCCTAAATAACACATAAAGGGGTTCATTTACTAAAGGCAAATTGACTGTGCACTTGTACAGGTGCAGTTGCTAAGCTCTAAGCTTCAGATTAGAAAGAATACCCAATCAGGTGCAAGGAAAACAGCATTTTTGCTTGCACTTGATTGGATAATGGAAACAAACGGAGCTTTATCACATTTACTACAGTAAATTCTAGAGCAGCTGCACTTGCAGAGTGCACAGTCTATTTTTCTTTAGTAAACCAGCCCCAAAAGGTTGAACGGGGTTCAGAAGTGTGTGAAAAAGCAAATACTAAAAAAATTTTTTCGGACTCAGAAAAGGCGGTCTCCTGCTAGCACTGAAACAAATGAATGAGTGCTGAAAACACAAGTTACGTGGGAAAAAGTTTTGCATAGGCAGTGGTTAGTAATTGCTTGAAAAGAGTTTTGACTGCAAATTCTATTTAAATCTGGTTCTGAATGTGTTTCTGTGGTGTTGAAGAATCATTATTTTCATCTGTATGAACAGTTACAAAGTTTCCTGTCTTTTTACTGTGTATTCTGCTGCCAGTAGAAAAGTGACAGCAGCCTACCCGGAGATATCAAGCAATGGATAGGGACTATGAAAAAAACATCAGCTCCTTTGAATCACTGCAACACAGCTGAGAGCTGAGCATTTTTGAAACAGGAAAAATGTCCTTTTACAAGAGATAGGAGGCGAGAATGTCTTATCTGGGACAGAAGACGGAAACTGCATAGTACGATGTGCCAGGGAGTGATGGACACATCCAGTCATCCATGTCAAATTGATTGAAGCAGTGTATGAAGAAAGTAATTATGCAAAAATGGCTAATAATGGATTTCTGTTGAGGTTTCAGACACATGGGTGTCACTCAGTAGAAATAAGAAATGCTATAGAAGCTCACTGAATGACCCCATTAAATGAATGAAAATGTAATGGTAAACGGTTCTACACATTCTCATGCAGGTAATAACAATTCAAAGTGCTGTCACATGTTGTTGCACTGTAATACCCAGCATTGCCTATTAACCAAAACATAACTGCCAGTAAGGTCTAATGTCTAAGTACTGTATGTAGGCAAAGAGAGCCAGAAATAAATGCATTCCTGCCTGTTTTTTTAAAAAAAAAAACTTTAGGCTCAATTCACAAAGCTTCAACACAAGGATTAAGGATCTTTATTTCATCTCATTGAACTCAGCTGAAAATAACTAACTTTTTCGAACATACAGATCCATATTTTGGTATATTAGATTTGTCAATTTACTTTGTTGCGTTACTTTAAAGACAGACTTCTATTTCCAGTACTTCCCATCTACCTAAATGTTATAAGACTGAAGGGCCCCACTTAGATGGGTCCCTCCAACTCTACATTAAAAGACTCAAGCTAGCCATACACTAGTGGAATTCTGTTCGATATTTTTGTTTTAAGACTCTTCGATGTTCTAATCATTAATGGGGTCAAATTTTCATCCATTTTTGAGAGTAGTAGTGAGAAAATTCAAAGTAGCAAAATGGAAAAAAAAATTTCAACAAACAAATTTCTAACAGTCGATGCGGTTTTTGTTTGGGAAAGACCATTCGCTCCAAAATCAATTCAAGCATTTGACAATGATAATTAGATTTGTCATGTTTTTGAATGTACTGTGAGAATGTTTTTTTTTAAATATTAGTATGAAAATCTACTAGTGTATGGCCAGCTTAAGTATCATAAAGAGACAATCTCTCATCTATTTAATGCCAATATACCTACCAAAACATCAAACGTTTATTGATAATTGTAGTGAAAACCCAGATACCCACCACATTTTTGTCCTAAAGGGATTATATAGGCTGCCATTGTAGACCTATCTTTCAGAAATGCAAGTTCCATTTAATGCCGATCCAGTAAAATCAATACTTTTTTTGTTTCTGACCTTGAACCAGCATGCAGAGCAAGAGCTTTGGCATTACTCTGACTTTATTTTGTTGCATGTTCATATGAGGTCCTTGAATCAGAAAGATTTAAAGCCATTGGTTGCCAGGCAGCTAGTGTCTTCAGAAGAAGGGCACCAAGGGCAGCTCCCGTATTTCTGTCAATGCAGGCTTCTTTTAGTGTATGTAAACCTGAACATTGAACTTCTCTTATTTGCTCTGATCTTTTTAGGTCTGCTAAATATTCCTTTTAAAGTCTTATATCTGTGTTATAAATGCAAACATACATATTGATTTCACCAGTAATCTTGTGAGCTGATAACTTCCTGTGTTCTCTGTCTGTGCACAAGGTACCGTTATGGAGATGAGAAGGGTATAAGAGATGAGGACAGGCCTGTGTTCTTTGTAATCCATCAGAAATTAAAGGATAAGTTCATGTTTGTAACATGTTACAAATGACACTCCTATTTAGGTGTAATATGTAATATGTTCCAGCACCTCGCCCCCTGATCCAATCTCCCTATGACAGTGGGCAATGGATCCTCTTCTCCGCAGCCGCTGTCACATCTTAAAATTGACACGGCTTTGCAGGGCTCCACCCACACAACCGCGTCATTAATTCACAAAGACCTCTGGCTATATAAACTACCACAGCAGAAGGCTTGTAGTTCTCAATAAACTAGGATAAGTGCCATTGTAGTTCATTGAAACTTCCTCCAGCTTTCTAACAGAAAGCATTTACAGAGGTACAGGCAGAAAGTTGGTTGGTTTTTGCAGAACATGCCCACAGTTTACAAGTAGGACTTGGTTTTCTAGACAATGGATTGGGTATCGTAAACTAGGTTAAAGCGTTAAAGCGTTAACATATAGGATAACCAGCCAGGTGTTTCTTTTGATGGGCATTCATGATACTAAGAATACAGAAAGGTTGCCACTTGCTGTAGATGGTTTACTATGAATTAGTGGTTTCATGTGGATTTAAACTGTTTGGCAGAATGAAAATGAAATTTTATTTCGATCGAAGGGAGGGGGTTAGCAGTGTTTCCAATTTTAGAACCTAAATTATGCAGATGAAAACAAGCCTTATGTGCCAATACTGGCCTAAAATAAGTTTTTAGTCCCTAGGAATGTGGATGCTGGCAGCAAAAAGGTGCGTTTTTATTTGCAAGGCCCTTATTGAAAATACGGAGCATGCTCTGATGAATATAAGTTTGGCTCTCCCTTATAAGCAGTATGCTATGCACATGACCCACCCAGCACTTTCAGCATTTAACCATTGGAGCCGAAGACTAATGAGCTGGGCCCAGGAACTGCTGTAGTGTTGGTGTAGGCTACTGTAAGTGCCACTACCCTACATGCTGGAATACATTCTTTTAATGGTAGTCTTGGCAATGTGTTGTCAGTATTGGAAGAGTTCGAGAATTTGTAGTAACTTCTACGTTTGGATGCTGGTTGCATAAATCTGAGCACTTGATAGATCGCATCTCTGTATCATCCCTCTAGAATATTCTTTTAAGTGCTATGTTTATCATGGCATATGCAGAATACACTGTGTATGTGAGAGCATTACTGCAAATGAATTCAGCTGCTTGCACCCTTGCCACCTCCCCTCGTGCTTTTCCCAGTTTCTGCCAAAGATGTGATAACCCAACAGGTTATTGCTGGAAAAAGTCACAACCTATTTAGATGGTCTGTGTCTGAAAAAAGTCTTGTCTTTCAGCGAGAGGCGAAGATTGCCAGTGCAGTTGACATCTAGAAACCCCATGGGCGCTCGAGGAACAAAAAACACGTACATCACAAGTCCTGCTAGTTAGAATGAGATTAACCTTTGAATGATCAGAGACCTCAGACTATGGAAACAAAGCTGTAGAAAAGTGAAGGCATACAGTGCATTTCAAATAACTAAACCCATTTTCTGAGCAAAGTGGTCTGTTTGGTTACATTGATAGCAAGACACCTTTTCCACCTTGATCAATTTTTATTAATCTCTATGAACCTCTTGTTTGACCTTCATTAAGGATGCATTGGCTTAAAAATGAATGTTTTGGGCTTTGGTTATTTCAGGAGTGTTATTTGTGAAATCCATAATTTGTCCAGATGAATTTCTTTGCACCAAAATATTTACTAGGTAAAAAAAAAATTTGTTGGTTTATTGTAGAATCAAAGGTTAAAAAACATGATCCACACTGTTCAGAAGATGCATTTCACACAAAGTGCTTAATCTTTGCCATGAATGTGTCATCTCTGAGCCACTGTCCAGAAAGTAGATACTGACCTTGGATGATGCTTGACCAAAAATAAAAAATGGTGCTTTCCTTTTGGAGAGAGGCAAATGAAGGCATGTTTTATCCAGTTCTACATTACCATCTGTATCAGGGGCAGAGAACATAAATAAGAGACCTGTTTAATCATGTGCACTCAACATACATATTACATGACAATCTATGGACAGGGTAGTCTTACATGAACAGGGTTTGAGATAGACGTTAGTAAGCAACAAACATTAACGTATGGTTAAACTCTCCCAATGAAGAATACCTATTTATATTCCTTATGCTGATTGCATTAGTAAATAGATAGAAAGTTATATTTACTTTCTTTAAACTTTATTACAGTTCTTCAGCTGCTTACTGGTTTCTGGCCTAAGCCAAAATGATACGATGATCATACGATGATCAATGATGAGGGGACAGCAAATTAAGGCAGAGGTCATACATGGGTTGAATTTCAAAATAATTTTCTTTCGACAATCTTATCTAAGAATTTTCTTTCGTATTTCGCACCATTAGTGGGCTGCAGCAACAGCCGATTTTCATGCGGCCATCGAATTTGAGTAATCAGACATGTTGGAAATTTTTTGAAGAACGAACAATTTTCTAATCAATGATGGGAGAATTGTGCGAGAAATGTAATCGAAAAAGAAATGTGCATGTGCAAGAAAAGAAAATTCCTGGAAAGAAAAGAAGATTCCCAGCCATAAAAATTATTTTGTGTAGCAACCTGAGGTGAAATTGAAGGCTTGGTTGGGCAAATTTTGAAATCAATGGTGGCATCATCGGATCACAAAACACACAAATTTTCTGATTTTCAAAAGAAAATTCTTTCGAAATTTGACCATGTGTGGCTAGCCTTACACTGTTATACAAGCTGTACACTCACTACTTTACATTGTAGCAAAGTGTCATTTCTTCAGTGTTGTCACATGAAAAGATATAATAAAATATTTACAGAAATGTGAGGGGTGTACTCACTTTTGTGAGATACTGTATATTTTTTCCCTTCCTTATTTTACTGTGTGCCTCTGAATGTTCATTGAAGGGCATTGCAGCAGGTAAACTTCATGTCTGCTTACACTCAGTCTCGCACAAGATCCAATGACGGTCTTAGACACATCCCCTTGGCTTCAGGAGGTGTCAGGCTCTGCTACTGTATCCTCTGTGGTGCACCCAACTTTTATAGGACCTGTATGAGATGGCATCGGGTCTACTGCCCTCTACTGTTCACATTTAGGCAAAGCTGTGTGTATTAGTTTAGATAATCATGTCTGCTAAATTTCAGTCACTGTTGAGTGTGAGCATTACTGCACTGATGTGCTGGCTCCACCTGACCCCTCCCACAGGTTAGTTCAGAGAAAGATGAAAAGACCAAGGATGGCCATATGACCTATTTTTTTCCCCCTCTCCATTTAAAGTAAAAAAACCTTTCATTCTATGCATTCAGGTGAAAAACCTTTTGTGCTGCAGCCCCCCTGGACACTCATTGGACAGATTAATAGCAGCAGGAATCATTGGCTCCCGCTGCTGTCAATAAAATCCTGTGGGGCGGGGCGAAGTCCCGCTGTCTGTGTCAATGGACGCAGCAGTGGGACTTGGGAGCAAGCCCTCATGGGTACCCCCACAGAAAGTGGCCTTCTGTGGGGGGCACCTGATGAAAAGGAAGGGCCTGGAGCACCAGCGAGGGACCCCAGAAGAGGAGGATCGGGGGTGCTCTGTGCAAAACCATTGCACAGAGCAGGTAAGTATAGGCATGTTTGTTGTTTTTATTTTATTTAAAAAAAAAAAAGGTGGTTTACAACCACTTTAATTAAATGTTAAGATGGGGGAATAGTGCTGCACAGCATACAGGAGGGAAGTGTGAAATATATACTGCTGTACCCTGGAGTTTCCATTAGCAACACTTTCAAACAAATCTGACCAGTTGTCTATCTTATCTTTTTCTGGTCTGATCTTTCCCATATACAGTTGTACAGTCATTTTGGAATGGAATCTATCCATTCTGAACAATCTTTCGGCATTTGTTTTGAAACTTTCAATTATGTCTGAAATTGGCTAGATCAGATTATGATCTATTGTCCTTGGGGACATTTTAGGTATAGTACTAAATACCAAATTTCCCTGCATCACAGTACAGACATCCTAACACTGTGCTTGGAGTGGGTAGAAATGCATTTTATGTGGAGTGGGATTGCATTCTTGAAACATGTCCACAGAATGCTGTGCGCAGGGAATGTGTTTACTTGTTAAACATGGAGCTTTGTGCTACCCAAACACTTATTCAGAATAAAATGTGTCGTGTCTGTAGGGACTGTACGCACCTTGAAGCCGAGTTTTTATTCAAAGCCGGAAATCTTCTAACTCGCTACATTATATTCTGTAGCAGAACGCCTTATTGGGGAAAGTATGTGTATCCAATTTACTTCATCTCCGTTCTTTTTTCTTAACTTGTAAGACCGTCTCATTTTTTTTTTCTCGCCTTGTTCTACCGTTTCCCTCCTTCTCGTTCTAAATTTGCTGAGAAAGGTGACAAAACTGGGTCACTAGAGCTGTCTAAATAATTAACAGAATTCTGTCCAGACATTCTGGGGTCTTGGTTGGTGGGAGGAGGCCATGGCAGGTGGATGCTTTGTGAATCTGGATGATATAGTGAAGTAACCAAGCATGGTTCTCTTGCCTCCATGGTTTTTTTTTTATTTTTTTTTTATACCTGTTTCAGAGCTGCGTATCTGTAGCCATTCCTTTGGCATAGTTAAGTGAGATCTTTAAAAGAAATCTCATTCTTGACAGCTTTAAATAAAAATCTATGGTTGTAATCAAAACACATATGCCCCGGCTTGTCAAGCCTCCCTCATTTAGAGCAAGCTTTACTCAAGGGAAGGCTGCTTTAATCATCAAAGTCAGATTCAGTTTATGAAAATGTGCTGTTCGGGGCAAGAACCTGGAAAATTGTTTGATTTCTCTCTCAGTGCTATAGTGCTGATTGTCATTGTCTCCGGGGGATAGGATTGTGGTGAACCTACGATACAAGTCTCCGTATATTATTTCCTCCCACTTAAGGTATAACTGCGTTTGTCTTTTTAAACTGTCCAACTTATTTAAAATCAAGAGTGACATTTCTGACATATATTTTACTAGATATATTGCAAAGCATGGTGAATACAGAAAGGAATGCTTCGGCATTGTAAGAAGTACAACTTCTCATGTGATAGCCTTGCAAAAGAAGCACCTTGATCTAAATCAGACCTGTGCTTGCCAAATCAACTTAATGCCCCTTCCTCCATAGCAGTACATACATACCTTTCCTTTGCTACTTCTCGCTCTGTTCAGCAACTGGGAGTGAAGAAATTACCAAGTACTTCCAGGTATGGAGAAGCATGTGACTCGCCCCCCTTCAATTCATGTGACAGTGATTGTGCCAATCCTCAGTGATTGGGCTAGCATTATCACATGGGGGAAGGAAGAAAGCCCTGTGTAATCTCCAACTAAAGTGGGATTTCTTCTTCTTGATGGCTGAACAGAGCAACAAGGGGAAATAAGGAAAGATGAGTGTGTGCTGCTTAGAGTGGAAACGTTAAAGTGAACCTGTTGCTTTGACCTACATGAGTAAATCATATATTTGTTTTCGAGAAAATCTGTACAAAAAAGAATACAGGGGTTTGCTATTTCTGATCTCCCTCGAAAGCTAATTTCCTGGCTATTTCTGAACCCAGTATTTTCAGGGTTACCAACAAACAGCAAGCAAAGTCAGAACTCCTGATTTGCATACTACTAGTGTTGTCCAGGAAATGCTGCAAGCGTGCCACTCTGGAGTAGTCCATTGAGTTCCCTGTATTTTTATTGTTATCCCCCATTTTTGTTGTTTTTATTTTGGAGAATTTTTGATTAGTCTCTGCTGAACAACTGTCAAGATAAGCTAGCAGCCTTGTAGGATTTGGATTATTCTTAATGATTCGTTTAATACAGTGTGAAAAGGACCAGTAAAACACAACCCCCTTGTAGCACTTCAAAGCATGAAGCAGAACCTACCTTTGTAATTAAAATATGTAAAACGGAAAAAGGTTCAGGCGGCACTCCCTAATAAGTCATGAGGATGTCAAAGGCACGAGTCTCCCTGCAGACTTCACATATATAAATCCTGAATAGCAAAGGTTGCAGAAATGTATTTCACTTCCAACCACATAACAAACACAATATATGGACAGTTCTTCATAAAACCAAGCACACCCCTGCGTACATATATAAACATAAAATACCTTGATATACTTCATTACATCAGGCTAAAAAGACTATAGGTTCCATTTAAAGTTCATTACAGAGAGTCGTTAACAACACCCTATGTAAGAAATGTAGCTGCATATCTTGGCAGGGCAAAGAAAGTAACTGGTGTATAGGACAAGCTTTGTTAAGGTACATTCCCACGTAAACCAGTAAGAATAAAAAAAAGGAGCTATAGTTAAACCTGCCTGCCAACATTCCCACATATTCCCAACAGTCCAGATGGAGGAATCTGCACTGCCGGCCATTATTTTCAGACAGCCATGGCTGCCTGAATACCTGAACAGTGATTGTTTTGGATGCAGTCATTGTTCTGCTGACAACTTTCCACCCGACTCAGTTATATTTCTTTATGGCAACAACAAGAACCTCATACATAGCAGTGTAGATGAACAACTAATATAAGAGACCCCTATGGCATCATCATTTGGTGATATACAAAGGTCATAGGATATCTTGTAAAATGTTCATGCCAAGAGGTAATTGACAAGAACAGATCAAAACAAATTCATCCAGAAAGGCTCAGTTGACTTTTCAACCAACTTTTGGAGAATCGGGTGGTGCTGAAAACACCACCCATTACATGAATATAGGCCGTTTCCACAGGAATCCAAATAGGCAAAATAACACACCTAACTGAATTTATGCGTTTTTATCTTTAAGTCTCGTGTGAAATTGTGGGTGACAGACTTGGTCTCTCTTTAGCAATCCATTTATCCAGGTATACAGCTTAAAAAGCTGAAAATGTAATGTTTATATAATATTTTATCAAACCGCAACCTATCTTTTGAACAACATAGTTTACTAAGTGATGGATGTCTTTACCAGAAACTTCTTCTTGTAAACGTTCAGTTCAGTTCTTTGAAAACAGGCAAACTTAATACACACTGAAAACACTGATATCCCGGATTCCTCCCCTGTTGCTGACAGCTGAAAAAAAACTTGTCTTCTCTAGGTATAGTCATAATGATCCTGATTGGCATCTTAATGATGTAGCACACCATGGCGGTTATACAAATATCCCCAGCCTACACAGCTCCTAGTGTTCTCTTACATGCTATTCTTCTGTCTGTATCATTTTCTCTACACTAATTTTTCGTGCCAGTTCTCCATTTTTTTCTTTATTTTTAAGAACCATAAGAAGCACACCTGCAATAAAATAATGTGGTATTTAAAAACAATTGAAGAACTTTTCTTTAGTGTTATGCATAGTATTTAAAGTTACTTGGATGGCAAGAAAATTACAGGGCTTATCTACCATATCCAATAATTTAGCTTCCCAAAATGTGTAAAGCTCTCTGTCCATTTCAAATTGAAACATTGGCATTCTTTACTAAATTACATTGGTTCTGTAGTCGCTGAGATTTTTAGAGTGTAGTCTATTTACTTGATATATTAATTGAGTATTTATGTGATATGAGGAGAAAATAGCAAAGCACGCATGAGAATTGTTGGAAACAGAAAATCATTTATACTAATTGTATCAATTTTTGTTATGATATTCATTGGGGAAATTCCATGCAGCTGAAAGTAAACCATTTCTCTTGCTATTCTATTGAATAATACCTGATCATGGAGGCTGCTGTGAGCCCCTCATGGTGCCCTCTGCTATGTCACAGCTTTCTAGTAATCCTTGGATAGCAGCTGTGAAAACTCAGACCAGGAATCAGATTTTTAATCGTAAAGTTGCATTTTACGCAATCTTTTACATATGTCCTTTTTTGTTGAAAGTATTATTATTAATGTTATTTTATTTAATTGGTCAGCCAATAGAAAAAATAAATAATCCCAGTCATTGGGAATAGAAATATTTTTTACTTTTTGCTATTATAAATATCCCCAATTTAAAAAAAAAAAAAAAATTTCTTCATCAGTTTAGGCCGATATATATTCTTCTACATATTTTTGCTAAAAAAAATTGCAATAAGTGTATATTGATTGGTTTGTGCAAAAGTTATAGCATCTACAAACTATGGGAAAGATTTATGGGATTTTTATTATTTATTTTTTTTACTAGTAATGGCGGTGATCTGCAAATTTTTAGCGGTATTGCGACAGACAGATCGGACACTTTTGACACATTTTAGAGACCATTGACAATTATACATCGATCAGTGCTAGAAAAATGCACCGATTACTGTGTAAATGTCACTGGCAGGGAAGGGGTTAACACTAGGGGGCGATCAAGGGGTTAAATGTGTGTTCCTTCAGTGTGTTCTAACTGTATGGGGATAGGACTAAGTAGGAGAGGAGACCTATCGCTATTCCTACTTACTAGGAACAAACGACAGGTCTCCTCTCCTCTGACAGCACAGGGATTTGTGTGTTTACAAACAAATCCCTGTGCTAGCGCTCGTGCACGCGATCGAGACCGCCGGCCACACAAATCAGCTCCCCTGTCATGCCTCTGGTGGCCGAAAAGGGAAGGAACCTACCCATACGGGATTTCGCCCAGGAGAGCCATTCTGCCGTTGTATATCTGCGCGAGCCGGTCGGGAACTGGTTAATGTAACAGTTTTCTGCCCCTCTCTTTTGATTTTCAGGTCGAAGGATATCGGGCAGAGGGGCACCAACAGGACAACCCACAGAGCGAGTTTTAGATGGTTCATTAGGAACCGCCCAAAATTTGCTACATGTATGACCATTTTTAGATGTTATGGCAAGAGCAATTACATGGTTTACATTTAAAGTGAAACTATAGGCAAAACTTTTGTTTTTCATTTTGGATAGAGTCAGGGACAGGTATAATTTTTTTTGTTTTCATCTGGGTCCCATTGGGCAGATTTACCTTCACGTCCTGTTTTATAGCCAAAACAAAAATTCAGAAGGAAATGTCTGCAAATTAAGGGAATCCCTCCCCCCCCCCCCCCCAAGTCACCAAACTAGTGTCCCTATTGGGGACAACCCAGAATTTGGAATTTTCTTTTACTTCTGCTTTAAGTGATAACGGTAAACAGGACAAATAGAGTGGGTGAATTTCCCTATTAGGGGCACAGTCAGCACTGTTATAATCTATCTCTACTCTATCCAAAAATATTTTCTTCATGTAGTTATACTTTAAGGACAGAGCAGAGAGAGCAGTCCTGAATCTTTCTCACCACTTGCTGGGACTTCCGTCGTTAAAGTCCAAATCAGGATGGGTTAGAGGGGGTTGGGAAGGAAGAATTCCAGAGTTGGGCTTTTTTTTTCCACTTTAGATTCTTGCTACTCCACAGAATGTCCATGCCCTGTCTGTATGTCACTGTTGGTCTGCCACTTGGTCTGTTGAACATTTAAGCACCCAGAGCTCCAAAATACTAAGAAATCGCCTGGAGACTGCTGCAACAAAATCAGGCTGACAAAGAAACAGAAAAGCCACTTTGAGATGAAAAATGTCTTACAAGACCAGACCCCAAAACCATTAAGAGTTGCATTTTTTTTCTATGTGAAACTAAAGGACTGAAACTATGTCAGACCATTGGCAAGGAACAGGAACAAAAAGAACAAAGACAGACAAAAAGCAGCACAGGATCAGAAAATCTTTGAACCTATACATTTCACTGTCTATACCCCCAACAGAACAAAACTTTCTGTTCTATCTAAAGAGTTCATATATTGCAAAATCTCTAGACTTAATAGGTATCTTGAAAAACTTTTTAAAAGGCTAAGCTTAAAATAGTTTTTGTGTATGGTATGATCAATATAGAGTTGGGCACATCGAAAATGCACCAAATAAATTGGAAAGGATTAGCAGTGGACCCACACTGTAACCCAGGCTTTACAAATAGATTGGGGTGTTCAGAAATGTGTCTAAATATCAGTCTGGGAATCATTAATTACTGGTAAAGAACTTGAGTCATAAATTCGATCATGTACACTGCAGATAACACCACACATCTTAATGTGAGTACATATCTGTCACTCCAGTCATCCCCATTGATATTTTCCATGAATACCAAACTACTTATATTTGTTTCTTATTCTTTTTCTAGCAAATCTGCTACCTGTTTTCAGTGTTTTTTTATTTTTTTTAAACAGCTATTCCTTTGTGTGTATTTCAGAGTAACAGCGTGCTTGAATAATGACATTTTTTTCTACGCTCCATTTGTAATCTGTTTGAGGAAAAGTGGCTTGTGCCCTGACAGCTTGCTGTGATTTCTTGTACATTGGGCCATTAAAGATATTACAGTCAGTTTCTTTGGTTATTATGACCAAAAATTACTACTATTGATTCATTCCATGGATTACACCGGACACTCCCATCAATTTGTGCCAAATACAGGAGTGATAGGCAATCCACAGAGTTTTAGCGAGGAGAGGCTCAAAGTGGCTCTCTACCCACTAATTTAGGAGTCACTGAATGCAGAACATACAGATCTATATACAATATTAACACTTGGGATTGTTTCAAAATATTAAAGCTGAAGTCCAGGCAAACATTTTGTAGCACATTCAAAAATGTAATTTCCAACGTTTAGTAAATCTCTTCTTATTATTGCATGCTATGCTGCCTCAATTGAGAAATAACTCCATAAGTTATCCATAACAGGGCTTCGAAGACCTTGTCTCCTTTGTGTAAGTCCAGTGGCTGCTGTGCCCACTTCAACCTCTGGTCATTGACCTTTTAACATTTAGGTTGTAGTTCCTAATTTACAAGCAATGATGTATATACATCACCACCGGTTGCAGTGGGAGGACCCAGGATCTTAGAATCCCGATGTGTTCTGCCCACTAACATAACTGAATTTGATTAATGGGTCAGGAGACTCCTGGTCTGTAATGCCCCTTATGACATAATTTCACGATTGACTGACCAGGGGGCTCCCTGTGTGTCATGCTCATTTACGCCTTACCTTATGTAAATTAGGTAGTTATGGCCAAAATCAATAAATATTTTGGAGTTCAGCTTTAACCACTTGCCGCCCAGCCACAGTACACTTACTGTGGCAGGGCGGCAGCTGCAGCCTCGGCAACATACTGGAACAATGCTGTGCGCATACACACTGGTATGCCTCCTGGGGCGTGCAGCTGGCCAATCCCATGATGACTATGTCTGGTGAACACTGTGAACAGCCGGGGTATCATGTGATTGCCATGATTGATCATAGCGTTCACATGATTACAATGTAAACAAAACAGTCATGAATGGGTTCCATTCACGACTGTTTTGATTACTATTGTGATGCTGTGATTGACCCACAGCTATCACATGTAACCATGCCAATCACAGCACCTTGTACCATGTGATTAGCTGTAGCCAATCACAGATCACAAGCTTTCATGAATGAAAGCCATTCATGACAGCTAAAACTATTGCTTCTAACAGTGATCATCACTGTTAAAAGCAATAATAGTGTAAAAAATAATTCCCTGATCACATCCCCCTCCAGAGTAGTGCAGTGTCACTGGGTTTGCTCACCAAATTTGGGGTTCCTAGCACTAAGTGACCCTGAGATACAGGGCCCCAAAATCGGTTCGGAAAATGAAATTTTTTGCTGCAGAAAAGTGCTTGACTCGAGTATAAGTCGAGGGGGGCACTTATACTCGAGTATATACGGTACACTTACTGGGATTTTCTTTTTACCAAAGACATGTGACAGAATAAATTTTGGCCCAAATTTATGAAGAATTTTGATTTTATTGAATGTGTTTTGTAACAGAAAGTAGAAAATTTAGTTTCTTTTTTCATTTATATAGCAGAAAATATCAGTGGTGATTAAATACCACCAAAAGTAAGCTATATTTGTGTGAAAAAAGCATATCAATTTAATTTGCGTTCAGTGTTGCATGACCACTCAATTGCCAGTTAAAGTAGTGCAGTGCTGAATAGAAAAAATTGCCCCGGTCAAGTGGTTAAAGTGTTACTAAACCCACAACAGTAAAATCAGTCTGTATATGCAGTAAAGCATGCTGGTTATAGTCACTTTGAAACCTAAGGGGTTAATCCTTTGCATTGTGTATAATGACTGTTCGATCCTGTCTCTCTGATCCTCCTCTTCTTCCACTGTCTCCAAAAAATAACTTGATATTTACAGAGGCAGGGGACAGGCTGCTCAGTTTGGTGTGTATTGCTAGAGAGGATTTTTTTTTTTCTTGTGAGGGTGCATGTGATCAGCACAGGGCCAATCAGCACTGTCCAGACTGAGGATCAGGGGAGAATGAAAACTCATCCTACAAGCTTTACTAGGAATTGGTAGATGTCACAAGGCTTCTACATACTGCTGATGAATAAAGGGATTTATCAGTATATTTACTAAAATAATTGCATTTCCATGTCATGTGTACTGTGGGAGACCAGATATAGTGAATGCAGGGTCCTGGGTTTAGTAACACTTTAAAGAGGAACTGCAGTCTGCTCACATAATTTGTAATAAAAACATCTTTGCCATTCTGAAGCTTCCCTCCAACCACTTTGCATATTATTTTATATATACTGTGATTCTGTATTTGCCAAATATGCTGCAGAAATCTCCCTCCACTGAGTCTGGCTGCATCCATTGTAACTGTGGGCAGCTGAAGCTGCTGCCTGTTCACTTCCTGGATTTACACAGACACACAGAGGCACACCTCCAGCCTTGCAACTCTGATTGGCCTTTTTATGACTCATCCCTGCTCCCTTCCTGGCAAACTTTCACAAGAGTGAGTGAGAGAGCTGTGCATGATGTCATAAGCCTAGGCTTTTTACCAGACAAGAAACGGGAAGTGGGCTGTATAAAGTATTTACTGTCAGAAACAAACTTTTTTTTACTATCCAAAGTTAAAAAAACAAGGGCAGGAGATTTAATAGATGGAAGGTTGAAAAAATGACTGAAGGTCTGCTTTAAGTACAGTAAAAAAAAAACACTAAGGGGTCAATTTAAAAAAGTTTTCACTCAAGAGTCTTCAGATTTCACCTAAAATTCACGCTTCTAATTGAATAAATATGTGAATGATGGGTAAAAGTTGTGAAAACATTTTAAATAGACTAATTAAAAGTAATTGTTTCACTGTAAATGACCTGGTTACCTTTAAAGGATAAGAGGACAGTCAAGGTGCAACATCAGAACCTGATGTCATTATTTGCGTATTGGATAACCTGGCCTTTGTGGCTGCTGGAGCAGTAAGGGTTCATCCACACATTAGGGTCATCCACAGCCCAGGGCAACGTGTTTCTGCAGTGATAGCAGTCAAGTGCTTTTCTTCACCGATAGACAGTAAGTCTGTACAAATCAATGACAGGCAGACGTTGTCTATGGCTATGCGTACATGGAGCAGTTATCAACTGTTAAAGATTTATGTGTGCCCCTGAGCCCAAAACTATCTGTATTTAGGCCTGCGATCCAATACCAAACTGCAGGTTTTCGCTCCTTGTGCGATTCCATACAGTAGACCTTATCAGCCTGTCATTGACTTGTACAGGCATAGTGCCTACTGCTGAATGGAAACACCTGGCCTCACCCGACACAGAAATATGCTAATCTGGGCTATGTGCGTCTGTTTGCATGAGCCCTAAGTAGGCACCTAATAAAGCCTACCTGTGTTTGTATTTGTCATACATGGTGTAATGTTCCAGCAGCCCTAATGCCCAGGTGATCCATAATACTAATACTAATCTATAATACTATTAATGACTTTTGAAACTGAAGTTGCAATTTGCCATTCCCCTTCTCATCTCCTGCACTTCCCTAGCAGTCAACATATACTGTATGATGGCCATCCTTTAAATGGATCAGTGTGACTGCCAGGGAAGTCGTTTTTTAGTCAGTAATAATACAAATTATTCAAAAGGCTGAAGGGAGGTAAAAGCATGGGTTAATGCAGATCTGACACTTTGTTTGCACATGATCATATGTGTGGCTGGATGATAAAAAAAGAATCTCAACACTTGCCTTAGTGTAATATAGCACATGCATAACACATATATAATGAGTTCAGAAAGGGTCATGTTTTCTGATGATGTGGCCTAATCAAAGCTGTTGCTTCTACCAGAGGCCATGGCATTATTTACAGATACATTTCTCTGCCAATCGAGTTTATCTTTCTCTTAATTTCTTCAGTTTGCCATGAAAGTAAAGTTGACACAAATATCGCCAATTCAGACTGAGCATGTAATGAAAACATGCATTAGCAGGGGTTGCCTTCAGTGAAACAATTAGCAGATCTAGAGATCTAGACAGCTAAAGTTCTATGCTCCCATCACCACGGTGGGGAAGTGAAATACCCAATATATGTGACAATCTCCTGTCCCTCCCAGGATACAGCATTGTGTGTCTGAGAGGTGAACCACTAGGCCCAAAGCACTGTCACGTGGGGTTGGGTTCCTAATCCAACCAGATCAACTTTGAGCTTAAACATTGCTTCTTTTACTTTGTATCGGCAGGCAAAGAGGACAGTAGGGAATGAAAGGAAGTATAAACTGGGTTAATCACATTCTGCATGCTAGTCCCAAACTGGAACAACTGGGGAGGTTTAAGGGAAAAACCAGGCAACCTACCTCGTAATATTTTTACAAGATAATTCTATGGAAAAAAAGCATATTAGACATGGTGCCCAGAGTGCTAGAAAAATAGAATCACTGAGTGTAGGGATATACTGCATGCAGTACAAACATTTACTTTGAGCACACATTCACAATGATGGTTTCCTGCACTGTAATATATGTGTGTGAAAGTAATATGTGACGCAACTATCACATTTCTAATTGCTTGCTCCTCAGTATTTTGATTATTGCATGTCAGTGGTGGTCATCCTATGTTGTACTGTATAGGGGGCAGGAGACAGTCTAGGGTTGCCACCTATCCTGGATTCCCCCGGACAGTCCGCGTTTTGAATCAAGTGTCCGGGTTTCAGTCCGACTGAAACCCAGGGCACAATATTCAGAAAGGAATGTGGCTCGGAACAGGGCCCCACGGAGAGTGAGGGGGCACTATGCACACCACATTACTATTTTCTTTGGAGTGCCCCAAGTCTGTTTCAATCCTTTAGTGTATGGTTGCAAAAAAAAATGCTGTGTGCCGCTGAAATGTTCAGGTTTGACTCGGAGAAAACGTGGCAACCCTAATGCCCTGTACACACGATAGGATTTTCCAACAACAAAATCCATGTTTTTTTTTCCGACGGATGTTGGCTCAAACTTGTCTTGCATACACACGGTCACACAAATCTTGTCGGAAATTCCGATCGCCAAGAACGCGGTGACGTACAACAGGTACGACGAGCCGAGAAAAATTAAGTTTGATGGCCAGTGCGGCTCTTCTGCTTGATTCCGAGCATGCGTGAAATTTTGTGCGTCGGAATTGTGTACACACGATCGGAATTTCCGACAACGGATTTTGTCAGAAAATTTGAGATCCAGATCTCAAATTTTGTGTGTTGGAAATTCCGATGGAAAATGTCCGATGGAGCCTACACACGGTCAGAATTTCCGACAACAAGCTCCCATCGAACATTTTGCGTCGGAAAATCTGACCGTGTGTACGGGGCATAAGACAGTCAGGGACTGGAAACATGTTTATTGAGACTGCTAGAGATCTCTGCCATTACAGCCCTTTCTCAAAATAGTGATCCTACTCCCAGTTCTGACTGTTGGGTTCTGGGGGCCACACAGCAGTAAGGATGAGCTCCAGCGTGTTCGCATGCTGAACGTGCCGAGCGCGCCAGGAAGTCGGCACATCGCAGCGCTAATCACAGGTAGGGGGACATTTCCCGATCTCTGCAGCCACACATCGGGAAATGTCTCACTGATTGTGATTAGCTTTGCACCATGCCGACTTTCTGGCGGGCTGGGCACGTTCGGCATGCGAACACGCCGGAGCTCATCCTTACACAGCAAGTACTATGGGGCCATAAGTAGCCGTCAGAATGCAGGGTGGACACCATGGCTGCGATTCATACTCAAATTGGTAAATACTCCCTGTAGTGCTCATCTGTATATTAGGGAATGCTTATAGCATTCCTCCTAAATCACAAAAACTTAACTGTTTGCATACAAATCCAACAAATATTATTGGTAAATTATTGTACAATAATCTAACCACATAAAACTGTTCAATGTGTAAAAAAGAATGCTATACACATACACCTAAAGTACTATAGTTTCCCTCTAATCTATCGTATATAGTTTGCAAATGTAGCATGACTCTTTGCTCAAATACTGCAAAAATGCACACATTAGTTAAAATGGAAAATAAAAATATCTTACAGTATTGCAATGCTGTATATGCAATTGCTACAATTCATGCCACTAGCATGAAACCACTAAATTATGAAAAGTTACAATCAGGCTTTGTTTTACATACATCTTTCTTGCTTTATTAAATTTTGGTTTGATTAAAAAAAAACATCCTTGTAGAAAGCCCTTTGGGGGGTAGGGCACAAGCCATTATAGAGATGTGAAGAGGATGTTTGTATAAATCCTGCGTTGTCTCTGGGGATGTGAAGCAAGTGACAGTTTTAGTGTGGCTCTGGATGCTTGTAATTTAATGGAGGCAGAAAATGAACCGTTTCTGGGCTATGCCGTGGTTATGTTGCTAGCGGTGGATTGTAGTCAGCTATTATAACCACTCTGATGCTGCCTTTAGCTTCCCCAGAACAATAACAGGGCTTTTTGGCAGATCTAGCTGCAAGCAAGATTTTCTAATCCCCATCTGAGTTTTTTTTTTTTCCAGTGAATGGATTAATGGCTTCACCATGGTGCCAGCGCCTTTATGAATTATAGGCAGAACATATTTGGATATGTTTGTCACACAGAGATTGGCTGATGAATGAAGGCCACTGTCCTCTTACTAACACATCTTCGTCATCAACTACGTACGGAGTCAGTGCAGAGTCAATATTTGTAATTCATTTGGTTTAAATGTGCTGCAAATAAAATGCACTTATATTTTTTAAAACTGGTGGACTGAGAAATGACTGAGTAACTAAATGACATCCAAAAGGTACACTACATTCAGACACCTGTCTTACCCCCCTTCTTCCTTCCCTAAAAACAGCCATGACTAATAAAACGAATCACTACAAAATGTATTATTAATAAAATACTAATACCTCTTTAAAATATTTTACCAGGCTTTAACACCATTTACCATTATCGTAGCAACATAATTTAAATTAAAAAAAAATAAGTAAACAACAAATTCCCTATTTTATATACATTTAGTAATTGACCTAGGAAAGTAACTAACCCGATATCTATTTGTCTAGACTTAAGTGTTCTTTTAGTGCCCTTCAGAAGACATCTGTTCAAGGAGATGATGACCTGCGTACAAAGAATCTTTCACAATACATTTTATTCTGCAGAGAAAACAGGAGCTGCAAATGTCATATAAGAAGGAAGGTGACAACTGATGATTTTCTTTGCGGTATTTATAGTTTTCTGCCATCACCGAGCTACCAGCCTACCATACCGAAATACAGTACATCGGTTTGCTCTTAACGGAAGAGTGGTAAAAGCTCACCAGCAACTCCACTTCTCCTGAGTACTCTCAGGAAATGCAATGGCTGCTGAGCCTTTTTCATAACCTCTTTAATGTTGGCCGGCCAGGATAGAGCCTCAGATACATAAATCCTAAGAGTTTAAAAATGGAAAACCTCTCCACACGGAACTTGTTTATATAAAGTTGGAGTAAGTCAGCACTGTGCTTCCTAAAATCAATAATAAGCTCTTTGATTTTTGCAACATTTAACATCAAA
The DNA here is from genome assembly GCA_037952925.1 of Lithobates clamitans. Taxonomy (NCBI): domain Eukaryota; kingdom Metazoa; phylum Chordata; class Amphibia; order Anura; family Ranidae; genus Lithobates; species Lithobates clamitans. Next base: position 7,299,485 of record JBBGZY010000053.1, on the reverse strand, counting down.
TTGTTGTCAGAGTGCCACTCTACCATTTTCCAATCCTCTTCTCTCTAAAGCTTCTCACCTCCCACCCCCCTTGATAAGGACAACTACTGTCGTACTACCTGCAAATTCAATCATAGTATTTGTAGAAAGAATTGAAGATCAGTCATAAGTGTAAAATAGCATAAAGGAATGGACTCAGCATGCAAACTTTCAGAGAGCCAGTGGTTAGCATATGCAGAGATGAGGAGCAGCGGCCCAATTTCAAATGTTTGTGGACAAGTTATACTGAAATCTATAATCCATGAACAAATAGAGAGCCGGAACACCAAATCAAGTAGTTTACTGAATAGTATATCTGGAATGATTGTGCTAAAGTCAAACTGTGATGTATATTTAACATGGCCAGCTTCACCCTAAAATGGTTGATAACATGATAATAGCCTATAGAGCAAATTTTCATAAATGCGTGGTACATTATTTGCACAGGCGTGGGTATCTGTAAATACTCATTTGTTGATCTTCCTGCTAGTAGCCCTTTCAAATAACCTTTTGTCTTTGATGCTGCTATAGTTCTGTATTGACTATGGTTAATTGTGTTTTGAAGTTTAATCTCACGCTATATAAAAACTCCAAGTGATCCTTGTCCCTTAGCAATTTATCCTCTTTCCTAACAACGCTTTACAACCCCCACTGACCCGCTGGGGTCTCTTGACTGTCCATCAGCACTTCCAGATGGCTATCTATATAACTGCTTTTCAGCTAGAATAATTTGCCCAATAAGCAATAGTTTGTGCCTAGGGAGGTCGTAGGTGGGGTAAAGGCTGACTCAGTTGCTTTCTTCCCTCGCCAGTCTATAACCTTATTAAGAAGAAGTGACCAGGTCAAACTATCTTTTTTACACTAGTGGATTCAATCAGAAAGCAAAGTTAGATTTTTTATTATCTTCCAATTTTTTTTTTACTAAGACCTACTGCGTGTATGTTCATTTTTATTTCTGTATATGGGAAAGCTTTCTCCTTAGCATATCATAGAATAAAGGTTACAGTACAATTAGTCCTCAGTCTCGCCAATCAACATGCTGAAATGGTACAGCTTGGTATAGAGTATTATTTGCCAATAGTACCCATCACTGTCATAGAAATGTAAGGTACTGCTGTGAGAAGGACAGGGACGTGTCTTTGGGTTTGGGATGCTGTAAAGAGTTTGAGTTTTTCAATGCAACATTTTAAGTTTGTAAGAGAAAGACTTGCAATAGGGGACTTGGGGAGGGGGGGTGATAGGGGGTGTGGACTTGATGGTGGGGTAGTGGGGAATCATATTTGCCAAGTAGATAGGGCAGAGGGGTTGGGGGCTTGGGGAGGGGGCACCATGGAAGAGGGCCTCTAGGGGTATAAGGAAGGTAGGTAATCTCTAGGCAGGAAGATGGTGGGTAGACCAGAATTCTATTTGGAGGAGGGGTGGGGGGATAGGTATTTCGGAATTTAGAAGTGAGTTCCTCCATATGTTGAATGTTGGTAATACAGTGAAGTCAACATTGAACTGCAGGGGATGGGTGTTTTTACAATGCGGGGATGCGGGGATGCAGGAGCATGCACCATTGGCCAAATTTTTTATAATAGATTGTAAGTTTTAAATGGGAACTTCTGTAATGGAGAAGGAAGAACACATGATTCCTGGTAATGAAATAATCTGTAAATGTTTTGAGTAATGGTGTGAACCTCAGTCCAAACTTTCTGTAATTTACAATCAGGTCCATAAATATTGGGACATAAATACAATTCTAATCTTTTTGGCTCTATACACCACCACAAGAGATTTGAAATGAAACAAAGAAGATGCTCTTTAACTGCAGACTTTCAGCTTTAATTTGAGGGTATTTACATCCAAATCAGGTGAACGGTGTAGGAATTACAACAGTTTGTATATGTGCCTTCCACTTTTTAAGGGACCAAAAGTAATGGGACAGATTAACAATCATCCATCAAACTTTCACTTTTTAATACTTGGTTGCAAATCCTTTGCAGTCAATTACAGCCTGAAGTCTGGAACGCATAGACATCACAAGGCGCTGGGTTTCATCCCTGGTGATGCTCTGCCAGGCCTCTACTGAAACTGTCTTCAGATCCTGCTTGTTCTTGGGGCATTTTCCCTTCAGTTTTGTCTTCAGCTTGTGAAATGCATGCTCAATCGGATTCAGGCCAGGTGATTGACTTGGCCATTGCATAACATTCCACTTCTTTCCCTTAAAAAAGTATTTTTGGTTGCTTTCGCAGTATGCTTCGGGTCATTGTCTATCTGCACTGTGAAGCACTGTGCAATGAGTTCTGAAGCATTTTACTGAATATGAGCAGATAATATTGCCTGAAATACTTCAGAATTCATCCTGCTGCTTTTGTCAGCAGTCACATCATCAATAAATACAAGAGAACCAGTTACAATGGCAGCCATACATGTCCACGACACTACCACCAGCATGCATCACTGATGAGGTGGTATGCTTTGGATCATGAGCAGTTCCTTTCCTCCTCCATACTCTTCTCTTCCCATCACTCTGGTACAAGTTGATCTTGGTCTCATCTGTCCATAGGATGTTGTTCCAGAACTGTGAAGGCTTTTTTAGATGTTTGGCAAACTCTAATCTGGCCTTCCTGTTTTTGAGGCTCACCAATGGTTTACATCTTGTGGTGAACCCTCTGTATTCACTCTGGTGAAGTCTTCTCTTGATTGTTGACTTTGACACATATACATCTACCTCCTGGAGAGTGTTCTTGATCTGGCCAACTGTTGTGAAGGGTGTTTTCTTCACCAGGGAAAGAATTCTTTGCTCATCCACCACAGTTGTTTTCTGTGGTCTTCCGGGTCTTTTGGTGTTGCTGAGCTCACCGGTGTGTTCTTTTTAAGGATGTTCCAACAGTTGATTTGGCCACATCTAATGTTTTTGCTATCTCTCTGATGGGTTTATTTTATTTTTATTTTTTCAGCCTATTGATGGCTTGCTTCACTGATAGTGACAGCTCTTTGGATCTCATATTGAGAGTCGACAGCAACAGATTCCAAATGCAAATAGCACACTTGAAATGAACTCTGGACCTTTTATCTGCTCCTTGTAAATGGGATAATGAGGGAATAACACACACCTGGCCGTGGAACAGCTGAGCAGCCAATTGCCCCATTACTTTTGGTCCCTTAAAAAGTGGGAGGCACAAATACAAACTGTTGTAATTCCTACACCTTTCACCTGGATGTAAATACCCACATCTTGTTCTTTTCATTTCAAATCCATTGTGGTGGTGTATAGAGCCAAAAAGATTAGAATTGTGTAGCTGTCCCAATATTTATGGACCTGACTGTATATCGAAGACGCTGGGGCTTCTGTACATTATAATGCATTTGGTCAATGCTGAACTTTCCTGTATCCTTGCATCCTCTATTAGCTAACTACTTTCCATCCCGATTCCTGGTACCTATTGCTGATGGAGGATTTATATGAGAGGGTCAGGATCTCTACTTTTTATTACAAGGATATTAGGTAAACAACGTATCATTTTTACATAATGCCTTACTCTGATGAGCTGAAGTTTTTATTAAAAAGAAAATAGTTTATTACCTCCCGATGCTGTAAAATATACAGGTGGGGCAAACTGGATTTTGTGTTCCTCTGGCAAACTTTCAATTAAGTTTTGAGAAGGCACGACTCTTTACTCTTGTGACAAGTAAAGTAAGATACTTGGCTGGTTTAATAACATGTTTATTAGCTAAGGGACAATACCATCTGCTCTGTAACCCAAAGCAGAATGAATATAGTAGGAACCTTTGGATTGTCCTTAGGTATGGAAAACCTTCGGCACATTGCAAGTGTTAAATTGATCTAACTAGACTAGCGCAAAACAGATTTTTTTTCACCTACAGCATCTAAATTGGTATTGTGTTTCATATATAAGATACATTTCTGATTGGTTACTGAGAACATTTGTACTCTTGATTCAGTTGTGCAAGTCCTTTGAAGTTAGCTTTGCTGCTGTTGACAGAGCTGATATTTCTGTTCACATAGACAAGTAGATGTTTGTTCATCAAGATTATCTGACATTCTAAAGGTTGTTTTCTCATCTGATACACAAGCAAACTTTCCTTTCTTACAACAGTATCTAATGTTATAATTTGTAGTCCATACACTGATCTTATTCAATATAATATCAGAAATTGTTAACAACTTGACCTATCAGCATCTATCAGTGCTCATCAATGCTGCCTATCAGAGCCCATCAGTGCCACCTATCAGTGCTCATCAATGCCACCTATTAGTATCTATCAGTGCTCAGTGCCCATCAGTGCTGCTTATCAGTGCTCACCAATGCTGCCTATGAGTTCTGCCTATCAGTGCCCATCAGTACAGCCTATGAGTTCTGCCTATCAGTACTTATCAATGCCCATCAGTGCCACCTATCAGTTCCCATCAATGACACCTATCAATGCAGCCTATCAGTGCCCATGAATGCCTCCTATCAGTGCCCATTAATGCCTCCTATCAGTGCCCATTAGTGCCTCCTATCAGTGCACATCAGTGCCTCCTATCAGTGCTCATCATTGCAGCCTATCAGTGCCCATTAATGCCTCCTATCAGTGCTCATCAGTGCAGCCTATCAGTACCCATTAGTGCATCCAATCAGTGCCCATCAATGCCTCCTATCAGTACCCACTAGTGCCTCCTATCAGTGCCCATCCATGCCTCCTATTAGTGCCTCTTATCAGTGCCCATTAGTGCCTCCTATCAGTACCCATCAATGCCTCCTATCAGTGCCCATTAGTGCCTCCCATCAGTACCCATTAGTGCCTCCTATCAGTGCCCATCAATGCCTTTTATCAATGCCCATCAATGCCTCCTATCAGTGCCCATTAGTGCCTATTATCAGTGCCCATCAATTTCTCCTATCAGTGCCCTTGAGTGCCTCCTATCGGTGCCCATTAGTGTCTCCTATCAGTGCCCAGCAATACCTCCTATCAGTGCCCATTAGTTCCTCCTATCAGTGCCCATAAATGCCTCCTATCAGTGCCCATCAATGCCTCCTATCAGCGCCCATTAGTGCCTCCTATCAGTGCCCATCAATGCCTTATATCAGTGCCCATTAGTGCCTCCTATCAGTGCCCAGCAATGCTTCCTATCAGTGCCCTTTAGTGCCTCCTATCAGTGCCCATCAATGCCTCCTGTCAGTGCCCATCAATGCCTCCTATCAGTGCTCATCAATGCCTCCTATCAGTGCTCATCAGTGCCTCCTATCAGTGCCCATTAGTGCTTATCAGTGCCCATTAATGCTTACTATCAGTGCCCTTTAGTGGCTCTTATCAGTGCCCATAAATGCTCCCATTAGTGCCACCTATCAGTGCCTCCTATCAGTGCCCATCAATGCCTCCTATTAGTGCTTCCTATCAGTGCCCATCATTGCCTCCTATCAGTGCCCATCAATGCCTCTTATCAGTGCCTGTTATCAGTGCCCATCAATGCCTCCTATCAGTGTCCATTAGTGCCTCCTATCAATGCCCATCAATGCCTCCTATCAGTGGAGCCACATCAGTGCACCCTGTCAGTACTCATCAGTGCCGTCTGCCTTCTCAGCATGGCTCTGTTCTGAGAGCGTCTCTCATGGAACAGCACAGAGTCGGCATTGACAGTTCTATCTCCCCCTCAGTACGTCCTCTCTTTCACGGGATGAGAGAGGACACAGCCGATCTGCTCCGTCTTCTCCCCCCTCCCCTCTCCTGTGTGTGCTCTGCAGGCAGTCAAGTGTGAAGCTAATGAGCTCACACTTCCCTGCGCAGCACACACAGGAGAGGGGAGGGGGAAGAAGATAGAGCAGATCGGCTGTGTCCTCTCTCATCCCGTGCAAGAGAGGACGTACTGAGGGGGAGATAGAACTGTCAATGCCGGCTCTGTGCTGTTCCATGATAGACACGCTCTCAGCTCAGAGCTGTGCGACTAGCAACCCCGCTGGGCCCACCCGACAGTGGCGGAATGCCAGGGCCCCATCGCAAATGTGACTGTTGGGACCCTGGTAGTTCTGCCACTGCTGTCCATAAATTAAATTTGTCATTTTTTTCCTACAAAAGTGAAATTGTGTGAATGCATCAGTGCAGTGCATGTTATCTCAGCTTGCAGAGGTTGGATTCATTGAATGAGTTTACCAAAATTGTAAATATTGCAGAATATACAGCCTCATGCTACATAACTAAGCTCCATTTCATGCTGAATAAACTAAATTTTTAATGTATCTTAAATAGAAAAATATATTTAGATTTTCCAAAAGCATTTTATTAAAATAAATTTGATAAAAATCAAAAAAATCGATTTAAATTAAAAAAAAATCTAATTTAAAGTAATAAAAAATCAGATTTTTTAAATTAATTTTTTTCTTTGATTTATATCCACCCTGCTTAAAGCTGAACCCCAGGAAAGAAAGTTATCCCTTGCAGTGGAGCTGCACCCACACTTCACGGGTTAACTGCTCATTTAGGTCTAGGGGGCATGGAAAAGTAGATTTTTTGACCCTATCTTTCGCTACTCCGTGCTGTATTGGTCTCCACAGTGTCTTCTTCCCCATGCTCCAGGGGTCTAAGATCCTCACGTCATTAAGACTAATACAGAGTCCACAGCCCTATACTGAACGTGAAGATGTGTAGAGACAGTCCACCACCAGAGTATGGGGGAGCGTTGTATGCTGGGGGTAGCAGAGAATTGGGTAAGGAAAAATGGGAAGTTTTCAGCAGCTGCACTTTAATACAAGAAAAAACAATGCAAATACAAGCTCATTGCCATCGTCCCATCAAAAATGACTGCAGTAATTTCACAAATATGTGTTCACTAAAAATATATGTCATCTTCCCTTTAAATGCCGTTTCATGTTAAGATTTTGGGAGACATATATATGGATACCAGCATTTGGCAAACATGACATTGTGACTGAACTTTTCCATAGACTGTCAAAACATTAACTCTCAAAATTTACTTTCGTCTTTTTTTTTTTTGGATAGCGTGGGGACGGTTTAGATAGAACAACTATAAAGTTTTAACTGCTGTCTGAGGATTTTTTTTTCCTGTCCCAGTGATAACGTTGCCACCGGGGTCAGGATGTAAGGAGAAATCTCCAGTCGGATTATAGACATCAATAAAAAGAAAGGGAACATACAGTAACTTCTAGTCTTTCCCTAAGCTACTTTTTAAAAACAAACTGAGCAAGTTAGTAGGTCGATCGATTATTCATGTTGCTCTTAACAATTATGCTTGTATTAGAATGCTGCAATATTGTGTTGTATGGAACACTGGCAGATGTGAATGTTTTGTGTTTCTATTCGAATTTAATATATAATACAGTGCACCATTATAAGCTTTTGTTTCTGCTGGGGGATGAGTGTCAATACTGAAGCAATTTGGAGACGAAAGAAAGAAACAATTCTGGGTTTGGACTTAAAGTGGAGTAACACACAATAATGGAACTTCCGCTTTTCGGAATCTTCCCCCCCTCCGGTGTCACATTTGGCACCTTTCAGGGGGGAGCAGATACCTGTCTAATACAGGTATTTATCTCCCACTTCCAGGCATAGATACCCGCTCCACCCGCGGGTATCTACGCCACTCCCCCCCCCGCTGTCTTCTGGGAGACACACAGGGACAGATCGGCTTCGGGTGTCGACATCGTGGGTGCCCTGGACAGGTAAGTGTCCAAGTCAGCAGCTGCAGTATTTGTAAAAAATCGGCGGAACTCCGCTTTAAGTTAGTAAAGTGTTTGTAGACCACCCCTTAATCAACCAATTTCCCCTACCACTCCTCTACTCAATTCACAGAGCTATTTGTATTATTTTCCCAGCATGCAAAGCATTCTGTGAATTGAGTAGATGTAGATGAATGATAGGATGCCCTTCTTCATTCACTGAATGCTTTGCAGTCTGGGAAACTAATACAAGGATTTTTGTGCATGGAGGAGAGGGACAGTTAACCCTTGCAGCGCCAGAAGTTCAATGTTGTGAGGAGGATCCAGCATCACTAAAGGAAGGATTTTTACAGAAAAGAGCAGCCACTAGGATGCAGGATACTCTCCATTAGAGGTAGGGTATGTCCCTAGTAGTGCTGTATCCCTCTAAAAAAAAAAGTTCTACTTTAACTAAACTTTAGCTTTGACGTTTCGGCTGGAAATATCCTTTTATTTTATGAAGGCTGTGTATGTAACAGTTATTGTTCTGTGCATAGTAGAGGAAAGAACTTTGTGGAATGAGCCAAGAAATAGTCTAAAGAATTAAGCCTTGGGGATAAGGCAGTATTCATGAATTAGTGCAAAAAATAAAAACGATTTGTTAACTGAAAGTGTATTTTTGGGTGTTGTTTGAGCAAAATAATTATTAAAAAAAAAACACAAACAAAAAACCCATTCAGCACATCTCTGCAATACATGTTAAAGTGGTTCTCCAGTCTGTAATTAAAAAAATGAAAAGTCAGTAGCTACAAATCCTGTAGCTGCTGACTTTTAATAGGACACTTAACTGTCCAAGGATCCAAAGACATCCTCATCCTGGCTAGTTTTTCACTAGTCTTCGGCTTTCCGGTGCCAGTATCTTCAGTGTGGGCCATGACTTTGCAGCCGGCTGCACATGCGGGAGCCCAGCTGCGCTTTCTGAATGGTCCCCGTAGTCTTGAGGGACCTGTGACGTGTCCCAGAAGACTGTGGGGAGGGAGACGAGAACCTTCGCTCAGACCGCCTAGGCGATCCGGCAGAAGTGGGAGTGGGTACCTGCCAAAACTACCCGCATTCCCGCCCAGCCCCTTCCCCTGCAAAAATGACATGCCAAATGGGGGGGGGGGGGGGGGCTTAAAGGAAACTTCCTCTTTTGGGTGAAACTCCAAATTTTTACCTCTTGAAAAGCTGCAAGTACAGAAAGATACCTGTTGACCCTGCCAGAATTTTAGTTTGCTTCTAACTTCATTTTGTGCAGAGAACTCCCGTTTAAGAACGCCCCATCCTCATATCCATGACATTAGTATGAGATAATGAAGTGGAGAAGGGGGATTGTTGCGATGCTTAAAAATAATAATAGAAACCATTTATATAAAAAAAATAACAGTTTTAATGAGAATAAAGTTTAAACATAACAGGGCCACTTATTTCACAGATGATCAACATTTTATAGTATAGGTGATCATATGGTAAATATTCAGCTCTTTCAAGGCTTGCCTTTTCGTATATTAACCCGACATGTTTCGCCTATTAGCTTCACCAGGGGATATACGAATCAAAAAAGTGCATAATACACGCCAGACCTCCTGGAGGCAACCACTGTCACGGGGAACCAGTTGATCCAAGGGAAAGGGGCCCTGCGTGGCCACAGAAGACACACAGTGACCAGGTTAAAATGAATAATTTCAGAGCATAGGGTGGAGGGCGTCTGAGATATAAGAGCAATTTAGATCCAGTGGGGATATACTAAATAAATCTGCAGCAAAAAGATGCAGTAAGACAGTCGCCCTCTGTCTGAAATGATTCATTTTAACCTGGTCACTGTGTGTCTTCTGTGGCCACGCAGGGCCCCTTTCCTTTGGGTGGACTGGTTCCCCATGGCGGTGGTTGCCTCCAGGAGGTCTGGCGCGTTTTATGCACTTTTTTTATTTGTATATCCCCCAATGAAGCTAATAGGCGAAACATGTTAGGTTAATATACGAAAAGGCAACCCTTGTCAGAGCTGAATATTCGCCATATGACCACCTATACCAGTGATGGCGAACCTTGGCACCCCAGATGTTTTGGAACTACATTTCCCATGATGCTCATGCACTCTGCAGTGTAGTGGAGCATCATTGACCTATACTATGAAATGTTCTGTGAACTAAGTGGCCCTGTTTTGTTTTAACTTTATTCTCATAAAAACTGTTATTTTTTTAAATAAATTGTTTCCATTATTATTTGTAAGCACCGCAACAATCCCCCTTCTCCCACTCCACTTCATTACCTAACTACTTGGGATGAGGTGCCAATTACCTGGGTGTTCTACCTTTTAGCCAACATACTTTATCTAAGTGATAAGTAGGAGATGTTCTTTAGCCTCACACAGGAAAACTTTGGCCAGGCTTATAGCACTGTTTGGAATTTTATTGCAGCAGAGGCAAAGTTGTCAAGTTGTCAGCTTCTAAAGGAAGTTAGGAGGTCACTGGATTTCTGGCAGGTTCAGCCGGTATTTTTCTGCACTTAAAATGTTTTAAATAGACAAAAATGGGGGAAGAGGCATGTATTACAAAGATGTACTGTTTTTTTTTTTTTATACTTTATATTCAGACATACACTTAAACCTACTGTATCCTAGCACAGCATGCAAATGAATCTCCTCCTGTATACAGACTGCAGTCACTTTTGTAGTGTAACAATAAAAACTGCAGTTTGGCACACGGACATGAAGTTATTAAAATAAACATAAAGATTTGTTTCCCCCAAACCCGTGTTTAAAGATTCAAGGCTCTGCTGTCCAAACGAGTTTTGTTTTGGGCATTGAGAGCCATTTGGAAGCAGCACATTGTGGCCTTCGGTGTCTGTATCCCAGCAGGAGACGGGTTCTCACTCTAGCATCTAATCATTCTTCAAAGGGCAATACCGTTGATTATCATTCTCCTTTCTCCTCTCAACCTGCAGGAGGTAGGTTGCCATCAATGAATCACAGATTTATCTCTCTTTCTTATGCTACAAGGCCCTCCTTTTCTCTTATTATCTTGCTGCCGCTCCACATCACATCTCTTTCTACTCTCTCTCAAACATTTCATGCTTACCATTTATATGTTTTTTTTTTTTTCACAAGTCTCATTTCAAACTGACAAAAGAAAAAAAAAGAAAACTGGGGGGATAGCAAATTGGAAATAAAATACGGCTTCATTAATATGATAATTATCTCTCTCTTGGTAGGGAAAACACACTGTTACCCGGCAGATAAGAGAAAACCGATAAGCATTTGAATAAGGATGATACTTTTATGAGCTACCAGATGAGTTTGTGTATAATCTTTTAGGACCATTCAGGTTCCCTGCCTGTGCATTCCCATGCAAAGTCAGATTAAAGTAATTATACTGTAATGTTTGATGGGTTCAAATATATAACTCATACCTTTGAAAAAAAATATATCGTGCTTTTAAAATTGTCAGAACTTGCAAACCTAAACCAGACTTGTACTCAAATGTTAAAAAAGAACTTCGCTCTCTCAATCAACATTGACTATTTTTAAAGTACCCTATATAATATTTACTTATTTCAAACTTTTTTTTTACATTTCTTCAGTTACATCCTGGTTTTCAGGCCTAGGCAAATGACATCATACATCCCAGGTGCCTTTATGAGGGGTTTTCTCAGCTAAGCACACCCTTCTGCCTGCATGTCTGAGCTAATGGCAGATGAATTCCAGGAAGTAAATGCTACATGAATCATCTGCCCTTACTCAAGATGGCCACGGGCAAAAATGCTAGGGGGTGTTTTTCTCAGCAAAAAAATAAAGCATGGAGACATGGATGGATGGGGGGAGTTTGCTTTGATGATTAACCACTTGACATCCGCGCTATAGCCGAATGATGGCTACAGCGCAGACCTAAATTTCAGGGAGGCCGTCATATGATGGCCTCCCCTGTGCGCGCGCCCAGCGCGCTGTGATCACCGAGTCACTGAGACTCGGGTGATCACCGATCCCAGTAAGGGGCTAATCCCGGCCCCTTACCATGTGATCAGCTGTCAGCCAATGACAGCAGATCACATGATTAGAACAAAAGCTCTGTGATCGTTTTTTTTTTCTCCTCACGCTGACAGCGCGAGGAGAAAAAAAGCCGATCACCAGCTTATCAGCAAAGGACATCAGTCCCGAAGAGGAAGAGGCAATTCTGCCTCATGTGTGCCACAAGTACCCCTGCCAGTGCCACCTGCCATTGCCACCTGACAGTGCCCACAGTGCCACCTATCAATGCTCATGAGTGCCACCTATCAATGCCTACAAGTGCCACCTATCAATGCCCACCAGTGGTGCCAATCAGTGCCACCTAGCAGTGCTGCCTATCAGTGCCCATTATTGCCACCCATCAGTGCCCATCACTGCCACCCACCAGTGCCGCCTCATCAGCGTACATCAATGAAGGAGAAAATGTACCCTTTTTAAAATTTTATAACAAAATATAAAATAAAAATTTTTTTTTTTAATTCGGTATTTTTACATTTAAAAAAAAATAAATAAAAACCGCAGAGGTGATCAAATACCACCAAAAGAAAGCTCTATTTGTGGGAAAAAAATGTCATTTGGGTACAGTGTTGTATGACCATGCAATTGTCATTCAAAGTGTGTCATCGCTGAAAGCTGGTCTGGATAGGAGGGGGTTTAACTGCCCAGTAAGCAAGTGGTTAAAAATGAATTAAATAGTGTTGTGTGGCTCAGGTACAGTGTAGTTCCGATTTAACCATGTTACTCTGATGGATTAACAGTAAAGCCGCGTACACACGGTCGGACTTTTCGTCTACAAAAGTCCAACGGACGCTGACGGACTAAAGCTGGCTGGTAATCCGATCGTGTGTGGGCTTCTCCGGACTTTCAACGTACTTTTTTAGCCTCAAATCCGACGTACTTTAGATTTGAAACATGCTTCAAATCTTTACGTCGTAACTACGACGGACCCCGAAATCCGCTCGTCTGTGTGCTAGTCCGACGGACAAAAACCCACGCTAGGGCAGCTATTGGCTACTGGCTATGAACTTCCTTATTTTAGTCTGGTGTACGTCATCACGTACGAATCCATCGGACTTTTGTGTGGTCGTGTGTAGGCAAGTCCGTTCGTTAGAAAGTCTGCCACAAGTCCGCCGCAAGTCTGCCGAAAGTCCTCCGGAAGTCTGTTGGACAGGCTGTCGGACTTTTGTAGCTGAAAAGTCCGACCGTGTGTACGCGGCATAACAGAAGGGCTTCAAGTGTAACTCCACTTTTGTTGAGGAAAAAACATTGTATGTACATTACAAGGATTTTAACCAACTTTGTTGCAGAGTCCTACCTTTTGTTATTCTGAAGAAATCCCTGTGTGTTTGTGTGCATGTGGGAAAGTGAGTCTAATGGGAGTAGTTTCATAATTATCAATTAGCTGTGCACCTGCAGGGCTCTCATGAAAATTGCAGGGCCTGCATCCCTTTAGATGTGATTTCCTATTGGAAGTATCTCGCCAAAAATGAATTTTTTGTTGCAGGGGATGCCTGAAATCTGACTTCTTGGGCAGGCTTCTGGGAAAATTGGTGAGCCAATCTCACAAGCAGAAAATTATTTTTCTGGGGGGCATTCTGTACACACTCTGTGTACAGAACACCTCCAGGTAGCCATATTGCATTGCATTTTCAGAAAATTACAGAGCTGCAGACTGAAAAGAAAAGGTCATTTTTAATCATAATGTGACTTGTGTCTCCATTATACGCTATATTATTTTTTCTTTGTTATTTTTTTTGCCCATGAAAGTGAGCTACCCTTTAAATACTTTTTCTGGGAAAATTTTGCTTCAGCTCCCTTTATGACATGAGAGAAGATCTAAGTGTTTATTGGTGTGATCTCTACTGAAGGATCAGAGTTCAGATTGGCTAATCTTTTCTTTTGGTAGAGAACAGATAACCAAGTGCCTAGAACAGTGACGACAAACCTTGGCACCCCAGATGTTTTGGAACTTCATTTCCCATGATGCCCCACTAAACTGCTGAGTGCATGAGCATCATGGGTAATGTAGTTCCAAAACATCTGGGGTGCCAAGGTTTACCATCACTGGCAAGACTTTCAGATGTAGGCGTGCATTGAAGGGAGGGACATTGTTATATTTCCTTTACCCCAATCCAGATATCTAGCATCCCTAGAGCCCTCCTTCAACCAACTAGATATTGTTTTATTGATATATTTACATTTGTAGAATGTACTTGCAGTATCTGGTCATTTAAGTCAAATTTCAGGCAACAGATTATGTTTTATACCTTCTTGGGGACCAACATAGAATGACGCATCTTTCTGCTGAAGGTTTAGGAGAACCATGCCAAAGTTGTAACTCCTTCACATCTTCTGGTCTTGCCCGAAACTGTATTGGTCTGAAGTCTGAAGTACAGCAGATCTCCCAACAATTTACAGACTTTCCAGTTCAGAAGGATCCTGCCTTCTTCCTTCTTCACTGCTCACAAATACCGCTTCGGACATACAAAAAGTCGGTTCTTCATTACCTGCTTAATGCCGCCAAAGCTTGTGTTACTCTGTGCAGGAAAGACCACAATCCTTCCTCCATTGCTATGTGGCTTATTAAAGCAGGAACATCAATACTATGGAAGACTTACAGCCCAAAATAGAAGAGAACGATATACAAAAACATGGACATACTGGAATATGTTACCTTTCTACCTTTCATACTGGAATATGTTCGTATATCCAGACATTGAGAAGTCCCTCCTGGAGAGCTGCTCGGAGGATTGAGGCCCTCCTGTTCTTCGCCCTGTTACACCCACGCAACTCATCACCCTGATTGCCTCTGCCCCCCACCTTTTTTTTTTTTTTTTTCCAAAAAGAGAATTGTAAAATTAGGAATTCAAATTGTGCAGCTATGCTTGCAGGCATAATGTATATTAAAGAAAAAGAATTTAGCGGTCAGACCTTCAACATGTTCTTATTAAGAACCTGAGTTATTTTAGCTCCTCCATCAATCATTCCCAAACTTTCAGGGCAGGTCTAATGCTGATAGGTGGCTCAAAAGAAACTCCAGTTCCCATTAGGAATGCATAAGTCCTAACAGAGATGGTGAAGTGGCTCTCGGAATCTATGAAATACTAGTACAACATCTAAGAGAGGCACAAACTGTTTCCTTTGAACAAGGACCCTCTGCCCTTTGTGCTTGCCACTATCTGAGCCAATCAGATGTTTGTTTTATTCTATGTCTCTAGAAGAATAACACATGGAAAGTAATTGACTATCAACTCCTCCTTTATGTTTCTTCTGTTTTATAAATCAGCTTCATAGTACCCTTTGTATAAGGTATTTACTGAAGTCTGTACGAAATCAGAAATCCCATAATTACTACAACCTTCATAGAAATATGTCCAGACAGCTGAGATATTCCTGGAGAAGCCTATAGAGAGGTTCCACACTAGCATCCACTTGCCAGAGCTCTGGAGATGATAAGCTGCTGATTGAAAGCCTCCGGCCTGTCTAAGGAGATTCACAGCATTGAAGTGTTAATGAGTACAAGCCTTTTATTCCATTCTTGGCTCCCTTCCTAATTTATGGTTGAACCAGCAATATGCAGTCCTTCTCATGTCAGTCTATCCAGGTGTGTGTTATGTGGGATGAACGCTGGGCAAGTGATCTTCCCAAGCTTGCCAAGTGTTGAGATGCATTAACTGTTTCATTGTGCACAGCCTGGCTGTTACCTTCAGCTTATAATGCTGCAAACCAGTCCTATCTTTCACAGTCCGTGCTAGTTGGTAACTGTATGGCGGAGTGGGGCCAATCCACTATGTTTTAAATACAGTAAAGCAACAACATCCAGTGCTTTGCTAGAGCAGCAATAAACTTTTAAAGAAATATTGTTAAAAGCAAAAGAAAATTAAAAAAAAAAAAATTAGTGTTTTAATTTACTCCAGGGGATCCTGTGCACATAACACTCATCCTCATCTAAATCAGGTTCGGGGTTGCTGAGCTGTGTTGTCAGATAGCTAGCCCTACCCACCTGCATAGCTATTGGAGACCTGATTGACAGCTCACGAGGAGAGGAGCATGCACACAGTCTACAAAGCTTCCACAAAAACTTCCAGGCAGAACATCATTTTGCTGTGCAGTGCTGCCTCTCATGGTTTTTCTTTAGTTTAGAGTTTGGAGCTGCAGCCTGCTATTCAGGGGAACAGAGAGAGTGGAATCTGTAAGCTAGTTTTGTGAATAATTGCAGCTCGAGAAAAGACTCATTTACAAAAATACAAGCTGACAACAGCACAAGCCAGATACTACGCTACGCTGTCTTGAATAAAGCCCTTTTATCCAGTTGCAATTATTCATAACACAAGCTGACAGTTTCCACTCTTTCCATTTCCCTGAATGCTTGGATTTTAATGGGGGCAAATGAAAGATTTTTTTTTCTCCTGGTGATAGTTCTTTAATGTATTGTTTTATTCTTAGTATAAATATAGTGTATGGCCAGCAGCTCCAATTAGCAAAATCTTATACTTTGATGCTTTGTCGCTTATTATTTTTTCTGATTTAGTTTTAGTCATGTTCAGGGTTAGCAAAGAATCTTTTTCCAGGGAAAGAGCTAATCCACTAAGCTATATGTGTATATGTGGTGCATATAGCTTAGTGCATATAGCAGATTTCTACCCAAGCAGAGTAATGACAGGTTCTATTCCACTAAACAGGCTGCCATAAATACTTTTTATTAGAACTAGTAAGGCTTGGCTCAAACTAGTGCAATTTCAGATGCGACTTGAGTCACACAGAATCGTATGACAAAGGAAATCACATTATTCTCTGGTGGCCATTTACATCAATGCATCATAACGCAGCACAGTTTCAAAAAAGGGTCTGGTGACACTTTAGTGCGGTTGCAGCACAATTTTGTCCCCGCTCCAAAAATGCATGTAAAATGCATGTTTATGTGCTTTTGATGTGTTTTTGCAGGTTTTTAAGGAGTCGGTGTCCTAACAACTGGTGGCTCATCCTTTCTATTAGCCAGGGATTCCCAGCTGACAGCAGGGATGAGTCATTGGTTGTTAAGGAGCCAAAAAAAACAAATGGCACGGGCCCCCCACAATCCATACCAGGCTATTCAAGTCTGGTATGGATTTTAAGGAGGACCCCAGCCAAATAGCCCCAAAAATTGCATTGGGGTCCCTTCAAAAATCCATAAAAGACCCTTTAATGAGTATACAGCCTGGTAGGCCAGGAATGGGGGGGGACCTAAGTGACCCCCTCATGAACCATACCAGTCCCTTTTTTTTTTTTTTTTTTTTTTTTGGGGTGTGGGGTCCCCCTTATAATATATACCAGACCCAAAGTGCTTGTTATGGATTGTGGTGGGACTCACATTTTTTTTTCTGTCCAGCTCCTTTGTTTACATTCTTCTGTCAGCTGGCAATCCCCAGCTAACAGCAGGATTGAGTCAATGGTTGTTCAGTTTCTGGCAGGTTCTGCTTCCCTAACAACCAGCATACAGTCCTTTCCTCTACCAAAAAAAATGTAGTAGTATCAAAAATGCATCAAAACACAACCAAGTCACACTACATAATCGCTTTGCTATTGGACCAAAATGATAAATAACCTTTGAATATTATACCCTGACCTTCACCTTGAATCACTCAAGTTTTGCTAAAATGTAGTCATTGTTTGGAACATTTTTGGGGTAGACATTGTCAAAAACTAGATAGATCAACACAGCCTACCACCAACAATCCAACTGGAGCCATCGAGCATTCAAACTTCTGAAGGTAAGTTGCATCGGTCCTTTTAATTTTGTAGTTGAAAGCTGGTTGGCATTGCCAGAAACTTTAAGAGATAAGCTCAAAAAAACTAATAAATGCACTTTTGCAGGTAAAAAAATGTGCATTAATTATTTTTTGTTGCAGGAGCTTCTAAAGCATTGCGCCAGTGATTAGCAGATCGCTGATGCCATGCAGGTCTCCTGCAGACCTGTCAAGTGTATCGGCTTCCTTGTACCTCGCTCACAGCGCCATGGTAGTTAATTGAAAACTTCCAGCCATCAGCCGCAAAGGCTGCTGGACCTTGTAGTTTTCCATTCACAGAGCACTGTGAATGAGTGACGCAGCCGGGTAGGCGGAGCCTTGTACGACCACGTTTTTTTTTTTTGACAGCTAGCAGGTGGAGAAGAACTCCCGCTAACTGGCACAGCGGGGGAGCGGGAGGTGTGGGGGCCGGTGTAACATGTTATGAAAGGTGAACTTATCTTTTAAACAAAAGAATTGTTCCTTCACAGTGCCAGAATTGTACTGTAATTACTTTGCAAAGTGAACAGCCTATTTGTCCTTAGTAAAGGAAGTTTCCCCGGGGCTTAGTAAATTAATTTTATTTATTTATTACAGGTATTTATGTAGCGCTGTCAATTTACACAATGCTTTATATATTAATTATACATTCACATATATTCACACATATTTATCATACATTCAATCAGTCTAGTAAATTTGGTGAAATTTTACTTTGCAGGGAATACCTAATGAAATGCTAAGAAAAAAAAAAAAAGATGCAACTTTTTTTTTTTTTGCTTATGATTGAATGATGGAAGTTAACAGAGCTTCACCACATCCACTAAGCTCTGGGAAAAACTCCCTTGCAAAGTGAACAGCCGGTTTGCCTTTAGTAAATCAGCCCCGATTTGTGTATGGTTTTTACACTAAGCGTTTTTTTTTTTGTTTAGTTTTCTTTGTTACTTTTATCATCCTTCCTTGTGAATTTTCTTATGTTTGGTTGTAAATTCATGTTAGCCTAATGGATTCTAGAAATTAAGCTGTGGTTTTCACGGGTGAGCATAAGTCAGTTTTTCTGTAACTATTACATGGCCCTCATCAGCTGTAATAATGAATATATATGATACCATAAAGAAGCTAATAGATTCCCTTTAAACATCATCTGACTGCTGCATTTATTGCATCATAATTTCCTATGCCATTAGTGAAAGCCGCGCATTCTCTGATGACATTCTGTCAATAAAAATATATATTCATGCATGTGAATAGCACTTCCCCGGCAGTGCGTGTGTGGCTGCTAAATGAGGCAGCAGCTAGTTTTTATTCTTCTTAGATCCGGTGTGACCCTGCAGTCAATGCGACGTGTCACAAAGACCCGGCCTGGTAATATCAGAAGATGCAGGTTAATCAGGTTTGGTTTTGGTGACAGCTGCCTGTGACCTTGAGCAAATTACTTTGTGTTCCTTGAACCTCCAGAAAACTAAAGTGATACCGTAATCTCCGGGGCAGGAGGCTTTGTTGTTCTTTGGGTGTAAAATGATGTTCCTTTCTTTTTTCATGTATTTTGTATTTTTTGGGGATTAAACTTTAATTGAACATACAATTTTGTACAGCACTACTCTTACCGTTTTTTCTTATAGACAAATCCAAGTAACACAAGATTGGTAGCTAATTAGAGTCGGTCTACTTGGATTTAAAACAAACATGAAACTTTTTTTAATGCTATTTCTGAAGCTAAACGATTTCACATGCCTCCTGCTGTCCTATAACCTAAGCTGCTAACAAAATCTGTATTACCCACATTATCTGTATTAAGTGTTTTTTTTTTTTTTTTAAATAGCTTAGGTTATAGGATAACAGGAGATAGATGTTTAATAGTTAAGCTCTAGATTAGACTTTGAACAGCTATAAAACTTGTCATGTCTGAGAATAATTGAAGCCAATATACTAAATACACATTTAAAATACATATGTGTGAACCATTTTACCTCCCAAATGACTTCTCACTTTGTTCACCCCTTTCACCGTCCATAGACACACACAGCACGGCTCAGCCCCCCCCCCCCCAGCTCTCTCCTTACAGGCTGTGATTGACAGCAGCAGGAGCCAATGGCTCCCTTTTCTGCCTTCATGTCCAGTGAGCATAGAGAGCGGATAGAGCTGCAACTCTCAGGCACAGCACTGGACCGAGTCTGGGCTCAGATAAGTATGAGGGGGGTGGAGAGAGTTGCACACAGATGGCTTTTTACCTTAATGCACAGATTGTAAACCTCAGACATGAAATACGAACAAAGCGTATCCCTCTACAGTGTGCACTTGTTTCAGTGTAGAGCACTAAGTGTCATTTCTGTCTGCTGCCTCATTCCTCCGCTTCCAGCATGAGTCACTGCTGACAACTTTTCCTGACACCAGGAAAAAACAGGTGATAGGGGAAGGAGCTCCAGCACACAACCTGTGATTGACCTCCTCAGCTCTGTTCCTGTGTGCTGTGTGAAGGGGGGTGTGTCCCTTCCCTCCAATCAGTTCTCAGAGCTCTCCTTGCTGAGCTCTGCAGAGTGTAACTTCAGCTGTCCGTCCTCTTTTTTTCTGACAAGCTGTATATACTCTGCACTTTGAACAGTTGTAGAGAAGAGAAGGCTGCAGATAAACAGGTATAACTTATGTAAGAGGATCTGTTTCATTTATATGTATCACCTGCTTCTAGTCACTTCAGTGGGTATATGTAAGGGTTTACAACCATTTTAAGTTAAAAAAACCTTCTACCTTTACAACCACAAAACTTCTACCTTTACAACCACTTTAAGCTGCAAAGGCAGTAGACAGTGGCATACACATTCCACAGCATGAAAAAAATAACTCCCCTTCATGTTCTGTGGGCAGTACTCCCCATCAAACATGACCCATTCAACTAAATGAAGGCATGGCGATGTGATGTGGGTTTGTAGAAGTAAAACAGGCTGACAAAATGCCTCCTCACAAATACTGTAGCTGCTGACTTTTAACCACTTGCTTACGGGGCACTTAAACCCCCCTCCTATCCAGACTAATTTTCAGTTTTCAGCGCTGACGCACTTTGAATGACAATTGCGCGGTCATACAAAACTGTACCCAAATGAGATTTTTATCATTTTTTTTCCCACAAATCGAGCTTTCTTTTTGTAGTATTTGATCACCTTTGCGGTTTTTATTTTTTGTTAAAAAAAATTTAAAAAGACCGAATTAAAAATTTTTTTTTTTTTTATATTTTGGTATAAAATTTAAAAAAAGGTAATTTTTCTCCTTCGTTGATTTACGCTGATGAGGTGGCACTGATGGGCACCGATAGGAGGCAGTGATGGGCACTGATGGGTGGCAGTGATGGGCACTGATGGGTGGCAATAATGGGCACTGATCGGTTACACTGAAAGGCAGCACTGCTAGGTGGCACTGATTGGCACCACTGGTGGGCATCGATAGGTGGCACTTGTGGGCATTGATAGGTGGCACTTGTAGGCATTGATAGGTGGCACTCATGGGCTTTGATAGGTGGTACTGATGGGCACTGTGGGCACTGTCAGGTGGCAATGGCAGGTGGCACTGGCAGGGGGTACTGGTGGCACATATGAGGCATTATTGCCTCTTCCTCTTCGGGACCGATGTCCCTTGCTGATAAGCCGGTTATCGGCTTCTTTTTCTCCTCCGCTGTCAGCGCGAGGAGAAAAAAAGAACGACCACAGAGCTTTTGTTTTGATCATGTGATCAGCTGTCATTGGCTGACAGTTGATCACATGGTAAGGGGCCGAGACCTCGGATCGGTGATCACCCGAGTCTCAGTGAAACGGTGATCACAGCGCACTCCATGCATGCCCTGTAGGCCCTGTATGACGGCCTCCCGGGAATTCAGGTCCGCGCTGTAGCCGTCATTCGGCTATAGAGCGGCTGTCAAGTGGTTAATATAAGGACACTTACCTGTCCAGGGATCCCACATTTGTCAATCGGCTTCAGGTGCAGGCACCGGCATAAGTAAGGGAAACCTGAAGGCTTCACTTCCCGTTTCCTACTGCGCATGCCCTTTCTGAATGGTCCCGCAGTCTTCTGGGACCTGTGTGTGTCCCAGAAGGCAACAGGGGGAAGGAGGAGGGGCTGGAAATGTAAATCGCTGATCTCCAGGTACCCACTCCCCCCTACCCCCTAAAAAGTGCTAAATGTGGCAGTGGAGGGGGTGAGAGGGTGCTAACAAGTGGAGCTTTCCCTTTTGGGTGGAGCTCCGCTTTAAGTGACTTGATGTGTTATTAAAAAAAAAGTTTTGCTATTGCTTTACTATGTCAACATAAATTGCTATAACAAATGTTATTTAATATTATGGAGCAACACATTTCTATATAAGCTGCAGTAGCAACCAGATTTTTACGTAATGTGCAGTTACGCCAATAAAATCTGATTTCAGATTGATTGCTTTGGCTCAAGGAGCCATGGTGCTTGCAGGTTATTAAATAAAGCTGAGAATGTTTGACTTGCAGAGTTCTCAGTATGTACATTGCTGTTTGTTTATTTCTGCAGAGAATGTAAAAGGGCAGTAGGTCCGGTCTCCTAGGCAGCTGGCTTCATGGAAAGACATCGGAGTGCAGATGATTTTAGTCAAGGATCAGGCATTGGCTGCCCAGGAACCATTGTTTGGTGACACCACTTCCATATTGATTTTCTCCTCGCACACTTTTTTTTTTTTTTGTGTGCTATGCTTGGTTTTCTATTCTGCCTTCCCGTTCTTTCACTGTCTCTGAGCATGGCCTCATAATCTCCCTGTTTCTGGCAGCTTTCATTTCCACATATACTTGTCCTTTGGTCAGGGCTATGAGTAGGCCGTATGGATTAGCTGGGTCACATTAGCATAGTCTGCCTGAGATAGAGGTGTTTCTGCATCAAGGAGGGGGAGGATAGCCCAAGCCTCAGGATATGTGATCAGTGGATTTGCATACTGCTCAGCTCACGGCTCTTGTATTAATTCCACTCCAGCTCTCCTGCCTCTACCGCACTAAAGATTTAGCATTGTGTCATTAACTCTTCCACACAAGCGACATGCTCTTTCTATCTGAAGGCATCCAGCCGCTTCCTGGTTTGTCACTTTCGCTAAGTAGGCGCTCAGCGTCCAAAACACTAGGTTTGTGTGTTGGTTGAAATTGTGCATGTCGTCTACCAGTCAGAAGGTGTAGCTTGATGCAGAAATTGGGTGAATTATATTTAAAACTCAAAAAAACAAACGGAAAAAAAAAGTTTTCGTTCTTGAATGCAGAGCTATGGAAATCACTGAATGCATGCAATTTACATTTAAGTACCTGACACTCTCCCAAAATAGGAGGCTGTGCCCACCCAGTCATTGTGACTGATGGAACAGCTTAGAAATGAACCTGTTTGGCCTATGCAGGGAAAAGCAACAGTTTTTTTTTTTTATTCCTAACCTCCCTCAGGCATATCTCATCATCCCTTTGCTTCCCTTTCAACCTCTTCACTGCCACTAACAAAGAGATGTAAGTAAGTGAAGAGAAGTGCCAGGCATAGTGGATCATGTGACTCGCTCCCCTGCCAACCTTTTCACAGTGATGGGGCTTGATGATTGGACACTCAAACACCAGCATCCTCTCATAGGGGAGAAGGGATAGTCCTGAGTCCTGTGTCAGCTTCGACTGGAATTGACTCAGCATTTACTCCTGATTCTTTCCCTCAATCCTAGTACATAATAAAACAGTAAGGAAGCAAAGGGAAGGTAGGAATAAGATGCTGCTTGGGAAAAGGGCTTTAAAACTGAACATGTCCCTACCTCGTCATTGCTCTTCATGGACAGCAGGGCAAAATCTGCCTTTATAGTCTGGAGCATTGTATATAATGTCCTTTGTATGTTTTGAGCAAGCCCTCACTGACCTTTGTAACTACAGGTGCTGTGGTGCAAAGCCTACTCCAAGTTCACAGAAGAAGCTCAGAAGTTATTCAGGATTGGGCTATCAGTAGTACAGCTCACCCTTCACAACTTCCCAGAGAGGCTGCTTTGTGTTTTCATTAGATAGTAGAATAGGGTGACCAGACATCCCCAGTTTCTGGGGACAGTCCCCAGATTGAGGACACTGTCCCCAGACCAAATCTGTCCCCAGTTTTGTCCCCGGATTGGATTTGAACAGGGGCTGGGGCAATTTCAAAGACAACCCCTGCAGGATAAAAAGAAAAAATCTGAATTGCACCCCCCCCTCCTCTGCCGCTCCTACTAGCTTATGGGGGTTTATTTTTTACCATTATCTGTGCCCCTTTCTGATGATCATGTGCTGGTCGGCGCGGAGGGACTATTTCTTCAGTTTCGGGCGCATGCCCATTCAGCTCCACTCGCATGTTCTGCCTTGGTAGAAGTCCCGGCCAGCCACCTGCCTGCTTATCTCCTTGCTTTCCCTGGTGGAGTGATCTTCCTCTGCTCCCCACCCAGTAGTAGCTGGGGCCCGAAGAGTAAAGCCCCATACACACTATCAGATTTTCTGCTGATTTTTGTCTTGAGATTTACCAAAACCATGTAGTGCCAGGGCCTGCCTGATTGCATACAAATTGAAACTCCTAAGGTTTCACCTCATATTATATGGTTTTGGTAAATCTGAAGGAAAAAAATCAGCAGAAAATCTGATAGTGTGTATGGGGCTTTAGACTTGACAGGCTGTGAGGCGGGCAGCAGCGGCGGAGATGGGTAAAGAGTCGTCGATTGCTGCCATTATAAGTAAAAAAAAAAAAAATATGTCCCCGGATTTCATTTTAAAAATCTGGTCACCTTATAGTAGAAGGTTGGGGGGGGGGGGTAGCATGGTGTGCTGAGTTGCTGAGAGAAAGACTCAAGAACTTCTGCTATGAATTTAAAGTGGAGTTCCACCCACTTTTACAACTCTTCAGCATCCCTCACTAAACTGTGCACTGTAAACAAATTGGATATATTTTTATTTTTTTTCTCAGCACCTACTGTATATCTGCTGTATTCATTTTTCACTTCCTGCTCCCTGGCCGCGGCCCATCGCATCATTTCCTGTTTGCAATGCCTTCTGGGAAGGGGCGGCAACTTCCTCTGAAACTGCCGTTGCTATGGAAACCTGACCTGAAACCTAGTACACTGCTTGTGCTGCACTGAGCATGTGCGAAATCTGCAAGGCTGAGATCCAAGAAATACAGTTTGGCTTCAGATGCCCACACTTAAGATGGCCACGGCCTGCTGTAAGTTTATAAAATAACAAACTACTGCTTTAAACTAACAAAACAGACCTTAGTTTACAGACTAACTTTACTAGAATACATTAAGCTTGTGTATTATAGGGGTATTTTTATTTAAAAAGTATAATTTGGGCCGGAACACCACTTTAAGGATTAATTTGCTCCACAGTGCGCACATCTACAAAGGTTAAAGAGGCCTTGTTTTAAAGCACATTTACTGCTTGCTAAAAAATATGTAAAAACTTGACTGTCCCTAGTCTGATCACCGTTCCACTTAAAGGCCGTGGCAAATAATCCAGCAGTGAGCTGTGTTATTGTCACTGCGCGATGAATGGGGTTATAAAGTGGTAGCTACGACACTGAGGACAGTCACCACAATGATATATAACAGCAGTAGTATCTTCCCTGCACTGGTGGCTGAGCTGGTTTATAGGGCAGCTATAAATACCTCTATTGTGAAAAATATGTCCATGACATTCAGCAGTTATCTCAATATAGGCAATATGAATGCCATACAAGCCTTGTTTAGGTTTTGAAATAGTTCTTGGCGACACTGTGCGCCCAGTAGATATGCCTTGCACCCACCGTACTTTCTATTATCCTGGCTAAAAATATTTGGATGGGAAGCTTTGTGAAATATTCCAGCTGTTCTCTGACAGCTCTCTATTGTTTAGTATCTGCATGCAGTTTATAGCCTTCAGATCTGTTTATTTAGGATACCTGAGGTTCCCATTATGTTAGAGGCTTGCCTCTGAGAGCAGAGGAGATGTTCATTTACACACTGACATGTTAATGTGCCTGTGCATCACATTAGATCACTCAGTTTAGTAACAAGCCCGGGACGTCTCAATATGGGCCACTTGTCTACCAAATGAGTTCCTGATAATTAGCATTGTGATGCAGCAGCAGATGTAAGATGTTGGGGTAATGGGTTCATTCTATGAGCTGTTTGTCTCTGATGTTCCTTGTGTTGGGAGCTTCTGCTTTACAGGCACAATGTATCACCGTTGTTAAGCGCTAGCAGCCTAATTTGTTGCCAGTTTCTGAGATGGAATAAATTAACTTTCTTTAGATCTAGCCGAGCGATAGTGTCAGAGGCTGTATCTTGCAAACTTGTGATTTCAGGTTTTTAGGTACAGGTTCAGTGGGGATGGAAACTAATAAATAAATTATGCTGAAGCAGATTTGAAATGGAAACTTCAAATGGAAAGTAGAACTCAAACTTAATTTAAAGTGGCACTCCAAGAAGATAAATAAATACACAGTTAATATACATATCTGTGAAGTATTTTAACTGCCAAAATGTTTGTAATTCTGTTCACCTAATTTTTGTGATTTAAACAATTCTTTTATTTAATACGACCAGACGGGTGACGCCAATATTTCCAATTTCAGTTATGCAGCTTACAGTGTCAGCTGACTACTGGACAACAAATCAGAATCGACACACTATGATTCTCTATCCAGTGAGCAATGTCCGTTGCTTGGATTTTCTCTTTAAGCTCATCTACCTTAATATTTCTTAAAGATATAGAAACATGCCTGGAATCCCCTCTCTGCATCTCTAGCATTATAATGCAGTGTTCCCTCGCATATGGCAAGAATACCATTGGTAATACATATCCTTACCATAAATGCTCACCTTAGTATGTACACAGCCTATAGTAAGGACAGCCATTGGCAAGCATATCGGTTTTACTAGCAGAATGTATGCGTCAATTTCTGTAAACAACAAAGCCTTTTTGAAGAGATCTCCATACTTGTAGAACAATATACCTTAATCCCAAGGGACCATTCAGACTATGGGGCTGATTTACGAAAGCCACGCACTATCAGTAGAGGAGCATGGCTAGGCGCAACACACATTTTCATATTTACAAAACGGTGCCCCGGGAACAGAGCGTGAATCCCCCATTTACTATAGCGATCTCAGCGCACGGGAGAATGCAATCTGTGCGCCACTATGGACATGGAGCACGGCTTCTTCACTTAGATATTAGCAGAAGATGGAGATGCCAATATTATGGAGTGATGTGTGGAAGTTTAGTAACAAATATGCCCAAAATAGAATAAGAAAGTAACTTTTTCAGAGAAAGCCTGCTGTGCCCGCATGTACATTTAGAACTGCGTGGTTGATGACCACTGTTGTAATACATCTACCTAAAAGGAACAGGCTAGCAATGAAGCTTAGACCTCAGTTATAATGGAGGCATATGGGTGGTAAAAAGAGAGGCTATTGAGCCATAGTTTAGCCCCCGACTTCCGAGCCACAATTAAGCATAGCCATGTTAGTACACTGCGGCGCGGTTGTGGCACAGCGCGGAGAAAATTATATCATGTGTCTTATTTGGCAGGCAGAACTTCCACCAGTTCCAACCGATTCAAGTGCATGGGATCCCACTGCAACAGCTTTGTGATGGCCTGTAGTGCAAGGGTTAACACAGGAGGAGAGGAGGCAACATATTGCCTTTGAACCATCTGTCAAATGCCACAGTTGATCATTTTTCAGAGGGGGTGGTAAACACCACTTTGCGTGTAAACAAGGCCTTAAAGCACTTAACATCTAGTTGGTAAAGTGCTTTGTGGTGGGATTAAAATGAATTGCACAGTAATGCTTACCATGTGTTATGACAGTGTTCAGTAAAATTGGTTATATTGCATGTATCAGTGTGAATGGGCCATAGTAGGGTAGTGTGGGGGGCCCTCCTTGCTGGATAATAACTTAATGGACTGTTCAGGTAGGCCCTTCCCCCACATAGTTGTTTGTAAATCTTAATAGAATTGTACAATTGGATGGTAAGGTTAATGACCAACTTAACGATTACATTTACAAAAAAAAAAAAAAAAAACTCTTGCAGAGTTGCTGTGAGTCACTTCTGAATCCTGATTTCTCTTCGTAAAACGGGTGTGAGA
Organism: Lithobates clamitans; assembly: GCA_037952925.1. Lineage (NCBI taxonomy): Eukaryota > Metazoa > Chordata > Amphibia > Anura > Ranidae > Lithobates > Lithobates clamitans. Next base: position 7,271,916 of record JBBGZY010000053.1, on the reverse strand, counting down.
GCTGACAGCTCAAAATAAACGTGTAGGCAAAAATAAAATAGACCCAGTCATATGGTCAATAAAAACATCCTTAAATGTAACCACCTCCACACCTCCATATTGTAAAAAAAACAGCGGCTTGAAGGCCATGTTTTTTCTGGAGTGTCTTTTATGAATGGCACTTCAAAATATACACTCAGACGGGCAGTACACCCATGAATGGCTGTAATCTGAGCATTCATTTGAAGTGGTTGTAAACCCTTTACAACCACTTTATACTACAGGCAAGCCTATAATTAGGCTTACCTGTAGCTACACTGGATATCTCCTAAATCTGCACAGTTTAGGAGATATCCCTGTATTTGCATGTGCCAACATCATTGGCACATGTGCACTTAAGCAAACTGAAGCAACGGCACGTACGTTGTACTGTGCCATTAACAGCAGCTCCCGCGAGCATGCGTGGGAGTGACGTCATCGCGGCTCCGGCCAATCACAGCGCCAGAGCTGCGATACCCGGAAGTAACCCCTGGAGAGATGTCGGCCGCCGGAGTGGTGAACGAGGACCGTTGCGGGGGCTTCGATCTCAGGTAAGTAATTCATATTAAGCTAGTATGCTATGCATACTTGCTCATTATGCCTTTGTCTTGCAGATTTTTTTGGGGGGGGGGGGGATTTTTTAAAAGGGTTTACAACCACTTTGACAGCTCAGGTCGAAGCTATAATGTACAGAGCATATCAGTGTGAACATGTCACAGCCATCATAAGTGTAAACACTAGAAGTCGGACTGAATGTTTGTGAACACAGCAAAAAAGAGGATTGGCAGACCGAAGGTGAAGGTGGGGTCTTAAAATGCCACTGACCACGAACGATAATGGTATTGTTTGTTTTTTTTCTTCTTTAATAAGAAGCATTTTCAGTCCTAGATATCTAATACATGTGCACACACTGCTGCTATCTAGGACCTCCACGCTTGTGCAGATGTGTCACACGTCTCTGCGGGGTTCCAAAGACCTACATCGTATCTTAAAATGTGCAGAATTATACTGTGCCCATTAGTGAAATTGCCTTCGGTGATGTGTGACGAGGACATATCAGAAAGCAGTGAGGGAAAGGGAACCCTATTTTTTTTTTTTTTGCCTAAGTGAGAAGCATAAAGTGCCAGACTTCAGCACTAAAAAAGTTAGAAACATTTCTAAAAGTTGGGGAAAATTACTCAATTGTAGAAGAGGGAGGGAGGAGGAACCAGGAACAAAAAAATTTTTTTACGCTTTGGGGTTAAAGTGCCACTGACCACCAATAATTGTGATATTGATATTTAGGGGGTGTTAAAATGACACTGACCACCAATGATTGTCAAATACTTTTTAAAGACAAAAAAATTTATGGTAAGTGTACGCAAACCCCCAAAAACCTTGGTTATAGAATACCACCAAAAGAAAGCTCCGTCTGTCTCAAAAAGATGATATAAAATGAGTATGGTGTTGCATTATCAAGTAAATGTCAGCCAAAATATCACAGCACTAATGACCTGGTAATGAAGGGATATAAGCAGATTAGTATTTAGTAGGAATGCAGCGAAATTTTGGCCGCCGAAACATATCGGCCGAAAATGGTGTTTTCGGCACATTGCCGAAAGGAAAATCACACCGAAAATCATGAAGTGCAGTAGCGGTGGCCGCGCCCCCGGGTGCCGCCCATTTCGGGGTATCATTTTGGATCAAGGTCCTGTCCTCCCCTCCCTCCTCCTCTGCTTGCAGAGCGGTGATCTCCCTGTGTCAGAGAGCCGAATCGTCCAGCCATAATAACAATGTGTCGACTCCTGTGATTGACGGCACACTGATCCACTGCTGGGACATTGAATCAGTGTGACGTATTAACAGGAGGCGGCCCGGGCGATTCAAATGACACATGGAAATCGCCGCTCTGATCTGAGCACAGGCAAGCTGCATCCACTGGCACTGGTAAGAGACTGCATGACGGGCACTGGTGAGAGGCTACATGCTGGGCACTGGCACAAGGCTGCATGACTGGCACTGGTGAGAGGCTGCATGACTGGCACTGGTGAGAGGCTGCGTGATGGGCACTGGCACAAGGCTGCGTGATGGGCACTGGTGAGGGGGCTGCATGACTGGCACAAGGCTGCATGACTGGCACTGGTGAGAGGCTACATGCTGGACCCTGGCACAAGACTGCATGACTGGCACTGGTGAGAGGCTGCATGACTGGCGCTGGCGAGAGGCTGCATCACTGGCGAGAGGCTGCATGACTGGCACTGGTGAGAGGCTGCATGACTGGCACTGGTGAGAGGCTGCATGACTGGCACTGGTGAGAGGTTGCATGCTGGGCACTGGCACAATGCTGCATGACTGGCACCGGTAAGAGGCTGCGTGATGGGCATTGGCACAAGGCTGCATGACTGGCACTGGTGAGAGGCTGCATGATGGGCACTGGCACAAGGCTGCATGACTGGCACTGGTGAGAGACTGCATGACCGGCACTGGCACTGGAGAGAGGCTGCATAACTGGCACTGGTGAGAGGCTGCATGACAGGCACAGGCAGGCTGCATGACAAGCACTGGTGTGAGGGTGCATCCACAGGCACTGGTGAGGCTGCATGACAGGCACTGGCAGGCTGCATCTGACAATCTCTGGCAGGCTGCATCTGATATTCACTGGCAGGATGCATCTGATGGGCACTGATGAGGCTGTATTTGATGGACACTGGTGAGGCTGCATTTGATGGACACTGGTGAGGCTGCATTTGATGGACACTGGTGAGGCTGCATTTGATGGACACTGGTGAAGCTGCAATGATCTCTTGTATTATGTCTGCAGTCTCTGACCATCTCCTGTACCATGTCTGCTAGAGGTGCACCGAATGAAAATTTTGCTAATACTATTAACAGTATGTTTAAGTTTAAGTAAGAGATTGCAGACATGATACAAGAGATGGTCAGAGAGTGCAGACTGCATTTTACATATATGTTTATAGTACACAGTGGTTTAGAAAACTAGATGTTTGGGTATTATAGCTACTTTATTGTCTTCTTGGAGACTGATCAAGAAGTCAGATTGTAATTTAGAAAAAGTCAAAGTGAAGTCACAATTCCTGATCTGCCGAAGCACCCAGGCCAGTGACTATAGGTATTAATAGATGATCAATGTGACTGCCAGTCAATCCTTTTCAGGAGCTGCTCAGCACTGACATCCTCCATATTTCTGCTATGATAAGATTTCTTTAAATTGCACAGGATCTGCAGTAGAGTAAGTCATTTGTTGCTGGTGTGAAATCATTTGTCTTTTATGGTACATTCTGAACAAACACAACTTTATTGTAAGCAAAAACTTGCTATGGACTTAACAACTGCTAGGTTTAGCAACTGTATATGTTGAATATATGTTCAGAATCAGTGACTACTATTTCATTTGGAAGATGAGAGCACTTTAGGAGTAAAGAGTAATGAATTGGCATGATCATTCCTATGTCTCGTCTGCAGGATCTGAGATTGACAGTTTGCACTGTATTAGCAGCTCTCAATTTGAGCTTGTTAATTTACAGCTGCAGCAGAACCTTGTAGAAGTACTTGTGGGCACTTTGATGACAGTAGAATTTGTATCCCTGCTAGCATCATCAACTCTCTCCATACTGCACACTGTGGATACAGCAATGAAGGATCATCAGTGCCTTCCACTGCACAAGAAGCACTTGTATCTCCAACTCATCTGGCTTTGATGATCACTCATTCATAGACACCACTCTAAGGCTGATTGAGATCCAGTCTAACAAGTGCCTGTCTTAATAAACCTCCTGCTTGACAAGATGAAAGCAGACCACATCTTGTTAACCTGGAGCCTGGGCGCTGAGAGGCATGGAAACTCAGGATGGCTGCTCTGAGGGAAAAGGAAATAAAGGTCTGATATTCTATGATTAATTACAAATATAGTTTGCAAAAAGTGGCATAGAGTCACCAGTCGGAGAAGGCTTCATAAGATTTCATACAGATGGTACCAGTTACCAATATTAAAGAGCATTTTCTGTAAATATCACATTGTTTCTATCGTAAATGTTAAACGGGAGGGTCATCGTAAATAGTATCAGTCATGTAAGAAATATAAGGGTCGGTTCACACTAGGATGACTTGGGATCCGACTTGTAAGCCCTCAAGTCGCCCCAAGTCGCTTTACTGTGAGATTTACATTACAGTGAATGAGAGCGTCTTAATTGACACTACTGAAGTCGCTCCGACTTCAGAGCGTACTACTTGTACTACTTGGATCAGACTTCTAGGCGACCTGTACCCATAGAATTCAATGGAAGTCGCCTCCAAGTCGGATCTCCATCTATATTGACTTTACAGTTAAAAAAATTAGTTTGCCCAGGCAAACCCCTCCCTCCCAGAGAGCTGATTATTCTGTGATTGGCCATAGCCAAAGTCGCCTGTCCTGGAGGCGACTTGAAGTCGCGTTGTAAATTGCTTAAAGTCGTGCTGAAGTCGCGTTGAAGCCGCGTTGAAGTCGCCTTGCGAAGTCGCGCTGAAGTCGTGTTGCCCCTGTGTGAATCGAGCCTTAGGGTTTGCCACTTTTGGCTTCCCTTTAAAAATTCTATTTGGCTGAATAGGTCTGAGTTCTCTACTTCTGAGCTACAGACCAAGAACAAGCATGCAACAAATGGAAGTCAAGGAAAAAACACCATTTCAGATCCTAGTCCAAACACACTTGAGCGAGCCCTCCAGGAGCTGTCACCTGTACTGGGCTAGCCAGTAATGTCACACTAAAGTAATTCCTTCAATAATGTCTGTATCACTGGAACAAGTAGGGATAAGCTCATGCATGTTCAGATTCTAGTCCAGACTTCTTGAGCAAGCTCTCCAGGAAGCTGTCACTCTACTGGGCCAAAAATAAGAGGCTGAAATCATTCCTCACCCTACCGCTGCACATATACAAGGGGTGTGTAAATGTGTGGCTGCAGGGCGGAGAATTCCTCAGCCGCTTACAATTGGCCCAGTACAGTGACAGCTTCCTGGAGGGCTTGTTAGGTGGGTTTGGACTAGAATCTGAACACGCATGAGCTCATCCTTACTCTATACTTGTTCCAGTGACATGGACATTGTTGCCAGGCAACCAGCAATTTCAGAGGGCTACTTCAGTAATACTAGCTGCATATATCTCTTATGAGAATTGTACTTCAAGAGATCATAGATGAGAATCTAATCATACTCGGGCATGTACATCTGAGGGACTGTAGAGCATGGAGCAAGAAGTGGTCTCCAATGTTATCAGGGGAAAGACAGTAGTAATTGGAGTTTTCTAAGCTGTCTGATCACGGCTATTTTTGAGAAGCCTTGGCTGGTGGTGGCTGTATAAGCTTCATAGTCTATAATGTATAGATGTTCCCAATCTGTATGTTTTCCCTGGTTTTGGTGTCATAGGTTTCTGGATTTGTTCCCCACATCTGGCTGTATTGGCATAAACATTGTTGGGTGATTCAATAATGTATGTTTATGGAATGATCTTCATGCTGGCAGATTGTGTCCATTATTCCTTCTGCCCTCTCATGACAGTAATCAACTAAAGAGTCACTGGTCAGCTGACCTTTGACAGATCAATATCCCAATTTCCCTGAAGACTTTATTACCATTTTCACATGGACAATATTTACAGATGTCACAGCGACCTCAATAATTCAGATTTTAGAATTCTGTAAAAAACATCTTGCAGTTTGTCTTAGTGTAAACCTGTCACAAACAGGAAAATCAGCTGAGCCTATAATGAAAAAATGCGTAAGCGGAAGTTTCCTTCAGTGAAAATTGCACATTACTCTCAGGATTTCCAGCGATAAAGGTAGCTGACATTACATGCAGGCATGAACTTAGATGTGTTTGGATCCTAGTCCCAACCCACCAAAGCTATCTAACCAGGAAACTGTCACTGTAAAGAGCCAATCATAAGCTCCAAGGCATTCCCCCGCCCTGAAACTGCACATATACATGCCCCTTGTATACATGTGGCTGCAGGGCAGTGAATGCCTCAGCCACAGGTGTGTTTGGGCTAGGATCCGAGCACGCCTGAGCTTATTCCTAATTGGTTGTACACCTTGACATTTCCTTTAAACCCCCACTCCCACTTATGTAGCGCGATATGGGGCATCACACATGTGCGCTTCGCACGTAGGACAGCTCTTTCACTTCAGTGGGCTGCCCTGTGCCCCACAAACACAGACTTTTTTTGTTCATATACCTTCTTTAACTTCGCTCCTTCTGTGCTTTTTTTTTTTTTAGTACCACTTGTCAAAGAATGCACTTCTAAGTGTATTTGGGGTGGCATTAACAATAAATGGAACCACAAGCGTGATGCGCAATGCTTGCATGTTTTGTGTATGCAGAGAATATAGCACAATTTTCCAAGAGTTTTCATGCTACATTAGTGTTAATGGGACCTAAATGTTGAGGTTGAGCTGGGCCTGTACCTCCCACCTCTAGTGCCATCTGTTTGGACTTGTGGTAAACTGCCTCGCTGATCAATAGCTATGCCCAGGAGGAAGGAGAGGGTGGGGTCAGCTAAACGTTAACAGCAGAAGTCAAGATGCGCTAATTTTCTCTTAAGGCAACCTCTGCTTAGATAAATTTCAATATATACTTGGTTGAATTGTGCAGGTTTGTGGCAGGTTAACATTAACTGTATTGTTGTCCTGACAGTATATGAACTCACAGGTTGTTTTTTTTTCGCAGTGAGACTTGCAATACTAGTGTGAAAACAGATCTATATTAATTCTCCCACACGCAGTGCTTCTCTTGCTGTAGACTGACATCAGTAGATCAGCTCTGCTGTCACACAATGCCACAGTTAATTAGGGGCAATAGAAGCCTAGGCTGGAATGTACTAATGACTCCCATAGTATGACCTACTGTCCCCAAGTCCTGAACCTCTCTGCAGGTTGTCAGATAGAATGGATTGAGTCGGACTCCTGGCTACTAACCTACGTATGTAAAATATTCTGTGTGCGTTAATGTGTGTGCTAAATTATATTCCTATATATCACAGAATACTCTAGTTTTTTTTTCACTATACATAGAAGAGCAGCTATGCTTTTCATTGCCATCAGGCTTTGGCAAAGGTTGATGATTTCATTTTTAATAAATTGCTATTTTTTTATCCATTTGTTTTGCAATATACAGTAGGAGTGGTGATGATGTATATACTGTACATAAGAAATCCACAGCAACCAATCAAATGCCACATTTCATCAATCACAGTCACCAGACTGCACTTTGGGCATTTCTTTGCTAACCCCATATATATATATATATATATATGTATATGTATGTATATGTATGTGTATATATATATATGTGTTTTGCTGACTTGTGTTATTTTTTTCTATTTTGTTTACTACATGTTCTGAAATTCTATGAATTATATTGCTCAGTGACAGATTATCGCAGCCCTGAGCATTATTTCTGTCATGCATATTACCATTAGACTGATAATCAATTGTTGCAACTTCTTACCCCAGCCTTACCTTTTTCTTGTTTCTCTGTTCTCATTTCAGCATGTCGAGGAATGCTGTGCGGCTTTGGTGCGGCCTGTGAGAAGAGCAGCACAGACCCATCTCAAGCAACCTGTGTTTGCAAGAAAAATGCCTGCCCATCTGTGGTGGCACCAGTCTGCGGATCCGACTACTCCACCTACAGTAACGAGTGTGAACTTGAACGTGCCCAGTGTAACCAGCAGCGAAGAATTAAAGTAATCAGTAAAGGGCCTTGTGGTAAGTTTGATGATTTTCAGCCAAGCATGTATATAGATTTTCAATTGCCTTATGAACGTGTGAATGATACTGTCCATTCATGAGGCTCCACTTACTACCAATAGCAGTTTCATGTAACACTTGTGACATTATTGCTGTGCATGCATTAATAGAGTCATTGGGGGAAATTTACTAAAACCGGAGCACTCAAAATCTGGTGCAGCTGTGTATGATAGCCAATCAGCTTCCAACTTCAGCTTGTTCAACCGAGCTTTGACAATAAAACCTGGAAGCTGATTGGTTTCTATGCAGAGCTGCACCAGATTTTGCACATTCCAGTTTTAGTAAATTCCCCCATGTGTCTCGGTTCTCTCTGGACAATACAAACTGTTGGTCAGGAGACTGAAGAAATAATGATGATGGCATTGGGTTACCAAAGCTGCAGAGTCTTAAAAGGTTTATGCAGTTCCCCCTGTTGTACCTGAGCATCTAGTGAGGACTAAAGATAAAGTTGAAAAGGTCCATACTGAAAGTCACTTTTAAGCGGTAAACATTGGAGCCATGGTGTATCCATTGCCCACAACAGCCAGTTGCGTGTCTAGCTCTTTGTGCCTTTAATGCAGTTTCACACTCTCATAGTGAATACATTTCCGCGTTTCAGTACTACCATGCCCCTAGTCTTGTTGCCCTAAGCAAAAGCCATGGAATGGCCTTCAGCCCAGCGCTTACATCTGATTTCTGTAGTAGAAGTAGAACTTCAGAAAGACTATTGCATATTTTCATCCTCCATCATCAATGATTTGTGCATCTTCAGCCACAGGATTTGTGCCTATGAAATTCCCTGTAGGTGTGTAAAAACACACTCTATAGTTGTTGAAGCAAAAGCCTTATCCAGTCCGCCCGTGCAGCTCTGTGATTAGATGTGCTGTACAGGGCCTTTTCTCTTCCTATTTTTACGTCCCTCTAATGGGATATATAATGAATGGCCTCTTTCCTCTCTGTTATATGGCTCCCTGGCTATACATATACTATAATGTGCAGTCTTTCTCTTTATTGCCCATGCAGCACCATCATCAAAGCTGCTGCACAGCAGTCAGGTGCCTGGCTTTTTCCAAGGCCTGATAAAATGCACATAGGCATTTGCTTCTCCCTGAGCAAATGTATAACACGTAGCTTAACCTTTTTACCATGCACTCTCCATTTTTTATGTATAACGCATACTCCTTTTTCCTTGATTACATATTCAGCAAACTGGTTGTTTCTTGTGCATTCCTAAATTTCTGTTGCAGTCCAAAAAAAAAAATGGAAAGATCTATAAAATACAGTTTACACTTTCCCTTTAGTGCTCCAGAGGAGATGCATTATGCACTAACTGTCTTCAACACAAATCCCTAACCAGGTAAACAGCGTTAATCCTTCCATTTTTACACTTCCACTCAAAGATGCTTCAACCACATTTAGTGCCCGGTTGGCCTGTACTGCCAACAGATGACCTTGCAACTAGGCTTGAAATGGAGCTGTCTGTGGTCCCCTGCGTAAATATCTCTCTATTATCTATTTAGCGCAGAAAATGAACTGTTAAAAATAGGAAATAATATGCTAATTTTGGCTGATTAATGGACCCAGATGACCTAATAATCTAGCCAGCCTTCACACATTTGGCCTTTGTTTTCAGCTAGTGAATTACTTATTGATGCGCCTTTTCCACAACAGTAAAAAGGTAATAGGAGATTTTATAGATCATGAGGTCAAGGCCAGGCCTTAATTCCCTGCACCCTGCTGCATCTCCCTACGAGCCTGGCTCCTTTTCAGTGATGCTAATATAACTGCGTTGTCAGGCTGCACGCTGCTGCTAGGAGTTGGACGCTGTGTAAACGAGACCCAGTCCCCTTTCTCTCCAACTAAATTAACTTGACCTTTTTCTTTCACGTTGCTGAGGCTTGTTTCTGCTCTCCACGCTGCCCTCTCTCTTACATGTGGAGCCAGCCTGGAGGTAACTGCTGTGAATGAGGCCATGCTGTGTGCTTCTAGCATCCTCCCTTTGAATGAGAAGTGTTTATTAACTGGTGTATGTGCAAAAAACAGAGAGTTGGTGTATCTAAATCCAGGCGATCATGATCCCTCAAAGCCCTGGCGGCAAGGGAATATAGAATGGATTTTTTTTTTCTATACATCATTCCAATGCATGCCTGTAAATCATTAACATTAATAGAAAATTAATTCCATAAGCTATATACATCCTTCTTTTTTATTAGCATGCAATAGTTCATTACATTGAAGTAGACCTATCTTTATTTTTTTTTTAGTAGTGAATTCAGTGAGTTTAATTTACATAACCTTTTCAATGTGGAATGTATTTAAAGCTGATCTTCCAACATCACAGCAATGATCTTGTTCAGAAACCTAATGAGCACATCATGTCATGAGAGTAGTGGGCAGTACAGTGCCACCACAGAGATGGTATTGTTCAGTAACTTGACCACTTCAAGACCGGACTATTTCACCCCCTTCCAGTGCAGGCCATTTTTCCAGTTTTTTCACAAAGTTGTCATTTCAACAATGTATTGCTCACACACAGCACAGGACTACTTACCATTAAAGCCGGAAACACATTCTGCTACTCCTCCCAAGTATGGGGATTACCACGTGTGAGACTGTTTTCACAGCCTAAACACATAGAGGGGTACAAAATCTAGAGAGCACCTTTTGACTTTCAAGGAGCATAAATTACACATCTAATTTCCTGGCTACCCATCATATGTCTTGAATCCCTGAAGTGCCAGAACAAGAGAAACTCCCACAAAATGAACACATTTTGAAAAGCAAACAACCCAAGGTATTTTCTGAAAGGCGTAGAGAGCCTTTGGAAACTGTCATTTTTTGCCATAAGTTTTTGTAAAATGCCCAAAGAAAATTAAAATGTACTTTTTTTTTATACCAAGTTGTCAATTAATAAAATATTTCTAATACACAGCAGGGGCATACTTAGAATTACACCCCAAAACACATTCCATTATTCCTCATTCGTATGTTAATACCACATGTGTGTAACCTTTTTCACAGCCTAGCAACACAGAAGGGCCCAAAATCCAAGGAGTACCTTCAGACATTCTAGGTGCATAAATTACACATCTAATTTCCTGACTAGCTATTGAATTTTTGGAGGCCCTGGAGCACTGGGAGAGTGGAAACACCCGCAAAGTGACCACATTTTGGAGAGTAAACACCACAAGGTATTTTCTAAGAGGCATGATGAGTCTTTTGAAGACTTCAATTTTTTGCCACAAGTTTTTGAAAAAATATAGCAAGAAAATAAAAATAATTTTGTTTACTCAAAGCTTTAAATTTATTATGATATTTTTCATAAACAGCATGGGCATATTTAGAATTATACCCCAAAACACATTCTGCTACCACTCCCAAGTAAAGCGATGCCACATGTGTGAGACGTTTTCAATGTTTGGAATGTTTATGTACTAGACATTGTATTCTTTATATCACACAAATCAACCAATTGTATCAAAAACAGTGTTCTTTAATGGTCGCTCTGTACAAGTGGTCAGGAAATATAGCTTAGTGTAGCATGACCTATAGCGGTCCCCATTCCTATAAGCCAAGCCTACTGGTATGTGCCCCCAGGAATACCATGTTCAGAGGCCCCTGATCTGTGATCTGTTGTGTCTGATGGACACAGCAATCACAGGGCACGCACTTTTAATACGTCCTTCTGAATCCAGGAAGTACCTGCCTGGTCACTATTAAAGTGGATCTTTTAGGCTTTTATTTTTTTCCAGAACGTTTATGTGATAGTGCTTTTTAGCTGAAGAGACTTTACATGTCTCATCTGCTAAAAAAAAGAACCCTCCCCTCTTTCCTAGCAATTTTTAAAATAGTGTTGGTCCTGTGCCAAGCACCTCCTCCTCTGTACACTGACCACACGAGGTTGATCTCTCTGCACTGTTACCATTCACAGAACACCCAACAGTCTTCCAGGTCCCTCACGGCTAATCTCTCATTAAGCCGTAGTTTCTTCCTGTCTCGTCTAATTCGAGAACACCTTGTATTAATTTAAAAAAATACAAGGTGTTCTCGAATTAGACGAAACAGGAAGAAACTACGGCTTAATGAGAGATTAGCCGTGAGGGACCTGGAAGACTGTTGGGGAAGCTGGTGGTGCCATTAAATAGAGTACTGAGAGACATTGGTGAAAGAACTGGTGAGTACAGTTCCACTTTAATGTAAATCTGTCATGAAAGAATATGTTGGCTGCCATTGTTGACCCCTTATTTTAAAAATACTAGTTCCCTTGCTGTCAGTTTGGCGTTTTGGCTTTTGGTCCTGGAAATTTTGAGATTGAAAACATTTCACTACTTTTCTGAAACTCATTTGCAAAATGCTTGTTTGAGGTCTGTGGCTAAAAATACACAGCCAAGTAAATGGCATTTTTACAATTAGGCCAGAACTTATAGCCCTTGTTCTTTTCCAATGACCTGGTGTTCATTATAGGAAACCCGTATTGAGAGAAATAAAGTGATCTTCCATTGCGGACCTCTTACAAAAATACTAGGTGCTTGGCTATCACTCTATCCAGTGCTGACCTGTATCAGAAATCTTAACCTGTGCAACTGACAGTTGCCACTGCTATACTGTAGCCTTGAGGCGATTCAGTACGCATTTGCAGCGCTATACAAATCATTCATTCATTCATTATTGTCTCAGTGCAGGTTTCCTTTTTTTTTTATATATAATCAGAAAGGTTTTTACTGTGTCACAAAATCAGAGGTACAATAAGAACATAGAAGCATCTCTTTAGGGTGTACAACAATAACAGTATAGCATACAGATGGTGATATAAGGCACGTAATCCCAGGATATGGCGTTTCTGTTAAAATATCTATGACCAATGAACCTATTCCTTGTTTTTAGCATCGTACATTCCATTGATAAGCGAATAACAGATTAAGTGACACACTGGTAGTCATATACACTAGGGTACTGAGATTGAACTAACTTCCAACGGGAAGGCAAACCAACTGAAGCCTCTTAGCACAACCAAGACAATATTGGGTTGCAGCGGTGGATACTGCTGGTCGATCAGTAATAGAGGGGATACTTATGCCCCGTACACACGGTCGGATTTTCCGATGGAAAATGTGTGATAGGACCTTGTTGTCGGAAATTCCGACCGTGTGTATGCTCCATCACACATTTTTCATGGGATTTTCCGACACACAAATTTTGAGAGCAGGATATAAAATTTTCCGACAACAAAATCTGTTGTCGGAAATTCCGATCGTGTGTACACAAATCCAACGGACAAAGTGCCACGCATGCTCAGAATAAATAAAGAGATGAAAGCTTTTGGTTACTGCCCCGTTTATAGTCCCAACGTACGTGTTTTACGTCACCGCGTTCAGAACGATCGGATTTTCCGACAACTTTGTGTGACCGTGTGTATGCAAGACAAGTTTGAGCCAACATCCGTCGGAAAAAATCCTAGGATTTTGTTGTCGGAATGTCCGAACAAAGTCCGACCGTGTGTACGGGGCATTAGAATGATCAATTGTCCCATGATCAGACTCAAAACCTTAAACTGATTGTGATATGGTGAAAGTGATGAGCAATTGTTTTAGGGATCTGGGGACTTACATTTGAAGGAGTCGATTGAGAACTAGCTGGGGTGGTACCAGACCTGGGGTGTCCAGCCAAGGCCGCCATATTTTATAGAATTTGTTAACTAAGTTTCTGTGTTGATACGTCAACTTTTCTTTAATTAGAGCGTTGTTTAACTGCTCAATCCACTGTTTCGTTGTTGGGCTGTGCGGTGATAGCCATAAACGAGCTATCTGTTTGCGGGCAATATACAATAATCTTAAAACAGCCATATTTGTTGGAGGGGTAAAGAATTCCTCATCAACTGCACCTAACAAGCAGGTGATCGGGTAAAGCGATACAGTGGCTTGATAGACAGATGATATGGTATTAGTTACAGACCTCCAATATCTGAAGAGTTTGGGGCAACGCCAAAGCAAGTGTTTGAGGTCCCCATCACCCCCCCCCCCCACATCTGGGGCACAGAGGGGACTCCCTCATGCCCCATCTGTGAAGCAACACTGAAGTGCGGTAAGTTCTGTGTAGGATGAATAGCTGGGAGAGCCTATACGATAGCGACACCGATACTGTTGGCAAAGACTGTAAACATAGTTCCCAGTCTTCGCCCCCAATCTCTCCTAGGTCTTGTTCCCACCTATGTCTGCACGGTAGTTTGGCTGCATCCTGTGTCCTTGATAAGAGTGTGATATATATCTGCGAGATCATGCCTTTTTTATTCTGTTCGTTAAGTATGTCAGTCATTAACGGGTGTTCCATGCGTTCCAGCCTGGACAGCCGTGTCTGCGATTGTAAAGCATGGCGAAGTTGGAGGTATCTACAAAAGTTGTGTTTTGGTAGGCCGAACTCCTCCTGTAAGTTAGTGAAGGATTTAAGGATAGTCTGGTTATAGAGTTGCGCTATGTATTGAACGCCCTTAGCCTCCCAGGACTGAAACCCATCTAGTTTCTGCAGTTCCGTGCAGCAATGGTTGTGCCACAGTGGGGTGTGGACCGTGATGCCCGTCATGCCCAGACTGTGTTTGATGAGGACCCATATTTTGGATATTAAGTGTATGTTATACATCGATTTAGGGAGCTGGGGGAGATCTGCCTCAAGATGTGAGGCGGCGGGGAGGCCCTGTGCACCAGGGAATAGTAAGCTTTTGATAGGGTCTGTGGTATCTACCTCTCCCCAGCCACCCAGATGCTGAAGCTGTTAGGCTAGAAAATATAGTCTCATGTTGGGGACTGCCAGGCTCCCCTGGTCCTTACTAAACTGTAGTGTGGAGAGTTTGATTCTAGCGATCTTTTTTTTCCAGAGGAGGATTCTAAATATAGTGTCAATGCATGTAAACCATCTACGTGGGATCCATTGCGGGAAGTTATGCAGTACGTATAAAAACTGAGGTGCCCACAACATCTTTACAAGATTGGCCCTGCCAGTGATTGATATGGGTAGCTTGCACCAAGGACTGCATTTGGCTTGTTTTGCAGTGAGGTGGATGTATCTCCTAAATATAGGATATTGTCATCTGCATATAACGATATTTTATCAGCCTTAGGGCCTCTCACAAATCCGGATATCAATGGTGATGCTCTCACTGTCTCCGCCAATGGTTCCAGGGCTAAAGCAAACAACAGGGGCGATAATGGGCACCCCTGCCTCTTGCCTCTTTGAAGACGGAAAGGGTCAGAGAGATCACCATTAATTTGTAATCTTTCCATGGGGTTCGTGTAGAGCAGCTGGACCCATCTAATGAAGTTGTTCCCCAATCCAAACCTTTCCAGGACCTCCCATAAGTTTGGCCACTCGATGCTGTCGAAAGCTTTGGCAGCATCGAGGGATAGTACTGCCCTATTACCAGGGTTGTCTACTGGAACCTGCAGATTGAGGAACAAACGTCTTATGTTTAGTGCCGTAGATCTGGGGGGAATGAACCCTGACTGATCCTTGTGATGAGCTTTTGTATGACAGACTTGTTTGGATGAACTGGCCTCTGAGAAAGGCCTTAAGGGCGTCTCAGCACATACCTGAGGATGCTGTGTTTTTATTAATGGTGATAAAATCTGCAAGAGCGGTAATTACTGGGTCTGGTGTAGGAAATAAGGAGAGCCAGAATGGATTTATTTTCCATTTTTTCCTCTTGCTGGGGCCAGCGGTAGTTATCATGGCCCAGTATGGCGAGTGGTCAGAGACTGTCCTCAGTTCATACTGAGCATCAGCAATAAAAGCTAGCATTTCCTCATTGCAAAGACCAAGGTGAATTCTGGAGAGGCCCCTGTGTGATGTAGAGTGGCAGGAATAAGTCTTAGCTTGATGGATTTCAAACACGCCCGAGCCCATCTCTAGTGTTTTCCCATATCGCCTGCAAGTGTGTTATAGGATCATGGACAAAGGGGGTAGAGAAAATGGAGCACTATAGCAATGTATGGATTAAAAACTGAACTACTGATCTGGTATGCACTGTATTTTTATATCAAGGTTTAAAGTTCAGTTTTTACTGGAGTATATCTTTTAATAAGATTCTTCCATGTGGAATTGCCGCTCTAGGGTGTTTGAAATAAAGTTTAAAAATAAAATAAAATAAAATGTAGGATTGTGCAATCTGGTTAACGTTCACAGAATGTACACATACAGTTGTGCTCATAGGTTTTCATTACCCTGGCAGAATTTATGATTTCTTGGCCATTTTTCTGGACCCTGATCAAAAGTTTACATACCCTGGTGATTTTGGCCTGATAACATGCAAACAAGTTGACACAAAGGGGTTTGAATGGCTATTAAAGGTAACCATCTTCAACTGTGATCTGTTTGCTTGTAATTAGTGTGTGTGTAAAAGGTCAGTGAGTTTCTGGACTCCTGACAGACCCTTGCATCTTTCATCCAGTGCTGCACTGAAGTTTCTGGATTCTGAGTCATGGGGAAAGCAAAAGAATTGTCAAAGGATCTGCAGGAAAAGGTAGTTGAACTGTATAAAACAGGAAAGAGGTATAAAAATATATCCAAGGAATTGAGAATTGCACTCAGCAGTGTTCAAACTCTCACCAAGAAGTGGAAAATGAGGGATTCTGTTGAAACCAAATCACGGTCAGGTAGACCAACTAAAATTTCAGCTACAACTGCTGGGAAAATTGTTTGGGATGCAAAGAAAAAACACAAATAAGTTCAGGTGAAATACAGGACTCTCTGAAAACACATGGTGTGTCTGTTTCAAGATCCACAATAAGGAAGCACTTGAAGAAAGTTGGGCTGCATAGTCGATTCGCCAGGAGAGAGCCATTCCTATGCAAATGCCACAAAGTATTCCGCGTACAATACGCCAAATAGCACAGAGACAAGCCTCAAGCCTTCTGGCACAAAGTCATTTGGAGTGGTGAAACCAAAATTGAGCTCAACAAGGCCTATGATGAAAGGTACACCATTCCTACTGTAAAACACGGAGGTGGATCGCTGATGTTTTTGGGAAGTGTGAGCTACAAAGGCACAGGAAATTTCGTCAAAATTGATGGCAAGATGAATGCAGTATATTATCAAAAAATGCTGGAGGAACATTTGCATTCATCAGCTAGGAAGCTACGCATGGGACGTACTTGAACATTCCAACATGACAATGATCCAAAACAAAAGGCCAAGTCGACCTGTCATTGGCTACAGCAAAATAAAGTTAAAGGTTCTGGAGTGCCCATCTCAGTCTCCTGACCTCAATATCATTGAGCCACTCTGGGGAGATCTCAAACGTACAGTTCATGCAAGACAGCCCGAGAATTTACAGGAACTGGAGGCTTTTTTTCCAAGAGGAATGGGCAGCTTTACCATCTGAGAAGATAAAGAGCCTCATCCACAAATACCACAAAAGACTTCAAGCTGTCATTGATGTTAAAGGGGGAAATATACTAAGAACTGGGGTATGTAAACTTTTGATCAGGGTCATTTGGGTAGTTTCTGTTGTGATTATGATTTAAAAAGAGTAAACACAGTTGATTAATAATAAATGGCTTCAGCCAAACACTATCCATGAGTGAAAGAAAAGTTTTTGTGTTATTATTGATATTCTCTGAAAAATGGCCAAGAAATCATTAATTCTGCCAGGGTATGTGAACTCATGAGCACAACTGTACATTTTTGTAATGACTTCAGTACTTGTTTCTCTTTGGAAGATCTTGCATGGCGTCACACCTTATCTTTGATAGCAAATGCTGTTCATTTGTATGCTACTCAGATGAACTTCGGCTTTCAGCAAGCTCGGGGTCATTTGCATACTTAAAATATTGCAGCTAATGCATATCAAAAATGTTTTTGCAAGGCAGTTTTTAGAAGAAAGCTTTAAAAAAAACTGGGAAGCTATGAATTCAGAAATGGCAAAGATCTGCAGTCCAAGCCTAGTCATGTCCAAATATGACCATGGTTGAATATATTCTTGAAAAATTTTGTTTTCTATGTACAGAGGCTTCATCTTCCCACTTTATGCATTACACTTACCTTTCTTACACATATTAGGAATGCAAACAGATACACATCTAAAAGGTTTACATAGGTTAGTTAAAATAAAATATTGTTACTTTGTCTTCCTTATAGGTTCCCGAGATCCTTGCTCATCTGTGTCCTGCAGTTATGGAAGCACCTGTGTGCGCTCAACAGATGGACAAACTGCAAAATGTGTCTGCCCAACCACCTGTGCTGGTATACCTGAAAATATTGTGTGTGGTAGCGATGGCAAAGATTATCGAAATGAGTGCACCCTCAACAAGCAAGCCTGTGATAACCAGGAGAACCTCTACAAAAAGTTTGAGGGCTCATGTGGTACGTACTACGCAGCAATTGTGCTTTGGTTTTGCCATCAATAGATATAACTAGCTGACAGTTTCAAATCTTCCAGCTGTTTCTGTTTGACAAGACAAGGTTGGTTAAAAGTTCAAAGTATTTTCTACTTACGGACAGATTTAGGGTGGGTTTGGGAACAGAAAGTAAATGTTGCATATACTGTAGCAAATAATGATGTTCCAGCTATAAGCTTTCTAGAGCAAGTTAGAAAATTCATTCTGGTTGATATGAAACATGCCTAATTTCCCTTTTCCCTTTTCAATAGTTCTGAACATCAGCCCATTCTATATTGCTTCCTTTAAGAACTGCGATTCATAATGGTAGCATAATTTACAGGATTATGTGGAAGGGAACCCAGGGCAACCAAATAAATGGGTTCCCAAAATCCCCAGCTTCATTAAAAACTAGGTAGTATTGCCGTTATAAATAATAATAAATATTGAGCAATTATCAAACTCAATAATAATATGCAATTTATGCAAGCTCTGGGGAGAGTTTAGCTAGTGGAAGCTTGGGGGCAATGGCAAATAACCTATGTTGCCAACAAGTGAACTTGTATATAATATTATAAACAGCCTTTCTTTGTTCAACATTATAAGCCTAAACGTCTGAAGAGTCTAATAAGAGGAAAAAATAATTGGCAAATTGCTTACAGGTGATGGATTTCTATTGGGAATAGCTGAGTGTCTGCTCCAAGCAAAATCACTGTATCTCATTTAATGCTTTCCCCCTTATATTCCCCCAAGACAGTTATTCCAATATGCTGTATGGTTTACTTCAGTTCGGATGGGTAGAGTTGTGTTGTACCCATATAATTAAATTAATAACATGCTTTTTTGCAGTGTGTGTTGCTTTTATATTTATTTGTTCCTGAAAATATTGTTTTTACTAAAATATTTATTTTACTAAAATAAAGATTTGCCTATTAAAGCTATGTACACGCTAATAATGATATTCTCTACTTACCAATTTTTCACATTTTGTTTTAACTGCCCTAGGCATAGCTCCACAAGTATTTTTATTCTGGTACACACTAGCAGTTTTTTTTTTTTTTTTTTTTTTTATTTAACCCAGTGGGCTTAATGAAAAAAACTGAAGAGCTCAGGAGGAGCCGCTGTACTACCTATCTGATGTTAGTACAGCGATCTCACCCACTGAGCTATTGTGTTCTGACAAGGGGTGAGAGCTCTGATCGGTTGTGGATCAACAGACCTTTTTCGGTCATGCTCCTTCGACAAAAGCCAGACCAGCTGCCATACACATGGGCTGAATGTCGGCCGGTTTCTATTGAACCGGTTGATACCACCTGATATCGGCCCATGTGTACAGGGCTTTATGGTAAATACAATTCCACACTAAGGCGCTATCTCTTACTTTTATCCTGCGCTGGAGAAACAGCTGCAATCTAATTTGTTGTCCTAAGCAACTGCTACAGTTTCTTCTAGTGGTTCTGGTTGCCTCTGCCACAACTCATATGTGTAACCGATATGTGAGTACCATTAGAGTAAAAAACAAACAATCAAAGCTTACGGACTTTAATGGTACCAGAGAAGGACTAAACCACATTAAATTCACATAAAAGGTATTTTATTACACAACAATTACATATAAAATGCTCTTAAAAACAGGTCCTGAGGAAGCTGTTTGTGAAACGCGTCGACCTCCTGGCCATCTTTACAAAGAAACAATATGTGGAGTATATATGTACTAGCCTATCCAACAATGATGATGCTTTTAACAGCATTAGCTCTACACTTTTATATTTAATTGTTTTGTAATAAAATACCTTTTATGTGAATTTAATGTGGTTTAGTCCTTCTCTGGTACCGTTAAGGGGTTGTAAAGGTAATTTAAAAAAAAAAAAAAAATAACAAACATGTTATACTTACCTTCACTGTGCAGCTCGTTCTGCACAGAGTGGCCTCGAACCTGCTCTTCTGGGGTCCCTCGGCGGCTGTTTGAGCTCCTCACCGCAAGAACTAACCACCTTAATGCGAGCTCCCTCGCATGGTGGTTAGTTCTTGCGGGCGCGCTCCCGTGATACAGCCGGCGGCTATAGCCGCTCACTGTATCACTCGGCCCCGCCCCCCGGCGCGCCGTGTCATTGGATGTGATTGACAGTAGTGAGCCAATGGCTGCGCTGCTTTCAATCCATCCACTGTAGCCAATCAGCGGCCAGGCTGAGCGGCTTAATGGATGTCGGGAGCGAGCGGTTGACTTTCGAGGTGTCAGGTAAGTAAAACGGGGGGGCTGGAGGCGGCGGTATTGTCGGAAATGTTTTTCTATTCTATGCATTAAGGTGAAAAAATTTTTACCTTTACAACTCCTTTAAAGTTCGTAAGCTTTGGCTGCTTGTTTTTTAATCTATTTTAGATGAGGTACCAATATTTAAGCCCGTTCTCTATAATATATGTGAGAATCATTATTTAGTGCAATGGTTGGCTGTCAGAGGTTATATAGTCCTAGTTGCCTTATTAATTAATGCAAAAATATATTGCCTGATATAACACCAAACTGACTGTTTTTGTAGTAGAGAGCACTTTTCTAATGACTGCCCTCATTTGCCTTGTGTGTTGAAAGACCCTTGCAAGAGCGCCCTAAATGATATGAACAGAGTATGCCGAGTGAACTCACGCACACGAAAATTGGACATGCTTTTCCGTCCCGAGAACTGCCAATCCCGCAAGGAACCGGTTTGTGCCGACGATGGGGTGACTTACGATAACGAGTGTGTAATGACCAGGACTGGAGCCATCAAAGGGATAGAACTAATAAAGGTGCGCTCAGGGCAGTGCCAGGCTCAGGGTAAGTAATGCCAACAGTTTGTATATAAAATTGAGACTGTAATATAATTGTGCCTAGGCTGGAACATTTCAAGCAAACCTGTATAAATAAGTGTTCTTTTAGAGCTGGGTTCGTGTTTTAGATTCCTCTCTGCCTTGTGTTATGAGTAGTTTAATGTTAAAGGAGCTCCATGGTTAATCAAAGTTTCTTCTTTCTAATGGTTTAAATATGTATGCACACTTTGTTGATCCTAAAGCACATATCCAGGGTTTTTTTGCCAGCACATTTTCCCCTGCACCTGTTTTTAAATTATTCCCAGGATACATGCCATATTCCTGGCGCTACTACCGCGATCCTCACTGTAGTAAACACAGGGGGTCACTTGCTCAGCACAGGTGCCATTCAGAGAACTCCTTGTGTTTTTCTCAGTGCATACAAGGCATTTTCTGATTGGATGAGGTGAACATTGTGATGTCAGCGCCCCTTCCCAACCCTCCACCTCATCCAATCACAGAGTGCTATGTATTCATAAGGAAAAATCCCAGGCATTCTCTGAATGGTGCCCATTTTGAATGAGCAACCCACTTGGCACAGGACTTGGATGATAGCGAGGATTATTAGATCATAGCAAGGAATTCAGCTTTGATTTAAAGTGGTTCTAAAGCCAAAACGTTTATTACTCTAATGCATTCCCTGCATTAAGGTAAAAAAAAGTTTTATATTTTTCTGTCCTCCCTTTTCCAATGTAAAGAGGAAGAGAGGGGTGAAGAGATCCAGTGCTGAGCATGGCTGCATCTCCTCTTCCGTCTCTCTTCACATAGGGACTCGAGCAGCAGCCATTCATGCTCCTGCTGCTGTCAATCAAATGCAGTGAGGAGTAAGCAGGGGTGGGGCTAAGCCCGGAGCACATAAAAAAGAGATGAAGCCAAGATCATTGGCGGGGAAGCCCAGAAAAGGAGCAATTGAGGTCGCTCTGTGCTTTACCATTGCACAGAGCGCATGAGTATGACATGCTTATTTTAATTTTAAAAAAATAACCTTTAGCAACACTGAATGCTCTTATCGTGGTGTGGTATCGTTTCTAAAACTTTGTTTAAATGCACAGTTTATATGTTTGTGGGGCTGGCAGACTTGCTCATTACACTTTCAAGCTGTACTTTATGCAGACCCTTTCATCTCACTGCAAGTCTGCTATACAGCTTCTGTTTGACCGAAATCAATAAGACCCTCTGTAGTCTCTAATATAACATGAAATACTTTTTGTGCCCCTGATAGCCAGCGACCACAATGATTTAGCCTACGTTGGAAGCTTTTTACTTAGGATATTAATGTGATTTGGTAATGTTGACGTGTCTATTAATTCATGTCAATTATGAATTTTAAAGTACACTTACTACACCTGCAACAGTAAGTTCTCTCTACATACATTCTATAGGAACATTTTGTCCCTCCAGCAGTATGTTAAGTTTCACTAAGATTTCTTAATTTCTGTGTAGTGATTGAAAAGCAGACCCCTCCCGATCTTGCAATACTGGGATCGGCATTATCATGTTGGGAGGAGTGTTAGGTGGGTGTTAGATAGTTACCTAGTTAGTCAAGTTGAAAAAAGTCCATCTAGTTCAACCAATAAAAGAGAAAAAAAATCGTACAATCCCATATCCCCAATCCTATAGCCACAGTTGAACCCAAGCAAAGCATGATCCAATTTGCTACAGCAGGGGAAAAAAAATCCTTCCTTTTCCCTAGAGATGCAATCGGATATTCCTTGGATCAACTTTATCTATAAATATTAGTACCCAGTTATATTATCTACATTTAGGAAAGAATCCAGTCCTTTTTAAAGCAATCTACTGAGCTGGCCAGAACCAGATCTTGAGGGAGTCTATTCCACATTTTCACAGCTCTTACTTTAAAGAAACCTTTCCATATTTGGAGATGGAAACACTTTTCCTCTAGACGTATAGAGCACCCCCTTGTCCTCTGTAATGACCCTAAAGTGAATAATTCAACACAAAGTTCATATGGACCCCTTATGTATTTATACATGCTGATCACATCCCCCTTAATTTCCTCTTCTCAAGAGAGAATAAACTCAGTTCCTCTAATCTTTCCTCATAGCTGAGCTTCTCCATTCCTCTTATCAGGTTGGTTGCCCCTCTCTGCACGTTCTCCAGTTCCCTAATATCCTTTTGAGAACTGGTGCCAAAAACTGAACTGCATATTCCAGATGAGGTATTACTAATGATTTCTATGGGGGCACAATTATATTTCTCTTTCTGGAGTCTATACATCTCTTAATACAAGAAAGGATTTTGCTCGCTTTGGAAACCGCAGCTTGGCATTGCATGCTGTTATTAAGCTTATGATCTACCAAAACCCCCAGATTCTTCTCCAATATGGATTCCCCCAGTTGTACTCATCCTAGTATGTATGATGCATGGCATATTCTTAGCCCCCAAGTGCATAACTTTACATTTATCAACATTTGCCACCTAGTTGCCCAATTAGACAGTGCTTTGAGGTTGGCTTGTAAGTTGGGGACATCCTGTAAGGACATTATTCCACTGCATAGCTTGGTGTCATCTGCAGGGTGTGCCTATTCTTATGTAAATAGTGACTTTGGGCTGCAGAAGGCTCTGTGTGGCAGAGGCAGCATCAGATTGGTAAATCCTGACAGTTTTCTTTCTTTAATTTTTAGGGCCCATTTACACTGTTTTCCCTGAGCATTACAGGGATTTTATTGCTCGTCGACATATGGTGAAACAACATATGTTGTATGTGCTATGGGGTGTATGCCCAGTCATTTATATAAATAACCCAACATCCATACTACACACCCAATAAATGCATTTTACCCTCAGTGCAGCACAATGCGTGCAGTACAAAAGACTTGAGATGTTGCCCTGACCATCATGGAAGTTGAGTAGTGTTTTAATTGATAGGTATAATAGTAACAGATGAGATGTGGGATTATCCTTTCCATCCTGTGCTTCTGTAGAGTTTCTAACTGCAGCAGATAGTGGATGTACATATAATAGGCCACAAAAGACTGCCGCTACGGCACGGAGTATGTTTGTTCCAGTGTGTTAAAAATCCCTAAAAATTGGGCTTTGAATTTCAGTTATGTGCATCAAAGCTTTTGCCAACAAGGTCCCTGTTCCCATTAAATATATCAAATAAATGGGTTCTTTGTGCAGCTGTATCAATCTATAGAGCCCAACCTTTGGACAGAAATATTATTTTTAGCACCTGCATCCTTTGCCATTTTGGTCCATTCACACTAACTTAATTTCTGACTGTAAGAGGATGTATTTAAGTCTTTGAACCACAAGCTGAAGGTTCAGGAAGAGATGTTTCCTAGGGAAGCTCTTATATGTAAGTAAATGGGCCATTCTTTGTTACACAATACGCTTCCGAGCCTACACAACACTGAAGTCTACATCTGTAAAAATCAATATCTTCCGGACACTGTCACTGCCTGAATGGAAGCATTTCTGACACAAAGAAAGTATTTGCAGAGTGAAATGACACTTATGTGGTTGGGAAACATTTAAATGGAAGCCTGCATTTCCACTTTGCAAATCGATTTGTGCGCCGGTAAGTGCGCTTTTAGAACTGTGGAATAAAAGCATGCAACACCTTATTCCATGATGCTGTGTATTCTACTGTAGCAGAAAGTGGACAATTTAGGTCTCTGTTTGAAAATCTTGAGAAGACTCATTCTCACCCATAAATATGCAAAATACTCTATGTATTGTTGTAATTATCACAAATGTAGCTATTAAGGACTCTCAGCTTCACTCATTTACTGAACGATAGCTGCGTGGTGTCAGAATCTAGCTGTTGCCATTATTACATTGGCAATTATGATTTTAAGTTTAGCAAAAGCCATTCATTTACTTTTTTATTTTTTAACAATGGACGTATAGGAAGCTCCACGTTCACCTTTAACTTATTTGCCATTCTGTGTATAGCAAAGGAAAGTAAACATTACCTACCTCTATAATCATTCAGGCTTAAAGCTGAACTCCAGAAACGTTGGGTCAGCTCCAAGGCCAATAGTGCAGCAGTGCTTCCACAGGATGATAAAAAAGTGATTTTATATGCTCGTTACAGGAAAAACATACAAGGCCACACTGCACGTGTAAGTAAAAAATATGAAATCGGAGATATATTAAAAATTTTATACTCAGAGTTCAGGAGAGGTTAGCAAGAACCTAGATATTTCTTTCATGGGGTTCTAAATTTCTGCTTTTTATTCTCGTCTGTGTCCTTACTAGGGAGTTTATCCCCCACACCTCCTTTAAACACAGAAAGTGATGGAAAATATTTCAAATGGGGACATAAAAAAAAAAAAAAAATTTAATGGACTGAAGAAGTTCCACCTTTTAATAATGCTTTTTATTCATGTCCATGCTGACAATTTTTATATTCGGTACTGTAATTGTACATGTAACAACATTTCAATTTAAAAGATCCATGCAATTTTTATTTTTTTAAGAGAAATTAGAATTTTTTGTATCAAAATACATATCTATTTCTGTTGATGTATTGGTAAAGTTATTTAAATATTTGACAAATTATAAAAGGCCATCCACTAAGTTTGTGGGGGAGATTTAAAAAAACTGGAGCACACCGAATCTGGTGTAGCGGTGCATAGTAACCAATCCACTTCTAACTTCGGCTTGTTCACTTAAAGTGGAACTTCAGTCATTTTTTCATCTTTCCATCTAATAAATCTTCTGCCCTTGTTGTTTTAACTTTGGATAGTAAAACATTTTTTTTTTTCTGCCTGTAAATACCTTATACAGCCCACTTCCTGTTTCTTGTCTGGTAAAAAGCCTAGGCTTATAACTTCATGCTGTCAGAAACCATGAACCAGACCGAGACAGAAGTGCATTTAAATCACACTTGTTTATTAATAAAAAATAAATGGGTGAAGAGAGTAAGCGTAGTCAAAGCATAGCCAGAGTCCAGTAACCAGATCGGGTAGTCAGCCAAGCCAAGGTTCAGTAACCAGATCGGGTAATCAGCCAGGCCAGAAGTCAGGGATCCAAGTGGAGGAACAGCAAGCAGGATAAGGCGCCAGAAGGGATGTCAGCAAAGCCAGTCTTTAAACAGGAACGCAGGAGATGGTTTCTTGTGATGTGACCAAGGCGAAGGCAGGAAAGAAGTGAGCTGGACGTCTTTAAGTAGGCGGGACTGATGAGCAGATCCACAACAGCTGGTTAACTGTGGAGAGAGAAGAGAGCTGGCAATTAGACGACAGCTGAGCGGCCAGCTCAGAGAAGGAAGGGCTGGGCCCAGCCCTGACACATGCACAGCTCTCTCTCTCATTGTCGTGAGAGTTTGCCAGGAAGGGAGGGAGGATGAGTCATAAGAGGGCCAATGGGAGCCGCAGAGCTGGAGGTGTGTCTGTGTAAATCCAGGAAGTAAACAGGCAGCAGCTTCAGCTGCCCACAGTTAAAATGGACGCAGCCAGACTTAGTGGAGGGAGATTTCTGCAGCATATTTGGCTAGTACAGAATCACAGTATATATAAAATAATATGCAAAGTGGTTGGAGGGAAGCTTCGGAAAGGCAAAGATGTTATTATTACAAATTATGTGAGCAGACTGCAGTTCCTCTTTAAGCTTGGACAATAAAACCTAGAAGCTGGTTAGTTACCACCAGATTCTGCATGTACCAATTTTAGTAAATCTCCCTCCATGTGTAGCATGGTAGAACCTTTTTGAAACAGAAGGTATCTGTGAGTCGTGAAGTCATGAAAATGTATGTCTTTATACTCTCTACATCCAGAACTGGTCGTCTATAGCACAGATACAGCCCAATAATATAGAGCCATTTATTCCAAACTGCATACAGCTATTTCACATGTATTGCCCATCATCAGTGCAGTGCATGGAAATGCTGGCCTCTGTGGAGTAGGGCTTGTGGACCAATAATAAAGTATAACCCAACAAGTTATGGCAAGGTGGGGAATAAGAAACCAAAAGGCCTTCAATGAACCTGTGAGAAGTATAGTGAAGCTTTCTTTTATTAGAAATACGCCTAAAATCAGTGAAATATTTAGCATATTTTATCATTACTAATTTATAAACTGATCCAAAATAAAATAACCTGGCATCAGTTCAGCAATGTATTATTTTTAGTGAGATGGTAATTATGTGTAGGTTTTAGAATTTAAAGCAAACCGGCAATTAGAGATACACAAGTTCATCATTACCAGCTACTTCTTGAAAATAATTGTTGCTTGCCTTTGTTGCTGGCCTACTCTGATCAGCACTGTGGATGTGTAAGGATACAGAGCAGAAATATTAGACAAACCTCACCCAAACATCATCCAACCTGATCTACGTACTACTTGTTTGCAGTCAGTGACTTCAGTATTGAAGTAAGAGGATCAGCATGGGCAACTAGTATTATGAAAGGGAGAAATGTCAGATTCCACGTTTCGTACATTACAGGTTTTATTTAAAGTAAAATGATCACAGCCCTGGGCAGTTTGACAAAGGTTACTTTCCTGCATGTGAAACCTATCAAGAGGTCCAGAGATATTGGGAACTGAAGTCATATGTAGATCTTGACTTCTGTAAAAAGCAGAGCTTATCACTGCCCCCTTTTGCATAATTAAGGAACAGTTCACTATTGCTACTTCTGCTTAAAAATGAATGTAATATATATAATTGCTGCATAAACAATGTATTAATTTAAAGTATATGTCTGGACAAAATTTTAAAAAATTTGCAGGACACCTTTGCAATACTTGATCCTGTCAGAAATGTTGGCTGACAACTCTACCGCACTGATATCCTCAGTGCTAACATTGTTTCCTGGGTTTTCCCTCTGCTAGACTACTCCGTCTATCCCTGTCCCACTGTATCTCTTTCCTCATTAATGTGGGGACAAGGTCTTCTGGCACCCAACAGGAGCATGCCAAAGTGCAATTAAAGTGATACTAAAGTCTCAGTGAAGTGGTTTTCCACAGAGCAGACCAGATCTTCCTCTTCTTGGGGTCCCTCTTTGGCTCTCCTGGCTCCTCCTTCCTGTTGAATGCCCCCCCCCCCTCGTTTTTATCGTTTTCATACCCCCCCCCAGCCCCCCTCTCTCCTCATTGGCTCACTGAATTTGATTGACAGCAGCGGGAGCCAATGGCGCCACACTCCTGTTCCAGCCAATGAGGAGGGAGAGTCTCAGGCAGCCGAGTGTCTCCTGCAACATTGCTGGATCGAGATGGGCTCAGTTAAACTTTAGGGGGGTTGAGGGGGGCTTAAAAAAAACCTTCTGACTTTACAACCACTTTAACTACAAACTTATAATATTTTGCGACTTGGTCCTTTTAAAAAGGTACTAGAATCATGTTATTGATACAAAACATTTCTTTATACCTAAGTACAAATACTAAAAAAGAAATAATAGAAAAAAAATCTAATAAAGCTAATATGTTATCAATAACAGTTTTTATAAAGGGAAAAACTTTTCATTTTTTAAATTTAAATCATGGGAAAAAAAACACCCTTTATTTATAAATGAATGAAGAGCAGAATCTGACCTGTCAAACTGATAGCTCAGTCCTGGAGATTACATTGATTTCTTTCTCAACAAAACAATGAGGTTTGGGGTAAAATTGGGTGATGTCTGGAATCCACCTTTAGGCCTGGTTTACACTGGTGCAATTCAACTGTCGTACCGACTTTGCCTTGTGACTTTAGTCCGACATCGATCTGACTTTAATGAACGGGATACGATTTTGATCTGACTTTGAGATTCCTTTGTCCAATCAAAACAATCCCAGTGTGACATAAATTTCTTTTTCTGCTGCTGTAATCCATGTCGGATGTCACAAGTCGGATAGTTAAGATGGTCATCCGACTTGGATACAACTTCAATGATATTCAATGGGCTGAAATCAGACCAAAGTCAGATCGACACAAGTCGGACTAGTTAAGATGGCTCTCATAGGGAATCATTGATTTATACATGTCATGTGAGGTGCTCTCAAAGTCAGAGCGTATGTCATACCAGTGTGAACTGGGCCTTAGGGTTTTCAAAATTCTACAGTTGCTGTAATTTTCTGAAACTGACAAAAAATTGAAATGTCTGATTCTTGCTGTAAGTCAAACTGAAGGCGTTCTGTACATCAGTGGTGAATAAAATACCCCCCAAAATCTCATTTCAGAAGGCTGTACTTAAGTTGGCCATAGAATACTCGAGCTGTACCAAAACTAAATTATTCTGATTGTGTGTGTTTGTGTCGCTTGTGTGGATGGCAGAGTATTCCCTGCTGGGACATTGTATTCTGACAGCGGGACTTTCCACTGTCAGAATACATTGATCAGTGGCAGCAGCCGGCTGATCAAAAAATTTTTTCCAACAAGCCTAGTAAAGAAGTTGACTTCTGTCATACAAACATGGATACACATGGATCAAATTTTGGCTGGTCCCTGCTGAACCGGCCAAATTTTGATCTATTTATTGCCAAGTTTAGATACATAATACATCCACCACCACTGCAATACCACTTTTATTAAAACAACTTGAGTCAGAAAACCATGCGTTTGTGCAGCTGTTAAAAGCTCAGAAATGTAGAAGTGAACTTGTCAAGAAACACATCAGTGAAACTATAAAGTACATCTCATCTTCCAATATTTCTTCCATTACGTTGTCAGTTAATGCTGTGTGAGCTGTTAGGTTGCTGCTGCAGCTGCTTTTTAAATGCAAATCTCGACTTTGAAGAAAGTTGAGGGCTGACGCTCCCCATAACCTGTATCTCTGACATCCTCACAAGTTCACTTCCCAACAACTAAGAAATTCTACAATCTGAACCAAATTGGGCAGGCGGATGGGCAAACATGCATATGGATAGGGAATTAGGTCCATGAACAAGAACTCTTTGCTTGGCCCTCTTTCAATGTCAGTGGATTAAACAAGACAGAAGTGCTGGAGATAGATGCTGCCTGTGTCACTTATCACAGGGGGAAACTGTAGTGATCAGAGCAGGTATCTGTCTGATCGATTGTCCTCCCCCTCCACCTGACATCAGCTGGGTCTGGGGTCTCCCATTAATGTTAGAGTTGTCAACTATCCTCTAATGTCAATAGCACCTTTCATTTGCCAGAAACCCACAGATTGAGTGTCCTAGACTCTTTGGCCAGCCATATTGATGACCATACATAGATAATATGAATGGTGCAGGTAGGTGCTGGATGTTTATATTATTTGGAAGGTATTAGTCTATAGAGATCAGGATTACTAAGGGTTTGGGTCATGGCACATGTGCATTGGCATACATTTTGCTTTTGTCTGGACCCCTTTTCCTTAATACCATGCTGCAGTTCTACTGTAATCTAAAAACATGCAATTTTTTTATGCTTTTATTTTAATGCACACAAAAGTAGGGCATTGGTATAAATTGTTAAAAAAAAAAACTCTGCAATGCTTCTTAAACTCAAAAATAGCAGCTGTGTTCAATTATCCCCCTGGATAATCCCATACAAATATTTAAAATGTAAATATATTAATACTTAAAATGTGTCCAGTGCTAAGTATGTTTTAATGCGTGTATTTAACATTGAACATATTTTCATTATTCGTGTCAATTGACACCGTTGAAAGCAATAGTATATTACCTGACATTGCATTTCAATTGCACTGAGCAACACTGCACAGTGTTGCTGATGTGAAGGGACCCTAAATAATCCATTGTCAGGGCTATCTGGACTACCATGTCAAAAGAACAGCAGTTATTATACAAAGGCAACCCTCTAGTGCCCAAGTCCCTCTGCTTTCAACTCTTAAAGGAAACTTGTCATGAGAGGATCATGATTCTTTCTGAGTTGCTGACGCAGAATAAATATAGAGATAAGGAAGTCTGACACTTAGTAACTACATGCATCTTCTCGGTCAGTGACTTAAAAAAGTATAAAAACGCCAAACACAAAAATATATAGGAGGAGTCCAGCAATGACAGCTATGGTACTTCTCTTTTGACAGGGTTACTTTAACTTAAAGATGTAGAAGAACAAAGAATGAAAGCTGTCATTTATCTCTATTGTGAGCTCTGTTAAAAAAACACTGTTACTAACAGATTCCTCCATCCAAAATAAGCACCTGTCAGAATACCTGAGTAGCAGCTGCATCTGATCGCATGTAACCTTTGTTTGGGCGAAAATTATCCAGCAGACTCCAACAAAAATCAAACAGTTGACTTTTGTTGAACTAGTTTTGGCCAGTTCCTGATCAACCAGCTGAAAGTTGGTCAGTGGTAGCCAGCTTAAGTCTATATTCACATTAGTGGGAGTTGGAAACAGGCACAAAATCTCACGTTTCCAACCCACAGGCAAACGCATTGCTTCTTAGCAAATGTGTTGGGGGTTCATTAATTCCTAATGGCAACCCCATGAATCCGCAAAAGCGGTTCATTTTTGCGCACACCAAACCTAGTGGTGCAGAATAATGCAAATCCATGCAATATGATTTAAAAAAAAAAAAAGGTTGGGGACCTCCTTTCCCAAGTTTTTGTGGGTTGTGCAGCCCATTGGAATGCACTGGCTGCCCTACACACAGAACACAGCCTATAAATGTTTACCATGCCTTATTTGTGTTGTAACCTATCGGTCTTTATCATTTATAGACTTGTAACCCTGTGCAGGTGTTTACATGGGCATTGTTTAGCTAAAGTGCTAACTGTCTTGTGGATTTTACTTAAAATTACTCCTTTTATTTTTCCTTCCTAGACAAATGTAAGGATGAATGTAAGCACAATGCTGTGTGCCTTAACCGTCGAGGATCCATCCGCTGTTCTTGTGACCGCATCACTTGTGACGGCGCCTACAAGCCTGTCTGCGGCCGGGACAGCCGAACTTATGCCAATGACTGTGAGAGGCAAAGAGCTGAGTGCATCCAAAAAACAGCCATTCCTATGAAACACAAGGGTCCATGTGGTAAGTAAATACCGTTTCCTATAAAATCCTGACAACTAATTTTTTAAAGAAATGTAGGTATTTGTACTTCACTGGCTGCTGGATGCTTCATAAAATAATGAAGGATGTAAAAAATAATCACTTGGGGTAAGGAGATTTTAGTATGAAGGGCGGGGTGGTTTCCATTTCCATTGCTTATTCATGTACTCCCCTTCGCATATCTCCATCTCCACCAAGATTCTACATTGTTCCACTTATGTCAATATGTTCTCAGCTCTTCTCTCTTTGCATCCCCAAAATAAGTACTGATAAATGTATCTTCTCCCTTTTCTTCCTAATGTCTTGCTTTCTTCTCTCTGTCTTTCCCTCATAGAGAAGGTGTACAGTTGGTACATTTTCTGCCCGTGACCACTTTAAGGTTTGGAAAAACCAAGGGCATGGCCTTTCCTTAGAGAAAAATAAAACAAAATGGTGCCACTTTTGCTAATGAGGACTTTGCCCCTTTCTCTCCTTCGCTGCAATGGATATACACGTTTTTCCTACAATCATCTGCCACAACTCTAAAAATGCTGCCTAAGGAGAACCTGCAACTCTTACACCAGTGGCAATGTCAGGTTGCTTAAAAGGAATTTATAGAAATGGGATATTGTTTGGGATGCTCCCCTAAAAATACCTAAATTGTTGCTCAAACTACAATTTTATTCTCTCCGTTTGCTCTCCTTTCCCTGTATTTTGTGTCTTTCTTTTCAGCAGTGGCTCTCTGTGACGTAAGGATGGATGACCCCTACTTGGTTGCTTCATTCTGTCTGTCTGTAAGGTCTTCAGTCTGAGGTCTGCTGTTCAACCCACACATATCCCTCCAGACAGTCATGCCTTCCCCCACCTCCTTCCCATTCACAGCTTGCTCTCATTAATTAGTGTGGATGAAAATCCTAGTGCTTTTCTGAGCTTGCATCCAGGCTTCTGGACTGGTACAGCTTGGGCTTCCACCAGCCTCTCAGCTTCCTTAATCCACTTGTTTGTGCTGACACTCGTTTTGTGCTTGTTGCCTGTTTATGTATTGGTGCATTGCAAAAGCCTTTTAAAACCTTCTCCTATAAATCTTAAGTCCACATCAAGCAAACACGCTGCGCTGTATTACTGAGAAGTGGCTAAGCTGTCAGAAACTATCCCATGTTCCGTTGCTTTCGGATAAACCGATCAGCATGCATGTCTGTAGAGAGGGGATAGCCAGTCTGCGCTCTTCAGCTGTCTGCAGCATGGTGGGTGCAAGCCATGTGGCCTTTTGTTTTCCCTTTATTAATTTACAATAAAATAGTAAAATTGTATCCACTTTTTCTAGGAAAGCTGTTGGTTTAAAATCCTTTATAAGCTGGCTGTGAGTTTACAAAAAGGAAGGGTGAAGTGAGCATGACTTGGAAATATTATGATCCCTGCGAATACTAGCCCACATTTATACTGTTGGACTTCTCTTTACTAAATCTGTATTGTATCAAAATGTTTTATCGTAGTCATAGTTTATTAATCTTTCACAATACAACTTCTTTAGATATGGGCCACTGGCGGAAAAGTCTCTCAAATAAAACACAACCCACATTTTTTTTCCATCTTGGATGGAACGGGTTTTGACCCCCATCTGCTGTCAATGTTAGAAATCATTTCTCCTCCCGTGTTGGTCTGACTGTGACAACTGAAAGAAGATGCCTGCTAGAAGACACTTGTAAAGACCTGGCAGTAGATCAAAACCTGCCCAAAATAGTTTTGGATGGAAGTCCCTTGACTCCTCATCTAGGCATTGCTCAGTCACTTCTTTAACAGAATTGGTCATAACAATGGTATCAAAATGTATACCATTGATATCAAACAATTGTATCAAAATGGTATCAAACAATGGTATCAGAATGTATTACCACAGGGAAGGATACTGCAATTAGTCATACATTTACAGCCTACAGTGCTGGATATGGATCTATAGATGAGAAGAGGAAGAGACTGGTGGGGATCCTTTGTTCTAGTGAACGTTGCACAATTGTGTGTCCTCAAACTCAGATTTGATCACATTTTGATTGTAGTTCAATTTACAAAATAGAAACCAGACTATGGTTAAACAGATACTGGAGAAAGAATCTAATAAACAAATTAAACATTTAAAAAGGACAATAAACCTAAAAATTGATATTTATGTTTTTGGTAGACGCTGAACAGTTAAACAACCTGGAAGATTTATATATCTCCTGGGGACTCTTTTGGTCATATATGCACTTGGTAGCCCGGTTCTGCTCGCCTGCTGTGGCCATAATAAGAGGCTCCCACTACCCCTGTTGGATTTATTATTTTACATTATGGGGAAGGTAACGAGAAGCTGGAACATGCAAAGGTGGTCTGTATTACCTAAAACTCCAAAACACCCAAAAAACAGGTGGACAGGAACAGAGATGGAAATTATGAAATGAAATATCACTGTTTACATTTTTTCTATAATACTCCCCACGATCCACCTATAACTAAAATATAACCTTTCGGGGCTACCCCTTTAACAAACCTATAAGCAAACAAATAGATATAAGCTATAACATGATAGCCTTGTAGATACTCCTTGGATATTTTGATCAGGCATCTTGACCTGCCAGGCTTGCAATTTTGTACTATATGAACCACTAGGCTTAGCCATCTTCTCTTTTGCCCAAATGTAAACAGGTTGAACAGGTCCCATTCATTGGTTGAGATCTCATGCATCTGTAGACGGTGTCATTCATTACAGCTTTAGCAAAACTCATGCACACTATGGATCCAGTACTGCCAGATCAGCGTAACACATTCAAATATCCACCATATAACTCCACCACCTGTGTTTTTGTGCATCTATCTCCTGTCACCCCTTTACTGAATGCTAATGTACGTTTTTGTTTGTGACTAGCTGTTTCTTTCAAATTCAAAAACAACATTAAAACAAGCACGGGAAACACATATGTTGCCAAAGCAATCATATTCTAAAAACCACTGCAGTAAGCATCTCTTGTACATTTTCTTCCCACCTAAAATTATTTTTAGGCGTGTTTTGGAAAGGCTATTTCTATTGCTTCCTCTCTGCTGATTCAGTGTTTTTGGTCCCAGTATATTTGAGTTAATGGTAGTGGCATGAATAAAGAGGGCATACAGAGGCTTGCATTTTGTGGAATGTTTCAATAATCAGAATACTTGAATGTTGTAAGTTGTGATGCCTCTGAAGAATGTGTTGGGTAGATATCGGTGCATTGACTTTACTCATGGACTTCTCTTGAAGTCTGTTGCTGAGGTCATTGCAGTCTCTTTTTACACCCTCCCCCCCACATCCACAAACACACATTAGTGGTCAGGGACAGTATTCTTTAGTCAATTTGGTGGTCAGGGATAGTATTCCTTATCCCCCTTCACATTGGTGGTCATGATGTTTTTTACCCTCCCACACCCCATGCAGATATATATATGTTTACATAGTTATCCTTATACCTTACCTGTAAGATCCCTTTAGAAGCGGAACCACTGTAAGTATAATCCCAACCAATCAGAGAATGTTTTGCATTTTCTTAAAGAACGCAGTGTTCTCTGATTGGACAAGTGGAGAGTGTGACATCCTCACCTTGCCCCTCCACATTGTCCTATCAGAGAATGCTTTGCATCCATTGAGAAAATGCAAATCAATCTCTGAGCCGAGCGGCTGACCTCTTGTAATGAATGGGAGCACATTTATAATTCTTTGTTAGCCAAGTGTTTCAGAAGAACTTGAAGTCATCTACAATAATCCCGCTCCTACCACCATGGTTTCTGAAGGGGATATATAATATAAAAAAGTTGCGCAGCACTACTGTAAAATACAGTCACTCTATTACCCAGGAAAAGCTCCTTTGTTGTCTGTTAGGAGCGGGACTATTGTAGGTGACTTCAAGATCTTCTGAGACACTTGGGCAACAAAGAATTATAAATGTGCTCCCATTCATTACAGGTGGTTGCTCGGCACTTGCCATTGACACTCCGCAGTTGAAGTCGTGCTCCAGTTCAGTTAATTGCTATTAGTATTTTTTCCTGGAGGGAACAGATGAATGTTGCTCTATTATATTCTTGGAGAGCAGCTGGAGAGAATATGTAAAAAGGAAATATTGACTTTTGGCTTATCTTTGGAACTGAACCTGTTTGAGATTTTTTTTTAAGACTGCTTAGGCTGTCAGGATTCAGCTTGTCTGCGCGTCATTTTGCTGCAGCTGGAGATGTGCTGTGAGTGTTGGGTTCTGCTCTCTGTTTCACACCATATGTTACTCGTGTTTGTCTACCTAATCCATTAAAACTGGTGACAGAGGAGACTGGGCCATTGAGTGTTTGCACTCAGAAATATGCACACGTGTTTTGTCTGAAATGGCTGATATTATTTATACACTCGTGCCTTTTATTAGTTTCCTGGGGTCAAAAGGAATTATTACTTGATTGGTCTGTGTGAATGATAAAATATTGAGGCTGAGTTGCTTAACTGTTGTAGTAGCTTCTTGCTAAAATTGAAAGTGTAACTTCAGACACAACTCTGTTGGTTTTGGGTAAAGTTGGAAATTTGAACCCCTGAAATAGTTTGTTTCCTGTTGTCAGAAA
The DNA here is from genome assembly GCA_037952925.1 of Lithobates clamitans. Lineage (NCBI taxonomy): Eukaryota > Metazoa > Chordata > Amphibia > Anura > Ranidae > Lithobates > Lithobates clamitans. The sequence goes on along the minus strand of JBBGZY010000053.1, from coordinate 7,235,453 downwards.
GGGTACTTTCACCAGACAGAGGGATTGGCAGTTGATGGCGTTCAAAGGGTTAGGTCATCTTTACAAAAAAGCTGCTCATGCATGTAAGGGGCATCTGTAGATAAAAGCAATTTGTGCATCTTTGACCAAAGTTAAAGAATGCCTTTGCTGTAGGTGTAAGCCATTTACGTACCTCGCAAAGACGAAAAACGCCCACAGATGACATCTCATCCTTCCTTGTTGCTAGAACGTTTCTAAGAAGCTTCCAGCCATTACTGCTCACCGCCACCATCACAGAAGTGAGCTCTCAAACCCCATGTGCATGTGTGGTCCACTATCTCCTCCGTTGCAGCATTTCTGAGCTCAGAGCTACTGTGACAGGGGAAAGAGAACACGCCTGAGGGGGTTTGAATTGGCTGAGAGTGTCTTGGCAACGTCATAGCAACAAGGCAGGATGGGAACATGCTATCTCTGTGAGTTTTTTATTTAAGCTCCATACACACTGGAGCTCAAAAAAGCTTTTTCTGGACGCCAGATTGCTGGCAGAAAACGCTGGTTGAAAAACTCGCTTTCAACAGCGTTTTGTACTAGCGCTTATGAGCGTTTATGCGCGTTTTTTAGTGTTTATGGGAGTTTTTAATAAAAATACACAGAGGACATTCCAAAAATTCCACAATGCATTGTAAAAATAGAACGCCGAATTCTAATTAACGCGTGTTTTTGAGCGTTTATGCGCGTTTATCAGCGTTTGGCATTTTTTTTGTCAAACGGCACTTTGAACGCGATTTTATGGTGTTCAGAGAACAGCCCATAAACTCTGCTTCTCATAACAGCTAAAAAATGTCCATGTGTGCATGGACACATAGGATAACATAGAGTGGAGTTATTGGGCTGTTAAAAAAAAAACGCCCAAACTCCAAAAAAACCTTAGACTTTGAAAGGGCCCACAACCATTTAACTTTGGTCAGGCAGTTGTTTGATACAGGAGAATTAACCCATTAAAGCTGATCGTCAGGCAAATGGCTGAACACACAGCTGACATACATATAGGGGAGTTGTTTTACCTGGCAAAGGATTTGTGTTTCTGTGGATCCAATCCTGAGATTCACAAAGCTGCCACAGATCACAGCCCTGTCTTGAAAGGCAGGAGACCTGATTTGTTTCTGCTGCTGCTATGTTACTCTTCCGGGCCTTTTCCTTTTGTCTACCTGTGACTGCACAGTGAAAGGAGAAGCAGCAGACTAACATGCGTGCCTTCCTGTCATTGTTCTCTCTCCTCCTATTAGCATGCTCCTTTCACTGCAGCACAATTGATTGGCTCCTTGTGCTGCTCCTCCCTCTCCCATTCCTTTAATGATGCATTAGTGATTACAGAGCTGCTGCTGGATTTCAGCTTTAACCATGGAGTCAGGGAAGTCGGACTTCAGTAACATAATGGGATTAAATCAGACACACGAAAATGCATTTCTGGCTAACACATGTATTAGCGGGTTTCTTGTTCTGTCTGATCTTAGGTAGGTCTTTTAATTAAATGTATTGTAAAATGTTTATGAATTTAAATGTTAGAAAAATGAGTACAGGATCACTTTAAGGACTGGCTGTAAAGAATAAGAACCTTTATTCGATCAGGCTCAATGATATTTGAACACTTGGAACTTAACGTAGAGCTATAGGCAAACCTTTATTTTTCATTTTGGATAGGGCAAGGGAGGGTTATAACCCCTGTCAGATTTTTTTCACCATCTGTATCCCATTTCAGAGATTTACCTTCACTTTCTGTCCCATAGCCAAACAGGAAGTGAGAGGATATACCTGCAAATTATAGGGAATCCCTTGGGGACCCGCCAAGTTCCCAGAACTAGTGTCCCCATTGGAAGATTTCCCTCTATTACTTTTCTGGGGAGGGTGAATCTCCAAACGGGGGCACAGACAGCAATAAAAACTGACAAGTGTTCTAATCCCTCTCCACTCTATCCAAAACTAAAAAAAAATGCCTTTAGTTATACGTAAAGGAGTTGTAAATTCTAGTGGTTTTTCACCTTACTGCATTCCATGCAGTAAGGTGAGAAACCTTCTGTGCTGCAGCTGCCCCCAGAGCCCCCCTTTTACTTACCTGAACCCGATCGTTCCAGCGACGAGCATTAGTCCAGAGCTCCAGCCGCTGTCTCTGGTCTACATTGGATAGATTGATAGTAGCAGGAGCCATTGGCTACCACTGCTGTCATTCAAATCCAGTGACACAGAAACCGGGTGTGGGGCCGAGTCCTGCTATCTGTGTTAATGAACGCATTGGTGCCCCCGTGGAATGCGGCTCTCAGTGGGGGCACTCGATGAAGAGGAGGAGCCAGGAGCCCCACTGAGGACCCCAGAAAAGAAGGATCCAGAGCCTTTCTGTGCAAAACCCTTGCATAGAGCAGGTAAGTATGGCATGTTTGTTATTTAAAAAAAAAACCTTTACAATCACTTTAAGGTTGAATCCTGCCTCCCTGAAACGCAAAATTAACTGCTTACAGGATAGTAACTCTCCAGCGCTATAAGATGAAACAGATCCAAATTGCATGAATTCATGACGTACTCACTATGATCACCTGCTGCAATTATTTGCACCCCCGGAGGGCTCTTTTACACTGATCAGTTTTTCTTCCGTTTTTGCCTTACCAAATGCATGACCATTAAATCCTATGGAGCTCTTCACACTAGTCAGTTTTTAAAAGTCCTGCATGGTGCATTTTTAGTGCATGTTTGGTGCAGTGAAAAAAATGTACCATAAACGCACCTCCCCATTGAGATGAATAGAAAACGCTTCAAAAACTCGCAGTTGCATTTTTGTTGTATTTTTTGAGTCATGTGTCCTATTTTCACAGGTGCAAAAAAGCACTGGAAACGTGGCAAAAATGCATATAAATTTTTACCGCGTTTTTGCAACAGGGCAGTATGAAAGTAGCCTCAGACTGCATTCACACCTTTGCATTTTGAATCGCCGGTAGGTTTGCCGTGATTCTGCCCACAATTTCTAAGTGCTGAGGTGTGAATGACAAATCGCAGAAGGCACGTTTGAGATGCCATTCCTGTGAATGGCACCTAAAATTGCGCTGTGGTTCTGCCGCATGTCACCCAAAAGTAGCTCCTGAACATTTTTTGGGTGACCAGCTTCACGCAATTCGGGTTTCCGTGATTGCAGCGCGATTTGTCGCGGCAGAACTGTACCGCAATTTTAGGTACGATTCAAACGAACGCCATCTACAAGGTTCATTCTGCAATTTGTCATTCACACCTCGGGCAGAATTGCAGCAAATCTGCCCGCGATTCAAAATGCTAAGGTGTGAATGCAGTCCAATGGTACAATTTTCACACTATCAAACCTGTCGGTAATCTTTCAATGTGTGGTCTCCTTCCTCTAGATTTGCATATCTGTCAATGTCACCGCCAGCTCTGCTATAAAAGCAGGCATGACATTTACTGCCTTGCATAATGATGCTTTAGTGCTCATGCAGATAACACTGAAGCTGATTGATAAAGGGAAGTTTATTTAGCGTGCCGACAGACCCTTTAGCGAATCCACTATATTGATGCAGAAAACCTCTCCTAAATCAGACTTTTGGTTTCATCTGAACCCCCTGGCAGCACAATATTGTCGCAAAGATATGTGACAGGATAACAGAATTCTATTATCTACACCGGTTGTGAAGTGATCCTGTACAATATAAAGGCTGGCAGGATCTCCCTGCTGAGCTTATTGGCTCATGAAAAGGTGGCATGAGCAGCAATAGCCTCTGCAGCAAGGGGAAGCATTTGTCATTTAAAATATACGGTTGTAATAACATCAGAAATAGTGCCTAATAAATCTGCCTTGCCTATGTCTCATATATATTGTATGTAAAATGGTTTTGCATACACAGCAGAGCTGCAATAAAAGCTTACAGGAGAGGGAGCCATATTCATTAGATACAACGTCTATGCAAATATTTATATATGTTGTACTTGCGCACAGAACTATGCATGCTCTATGTTGTGCTTTAAAAGTATTGCTGCATGCAGTATATTCTTTATTTAATTGCAGCGATTCAGAAGCATAAAGAAGTTGCAGGGTCCCGGTACAAAATGTGAAAAGGACCTGCTTAAAATCTCAATAACATTTTGAGGTCCTGTTCCGACCCTAAAGTATTTCTAAACCCAAATACAAAAAATGTAATTTACAGATTACTAGTCCTTCGATGTGGTGGCTGCATTCGTTTCTCAGACAATTTTTTTTTCTTCTTTCTGTTAGTAACACACTTATTATCCCTTGGTGGCTACACTCACTCCTCCACTCTATCTATGTAGGCAGCTTTGGATGTCACTACAAATAACTTAATTGTTAATTCATAGATTAGTCGTTTACAGAAGAAAGATATCATTGTTTTTGCTTTAAAGCGGAACTAAACCCTCCTATCCTTTTCAGCCAAGGAAGCTGCCATATGAGCCTCTGTTTGATCTGTAACTGCCATGATGCTGCACATGTGATCAGTTATGACTCCAGCCATTTGATGGTTTGACAGTTTGGATAAAAGCACAAGCAAATGTGACAGTTAGCATTAGTGTTGCACCGATACTAATCATTTGCACAAGTACTTCTTTTCATGCAAATATTCCGATACCTAAAACCTGTACCTTTTTTGTGTAGTGCGGTGCAATTTGAGCTCATACAAAATGAATGGGCTGAAATTGCACTGCAAAGAGTCGCATGTGATTTGAACAGGAATGCGGTGCCATTCTTGTCCAAATCACATGTGGTTTCCCCGACCACTCCTGTGTGAATATAGGCTTGTCATAGCGACTTCATGCCTTGGTTCACACAGAAGCAGTGTGGGAAACTGCATATGATTTGGACAGCATTCCTGTTTAAAATCACATGCAATTCCTTGCAGTGCCATTTCAAACCATTCATTTTGTATTGGCTCAAATCGTACCGCACAAAAAAAATAGGTATAGTAATTGTTATCAGCGAGTACTTGAAGAAAAGTGTCGGTACTTGTACTCTCTCTGAAAAAAATGGTATTGGTACATCCCTAGTTAGCATTCCCGGTTGATTGATGGGTTTAGTTCCCCTTTAAATTGATTCAGTTGTAATACAAAAGAAAATTACAAACATGTTATACTTACCTGCTCTGTGCCGACCGGTCCTTGCTACTCCCCCACCTCTTGCTATGGAGGCACTTGAGCAGGCTCACTCCTGAGCCACGCTCCTGTGAATGGACATTGTCCATTCACACACAGGGTGTGGCTCGACCCTGCCCCCCGCTCTCTCCTCATTGGCTCACTGGCTGTGATTGCCAACAGCAGGAGCCAATGGCTCCCGCTGCTGTTTGAGCCAATGAGAAGAGAGAGATCGGGAGGGCCGCTGCTCACATGCACATCTCTGGATTGAGATGGGGCTCAGGTAAGTATGGGGGGGGGGGGGGGGAGGCTGGGGAGGGAAGCTGCACTCAGAAGGTTTTTTACTTTAATGTATAGAATGCCTTTATAACCACTTTAAGTGCACCTTGCAAGAAGTGTCAAGGACACTGCATTTTTGGCAAAACAAGCATTTTCTGTACTTGCTGAAAATGCACTTGTCTGAAAAAAGGTGAAAAATGAATGCAGCCACCATATCTAAGAATTGGTTAGCTGCAATATATTACATTTTCGTTCTTGGGTTTCATTATCCTTTAACAGGAAGCTCTCAGGATAAAAATATGTAGGATGTTTTTTTTTATAACAATCAGCGGTTGATGGGTCACCTGAAGTCTGCAGGTTGCTGACCTCACACACTATTTTCCTTCTTCTGCAGTGTGTGTGCAGTCAGGCAGCTGACAGGCAACAACTGTGATACTTTAATTGCCCTCGAACCTGCTGAGGCTCGAGCTAAAGAGTCAGACTCAGACCAGCTAAGTAAAGCTAAAGAAGGGGGGGATATACATTACATCTTTAACAGATAAGCCTGCACAGTTCCTATATTTTAAAACTGTAGACTTTGATTTTCGCAGAAGCTCAGTCATGACCGGTTCTTTTAATTGCCCTTTTGGGCGGGGGCACGTCGGCGGTAAAGCGGCGCTATTGTTAGCGGCGCTTTACCATTGGTATTTGGCCGCTAGCGGGGGCGGTTTTACCCCCCCGCTAGCGGCCGAGAAAGGGTTAAAAACCACCGCAAGGCGCCTCTGCAGAGGCTTTTTGCCGGCGGTATAGCCGCACTGTCCCATTGATTTCAATGGGCAGGAGCGGTATATACTCCGCTCCTTCACCGCTCCAAAGATGCTGCTTGCAGGACTTTTTTTCCCGTCTGCTAGCGCAGCGGCACTTTCGGGGCGGTTTGCAGGCGCTATTATTAGCGCATTAGCACCTGCAAACCGTCCCAGTGTGAAAGGGCCCTTAAAGTCTTGGTTTTAAAAGATGCCAACAGGCCCAACCACCCATGGCAGCATACATTGTGATCTTAGGTGCACCCACCAGCTTTAGGCACTACACATGGGTTTAGGGGGAAGGCTATACCAAGAGATTTCCTCTGGAGAAGACTTCATGGCAGGATGGGGAGCCGTAGAAGGGAGGTAGTGCAGTTCTTGTGACATTAGGAAGCCAGCGAATGATAAAGCCCTTTTGAGGTCCTCCCATAAAATAATTTTTTCATGGATGGATAGTCCATTAATGGAGTATTATTGATTCTTTGTAAATTAAAAATGTAGAACAAAGAGTAACACAGTTTTGCTTTGCTTGTTCCCGAATGCTGTAAAGGCTGGGACACCTGCGACTTCCTTGATGGGGTCATTTAGTAACACTGTGCAAAAAATACTTCTAGTACTAAGTATTGTTAAGCTGGCCAAACACTACTTGTGTTTGTATGAGCATTCGTATGAAAATTCTGATAAGTACATTTAATGACTTAATGAATGTCATTTGAAAGTACAAAATTTTGCTTTTAACGTTCAATTTTGGTGTGAATGGGGGTTCCCAAATGAAAACCACATTACTGTTAGAAATTTGTTTCTTCAAGAAAAATTCTAAAACCCGTTCCTTCTAATGTTTTCGAAACTATGGTTGAAAATGAATTGATTTATCAATCGCTGGGCACCTCACTCCATAGATTATCTGGGGATTAAATTTACATCCTCTTAATCCACCTTGTTCTCGGCCAACTACTAACCCCTGCTATGTTCCTTTACTTCTCTTCTCCATGCTGTCAAAATGACAATCCTACCCAAAGTCCTCTATTTCTTTCGGACCTTGCTCATACATGTTCCCTCTTTTTTTCTACATCTATTACAGAACAGAATCCTTCAGTTTTTCTGGGCTCGTAAGCGGCCCAGAGTCCCCAGATCAATGCTTTACACCTATAAATTGCAAGGTGGCCTGGGAGCTCCCAATGTGGTCAGGTATTATTTGGCAGCTCAAATCTCTCAGCTATCCATGTTACATGCCACCTCAGACATCCCATTGTGGGTGCTTTTGGAACTACCTAATTGTGCCCCAATTTCTTTACAAGCATTGCTCTGGCTTTCCCATAAATTACGTCCCTAACGCTAAGCCCCTTAATGTTTCATAGCCTGAAGCTGTGCGATTCTCTTCGATATTCCGGAAACTTGATGTTCCCTTTCTTACCTTTTTTACCAATCACTAATAATTGTTCCTTCTCCTGGTGGGTGTCCCACAGCTTTACGGGGGTTTATCACTTCTTAACTGTGCGGAATCCGTCGTGGGAGTCACTTCGGGAGACGCACGAGATCTCCAGGCAGGAGCACTTCCATTATTTGCAATTACGATTTGATTATGTCTCTTCGTCATATTTCTACCTTTCCTTTTCGTAAGACGTCTTTTGAGCATACTTGTCTATACTCCCCGGGGTCCCCTGGTCTCATCTGGTCGCTTTACTCCTCTCTTAATGGTAGATCGTCTTTATCAACCCTTTGCTATGTGACACAATGGGAGCAGGATCTTGGCTCAAGTATTGAGGGGAAGGACTGGAGTAAGGCTTGGACAACAATAGCAAAATGTTCATTCAACACTACCACCCTTGAGATCGCTTATAAAGTGCTCCTGCAGTGGTATTGGGTTCCTGCTAGGCTTGCCCACGCTTATCCTGAAAGCAGTGATTGATGTTTTCGGAATTGTGGTCAGCATGGGGATGTCTTACATATATGGTGGTCTTGCCCACGTTTGATCAGCTTCTGGTCCAGAGTCTTGGCCTACTGCAGACGTTATTCCATGTGATGGTCCGAAAGGATGCCCGACTGGCTCTCTTGCATTGCCCTATACCGGGCCTCTTTGCACCCCAGCAGAAATTGGCCTTATACCTTTTTATTTCTGCCAAGCGGACCATCGCCCATGCCTGGAAGACCCCAGCTGTTGCCTTCCGTGGGGTGAAAATCAGAATGGCCACTCTGGTGGTTAATGAGCAGATGTCCAGTATATTGAGGGATTCACATGCAAAATTTTTGAAAATCTGGGAACCGATAAGTTATTCTTTCCCGTCCCTGCCCCTGACTAGTTATGGTTGACTTTAACTGTTTCAGCCCCAGAAGATTTTACCCCCTTCCTGACCAAAGCACTTTTTACAATTTGACACTGCGTCATTTTAACTGACAATCGTTCGACACTGTACCCAAATGAAATTTGCATCTTTTTTCCCACAAACAGAGATTTCTTTTGGTGGCATTTAATCACCTCTGTGGTTTTTATGTTTTGCGCTATAAACAAAAAGAGAGCGACAATTTTGAAAAAAAACAATTTTTTTAGTTTTTGCTGTAATAAATATCCCCCAATTTTTTTTTTTTTAAATTTCTTCATCAGTTTAGGCCAATATATATTCTACATATTTTTGGTAAAAAAAATCGCAATAAGCGTATTGATTGGTTTGTGCAAAAGTTATCGCTTCTACAAACTATGGGAAAGATTTATGACATTTTTAAGGCATTTTTATTATTATTTTTATTTTTTTTTACTAGTAATGGCGGGGATCTGCGATTTTTAGTGGTATTGCGACAGACACATCGGACACTTTTGACACATTTTTGGGACCATTGACATTTATTCAGCGATCAGTGCTATAAAAATGCACTCATTACTGTGTAAATGACACTGGTAGGCAGGGGGTTAACACTAGGGGGCGATCAAGGGGTTAATTGTGTGTTCCCTTAGCGTGTTCTAACTGTATGGAGATGGGAGTGAGTAGGAGAGAAGACATTTCGCTGTTCCTACGTAGTAGGAATAAACGACATGTCTCATCTCCTCTCACAGCACAGGGATTTGTGTGTTTACAGCCACATGCATCGGGCCCCCCCGCCATGCAGCGGGCAAACACGGGCCCTTTGGCGGCTCTTAAAGGAACCACGTACCTGTACGGGGTTTTGCGCAGGGGAGCCATTCTTCCCCCGTATATGTACGCGAGCTGGTCCGGGAACCGGTTAAAGCTTGCTTGAATGGGTCCCACGTCCGTGGTACTCGCCCTCTCCTGGGGCCACTCTCGTCTTCTCTTTTCTTTCTCTCTCTTTTCTTCTCTATCCTGGTTTCCTCCTTTTCTCCCTTCATTCCTGATATTAAGGCTATCATTACAGATTTCTGTCCTCCAAGGAATAGAGTATTATAGCCTGTGATATCTGCCTAATTCCTAACTTGGTCCTCTATGGTCCTGTTTTTTTTGTTATGTTACTCATTACACGTTCATACGCTGTCTCTTCACATGCCTGTCCAATGTTGCCCCTGCATGGGCAAACCATGGCTTGTTATGATTCTTGAAACTTCAATAAAAATATTAAAACAGAAATGAATGTTGATTTAACCCCATTAACGAGTATAAAATCAAATGAAATTGAAAACCAAAAACAAACATTTTCAAAGGAAATTCTATTAGTGTTATGGCCAGCTTAACTTCTAGGGGGTTGTTCATAAAGGTTCTAAATGGTTAGTCTGCAAACCTTTTTCTTCATTTTCTTTTTACTTCAAAATGTAATCTATTTATAAAAGTTTGTCATTTTCCAAATTTAATTCCACGTTTTAATTTTTTTTTTACTTGTATTCTGTTCAAATTCATATAATTTATACAGTGAACAAAAAACAATAAAAAAAAAAGTCTAGATTAATACACCACGACAATTGAAGCATCTAAAATACGTATTTGATACAAGCCTTTTCCTCCATTTCACCAATTTTGCATGATCTGCAGAAGTTTTAAAATGTTCAATTCAAAATTTGGCTTTTTTTTTTTTTTTTTACCAGATTGGGCCTAAATTACTGTAATAAAGCAATTTCACAATTTGCCTAGTTCACTAACCTAAAAGATCACTTCTTTATTAACACACTGGGAAAAGGGTTTGCAAATTCTGTAAGTAAACGTGTAGAACTTAAAAACTTTATTTCACATTTCTTTATAAGTAGGGCCTTAAAGGATAAGTTCATCTTTGGGAACATGTTACATTTTCCAGCTTTTAGGGTGGAACATGTAATATGTTCCTGCTGCTCTCTCTCCCTGTAACAGCAGAACGTTCCCCGTACTAGCTGTCACTTTTCTAAAACAACATGGCTGTGCGGGGCTCCACCTACTCAGCCGCGTCATTCATTCACAGAGCTCTGTGTATGAATGAACTACAAACCCTGACATCCTTTGTGGCTGTTTGTGGCTGTTGGCTTGTAGTTCTCAATGAACTACCACGGGCCCACGGCAGTGTTGATCACTGTGGTAGTTCATTGAGTCGTCTTGTCAGTGTGAAATTGCCTGCCCATACAATATACAGAGTAGACAGCTCACACTGACAGTCTGCAGGAGACCCGCACGCCATCAGTCATCTGCTGATCGCTGGTACAATGCTTTTCAGGCTGCTTAAAAAAAAAAAAAAAAAGTGCATTTATTGTTTTATTTTTATTTTTTTAAAGTGAAATTATACTTTAAAGAAGCCAATCAGAAACTAGCTTACTGTGGGTTAGTAATCCTACACTAAGCCTAGGTTCACATTGGAGCAGGTTTAAAATCCGAACTCACGCGATTTCAACCCGGCAATGCAGTCTAACTTCGGGAGGCGATTTGACAGACATCTGTGCGGGTTCCTGCACAGATGTCTATACAAATCACCTCCCGAAGTCGCCAAAAGTAGTACAAAAAATACTTTTGGGAACCGGTGTGGCGGCGCAAAATCAGCATCACACCGATTTGGGCGGTGCCATTGCCGGCAATAGCCTCCGATTTGGAATGCAATTTGACACGTCAAATCGCATCAATGTGAACCTAGGCTAAAAGGGTATTTTCCAAAAGCTTTTGGAGAATAATTTGCTCATCGCTGCAGTCAAATTAAATTCATTGAAAATGTTGCAACAAGAATGGGTTTCTTCAGCTTATAAAAAGACCGCGTGCAAATTGTCCCAGTGGCAAGCATTTAAAGGTAAGATGATAAAAAAAAAAAAAAAAAAAACACACATGAAAAGCACAACATAAAACACTTGTTAAAAAGCTATAAACTGCAATTTTTCAAAAACCAAATGTTTAGTACATTCGAAAAAAAAAAAAATCCATTTTCGAAGCTAGTTTAAGAATTCTCATGATGTTGCATTGTGCAGCTTTTTGATCTGCTGTATTTCAATTTCTAAGCATTTCAAATTTACATTTAGAAGCAAAGGCCTACAACCACTAATATTGCCATGGAAACCAGGATCTCCGCGGATGAAAAAAAAAAAATCTCACAATAGCCTTAATTTCAGGCTACACTTTTTCAAATATGGAGAAAAATGTTTTCCAAAGTGAAGAAATGAAACAATAACAGATGTTATTTCTTCCAAACTAGTTAGGTTTTGCTAGTTGCTTAACTCCCAGTTTACCAAAGCAACCCGTTACTTTTTTTTTTTCTTTGATTTTCTGGGACGGCAGGCCCTTTAGCAATTGGAGGGCTGCATAAATAGGTCAAGCCAAGAGGGAAAAAGGAAGCAATTACTCTTTCTAAGACAGGATCTATGGATCTGTAAGGACACAGCTATCTGCTGTGTGAAACCTGAATCTGATTGTATCTAATTGTATATTAACGTGTTTCGCTTGTATTGCTCCGTATTGGAACAGAGAGGTGGGTTCAGCTTTGGCCCAGCTGTCACATGGATGACGGCAGTAATTGAAGGTAGCCATTTTGTGTTTGGTGCCATATTGTGAATAGCAAGATAATGAATATTTTGATTTGCCCTTAGCTTGCTTATTCTGTTGGAGATCCAGGGCTGCTTTTAGATTTATTTGTGCGCTACCTATAAGTCACTATGGAAATCAACAAACAAAAAAATAATCCTTTTGTCTAAAAATGCTGAAAAAATGCACACTTTCCCAGGAGATTGTGAGGGAACACATCTCGGATGCCACCATATGTGATGACCAAATATTTGCTGCATAATTATTTTCTGATGGAATGGAGTGGAAGACAAACAATTTGCTGTACTGTAATGAAGCAGACTTTTTTATGTTGCAGTATGTGCAAATGGGCTTGCAACCTAATGCATGTTCTAGTTTGCTTGCACAAATAGGAGAACCTTTTAATTGGTCCACACTTCTCAGCCAATCACTATTGATAAAAGGGGATAAGATATACTAAGTAGGTGGGTTTTTTTTTGGTATTTAGAATATAATTATGGTATGGGGTGGTGTTTAATATTGCCCTGATTAAAGAATCTATCATTTTTGGATTCATTGGTTTTGTATGGGAAAAGGCTCAATTGCACATTTCACCTTTCTATTAATAATTGATCCCAAGGAGACCTATAGACTTCTACCATTGCCTACTTCTACTTCTACTTCTACCAATGCCTACTTCCATTCCAGTGCCGGTTTTGTCTCTCTCCTTGTCACACAATCACATGGGAAAGTCTGCTACTTTAAGCTGCATGTAAGCTGCAAGTGCCCAAACAATTCTTGTTTCATTTGGACTCTTGAACAAGGGCGTGCTACTTGATGTGTACTGAAAGTATAACTAAAGGCAAATTCTTTTTTTTTGTTTTGGATGGAGTGCAGATGGCTTAGAACACCTGTTATTTTTTTGGCTGTCTCTGCCCCCTATTAGGGATTCACCCTTATTATTTGTCATGTTTACTGTTAATGGAAAGCAAAAGTTAAAGAACATCCCAAATTTTGGGTTGTCTCCAGAAAAGTGATAGAGGGGAAGGAAATTTTCGAATGGGAACACTGGTTCTGGTACCTGGAGGGCCCCAAGGAATTTAGTTTGCAGGGATTTCCTCTCACTGTTTTGGCTGTGGGACAGGAAGTGAAGGGAAATTTCCCCAATGGGACATAGATGGCAAAAATAACCCTTACAGGGGTTATAACCCTTCCTTACTCTATCCAAAATGAAAAATAAAAAAGTTTTGCCTATAGTTCTGCTTGAAGGTCTAACTGAGCCAGATTTATAGCACTCACAGGATTTGGAATTATAATCTTTATTACCCAAGCAGATTGTTTTTTTTTTTTTTTTCTAGAGTACATATTGCCAATAGGAAGATAATAAGACAGTGTTCCCTTGGATATACTGTATATAAGCGAAAGGAAAAAGTAATTTATTTCTCCAAGCAAGTTGCAGTTGTGTGATTTGTTAAATACCACAATAAAATAGAATGAGTTTATGCTCAAATGCTTTTACTTCTTGGTACCCACAGTACGCAAATATGTGGCCTCTCGGCGGGTGGGTCTTATCGCGGAGCAGCTGCATATTTGCGTACCAGAATGTAAAGACAGCTGTGCCAAGAACTCGCTCCCGGCACAATTACCGGCGGCGTTTGGAAAGCTCCCGATTGTGGTCACATGATCATAAAACCCGCCCGGCTCCCTGCATCTGAAACTGCTTAAAGGGCCAGAAGGCACAGGCGCCAAGTGATTTAATGCCAGTTTGCATAAACGCAAGTTAAAAAACATGGAGTTAGGCCTCCTGCACATGGGTGTGTGAAATTTAGAGGCATTTTTTGCTGTGTGCACGAGGCCTAACTCCACGTATTATTTTGAAGAATTTCTGCACCTTCAGATAAAAATATCCCTTTACCTGTTAAGGTAAATTAAAACTTGTTTTAATGGTATTAAACTTCAAAAAATAAAATGAAATGCATTGCAGCTTAACAATCCTTAGATGTTGTGACTGCGTTAGTTTTCAGTTTTGGGCTTTTTTTTTCTTTCCCCTTTATTTCACCAAGTGATCCAGCCAATAACACTCTTCCTGTCTTGGGGTATCTCCACTCCACTGAATGCACCTTGGACAGCAACATTGATAGTCTGCGGTGAGAGTAGTGTTATGCCGCGTACACACGACCAGTTTAGCCATCGTAATAAACTCCGCCGGTTTCTCCGACGTAATTCCATTCAAGCAGTCTTGCCTACACACAGTCAACCCAAAGTCTGACCATCCAGAATGCTGTGACGTACAACACTTACGACGTGACTAGAAAAAGGAAGTTCAATAGCCAGTAGCCAATAGCTTCCGTCTCGTACTTGCTTCAGAGCATGCTTCTTTTTTGGTCCGTCGGACCAGCATACAGACAATCGGTTTTCCTGATAGAAATTAGGTCCGTCAGAAAGATTTAGAACATGTTCCATTTCTAGGTCTGTCAGATTTTTCGGGGAAAAAAAAGTCCGATGAGGCCTACACAGGATCAATATATACGATGAAAAGCTTCCATCTGACATTTTCTGTCGGACAGTCCGCTTGTGTGTACGCGGCATTAGAATGACTAGCAGATTTAGATGAACTTGACTAAGGCTGAACTCCAGCTAACACTTTATAAGCAGAAATTTTATACAAACATACTGACCATTTTAAGCACCCCTGTCAGTGGAAAATGGTTTGTCTCAACCCTATTATTGCTGATGTGTCTAGACAGCTTGGTTTGTTAAAGTAAGTTGAAAAATAACAGACTTACTGGCCAGATCACCAGGAAAAAATATAGGAAAAAAGCCTAAAAACGAGAACTAATGCAGCCACTATATCTAAGAATTGGTAAGCTGCAATTTAAAGAGATTGTAAAGGTAAACGTTGTTGTTTTTCTTAATAACAAACATGTTACACTTGCCTGCTCTGTGCAATAGCTTTGTACAGAATGGCCCTGAACCTCCACTTCTGGGGTCCCCCACTTGTACTGTCTGTCCCTACTCTTCTTCTTCTGCCCACATAGAAAACTGCTGGCTATAGGGGCAGACGTGCAAGTTTGATCTCAAGCCAGGCTGTGAGTGTCTATTGACACAAACAGCATGTCTTGCTCCTGCCCTCCGCTCCCTACTCACAGAATTAGATTGACAACAGCAGGAGCCAATGGCTACCTCTGCTGCCTCCATGTTCAGTGAGGAGAGAGAGAGCAGTGCTGGATCAAGATTGGATTTGGATAAGTATTGGAGGGGGCTGTGGGCTAGCTAATTATGGATGGTTTTTGGCTATTATTAGCGGCGTTTTCCCGTCGGTATGCGCCCGCTAGCGGGGCGGTTTTAACCCCCGCTAGCGGCCGAGAAAGGGTTAAATACAACCGCAAAGCGCCTCTGCAGAGGTATAGCTGCGCCGTCTCATTGATTTCAATGGGCAGGAGCGGTATACACACCGCTCCTTCACCGCTCTGAAGATGCTGCTGGCAGGACTTTTTTTACCGTCCTGCCAGTGCATCGCTCCAGTGTAAAAGCCCTCGGGGCTTTCACACTGGAATTAAAGTAGCGTCACTTTCGGGTCGGTTTGCAGGCGCTATTATTAGCGCAATAGCGCCTGCAAACCGCCCCAGTGTGAAAGTGCTCTGAGCCTTTACAACAACTTTAATTTTTTTTTTTTGGGGTGGGGGGGGTTACTACTGCTTTAAAAGTAATCTTTTGACAGCTATTTCCATGGCACTCCAGAGGCCAATCCTCTTTACTGTTTTGTCATTGGCTGTATCAGTTGTCTATCAGTTGAGAGTAAATCACAAATGATCGGAAAAGAAGTTTTGTACTAGTGCCATCTGTGTGCAAAGATGGCATGGCAGGAGACACCCATTAAGTTAGAAGTATTATTAATTTGCAAATTCTGTGAATGCTCACATACTGCGTATGTATTATTTAAACATACATGCATATTTAGCATGCTCATAAATTTCAGTAGTTATAAAGTTGCCCTCTAAAAGCAGTTCTGGGGGGTATATGTGCACAATCAGCTTGACGTTCCCACCCTTCAACCAGGGGGCAGAGTTTTACTAGCATGCAATACTACCCCCGTTTGCCCTGCTTGCTTCTCAGGGGGCAATTGGAATGGTGCCAGTGGCACCGAACACTGCATGGTATACTTCTAATTCTGTCTGTTTCTATTTCTTGCAGATCTTCATGCTCCCAGCCCTTGCCTGAATGTGGAGTGCAGCTTTGGAGCAGCCTGCGTGGTGAAAAACAAAATATCAGTTTGCGAATGCCAGCAAGTGTGCCAGAGCGTCTATGACCCCGTCTGTGGCAGTGACTCGCGCACATATGGCAATCCTTGCGAGTTGGAGGCCACCGCTTGTGCCCTGAAAAAGGAGATCACAATTAAGCACAAGGGGCCCTGCGGTAAGGGGAGAATAAAATGCCAGCTGTGCTCTTAAAGCCTACTTTATCTGTTAATCGATAGCAACATGGTGATTCATTAGCACACAGCAAACCATGGAGGCAGGATAATACCCCGCTTTATTTATTCTGAAAATACTTGCAATAGCCTTACTGAATGCAAATTGGCAACTGTTAAATCCGCTCTGAATTTACATATGTTCAGTAAAAGAACTGCGTGTTTCTGATTGTGTATGTCCTTCTGGCCTCTAAGAATGAAATATCTTTATCATTAAGTATCTGTGAAGAAGTGCTTAGAGCACATCTTTATTCTTCAGCTCTCCAGAGAAGTTTGTTAAGTATAATCAGCAAATTATTAGTACATTCAGCAAAACAACCAGTCCTTAGTAGGTAAACTGCTAAAGTAAACCTATTGCAAACTTGGAAAATTCAAACTGAATTTATGGTATGTTGTAAAAAGACAATAAGCAGATATCATGTTTGGTAAAATCTGCATGTCAGAAAGATCATTCCATCCAGAGATACAGTATAGGCAACTGAAGTTACATGCAAATCTTGAATTTTTCCTGCAAACATTAAACTCAGCTTCACCACTCTCACTTCCCTAACCTTCTAATAAAGCTTTGAAATTTCAAAGGCTGATAGAGAGGTTCAGGAAACGGTAGGGCCAAAGATCTACTGATCATTTTGACCAGCATTTTTCACTGAAGGTAACCTCAGATTAAAATGTTCAATTTTCTCCGTTTTGATTGCCCAGTGTTGTACTTTAAGGTCTGAATAATCTTAATCTACTCTCATACACCTTCAGATTGCACACTTGAGACTTTTACTTTGCTCTTCAGGAACAGCCAGCCTGGCCTTCAACTGTGCCGCCTGTTCACTGTAAAAACCGACAGTCATGGACAACCCAGGTGGTACAAACTGTATAAATACATTGTCAAAGCTCTCAATCTCATCCTTTGTCCCAAGCAAACAATATCTAGGAAGATAAACAAGATCAGAGTTGTGATAGGCCCCATGCACGCTGGGCATTTAGCCCCAGTACATAGAGGTCTGTGAGCAAAGGGCACAGGTGCCCCATCAAGCCCCACTGCTGGCTGACAGCTGCTGTGGCTGGAACCCTGGAATGAATGCCTGGAACTCAAGAAGACTGTGTCCCAAGAATTCATGCCCTAAACATTCCTAGAGCTAGGTGCACCATCCAGCGCCATCCTGCTGCAGGAGCTGTCAGGCACTCAAATGCCGCGTACACACGATCAGATTTTCCGACAACAAATGTTCGATGGGAGCTTGTTGTCGGAAATTCCGACCGTGTGTAGGCTCCATGGGATATTTTTTGTTGGAATTTCTGACAACAAAAATTTGAGAGCTGGATCTCAAATTTTCCGACAACAAAATCCGTTGTCGGAAATTCCGATCGTATGTACACAATTCCGACGCACAAAATTCCACGCATGCTTGGAATCAAGCAGAAGAGCCGCATTGGCGATCAGACTTCATTTTTCTCGGCTCCTCTTATGTGTTGTATGTCACCGCGTTCTTGACGTTCGTAATTTCCGACAAGATTTGTGTGACCGTGTGTAGGCAAGACAAGTTTGTGACAACATTCTTCAGAAAAAAATCCCAGGATTTTGTGGTCGGAATGTCCGTGTGTACGCGGCAAAAGAGACTGATAGACTGCTGGCAGCAGGGCTGGATGGTGTGCCTGTGCCCTCCACTCACACCTAAATGCCAGAGTCCAGTGCACTGGGGTCCAAACGCCTAGTGTGCATGAGACCATATAGTTAGACTTGAGATCTGTTTAAAGGAACAGCTATGCAAATCACAAGCCGGAAAGCTGTTTACCTTTGTCTGAAATTTTATGGCACAGTGGATCCTCCCCTATCCAAAAAAAAGCTTTCAGCTGTGGGAAACTGAATAGCAAACCTTACAGCTTGTCTGAATTTTAGAGTCTGACAATCGGATTTTTGAAGTCAGTGTTTGGTGAGGCTCTGTAGAATGCAAGGGTTAATAGTTTGGCTTGCTGTGCGGTATTGTTTTATTGCAAGGAAGGATTCTGGTAAAATGATGAGGTCTCCGCCTGTACTCTGTACTGCAAGTAATGAAAGTCAGGGAATGGCAGGTCAGAGACTCTGCACCGTTATTAGCTTTGGATGCTCTGGGCTTTGTCCCTCCTCACCCATCACCAGTGTCTGTTTGTCCCTGTGCAACGCACTCTGTGCCTGTACATCCTGAACACACACTCACTCTGTGGTCACACGCATGTTTGTTTTTATCACAACATTCGCCTCTTCTCTGATAGGCAATTTGTTCAGTTTGTATTGCCTGTCTGTGCACATTACCTAGCCGTCATTTTCAATCTATATGATCCAGTGCCTCTGCTGCTTATACTGTCTTATCAGTGGATGCATTATGAGTGGTTTATATGAGATGGATTGTTTCTGGAGCACTGTATATTACAAGCTGATTTCTTCTGTATACTGTATTTGTGTTTTTTGTAGCATGTGCATGGAAATTGTTGGTTCCAGTTGGTAGAGTATGTCATTTACTGATGAATTAAAAATACTGTGGGCTGTGGACAGTACGAAAGGCCCCTTAATTTAAAAGTAAAGTTTATCTCTAGTCAATTTGTTTTGAATTGAGTAATGTTTACAAACTTTGTGTTTGTAATGTTTTTATTTTTATTATATGCTATTTGTTTGCCATTGGATGAGATTTACCTTCACTTCCTGTTCAGATGACACAGCAGGAAGTGAGTGGAAACCTCTTCACCATGAGTGGTGCCTACCCTGTTAGACAGTTGTCACTGGAACAAGTATCTCCATTGGAAGATTTATCCTCTACTTATCTGTGATAACTATAAAATGTTGAATTTTTCATGACTTCACAGCGATCGTCAAGACAAATAGGGTGAATCTCCTTAGCAAGGACACAGACATCAATAAAAGCCGTAGGAATAAAGGTGTGGGGTGCTGGCTAAAACAGTACAGTCTTAAAAAGTTTAGAGGGAATGATTCTCCTTAAAGTAGTATTAAAACCAAAATGTAATATATTGCATCTTTTTACTGTCCAAAGCGCGGATTCTCTAACCTATAAAATGTAATATATTGCATCTTACCAATCATAAGATAAGGTGGCTGCATTTGTTTTCTTTTTTTTTAGGCTTGATTCCCTCTGTTTGCACCTGGTGATCTTCTCAGTAATATACTTCCTGTATTTGAGTGCCTTCACTCTGGATGAATGAGCACAGGGGGCACCTTTGGACAGCAGCATTGATAGTCTGGGGAGGGGAGTGTTAGATGTACTAGTAGATTTAGATACACTAACATATTGAAGCCAAACTCCAACTAACACTTTATAAGCAGTTACAGCATCATTTTTTTCCCTTTTGGTAGAAAGGTTTTACATAAAAAAAAGCTGATCATTGAAAGCATCCCTGTCAAGTGGTAAATGGTTTGTCTGAACCGAACCCTTTAACTGCTACATCTGCAAGAGAGCTTGCTCTTTTGAAAAACAGACCTCTGGCCAGATCACCATGTGAAAATAAGGAAAGGAAAGCCTAAAAAAGAAAACTAATGCAGCCATCACATTGAAGAATAGATGTTTACTTTTGGGTTTAATATTGCATTGCCCACTTCAGTACTGGGCACTTTCACCCCTTTCCTTCCCAGGCCAAGCAGTCATGCAACACTGTACACAAATTACATTTTTATCATTTTGGTCACACAAATAGAGCTTTATTTTGGTGGTATTTATTCACTACTCAGTTTTTTTTATTTTTTGCAATATAAGCGAAAAAAAGCGAAAATTAAAAAAAATATATATTTTCTATTTTAAAAGAAATCCAATAAAATCAAATTTTAAAATCACACAAACCAATTATTATACACTTATCAGTATTTTTTTTACCAAAGACATGTATTCTGCTACATGTCTTTGGTAAAAAAAATACTGATAAGTGTATAATAATTGGTTTGTGTGATCACGGATAGATGTACGCAGATGGTCATGTACAGATGTGCGCAGATGATCACAGACATATGTGTGCAGATGATCATTGGGACATATGATTTTACTGGGACATATGTGGGGGACAGGTGTTTTTACTGTGTGGGGACGTGTGGGGGCACGTGCGGGGTGACACTATTTTGGGGACACTGGGCCGGTGATCAGTGTGAAAAAAGCTGTAAAAAAACAGCTCATACTCACTGATCACCGGCCGGCTGCAGCGATCCGCTCTTCCTCTCCTCACTGACAACTTCCGTGAGAGAAGGAGAGAGCTGATCGCCTAGCAACCGGCTCTCTATTTACGCCACATGATGGCTGTGATTGGACATAGCCATCATGTGATCAGGAGGGCCAGTCACAGAGCCCCCCTGCCGATCTGAGATGCGCCGTGTTCGGGTGACACGAGCGCATCGCTATCGCCCCGATGCGTCGATACGCGCGCTCGCGATCCCTCTCCTTCTGAAGGACGTTCCAGAATGTCCACTCAGAAGGAGGAAGCACCCACCCGGCCGTATATGCACAGTGGCCCGTTGGGAGGTGGTTAAAGTGAACATAAACCCTTACATATACCCAGTGAAGTGAACAGGCTCAGATGATACACAGGGATGAAACAAATTAAGTTTTACATGTATATCTGCTGTCTTCAGCTTTATATACTGTTTAGAAAGTGCACATCGTGTTAGGAGATTTTCTCTTCCTGGTTAGCACTGCAGTGAAGCCTGATCATACAGCCAAGACAGCTAATTGGAGGAAAGGCACACACCTCCTCTCCTCATAGGTAGAAACTTTCATCTCTGTTCTGTGAGTAGTTCAGGGCTCTGCTACACTATTTATAGCACCCTCCCCAACACAAAACTCCGGCTGCTTTTATCATATATGACAGGGAATTTGTCAGACGTTATCAGGCTGATAACAGAAGAACAGAGCAGGAGAAAGCCACAGGACTCTTTCCTTTGAAGAGAGATAACAAAACCCTGCAGATAGATGTGCCCAGCTCAAACTTCATGAGTCAGGTTTACATCCACTTTAAGCAGCTTTTCCAGTTGTAGTGGCTGAAGGTTGACTCTTTGCCAGCATCTAGAGTGATCATCAGACTGATTACCCCCTTAGAATCCCTTGATCCTTGATCCTTCAGTGCCAGTAAAAACCTGATAGAGATTCTATCTGTCCCCTGCAGAGCAGACCTATGTGATAGCTCCATTTATTTTAAAGGTCATTTAAAGCTAAACTCCAGGCAAATCCCTAAATACACAGTTGGAATACATAGATTACACTACATGCCTCACTGCAGATTACGCTGTAG
Organism: Lithobates clamitans; assembly: GCA_037952925.1. Taxonomy (NCBI): domain Eukaryota; kingdom Metazoa; phylum Chordata; class Amphibia; order Anura; family Ranidae; genus Lithobates; species Lithobates clamitans. The sequence continues at coordinate 7,213,665 of JBBGZY010000053.1, read as the reverse complement.
TTAAACAATGCAGCTTAACCCAAGTCCCACCCCTGTCTGTGATTGGGCTATAGAGGAGTAGCAGCACACCAATGATAAAATCAGCAGAGCCTTCCTTCCTCAAAGTGCCAGTTCTCCCACCCCTGTCTGTGATTGGGCGATAGAGGAGTAGCAGCACAGTAAATTGATAAAATCAGCAGAGCCTTCCTTCCTCAAAGTGCCAGTTCTCCCACCCTTGTCTGTGATTGGGCGATAGAGGAGTAGCAGCACACCAATGAGAAAATCTGCAGAGCCTTCTTCAAAGTACTAGTTCTCACACCCCTTTTTGAGTAATTCTGTGCAGCAAATTACAGGAATGTGATAACAAGACAGAGTCCAGAATTTAGTTGAATTTAAAACATATTTAGTAGTTTATTACAGGGACCTTGTGGTATATTTTTAGAGGTTATTTAATTTGAGTCATCATTGCAGGGGTGTATTTCAAAGTCAAAGTTTGCATAATAGTAACATCCCTGTTTATAGACTTTGAGAACGTTGTGCAGATCTTGCTGCCTACTCCCCTACTGTCCCAGCTCTAGGGGGGTAGTTCCCGTTTTTAGACCCTTAAAGGGTAGTGTTCAACAAAGGAAGCTTTAAACAAATATAGTTAAAGGAGAAGTATAGCCAAAGCTTGTTTGGCTGTAGTTCTCCTATGGATCACAGAAGTACAATTTGTTTTGCACTCCTGTGACCCGTTTTCAGCTGAGAGCGGGCTGAAGTCTGTTCTTTGCTGACGTCACAAAAGTCTGTCCAGGGTCCGCGTCATCACAATAGTGGAAGTCGGGATCCGACAGATCCCTGGACCAACACCTGTCTCAGCCTCTCAGCAAGCCGCTGAGAGCCTAAACAGCCCACTCCGCCCCCTCCACAGGCCAGCGCTACAGTGAGCGAGGAGAGGGCAGAGCAGAGAGCTGCTGACTGACAGTCTACAGCTCTCTGGACACGGAGCTGTATGAACCGAGTGAGCGGGGGTGTTCCATCGGACCGATGCTGCATCCACCTAGGTAAGTGTGATACTGGAAAATACCCCAACACCATACTTCTCTTTTAAGTCTAAGGCAGCTTTCACAAGGGGCGGGCCTCATCAAGCAGATCTGCCCGCTCAGAAGGGGATCTGTCCACTGGTCCCCACTGAGCAGGTGGATGACAAGGCTGATGCAGAGCGGACATGGACACAGCCCCCCGTTCTCTATGGGGTGGTCGGATGGAAACAACCTGCATGTCAGTTTCTACCCGACTGTCATCTGATCCGATCTACTAGATGGTTATGCTCTCAATACCAAATAATGGAAGATGTGATTGTATACACTGGTGTGGGACTTTTCTCCCAAGCATATATACTCTACTTTTTACTGCCTGAAAGGGACACAAGTCTCCTTTTATGAACAACAGGAATGTAGTCTGTAGGATTATTATGTTTGCTTGGCTGTTCAGCTCTATAATGAATACTTTGGCTAACAAAAACTAAAATGGTACAACATGTCTTATGTGATTTTCTCCAAAATGGTCTACTTGTTTGGCCACTTGGTGGCAGCGCACGACTCAAGCATGTTAGATTTCCGTAGATTTGATTTAAATGCATGGTGGTTACCACTCTTATTAATAATACGTACGTTCAAACAAATTGTCTTGTATAATGCATTTGACTAAATTTCATTAGAATCTGGGTGTATATTCCTTTTAATACCAAGGCATTATTTCAGATACCTATCTCTTTTATTAAAATCTTGGTGCCAGGCACCGTATCGTTTCCATTTCACGAGTGTTCCTCTTTTATATTTATTTGTTCGCTGCATTCCAGACTCTATAAACATTTTTGCTTCATGAAGCAAAGAAAATAAATGAATATTTTCATAAATGAATTGTATTTTCAATTACAAAAAAATGAAGTCGAAAGCTGGAACATATTTGCTTGGGGCAAAAGTTTGGATATAGTTGAGAGCCAACCAGAAGGCAACTAGCTTTCAAGCGAGAATTAAACTTTTGCACACAATGAGCGCTGCCTGCTTGCCGAGCCTCTAAAATGTTTTTTTTTTTTACACAATGAAAATGCAGCAGAGGAAGATCTGTTAAAATTGCCTCACTCGTTCCTTTCAGAATTTGCATGAAAAGTGACATGTTCCCCCTTCCAGGCATATTACAGAATGAATTTGATGAAGTAAATTAGTCACCTCTGTTACACGGAGCTCTAGTTTTTCATGCAGTTGTCCTTTTTTACACCCTTTGACCTTGTCAGAGTGCCCAAGGACAATGTGCTGAGTTAATGGTATCTGATGTATTACAGCTGGGGTGGCAGGTCAATTAATTAAAGTGGGTGCAGGTGCATCCAAGCTCTTATGAGAGGACAGACAAATGACATGCACAATGCAGCAGGAAAGCAGAGTAGGGGATAGTTACGGCTCTTCTTACCCTTTTTTATTTTCTCTGTTGCAGATCGCTGCCGGAAGTGTCAGTTTGGAGCCATTTGTGAAGCAGAGACTGGCCGCTGCGTGTGCCCAACAGAATGTATACCCTCGGCTCAACCTGTGTGCGGAACTGACGGCAAGACTTATGAAAGCGAATGTGAGCTCAATGTGCGGGCCTGCACTCAACAAATTAATCTTCAGGTGGCAGCACAAGGAGACTGCAGTAAGTGAAGGGAAAAAAAGCTTCAAGGGTAGCTTCACTTTGGATATATCATGTACAGTTGACATTGTGCTAATGTCTCCATATACACCAGAAAAAAGTGACCACCTATCACATGAAAATAAAATATAATTGGAAATTGACAGTGAAAAAAACTGAACAATTAAAGAATAGGAAGAGTCCCACAAAGTCCAAGTGATCCAGTCCAAAAGCAGGATCGGTAGTGGATCAAGAGTGCAGCACAAATCATTTGGTATGGTGTGCTATAATCCACACCTCCACCCAGATCTGTCTCTCAATGGGTAGCAGTTCACCATAGGCAGTTTGCAGTACACTTTGGTATAAAGTGCCTCCACATGTCAATATGTTAGGGGTAAAAACAGAAACCCCCCCATAGTGTATAAAACTTTATTTATTTAAATAGAAACATTGCACTCACATGTCATCCAATATAAAAGCCCTTTTCACAATATAAAACTTTGATGGATACAAAAGAATAGCTTCCCAAACGCTTCCTGTGACAACGTAGTGATGTCACAGCAGACTCTTCCCTACGCGTTTTGTCATATCTGACGTCATGTATAGCACACCATACCAAATGATTTGTGCTGCACTCTTGATCCACTATGATGACGCTTTTGGATTGGATCATTTGGACTTTTGTGGGACTCTTCGTATTCCTATTTTTTTTCCAATAAAGTGTTTATTGAAGGAAATTAAAGCAAATTACAATATCATCATGTATACAATGTGTAAATACAAAACTGTATTTGGTGTAGATCTGTGTTTTCCGACTCATGCATATAAAAAAAAAACCTGCGTAAACTTTAGTCAGTTTTAATATCCAATAATGATTCAATAATAAATTGAGCAAAATAAGAACTCATCTGTAGCCGAGTTTGTAAGGGGTGGTATTTTATATATTAAAGATACCATTTTATCCCATGTTGTCAGAGAAAATGGGGATGGGTTCTTAAAGTTGGTTAATAGTTTATGTGGCTGCGTGGGCTATGAGTCTAAGTAGTGTATTGCTGTGTTAAAGGAGTGTTCCATCAGTAAAAGCAAGTTGATATTAGATGTTAGGACATCGGCCCAATGACTATGCTAAGGTGTTTTACGGATGTGCAAGTAGAAGAGGGTAGGAGGGGGGGGGATAGAGGGGTAGGAAGGAAGTGATAGGCGAGGGAATTAACTCCTTATATGGTTGATGTGCAAACCTTTTTGTAATTTAGTGTAAATAACAATTACCTTTCTGGCCACAGCTAACTTTGTTGTTATAAAACTGCCCAAAAATCATGGCTTCCCTATATAGGACTTTCTTTACAGATTTGGAGTATAGAACTCCAGTTGCATTTTAAAGGGTAGAAACTGGAGAAAAGAGCATCTACCGCTTTAAAAACCCTACAGTGCTCAAGAGAACAGTAGTCCACTTTTTGTAGCAAATTATGTTGCCAATGGTTAAAATAAATCTTTAGGTACAGTTGCAATCCATGACTTCACTTCTAAAGTGTTTCTGAAACACAATAATTGGCTATTGTCATAACATACATACTCTGAATATACCAGAAACCTGTTTTTCTCCATCCCATTCGCTTCTGGGTGGGATTGCAACTGTCGATCAAGAGCTGTTGGCAATGTAATAGCAGAGATGGAAAGCTAGCCAAGCGTGGGGGACTATAAGCAAGGGGAAAGGGTTCAGAGTGGGTTGTGAGAAGAGTGCAAATTATGAAGCATGAGGTAGTAAGAATAGTGCCAAGGTAAGAGTGAAGAGAGCTGGGGGTGATGCCATTATGAGGTTGCATCCTCTAAGTGTCCAGGGACACAAAAGCCTGCTGTGATGGGGATCAGGTATACCCCTTTCTACCGTAAAATTCATCATGTGATCTATTAACAATAGGACCTTGGCTTAGTGAGCCATGGAAAGTTTCTCTAAAAAAACAGCCTTGGGGGAATAATTTATTTCCTGGAAAAACCTTTAATCAGTCTCCTTTGAGTTTGGGAAAAAAAAAATCTCACTTTTTTGATAAAAAACTTTCCAACAGTTTAGCATATACAGTGTGATTATAAAGGAACCTGATAATGATTTTAATTGCATTTACACGTTTTATTGCCGTTAAAGGACTGCTATCACAAAAAAAAAAAAAAAATGAAAAAGACATATACCTGTAGTCATATCATCGAGTTTTTTTATTCTTTAATTATTTCACAAGTCTTTATTTATATTTTCTAGAAATTTACAGCACTGGGGGGATTGCATGCAAAATGTATTTTTATTTTTTAATGGCACCATAGCGCAAATACAATAAGGATGTGCAATGCAGTGCCATTCACTTTTAAGGGCCAAGGCACATGCACTTTAGCATACCAGAATGTTTGGTAACAAAATACCATGTGTTCTGGTGCAGTGAGGTAAAATAAAAAAAACTGCCCTACCGTGGCATGCGTTGATACACGTATAATGCATGCAAACTGTTTCACCTGCATAGTGTGAAATGAGCCTTAGGGCTTGTTCATACCAGATGCGCTGGGGCTACGCTGCCTGTTATTTTGTGCACAGCCCAAGGCAAATCCTTGTTTCGAGTGGTGTCAGTTCACACTATAGCATTGCTGTGCAGTGCGCTGAAAAAAAAAACAGCTTGTTTTTGTTTTTTCAGTGCAGTAGGTGGCAATGTCACCCACCTTATCGCTGCAGTGAATAGAACAGTATTGAAATGCCACTTGTGACATACGGACAGTGGTGGAGAACCCAGGCATCCAACACATCCAGATGTGTGTCGGATTCCTTGGACATTGTAGATTCCACCTTGCTTGATTGGATAAACAGAAGATTATTATTTTGGTATGTAAAAACCGCTCTATATTTCATCTTTGTATTTATATTTTTAGCTGATGTTTTGTTTGAATACCATTGCTGCATACTATACAATACGTTATAGCGTCTACAAACTGTAGAATATATTTATGGAATTTTCATTTATTTTTTTATACTAGTAATGGCAGCGATCAACGACTTATAGCAGGACTGCGATATTGCAGCGAACAGTCGGACACTGACACTTTGCAGGAACCAGTGACACTAATATAGTGATCAGTGCTAAACACATGCACTGTCACTGTACTATTGACACTGACTGGGAAGAGGTTATCTAGGATGATCAAAGGGTTACCTGTGTGCATAGCCTGTGTTTTTGTGTACTGTGTTAGGTGCTTTTAGTAAACAAGAGATGGATTTTGTTCCCTGTTTTGCAGGAACAGATCCATTCCGTCTCCCTGTCAGAACTGAGCTCTGCCTTGTTTACATGACGATCAGTGGGTGCTGGAGGACATTGAGTGGCAGGCACCCGCTGATCGGCTTCGAGCTCCCTGCAAGCGGAAGTGCAGAATCACATATATATATACATGATTCTGCACAGGAGAGCCTCTCTATAGCAGAAAAACTGCTATGGGGCGGATGGCAAGTGGTTAATGCCAAACAATAATGCAAAACAGGTTTGTGATTTCCCTTGAGGTTACATTTGTTTAGGAAAGTTTCCTTTGTTGCACCAAAGTCACAAGCTCTTACCTCCGACTATTACAGCTAGAAAAATACAGCGTTTCATTTTTCCACTTGCTTCAGCATAAAATACTCGTATATTATAAAAATTCACTTTGGCAGTGATAGGTAAAAATAATGCAAAGAGAAGAGAGTGCGTTTCTTTACACATTTATTTATAAACCTCTCGGCTTCAGAAGAGAACACATACATGTGACATAAATCACCACCGTATCAATTTCCAACTGAACATTCTGAGTAGTTTATAAATAGAGAAGACATACAGAACGCCACCGATCAAAGAATCGGCTTGATTGTGTCACTTCCAAACTACTCCAGTTTCTTGATTTTCCAGTTGTATCGTGAACAATAATGTGCAGCGTTATCAAGGCCTGTAATTTTACATCTTGCTACAAAGGGAACCATTTTTTTACATATTTTGCTACTCACTTCAGAATTGTAATGTTCTCGAGAGAATGATTTAAGAAAATAAATAAATAAATAAAGTTTGTGTTTATTGGGATTCGGCATTCAGCAGATAAATTGGCAGGAAATTCCCAGAGCTACATTTATTTTTCATTTATTGTACACCAGCTTTGATGGAAGTTTTATTCATTTACAGTGCAATGCGAGTGGTTCAGAATGGTTGCATACTTTATTATTTTGAATGATTATACCTCCAAGTAAAGGAAACTTTTACCTCTTACAAAAAAAAAGAAAGGGACACACATAGGAGTACGGACAAGTAGGCTGCGCACCCCAAGTAGTAGCTGGCTGCTTTAAAGCCCCGTTAAGGAGATTCCTCGTTCTTCTTTGAACTTTTACCTCTTACAGTTCTAGTTGGAAGAAGTGGTTCAGCATGAGCCACATTCTCATGTCCTTTGAGAGTCACATTCCTCAACTGGACCGATCTTACAGGCCCCGTGACCATAAAACTGAACCCGAAGATTAAGCATGGACTTCAGATGGCTCAATGATGGGCCAGCTTCTCAGAAAAGTATATTGTTCAGAAGATGAGTTCCCCTCTGCCACGCTTTTCTTTTCCGTTTCATTTCCTTCTTGGTTTAGAGTCCCAGTACTGTGGCAGTGAAGCATCTACTTCAGCTTTATTCTGAGAGCTTTCCTTCATAACTCCTTTATTTTTTGAGGAGCTCTCCAGTGGCATGGTCACTGAGGTTGAACTGCTGTTTTTCTGTTTTTCCCAGTGGATGTTGCTGCCATACTGTCCAACATGCTAGATGGAAGCAGGGTCAGAGCGACCAGCAGGGTCAGAGCGACCAGCAGGGGAGCCACCATAGGAAAAAGGCAGTGGACTCTTACCAGCATCAGAATCATTAGTGTGACATGAGCCTGAGGATGCAATCTAGTCTGATTGTAATTGTAAAGGCGTAAATGAGCTTGCTGTTTTTTCCCTAGGCATAGTGTCATTTCTGACTTTGGGATCATGTGAATGTGCAGGCCAGGTGTTCCCATTTCTGCTCTTGCAGTCCAGGAGCTGCACATGTTCTACAGAACAGAGTAATGTGGATGAAAGATGCAGCCCCCTACTATGAAAATCACATGAATTCTGGCTGCATTCAGATTATGTGATGCTCAGGACAAGGTCATCTAAGTGCACATTTTAAATTAAAAGAACAATTTCAGACAACACGCAAAACCAATCTGTAAGCTGCTCTTTTTGACGAGCAAAGACTGCAGTTGTGTTCAAATTAAAAAATGCACTCAATCTTAATCTAAGTTCTCTTGAATCCTCTGCAGCTAGAGTGCAGGTTGCGGGGTCATTGGGATTCTAGTTTTCTGACATCTATGCAATGTAATTTCCTCTCACCCTGTTTCTTGTGTCTTGTGTCACCAAACATATTAAAACTCGTTTGAATCTGATTGGCAGCTTTTATGCCACGTACACACGAGCGGAATTTCCGACAGAAAGAGTCTGATGGGAGCTTTTCATTGTATATTCCGACCGTGTGTATGCCCCATCGGACTTTTTCCGCCGAAAATTCAGACGGATTTAGATGGAGAACATGTTCTATATTTTTCCGACGGAACAAATTACTATCTGAAAAAACGCTTGTCTGTATGCTGTTCTGATGTACCAAAAACGACGCATGCTCTGAAGCAAGTACGAGGCGGAAGCTATTGGTTACTGACTATTGAACTTCCATTTTCTAGTCCCGTCGTACTTGTTGTACGTCACCGTGTTCTTGAAGGTCGGAATTTGGTGTGACCGCGTGTATGCAAGACAGCTTGATCGGAATTCCGTCGGAACTCCGTTGGAATTTCGACGGCAAAACCGGTCGTGTGTACAGGGCATAAGAAGCATATTAGTACTACTACTATCATTTTTTTAAACATACTTTAAATATGTGAAAAACCATAAAGGAGGCTGCTGGGGCTCTCAGACCTTTGAAATACTGACATGTGAGAGTAGGGTGGGCTGGGGCAGCAATTTTTGGGCACAAATATTAGCCCTGAGTAGGTAGGCTGTGCTCCCTGCATGCATCTGAGGGCTACTTTTCAATTGTGACTGGAGTGTACCTTGCAATCTTTTCTGCATAGCATTAGTATTTCAGCTGCCCTATCTGTCCATACAAAATCTAACATCTGTGACTAAACAGCAATACTAATTAAAAGAAATCTGTCATTGCAGAAATACGGAGCTTGCCATTTCTGACCTTTTCCCCTGGCTTTTAGGTTCATTTGTGGGATCAATGTAGAGATAAAAACTCTGACAATTCCTTAAAGTGGTATTAAACCCAAAGCAAACATTTATTATATTGCAGCTTAGTAATTCTTAGATGTGATGGCTGAATTTATTTCTTTTTTACGCTTGCTTTATTTGATTATCATCTGGTGATCCAGCCTGTAAGAACAAGCTCTATAGCAAAATGTATCAGTTACAGAAATGAGACAAACCATTTAACACTAGCAGGGGTGCTTACAGTGATCACCTTTTTCTTATTTATGTAAAACTTTTATCCACAAAGGAAAAAAAAAATGTAACTGCTGTAATATTGGGGGTTGTTTTTAGCTTAAGGGTAGAGCTTCCAGCGAGCTGAGTCCACACCAGTTGTGCCGTTCAAGGGCTTGTTGTCCCACGTTTATTAAAGGAAAAAGAAAATACCGAGCCACCTGGCTCATTTTTGCAGCACTGCTGCTTAGGCTTTATGCTTCAGCCCTCTTGGCCATATAACAGAGCCCCTGTACAAACACTGTACCTCTTTTCCAGCTTTTTGTGCTGCTCAGCCCACAGGCTCGGGCCCTCTGTCTGACTATACCATGCAGACGTGCATGCCTCTCCCTTGCATGCCTGGACTTCTCGGGAGGGTGGAGTCCAGAACCCTGGTCCTGACTCTACTATCAGGCCCACACACACCTGAACAATCAGTACGCTGGTGAGTCTCAAAACCCGGACCCAGGACTGAGGATTTCATCCCACCCGTCTCTAAGAAATCCCCCGACTCCAGGTCCCAAAGTGGACTTTACTAAATAATGAGGAATCTGAAAAGCCAGTTTCCTCCAAAATAAGCAAATACACTGGAGCCCCTCAACCTGCCTGGTTGAGAGTCCTGCGTCCATACACTGGTGGGGTACCACACTATCACACTGCTTATAAAGTAATAGGTGGAGTTCTGCTTCAATTTGTTAGTTTATTTAAACCTGCTAGTACAGCTAAAACTCCCCTCACCTCGACTGACAATACTGCTGGTGTCCTGTGCTCTTACATCCAGAATGGGAGCACTCTAATGCAGAAGGTGTCTTACTGGCTAGATCACAAGGTGAAAACAGAGGAGGAAAAGCCTTAAAAGAAAACTGATGCAGCCACCACATCTAATGATTGCTAAGCTGAAATATATTACACTTTTGGTTTTGGGTTTAATATCGCACTAACTCTCATTTGCTGACTTCTTTCCCTGGGTCTATGATTAAAAAAGTATTAAAGCCATATAGAGGTTGGCAATAGTAACTCCCATATTTCTGTCATGCACTATCATATTGGAGGGTTATGGGAAGGGTATATAACCCCATGAAAACCCCAATCCAAACCGACCTGGAGATCACTAATAGAAATCTGTTATGACTGAAAAGACTGTCAGTTTGATGACCTGCCTCCTCCAATGCTAAAAACAAGCTTACCATGACTTTTCTTCCTTGGGTGACATGTACCGTCATTACCAGTTATGGTAGAGCATCCCAGGCTCTATTATATGGGGATGTGGGAAGGATCTTTTACTCCATGTAAGACTCTACCTGAACCAACCTGGAGCTTGGTTAAACAGGGCTCATAAACAGGAAGTCAACATTATGTGATTATTGTATGCCATTTCTGAAGCACAGCTATTGGATTTAAGTATTTTTCATGGAAATTGTTCTTTTTAAAGGAATAAAACTAAAAATTGCATATGCCTGTATTTCTTACTTTGGTGCTTGTGTTGCCCTCTTCTAGAGACCTGTGGAAACACCATCTGCGGCTTTGGTGCCAAGTGTATAAACAACCAGTGTGTGTGCCAGCCTTGTGATCGCCAACCCTACCTACCAGTGTGCGGTAGCGATGGAGTCACTTATGACAACCAGTGTGAGCTGCAAGCTGTATCTTGCAAGCAGAAGAAGAAAATAGAAGTCGCTCGGGCAGGATCCTGTGAAGACGGTAAACCAATTTCCCAGTCTATTTTTTCCTGTTGTTATTTCCTATTAAAAAGGGAAGGAGCAGACATACAATTCAGATAGCTTGTAAATCAGGTCAGATTCTGGTCACACTATTATCTGCATCAGAGGATCATGTAGATACAGGTAACATTAAATTGTCTTTCTAGCAAGTGGATTGTTTTTAATTTTCATCACTGTGGGCTTCGGAACTTGTCATTAAACCATTCCATTCCTGTAGATTAGGATTGTTTCAGCGTTACCAGTTAAAACATAGACGCAATTCAGAATAAAAGAAGCTAACAAAATATAACTTATTGTTTTTTTAACAGAAAAGATACCGGTACTTACATCTATAGACAGACTGCTAAAAGGGCAGACACCTGTCTGTAACAACAAGTTTCAGGTTCAGTGTATATTGCGGACAGGACATTACTAATTATTGTGGATTGTATAGTCTAATCATTTGGGGAATACACCCAAATGTCATAGTTGTGAATTAGCACATGTGACGAGATCTGACACCTCTGAACCTGGAGTCTGAAGCCCAACTGAAATTCCATACTTTTTTTATCTCTTCGTAGTTTAGTATCCCTGTATGTTGATTTGTAAATGATGTTTTGCAAGGAAATACCTTACAATACTGATTACCAGCCCTTGCACTGCAGTGGCCTGTGCTGACAGAGCTGAGGAACGGCAACACCTCTGAGCATAGGTGTCCTCATACAGACTTGTCTAGCAGAGCTGGGAAATGTGCATGTCTGACTAGCTCTGTTACCTTCCCAAGTAACCTGGGTCTAAAGCTGGCCTTACACTGATAGACTAAGTGAAAAAACAGATTCCTCCTGCTGTGCCTATTGTATTTTGACAGCCAGGTTGTCAAAATGCCCAAACAACTGCTACATCTGATTGGATGCAACCACTTTTCGGTTGGCAATTTTGCATCTGACTCCTATTTTTCGAGAGCTGTCAAGACCCCCAGCTGAGCAAATTTCACATGATTCTTCACGAACCGCTCAAAATTCATACTGGGTATGGCCCGCTGTGGTAAGATATGTTGTCATCAAATCCCCAAGTTTGGGGAAAAGGGGCAAATTTAGGAACTTTCAGGAAGCCATGATCTGGTAAGATCATGTATTCCTATCCCTAGGGACTTTAAATGATATCATGGCCTGGTGAGGTCATAGATATCCATCCCATTTGTATTGGAAGAAAAAAGTATATAAATATACACAGAGGATGTGGGACTTTGTGTGAAGCATTTGACAGCCAAAAGGATAATAGGGTGAATATGAGGGAATTTTATTAAACATTGCATTATACATACATGATTTATCAATGCTACCTGAATCATGTATGTATAATGCAATGTTTAATAAAATTCCCTGATATTCACCCTATTATCCTTTTGGCTGTCAAATGCTTCACACAAAGTCCCACATCCTCTGTGTATATTTATATACTTTTTTCTTCTTTTTCTTCAAATCCCCAAGTTTGTCATCATTTGCAAAACTTCTTTTATTGTGTGATCCCATAGATCTGCAATGTTTTGGGACCATGCAGGTACTCTAAACTAGGCATGTGATAGCTATAGTGCAAACGTTTAAAGAAGTTATCCACCAACAGAAAGTTGTATAAGCGCTTAACAAAAGAGGTGGAGCCCTTGAAGCACAGCACCGCCCACCCTTCCCTGTGACATCGCATCTAGTCTGTGTGGTGTGTGGCGCACGGCTGTAGACATCACCAGCTATTTCGCTAACTAGCGGGTCTAATGCCATTGCTACCAAAGCTTACCAACATCTAGTGCTTGCTGCTATGGAGCCCCTGGTTCTTTGACTGCAGTATTCCTCTGTCACCTCAAGCAGGACACAGGCAACTTATATGTGAGGGATGTTATGCTTGTGAATACATGTATATGGTTATTTAACTCCTGCGCCCTTGTTCTATCTTTTTCACATGGGAAGAGCTTAGACAGTTGTAGCAGAAAAATGGAGTTAAGGTGTTACTAAACCCAGGACCCTGCATTCACAATATCTGGTCTCCCACGATACACAGAACATGGAAATGCTATTATTTTAATAAATATAAACTGCAAAATACATTAATTCATTAGCAGTATATAGCAGTCTTGTGACTTCTATCAGTGTCTGGCCGAGCACTGGTTAAAGCTTGTAGGAGGAGTTTTCATTCTTGTTTAATTGTCCTATGAGGCACCTTTCAGATGAGAGGGGGGAGCAGATAACTGTCTAATACAGGTATTTGCTCCCACCTCCTGGCGAAAGATTGCAGAATCAGCAACAGTTTACGCCATGTCTGGCCCCTCCTCTGTCGCCCCCGCTGTCTTCTGGGAGACACATAGGTCCCAGAAGACAGCAGGGACCAGTCAGAACATGCAGCGTGACTCGCACATGCGCAGTGGGAACTAGGCTGTGAAGCCGTAAGGCTTCACTTCCTGATTCCCTTACTGAAGATGCTGAGGGACAGGTCCACTTCAGGTGAGGACATATCCTGGACAGGTAAGTGTCCTTGTTTTAAAAGCAGCTCTGCAGTATTTGTAGCTGCTGACTTTAAATTATTTTTTTTCCAGCGGAACTTCGCTTTAAGTTAAGTAGTAAGTTCCACTTCCATAAATGTTATACGTGGATTGTATAGTCTAATCATTTGGTTTTGCACGAATTTATGGGACGTGATCAATGCCAGCAGCTGTCCATACAGTATCATTTTTCTGAGTGGTAGCTCGCAAGATTTTGCACATGGTTCTACTTCCAATACTCATGTGATTAGTTCCAGTATTGCAGTAAGAACATTGGATTCCCCTGGCATACCTGTAGATGTAGATAAAAATTAAACTCATAGCGCAGGTCACTGCTGTAATTTGACCTTACACTCCCTGTAGACTTCTGGGAAATAACTTTGCCAATTATGAAGCCGGGGGATGCGAATTTTGAGTAATGATGTCTGTAAAGTAACTATTGTTGCCACGGTTGCAACAAAGAAAAAAATTTAGTTTTCTGGCAGTTCTTTTTTTTAAAGGACAACATATTACATATTGTAGCCCTGGAAAAGTTGAACAATACAGCATCTGGCAAGAACTGTCTGGGATCCCAAAGTAACCATCAGTTTTAATCTTCATACTTGAATATGACAAACGACACTGACAATGCATTTTTCTGTGATTACAAGATACGAGACTCCGTGAATTCAAACAGCGCCACATTTCAGTGAAGTGTTTTAGTAAATAATACTGTAGAAAACAATGTATAAAATGATTTCACAGCTGGAGCACGTTAAAACTCGGCTGTCTGGCAGTTGAGTATTATCTCACAAAGGGATGATATAGGAAAAGTGCCCAAGAAAGATGCCCAACACAACCAATCTGCTTCCATCTGTAATTTTTTGCAGTTTATAGTTGAATTGAAACAAGAATTCTGATTAGCTGTTAGGAGTAAAAAGTCTTTCTTATCAGCAATCAATAAATCAGCCCTAAAATGACAATGACATCTATGCATTGCTGCACTGTAGCGGTAAAAGAGGCAGAGAAAACATAACCAGCATTCGCAGATTATCTAATATGTATTTTTATTATAAAGTTTCAATAAATATTGTTGTTTACAAGATAAAAGCAACCTGGGCCAATTTACAAATGGTGGCAAGTTAATTGTTTTTGTTTTTTTTTCGCTGCAAAATGTTACCCCTTTTTACGTTGGTTTAGAAATAATTAACCTGTAAATGTGTGATGCCAAAGTGCTACGTAAAAAAAAAGATGAAAGTATACTGTACTCTTGTTAATGAAAAGTATTTAAACATTGTTCAAATTGGATTTCCAAAATTTGACAAGAAAGAGCGGAAAAAGAGCACAATAGCTCAGTGGGGGGATCACTGTACTAACATCACATAGTACAGTGAACTCCTCCACTTTTTTCATTCAGCCAAAAAAACTTACAGTGCGTACCAGGCGTAACACTCCTTAGTGGGTGGACGTAAAACTCAGTCCTGCTGCCAAAGGACCGGGAGCAATTGTGAACAGACAAGGTTCTTCAACCTGTCAAGCAGTTGTTATCATGATACTGTATGTCTTGGGCATCGCCATGTCCATGTACCCTCACAAACCTGAAATGATTGTTTAGTCCAGCTGCTGGTGTCATTTGTATCCTACTGTCCAAAAAATGTCCTCCCCCAATCCATTACTGTGCTCTCCCACAGATCATCTGTTCCATTATACTACCTGTTGGTAACAGAGATAGATATCTGATATAAATTAGCGTCTTTGGGACGTAGTAATTAGATGTACAGTTTGCCAGGTACTGGTGGTGCAGAAAGCCGCATGCCATTCAATCAGCAAAGACTCCACTTTATGTTTGCTTTCTAAAACTGCTATGTCTGTAATGCCAGAAAATCTCTGTGGCTGATGACCTTCATTAAATTAATTACAAGCATTTTAAACTGATTTCACCAGCAGACAGAAATGCTCAGTACAAATTGCTTGTACTTCTGGGATTTATCTTAGTGTTTTCATTAGCTTCAGGTTGATATTTCTGGGAGCTGTGATGTCACAAAGCAGACATTTTCAAGGTAATGTAAGTTTATCTTAAGCAGCAAACTGATTTAATTCAGAGAGCCCAGTGCAGTATTCCCAGAATCATCTTTTATTTGCTGCCCTGTTCTAATGAAAGGTGACATATGATTGGCTGCGATACTGCTTTCTGAATTTTATAACAATGGTTGTATTCCAACAGCGGATGGTGGCCATGGGTGTCACTTTTAGATTGTAGCAGGGATGATGGCCATGGGTGTCAAATTTAGATTGTAGAATGGATGATGGCCATGGGTGTCACTTTTAGATTGTAGCACGGATGATGGCCATGGGTGTCACTTTTAGATTGTAGCACGGATGATGGCTGTGGGTGTCTTTTTTAGATTGTAGAATTAATGATGGCCATGGGTGTCACTTTTAGATTGTAACACAGATGATGGCCATGGGTGTCACTTTTAGATTGTAGAATGGATGATGGCCATGGGTGTCACTTTTAGATTGTAGCACGGATGATGGCCATGGGTGTCACTTTTAGATTGTAGAATGGATGATGGCCATGGGTGTCACTTTTAGATTGTAACACAGATGATGGCCATGGGTGTCACTTTTAGATTGTAGAATGGATGATGGCCATGGGTGTCACTTTTAGATTGTAGCACGGATGATGGCCATGGGTGTCATTTTTAGATTATAGTTACAGTATTCCAACAGCCTCACTTTAAATTACAAACATATACCTATCATATTCAGCACTCATCGGAAATGTCAGAACTGCATCTCTAAAAGTCTTGTGTTACAGCCTTCTGATTATTGGCTCTTAAGTTAATTGCCAGTCGCAGCAGCAACCGTCCCATGCTATTTTTCCTCCTTTTAAGCTTTGGTCGCAAGCTCCACACCAGCACACACAGACGGCGTTAAAGCTTAAATTGACCTGGGCTTTCTACTTTTCATTGGCTCAAGGAACCCTCCACCATTCTGTTGAGCAGGAGCTTGGTACATAGTCATGGCGTTCAAAGCAGAAATAAAACCAACTCTCTGCCCGACACACTAGAGGCGTTCCTGTGGGGGACAAGAAAAGGTGGAAAGTCCCAGGTTAAATAAAGCTGCCATCCGTCTGTCTGTACAGGTGTTGAGCATGAAAGTGACCAAAGAGCTTGGATGAAAATCAGCACAGGGCAGTTGCTGTTACTAATGGGGGTTACCTGGAAAGCCGATGACCGGGGGGGCTGTAACACAAACATTTATAGATCTTCAGAAATGCGCATCTACTTTTTCAGCGAGTGCTGAATCTGATGAGTATATCTTATGTAATGGAAATCACAGCTGTTGGAATATTATTACTGCTATTTGGTAACTTTGGAGTGGGCGGATGAGATGTGGCTGGACGTCAATATATAGAAACACATTGTTGATATTTGTGAACTATTCTGCACTTTATCACTGCTTCTTGCAGAGCCCTTTTAAATATGATATGGTTAGTCTATCCTAGCATCTGTTGTCCTTTTATTTGTCCGTCTGTATCTCAATCTGACCATCTGTTCGTCTATTTCCATCTGCCTGTCTAAGTTACGTAAACCTATTATATTCAAAAATATTATTAAAAGAAAGCATGTTCCAGGAGAAATATGTAGCCTGCTATTATCTTCTTTCCTTCTGAAAGCACTGATTGACTGTCCAGCACTGGCGTCCGTCATTTCTGAAACGCAGACCGAGAACAAATATGCATCAAGTAAAGTCAGAGTGAAGTCAGAACAGCTTTTTACTGGGTCCATAGCTTAGAAGGCATTGAATCTATTTGATCAACATGGCATCCAGACAGCTAACATTTGTTTGCAGTCTACACGTTTCCTCAGTTCAGGATTCCTTTGGCATTAAAAAAATCTTTCTCTCTCTCTATCTTCCTCTCTCTCATACTTCAGTTGAGTGTGTAAATACAAGCTTCAGCTACTGAATTATGTAGACAAACAGACACACTGAAAAACATGTTGAGAGGAGCCTAAATCTTTACCTGCTGGCAAAATAATGGAAATATGAATTGTGTTTCGTATTTATCTGACTGCAAAATGAGGGAAACTTTTTTTTTTTGTAGCCTTACACATAAAGAAGATATGTAGAACACATTATACATTTCTTTTAAATATTCAATTCTGGAACAATAATATAGTAGTAAGTGACCATATATTATAGTATTTCGAAAGGTCCTTGTATATCCTTATATCTTATATTCTTATATCCTTGTATATAAAGTTTCCTATAGACTTTTATACCATATCAACCCAATAAAAATATGAAGGAGCAAGTTGCGAAAATCCTATAAAATAGCTTACTCTGTAATAGTAAAGTAACCCCTGCAGTAATAACTTGGTATATGCACTCAGCAAAAAAAAATACTATACTTTTCATTTAGCAAAATTTAGTCATCCTATGACTGGATCTTGAGTTTTTTTCTGTGCAATGGCCAATGTATGCTGTAAATTTTTATCTACAGCAGTAACTTTCACATCCTATTGAGGTCAGTTGTCATTAGCTGTCACTGTAACACAATTAGGGCAAGTAAATGTGGACCTGTTTATGGGCATCCTTTCATTTGGAACCCAACTGAACTTTCAGCTGTGCTTGGTGTAAGCCGTCCCTGTGTATCTTTTCTAAGAAATCTTCTATCTCTTTCATATAAGCTGCTTTTTACTCTGACAGTCTCTCTCTGCCTCCTTGACATGATTAGATGCACAGGGATCAGAATTAAGGCATTAGGATTTGTCAGCTAATATCATAATTTGTTTTCATTGGGAAGCTGTGCAGGTGCACTGATAATTTGGGATTTACACCAACACTTGCTTTTGTTTCTGGTTTGCTGACACATCAGTACTACTCAATTGTGCTCAGCTGCTTTGCAAAGGAAACCTTATATAATTTTCAAAATTGTCCACATGCAAGTAATTAAACCAAAATAAGTCTTAAATATTTATAGCATCAGTTTAATTTCATCATCCTCTTGCTTAATGCAATCATGTAGTTTGTTATAGTAAATAAAGCAAAGGTAACTGACATGGGTAAGCCTGTTAAAAAGTAATGTAATTTTATTCCTCAATAATAACTTCCAGAAAGCCTCCCATTCGACATTATCATCTCCAATGGGAAGGTAAACTGGGGATGCTATTAGATCCAGGGACTGGAAGATCATGACCTTGACACTATCTAAGGGTTCCAAGAATGTACTTATCTTGGGAAATGCCTTCAAGATTCTGTATAGATTCTGTATAGATGGTACTGTACACCGGCTAGGCTTGCATGTTTTATCCCTGCCTACCCGCCAAGTTTTTTTCAGAGGATGCTCACAGGTGGGAACGATGACACATATCTGGTGGTCTTGCCTGAAGGGGTGCAGACTTTGGATCAGGGCTTATGGGCCACTCCCACACCTTGCTTCATACCAGCCTCAAGAGGAATCCGTATGAAGCCCTTATCTCTAAACCGATTGAAGAATTACTTTGCCCAGAGTGACAATGTCATTACATCTTTTTACTACAAATAAATTGACCATAGCAAGGGTTTGGAAAACCCCAATTCTTAGCTTTAAAGCTGTTAAAAACCACATAAATGCCACTATGGTCAATGAAAAATGACCAGCCATATTGTCAGACACCCATGAGATATTTCTCCCGGTGTGGCAACCCTGGATTGCCCACGCTCAGCCGTCTCGGTCTGACAATGCTCTTTTTTCGCTATAACAGCCCTGCATTGCAAATCCCTGGGACTCCCCCTCTTTTTCTTTCTTTTCTTTCTCTCTTCTTTTTTCTAGCTCTTGCTCTTCTTTTTGCTTCCTCTGTTTTCTTACTTTTTAAACAGTTATTAAGATTGCCCGGCCTGACCTAGATTGTTACAATGTGTATAATCCTCACTTCTGGCACTGAAACAAGCCATAAACATTGCACTTCAGAGTCTATACATATGTATCATTTGATATACTGTGTGATACTGATGCTGCTAAAGTCTATACATTAACCTAAATCTTCTACAGTAAAACCTTAGTTTGCGAGCATAATTCGTTCCAGAAACATGCTTGTAATCCAAAGCACTTGTATATCAAAGCATTTTTTTTACAGGGTATACAGTTGCAATAAAAAGTATGTGAATCCTTTTGGAATGATATGGGTTTCTGCACATATTGGTCATAAAATGTGATCTGATCTTCATCTAAGTCACAACAATAGACAATCACAGTCTGCTTAAACTAAGATCACACAAATAATTAAATGTTACCATGTTTTTATTGAACACACCATGTAAACATTCACAGTGCAGGTGGAAAAAGTATGTGAACCCCTAGACTAATGAGATCTCCAAGAGCTAATTGGAGTGAGGTGTCAGCCAACTGGAGTCAAATCAACGAGATGAGATTGGAGGTGTTGGTTACAGCTGCCCTGCCCTATAATAAACACACACCAGTTCTGGGTTTGCTTTTGACAAGAAGCATTGCCTGGTGTGAATGATGGGTTAGAAAAGTATCGCAAAAAACGTTGCTGTTGATCAGTCCACGGTAAGACAAATTGTCTATAACTGGAGAAAGTTCAGCACTGCTGCTACTCTCCCTAGGAGTGGGCGTGCCTGTAAAGATGACTGCAAGAGCACAGCGCAGACTGCTCAGTGAGGTGAAGAAGAACCCTAGAGTGTCAAAAGTCTCTGGCATATGCTAACATCCCTGTTAGCGAATCTACGATACGTAAAACACTAAACAAAAATGGATTTCATGGGAGGATACCACAGAGGAAGCCACTGCTGTCCAAAAAAAACATTGTTGCATGTTTACAGTTTGCACAAGAACACCTGGATGTTCCACAGCAGCACTGGCAAAATATTCTGCGGACAGATGAAACCAAAGTTGAGTTGTTTGGAAGAAACACACAACACTATATGTGGAGAAAAAGAGGCACAGCACACCAACATCAAAACCTCATCCCAACTGTGAAGTATGGTGGTGGGGGCATCATGGTTTGGGGCTGCTTTGCTGCGTCAGGGCCTGGATGGATTGCTATCATTGAAGGAAAATGAATTCCCAAGTTTATCAAGACATTTTGCAAAAGAACTTAAGGCCATCTGTCCACCAGCTGAAGCTCAACAGAAGATGGGTGTTGCAACAGGACAACGACCCAAAGCAGAGAAGTAAATCAACAACAGAATGGCTTAAACAGAAGAAAATACGCCTTCTGGAGTGGCCCAGTCAGAGTCCTGACCTCAACCCAATTGAGATGCTGTGGCATGACCTCAAGAAAGCGATTCACACCAGACATTCCAAGAATATTGCTGAACTGAAACAGTTCTGTAAAGAGGAATAGTCAAGAATTACTCCTGACCGTTGTGCGCGTCTGATCTGCTACTACAGGAAACGTTTGGTTGAAGTTATTGCTGCCAAAGGAGGTTCAACCAGTTATTAAACCCAAGGGTTCACATACTTTTTCCATCTGCCCTGTGAATGTTTACATGGTGTGTTCAATAAAAACATGCTAACATTTAATTCTTTGTGTGTTATTAGTTTAAGCAGACTGTGATTGTCTATTGTTGTGACTTAGATGAAGATCAGATCACATTTTATGACCAATTTGTGCAGAAATCCATATCATTCCAAAAGGGTTCACATACTTTTTATTGCAACTGTAAAAGAGGAGAGAGGCACCTCTAAGTGTAGCAATAAGTTGCTAAATGTTGTACCTTCATTAAATGTAACCATAATGCTACACTTAGAGGCTCCTCTCTTCTTTTTTATACTCCGCTGTGACATGACGCTACTGTTATATCAAGACATCGCTTGTAAATCATTGCAAAATGTATTAAAACACTTTGCTTGTCTTGCAAAATGCTCTCAAACCAAGTTACTCTCAAACCAAGGTTTTACTGTATTTTTATACTGTATGGTTCTGTACACTGGTTGTGTGCTTTTCACGCTCACACCTATTCATTGTTGAATGTAAGTGTGCACTTGATGGCTCTGTCTGCATGAATGACCAATAATAACATCTTTTGTAAAAGCAAAAAGTAATGTAATCAATAGGGAAAAAGTGTGTTTGGTAAGGAAGAATTATAAAATTAGAAGAAAAAAAATCCCTTTGTCTTGCCATCTATATACTACTTTGCCTTGCAAGTAATCTGTTAATGCTACTTTTTTAGGTGTCTGCTGCATTCTGCCAATCAACTCAAAGAGATTTAAAAAAAAATGCAACTCAACTTACTAAAAGTTCATATACACGTGGGCAAGGCAGATTGAAACAGACCTAGCCTCTGAGATATGTTTCTTGTTTAATGCATGCGTTATACGCAATAGGGCTGATTTACTATAGGAAAATAGGCTGTAATCTTTGCAAAGGAAGTTTCCCTTAGCTTTGTGAATGTGGTGAAAATCATAACCCCATTCACTAAGCTAAGATAGAATTCCCTTGCAAAATGAACTATTTGCTATGTCTATTTATTTTTAATTAATCAATTCCAATGTGTAAGCGCAATTTACTTGCGGTTATTTATTACATTTCACTGAGATTACTGCAACATTGACTTTTATACTCCTTTCTACCCATAAAGTTTCTGCCATCTTTGCTTAGGCATCTTCCAGGGTCCTGCCAACCCAGAAATGTAATCACATAAATTCTGGTAATCTTTATGTTCTTTGATGTGTGTACACATCTCAAACAGATCAGCCTTCTGCTGCTGACTCAACATGGGAACTGCCAAAATGTTAGTGTTACAACAGTCCCAGTGAGTGATCACTGCATTCCTCCTGCCTGCAATGGACTGATAACATAATTCTCCAAAAATATTCCTTTCAGGTCTAGGCACACCACTTGACTGGTGCTCAAGGACTGCTTTTTAATAAGATTCAGTTTTATTGAGCAGTTATGTTATTACCGCATGTTGTAGCATGCAGAATTTAAAAGCTACTATAGGTCTATTTTAACACAGCTGCTGTTAACATATGAGCTAAAGTGTTCGTAAAACTCAGACATGGAATCTGAACAAAGCACATATTTCCCCAAAGCACCAAGTGTTATTTGTCTCTGCTGTCTAGTTCCTCTGTTATCAACATGAGTCAATTCTGACAAGTTTATCTGACAAGAGCCAAAAACAGAGGTGACAGAGGAGGGAGCTCCAGCACACTGAATGTGATTGACAGCCTCAGCTCTGTTCCCATGTGCTGTGTAAAAGGGGTGTGTCCCTTGCCTCCAATCAGCTCTCAGAGCTCTTGTACAGTATGTAACTTCAGCTCCCTGACCCTATTTTACAAGTCTGTAAAAAATCCTTTCCACCTCAGAGATTTACAAGCATGTACAGGACAAATGGCTGCAAATAAACAGTTACAACTTATGTGGAGGATTTGTGTTGCCTCTGTGTATCACTTGAGACCAGTCACTTCACTGGGTATCAGCAAGGTTTTACAACCACTTTAAGGTGAGAATCATATGTATTAGGGCAAGAGTTATTCCTCAAAGAGGTTTTCTATTTATGAAGAGAAAGAAAACCAATATACAGGCAATGGTGATCCATTAAGGACCCCCTCTGATCAACCAGTGCTGCCAAGCAGCTCCATCACTGGCGAGCGTTGCTCAGTTTTCGGCAGACATAACAGTCCACCTTTAGGAACTCATTGGCTTTCAATTTGATCCCATTCGAACAGGCCTGCCTTATAAACCTATTGAAATAATGGGTTACCGAGGGAGGAAAGTCCAGCAGTGGTATGTTAGAGCTGCCCAACTAATTAGTTAGGGTTCAGTCTGTATAGGCTATTCATATTATCTCTGAAAGTGGACAGCCTTTTCATTCAGTTTATCTTTGCAGCTGTTGCTAGGAATAGTCATTGCACCTGTTCTCAGGAACGAGGGCCTTTCTTTTTTTTTTAAATTGCTAAGTGTAAGAATAAATGGAATTTGTGATTGGTTGCTATAGCCAGCATGAACAACTCTTGATGTTCATGGTAGCTCCCTGAACAGGATTGCATAACATTATGGCCATTATAATTGTCTTTGGGGGGGATGCTGCAAGCTTATAAAAGTTTGATTGCATTTGTAATTGGCATTCCTTTCAATCAGTAAAATGATATCATTGTGTTTACTATGACAATGCCCTTCTGGAAAGTTCTAGTCTCACTACTGACCCTGTGGAAAGTGTTGATTACCTCTGCTTCTATTAAACGTTGAGGCAAAAAGCCTAACTCCATGTTTAATGTCCTTTTAGATAGTTTGTTTGACCCAACAGGCCCAATCAAACGGCACTAACAGCTATATACAGCTGTGCTCGGCAGCGGAACAGCAACTTCCTGTCCCACTCCCAGAAAAAAACAGAGTCAGGCTGAGCGCTGCTCAGCTATTCATGAGAAGCTTTAAATTCTATAAAAGAATACATTCCCTCTAGCTGAGGCAGAGAGGCAGGTGGATGACGCCAATCTGAGGAAGTTTCGTTTACATTTATAGAATACAAAGCTTCCCGTGAATGGGTGAACAGCACTCTATTTTTTTTCCCGGAGCGGGACAGAAAGGCTACATAATACAGTTAATAAAGCGTGCCCAGCAAGCTCACCTGTTAGTGCAGTAAATTGTTCTTTTGAGCCAGCTTGACCCAAGTTAATTATTATTTTTTTTTTTTTTTACAATCTTTATCAAACATTTTTACAAAATTTTTATATAAAACATATACACATACATACATACATACATCTACACAGAAAAAAAATAAATCATGGTGTATAGGGGCATTCACAATTAATATTCAGATCATTTTATATATCCCCATGATCTATACTAGCATCATCTGTATACATTTCTGGATATAATTCGTTACTCTATCTTTGCACGGCCCCTATATCTACCACACAATACTATCCCACCAAGTTAATTATTTAAAGGAACAAAAATGTGGAGTTAAAGGGGTTGTAAAGGCAGAAGGTTTTTTATCTTAATGCATTCTATTTAAGATAAAAAGCCTTCTGTGTGCAGCAGCCCCCCCTAATATTTTCTTGAGGTCCCTCTCTGTCCAGCAATGTCCATAAGTGTCTCAGCCATCCGAGATTCTCCCTCCTGATTGGCTGAGACACAGCAGCGGCGCTATTGAATGTCTCTGCTGTCAATCAAAATCAGCTAGCTAATCAGGGGAGAGAGGGCCGGGCCGGGGCTCCGTGTCGGAATGGACACAGGGAGCTGTGACTCAGCTTGAGTGGCCCCACAGCAAGCTACTTGCTGTGGGGGCACTGAACAGGAGGGAGGGGCCAGGATGACCGACGAGGGACCCGAGAAGAGGAGGATCTGAGCTGCTCTGTGCAAATCAACTGCAACAGAGCAGGTAAGTATAACATGTTTGTTATTTTTATAGAAAAAAAAGAGACTTTACAATCACTTTAAGCTTTAGCTTTCTACATCACTTGCTCAAGTTGCCTTTACTTGGGGTGAATGTGATGGGTAGACAACACAGGAGCAAGGAGAGAGTTGCCAGCCTTTAACAGAAAGTGTCTGAACATGGGCACCCCCTTGTCAGGATCATGAGATATTGTTTCAGTGAAAGCTTCACATTTAAAAAGACTGACAACAACTTTGAAATTACATCAACATGTTAAAGAGTATATGAGGTTTTAGGCTTAATTTAGACGTGTGGTTGGTGAGCAGAAAAAATGTGCAGTTAAACTGTATTTTTGCCACTTGCCAACCGCCCCTCCATAGGCTTCAATCGGCAGTGGACAGAGGGTGTTTACATACCGTGGG
Source organism: Lithobates clamitans (assembly GCA_037952925.1). Classification (NCBI taxonomy): domain Eukaryota; kingdom Metazoa; phylum Chordata; class Amphibia; order Anura; family Ranidae; genus Lithobates; species Lithobates clamitans. The sequence goes on along the minus strand of JBBGZY010000053.1, from coordinate 7,188,578 downwards.
CACCAAGCAAAGTTTACCCGACATTTAGCAACCAGCGGGCAGCAAGCCTGCTGAACACTACACACTGAAGCAAATAAGGAAGGGCTGCAAAGAGTTTGTCGGCCAAAATTGGGTTAAAACAAGCAGTGTGTCTGCAAAGAATTAGAGCCAGTGAATGCATATTGTCACTGCATCCTGTTGAAGTCTTTGAGAAGCGTCCTCACTGTGCTGGAGAAAAGAAAAACCCTGGTTTGGAAGGAATTTTTAACATTGGGTGGTGACTTGCCATGTAAACAAGCACTGCTATAGGCGTGTAGTTTTGTGACTCTATCACATAGAATTTTTCATCTTTAATTCATTTTTTGGCTAGAATATACCGTTAATATTTGAACACCGGTTTTTAAAAAAGTGACACTGCACATCTCTATTCTGCCCAAAAGCTATTTATTATGCACTTGTTTGGCACAGGAAGGCGTGTGCGGGCTGGAGAGGGTTCTGGCAGCTGGTGTTTACGCTGCACCTGTTAAGTAGCACCTGTGTGTGAACCACTTGGAAGGGCATTGATTCCTGTTCGAATTATAGAAGCAAATGATTTTTATCATTGCCAGCTTCAAGCCTCTTCCCCAGAGGTGTAAGTAAGACACTGGCAAACATCCTCCTCTGCTGCTCGTGCCCTTCATGAAGTAGCAATGGCAGCCCTTTCCAGGCCCAGAAGTTATAAGCTGCCGTTATGTCTTCAAGTGATTGAGTGTTATTAAGGGTGATTACTACCACATTAGGAAAGATTGATGGCTTTTAAAACCAATGTAAGAGTGTAGACACTGGCTTTTTAAAGGCTGTTTAAACAGCAGCAGTCTCCGCTGCTGTTGGCTTCTACCCAACTGTTCTTTGGATTTTTAAACATTTCCCTTTTACAGAACATTTTCCATTCAAGCTACTTGCTGAGACGGTTGGAAAATGTTACATTAATGTAATATCATATGATGTTACTGCTAGAATAGTAAATCAACGCAATATATATTTACAAAAATCTAAAGAAAAACTCTGCTAATCAATGGTAACAAATCACTATCCCTGTGTAACACTGGAAAAACAGCAACCACTCTGGTTTTGCTAGTTCAGATGAAACATACGGATGCTGAATCTCCATTCTTATGATGTTTCGCCAGCGTCCATACTAGCAGGAGGCAGCTGGGACAAAGTGAACACCCCTTCAGGGTATGCCTGAGACTCATGTTTCACCTTGCCTTATGGCTGCCCTGAACATGGATTGTAAGGCTGCCAATAGCCTTAAGAAGGCAGTCGTTTACACAGCATGATCCAACTTCTCTAGCACAGGCTGTCTGCTGAGCACTACAGCCCTTGCGGCACTCAATAAACTTGTGAAATTATTTATTTATTTATTTAATTTAGCATGTCCAGTTGACTGTTCCAACAGCAAGATTCATGGACCCAAAATTGTCACCCAGCACAGCTTGTTGTGGGTATGTCTGATGCATGTCTCTGAAACATCTCTCTTTTTGCGGCTTTTAGAACCAGACCATCCACAAGGGCCGAGTGCATGTTCAGTGGGCCCAGCTACAACCAGAGGGTTAGTGAATCAATCAGAGGCATGCACTTGCATATTCCTGTACAGAAAATGCAAATGGACTGCTTTCTCTGTGCCTATTGCAATCTTTAAGGCTTATTCCCATGGGCACAAAGCCTTGTACAGCATGAAGAGTGGTTTGCTTATATTTTGAAGCTACATGTAGGCAGCCTACGTGAGTGTCTATACAGACACAATCAGGTTGGACAGGTATGCATGAACATGCACAACCCCAGATGCGCAATTTCTGCAGAGGGGGCCATGCACCTGTTTCCACATATCTATCAAACTCATCTGTGCCTGGGTGTCCATACAGCAACCATGACTCCATTCACTTATGTAGGCTGCCTGCACACCCCTCCGCGCTGCTACAAAAAGATAAATAAATGACTCTTCATCTCTTCTGTGCCTGTGCAAATCAGCCCTCAACAAAGTAAAATAGTGGAGAAGAGGGAATGGGCATTTTTGTCACCTGGAGAAGTGAATCTCCTCAGCGGGGATGCAGACAACAGTGAAAACCTGGCAGGGTTCAAAATCCTTCCCCATGTAAAAAAGAATATTGGTTATGGATGCACTTTAAAGTGAACTTGTGAGGCCCAAAATGTAGGTCTTAACAAGATCACCAGCAATGACAGCTCCAACGCTACTATCTTGTCAGGTTCACTTTGAAATTGAGTTTTATTTTTTGGTACAAAGTAAAAACTGCTTGCCTGCAAATTCCAATTTAAACATCAATTCCCATTATTTATTTCACTCTGCCGGTTTTGAAGTAAAACCGTCTCTTTAGTCGGTCGGTGAGCAGCTGAATGACTAATCCACCACATTTAGATGTACCTTGTAGGATTAGAAAACTCATTTTAGATTAAAGGAAATAAATAGAAAGCCTGTGTGTTTCCTGGTTTTCAGGATCCTCTAGAAAGCACACATCGCCCATGTATGCTCATTCATAGTGCCACCACTGGGTGACGAAGCAGCAACGATTTCAATTTAATCCTCCTGTTGTATTAGACATCACATTGAAAGCGCTGAGGATGAACATTTCTGTCCTGTATCTCTGTGTTCCTCCGGAGAGCTGCACAGTGCCAGATAATAAGGGTATATTTGACTAGTCTCCTAGCAACGCTCGGGGGGTGATTCCGGCGTTCGGGCGATCAGTTATGAGCAGAGCCTTTAATATCCCGTCTCGTATGCAGCGCAAGAGTAATTACCATGAGTTCATTAACACAGCATGGCTCAGATGAGGCAGGGATGTATGCAGGAATGGAGTATGGAAGTGGTGGCGGGAGTGCACCAGAGAGGAGGCTGTTGGATCCATATAGACTTGAAAGAGGCTCTTTTATCGGCATCCCTTGCTTTTATCTCCTGATAACTGGTGATCGCTTTACGTAAATAAACCATGGAGGATTGATAGAATGACGCTTTCATTTCACACTTCAGGTCCTCGTCGTATCTTGATTCCCTATTCCCAGAATATTTGCTGCTTTGGTATCGCAGGAATCACTGAGTTTGTAATTATTACTATAAAGTAAAAAAAATACTTTGAAAAACGCCCATTGTGCTATAGATATCTCAGTACGTGTTCTGCAAAGTATCAAACAAGCTATATCAATAACATTTCTGTCTGAAGTAAACAAAGCCTTTTCTGTAGATTCTAATGGTATAGCTGTTTAGATCTTTAAAGCTTTCTAAAGACATTAGACACAACCCGACTGCCGAATGATCTTTCTAAAAACGTTTAGGTTCACATCAGGCAAACATGCTTGTTTGTGCCTATGAAGGTAGTAAGGAGACCTGATGTTTCATGGAAAACAGTCGTGATCGGCCAATCAACTTTCCCTCATGCAGGCTTGTTCAGGTTTTTGAAGAGGCCTACAAACCTACAAATATTTTCTGACTTTACTGTAAAAAGCTGGATTAGGCGAACACCCTCCCTCTGTAAGCATCAAAAGAATAATCCATTTATAATTTATTTATATTTTGTTTAAGTTTTGAAGGTTGTGAAAGCTGAAATATTGAATTTAGCATATCCTTTGAATAAGACATTAGTGGGGGCCATTCTGTTTCTTTGTACGTCCCCATGATTACATCAGCATGAATGACTCGTGAAACACGGTGAGGGATACTTCTACTAATTCAAGAAACAAATCCTTTTTTCATGGTTCATACCTGTAAGGGAGTTAGTTAACATACTTGCCGTTCCCCCCCTTCCTCCTGTGTCACGTAGTCAGAGATTACCTTGCCATCCCTCTGGTGAAATCCCAGGCATTGCTGAGTAGCCCAAACCTCACAAGAAGATGATCCTACACTGCGCTTGAGTGTCATCTCATGGGATTTGGGCTACTTGGCATTCTCCAGGAGCTTTGGCAATGCCACCCTTGACTAGGTGCCACAGGTGGAAGAAAGGGAGAGGTAAATGTGGGGAGCCAGCATTAGTAATAATCAGTACCACAATATTGATGTTCATCAGTTCATGTGCTGTGTAAACAGAGACTCTAAATCACCATCATTTTCAGTAGATACTACAGAATGGCTCACAGTGTACCAGCTGCATCCCCAAGATATTCCTATCATTGATGGAACTACACCTGGCAACTGCAAAACAGTAATGTCCCTTTCACATAGAGAGTCCTAGAAAGATCCTCAAAGACTCTGATTTTTCTTTCTTGCAATGGAGATTTGGCCTAAGCTAAAAAAGTAAATTTTTTTTTAAGTATTCTGCTGCTGCATACTGTAACACGCCAGGAATTTATTGTAGCACTACCCCCATAGGAGTCGTTGATTAGAATGGATCCTTTGTTCTTTGCCTCAACCTTTTCCAAAAAACCTTGCCTGCTCTAACACACCAGGTTGAGTGTACAACATACCATATCACAGGAAATCACTGAAGGTAATACTTGGCACCCAGTAGCAGCTCTATATCAAAGAAAACAGGCACCAAACCAAGTAGTAAAGGCAAATGTAATATATTGTCACCCAATATGGTTGGTAACAAGGCAAACATAAAAAGGATTAACAATGGGAATAATACAATTTAGCATACAAAGTGATTTACAGTAAGGACTAGGCATAAGATGACATTTGGCATCCAGATCAGCATAAACAGCAGCAAGGCCACCTTAACTGCAGCTAGACGGACTGGGCATGCTGTCCAAAAGAAAAGGTAGGGGGGTCAGGGGAACAAAGGGGACTTGCAGAATAATTATTACAGGAGGGGCAGTCCTTTGAGATGTTCTTCTGCTGGTTATCGTTGGGGCCCTATAAGAGTGTTGGTACACAGTGAAAGTCCCTGTTAACCTGTATGCAGTGTAGGTATACGATATAGTCTCAGCACAGGTGCAAGATAGATCTGGTTCATATACGGTAAAGGTTCAGTATATTGGGTTGGTATAGATGCAGTCTAGGTTTAGAATAAGTGTGTTATAGAGTGCAGTATGGATTGGGTACACTTGGTGTTCTGCTCTCCCTGCTAGCAGTATCAGCAATGGGCAAATAGACCCTGGTTCAGTCCCTGTTAGCAGTATCAGCAATGGGCGAATAGCCCCCTCACCAGTCCCCGAGATTCTGCAGTAAACTCTTGCTGGGGTGGTGTCAGGGCTGGACTCGGCCCTTCCTACTCAGAGCTGGCCGCTCAGCTGTTGGCTAATTGCCAGCTCCCATCTCTCCACAGGTACTCAGCTGTTGATCATATCCTGCTTGTCAGTCCTTCCCATTTAAGTCGTTCAGCCCAGCGGATCTCTGCCTTTGCCTTGGTCAACATCACAGAGACAATCTCCTGCGCTCCTGTTTAAAGACTTGCTTTGTTGACATCCCTCCTGGCTCCAGATCCTGCTTGCTGTTCCACTACATTGATCCCTGACTTCTGGCTTGGCTGACTATCTATTCCGGTTACTGAACTTTGGCTATGTTTTGACTACGTTTGTTCTTTTTACTTTTATTATTAAACAAGTGTGATTTAACTGTATTTCTGTCTCGGTCTGATTTAATGGTTTCTGACAGGTGGCCCCTGATCACTCCCTGAAGGCCTCCATTGATAAGCAGTGGGAAGCAGAGGGTGAGTGGATGCTCCAGTTTCTCTGCAGCTGCAGTGCAGATGCTGTGATGTGGGCGGTGCTGCGTTGCACCCGGGTGTCCTCGCTCCCAGTCTCTGGCTTGTATCCTCGCTGGTATGGTCTTCCGCTGGTAGGCAAATATTCAGACAGAGATGCTCTCTCTCTAACTCCCTCAGTGCCAAGAGGGAGAACTTTCCCAGGCAGTTTATTAAAAATCAGCTCCTCTTACTGCACAGTGCCTATTGGGATCTGTAATGTAAGGATTCTGTTTGTCCCATTATATGGCTGCCATCTCAGACTACAACTCCTAGGATTCTCAAGCGCTCAGCATTGAAGTCTATGGGCTTGCATTTCTTTAGCTCTCCCACGCTGACCAGAGGAGGATGGTGCAGCATAACTTCAGTATCTTAGTAGAGGGAGAGAAGAAAAAAGGGCAATGTCTCCTTTTCCATATTGCTCTAGCCCAGCACCTGGCTAATGCAGACTTGAACTCTTCTGTTTCATGTGAAGTTTGATTTCTACTGATATCTCCACTTTAAACATAGTCATTTGTACCCAAATGCATATTTTCCTTTTTGGTCATTTACTATGATGGACTTGATAACAGTCGGGATCTAAAACACCTCTACAGGCATTAACTTTTTTTTTTTTTTTTTTTTTAATGAGAGTAATGTGGCAGGTAGGAGGCATGAGGACTCTTAATTTTTTTTCATTTTTTTATTATGTTATATTTACATTATCTGACCTTTTTAGATGCCATTAGAGCTGAGCAGAGTTCTTCCTTAAGACTCGAATTTGCCATTGATGCCAGTAAAGTACTTTACGTTATGTGTTCAGTGACTGTTGGCAGGAAATGAAAGTGATCAGGGAGTTGGTCAAGGCTGAAACTGTCATATCTTTAAATAAAAATGCTGAGTTTACATTAAAAAGAAGAAGAAAAAAGTCTTGCGTATACTATTTAACCTATTGAGGTCTTCTCACACAAACTGACAACAGCAAAGTTCTATTTCCTCCCTTGTAATTTCCATGTGAATGTGAGTGCTGATCTGACATCTGTGTAATAATACACTGCTTCCCATGAGTGGGCTGCTTTATACGATGACCCATGGACTTTGATGGCTTTCCCCTGTCTCGTCGACAGGTCTCTCTTCTGCTAAAAGTTTCCTAATGCAGCTCAGATGGGAAAGTTTAAACAGAGTCAGGGAATAACAATAACAGACTGGCGGATTATATAAAAAGCAGCTGTGACAGGTCTGAGCGCACTCAACTTGTGTTCTTTAGTGCTTGAATGCACCTGTTTATTTATAATTAAAGGTTGTATGGGCCCTGAGCCACTGAAGAGAGATTTGATTGGTTACTACAGCCACTCATTCATTCACTGATGTCACAGCTCCAACCCACAAGAGTTCCATCCTTTTCATTTCCACATACAATTTACCGTGTAGCTCGGTAAAATTCAGTCTAGTTGGGTAGGTGGATGAATTAATGAATCAACCACTAATTTTATTAATTGGTACCTATTTGTATGGAGACAAATGGGTTCCCTTTTTTAAATTGTAGTGTTAGCTTTTTATCAAGTTGCCTTTTTTTGAGATAACAAAAGACTTATTGAATGTGTTGCTTGTGGATCAGTAGGTAGACATTTCCGTATGAGTTTTTTTTTTTTTATTCAAATTTTTTTGGCTGATAACTACATAATTTGGCTGTGCCAAGAGAATTTTTACATGAAGAATTAATGTTCCAAATGAAGCATTGCGTTTTCTTTTCTAGCGGTAGGGCTGTATTTAGATATCATGCTGCCCTAGGTGCATTTAAATAACCGCATCTTTTTACACAAGTACTGCCCCTTGTACTATTCCATTATTTTGGTGAGAAACTACCACTGGAGTGCGCTACTAGAGTCAGCATGCAATATGTGGTATGTATAACTATATAAATGTAGTGCCAACAAATAACACAAATAAATGTTAACCAGAATAACACATGATTTAAATCATAAAAGTCCCAAATCATATGACTGTGAAAATCTAGTTCTTTCAAAACACCAGTGTGCTCCAAATAACCCAATTCCGTTCTTCCATTGAAAACTTGTCACCAGTAAGTATCACATCCACCAGATGCAATACCTCGCACATAGAGGTATACCCCGCTCTAAGGAATCAATGTATTCTGTAAGTGATTTCCCTTCACCCTACTGGCAAGTGCTTAGTAAAGCAGTGGAGTCTTGTGTCAGAACGACTTGCTGACAATCGCACACCAAGCCCTGTGGATTGTGCCTCTGATACCTCCACCCCCACATCAAAGTGAGACACCCCTGGTTACGCACATATCATAAGAGACAGGAGAAAGATCTCATAGTGTAGCAGGTAAAGGTTTACCTATTGGACGAAATGCGTTGGGAAGAGTTGTGTGCTCTGACATTATAGGGTGCTGTTTCCCGCTGATATATATATATATATATATATATATATATATATATATATATATATATATATATATATATATATGTGTATATGTATATATATGTATATATATGTATATGTATATATATATATGTATATGTATATGTATATATATATATGTATATGTATATGTATATATATATATGTGTATATATATATATATATATATATATATATGTATATATATATATATATATATATATATATATATGTATATGTGTGTATATATATATATATATATATATATATATATTATTTTTTTATTGATTGCATTCTGGTTTACTTGTATTTATGTTGTTTGTTGGCACTGAGTTATAATTATATAACCTATATGTTTTTTCTGGGATTTGCATATATCAATTCAGGCTGTTAGCTGCCTTATAATATAATTCATACTAGTGCAGACTTGGTTTGTTTTGTAATTAGTGTATGTGTTAAATGCAGAGCTCTTTTTCACCAGAGAGAGAGGAGATGGAGAGATGGTTTCCTAAAATATAAGAAGCTCTCTGACTCCTATCAACATCCCCTATCCTCTACAGTTCTCTACCGTGCTATATTTAGCTAGACATATGTGTCCATAAGAAAGAAACAAAATTAAATGTTAAGTATTTCATTCTGTATTGCAGAATGTGGTTCAGGTATGGCTGGGTCTGGTTCTGGAGAAGACAGTGAGTGTGAACAAGATCGCTGTAAACGCTATGGAGGCTCATGGGATGAGGACGTGGAGGATGATCGTTGTGTCTGCGATTTCACCTGCCATTCTGTGTTGCGGAACCCGGTAATTCTGATATAAACTAGCCCTTAACATCTGGATTTTCAGTTAGACAGAGGCAGTCAGCCAGCAAGCAGGCAGGGATTGGCTTTATTAATAGAAAGCCAAGCATGATCTAAAAACTTAGTCTGATAGAAGCGCTTTACAAATACATTTCTTTTTCATTAAACAAAGATTTTGTACTGAAATATTTGTAAAATATAAGTGTTTTTTTTAAGTGAATTCCAGGCAAACAGGGAAAAAAGGAAATACAAATAAAAGAACTGTTTTAGCTGCCAAAGAATTTGTTTTTCTGTCCCTTCAGTTCTTAGATTTACACTTCCCTGCCACAACGCACAGCCCTGCCTGGCAGAGGATGAGACCTGATTCGGGCATTAAAGTAACACTTACAGGTCTTTTCCCACCCCCACCTTGGTACTGGGCAGTGAAAAGAGAAGCAGCAGATTGATTAATGTATCTCTCTGTCACTCGTTCTTTCCTCTCACCAGCATGCCATTTGCACTGTAGCGCACCTGTTTGGCTCCTTTTGCTGCTTCCTCTTCCCCCAACGTGTGCTTTGCTGTATAGAGTCAAATTCAACAACTCACAATGCTTGCATTTAAAATAAATACATTTTAATATGTATTATGTAATGCATAGAGCTTTAACCTTGTAAACTTTACAACATTAGGCATTATAGCTTCCCTTTAATTCCATTAAAGTGAAGAAACCTTATGGCTGCTAAATATCTTGACTTTGTTCATCTATTGTTTCTGCGACAGGTGTGCGGTTCTGATGGTGCTACTTATTCCAATGATTGTGAACTCAAGAAAACTCGCTGTGAGAGACACCAAGACCTGTTTGTGGCAGCACAAGGTCCCTGCCGAGGTGAGAGACAGGATTATTATAATTTTACAGTTTCCTCTAATCCTTTTCCTACTGGGACGTGTTTTATTCCCTCATGATTTCCTCTGATCTGCGATAAGATCTCTGACCATTTACAAGACTTGCTAATTCCTGAGCAGGGTCTCTTGGCATGGAACTCACTGCAGGATTTGGATTATTGTCATACAGCTGACAAATTGTGGTAAGCATTTGAGAAGCTTATGTGACCGAAACAGCTTTAAATATAAGATGTAATATTTAAATTCACAGAGCAGAATATCTCAGGATGGCCTGGTCTCCAAGTTTTCTTGGGCCATTTAACACCAACAAGGATGTGTGATTTAAATGGAGAATCAATAGCAGAATATCTTCAGGGAATGAGCTTGCAAATATTCAGGATTGTATTAATGATATTTGCAGGTTTAGATGGGGAATACAGAGTTCTCCTCGAAGGTCATACAGCATCATTGGTATTTGGCGGATAGCAAAAAAGAAATATAATTGTTTATAGATGTGCTGGTTGTGTTCTTGTCCTACGCCAGTAAATCCTTTTAAGCAGCTTTTACTTTTGTCCATCCTTGTTCCCTGTAATGTCAGTTCTTTATTTTTAGATACTATATTTTATCTATTTTCTTTGTTTTCTCAGACTTACTTTGTTTTTTGGGGGGGTTTTTTTGTCATCTGCTCCTCTACATCTCACCCTTTTCTCTTTTGTAATTTAAAGCCCAATTGAGGTCATAGACATACCATAAATAAACAGTCGTACAGGTATTATGCTAATAAGGTCCAATATCATAATCTTACCTCCACTTTCCTGTTACAGCAGCTGTGCAGGGAGACTAAATGTGAATTATGGTATAAATAATAAATTAATAAATGTAAAGAGAGGAAAGAACAATAGTGAGCTGCTATAATAAATAACCCACAGTCATCAAAATATATGTGTCAACATACAGTGCCTTGCAAAAGTATTCACCCCCCTTGGCATTTTTTATGTTTTGTTGCCTCACAACCTGGAATTAACTTGGATTGTTTGAGGATTTGCATCATTTAATTTACAGAACATGCCCACAACTTTGAAGATTTTTTTTTATCATTGTGAAGTAAGGAACAAATAGAACAAGATAACAGAAAAAGTCAATGTGCATAACTATTCACCCCCCTAAAATCAATACTTTGTAGAGCCACCTTTTGCGGCTATCACAGCTCCAAGTCGATTTGGATAAGTCTCTATGAGCTTGCCACATCTTACCATTGGGATTTTTGCCCATTCCTCCTTGCAAAACTGCTCCAGCTCCTTCAAGTTGGATGGTTTGCGCTTGTGAACAGCAATCTTTAAGTCTGACCACAGATTTTCTTTTGGATTGTGGTCTGGGCTTTGACTAGGCCATTCCAACACATTTACATGTTTCCCCTTAAACCGCTCAAGTGTTGCTTTAGCAGTGTGTTTGGGGTCATTGTCCTGCTGGAAGGTAAACCTCAGTCCTAGCCTCAAATCACACACAGAGTAGTATAGGTTTTGCTCCAGAATATCCCTGTATTTACCACCATCCATCTTTCCCTCAACTCTGACCAGTTTCCCAGTCCCGACTGCTAAAAAACATCCCCACAGCATGATGCTGCCACCACCATGTTTCACTGTGGGGATGGTGTTCTTTGGGTGATGTGTTGGGTTTGCGCCAGACATAGCATTTTCTTTGATGGACAAAAAGTTCAATTTTAGTCTCATAAGACCAGAGCACCTTCCTCCATACATTTTGGGAGTCTCCCACATGCCTTTTTGCAAACTCAAAACAAGCTATTTTGTTTTTTGCTGAAAGTAATGGCTTTCTTCTGGCCACTCTGCCATAAAGCCCAAATCTTTGGAGCGTACGGCTTATTGTCGTCCTATGTACAGATACTCCAGTCTCTGCTGTGGAACTCTGCAGCTCCTCCAGGGTTACCTTAGGTCTCTGTGCTGCCTCTCTGATTAATGTCCTCCTTGCCCGGTCCGTGAGTTTTGGTGTGCGGCCGTCTCTTGGCAGGTTTGCTGTTGTGCCATGTTCTTTGCATTTGGTTATGATAGATTTGATGGTGCTCTTAGGGATCATCAAAGATTTGAATATTTTTTTATAACTTAACCCTGACTTGTACAACACAATAAGATTGTCCCTTACTTGTTTGGAGAATTCCTTGGTCTTCATGTAAGTGTTTGGTTAGTGGTGCCTCTTGCTTAGGTGTTGCAGCCTCTGGGGTCTTTCAAAAAGGTGTGTATATGTAATGACAGATCATGTGACACTTAGATTGCACACAGGTGGACATCAGTTCACTAATTATGTGACTTCTAAAGGTAATTGGTTGCACCAGAGATTTTTATGGGCTTCATAACAAAGGGGGTGAATACATACGCACATGCCAATTATCATTTTTTTTATTTCTGAAAAATAGTTCTATGTATATATTTTTCTAATTTTCTTCACCAACTTAGACTATTGTGTTCTGATCCATCACATATGATTCGGATAAAAAAACATTGAACCTAAAGGCTGTAATGTAACAAAATAGGTAAAAAGCCAAGGGGGTAAATACTTTTGCAAGGCACTGTAACCAAATGTCATTTATTTGCGTAATACATAAGTCCACTAGGATAAATAGTGAATAAAATAAACCATAGTCCCATCCAAATATGTGTGAACTTCCTTTACCAAAGATCCAAAGATTTACACCAATACTTGTGCCTTATCTTCCACCATCGTCATACATCGTCATACTGCTAAAGAAAGGGTTGCAGTATATGCACTAAGCACTCACAAAAACAGCTAAAAGATAATAAAAGATAATAAAAAACCATACAGTGTAATATTTATTTTAAACTTTGTAGTACAAAGTGCAAAGCCAGTACTTAAAAACATCCATAAATAAAAGACATCATCCAAAGCCCCATATAAACACTTACATCAAACGCGGCGGTACCTGGGATAAATACTCAATACTTGCTGCGATAAATCTCAAATTAGTGTTTTTACTGCCCCCCAACCACAAGTGTAAATGAGGCCTGACCAAGAAGAGAGGTATTTTAAAGCATTTCCTAACTTCATATCATAACATTTAGGAAAGGCTGGAAGGTGGGTGAAGATGTTCAGGACCAAAAAAAAAAAAAAAATTGCATTAAATTGGGCATGAATTAGTGTGGGGCTTTTAAATATGTAGCACAGACACAGTCAGGGGGCAGCACAGAGTCAGAATCGCAGGGTTAAGGGTGCTGTCAATCTTAGAACACCATTCTGGTTAATTTAAAGGAAAATATGGGTGTTTACTGTGAGTACATATTTGGGGTTGTAATTCTTGTGTTTACTGTAATGTCGTTTTTGCTATGATTTTTACATTTGATATGCTCATTTATTTTAGTTGTTAAATGTAGAGGAAAATGTTGGGAAGTTATCCACATAACGCATGTATGGTTTTCAGTCCACTGACTTCATAGACTTGTATTGTGAGAAGAAACAGTAACGTACAACTATTGTATAACTCTTTGGAGCAGGAAGCAGGGCCTTCAGATGCAATATATAGCTGTCTTCATGTACATATAGAGTTACAAACTTTACATAGAAATAAGGTTTTTTAAACACCAACGCAAACTGCATTTCCCTAGATATAGGAAGATGAACAATTGCTAAGAAAGAAACAATAGTGTCATGTGCGTTGTGCATCAATCCCGTGGCAAGCCACACAAGAAACAGTAGCAGATCCTGGCACTATAGAGAAAGCACATGTAACCGCTGTTTATTGTTTTTAGGGAGACATCTACCTGTCCATGCCCAGCTAAAGACAACTCATTACCCATTTTACCAGAACACCCCTAATTTTGCCCTTTGGCAATTGTCTTATTAAATCAAGTTGCTTTAGCATAATGTCTGCTTTATACATATTTGATACATACAGTTTGAATGAGATTGGCTCATTAAAATTTATGATGTGTTCTCAGTCAATTGGTAACTGTGTGCCAATAATTTGCTAGGTCAAAATTATCAGCCAGCTATAACCTCTGGCGCCAGCCGAGCTGTTCGTATTAATGGAAACACATTACTACAGAACAAGAATTAATTTCATACAAGTCAAATCTTAACTTTTTTTTTTAAACTAAAAACCTTCAAGATTTTTTTTTATATATACATTTTGTCTTGTACAGTATGCTAAATATGCAAGTTAGAACTCATAATTTAAGAATTTAGTAGCATTAGAAAGGCGGGTCAGTTTAGATAATAATTAAGTGAGCGCCTTGAGGATGGCATTTAACCAGTAACCATCCTGTAGGAATTATCACACTTGTCTTTTTAATTATGAAGAGGCTTACGTAGTTAATGATCTCTTGTGAGTTAGAGAGCTGACTGACTTATAAGTATCATTCCTGAGAGTGAAAAATGTATTTTTAATTTAGGACCATCGTATGATGATAGAGCCCATATGATGCCCAGATCTTCCCTTTTTTATTTGAGGCTACGAAAGTGACACAGGTGCTGGAGATTAGGTATCCCTTTTTCATTAGTGTCACCCAAGGGGCAGCTGATAACATTGACGGGAGAGATATCATTGATACCCAAGGAAGCATGGCATATAGAGGAGTCACATTATGATAAAAATAAAAAATATTTCCTGGGACATCGCTTGCAACAACCTTTATCCCTTTGTTTCTGCCTGGAGTTCCAGCTTAGGGGCCTTAATTGATAGCATTATGCTTTTGTCAAATTGGTTTTGCATTCCCTTACAGGCAGGGGCGGACTGACCATTCGGGCACTCGGGCACTGCCCGAGGGACCCATGCCACTGAGGGGCCCCATCAGGGTTGCCAGCCTCAATAAAACTGGGACAGTATGTAAAAATCTGTGTTTTTTAAAAAATCCCAAGATTATAGCTGCCCCGCCTCTCCAGTACCTTTTCAGTGTGTGTATGTGTATTCTGTGTGTGTATACTGTGTGTGTATATTGTGTGTCTGTGTGTGTATACTGTATGTGTATGTGTGTATACTGTATGGCCCCATAATCTATTGCCTGGGGGCCCCATAATTTCCTATTGCCTGGGGGCCCCATAATCTCCTATTGCCTGGGGGCCCCATAATCTCCTATTGCCCGGGGGCCCCATCATCTTCTCCTATTGCCCGGGGTCCCCATAATCTCCTATTGCCCAGGGGCCCCATGAGTTGTCAGTCCGCCCCTGCTTACAGGTTTATAGGAATGCAAAACCCACTTAAACCAAGTCAAATGTTGGTAAGAAGGAGGGCAACAGCGCGTCAAATGCAACCTTTTCAGTGAATTTTGAATGATCTCAAAAGCATCTCAAACTCGAGCACAAAGCCCATCAACACAGACCCTAAAGCAGTTGTTCTGGCAGAAAAACAAAATTGAAGCAGGCTCCTCGGCTTTATTGTTCAGGCACTTGCAGCCACTGGCTCCTTTTAATTCTTTAACTAATGCCACCTAGCAATTCCTGTTGGGGAGTCCAGACACAATAGTCGCCAGTGGTGCGCTGGGTGATGGTTCTCCTCAGTTTCCCCCATTTAGCTCTGCAGGAAGCACCAGTGTCATGAAGTATGCCCTTTAGGCTCCTACCTATGCTGCTAGAAGCTGAAGATCGGGGCACTAGGCTATCACATCACCCTGACTTCACAGAACGATTTCTATGAAAAGTAGTGGGGAGATATTTACCAGAGATGGTCTTTAAACTTCATGTACATGAACACAAGGTGGTAGGCCAACTCTGGCAAGCTCCAGCAAAGCACATTCTTTTACAATAATATGTGGCCTAGAGCTTCCTAAAATTTTAGGAAAATGCCTATTACATTATATTAATACAGAATTACTGCCAGGAAGTGTGTGATAGATATAAAACACAAATGAAACTCCATCAATAAATGTATACAAGGTTCTCCCTATGGTTTTCGAAGGCTGCTTGAGCAAGGATTCTACCCTAGAGCTATATCATTTAGCTGCATATACTCGCTGTCACACTCTCTCACAGAAACAAGCTAGAAAGCATAATATTATGGAGACACCATCAATCTTCAGGAGCTCTGTGCTTCAATAAATATCCATAGGCTTAGGTATAAATACCCTATGAGACACCTGCCAATAGTATGTGAGCTGCTCTACACAAGTCTGCTGTCATATGATGTCAGCATTGCTTACTATGAATATGACATTCTAGGTGTTTCATAGCTCAGTTTGAGAACTGCTATATCATTCTCAAACATGCACTACATTTCTTTCATTTGAAGTATATCCAGACCCAATCACTAAAATCTCTTATTAAAAGAAAAGTATGGGATACAAAAAAAAACATACATACTTACCTATGTAGATGCTGCATTGATCCAATGCTGCTGCTGTGCCCCACTGACTCTACACCGAGAACTGAGTGATTATAGACCACTGATCACTCTAGGGTTCACTTTAAATACAGAGTGGAGACTGTAACGTTCTGCCTCTCTGGTACTTACTGAAGCTCCATGCTGTGCTAGGGGCAGGATTTCAGCTGCCCGCTGAGAGGCTAAGCCAGCTGCTGGTCAGGCATGTGGGCAGATCTCGACATTATTGTCAGCTGTTGGCTGAATCTGGGTCACAGGAATGCAGAAATAAGGGCACCCCTGTGACCCACGAGAGAAATAGGGCTTTTGGTCATACTTTTTTAACATTTTTAATGTAATTTCAAATTTCATTATTAGTATTTTTACATTTTAGCATTTATTAATATAACTCTTTGTAATCCTACCATCAATGTCCTTGTTCAGGCAATCGCATGTAGAAGGTGACAACGCGTCTTTGTTTCTCAGTTATGCTCCTGTGTTGTCATTTATCACTTGCTCCCTGGTGGAGAATAAAAGCAGCTATGCTGATGCTCATTGCACTGGTATGTTGATGGTTGTCACCATCAGGAACCTAGCCCAGCCATTGTTGGAGTGCATATATGTAGGCATGAAGTGACTGTAGGGAGGCTGTAGGAGCACACCAACACTATTGCTTGCACAGAACATGCTTAGAGAAGGAGAGCCCCAGGAATGATTTAATGAATATGTTGCTGCTCCTTTATTCTCTAATCACAAGCAGTGGTTTTGTTTGACCAGCCTGGATTGTTCAAATGCAGTGTAGTCTGCAGACAGGGCATAGGTAATGCAGAACATGCCTATTTTTCTAGAAGAGCTTGTGTTGGTCACAACACAAAATTCCTTGGCAGAAATATATATATAATAAATGCCCATGCTCCCTTGCACCCCAGCTGTTTTTTAAACTCTGGCATCAGAGATCATCTTCAGTGGTTACTGCAATGCAAAAGGAAAGGTGCAGCAATGTACTATTGTTAAAGGACAACTATTGTGAAAAATATTGCAGTTTTTATGATTGTATGCAGTTAATGTAAGTGATTTAATGTAGACCAACTGTCTAGTAGAAAATGGATAAATAAACGATCAAGGGGTAAATATGGTGCACAATGGATGTAGCCGAGTACATATAACTAAAAATAGTGGGGGA
Source organism: Lithobates clamitans (assembly GCA_037952925.1). Lineage (NCBI taxonomy): Eukaryota > Metazoa > Chordata > Amphibia > Anura > Ranidae > Lithobates > Lithobates clamitans. The sequence goes on along the minus strand of JBBGZY010000053.1, from coordinate 7,171,363 downwards.
AAGGGGGTGGGTTGGGGGTTCCTGAGAGGGGGAACTTGGTGGTGGTAGTTAATGTTTCACAACAAGTTCAGGTCTTAGTCCATGTAAGGATAAAATGATGCTGAATAAATGGAAGGCAGCCATTCTATAAAAGCTAGAAGAAGCTCTGGAACAATAAAAAAGAAAGAAGGACGGCGCCTTCTAAGTGCAGCATGTATGTTGAGGGGGGAGGGTGAACTAGAATTACATCAAGAAGACAGGTCAGTTAGGGGTCAGACATTAATGGAGGGTGGAATGGGGACAGATGGGGGGAGGGTTATGGCAGGTGACAAGAAATTTCCCATGTTGCAAACAGCCATTGGAAACTGTAGTGCCATTTGTACTACTAAAAAATATATGAAAAACACCAGACCAAAATGTAATAATGCATTAAAGTGTTTGTTCACCAATGCCAGAAGTCTGCCAAGCAAAATAGGTGAGTTGGAAGCTCTGGTGCATGAAGTGAACTATGATGTAATCGGTATTGCTGAAACTTGGCTTCAATCCTCACATGACTGGGCTATTAATATTCCTGGCTATGCACTCTTTCGGAGAGACAGGGTAAAAAGGAAAGGTGGCGGGGTCTGTCTCTATGTGAGAAGTGATCTCAAAGCAAGTGTGAAAGAGGACCTGATTGATGGAGAGTGTGATGAGTCTGAAGCATTATGGGTGGAACTACATATAGATGGGCGTAGTTCAAAGTTAATCATTGGAGTTTATTATAGACCACCCAATGTTAACGAGGAGGTGGAGACTCAGCTCCTTGCACAGATGGAAAGGGCTGCAAGGGCTGGGACAGTGATAATAATGGGAGATTTTAACTACCCAGAAATTGACTGGAGTAATGGCACTGCTGGGACAGTTAAAGGGCAAAAATTTATAAACCTAGTACAGGACAATTTTATGGTCCAGTTTATTGAGGCCCCAACTAGGAATGAAGCTCTGTTGGACCTGGTAATCTCAAATCATGCAGAGCTTATTACTAATGTGCAGATAAAGGAACACCTGGGTAGCAGTGACCATAACATGATTTCATTTGATGTTAGCTGTAAACAAGAAATACATAAGGGAAAGATAAAAACACTTAACTTCAAGAGAGCAAATTTTCCAAGGATGAGGGCTGCTCTCGAGGACTTAGACTGGGAGGGAATATTGGCAGCGATAAACACAGAACAGAAATGGGAATTCTTCAAAAAGACTGTTTGGGACCTCACTGCAAAGTATATTCCCATGGGCAATAAGTTTAAAAGGCTAAAAAGAAAACCTATGTGGCTCACGGTCAAAGTTAGAAAAGCTATAAACAATAAGAAAAGAGCTTTTAAAAAATATAAAAATGAAGGAACACTAGTGTCATTTAAATGCTACAAAGAATTTAACAGAATATGTAAAAAGGAAATCAAGGGTGCAAAAATTCAAAATGAACGAGAGATCGCAAAAAATAGTAGGACAAACCCCAAAAAATTCTTCAAATATATTAATAGTAAAAAGGTCAGGTCTGAGCATGTAGGCCCTTTACAAAATAATCTAGAGTGGGTGACTGGGGACAAGGAGAAGGCTAATTTATTAAATACTTTCTTCAGCTCTGTGTATACAAAAGAGCATGGGGAAGTTCATGTCCATAATGGGGGTGGTATTGACACAGCCCCCAATGATCCACAATGGCTCAAAAGGGATATGGTCCAGAAATATTTAGACAGAATAAAGGTGGATAAAGCACCTGGACCTGATGGCATCCACCCACGGATCCTAAAAGAATTGAGCTCTGTAATTTCAAAGCCATTGTATCTAATTTTTAGGGACTCGTTAATGACGGGAATAGTACCGCTGGATTGGCGCAGGGCGAACGTGGTGCCTATATTTAAAAAGGGATCAAAGTCTTTACCAAGTAACTATAGACCTGTTAGTTTAACTTCTATAGTCGGGAAGATACTGGAGCGTTTAATAAAAGACCACATAGACGAGTTCTTGCTGGAAAAAAACATTTTAAGCAACAGACAGCATGGGTTCATGAAAGACAGAAGTTGTCAGACAAACCTGATTTCTTTTTATGAAGAGGTAAGTAAAACCTTGGACAGAGGGGTGGCTGTGGACGTGGTTTATTTGGATTTTGCAAAAGCGTTTGATACAGTTCCGCACACACGGCTCATGTGTAAGTTAAAGTCTACAGGCTTGGAAATATCAGTTTGTAAATGGATAGAAAACTGGCTAAAAGACAGAATTCAGAGAGTAGTGGTTAATGATTCTTACTCTGAATGGTCTAAGGTTATCAGTGGTGTACCCCAAGGTTCAGTGCTGGGACCCTTACTCTTTAATATCTTTATAAATGATATTGGGTCTGGGATCAAAAGTAACATTTCTGTCTTTGCAGATGACACCAAGCTATGCAGTGGAATAACGTCCTTACAGGATGTCTCCAATTTACAAGCTGACCTCAATGCTCTGTCTAATTGGGCGACTATGTGGCAGATGAGGTTTAATGTTGAGAAATGTAAAGTTATGCACTTGGGGGCTAAGAATATGCATGCATCATACATGCTAGGGGGAGTACAACTGGGGGAATCTGTAGTGGAGAAGGATCTGGGGGTTTTGGTAGATCATAAGCTCAATAATAGCATGCAATGCCAAGCTGCGGTTTCCAAAGCGAGCAAAGTTCTTTCTTGTATTAAGAGAGGTATGGACTCCAGAGAGAGAGATATCATTTTGCCCCTGTTCAAATCATTAGTAAGACCTCATCTGGAATATGCAGTTCAGTTTTGGACACCAGTTCTCAAAAAGGATATCGGGGAACTGGAGAAAGTGCAGAGAAGGGCAACCAAACTGATAAGAGGCATGGGGGAGCTCAGCTATGAGGAAAGATTAGAGGAACTGAATTTGTTCACTCTTGAGAAGAGGAGAATAAGGGGGGATATGATCAACATGTTTAAATATATAAGGGGTCCATATAGTGAACTTGGTGTTGAGTTATTCACTTTACGGTCAACACAGAGGACAAGGGGGCACTCTTTACGACTGGAGGAAAAGAGATTTCATCTCCAAATACGGAAAGGTTTCTTCACAGTAAGAGCTGTGAAAATGTGGAATAGACTCCCTCCAGAGGTGGTTCTGGCCAGCTCAGTAGATTGCTTTAAGAAAGGCCTGGATACTTTCCTAAATGTACATAATATAACTGGGTACTGACATTTATAGGTAAAGTTGATCCAGGGAAAATCCGATTGCCTCTCTGGGATCAGGAAGGAATTTTTTCCCCTGCTGTAGCAAATTGGAGCATGCTCTGCTGGGGTTTTTTGCCTTCCTCTGGATCAACTGTGGGTATAGTATTGGGTATATTGGATTGTACGTTTTTTTTTTTTTTTTTTTTCTTTTTATGGTTGGACTGGATGGACTTGTGTCTTTTTTCAACCTGACTAACTATGTAACTATGTAACTATGTTAAAAATATTTATTACAATAGATAAAAACACTCACATTTGAGTTGCTAAAAACCAGCATGTAAAGTAGTTTCATCCGTGTGCTCTCGGGGGATGTGGGTGTCACGGGCCAGTGGGGGGGTTCCTGGGATGTGAGTCCTGTGACCTGGGTCCTGGTAGCTGTTTCGGTGGTGCAGAGGGTCCTCAGAGCCTCCGGGCGGCCAGGATGTCGGTCATGGATCCTCCGTGGAGCGCCGTGCTGACCTGCGTCTTCACTTCTGGGAGTGGGGTGAGGCGGGCGGCGCTTCGCGTTCGGAGCATGCATGCTCCTTCATCAGGCTATGCCTCATCCCACTCCCGGAAGTGAAGACGCAGGTCAGCACGGCGCTCCACGGAGGATCCATAACCAATATCCTGGCCGCCCGGAGGCTCTGAGGACCCTCGGCACCACCGGAACAGCTACCAGGACCCAGGTCACAGGACTCACATCCCAGGAACCCCCCCACTGGCCCGTGACACCCACATCCCCCGAGAGCACGCGGATGAAACTACTTTACATGCTGGTTTTTAGCAACTCAAATTTGAGTGTTTTTATCTATTGTAATAAATATTTTTAACATACATGCTGCACTTAAAAGGCGCCGTCTTTCTTTCTTTTTTACTAGTAGAAAATGGCAATGTCAGGTTGGGACAAACTATAAAACTGCAACATATGCCAATCGCAGTATATTTTTGCATTTATAAAAAGCAGAATTGTAATTGCTGTACTGTATTAGGAGGTGCAATGTTGATATCCCATACAAACATACAAATGAGTAAACACTGAAAAAAATTGTACATTTATTGAGAATATCCAAAAAACTAACATGGTTCAGGGATTCTAATAAGGGTAGTAAAATATGTGAATAATAACACCAAGCCGAAATGTTAGGTAAAATAATTAAACCTAAATAAACTTCAGGTATAAACTCACATAATAATGTCTGCACATTTCTAATAAATTAAGACTAAAATGTTGTATGAGCCCAGTTGTGACAGGTTCTCTTTAAAATATTTGGCATGCAATGTGTGTCCCATCCAACCTGTTTTTCTATGTGGTAGAGGCATCCAAATGACTGAGCCTTCAGTATCATACGCTCTCAGATGTTGCCGTTCTCATAACTTTGATGTGATGCAGCACAAAGAAAAGGCTTGGCAAACATCTTAAATTCTTAAGTCTCAGTTATGGGGGAAGGGCTTGGCGGGTGTGTATGTTTGCCAAGTGCCTCGTTTTATGTTTATAAAACCTGTGGCATTTACAGCATTGCTTGCTGCATTGATAACAGAGTGGAAAATAAAGGTGGTACCTCTTAAAAGTATTGGCAGAGAAAGTGGATTTGTGGTCCAAAGCCTCCAACCAAATGTCACTTTTCAGGCTGATATGACCTGCAGAGTTATTTTCCTCCATTTTCATAATACAGGATATCTGCAAGAGAAAAGAACAAATCTGGCTGTATTGATGTTTAACGATCATATGTGGGTGATCTTTACTGTATAACACATCAACCTTTTTTTCTGTACAGATTTAGCATCCTACAAAGCCTTTGTGCATATGTAAATAAGAAACATAGCATCTCCAGGAAGACATATCTCCGGATGCATGTCATTCATTTATAATAGTCAATATTCAGTTTTTTTGTTGACTCTTTTTTCAGAAAGGTTTATATAACCACATGCAAAGTCTCATTATATGTAGATATAAGGTTTTCATTGATGACAACCTTTGCTATATCATTATAAGATTTATTTAAATTGCATAAGTTTGTGACAGGTTTTGATTGAATGTTAGTTTTACTGTAAAAGTGAGACCAACTTACGTGAGGAACATCTCACCTCTGTAATAACACAGGTTCCTGGAGGCTGGAGATTCTTTCCTGTTGGTTCCCCTTAAAGTATGACTTCCTTTGACAGTACATGTTTGTAATCTGTACAATGAATCCAACTCACTGTTTTACGGAAGAGTTCTCTACACATTCTCCGTTTTAACTCCTGTAATATATTTCTTTTTGTCTCTGGTTTCCATTTTCTGTAAAATAAAATTTCTCCTTCCTTTGTAACAGCTGAGTACCTTTTGTATCTCGAAGGGCAGTTTTGATTTAGTGAAATAGTAGCAGCTCCATCATTTTAATGTGAAAAATGTGCTTTGTGTACTAGGCTTTTACATTGCCATGTGTTATGCCAAGTATTCTGAGTTCTGTCACATCGATCTGCCACGGAGAGTGAAATGAGCCTTGAGAGAGGATTACTGCAAGGAAATGCAACTCCTGTGGTGCTTTCAACCTCAATGCCCTTATACCATTTTTTTTTTTCTTTTTGACAGCTGCTTCCACCAGCTCCCCTCCCGTGATCCCACATTGCAGTCATACGGTGTATGGATGTTGTCCCGACAATGTCACTGCTGCCCTTGGTGTGGGTCTGGCCGGATGCCCAAGTAAGACGCTCTTGTGTTCACTTTTCAAAATAGGACATGTGTTCAAAGAACCATTGTTAATGATTTTTTTTCCCTATCAGCTATCCATTACACATTTTATCAGCATGTTTTACTACAGTGAAAAACAGCACATTAAATGCACCTTCGTAATGAAATTACAGAATATCTGTTATGTTGCGTCCTACCTTATCCTTAGGAAACCTTAAGAAGCAAAAGGGAACCTTAGCCAACAAGGCTTTAAATGATTTTGGTACACTTTTATAAAACTTGGAAGGAGGAAGGTTATAATGCAGGGGTCTCAAACTGGCAGCCCTCCAGCTGTTGTGAAACTTCAAGTCCCATCGTGCGTCTGCCTCTTGGAGTGATGCTTGTAACTATCAGCCTTGCAATGCCTCATGGGACTTGTAGTTTCGCAACAGCTGGAGGGCTGCCAGTTTGAGACCCCTGTTATAATGTATTTTCTCCCATGTATTAAATCACCTAAGGTGTTTTAAATGTGCACTTACACCTTTAAAGTATGAATTCATCTTTTTTGTTGTGTTTTTACTATTTTGCTAATTTAACACAGTAAAGTGATATAATAAATGTTGTGTATGTACAGTTGTGCTCATAAGTTTACATACCCTGGCAGAATTTATGATTTCTTGGCCATTTTTCAGAGAATATGAATCATAACACAAAAACGTTTCTTTCATTTATGGTTAGTGTTTGGCTGAAGCAATTTATTATCAATCAACTGTGTTTACTCTTTTTAAAGAGCCATAATAAATGGCTTCAACCAAACACTAACCATGAGTGAAAGAAAAGTTTTTGTGTTATCATTCATGTTCTCAGAAAAATGGCGAAGAAATCATAAATTCTGCCAGGGTATGTAAACTTATGAGCACAACTGTATGTCCTACCAAACTTGTTCTCTTAGGTCTGTAAAGACTTGTCTCCTTAATGCAGAGTGGGAAATGATCAAGCCTTGCCTCCTGTCTGGGAGGAGTTATAGATGAAGGGTTTTTTTTTTCTTTTAAGAAGTGTAAGAAGATGAGGATATTGAAATACAGGTTTTAGGTGTATGTTATATCCAATGGGATGCATCATATTTGCCTTTTGCTACACAGAAGTGCCTATAGATATTCACTTCAATGATTGCATAGGAGTGTCCTTGAAATAACATGCACAATTTCAATACTTTTTAACCTTGACCTATGGATAAATCAAGACTCTGTATAGTTCTAAGGGCAAACACATTTTTAAAAAGCCCTATCTAACCTTCAGTTTAAACCTGTAAAATTCCTGATGCATCAAGACTAAAGGTGTTCAGAATCTTACAGTTTGTATTATTTAGAAAGTAGCCACAACCTGAGTATGCACTAGAAGGATCTTCGATCTCTGTGTAGATGCAGTGGTTTCTCTGCAGGGAGTGTGACACACCCCCTTGTTGAGTTAGAGCTTGAATTCCTGTATTCGGCAAACCTCAAGCCTTTTACACACTACTAGTTTTTGGGTTGAACGAAAAAACAAACTGACAGCTCCAGTCAGACCCGCTGTACTAACAGTCTGACGTTAGTATGGCGACCTCCCCCGCCATTTGCTGAGAGCGCTGATTGGGAGTTGGTTGGCTGCTAATTTTCCAGCATGCTCGCCCGACAGAAGCCAGCCAAATGGCTGGCTTCTGTCGGACCAGCTAGCATACACACGGGCTGATTGTGGACCAGTTTTTATTGTACCGGCTGATGTTCCCTGATATTCGGCTCGTGTGTACGGGCCTTCAGGCTCCTGGCTGATTGGAAAGACCTACCTCTAACTTGGGTGGGTGGGGGGGTATTGGACAAGAGAAGCCATTGCTTCTACACAGAGAAAAAGGGTCCTTCTCTGCTGCATGCAGGCACAACACAGGCTTTTCTACCCAGGCTGTGGCTGCCTACTATAGAAAACAAACTGTAATGCCCCGTACACACGATCGGGCTTTCCGACAACAAAACCGTGGATTTTTGTTCGAAGGATGTTGGCTCCGACTTGTCTTGCATACACACGGTCACACAAATGTTGGCCAACAATTACGAATGTGGGAACGTGGTGACGTACAAAACGTATGACGAGCTGAGAAAAAGCAAGTTCAATAGCCACTGCGGCTCCTTCTGCTTGGTTCCGTGAACTTTTGTGCGTCGGACTTGTGTACACACAATCGGAAATTCCGACAACAAAGTTTTGAGAAAATTTGAGAACCTGCTAGCCAACAACAAATGTTCGATGGAGCATACACACGGTCGGACTTTCAGCCAACAAGCTCACATCCAGCATTTGTTGTCGGAAAATCCGATCGTGTGTACGGGGCATAAGACTTTATTTAGCTGAATTTAGTGAATGTTTATTTAGATTTGTACTGAAAATGTATTACAAAATGTAATGTAAGACTACATTTTTCTCACGAATACTGTTGCTTTCTTCATTTGTCTCCTTTACATTTGGTTGTAATCTGCAGACAAGCCTGTACACCATGTGACATCCTACTTTTTCTAATATACTGTGGGTGGTCTGTCACTGAGCCTGTGCACAAAAAGCCGTTGCAGAAGCATTGCATAATGACACATTTCTGGAAAATGAAAAGCAACATAAGCTAAATGTATTTTTCTGAATCCTGTTTTATTTCCTTGTATTACGTTAATAAATTTGTTAGAATGGAGTTGTGCTTCAAAATTGACACAAAAGAGAAACAAAAACACTTGATCTTTTGTATACTAAAAATGCTTTATTTCAAAACGTAAACTTTAAAGGAAAAATAAAAAAACAGTGACGTTCTTTTTACAAACGTCACTTATTTGTTCTCGGCTTTTAAATAGCGCTAGTACAGTCACTCCCCCACCGGAGTGGGCTGATTTGTCATTGTGCTGAAGTCACAGATGGACTTGCTAGTTAGAATTATCTGTCGAGACGTGTTCCTTCCAAGGGGAAGTCAATAGAAAACCAAATACATCTCTGCATCTCTCTCTTTTACACAGCACCTGTTAGACTGTCCTTAGACAACTGCTGTCCTTGCTGTCCCCTTACTCTTCTCCTTGGATGTTCTGCTGTGCCAGTGCTGGCTGGGGGGGGCTTAGAAAAAAAGATTCTTCCTTTTATATCTTGTTTCCACCAGGCAGCTGAAGATTAATCCACTCATCCCCAAAGTCGAACAGAATCTTAGAGATCCATCTTGTCTCTTTTTTTTACCGTCTCCACACCTCTACAGATGGGAACGACTGCATTCTGTGCCAGCTGTTCCAGGACCCGTGTTGTCACCTGCTGTGTTACTGTGCGCTGTTATTAATAGCAGTGGTTCGAAATGCAGAAAAATACACAGTAACATATTGCTCACTGTGTCGTCATTGTACGCTTTGGCTCGTTAACCCTTTCCTTAAGAGAGCTAAGTGTTCCGACAGTTGGTGCTCAGCAGACTCAGATGGCAAAACAGTTAAATAAGTCATACTTTTGCTTGTAGGAGATGACATTTCACGGCACGGCTGGCAGATTATTGTCTGCTCTTAGGAAAATATTAGTTCTTTGGCCGTACTGCTCGCTGTGATAAATAACCGGATTAAGTAAACATAAACAGGAGGAGGAGGCCCAATTTATTACCTTTGTGGGGTTTCTAGCTTCTTGTCACCTGCTTGGTATTTAAAAGAAACCTGTACTTCTTTTTCCTATTTTAGAAATACACACCCTGAAAGGGCATTCTTATAGATTTTAATTATGCATGTACATATGGGCAGTCATATTGCTCAATATGTTCCAATACTATACTTCCTGCCTAGAAATCATGACTATGACTTTCCTATTGCCTTTCTTCCCCATTACAAGGCTGTGAACCCTTGTGTCCCATACTAATTAATTGAAAATCGGTGTGTCACAGAACAAAGCCTTTTCCAGATCATTTAGCACACTATCTGGTATTCAATAAAATTTGCAGGTTAGTATTTCGAAAAAAAAAAATTCTTTCGGTGATGTTTCTTTAACGGTATAGATTGTGTTGGTTGACATGCAGCCATTAGACTTTGCACCCGCAAATCTGTTTGTGAATTTTTATCATAAATACCAAATACACAAAAGTGTGAAAATTGCAGTTTCCTTTTATCATTACATTTATTTTCAGGACCCAAAAAGGATAGATGGCAAACATTTTTGGGTTGGGTATAGGTCTGGTCCAACTGGTATGGAGTTTGGGTGACCAGAAGGCATTGGTGTCTTCATCGCTAAACAACAGCTCCACGAAACACTGTTGATAGCTAAAGTAGCTTTATTCACCCTAATGCTTTCTTCCACAGCTGCACATATCTTACCTTTGTTTACTTGGAACTCCGATCAGCCACTTATACAAGCTCTGAGCTTTTCCTATGTTTACCTACGTGGGTCTGAGGACTCTCTCCCTGCTAGGTGTATTACCAAACATGAGCGTTGTCACATTCTCCTCCATACCAGAAAGTACTTCCTCTGGCAAGGGCGTTAAAGTGAACCTTTCTCTTTACCCTCCAAGGGCAAATCACAAATTTGCTTTAAAAAGGTGTCAGGCATTGGGCTCTGCTATTACAAGATAATTGTTTATATTTTTTAACCTCACAGGCTATTTTAACAAAACCTTTCTTTTTAGACCAAATGAGCTCTTTACATCCATAAGAGTGACAGGTATAGACAAAATAGTCTTCCCTTTAACAAAACTAGGTGTTTGTAAAACTGCCGTGGGGTCTATACTTGTCTACATTTGTTGGAAGTGCGTTGCATTTCCCGTGCAGTGAGAAGACAATAGGTATCCGCAAGGTTAAACACAGCATGAGAAATTCTATCATGAGAAGCTTTACACTGGAGGGAGCCGTGACCTCTTGTCACTGTCCCTCGACAAGCAACTCTCTGTGAAATGCTGATGACAGAATAGGCCATATGGAGCTACTTAAAAGATTTAATGTCTCTCTACATAGAGCATAACTTTATGTGTCCGCTAACCTTTGGTTGCCAGCTGGATGTTCACTTTGGCAGTAAAACGGATAATTAAAATGACATGATTGCCTTATCAGTCAATAACATTCTTTAATTTTGCTTTGTACAGGCAGCTGCCAGTGTAACCAGCATGGCTCCTACGGGGGTACTTGTGATCCCACCACTGGCCAGTGTTCTTGTAAACCCGGAGTAGGGGGACTGAAGTGTGACCGGTGTGAGCCTGGTTTCTGGAACTTCCGAGGCATTGTAACAGATAAGAAGAGCGGCTGTACCCGTGAGTGTTTGTTCAAGATGTTTAACTGAAAAGGCAACCACAGCCAGACTAAGGAAATATTTCTGGCTGCTGTTGGTTACAGCTCATCACTTTTTTTTTACATATATTAATATTCAAAGTCTAAATGTTTTTTTCATAGGTTTTTGAGCTTAGGTATTAGGTATTAAACCCAAAACCAAAAATGTATTATGTTTGGTAAGATTATATTACAGCTTACCAATCATTAGATGCGGTGGCAGCATCAGTTTTGTTTTCTTTGGCTTTTTCCCCTTTGCTTTCACCTGGTGATCGGGCCAGTAACATACCTTCTGTATTAGTGAGACACAATGCTGGAGGAATACATGTAGGAGGCACAGCAGACAGCAGCATTGTCAGTCATGTATTAGCAGATATAGATACAGTAACAAATTGAAGCCAAATTCCAGCTCACACTTAATAATCAGTCACAGCAAATAGGTTTTTTTTCCCTTTTGGGTTAACGGTTTTACATGAATAAATAAAAGCCGATCATTTTAATCACCCCTGCCAGTGTTAAGTGGTTTGTCCCATCCATATAAACTAATACATTGTACTAGAGAGATTGTGCTATGAAAAACAACAGACTTGCTGGCTGGAAAACCCGATGAAATTAAAAGAAAGAAAGCATAAAAAAGCATCTAAGAATTGGTAAGCTGCAGTATAATGTTTTCTTTTGGGTTTAATACTACTTTAACCACTTCCCGCCCGGCCTATAGCAGATTGACGGCCGGGCAGTGGTTCAGTTATCCTGACTGGGTGTAAGGGGGCAACATGTGGATGGCCAGGTATGTACCCCATGGCCATCCACATGTGCAAATTATGCCCGATCTGTGCCAATCAGTGCCCACAAATGGGCACTGACTGGCACCATTATATATCAGTGATGCCCAGCAATGCCACCCATCAGTGTCATCAGTGCCACCAATCAGTGTCATCAGTGCCACCCATCGGTGTCCATCAGTGGCACCTGTCAGTGCCCATCCGTGCCCACCTATCAGTGCCCATCCATGCCAGCTATCAGTGCCACCCATAAGTACCCATCAGTGCCACCCATAAGTACCCATCAGTGCCACTTATGAGTGCCCATCAGTGCCACCTATGAGTGATTATCAGTGCCGCATACCAGTGCCACCTATCAGTGCCCATCAGTGTCCATCATCAGTGCCACCTCATCAGTGCAGCCATATCAGTGCCCGTCATTGAAGAAGAAAACGTACTTATTTACAAAAAATTTTAACACGAACAAAGAAAAACTTTTTTTTTTTCCAAATTTTTGGTCTTTTTTTATTTGTTGTGCAAAAAATAAAAACTGCAAACGTGAACAAATACCACCAAAAGAGAGCTCTGTTTTTGGGAACAAAATGATAAAAAAATGTGTTTGGGTACAGTGTTGTATGACCGTGCAATTGTCATTCAAATTGCAACAGCGCTGAAAGCTGAAAATTGGCCTGGGCAGGAAGGTGTCTAAGTGCCTGGAATTGAAGTGGTTAAAACCCAACTTACTATACTTTTTTTTAGATATAGTGGAGAAGTAATGGAAGCTTTGCCCAGTATATAATACTGTGCCCTTATTTGAAATAAGTCCTCTCATTGTCTATAATCAAGAACGGGAATAACTGGGACATGAAGTGATGGGAAATCTCTGTAATGGGGACACAGAGAACAATCAAAACAATGTTTCAATTATAATTCAGTAAGGCTGGCCATACATGGAGTAAATTTCTTTCTTGCAACCTCAGGTTGCAGGAAAGAAATTCACTCAATTCCCCCATCAACACACACATTATTGTTGATGCGGAAATCCCTCCTGCCGGGACATTGTCTTCTCCCGGCGGGGGAAGCTGTCCCTGCCGGGAGAAGACAGTGATTTTTGCTAGTGGCTATAGCAGCCGCTAGCGATAATCGCAGGTAAAACCCGGCATGCTGATTGTACCCAAATTGATCGACCGATCAACTTGGTACATTCAGCCTGCCTATACATGGTTCGAATCTTGACCAGTTACTGCTGAACCCGCCGAGATGCGAACTGTGTATGGCCTGCCTAAGGGACACAGGATTCCATTATTCAGACACAATTACATTATACTTCCGCCTACTGGACGAATTGGACTTTCGCAACATAAAAGCCATCACCCTGCCACGTATAACCCCTCCTTCTTCCATCATGCTTCAGATTATTGCTAGTGTCCTAGGAGGATGGATGCCTTTTCTCTACTGAGAAATATATACCCACTTTTAATATTCATTTTAATTTTTCCTAATTGACTGTTTTCCTTCAATCAAGATTTGCTGAACTCCGCTCTTTTCACTTTCTAGACCTTTGTGTACCTCTGTGACCAAAGATCTATAACCATTGCATAGCCTCTGATGTGACCCAGTTTTTTTTAGACTCACTTTTCAGGTTGCCCACAGACAAGTTAACCTGAAATGTGATATTTGGCTACTGGGCCCTGCTTGTGGCGCTAGAAACCAATCAGCTTCCAGGTTTTTTTTTAGTCAAAGCTCAATTGAACAAATTGAAGTTAGAAGCTGATTGGCTACCATTCACAGCTGCACCAGATTTTTCACTGTCACGTTTTAGTAAATTAATCCCAGAAACACCTCCGGCCACTTACCTATCATTCTCGTAAGAGCTGGTTTGAGGGCCTAAAGTTTTTTTCTTGGTTTCATAAATTAGGATGCCTCGATTGAGCAAAGCATCATGTCAGAAACACAAGGGTAGCAGTCCCACTTTATCTAGTCTCTCTAACTTAGGCCCCATTCACACCTCAGTGATTTTCAGCTTGTAAAACGCTCAGCTCTGAAGCTCCAAAACGCCCAACAAGCAAACTTCCATTCATATAAATGGCCTCTGTTCACATATGAGCATTCTGTTCCCTGAAAAGCCTGAAGCTCAAAAAAGTACATGAGCTTCTTTTTGGCAGATTACAATGCCGGACGTGAGCAGTAAAACTCTCGTAAATCGCTCAAATAGCAGCTCACCACACCTGATTTCCTCCCCCATAGTGCTTTCTATTTGCTAAACAAAAACACCTGCAGCTGTAAAATGCTTCTAAAATGCTTTTAAAAAGCTGTAAAAAAGCTTAAAAAAAAGTCCCAAAAAACGCCAATATCGATGCGCATAGGTGTGAATGGAGCCTTACGGTCCACAAACAATTTTGAGGCAGCCTGCAGTGTCTCTCCTCAGTCAACTCCTTGATGGGAGTGGGAGGGTTTATACTTGTCTATAACCAAAGGCCAAATACTCCTGTAGTTGGCAATATAACCCAGTCACCTGAGAATAACACAATTTTGTGTTATTCTCAGGTGACTGGGAATAACACAATTTTGTGTCCTTTAACAAACAAAAAAAAATGGATTTTATGGTAAGTACAGCAATCCCATTATAATAGTTTTGTCAGTGGATCCGCGCTACAGGGTGTATTTGCAACTGCAGCCCCCCTAAGTAGGCAAGGGACACTAGCGTGTACCCTAAAACGGATAAGTATAACAAAATAGGGAATGGCGCTGTGCATAAAGGATGTATTGGTATATGATGTTTATCTAATGGTGGTGGTACACAATGGAGAAGGGAATCATCATTGCTATATATATATACACATCTACCTTACCTAGGTACCCCTGTTGTCATAGTTTCTTTTCTTAGTGTCAAGGTAAAGAAAATGTGTGAGTCTCCCCAATTGCAACACTGACAGTAATGAAATTCTGAAAGAAATTCTATTTCTTCCCCAACCTCTTCGAACCAGAAAAGTTTTGGCTGAAGTGAAGTTTGGCAACCAAGATGAAAAAGGGACTCTAAAAAAACATGAGGCATTCCTGTGTGCTACAACAGAGTCTAGGTTTACTTGCATTATTAAATAGCCTTCAGGGCTTCTTGGCTAGTCTTAAGCCAGCAGCACTACTAAAGCCATATTGTAATGTGTAACCTCATTACTTCTAATGATTACCTAAAGATTTGTATGTGAATATCTTCTGTAAGCAAAGGAAAAGTACTTTCTGTGTCTCGCTTCCACTGTTTACTTCAGAGAAGCTCTGCAATAATCAGATGGTACATGATTTTCTTTTGATAGTAAAACAGTGCAGCTAACCAGTATTATATAGCTAATGATCCATTTTCATAGGCAAGATACATTGTGTTTAAGTTTCACTGTAACAGCAGTTTTTAGACACAGTCTTAACATTTTGGAACAGTTGTCCTGAATCCATGAGTCCCGTTGGATTGTGAAAGCCTGAGGCAAGGATTGATTCAAGCGTATAGAGCTGAAGGCATGAGACTAAATTACGCAATGAAGAGCCAGGCTGCAGAGGCTTGATGGATGGCTGTATGGCATCTCTCACCAACACTTAAATGCCGGCAATATCATTATTAGAGGACCCCCGCATGTCCCTTGTTACATCATATCAAAGTTGTCCCTTGATCCTGTTGCACCTTTTTAGAACACTGCAATAAAACAATGAAGTGCAAAAGACAGGATGCAGCCGCGAGTGCTTTTCTCTGCACTGTCCAGGAGAGTCTAGTTGGTCATGTCTGCCCCACAGGCAGCCAGTTGTCAGTTATATAATCCAAGCCAAGAGTCTGTCAGCGTAGCAGCTTGACAGACACAGCTGAGCCAGGTAGGTTGGGAATCACTAGACCTGCAGGAAAAAAGGGAGTAGTGCTGCAGCTGGGTTTTTCAAATCAACTTTGTGTATCAATAAGGACAGACATGCACAGACATGAGCTCATTCTACAGCCTGAATAATATATGGATTATATATATTGAATATTGTCTTGATCTTAAGGTAGCCAGTAATATAAAATTATTGTTATTTTATCAGGCATCTAACACACTCTGGTTGACCTATCTCAGTAGTGTGGGGGGTGGAAGGATGTTGCCAGCTAACTGCTGTCATTCCACTAAGATAAGGCTGGTGTCAGGGGGTCTGTACTCAGTGTAGAAACACGTATGCTCAGATCATAAGAGCATGCATGTTTTTTTCATGATCATTCAAGTAAATGATCATTCAGCAGTTCTGTTGACCTACGCCTATGGATACAATTACATTTTATCAACCCGTTTGTTTTACAGCATGCAATTGTGATCCAGTTGGAGCGGTGCGTGATGACTGCGAGCAGATGACAGGTCTTTGCTCCTGTAAGACGGGCATTTCTGGTTTGAAATGCAGCCAGTGCCCAGATGGACGAAAACCTGGCTTGAACGGCTGTGAGCAGGGTAAGAAAGCAGACATCTTGGGTGTCTGGCAGAGCAGGAGTCATGCAAGTGCTTTTTATCTGCCATGCTGATTATTCAGATTTGTTGTAATTCACCAGACAATAAACACCAGTTTTTAAATAATGTACTTTTTGAGTATAAAAAAAAATGAGTCCAGCATGCCCAATTGAGTACAATAAGGCCTGGAAATCATAGTTCATGATAAGATGGGATAATCGAAACCAGTTGCATACACTCACAATTGCCAATAAACTTAAAGTGGGGTTCCACCCAAAAAAACAAAAATAGCTCAAAAATTCTAAAAAACAAAACAAAAAAAATTTGGATATTTTTTTTTTTTCACTTACCTCTAAATGCCTGTTGCTAGGGCGTCCCTCGTAGTCTGCCTCTTCCTTTGCCTGGGCTGGTGACATCACTTCCCCCTCGGCACAGGAAGGGCTCCGCTGTGCTCCCTCCCTCCTGTCAATCATCTGGGACCCATTACAGGTCCCAGGTGACTGAGCGGCCAATCATGGCGCGCGGCGCCGCTCGCGCATGCGCAGTGGGTGCCAGGCTGTGAAGCCACAGCCCGGCGCCCACAGTTGAAATGCCGACGAGCGGAGGGGGGGACGAGCGGGGCTTCGATCCCCCGCATCGCTGGACTCAGGGACAGGTAAGTGTCCAATTAAAAGTCAGCAGCTGCAGTATTTGTAGCTGCTGACTTTTAATTTTTTTTTTTTTTTTTTAAGGACCCCCTGGGTGGAACTCCTCTTTAACCAGGTAATATCAAATGAATGGATAAGGGAGGGCAGTAGAGTACAGCTTGTATAAGATTGATTTGAATGGCTAACTCTGTTGTTTTGTTGAGTTGTTATTGGGTGAAAAATTAAAACTAAATTGTTGTGAATATTAACAGGTACAGGTATTGCCCAAAAAAGCAGCCTGCTACTTTCTTACTGAGTCAAGAAAAAAAAATATTGATGTTCTGGGTCAGGATCATGTGGCCAGGTGGAGCTACGCTTACAAAGCCTGTTCATAGATTTTCTATAGGTTGATGGCATAATCAATAATGATTTACCTTCTACGGTGGCTACGGCAGAATGAAAACAGATTTGAGCAGGCAGAAAAACACAGCAAAATTAAATCTGACAGTGTTTTACAATTACCCAGACTGTGTAGTCAGCTCTGTGTCCAGCCTGTCTGTGATAAAATGGTTTCTCCTCTCTCTAGCAAAATGCTTTGTTTACTTGATGCTTTAGCTATCATGCAAGTAATACAAGGTAAAACGAGACTCAAAAGCTTACCTGGTTACACACAAGAAAAGATTTTGTATTATATCTATCCGTCACAAAACCTTAAACCTTTTCTTGTAAATGACTAGGTAAGAGAATCTAATTTCACCTTTTTTTACCTTGTATTACTAGATTTATATCTATCTATCTACACATACATACACAAGCTGCTAACCACTAACCCACCTCACTGCCTATATACGGTACTTGGCCAAAACTTTTTAATTTTCAGTTTTGGGGAATCATTTCTAAGAATATATGTTTTAGCCTTGTCAGTGTACCTTGTCAGTACAGCCTTGCAGTGTAGCCTTGTCAGTGAAGCCTCTCCGGTCCTCTCGCAGTCCCGAGCTGGGCCGAGAGTAGCCGAGTGCACTCGGCTCGTCTCCGCTCACAGTCACGCCCAGTCCCTGTGTTATGTCAATCATAGGGTGGGACTGGGTGTGACTGTGAGCCGAGCCAAGCCGTGTACACTCAGCTATGAATCTCGGCGGCTCAATCCTCCGCTAACAATCAGCGGGGGATCAGCGTATAACAAGCACCCATGATTTACCCCTGATTTTAAGGGGAAAAAAGTGCATGTTATACGCTGATAAATACGGTAATAATTATAAAAAAGATTTGCTATAAAAAATAAATAAATCACATGAACATAAGTATTCAAAGCCTTTGCCATGACATTCAAAATTGAGCTTAGGTGCATCCTGTTTCCACTGATCATCCTTGAGATGTTTCTGAAACTTGACTGGAGTGCACCTGTGGTAAATTCAGTTAATAGGACATGATTTGGAAAGACACACACCTGTCTATATAAGGTCCCACAGTTAACAGTGCATGTCAGAGCACAAACCAAGCCATGAAGTCCAAGGTATTGTCTGTAGACCTCTAAGACAGGATTGTATCGAGGCACAAATGTGGGGAAGGGTACAGAAAATTTTCTGCAGCATTGAAGGTCCCAATGGGCACAGTGGCCTCCATTATCTGTAAATGGAAGAAGTTTGGAACCACCAGGACTCTTCCTAGAGCGGGCCGCCCAGCCAAACTGAGTGATCGGGAGAGAAGGGCCTTAGTCTGGGAGGTGACCAAGAATCTGTTACTCTGATAGAGCTCCAGCGTTTCTCCATGGAGAGAAGAGAACCATCCTGAAGAACAACCATCTTTGCAGGATGCCACTAATCAGGCCTGTAGGGTAGAGTGGCCAGATGGAAGCCACTCCTCCGTAAATGGCACATGACAGCCACCTGGAGTTTGCCAAAAGGCACCTGAAGGACTCTTAGACCATGAGAAACAAAATTCTCTGGTATTATGAAGCAAAGATTGAACTCTTTGGCCTGAATAGCAAGCGTCATGTCTGGAGGACACCAGGCACCGCTCATCACCTGGCCAATACCATCCCTACAGTGAAGCATGGTGGTGGTGTGATGTTTTTCAGTGGCAGGAACTGTCAGGATCGAGGGAAAGATGATTGCAGCAATGTACAGAGACATCCTTGATGAAAACCTGCTCCAGAGCACTCTGGACCTCAGACTGGAGTGAAGGTTCATCTTCCAACAGGACAACGACCATAAGCAGACAGCCAAGATAGCAAAGGAGTGGCTACGGTACAACTCTGCGAATGTCCTTGAGTGGCCCAGACTTGAATCCAATTGAACATCTCTGGAGAGATCTGAAAATGGCTGTTCCCCGACGTTCCCCATCCACCCATATGGAGCCTCAGAGGTCCTGCAAAGAAGAATGGGAGAAACTGCCCAAAAATAGGTTTGCCAAGCTTGTGGCATCATACTCAAAAAGAGGCTGCAATTGGTGCCAAAGGTTTGGATAGGCTTTGAATACTTACGTACATGTGATTTTTTTCATTTTTTATTTTTAATAAAATTGCAAAGATTTCAAACTCCTTTCACGTTGTCATTATGGGGTATTGTTTGTAGAATTTTGAGAAAAAATAATGAATTTAATCCATTTTGGAATAAAGCTGTAACATAACAAAATGTGGAAAAAGTGAAGCGCTGTGAATACTTTCCGGATGCACTGTACTTTAAACAGTGTGCAGATGTTACGAAATTACCTAGAAATTCTGTACATACACCACTGTATCCTACAACATGCACAAATAAGACGCAGAGATAAAGTTTTTGAGCTCACAGTTAAATTATTTTCTCTGTTAGTTCATTGGTGGACATAGTCTTTTTTTGTCTGGGTGTAGTTTTTACCATTAGATAGTGCTGTCTCTCCTGTTTTGCCATGTGTCCAGCCTCCCAAAACCAGTAGCGATACAAATCTATAAAAGTCTGACTATGTTACCTAGCCGTAGCTGGGAGAAATGGGGGCTGCCAATGATATCTAGTTTTTAAAGGTGAAGGCTGGGGACAGTCAGCCTAATTGAGTTCCATCAGTCAGTGAATTACTGACCCAGAAATCACATATACATACCAGGTATCCCTATAGAAGGTAGGATTAAGCTTGTTCTTTGTCAGTTGCTTGGCAAGTAATGAAGGTAGCATAAGAGTGACTGCCCTTGAGAATGTACGTTCAAAAACAAGTCACCAATGGCAACTCCCCTGTTTCTGCTGTTGTAAGAGTTTTTATGCAACATTAGAGGTTTGAACATTCTTGCTTTTTTCTTTGTGTCATTGCTGTTTGCAGATGCATAGAAAGATGTGGAGACTTTTTTCACTCGTATACATTTTTAATGTGAACCTGTGCTTGACCTATGCAGAATTAAGCAACAGGTTTGCTTTAATGCCCAAATGAATGAACCAAAAACTCCCCTGTTGGTGCTCCTACCTATGAGAAGCAATAAGGTTTGGCCTAGAAATTTCAAACCAAACATCTCTAATGAAACCCCTACGAGGGTGCCTGCTACTGACTATGAGGTCATACAAGAGCCCTGTTCTTGTCTAATTTTGCTGAAAGCTGTAGTATACTCTGACAAGAGTCTAAGGGCTAGTGTCCTGTAAGGGGCTTGCTTTGAAAATCAAATGCAGAAAATTGGGTTGCTTTTGAGATCTTAAATCAGTGTCAAATCAATTTGTGGCCAGTTTGAGATCTTTTTGGTATGTGGTTGAGATACTTTTCACATTTATTTGTGTGGAGGAGTGAAAGAAAAGCAGAGCCCTGGATAGAAAAAGCAACAATAAACCACAAGTATAAACTGCTCCACAAAATGAAAGTCATAATTAAAAACTGCATTCCACATGTATAAAAATGTTTGCCAAATTGATGTCAAAGGCAAATCACAAATACCATAATATAGGAACCCTAAAAAGCAGTGTGGTTATTGAAACTTTTTATATAATTAGGGACATGGCCCAGATATCTTAAAAAGACAGCAGGAAAATATTCCTACTCTTGTAACAAAAATCTCAAATGGGCAAAATGGGCCTATTGATCCTGCAATGACTTGTCATTACTTACATTGTACCTAAATGCTAAACTTTTTTTATTGCTGCCTGTGCCCCTTGTGCCCCCTCTTAGAGAGATTAATCATCTATATTTGTCCTTTTTACCATTATCATCAAAAGTGAAAGTAAAAGAAAATCACAATTTTTGGGTTGACACCAGAACAGTGTTGGAAAGAAAATATTTTAATGGGGACACTAGTTCTGGTAACCCATTGATCTGCAGATAGGTGAAACAGTGTGGATACAAACATAATAATATTACTTTGTATCGCTTCATTTTTTGTCTAACAGTGTTCATAAATACTGTGCATAATGGTTAATTTTATTTTGAAAAAAGTAGCAGCTATTACAGATTTTGTATTCACACAGCAACTCCAGGCTGTCATTTTGACAGTTGTGAATTGCTGGAAAGTGTGAGGGGGGAGCTGAGGGACAGAAGGACATTATGTACTACAAATGACCTGTGTATTTTCATGAAGTTTTTTGGGGCATGTGTATTACATCTGGTGTCCATAACTAGTTAATATAAATGCTCTGTGTCTGCCTTGTATATCTACTAGGAGACCTGGTTTACATAATGTTTAAGGTCACTCTGCTGTTTTCTTTGGTCCTGTATATAATTTTACATTTTTATAAACAAATTTTTGGCAACAGAAATGTGTATGTTTTGACTTTGTAATTTGTTTGTCACTAATCATTTGTTCTGCTGACTTTGTGCATCTTATTTCCAGATCCATCGGCTCCCAAATCCTGTAATGATATCCAGTGCCAGTTTGGTGCAACGTGTGTGGTGGTTGGAGGCATTGCCCATTGCGAGTGCCCGTCACCCCTGTGTGCAGAATCTAACCTTACCAAGGTAATGGTCACATTTTCATCCATCTTCAGTGGCTTATGCCAGGTTCCAACTGGTGTCAAATCACAATAATTAAATTATGTGGTCATTTAATAGATAACTTTCAGACACAGATTTCTAATAAATGAATTAGACATCTGTTTTTATCACCTATGTTAGCAGGAATGGACAAGTTAACTTAGAATTCAGAAACCAGTCTTTCCTGGAAAAAAAAAGGGGGTTTGCCATGGCTGACTTTTTTTGCTGGTTGCTTGGCTGTTATGATGTTCTACTGGCTCCTGTACCTTTTAGAACTTCTGACTTGGAACATACTGTATACATATGAGGAACGTCATAGTAAAGCAAGAACAAAATATGAAAGCAAAGGGGTCAGCATGACCTCCAGACATATAACATTTGCAGAAAGTCAGCATTGTAGCAGACTACAGGCTTCCTTTAAATATGAACTTTCTGTGACTACAAGGGAAAAGAAAATGTAGGCACCAGCTATAACTCTATATTGGCTTCTGGGCTTCTGCTTATTAGAGTACATGCAGTGAACATATCACTATAGATAAATAACTACAAAATGGGGGTTAATTTAATTCTGGAAATCTGAAAATTCTGCAGCATCTCTGTGTGACATTCTAGAAACAGAAGGTTATGTGTTCCTAGGAACACACAGGGCAAATCTGACACAGTATCCATCACACAGCAGACACCATCTGACCTACATCCATGCTGGAGTCACATACAGATCACATCCATTTTAGACAGACATTCTCACAATCTGGACATACTGTAGATTCAATTTAAACAATATTTCATTTGCTGACCCTTGTACCTTGCATCATTTCTTCTTAAATTCCCAGAGGCTCTTTTTAACAGTATTACAGTGCGGGATAATTTTATTTGTATCAGTGCAAGCTGAAATGATTCTTCCTTCTTAGTCCATATATGAAAATTGTGGGCAAAGAAGGTTCTAAAAGAGGACTCGTGTCTATACTATGTACATTTAATTATTTACATATTGTGAATAATAAGCAATAAAGTCAATTTAAAACCAGCCCTGACTGACCTCTGTAACTTTAGGCACTGTGGAGAAATTTGTCTTCAAATTTCACAACTGAAGTATTAAACTCCCAGATCCTTTCCCTTATTTTCTATGGAAGTGGGATCTTGGTATCCTGCCAGCCTTTAAAAAAAAAAAAAAAAAACACAAGATGCTTTTAAGCTGAGAGTCCAACTGGTGTTCTTTCGTTTTCAATAGTTTTTATTAGAAATTTCAAGAAAGAGTACTAGCATTATTATATGATGCTTCACAAGAGTTACAAAGCCGCAAATTCGTCACATGTATAAGATATTCGCAGACATAGGTAACGGAGGTCTTTACTATCCAAATCCCCCCCCCCCTCAGAAAAACAAAAAACAAAAACTAATTGTGTAGGCATAGAGGGTGCAATGAGACTACAACATAAGTCCAGTTATGTAAATAGGTGAAAGCGTACTCTCCTGCCACCAATAACAAGAGATGTCCAAGGCTCTAACATTTATCATGAAGCAATCTGCTAAACATATCATCAGAGCCAGGAGTGAGGGACCAGCAGGACCCACTCGTCCTCTGAACACAGGGTCAGATACAACCTCCGGCTAGGGGGAGTATGGCCTTGCATTCCTGGTAAAGACAGTGGATGTCCCACTAGATCTAATGGGGACAGGCCACTCCAGATAAGATAGACAAATGGAAAGTAGCAAAGAAAATAAGGTAAAAAGAAAGAAAGAAGTAGAGAAAGAAGGTACTACGTGCCAACCCTCCAAGACCAGAATGCCACCCAAAACGTGAGCAGCTCCTCCAGTGTTATTAAGGATGATTTGCTTTACAGTACTTTCAACCAGATAGGTCAGTGGCGGCTTGTTGTTAAGATCTTTCATTACTCGTTAAGAATATGTACTGTACATACTTACCCTAGCCACATGCTCACTTCAAGGTTGTATGAGTTAATTAAGGAGTGCCCCAACAAGCATATGCTATTGTTACTACTCATTGACTAGGGCTCTAAAGTGGTAGCATCAGCTGCAGCACTGAGGACAGTCACCTCAATAATATATAACAACACTAGCGTCTTCCTTACAATCTGAGCTGGATTAATGGGGATCTATAAATACCTAAGATGTGAATACAATGTCTTTGAGCAATTTCTGCACTTTAAAGGAAACCTGTAGTGAGAAATATGGAGGCTCCCCATGCTAACCTCTCATTCTGAAAACACAAATTTCTTGGTTGTCATGCTGATCTAGCTGGTTTAGGCATTGCTCAGTCACTAGATCAGGACAAATATGCAGGTTAGGAGTTCTGACTTCACTCTGACTTTTCTGATCCATGTGCGTGTTCAAAGTTGGCATCTAGCATCCTAATGTATTGATGCCAGAGACAGACAGGTAACTAGCATTTCTGGAAGAATTATTTGTTTCCCTTTTCCTCTCAATACTCGTTTTCTTAATTTAATCTATTCTCTTTACAGCTATTACTGCTTTTGGCTGTTTGGGTGTTAAAAGGTTCTCTGTTAAAGATACCAAAACCAACGTCCAATACACCTAGCTCAAAAAAAGGGTAGAATGTCAAATTTAAGAAGTTACTTACAACCACCAAATAATTCAAACCTTTGTTGAAAGCTTGGATTTGATTGGGAATGTCAAAAGCAGGAAGAAATTGAGAGAAAGGCAGTTGCACAACACAGTCTCCAGGGGCTACATTGCTACTGCCCTCTGGGTGAACCTGTTAGATGGTCTGTGAGACCCTGTTAGATGATCTGTGAAAATACAGCTCGGGTGGGTTATAGAGATATCTGAATAATCTGATTTTAGCACACCTACTGTATTTGAGAGCATTCGTGGCTCAATGACTGCTTTCATCTGTTGTCACAGTATGTTAAAGTGTATCTAATGCCAAAACCTTTTTTTTTTTGGATAGCATGGTGAGGGTTAGCACCCCTGTCAGGTTCTGTTGTCTGAGTCCCTGATGGAGATATTCACCCCCTTTATTAGTCATAGAGACCATCGGGGAAAGATGGGAAATCTTCCAATGAGGACCCTTGTCCCCATGAGAATTGTCTAAAACAGTTTTTCACTCACTTTAGTGAGATTTTCTCTCACTGCTTGTTGGGTCTACAGAACACAAAGGGAAGGGAAATCTTTGGGCTGCGCAGTAGATGGCAAAATAAAAAACCTGATAGGGTATTTTTAATTCCATAATGCCCCCTTTATCAGGGCTTGACTGGCAACAAAGTGAACAAACCAGGAGTGAACTGGACCTACAATGGTATTTTTTCCAGTGTGAATTCAAAGCACAGGTATAGTCATCAGCTTGAAAGCCAGTCAAGCCCTGATGAAGAGGGCACTTATACCCTTATATCCCAAAATGCATTGGCTATTTTTGAATTGTACCCCTCACCTTTAATAGAGTAAAGTTGTATCTGGACCTTTTAGCAGTAGTGTGGTGCTTAAATGTTAACTCTTTGTACATCACACTACAAGCCTAGGAGACTGTGGAGATGCTCTGGGTTGAAGAAGCTGCCTGCCCAGGAACCAGAGCATTTACACCAACATCAATACCTTATGACGGGGGTAGGCAACCGTTCAGAGGTTGAGATCTACCTGGACAACATGGATGGAATCAAAGATCCCAGGGGAAGGGTTGCCCTTTAAAAAACTAACTATCAAGCTCCCAATAAAAACAAAGCACAGTGTCCTGTCCCCCTCACCCCCTCCCCACTGTAATGTCCTCTGCCTCCCCAAAGCAATGTTTTCTGACCCCTTTAACCCTCCCCCAACTATAGTGTCCTGTGTGCCCCCCATGCAGTGTCCTCTGTGCCCCCCCATGCCGTGCCCTCTGTCCCCTTCACCCCCCCAATGTAGTGTCCTCTGTCCCCTTTACCCCCCCCCCACTGTAGTGTCCTCTGTGCCCCCCATGCAGTGTCCCCTTCACCCCCCCCAATGTAGTGTCCTTTGTGCTCCCCCCATGTAGATTCCTATGTGCCCCCCCATGCAGTGTCTTCTGTCCCCTTCACCCCCCCCCCCCATCTTCCCCGAATGTAGTGTCCTCTGTTCCATTCAAACCAGTGTGTAGGTAGCACACCACTTTCCTACCTTACACCAGTGTATAGCAGAGCAGAGAATGGGAGAAGTCACAGTACTGGATAGAGGGTGGGGGCAGGATCTGACAGAGTTAACTTTTTTACATTAACAAGCTGGTGATTGGTTGCTTGGACTGCCCGGGAACCAATCACCTGCTAGTTAATGTAAAGCGTTAATTCCAGCAGCTCCTGCCTCTGCCCTCTATCCAGTACTGTGACTTCTCCTGATCTCCGCATTACAGTGAAGAGGAAAACGGCGGCTAGGGGAAGGTCTGTGTGTGGGGCTGTGTTCCCGATCTACCCATCGGCTACCCGTGGTCGATCGCGATCGACGGCTTGCTGGCCCCCCCTTAAGATAACACTACCAGCAAAATAAACCTATGGGTCCAGTGCTATGTTTCCACTTTTCTCGAATGTCAATGAAGAAGACACACTATATTCCTGGCACATCAACAGTTAATTTTCTGTACTTGCAGGAAGTTTAAAGAGATAAAACATGGGGAATGTGCATGTATTCTAGAGATGCATTAAATAGTTTTTTTTTTCCTTGGCATACACTTTAAATCCCTATGACATATTCTTTATGCTCTGGCTGACTTAAAGCTGTAAGATCTTTACTCTCTTTCTTTCTTTCTTTTAGGTCTGTGGTTCTGATGGAGTAACCTATGGAGACTGGTGTCAGCTGAAAACCATTGCTTGCAGGCAGGGTCGTACCATCACTGTGAAGCACACTGGGCCCTGTCAAGGTACTTTAAACTGAATTCCCACTGCAACTCAGAATAATGTTATATGGCAAAAACTTTCATTTCTATTTTAACTTTCAAAACTTTCTCTAAGACAAAGTTATTGAAATGCAGTTTGCTGTCTTCAGAGCCGTGGCTGTGTTCTTTCTGAAAAGCCTGTTGTGCCTAGTAAGCGTAGGTTGGAATATAACTTGACATCCATTCACTTTGTACTCGGCTAAGAGAATAGTTTATACAATCTACAGAGGAGCAGAAAAAAGAAGAAATCAAATTGTAGTTTTAAGTGCAACTTCCCACTTAGATATTAAAATTCATCAAAAACTGCATTTATGAATTAAGCAACAGACATGTCACTGTAAAAATCTTGAATTATATTTATAAACTAGTTAGTTCCCTTATGCTAGTAAAATACTTGAAGTTTGATTTGTGCCCAGTGGAATATGTTCCAATTTTCCACTATAGTTGTGAGCACAGAAATGTACCTGTCCTTTTTTTTTTTAAGTTTAAAGCAGTCCATTCCATATGTGTTGCTTCATTTTTTACAGACACTTCACTCATGGCAACAGGAAACAAATATGAACACATTAGTTTGAACACAATAGGTTTTCCAAAAGCACTGCACTTCAGTAACACCAATGTTTTGATGTTATAATGTTACCCTTCACATTTAAATTATGTTTTTAGGGGTGTGTCTATTTCTGTAAACTGTGACCAGTACCATAATCCTTAATGAAAAGTATTGACGTTGTTATTCCAAAAGTCTGCTCTAAGATACTGTATAACATATACAGGGGCCATATCGTTCTTCCCCACCGTCGGCCGTCATA
The DNA here is from genome assembly GCA_037952925.1 of Lithobates clamitans. Classification (NCBI taxonomy): domain Eukaryota; kingdom Metazoa; phylum Chordata; class Amphibia; order Anura; family Ranidae; genus Lithobates; species Lithobates clamitans. Next base: position 7,143,800 of record JBBGZY010000053.1, on the reverse strand, counting down.
TGACGTCCTTGACTTTGTGCAGGTATATCTGAATGATGGGTGCAGCTACAGGCATCATTCAGATATTGTCTTTTTTAGCCAGCGATACCCTACACTATAAGTATGATCATAGCGGCTGGTCAGCCACTTGATCGTTCTTAGGGGCGGCAAGAGGGGACGTCCGCCGCCCTCTGGTGCTTCTACTGCCATCGGTGAGTCAGAGAATGGATCCACCGGCCCCAGATGTTTACCATAGAGATTTCCGGCGGACCAGATGGTCGCCGGAGTCTCTATGATCGTTCGGAGGCTGGACGCGATGTTATGACGTCACGCCCAGCCTCTGCATTTAAACAAACGACGCCGCCTCGGCTGGATAGCTGAGATCGTGATTTTTTTTTGTTTTTTTTTTTTAATTTCAGCTTTCCCAGTCTAGAGGTGAGATGTGGGATCTTATTGACCCCATATCTCACTGTAAAGAGGACCGATCATGCCATATTCCTATTACAAGGGATGTTTACATTCCTTGTAATAGGAATAAAAGTGATCAAAAAATTAGTGTCAAACTAATAAATTTAAAGTCAAATTAACAATAAAAAAAAAAAGTGCCCCTGTCCCCGTGTGCTCGCACGTAGGAGGCGAACGCATACGTAAGTCCCGCCCACATATGAAAACGGTGTTCAAACCACACGTGAGATGTCGCTGCGAATGTTAGAGAGGGAGCAATAATGCTAGCCCTAGACCTCCTCTGTAACTCAAAACATGTAACCAGTAAAAAAATTTAAAGCGTCGCCTATGGGGATTTTTAAGTACCAAATTTTGGCGCCATTCCACAAGCGTGTGCAATTTTGAAGATTGACATGTTAGGTATCTATTTACTCGTCGTAACTTCTTTCACATTATGCAAAAAAAAATGGGCTAACTTTACTGTTTTGTTTTTTTTAAAGCATGAAACAGTTGTTTTTTTTTCCAAATAAAACGCGTTTGAAAAATTGCTGCGCAAATACCGTGCAAGATGAAAAAATGCAATGATCGCCATTGTATTCTCTAGGGTCTCTGCTAAAAAAAAACATATATAATGTTTGGGGGTTCTATGTAATTTTCTAGCAAAAAAATTATGATTTTTACATGTAGGAAACAAATGTCAGAATTGGCCTGGGTGGCAAGTGGTTAAAGCTTCTAGATACAATTTTATCTCATAGTCAGTGTCATAGTAGGTGAGGTCGAAAAAAGACACAAGTCTATCAAGTCCAACCTATGTGTGTGATTATATGTCAGTATTGCATTGTATATCCCTGTATATCCCTGTATGTTGCGGTCATTCAGGTGCTTATCTAATAGTTTTTGAAACTATTGGTGCCCCTCGCCTGTGGAAGGGCATTCCACATCCTTGCCACTCTTACAGTAAAGAACCCTCTACATAGTTTAAAGTTAAACCTCTTTTCTTCTAATTTTAGTGAATGGCCACATGTCTTATTAAATTACCTTTCGCGGAAAAGTTTTATCCCTATTGTGGGGTCACCAGTACGGTATTTGTAAATTGAAATCATATCCCCTCTCAAGCGTCTCTTCTACAGAGAGAATAAGTTCTGTGCTCACAACCTTTCTTCATAACTAATATCCTCCAGACCCTTTATTAGCTTTGTCGCCCTTCTTTGTACTCGCTTCATTTCCAGTACATCCTTCCTGAGGACTGGTGCCCAGGACTGGACAACATACTCTAGGTGCGGCCAGACCAGAGTCTTGTAGAGCGGGAGAATTATCATTTTATCCCTGGAATTAATCCCTTTTTTAATGTATGCCAATATTCTGTTTGCTTTGTTAGCAGCAGCTTGGCATTGCATGCCATTGCCGAGCCTATCATCTACTAGGACCCCCAGGTTCTTTTCCATGCTAGATTCCTCCAGAGGTTCTCCCCTAGTGTATAGATTGCATTCATATTTTTGCCACCCAAATGCATTATTTTATATTTTTCTACATTAACCTCATTTGCCATGTAGTTGCCCACCCCATTAATTTGTTCAGGTCTTTTGCAAGGTTTCCACATACTTCAGAGAAGTTGTTGCCCTGCTTAACTTAGTATCGTCCACAAATACAGAGATTGAACTGTTTACCCCATCCTCCAGGTCGTTTATGAACAGAATTAAATAGGATTGGTCCCAGCACAGAACCCTGTGGAACCCCACTACCCACCCCTGACCATTCAGAGTATTCCCCATTTATCACCACTCGCCCTTGTAGCCAATTTTCAATCCATGTACTGACCCTATGGTCCATGCCAATGGACCTTATTTTGCACAGTAAACATTTATGGGGAACTGTGTCAAATGCTTTTGCAAAATCCAGATATACCACATCTACGGGCCTTTTATCTAGATGGCATTTCACCTCCTCATAGAAGGTTAATAGATTGGTTTAGCAAGAATGATTTTGTTCATGAATCCATGCTGATTACTGCTAATGATACCATTTTCATTACTAAAATCTTGTATATAGTCCCTTATCATTCCCTCCAAGATCTTACATACTATTGATGTTAGGCTAACTGGTCTGTAATTCCCAAGGATGTATTTTGGGCCCTTTTTAAATATTGGTGCTACATTGGCTTTTCTCCAATCCGCTGGTACCATTCCAGTCAGTAGACTGTCAGTAAAAATTAGGAACAATGGTCGTGCAATTACTTGACTGAGTTCCCTAAGTACCCTCGGGTGCAATCCACCCGGTCCCAGTGATTTATTAATGTTATGTTTCCCAGGTCTAAATCTAATTCTCTCCTCTGTTAGCCATGAGGGTGCTTCCTGTGATGTGTCATGAGGATAAACATCGCAGTTTTGGTTACTGAAGCACCCCGATTTCCTCTTGAAGACTGAGGAGAAGAATGAATTCAATACCTTCGCCATCTCCCCATCCTTTGTAACCAGATGTCCTTCCTCATTATTTATGGGGCCAATATGGTCTGTCCTCCCTTTTTACTGTTTACATACTTAAAGAATTTCTTGGGATTTTTTTTTGCTCTCCTCCACTATGTGTCTTTTGTGTTCTATCTTAGCCGCCCTAATTAGGCCCTTACATTTCTTGTTGCATTCTTTATAAAGTTTGAATGCTGATGATGATCCCTCAACCTTGTATTTTTTGAAGGCCTTCTCTTTTGCTTTTATATGCATTTTTACATTGGTGTTAAGCCATCCAGGACTTTTATTCTCTCTTTTAAATTTATTACCCAATGGGATGCACTGGCTAATCCCCTTATTTAATATGCTTTTAAAATGAACCCATCTCTCCTCCGTGTTCTTTGTTCCTAAGATTTTATCCCAATTTATATCTTTTAGCAAGGTTCGTAGTTTAGGGAAGTTTGTCCTTTTGAAATTCAGTGTCTTTGAATTTCCCTTATCTGATTGTCAATTCCAGTGTCCAATTTAAGATTCATATATTACCATCTTCAGGTATCTCTAAATTCTCCCAATCTGAGTTCTACAGTAGGGATTACAAGAGTCTGATGCTGAGCCAAATTCAGACATTGAAACTGGTTGCATTTAAAAATACAGTTGATTATTTTTGCAATGAATACATAACTGCATTATACATTCTATGATCACAACATACATCTTCATTTTATATCATCATCATTGTAATAACAGTATAAACAAACATTGTTTTTGATAATCCAGTAAAGGCTTACCTGAAAAATCTCCTTTGTGAGTTCAGCATGTCTGCTGGCCATCTCTTTCCACAACTTCCTGGATTACCTGCATACTTTGCAGTGTCTCCTCTGTTCATTCTTTTGGTTTACTTTCGATTTATAAGGACTACATATCCCATGTACAGTGATTCCTGTACTGACTCCACCTCCTGAAACTCCACCATTCATCACCTCTGTAGTTCAGAAGGCAGGCTCTGTGAAATGTGTGACACAGCATTTACTACTCCCAAGGCATAGTGAATACATGTCACAGAATTTAAGGAAGGAAATGTTTGGGGATCTTCACAGAGTAAGTTTACAAACTTAATGAGAGTCAGATTAATAGGCTAGAAATAATTTAAATACAATGTAGACATGAATATGTTATTTCACATTTTGACCATTGATAATCTCTAACTGCTGTTTTGTATCAAATTTTACATTTCAAATTTTTACATTTCATTATGTAAAATCTTCAGTTACCTTGACAATGCCTATTAAGCCATTAATAAACATCCTCATAGTCATAAATGTATAAAGAATTAAGGTTTCCTTGTTTTGATTATATCCAGACTTCCCCTTCCAGAGTTATTTGAACAGTATAAGCCATTTGGATAGGTCTTCTTTCTTTGTTTCTTGAAATCAATAGAAACATATGTCAACGCATGTTGTTTTTTCAATGAACCCTTTGCACCCTCCATGTGATTCGACCCATTGCTAATTCTAATTTACAGAGGCAGTTGATTTGTTGATGTCCACTTGCAGTTGATGTCCTTTACTGTCGTCATTCTTAAACTGTCAGAATGTCTTCATACTTTTTTTTGCAGTTAACATAAAATAAACAAAAAACTTTAAATTACAAAAGGCTGTACATGCCAGTAAAATGTTATTGCAGCATTAGCACTGTACCACTAGACATAGAACAGTGCACCAGAAGGCAAGTTTTTCTGACCCCAGGGAGAAAACACTTTAGCACTAGCTTGTAGGTACATAATGTTGATCTTTTTCATTTTTAATTATAAATTGTTGGACCTTAGAAAACATCTGTAAATACAAACTTTTCAAACTTCATAAAAAAAAATTCTGTAATAAAATTGACAGGCAATTGAAGATGTTAACTTGGAGTTATTTTTACTTTTTAGAAGCCATCACAATCGCTAATCTGCAAACACTGGCTCCAACTGGAACCCCTGGCCCACCAATCGGAAAATCACTTCCCACGCCATTATCCCCGAAGGCTCGGAGAAAACCTGACTCTTTCCCATTAGTAATGGAGACTGAAAGCCCCCGCCAGCGTTCTTCAAGCACCGCCAGGCCAGTTACTCAGACATATGCAGTCCGCACATCAACAGCAAGGCCCGGTGTTACTGTGCCCACCATGAGGCCCACTACAACACGAATATATGATGAATCTGGAAGTGGCAGTGGTGACGAGGATCTAGAAGCAAGTGGAGATCAGGAATTAAGTGGAACTGAACCAGGAGGTATGTCTTATGTTCCCTGAAATTGGTGGTAATGTATAATAGTTTGGGCCATTTTGATGCCAATTATTCTGAGACACCGATTGCTTTGTTTGTAAGGCATTTAACTTTTATATATAACGATACTAGTCAAAAAATATATGATTTTGTTATCATCTGAATGACTTAGCTGGCAGTAGGGTTTTACTTGGATCCTAAATTCATCAACTCTTCTGTCCTATGTCATATTGTCAAGCCAAGGCCAGTTATCTAAGAATGTCTGTCATATCCCAGAACGGTTCATTGATCTGAGAATACTAATGGAAGAATCTAATTGCAAAAACCTCTGAAGTTGAATGAGGGATTATGAGCTTTAGCTTGCATTGCAGCCTTGGTTTTGATAAAATTGTTTTCAGTATATGTGTTATTTATTCAACACTTTGTTTGGCGTGGTTTTAAAAGGTGCCCATAAGATTCAGCCAATGCAACCTCCTGTTAGGGAGGCCGTATCTATCTTATTTGGCCATGCCTCACATTCTGGATGCTCTGCAGTCAAGTAGATTAATCTATTGTGGTTGGTCCCCTTTAGGCTTGGTTCACATTATTGCAGCTGCAATTCTCAGTGCGATTACCTAGTGCAACTTGTTTGCATTTTTACTTGTTTTTGATGTATTTTTGATCTTAGTGCTTTTTGGGGTAGGGAAAAGAGACTGGATGCTGGTTGTTATGAAACCAGCATCCGCTGGCTCCTTAACCACTTCAGCCCTGGAAGATTTTACCCCCTTCCTCACCAGAAAAAAATAGCAACAATTTTGAGAAAAAACAATATTTTTTACTTTTGCTACAATAAATATCCCCAAAAATATATGAAAAAAAAATTTTTTACTCAGATTAGGCTGATATGTATTCTTCTACATATTTTTGGTAAAAAAAATCGCAATAAGCGTATATTGATTGGTTTGCGCAAAAGTAATAGCGTCTACAAAATAGGGGATAGTTTTATGGCATTTTTATTTATTTTTATTTTTTTTACTAGTAATGGCGGCGATCTGCGATTTTTATCAGGACTGCGACATTATGGCAGACATGTCGGACAATTTTGACACATTTCTGGGACCATTGGCATTTATACAGCGATCAGTGCTATAAAAATGTATTGATTACTGTATAAATGTCACTGGCAGGGAAGGGGTTAACACTAGGGGGTGATCAAGGGATTAACTGTGTTCCCTAGTGTGTGTTCTAACTAAAGGGAGGAGGGGACTGTGTAGGGGGGATGACATGTCGCTGTTCATATTCTGTATGAACAGACGATCTGTCTCTTCTCCCCTCAGAGAACCAGAAACTGTGTGTTTACTCACACAGATCCCGGTTCTCGCGAGCCCCGAGCAATCGTGGAAGCCCAGCGGTGACCGCGACCGTCGGGCACTTGCATCGGCTCCATGGGCGAGCAGGGGGCGTGCGCGCCCCTAGTGGCCAAAAGAGGAAGATACATAACATGATGGAGATTCGCGCAGCCGAGCCATGTTGTCGCAGTACAACTGTGGCGGCTGGTTGGCAAGTGGTTAACAATCAGTGACTCATGCCTGCTGTCAGTCGGATTCCCAGCTGACAGCGGTCATTGGTTGTTAAGACGGATGCCAGGTCCTAACAGCCTACACAAAATGCAGGCAAAAATGCATGTACATGCATATTTGGTGTGTTTATTTTGAAGTCCATGGGGCACAAAATCTTGCTGCATTGCACCAAAGTAACACCTGTACTTTGCCTAAAGTCGCATCACAGTTGCGTTGCATTGAAGTGAACAAGCACTACTGAAATCAATGTGATTTCTATTGTCATATGATTCTGTATGATCCAAGTCACATCTGAACATGACTCTAGTGTGAACCAGGCCTAATGGGGCGTACACACGGTCAGACTTTTCGGCTACAAAAGTCCGATGGACACCGATAGACCAAATCCGGCGGACAATCTGATCGTGTGTGGGCTTCCCCGGACTTTCAGCGGACTTTTCCATTCGCAAATCTGACGGACTTTAGATTTGGAACTTGCTTCAAATCTTTACGTCGTAACTCCGCCGGACCCAGAAATCCGCTCGTCTGTATGCTAGTCCGACGGACAAAAACCCACGCTAGGACAGCTATTGGCTACTGGCTATCAACTTCCTGATTTTAGTCCGGTGTACATCATCACGTACGAATCCGTCAAACTTTGGTGTGATTGTGTGTAGGCAAGTCCGGTCGTTAGAAAGTCCGTCGAAAGTCTGTCGTACAGGCTGTCAGACTTTTGTAGCCAAAAGGTCCGACCATGTGTATGCCCCATAACTCACACTATGTTCATCATCAATCCACAAAGTATTCTAGTTTTAGATAGGAAAGGGATCGTTTAGAAAACCTGGTTTTAGATTTATTTTTTATTATCTGTTGCCTGTTTGTGACATTTTCTCATACGTAGGCTTAAACCTACATGAACTTTTTATTTGCGGACCGTGATATAAGTGGAGATTTCTCCACACTTCCTTTTGCAGTGACAACATTGTTTCCAGGAAAGGAAGTGAAATCTCCCCATGGGGCACAGACTGTGCAAAAAGCCCATCAGTCATTCTACCTTTCCCTACTCTGTCCAAAGCTAAAAGTAAAACAAATGTGGTTGGTAGTAAGTGAGGCTTACAGCAGATGTTTTGTAGAATGTGTGATTTCTCATTGGTCCTCATCCAAAATAGTCATTTTCTTCCACCTTAAATTTATTGATAATTATAAGGGCTGCAAATTTAAAATGATTGCTAATTTGTGTGATTTTATGTCACAGCAGATAAGTTTGATGGAGGAGATGAACAGCAGAAAGAATATGAGGAGACACTTGATTTCGAAGCCACACCTGTCATGGAAAGAGCCAGCTGCTACAATACACCTCTAGGTTGTTGCTCAGATGGAAAGACCCCAGCCATTGATACTGAAGGCACTAACTGCCCAAGTAAGTGGTTTACCTCTCCTCCAAGGAACAAACTTCACCCTTGTGTCATTCAATATTCTGGATCAGGAAATCCTGCTGAAGATCCCTAATCTGCACATTTGCAAAGAAAAATTTGTTGAAAAGGTGTTTTTGTTGTAACGCAATGGGGGTGATTTACTAAAACTGGGGAGTGCAAAATCTGGTGCAGCTCTACATAGAAACCAATCGGCTTCTAGGTTTTTTTGTTTGTTTTTTTGTCAAAGCTTAATTGAACAAGCTGGTGTCAGAAGCTGATTGGCTACCATGCACAGCTGCACCAGATTTTGCACTATCCATTTTTAGTAAATCAACCCCATTGTGATGACTGTCACAAAAGTATATTTTAGTGGCAAACGTGTAATCAACAATATACAATGTATATGTTTTCCTCTGTGAGCACACATTAGGAAGAATACACAGTGCCTTGTCTGCTTAGTGAAAGTTGTCAGTTTATCTTTTCAGCAAACATCACTCTTAGCTGGCTTGTATTTTCAGAACAATCTATTGAAAAATCTAACTGCTAACCCAGATTAAATGATTAACTGTTAGGTAGAAACTTTGCAATACTCCTGGAAAGGAATCACATGCATTGTTTAGATTTTTGGCCTTTATTAGAAAATGTCATACAAAAACTGATTACTGCCATGAGTTACAACTCAATTGTCCATGCCTATTTGTGCATGGGGGACAGTGACATTACTTTTAGATTCAGTACCTTCCCTTCTACTTAAGCCAATAAAATCGCTCCAGAAGTAGTTGACGTACAGACTGTGCCACACTGGAGTTCACACAAAACTAAAATTTTAAGGCCGCGTACACACGGTCGGACTTTTCGTCTACAAAAGTCTGACGGACGCCGACGGACTAAAGATGGCTGACAGTCCGATCATGTGTGGGCTTCCCCGGACTTTCAGCGGACTTTCAGCAGACTTTTCCAGCCGCAAATCTGACAGACTTTAGATTTGAAACATGCTTCAAATCTTTACGTCGTAACTACGCCGGACCCAGAAATCCGCTCGTCTGTGTGCTAGTTCGACGGGCAAAAACCACGCTAGGGCAGCTATTGGCTACTGGCTATCAACTTCCTTATTTTAGTCCAGTGTACGTCATCATGTACGAATCCGTCTGACTTTTGTGTGATCGTATGTAGGCAAGTCCGTTCGTAAGAAAGTCTGCTGCAAGTCCGCCAAAAGTCTGACAAAAGTCTGTCGAAAGTCTGTCGGACAGGCTGTCGGACTTTTGTAGACGAAAAGTCCGACCATGTGTACGCGGCGTAAGTGGTTTAAATCAGTCAGTAGATTTTTATATCTATTAGAGACTCCAGCAGTGAGGTCTCCCTAGCAGTGTCCGCAGCTTAGTTATCTTCCTGCCATGGAGCCTTTTCCAGCTGCTCTGTCTACAATTATCGGTAAATAAAAAATCTGACAGGAAGATTGAGCTCTCCCTTAGAACATGGGTGAAGAAATGTCATCATTATGTTTTTCAATAGAGGGCCTTAACTCTGGTGGGTGACCCAACTGGTCAGCAAATAACCAAAACTGAAATACCAATTTTTGCCGATCTGACCCTATAGGTGCAACCTTTATTTTTAACACCATGAGTCACATGACATAAGAGCGATAACCATGGAAAGGAATGGGATTAGATTAACAAAATACTACACCAAGTGAGCTTTGCATTAATATGATTTCACTTGTAACTGTCTACCTTTTCTTCTCTCCCTATAACCACCTACTTTATCTTTCTTTGTGCCCAGCAAGTAAAGGTTTCGTATTAAGCCGCCTACTTTGGAAAATTGCTCTGTCTGGTAAAGTGCCATGCTACCTGCCCTCTTCTGCCACCTGATAAAAGCTGCATACACTCGATTACTAACCCTTCATAGTTCAGCCCTGTGCCATGCTACTAACCCCACACCTGGCACTGCCCATAATGCCACTCACCTGATAGGAGGGAGAAAGGATGAGAATTAGGGCGATATTCTTTATTGTATAGTCACTGTATTGCCAGAAAAAAATCAAATGCTTATCTCTTTTCTTTCTGCAGAAACAAAAACGTTTGAAGGTGTCTTGATCATAGAAGAGCTAGAGAGTCAGGAGGTGTTTTATACCCCAGAGATGTCAGATTACAAGTCAGAGCTGTTTGGTGAGACAGCAAGAAGCATTGAGAATGCGGTGAGTAATCACTGTACCAGACACAGAGTACAGCACAAATCAATCAGCTGACCACCTGCTAAACACAGACAAAAGAAAAAAAAAAAAGAAACGGACACAACAAGGTTTACCAGACCCTTTAAAATAGTAATGCAGTGCCTTTATACATCCATTGCAATAAAAAAAGTACGGTACATAGAACAGTACCAAGCCAATGTTAAAATATACGCTGTTAAATGTAGAACCCATGTTCTTGGATATATAGTGCAGTACATTAGCCACTTTCCCATGATATAATGGTGTCATATTGTTATGTCATCTCAGTAGGGTTGGCCAGAGACTAATGAAGGAAAAAAGGGTAGGGGGGAGGACTACGGCTGCTATTTAAGAGGTAGTGGTAGAGGGACACTGGACACAGATTTTTCACAGGTTATTAAAATGCAGAGAGAGTCATTAACTGAGTCCAGGTGGCCTGTATTCAGCTGCTCAACAAAAAGACAGGGACCCCCTAGGAGAGGACATTCACCTGAGTTAAGAAATCCAAGTTTAATTGGTCAAAGTGAGCAGCAAATAAAAAATCCTTAGGAATCCAAAGGCTTTATTGTTCAACTGGTTTAACAAGCAAAACACAGCAAACATGTTTCAGGCTGGGTTCACACTGGTGCGACACGACAGCCGTCCTACTTTGGATCGGACTTTGCCCTGCGACATGAAGCCGGCATGTGTCCGACTTTCAATGAACGGGGATCCGACTTGGATCCCCGCCAATGCTCGGCATTGTGTTTGGTATGAATCTTGAGGGGGAACTCCGCGCCAAATTTTAAATAAAAAACCGGCATGGGTTCCCCCTCCATGAGCATACCAGGCCCTTGGGTCTGGTATGGACCTTGAGGGGAACCCCCTACGCCGAAAAAACGACGTGGGGCGGTCCCCCCCAATCCATATCAGACCCTTATCCGAGCACGCAGCCCGGCCGGACAGGAATGGGAGTGGGGACGAGCGAGCGCCCCCCCCCTCCTGAACCGTACCAGGCCGCATGCCCTCAACATGGGGGGGTTGTTGCCTTGGGGGGGGGGGCGCGCTGCGGCCCCCCCACCCCAAAGCACCTTGTCCCCATGTTGATGAGGACAAGGGCCTCTTCCCGACAACCCTGGCCGTTGGTTGTCGGGGTCTGCGGGCGGGGTGCTTATCGGAATCCGGGAGCCCCCTTTAATAAGGGGGCCCCCAGATCCCGGCCCCCCACCCTATGTGAATTGAGTATGGGGTACATAGTACCCCTACCCATTCACCTAGGGAAAAAGTGTCAATTTAAAAAAAAAAACACTACACAGTTTTTTAAAGTATTTTATTAGACAGCTCCGGGGGTCTTCTTCCGACTTCGGGGGTCTCTCCGGTTCTTCTGCCGGGCTCCTCCGCTATTTTCTGCTCTTTTGCTATAACGAAGGAGCCCGGTCTTCAATCTTCTGCCCTCTTCTCCTGATGTTGACAGCTCCGGGGGTCTTCTTCCGACTTCGGGGGTCTCTCCGGTTCTTCTCCGCGCTCTCCGGGTCTTCTGCCGGACTCCTCCGCTCTCTTCTGCTCTTTTGCCGCTCTTTTGCTTAAGCAGAGGAGTCCGGTCTTCGGTCTTCTGCCCTCTTCTCTTCTCCTGATGTTGACACGACGCTCTCTGGGGCTAGAATGCTCTCTGTGCGCTCTGCTCTGACTTATATAGGCGGTGACCCCGCCCTCTTATGCCGTCACAGTCCCTGGGCATGCTGGGACTATGACGGCATACAGGGGGCATGGTCATCGGGTGATGACCACGCCCCCTAAAACGTCACAGTCCCAGCATGCCCAGGGACTGTGACGGCATAAGGGGGCGGGGTCACCGCCTATATAAGTCAGAGCAGAGCGCACAGAGAGCATTCTAGCCCCAGAGAGCGTCGTGTCAACATCAGGAGAAGAGGGCAGAAGGCAGAAGATTGAAGTCCAGGCTCCTCCGCTTTAGCAAAAGAGCAGAAGAGAGCGGAGAAGCCCGGCAGAAGATCCAGAAAAGCGCGGAGAAGAACCGGAGAGACCCCCGAAGAGAAGAAGGCAGCAGACCGGGCTCCTCCTCTTTAGCAAAAGAGCGGCAAAAGAGCAGAAGAGAGAGGAGGAGCCCGGCAGAAGACCCGGAGAGCGCGGAGAAGAACCGGAGAGACCCCCGAAGTCGGAAGAAGACCCCCGGAGCTGTCTAATAAATTACTTTAAAAATCTGTGTAGTGTTTTTTTTTAAATTGACACTTTTTCCCTAGGTGAATGGGTAGGGGTTCGATGTACCCCATACTCATTCACATAGGGTGGGGGGCCGGGATCTGGGGGCCCCCTTATTAAAGGGGGCTCCCGGATTCCGATAAGCCCCCCGCCCGCAGACCCCGACAACCAACGGCCAGGGTTGTCGGGAAGAGGCCCTTGTCCTCATCAACATGGGGACAAGGTGCTTTGGGGTGGGGGGGCCGCAGCGCGCCCCCCTCCCCCAAGGCCCCCATGTTGAGGGCATGCGGCCTGGTACGGTTCAGGAGGGGGGGGGGCGCTCGCTCGTCCCCACTCCCATTCCTGTCCGGCCGGGCTGCGTGCTCGGATAAGGGTCTGGTATGGATTGGGGGGGACCCCCACGCCGTTTTTTCGGCGTAGGGGGTTCCCCTCAAGGTCCATACCAGACCCAAGGGCCTGGTATGCTCTTGGAGGGGGAACCCATGCCGGATTTTTATTTCAAATTTGGCGCGGAGTTCCCCCTCAAGATCATCTGAGCACAAGTCGCGTGCCGAAGTCGGATCATGCGAGACGGCAATCCGACTTTGATCCGACTTCAATGATAGTCAATAGGCTGAAGTAGGATTAAAGTCGGACCAAAGTAGTACAGGGAGCATTTCTAAAGTCGGAACGACTTGTGTCGGACCAGTTAGGACGGCTCCCATAGGGAAACATTAAATTTCACACGTCATGCGACATGAGCTCCCAATGTCGGAGCGTTTGTCGGACCAGTGTGAACCCAGCCTTAGTGGCCTTGCAATCCTCCTTCATCAGGGCTGGGTGAAATGGCAGAATGTTAAATGGACTCAAAAGTACTCCTAAGCAGACCGATCTGCAGGCAGAGGATGCAAGCACCTTGCCACTTTTACTGTCAACACCAGCAATGAATGACTGTTGTGTTTTTGTTGTGATCTTTGAGGATGGTTGAGAATAATTGACATCACAGTGCAAGCAGCTGGTCAGGGATGGCTTGTTGATGGCACTCTTGCACAGGGGTAACACGTTTCTTTTGCACATTGGTGCTCTGCAGTTCATTCTATAATTCATTCATGCCCGTTGTGGTAAGCTGTAATGAGCATGTATTGCAGTGTACTACCATGCATTGTTGTGCGCTGTTTTGCAAAAAATAATGCAACACCTTTTTTGGTGCAATAGCCAAAAAAATAATGGTCCCCCAAGATGCGTTAACATAAGGCATAGCATATATCAGTGCATGTATGATAATGCAGCTCAACTGTGAGTGCCTTCAGGTTTCTTCAGGAGTGCCTTGGCAAAATGCCTAAAAAACGATCATAAATTGTACACAAGCTAGCGGGTGGATAAAGCCTGCCTTTAGTTACAGAAAGCCACGGGTTTCCTTTGTGCACCATTACAACCTCCCTGTCACTGGCCACTGATATCATTGATGGATAAGGAGGACATTGGGCGCCTGCACAGCATCTGTGTTTGCCCATTGGGGTCACATTAGCTGAGTGAAGGAGAGAAGCTGATGGAAAAGAGAAACATTGGAATACTAGTCAGTGCCAGTGTGCAAAGGTGTATTTGCTTTGGAGGAATAAATCACCTCTAACTCTGGGTGTCCAACACGTGTGGATGTTGCTGCATTGTGTAAAACTATTAGTTTGTTTTTTTACATTTTAGAATGGGGTGTCGTGTTAAGAAACACTGGTTTAGACACATTGAAACACATGTCACTTGCCATACCATTGTTTTCAGTGCATCTGGTTTACTTATATGCATTACCTTAAGGAAAAAATGCAGGTACAGTACATTATTTCATTAAAAAAAATACGTTCAGGGGCCCACAAAATCTAATGATGCATGCATTTCCATGTGCTGCAAATGCAATGTTACTGAGACCCTCTGGCAACAGGCTATATACTCTTGGCATAGCTACATTCTCACAGCTCCGGAGATGCTGAGCACATAATTTGAGAAAATGCACAGTGAAAAACACATGAAAATGGGAGCACATCGGTGTGAAGCTAGCCTAAGGACCTGTTCACAGCATGTACTTGTAGTAACGCACGTTTAGTGCATTAATGCAGTTTGGTGGCATTCGTTATAAATGGCACCACAACGCACTTGCCTAAGGACTTTGTGATTTGCACCACATCACATCAACACCATTAACATGCATCGCCACATCCTGCATGGTGTAAACAGGCCCTTAAGCTCTTTGATTGCTTGTTATGAATTCTGCGTGCAAGTTCATTTAGGTAAACTGAGAGGCTTTTCTGACTTACAATTGTTGTGTTCTCTGGACATAATTAACAGTTCTCTGATTTTTTTTTGGCCTGGAGTTCTCTTCAGTAGTGTACACTGCAAGTTTTCTTATGTGCAATTTTCCTCAGTAAGCAACATCAACACTATCAAAAAAGGTACAGGAGGAGAATATTTTTGTAAGTCATATATTAATACAGTATTTATGTTTTTAGACACAAAGTTAAAATTGGTTACATCTCCTTTCATTTAAACTTACACTTTGATGCCCTTATGTAGAAACTGAATAAATTCCACAGTGACAGTGTAGACGCTGTAACATGTTGATTAAAAATCCCTTTTTTCGGGCCATGTTTGAGAGGAAAAGGCCAACAGCTTTGGTTACAGCCTTAACCAAAATAACAGTCGCTCTACGCTCAGCATTGTCAGATTGCAAAGGGCATAATTTAATTAACACCTTGTTAAACTGAAAAGCAATGGCAGTCAGAAAAAGTGAAAGAATTGTGCTTTTGACATTTCAAACTAAAGGGCATGTATTTTTTTTTCTCTTCTATATTTCCTTGTTACTTTAATAACATGTGTGAATACTCATTGTGCACTTACTTTGAAGTTGTAACTCCAGTTATCCAGTCTGAGAAAGCTCAAAGAGCTGTTTAAAATGTACCCTTTGCCCACACACGCTCTGCAAAAAAGCTAAATTAGTGAAGGTAAAACAGGATCATGAATAGTCAATTGCTAATAAACATTGTAAAGATGATAGTATAGATAATTTGTGTGTTTAGCTGGATTAGTACTGAAAGGGATTGAAGCTAAGGATCCCAGTACACTTCCCATTGTGGATTGGAATGAATACTGTTTGTATAAGATAGATGATACTATACTCAAAGCTGAGAGAAGATCTTACCCCACATGCAGAGATGTTCCTGATAGTCCCTTTTTAACACATATGAGGACCGGGAGCACCTATAGTGTCACCTAGACGTCGTGACCAACCTACTCTGCAGTGACAGACATTGATATTCCATATACTTATTTGTCTGATACACTCATGGATTTGTGATTACGTAAATAGTCTGATAGACACATATTGTTGAGGTCACCTATACTATATCTATATGTGTTTTTTATAATATATACATTTGGATCCGGTTTTTAGGTCATCTAATTATTCGGGTCACTCCCATCACAATAGATTCACCGTACCACGAATGATTATTATGAGTTATATGTAGTTTATTTTTCAACACTACTTATATTTATTTTTCACTAGTCATTCATTTTTCATTGTTTCTGAGGAGATACCTCTGTGTTTATACTCCTGGGGAATATCACGGGTTCAATACTATTCATCTAGGGTAACGACCCCTCCTTTTTATATATTATCCCCACTTATTGTGTTTTGTTGCTTTTCCACCAATACCTTTCTAGCGCCACACTTTGTTGTTCCTTATATACTCAAAGCTTGGCTGCTGTACAGCAAGCCACTAATGCCGCTCTCAGACATAGCACAGGTGGTAAGGATTGTAAAGGGAGACGATGGGCTTGGAAACAGGCACTAAATATATGCCATAGTGGAACCCACTTAAAGTGGAGAAAAACACCCTGATTTAACAGGTTCCCAAAACAGTTACATTCAAGGCATACCCTGAATTATGATTATTACCATTAATAGTGTGCTTATGTCACCTCTCAACAAAACTCTTAAGCCATCAAATGGCTGCTATCATAGCTGATCACATGTACAGCACCATGGCAACTGCAGATTAAATAGAGGCTAAGATGGCAGCTTCCTTGTGTGGGGTAAGATGCATCAAAACTGACCCAGTGCTTGTTTTTTTTTTTTTAAATTGGGATTTTTCCAAAAGGCTAGGAATATGGAGAGCCTTCGAAGACAGCGGGAATAGGCAACAATGCCTTCACAGGGTAAGGCATTGACACAATCAACATAGGATGAGCTATAAAGGTATATTCAATCAGCAGATAATATAAAAAAAAAAAAAAAGGATGAAAACTTTTACAAAGAGAAAGAAAAAGGTCAGACTCTACCATCAAGACCTTAGGAGGGGAAGCAGTGCGTTTGTGGACCAGGTGCAGAACCTAGGCTGCTGAGAAAAAACTATAACACAAAGATGACTAAAGGCTACAAGGTGTGTTCAACAGATCAAGAAGTTGCTAAAATAGAAGGAAGAAAGGGTGTGGAATGTGACACAGAAACAGATGGTTCGATCACTTTGAGTTTGCCCAGTGTGTTGGTAATTTCGGCCCGCGAGTACCAGTCTGTGTAGCGGAAAGGCTGCATATAAGAGGAAAGTTCTTCCGGAGAGAAGAAATATTCCATGAAGCAACGCCATCTAGTACTTAGGTGTCGAGTAAATTTAAAGTTCTGGACTATGGTGTCTAATTTCTCAAGGTTGAAGAGAGCCAACAGAACCTGTTTAACTGCATTTATGTGAGGTGGCGTGGGGTGAATCCAAGCCTGCATCAGAGCCCTGCGAACCACTAAGAGGCAAATATGGATCCATTGAGGCAGGCTTTTGCTTCTAGAGGGTTGCAATGAGGCTGTCGTCGGTTCACAGCTGAAAATGCACAGTATAGAGTCTTTGGGAACGTTAATCCGATGGACCTTATCTGACCCAGTGCTTAAGATGTGGATATGGCTGTGAATGGCCTCAGCCAGCGCAGCTCTGCTCATACGCAGCCATATATCCACATCTGAAGCACTGGGTCAGTTTTGAGTGGCGTCACATGTGTCCACACTTCTGAATTAGTGCCCGATGCCTGCTCCAAATTTCTGTTATACTTAAGCCTTGAGCGGCGCTCTAACTCCACATGTGATCACAATGGCAGCTTCTTTGGTTGTAAAGTATAGGAGGGCTTAGTTCCGCTTTAAGTAATAGTGCATACAAGGGAAAAGTTTACTCCCCCCAAATCCATCCCAAGCTTATGGTTCATGTCCAGTTATCCAAAAAAGTTGATTGGAGATGTTTTTCTTAATGTATTTAACCACAGTAAATAAAAGCTGTTCGGAATTGGTTACTGCGCTTTATACAATATCATAGATTTGTGTGCTTTTTTTGTGGCTAAATTTTGCCATATTGAACAATATCAGAAAACCTAACGTTTATACACATCCAAAACTTTTCTTTTTGTTTTGGGTATCATAGGGAAGGGTTAAACCGCCTGCCAGTCTATTTTTAGCTGTCTGTGTACCATTGGATAATTTATGTTCACTTTTTTATCCCAGAGGTGCAACAGGAAGTATGCAGCAATCTCCCAAAAGTGAGGGAAACACCTCTCTCAGATGGTTGTTCCTGGAACAGATGCCCCCAAAGACAAGGGTAACCAGTACAAATGGAATGGTGAATCTCCCCAGGGGGTCACAGACAGCAATAAAAACTTGACAGAGGGGCAATACTTTCCCTACTTTTTCCAGAACAAAAAAAAATCTGGAAAAAAAAACTGGTTGCATGTTGTCATGCCATCCTATCTGCTGCTGTAATCTCATTCAGGTAGGAAATTGTAGTCAATTGTCCCCTCCTGATCTGTACATTAAATTCCCAAAAATTTCAGAGGTGTACCATGGAGGTGACTGAATCTTTGGGCTTTATTCAATACAAGCAATGGCTCCAGTTGAGAGGACATATTTACAGTAAGTCATATACTGTGGAGTTTGTCTCCTGCAAATGCTCTCTTACAAACAAACTTTGTTTCACCAAGAAACTTGTCTTCTATTTGAGCCATGTCATACGAGTATTAAATACAGTTGGATTTCCGTTACATCCACAGTTAAATAATTCCAAATATTTGTGGATCAGTATTAACATATATATCTTGTGTAATGTGAAAACCTCTATACAGTATTACTATTTATACCCAAAAAGAAAATATATGCTAAGATTAGAAGAGAAGGACTGAAAGACACCTTCCCTGAAATGTTTGACCTGCAACCATTTGAACTGTGCTATGATCCATATATGCTACTGTATAGACTTTGTATTATGGCATCAAATCTTTTGGTATGACAATTGGCAGAAAATTTCTAAACTCTTGTGTTGATTTTACATGTTTAGTCTGTTGCAGCCTTTTCATACAATTATCAGCTATAAATGTGGCACAATGTGATGACTACTTTGACCCTTTATTTAATAAAACCTTGATGGCCAAATCCAGCCAAGTTGTGTTTTAGATATAGTAAAGAAGGGTTAATAGCTTAGCCAGGTTACTTATTGCAGCCTGCGGCCAGTGGGGGAAAGGCCCGTGTTAAGGGGCGTTTGTTAAAGCGGGGTTCCACTCAAATTTTTAACTTAATCTTACCCCCTTCAGTTAATTGCATAGATGTTCAAATGCCGCATGAAAAATTTTTTTATCGCTGTAATTATCTTTATATTGTACTTTATTGTGGCACTTCCTGTCTCTCCTCCCATGGGAGTAGGCGTGTTTATTGCCTTTCCCCGGCGCCGCACTGTCTCCTGGGAGTTTAGTGTCAGGCTTCCCAAGATTCACTGTGGAAACAATGATCATGCTTGTGAACAAGCTGTGAATGAACAGCATTCACCGCATCCAGGAAATCAATGCTTGTGGGCTTCACATGCCCACAAGCAAGATGGAAACAGCCAGCATCACATTTTTTAAGTTATTCTTCAGTATGAAAACAGACAGAGGCGGAAATATTACACCCAAACTGTGAGTTTTATTTTGGGATTAGCAAAAAAAAAAAAAAAAGATTGGTCGCCGGACTCCCGCTTTAAGGACCTTTGGTAGATGCAAATATTCTTTCCATTGCCATTACCTTGAGCAAGTATGTTGTGATTACACTGCTTCTCCGACAGGAGAGCAGACATACTATACAAGGGATAGGGGTTAGGTCTCTATGAGGGGTTATAATAGTTGCAGATTTAGTTAATGGGGTGGGCATGTTAAATGCTGGGGCATCTATAGGATTTGGGGAATAATACAAAAGTGGCATGGTGTTACCCTGTTAAGCTGTGATCGCATGTGATAGACAATGCCTGTGCCATGCCACAGCCATAAACCCTGTCCAACAATCCTTCACGAAACAGATCGGCAACATAGCATGTAAAAAAATATACAATCTTCTTTATTTCAATCCATTCAGGTAGGGGGAAAAATACACAAATGTTGACGCGTTTAAGCCCTGGTGGACTTTAATCATTTGTTATGACCAAAGCCCACCAGGGCTGACACATATCAATGCTTGTGCATTGCTCCCCTACCTGCATGGATTGAAATAAAAGAAGATTTTATGTTTTTAACATGCCGTGCTTCCGACCTGTTTCACGCAGATAGGGGTTGGAGTTTCCTTTGAAGCCTAAGTTGGGGCTTTTATCATATGAATATATGGGCAAACAAACTGCTATTTTACCTATAATGACACTGCACTCTAGCCTCTGAATGTTTCTATGTAAAAGTATTGAAAAATGGCAGCCAGAGTTTTGTACTTACAGAGCCTTTAAATAAGCAGCAGCAGATCACTCTATGCTTGAAATGCAGAACTGTTTGTGTTTTGCCTTTAATATTGAAGCTCAGGGCCAATAAATGTTTTCTTTACAGCAGCTTTTTTTTTTTTTTTTCTGTGGACAACAAAGCTTGTGCCAGGACAGCTGAAGAAGTGGCAGTACTGTTGAAGAGGTGATAAGGGATTTGAAGCTGTGTAGTCATTGCAATGTTTGAGATAATATTTTAGAATCCCTTCTATGAAGTGCAATCCAAAAGATTGAGATCAAACCTTGTCTCCAGGTTTATCTCCCATCTGCTTGCTTTATTTTTTTATGATGTCTTTTATTTTGCTGGTGTGCCTTTTTACTTTGTTTTTCAAAGTCCCTTGTTTCGGCTAACTCACAAACAGATGAGGTAGCTGCATTGTACCAGTTATAAATGCTTATTGAAATATTACAGTTCTTCTTTACCAGCACAACACATGCAAAGCAAGGCAAAGAGAAATGGGATGGTTTGGAAGCTCCCTCTGGTGGTTCAGTGCTGGACTGAACACTCATGTTTCTTGATTGGTCAAAAATTAAAGTTTTAATAGCTCTGGCACATTATTCAACAGTAATTTGATTATTGTCATCTGGAGCAGTAGGGATGTGTATGGAGGTATTGTAGACCTTAATGCAAATCCTTGTCAGAATAATTAAACAAAAGATATCAATGGGGTTGGGGATTTTTGGGCACCATGCACTTATGCAGAAAATGGATCATCAACACTTTCACTGTGAGGATCAGCATGTATGAATACAGATACAGAAAGGGACATAAACAGCATTGGGCTCCCTAAATACACAGTGGTTTGATTTTAACATTAGCAATGATTGGCTTTTGTCCATACTTACACTTTAAATGTGATACTGGACAACACAAAAGTATACATACATATGACATGTGGGCTGATACTATTATAAATTAGGACTACTTTTTTGTTCTCTTTTTGAGCAGTTTCCTTTTAAGTCTGCTCTTCTGATGATTTGACAGAAAGCTAAGGGACATTCTGTTATATCTTTTCTTATCCTCTGTCTTCACAATTTGATTTCTACTTTCTCTTTGTCATTTCCAGACACTGCTATTCCCTTCACTTCCTTACTACTGAGAGAGCATTTAATCTCTGTCTGCCTTATGTCCAGTCACTAGAGAAATAGTTTGTTATCATCTCCTCCAGTTATGTCCTAGAAGGATTACTGCTGGTATTGTTCTCCTTGGTGGTAGTTTTTGGGCTAATTAGGAAGAGGTGTCTGAAAGCTTGAGATTATGCTTCATCCATCTGTGGGATACATGTAACACAGATGTGATTGGAGGAAAGAACGGAACCCACTTTTCCATCTTCTGGTCTAGAAAAATGGCCTTTATTACCGTGTGTAAGACCTAAAAGGAAAATATCAATGCCTAAATAAATACATTAATCTTCTGCTGGGACAATAATAAGCAGCCTGTACAGACGTTTCTGCCTCTAGTCCTATATTGATTAAACCAATTACTTGCAGACCAATATTGCCTTTTATATATCATTTAAAGCCCTTATGTCAGCTTGCTGCAGCTCGTTAGTATGAAAGGTGGTGGCCACAGGGGAGAACCCTGTATGTGCTAAAAGGTGCAAGCGGAAATTTACATTTTCTCCAGCTAGAAACCCATTTTTATTGTCACGGGTCTGCATTTGTGTGTAGCAATGATTGGCCTATGCTCCTGCCAACGAAGTTATCTGGTGGCTTCTTTTTCCAAGAGCTAGACATGGCATGAAGATTATGGTGAAGTGTTAACTGAGTTCAGTGACACACTTGCCTCTTTAGTTTCAATATGGGGTGCATGCACATAATTGAGACAAATTCTCTATTCTGGTACAGAGAGAGTCTCAAAATTCTTTATACTTTACTAATCTGTGAGCGTTCTGCTGTTCTTCCTGTTGGGAGAGGTCTGTCACAAACAGGAGGAACCCAGCTGCCCACAGCTCATCTCAGCTCCACCACTGGCATCTGGAAATGCCTTCTGTGCGACGTGTGATTGCCACCATTCAGGCCGTGCCTCATTTGCATTAGAGAACCACTTTACTCACAGCTTCAGATCACCACTATATAAGGTGGAACCTCAAACACACAACTACAATCATGGTGATCTAAAATGATTGTAGTTTCTTTAAAATAGGTTTGACATTAGAACAAAGCGTGTGATTTGTTTCTGCAAACTAAATTTTTTCTTTATTATAGATTCTATTGAAAACATAATGCATATTTTATACACAAATTGTACTGGAAGAAATACAAAGTTTGACCATCATCCCTTAAAGTGTTGAGACCCTAAGGGCCCATTCACACCAGAAACTGCACATAACTTTGCATTTTTGACTGCATGTTTACATGCATATGAAGTGCGTTTGAAGCGTATTTGATATGCACCTGAATGCGTTTTTCATGCGATTTGTGCTACATTTGACGTGCATTCTCTTTACATTTCTGGGCTTGGCTTTCTTGGGTAAAGGGGTGCGGTGCGTTTGTAGAGCAATTGTAAAGAATTGGTCAGCGATGTTTATCTCATTAGAGGTTTCCTTCAGAGGAAACAGACGATAGAGGAGTAATCTGACAACCAAGAGTTCAGAGATTCAAACTTGTTGCTGCTAAGTCTGCAGGGTCCACATTCAGTGTTTAGTGTCTGTTTTGATCAGTCCTCCTTGCTTTCCAGGTACAGAGCAGTGTTGAGATCTAAAGACTTTTAAGAGGTTTATGCTGTGGAGTGGAAAATATGACTAGAAAGTGCCTACACTGCTTTTTAGCAAAGGTTGCATGAATGAAGACTCAAAAGCTAGGCTTACATTCTTGCAGGATGTTCTACAACATTGTCATTTAGTTTCATATCTGACAGAATCACTTTAATGTAACTTTTTAATATTTTTAATGCCAGGGCTTGCTCTTTCTGTTACGTTTACAGGGCCTTTAATATCTAGCTTCCATGGAAACCAGCATAATAAAAGAATTAATATAAACCACACTCATTAAGCTAGTATTGTTCGACTCTGTTCCTTTTCATATTTCCATTTTAAACATATCTCCTGTATCTACCAAGTGATTGACTTAAAGGGCATTTGGCATCTCAGTACAGCGAAAGCACTGTGTTTTTATGCAACCTCAATTCTGGGCTCTGATTTTATCTACGGATGAAAATGACCTTAACATTCATAAATCTGCAAGAGCACAATGACTGCTATTTATTTCTAGTTACACAAAAAGAGGCAGGATCATCTCGCATTAGGATTTTTTTTTTTCTTAAAATTTCTCTCTTATGTATATCTGAAACAATGTATGGGAAATAAAATTTATTGGGATGGATGGCATGATACCACCTGGTATGTTTATCAAAAGGTCACAAGAAAATGTTCTCATACATTGTGGCGCTATGCGGCTGTACTGCAAGCGTGAATTAAATTCCCCACTCATTTCTAATTGGATTTGTGAAGTGGAAAAAGTGATATGATAAATGTCCAACTTTGTGATAATAAGGAGGCAGATGTATGAATGTGCTAAATCTTTTATGTCATTTTTACTATCAAGTACACACACACACATACTGATGTACAGAACTGTATGGTGCTTCACTATGGCAGCCAATGGTGGTTGTTGGTGGTCTACTCTTTTCAGGATGCTTAAAATGTTAGCGAGCAGTTAAAAGTGCACCTGTGTCACAAAGCAATCACACAAACCTGATTGACCATACCCTTATGTAAATTCCCACCCCTTGTGATTATTTTAGGTAAAAAAAAACTGCTGTTAGAATTCATATACAAACAGGAAGCCAGCACTTGGAGTCTATCAGCACCAGCAGATCTTCACATGGTGACTGATGTTAGTTGTGGTAACCAGTCTTGAGCTAAGTCTCATTGCTCACCACAATTGGTAATTACAGTATCTCACAAAAGCGAGTAATCCCTCACATTTTTGTAAATATTTTATTATATCTTTTCATATGACAACCCTGCATAAATGACACTTTGCTACAATGTAAAGTAGTGAGTGTACAGCTTGTATAACAGTGTAAATATTTTTTGTGGCCACCATTATTTTCCAGCACTGCCCTAACCCTCTTGGGCATGGAGTTCACCAGAGCTTCACAGGTTGCCACTGGAGTCCTCTTCCACTCCTCCATGATGACATCATGGAGCTAGTAGATGTTAGAGACCTTGCGCTCCTCCACCTTCCATTTGAGGATGCCCCACAGATGCTCAATAGGGTTTAGGTCTGGAGACATGCTTGGCCAGTCCATCACCTTTACCCTCAGCTTCTTTAGCAAGGCAGTGGTCGTCTTGTAGGTGTGTTTGGGGTCGTTATAATGTTGAAATACTGCCCTGTGGCCAAGTCTCTGAAGGGAGGGGATCATGCTCTTCTTCAGTATGTCACAGTACATGTTGGCATTCATGGTTCCCTCAATGAACTGTAGCTCCCCAGTGTCGGCAGCACTCATGCAGCCCCAGACCATGACACTCCCACCACCACCCTTGACTGAAGGAAAGACACACTTGTCTTTGTACTCCTCACTGATTGCCGCCACACACACTTGACACCATCTGAACCAAATAAGTTTATCTTGGTCTCATCAGAGCACAGGACATGGTTCCAGTAATCCATGTCCTTAGTCTGCTTGCCTTCAGCAAACTTTTTGCGGGTTCTCTTGTGCATCATCTTTAGAAGATGCTTCCTTCTGGGACAGCAGCCATGCAGAACAATTTGATGCAGTGTGTGGCCTATGGTCTGTGCACTGACAGGCTGAACCCCCACCCCTTCAACCTCTGCAGCAATGCTGGCAGCACTCATACGTCTATTTCCCAAAGACAATCTCTGGATATGACGCTGAGCATGTGCACTCAACTTATTTGGTCGACAATGGCGAGGCCTGTTCTGAGTGGAACCTGTCCTGTTAAACCACTGAATGGTCTTGGTCACCATGCTGCAGCTTAGTTTCAGGGTCTTGGTAATCTTCTTATAGCCCAGGCCATCTTTATGTAGAGCAACAATTCTTTTTTCAGATGCTCAGAGAGTTCTTTGCCATGAGGTGCCATGTTGAACTTCCAGTGTCCAGTATGAGAGAGTGAGAGCGATAACACCAAGTTTAACACGTCTGCTTCCCATTCACACCTGAGACCTTGCAGCACTAACGAGTCACATGACACTGGGGAGGAAAAATGGCTAATTGGGCCCCATTTTCACTTAGGGGTGTACTTACTTTTGTTGCCAGTGTTTTAGACATTAATGGCTGTGTGTTGAGTTATTTTGAGGGGACAGCAAATTTACACTGTTATACAAGCTGTACACTCACTACTTTACATTGTAGCAAAGTGTAATTTCTTCAGTGTTGTCATATGAAAAGATATAATAAAATATTAACAAAAATGTGAGGGGTGTACTCAATTTTGTGAGATACTGTTTATGTCCCAAGTGAAGAAAGAGAAAAGTAGCAGGGCACTTCCAAGTAGTAAAGCAGGGAACACAATATGGAAGATGGTAATTAGACCTTGTAAATTATTTGAATTTAATTGTTTCAATGCAGGTCAGGCAAAGTACATGGCTGACTGCTGAAGTGTGAAAAATTACTTTCTTGCTGTTACTATTCTTCCTCTCCCAAAATCCTTGGCTACTGTCTTCAGATTTTTTTTACTGTTACCTAAAATTCTGTAGTCCTATAATTGAAAACAACAATCAGTAGTTTTTGTAATGCTTAAGAAAAAAAAGTGATAATCTTTAAATTTGGAACATCTTGGACAGGGGCGGTAACTTGTTTGCAAAAGGCGTAAAGGGGCCATCTCTTTTAAACTGGAAACAACCGTGCCTAAACAAGGTTGGGGGGCCTTCTACGTCATCTGTTCTCCACATATAATGCCATTAATATGACTACCCTGGTGATTTGACAACATTTCGCACCTTCAGCCATTTGGGTCTAATGATTAGCACCTCCACAGACTCCATAAAACCAAGGGATGGAATTATGTAACTAGAACAGGGTGGTTCCACAACTTTCACACCTCCAGTCCTGTTCTTGGACAATCAACACCTGCCTTGACACATTCCAAGTTGATTGGGTTAAGGTGACTAGCATGTGCTGTATATTCACACAGAGTCTCTACCTGACACTCATTATAACTAAAAAAGTGGCTTGGATAAGATGCAAAACATCTTCAGCGCCATAGAACAAGTTCAGATGAATATGACTAACTAATACTAGCTATGACTGCTGCTCTGCATAAGCTTTGCTGTCAGCCAACATGAACCAGTGGAGAGGATAAGTGTAGAAAGGACGTTTTTGTAGGTATAAGATTTTGGACTGGTTCCAATCGGCTTACCTATTGCTACTGAGTTGATAAAGGTGTTAAAGGCTAGTACCAATATTTCCCTTTTGTGCACTCTGGCTCCATATATCATAGACACCAGTGGTGATAATTTCATCAATACTTTGTGCCTCTGACATATTCTTTCAGCTATATATATTCCTCTGTCTTTTTTGTCAATTTTTCATGTAGGTGTCCATCTAGGCAAAGTGGCACCATCATTCCAGCTCTGTAGTACCCAACACAGTTAAACTGAAGTAGACATTCTAGTAAATATATCTTGAAATTAGATATGAGAAGCCAGCATATAGTTTAACTTGTCAGTTCCCATGGAAAACTGGTTTATTGGTTTTGGATTGAGATGGGACTTTGAATATATTCAGTTATATTAATATCTTCTTATTTTAAAACTATGACCTGCTTTTCATTTAGACTACACCTCTTTGTTCTCCTCTGATAATACTCCTGTCTGCTTGTCTTCCAGCTGGATAATCTTTTCCGAAATTCTGATGTGAAGAGGGACTTTAGAAGCATCCGTGTACGGGACTTGGGTCCTAGCAACTCCATCAGAGCCATAGTGGAAGTACATTTCGATCCAGGTTTGTTAATTCGGGCAGACATATGAAATGTGCAGTGAGAGTAATTATATTATGTCTGGTTTATTTAATTTTACAACCACAGCATGACTACCACAGAAAAAAAAACTGATTAAAATATACTTTAAAGACACATACTGTAGAGGGAGATTTACTAGAACTGGTGCGCACAAAATCTGGTGCAGCTGTGCATAGTAACTAATCAGCTTCTAACTTCAGCTTATTCAATCAAGCTTTGACATCCGTCTAGCAGATTGGATTGCAGTTGGGTGTAAAGGGACAGACGACCCATAGAGGAGAGCGGGATGTGTCTGTGTCTGCTCTGAGTTAGCAGAGCGGACACGGACCAGCCATCCGCCTGCTCAGCAGGGATCACGGACAGATTCCCCGCTGAGCAGGTGGACTCCAATGGAGCCTGCCTCATGTGTAAGGGGCCTTATTGACATGATGCAAAGAGTAGCAGTGTGTTGCAAAATAACAAACAAAAAACACTTTTTTTTCTTATTGGTTGCCAGAAAACTGAACACGCTGGAAAAGATGTGCTTCTATGCCTAGTGTGTTCTGGTTAGGCACTAGAAGGCACTGTATTGCCCAACACAGTTTCAATATTTATTTCATGTGTAATGTTTATAAAGCTGCTGCTTGTTTTTTCTTGATCCTGACCAAATTTAGCAGTCACATGTGAACACAAAAATCTGGAAAGCTGCACTCCCACACGATATAATCCAAATCTTTATTGAAAAATCATAAAAGTACAGGATGGGTACAGGGGGGGTGAGAGAGAGAATGAGGTTGATGCATTTCACACGATAAACGGCCTACTCATCCTTGGGATTACCTACAGGCTAAATGCCGTCTCACCTGTGAGCAGTGTGATTTTCTTTCCTGACCAAATTTAGGTTGCCATTCTCCGGAATATATTTATATTTAAAATTATAATTGGCTTCAGTTTAGGAAAGTAATGGAAGTATTGTCTGAAACTTGTTCTTAACAATGACCCAATTATATTATTTCTTAACATTAAGGGAGAATGAAAGGAAGAATCTGACTGCTTTCTGTGGGTCAGCACAGATTGAGACAACTGTGCCCCTCTCATGTTTTCCTAAATTAAGCCATATTATATAATCTTTTGTAGATAAAAGAATCAGCCTGTTCTACAAGAAGCTGTACATTAGGTTATCTAATACTGACTTCAACTAATGTTAGCTATACAGCATTGATGGTCCTCAGGGAACAGTTCCACCCCAAGTGCTGCATCACAGTATGCTTCAAGATTGTGTTGGCCAGCTGGTGCTCATACATTAGGAAATTGAAAGAACTCTTAAATGTGTAATGCCAGCAGGATACATTTGGGTTGTATTGTTTTTCTTCTGTTTTAGCTACCAGCCTGACTGCTATCGATGTGCAGAAAGCATTGCTGGCAAGACTCAAGAGCACCAAGAAGAAGGCAATAACTATAAAGAAGCCAATCCAGGACAACGTGAAGTTCATGGACTTTGGTGAGATCCCTGGTACATCGTCCTGTTTCATTCTCAACTCTACAGCCTTGAGTCCCATTTGGGAAGTAAAATGCTGATCAGTTTGGATTTTTCAGTTTCTTGATGCAGAAATTATATTTTGTCCCTTTGCCCATTACAGATGAGTAAATAAAAATACATTAATCTCACTAATGAGCTGCTAGCTGGTGCTCTCTAGAACATTTTTCAAAATAAATGTCAACATGTGATGTTTAGGGACAGATATAAAGGCAAACTGAGCTCAGGATATTGGTCGTGGTAGCAGATGTACAATGAAGTCAAGCTAACACAGTCATGCATGCTCATATTAACCCCTCTAATGGTGTGACCTTTTGCTGTAGTCACAGAGGAGCAGCCATGCCCATACCCAGAGATTGGATGGATGGGTCAGTGCATTGAAGCTCATCTGTTCAATGTTTCTCGCCTTCCACCACTACTGTTCCCATTAAATGATATGTGTGTAGTCCAGGGGTTACATCTCAGATTCAGGGGTATGACTTTTTTTAAAATGAAAATGAAGTTTATAGTTTTACCAAATAACCACACATAAATTGCATCTGAATACGTAAAAACACCAGGAATTATTTGTAAAATGTGTAAATAATTAGGAGAATTATGTTTATAAAATGTACAGTGGTCAAGGGGTAATTAAGATAAACACATAGTAGGGGTATCTGCTAAACAATATCTTTTATAAAAAAAAAAAAATCCATCTTTCAAATGAATAAGCGTATGCTATAGAACATTGTGCAGATTCTCCTATAATGTAACACTTTATAAACAGGTCCCGTAGTCTTGTGCATTAATGCGTACAACATAGCCAGCTGTATCTGAAAAGGATGTGCTGATAGCAAGCTCAGGTGGCAAATACTTAACTATGGAGACTATTGACATCTATGGCTGTGTGCATAATGCACAAGCATGCAAGCCATTTATGGAGACAGTTCGGCACCAGCTAGATCACTGACATGTTTTCATAAACTGAAATTTTAAAATCTCTAATGTTAAATGTTCTATTATTCCTACTCCTGATGTAATGAACCGCTAAAATCTTCCCTGCTAGGGATGCCTGAAGAGCAACATGTTCAGACCTCCCCATGCAAGGGAACGCACAACAGCTGCAGGATCAGACTAGATTTTAAATGAGCCATACTGAGTTAGAGTAACTTCACTGTACTGAGACAATCATCATTACCACACAGCATGGGTAACTGTGCTTACTCACTTTATGGTGAAAACATTTTATTGATTTTTTTGCTGGGTGAGACTGAGCCATTCTGCATTACAGCGTTCTAAATTATTAGAATAAATCTTCTTATGTTAAATATTGCCATTAAAATAACAGATTTTCTCTAACCCTATATTTCTGTGTAGACTGGGTACCTGTTATGGTTACAACCACCACAACAACTGCAGCAACAACTAGTACCATGGCAACAACCAGCACTGTTGCAGCCACTATGCCTGTACTTGCTACAACTAATATGGCCACTACCCCACCTCCCAAGAGGACAACCGCTGCCAGGACCACACCTGTGCCTCTTGTCCAGCACCCTGTTACCACAGTGAGGATGACTACAAAACGACCCGTGACTAGTACAAAAAGGCCAATGACCACTACCGCTACTTTACCAAGGAGGAAACCAGCTCGTGTACCCACACCTGCCAAGAAGCCTCCAAGACCCTGTGACTCACATCCGTGCATGCATGGTGGCACCTGTGAAGACGATGGCAAAGAGTTTACCTGCAGCTGTCCAGCTGGAAAAGGAGGAGTTGTCTGTGAGAAAGGTAAAGAAAAACTGCGTTAAAATTATTCTGAGGAACTGAACTTGTTTCATTGGTGACATTATATGATATATGATCACTTACATCAGGGGGTTCCAATCAGTGGCCCGCATAGCCCTCTGATGTGGCCCGTGACTTCCTGTTCTGGGATGGCAGGTTGGCAAGCCGCCATCCCAGAGCATCAGTCAAAAGGCTGCAGAGCAGAGCCACATAACCCATTGCTTCCTGTATAGCGCCAACTCCTGTCACAGACGAAGTGATACCAAATGCACACTGCTTGGGACAGCAACAGCCAGTGATACCTGAATGGAAGGCTGTTATTAAAGGTAAGTTTATTACTAAAATCACAGTGTGTATATATGGGCATATGTGTTCTGCAGTGGTTACTAGGCTGCTCTCAAACTGACCCGCAGACGCAGTGCAGTACAGTCCGGGTTACCTGCACTGAGCCATAGACTTCTGTTATTACCTGCGGGTTTGGTGCACTTTCAGAAAGTGTACCACACCTGCAGGATATAATAGAAGTATATGGCAAAGTGCAGCTAACCCACAGGAAAGCCACAGATGCACTGCACCTTCGGTGTGGGTAAGCCACAGCGCATCAGTGTGAAAGTAGCCTTAGACCCCTTTTCACACAATCTGTCCGACCCAATCTGACCCTTCATTCAACTCTATGGCGCATGTAAACAGACTTGTGTCCAGTCCAATCCGCTAGAAAAAACAGAAGGGGATCCATTCACTTCTATCTGGCCAGATTGGATCGGGGGGGTTATAGAGTAGAGTGGGCCTGTCCGCTCTACATATGCAGAGTGGACACAGACCTGTCATCTGCCCGCTCCGCTCATTGTGGCTTGCTACTGGGTACCAAGTGGCTAAAGTGGCCCTCGCTCTTTAAAAGGTTGGGCACCCCTGACGTACATAGTGTCCATAGTGTTACCTAGGTACATACATTATTTTGGGCTGAAACAATGTGGTTTATTTACTAAAGGCAAATAGACTGCACACGTTGGAAGTGCAGTTGTACTCTGCAAGTGCATTTGCTCCAGAGCTTTCACCATCCAATACAGTGCAAGCAAAAATGTTGTTTTTTTTTTTTTTCCTAGCTTGTGATTGGGTGTTCTTTGCAAAGTGAAGCTTCACCACATTTACTAAGCTCTGGCGCAAATGCCCTTGTAGAGTCCAATTGCACCTGCAAAGTTCAGTCTATTTGCCTTTCTTGGCCCTATGTATACTTTTGTTGCACTGTGTCAAGTGCAGCAGTGATGTCATCAGAGACATACTGAGCTACGGCCAAGATGGAGCAATTGATAAAGAGCCTCAAAAACTTTTTTTTTTTATGTTTGACAGAATCATTAGAAATATTTAATCCTGTCAAAAAATACTGCCTTAAAGTGGTTGTATACCCTTTTTTGTATTTTCACCTACAGGTAAGCCTATAATAAGGCTTACCTGTAGGTAAAATGAATATCTCCTAAACCTGTACAGTTTAGGAGATATTCACTTTGCATGCAGCTACTGACGTCAGCGGCGCATGCGCTGTGAAGGCCCAGCTGCCAGAAAGAAGTCTCCCGCACGTATGCGCGGGAGTGAGGACATCGCGGCTCCGGCCACTCACAGCACAGGAGCCGCGAATCCGGAAGACACGCGGAGGGGAAATGTCAGCTCCCTCAGCATGGACCGGGATCAGCTGCCGACGCCTCGTTCTAAGGTAAGTATTTCATGATGAGCTAGTATGCGGTGCATACTAGCTCTTAATGTCTTTTGCCTTACAGGTTTAAAAGAAAAAAAATTCTGCGGGTATACCGCTTTAAGGTAAAAAAGCTTGAGGCTTTAAAACCACTTTAAATATCCTTTAAACCTAAAACCTGACTGGAGTCTAATTTTTCCCTATTAATTAAAAAAATACCTTTTTGGTTTCTCAAAATCAAGGTGCAAATTATTTCATAATTTATTTTATTCCAAAAAGATTTTTATTAGTATTGAAATTGGCATAAAGTAACAACATTAATGCTAAGAAAGACATCACCTATGTTGCACATTTTTCAGTCAGAGGAGCAGATAAGACCAGATCTGTACAATATAGCATACACAGATGGAATGCATTACATAGACAGCTGGCAAGTTATCAAATCGCTGAAGACAAATGAAACCAGAGACCTAATTACAGACTCCTCAGAAATAAGTACAAAATAATATGTTATGTGCCTTCTCAAATATAGGGATATTTGGAACTTAGTATTACCCATAGATATAACAGATCAGAAATAAGCACAACCCAAATTCCAAAAAAGTTGGGACTTTTTGTAAAATCTACATAAAACAGAATGCAATGATTTGCATATCTCCTAAACCATATTTTATTCACAATAGAAAACATATTAAATGTTTAAACTGAGAAAATGTACTATTTTAAGAAAACAAAAGTATTTTTGAAATTCATGGCAACATCACATCTCAAAAAAGTTGGGACAGGGCCGTGTTTACCACAGTGTAGCCCCCCCCCCCCCCCTTCTTTTAACAACTGTAAAAATCTGGGAACTGAGGAGACAAGTTGCTGGAGTTTTGGCAGAGGAATGTTGTCCCATTCTTCCCTGATATAGGATTCTAACTGCTCAACAGTCCTGGGTCTTCTTTGTGGTATTTTTAATTTCAAGATGCACCAAACATTTTTAATTGGTGAAAGGTATGGACTGCAGGCAGGCCAGTTCAGCACCCAGACTCTTCTACCACAAAGACGTGCTGTCATAGACTCCTTATGCAGTTTAGCATTGTCCTGCTGATATATGCAAGGCCTTTACTGAAAAAGACATCCTCTGGATAGGAGCATATGCTGCTCTAAAATGAGCATTGATGGTGCAAGCTGCCTGTTTCATATGCACTAATGTACCCTCATGCCATCAAAGATGCAAGCTTTTGAACTGAGCACTTATAACAAACCGGAAGTTCCCTCTCCTCTATAGTCCGGAGGACACAGCGCTCATGATTGCCAAAAAAGAATGTCAAATTTCCATTCATCTGACAGAACAGTTTTCCACTTTGCAACAGACTATAAATTAGCTTTATCCCATTTCTGGATCATGTTCAGATACGGCTTCTTCTTTGCATGATAGAGCTTTAATTTTTGGGTGGCACGACAAGCTTTGTTCACAGACAGTGTTTTTGTAAGTATTCCTGAGCAAATCCATCCCAGAATCTTGCCTGTTTTTATTGATGCTGATAAATGGTAAATAATGATATATTTAAAGTCTTTGCAATTTTACATTGAGAAACATTATTCTGAAATTGTTCGACAATTTTTAGAAGCAGCTTTTCACAGAATGGTAAACCTCTGCCCAGCTTTACTTCTGAGAAACTTGATTCTCTAAGATGCTCTTTTCATACCCAGTCATGTTACTGACCTGTTGCCAATTAATCTAATTAGTTGCAAAATGTTTCTTTTATAACTGAAATAGTGTATTTATTGTGCAATATGTCTCTATACTACTTTTTCCCTACTACAGTTTCAGTTTTGCATGCAGGTGACCAGAATAGGAGGTATGAAATGATTTCTACATACCACCATTTTAGCGCTTCAGGTAGAAAACCCCTTAATAACTAGAACAGTTAGGAAAATATACTGGTTAGAAGCACTCCATATAAGAAAACTAATGTGCATGATAACACTGAGGACAGGAGATTCTGAATGAGGAAGACATAAGCAGTTAGCAGTTGACGGTTATTCATCATAAGAACAATTGATCTGCACATGCTTCTTCTACCTGCTCACCTATGGCTGCTCTCATTGCAGACATTAAGTATTTTATTCCTGGATTTGGGAGTAAGTCTTACCTGGCATTCAAAATGATGAAGGCATATCACACAGTGCGCATTGCCATGGAATTCCGCTCCTCTGAGCAGAATGGTCTTCTGTTGTACAATGGCCAGATCCGAGGAAAGGATTTCATCTCATTGGCAGTAGTGAACGGATTTGTGGAGCTTAGGTAGGTGGATTTACTGTGATATCACCAAGTAACTTTTATAATTTCTGTTATGTTGTATTGTCTTTGCTGACATTTTATACGGTGCTAAAGGGTTATGGTAATACATGGCCGTTGTGTAATAGCAGGAAAAAAAAATCAGTTTTTTTAAAGGGAACCTGTGATGTTGGAAAATGGGGAACTTTTTCTGTTTACTTTTTTGAATGGTGCATGTTGGGGTCTGTTCTACTTTTAGCTACTCGGTAATTACATGACCTGTTGCAGCAGTTTGAACCAAGCCTTATGTCCCGTACACACGATCAGACTTTCCGACAACAAAACCGTGAATTTTTGTTCAAAGGATGTTGGCTCCAACTTGTCTTGCATACACACACGGTCACACAAATGTTGGCCAACAATTACGAACGTCGTGATGTACAAGACGTATGTAATATCTCCATTACGAACGCTGGTTATATCTCCGGCTCATACTTGATTCTGAGCATGCGTAGACTTTTGTCTGACCGACTTGTGTACACACGATCGGAAAGTCCGATAACAAACATTTGAGAACCTGCTAGCCAACATTTGTTGGCGGAAAGTCCGCCAACAAATGTTCGATGGAGCATACACACGGTCGGACTTTCCGCCAACAAGCTCACATCCAACATTTGTTGTCGGAAAATCCGATCGTGTGTACGGGGCATTAAATATATTTATGGGACAGCAAAATATTTTTGTTTTGGAAGGTTTACCATTCTTTATGTATATTTACATGCTTTGTTATGCTTTACAGGTTTAACACTGGATCAGGCACTGGAATAATCACCAGTAAAGTGCCGGTGGAGCCTGGCCGGTGGCACCAGCTTGTAGTAATTCGGAATCGGCGCAGTGGTATGTTGTCTGTGGATGGAGAAACACATGTGAATGGAGAGAGTCCACCAGGTACCGACGGGCTGAACCTAGACACTGACCTGTTCATTGGAGGAGCTCCAGAAGACCAGATGTCTGTGTATGTATCAGAAGGAAGTGATCTGGGGGTCACACTGTATTAGAACCGCATTAAATATCAGTTAGTGACACAAAAATATTTGTAATTAGATAGCTGACTTTTATCATTTGTAATTTCTATGTTTTACTATATATTGCACAATAATTCCAATGCATTAGCCGCAAGTATCAAAAGGTTAATAACATCAATTTAAGTGATAGAAACACAACGGCATTTTCTGTAAAAATGATGTCCTCATACCTTGAAAGGATATTCCTATATTCAGGTACTCATCCTCGGCATGTCTTAGCAGAAAATAATGATAAACACAAATAGAAAATTCTTCTCTTCTCCCCTATGAAAACTCTGCAGTCAGTTATCTTGTAATGTCATGGTTCTGTCATATTGGTCTGCCTCCTGGTTGCTTTCTCATTACAACTAAGTATTTATTACTAGTTCCTACAGGGCTGTCAGTCTAACACTGGGTGCATCTGGACAGGAGAGAACAGAGT
This sequence comes from Lithobates clamitans, assembly GCA_037952925.1. NCBI lineage: Eukaryota > Metazoa > Chordata > Amphibia > Anura > Ranidae > Lithobates > Lithobates clamitans. The sequence continues at coordinate 7,107,875 of JBBGZY010000053.1, read as the reverse complement.
GATGGCCTAATCACTGTGTTAAAGTCCCTGCAATTGCCATTTTTGGAGGATAGGTGTGTGTCCATGAACATGCTGTTTGGCAGGTGTGACAATGTAGACAAAAAAAGAATTTCTCCTGCGCTCGTGAAGACGTTGGTATAGAGTGGTAGTACTTACAAAAGAAGAAAAATAGAAGAAAAGAGGTGGAAGGCGCGTGATCTAACGCTTGGATCAAGATAATACAATTTATTCATATACAAAATAGATAAATGCTTATAAAAAAGTTCCTACATATGCCTAAAAACTGGGTTACAAAATATATACATTAGAAATTAAAAGTTTAACAATTAAACATGCCCATGCAGGGGCAAGTACTCAAAGGTGGGTTGACACATTTCGAGGGGTTCCCTCTTCATCAGAGCCTTGAAAAAAGGAGAAAAGTCTGTACAATATGGTAGACCAACATAAAAGGAGTGGCTAGTTGGGAGGTGTATCACACGGTAAGTTATGGGTTCTCCTTAGCTCTAGACCTGTCCACATCCCAGCGCTCTATGTGGTGTAGAGATGTATTTCTCTTTTTGTGTAGGTCTGTCAATTGTACCTGCATCCAAGGTTGTGAGGGAGCTGCAGCCTGCCTGCTTTTATGTTGGTCGTATTGTACAGACTTTTCTCCTTTTTTCAAGGCTCTGATGAAGAGGGAACCCCTCGAAACGCGTCAGCCCACTTTGAGCACTTGCCCCTGCATGGGCATGTTTAATTTTTAAACTTTAAATTTCTAATGTGTATATTTTGTAACCCAGCTTTTATGAATACTTAGGAACTTTTTTTATATGCATTTATCTATTTTGTATATGAATAAATTGTATTATGTTGATCCAAGCGTTAGATCATGTGTTTGGCAGGTGTCCCTGAATCATAGAACAGTTAAAGAGAATTACAAATCCTTTGATAAACGTTTCCCATGTATGTATTTCAGCTGTGTATTTAGCTTCTGGCTTTCCGTTCAGATTTTTTCGATGAGTTGCTTCTGACAGCAAAAAAAGCCTATAATGTTGTGTTCTTTCAGTCAGGTAGACAGCATGCAGAATGACACGCCCCTTCAAGTTTAATTACCAAGCCTGTGCAAATAAATCCTGGGGGTCATGAAGATGGTGTATGATAATATGGTGGTGAACAATAATGAGCCCCAGCCTGTCTTGATTTTAAAACCTTAGGCAGTCAAATGTCCTTAGGACAAATAAAGTTACAAAGTGTCAGGGTTGTTGATGTGACATTTGTGATGGTTAAAGTCATGCCTGTTGCTGTATATAACATGGGTCATGAAATCTTCAGCTTGCACTCTTCTATATCACCCTACTGCTGCCTGCAAGAAAAATGTCTGGAGGCTAGGAGGTTATTGCTGTTTCAGGATATGAATAATACAGACTTACAACCTGCAGAAAAGTTGGCACACGGGGAATGAGATGATGCACCCTGCTGCATGCCTATTTGGGGGAACAGATTTGAATTTCCAATATTGCTGTGCAATTTTCTTGGCTCTTTTGGAATTTGGATGAAATTCACAGCTTATGCCATAACCCTTTGTCTGCTGTCCAGTGCAGTAACACTTGGTCTGATCTTTGAAGCTTATGAAAGATTTATGGTCTGCTTGCTAATAGAAGCCAGTTAGCACTTCATTATATCTGTATTGCGAGTTAGAGGGAGAATACAGTTATAATTATTTCTAAATATTTTCAAACCCAGGTGCCTTTTAGTAGGTTGTAGGTTAGTAACTAAAAAATGTTTTTCTTTGATCAGGGTGACAGAAAGAACCTCTGTGACTATTGGCCTGAAGGGTTGTATTCGCCTGCTAGATGTGAACAATCAAGTGTACAACTTGCAGGAAGAAGGAGAAGATGTCTTATATGGCAGTGGTGTGGGAGAGTGTGGGAACAACCCATGCCAACCCAACCCTTGCCATAACGGTGCTGTGTGTCAAGTGAAGGAGGCCGAAATGTTCCATTGCCAGTGTCTCAATGGCTACACAGGTGAGTGTTCTGTCATTGGAGCATAGGGAAGTGCCATTGTCCATTAGTGTATTAATGCTTACAGCCTGTCTGTATGCTACTATGGACTCTTTCAAGAAGCTCCTGATTCTTTCACAAGAACCCTACCAATAATAACCAGCTCAAGCCAAAACTTGGGATAGAACATGTGGAGGATATTAAACCTTCCGCCGTGTTTTTTATTGCACACACACAATCCAATGAGAGTACCAAACAAGCTTCCAAAAGTCCAAGATAATTTGATAATAAAATTGATTCATAGCAGAAAAAAAACGAATGCATTTCAGAGACCAAACACACTCCCTCTTTATGAGGACTACAAAACAAGTACAAATCCAAAAGGTCATAATCTAAAGGAAAAAAGTCAAACCTCAATAGACACCACACTATCCCTAATTAAATGCTTGTTAATCTGCTTTTTGCATAAGTGAATATCACTTTATGCCTTACCTCTGGCTTCCTATATTTTCAGGACCTACCTGTGCAGATGAACGCAACCCTTGTGACCCTAACCCTTGTCATGTTTCTGCAACATGTTTGGTGCTACCCGAGGGTGGAGCCAAGTGTGAATGCCCAATGGGAAGAGAGGGAGAGTTTTGTGAAAAAGGTAAGTTAAGATGGATTTAGTGCCATAATCATTTTACTTTAGATACATTTACCCAGTTAAGGACCAAAGATGTACCTGACATATTCTAGGGTCCTTACCCTCTGGGGACACATAAAGGGTGTATTTGTCATGACCTGCTGTTCGTTTGAGAACCCAATCTGTATAGCAGAGCAGCTGTTTCAGGGCTGATTGCTTTTTCGGATTGATGCAGTGTCAGTGCTGGGTAATATGTCAACAAAAATAAATACACTGTAGTTAGCTGCAGCTCTTTTTGTTGCGTTCATTTTCTTATGTCTTTCATTCTTAACCAATGATAAACCTCTTGTTATCCCCAGCTATCCTTAAGTGCCAGTTCACATCTATGCGGCTTCAAGATCGTGCGACTTTGACAGCCAACATCCTGCGTGACTTCATTGCTGCTTGCTTGCTACTGCATTGCTGCTTGCTTGCCACTTCATTAACAGAAGTCAATGCAAGTTACGATGAAGTCTCCTAAAAGTAGTGCAGGAACCTTTTTTGAAGTCATTACAACTTGATTAGAATGGTTCCATTGCCATTAATGGGGTGCGACTTGTCATGCGACTTTGAACTCTTAATTCGCATGACAAGTCGCGACAGTGTGAACCGGAACTAATTTCTTTCTCTACCCTCCTATGTATTTTTCACCAGATTTTTATACAGCTGTACGAACATGTCTTTAGTGTTCTCATTCATTTTATGTAGTATAAGCATTAACTTATTTACTAATTTATATATAACTTTGCCATATTTTTCACCAAAAACATTGAAGTAGCATAATTAATGAGACACTTTAATTGGAAAAATATATATAATATACACACACACAAGTTAGTACACCCTCACGTTTTTGTAAATATTTTATTATATCTTTTCATGTGACAACGCTGAAGAAATGACACTTTGCTACAATGTAAAGTAGTGAGTGTACAGCTTGTATAACAGTGTAAATTTGCTGTCCCCTCAAAATAACTCAACACCACAGCCATTAATGTCTAAACCTCTAGCAACAAAAGTGAGTACACCCCTAAGTGAAAATGTCCAAATTGGGCCCAATTAGCCATTTTCTCTCCCCAGTGTCATGTGACTCGTTCGTGTTAGTGTTACAAGGTCTCAGATGTGAATGGGGTGCAGGTGTGTTAAATTTGGTGTTATCGCTCTCACTCTCCCAAACTGGTCACTGGAAGTTCAACATGGCACCTCATGGCAAAGAACTCTCTGAGGATCTGAAAAAAAAGAATTGTTGCCCTACATAAAGATGGCCTAGGCTATAAGAAGATCGCCAAGACCTTGAAACTGAGCTGCAGCACGGTGGCCAAGACCATACAGCAGTTTAACAGGACAGGTTCCACTCAGAACAGGCCTCGTCATGGTCGGCCAAGGAAGTTGAGTGCACATGCTCAGCGTCATATCCGGAGGTTGTCTTTAATAAATAGACATATGAGTGCTGCCAGCATTGCTGCAGAGGGTGAAGGGTGGGGAGTTAGCCTGTCAGTGCTCAGATCATACACTGCATGGCTGTTGTCTCAGAAGGAAGCCTCTTCTAAAAATGATGCACAAGAAAGCCCGCAAACAGTTTGCTGAAGACAAGCAGACTAAGGACATGGATTACTGGAACCATGTCCTGTGGTCTGATGAGACCAAGATAAACTTATTTAGTTCAGATGGTGTCAAGCGTGTGTGGCGGCAACCAGGTGAGGAGTACAAAGACAAGTGTGTCTTGCCTACAGTCAAGCATGGTGGTGGGAGTGTCATGGTCAGGGGCTGCATGAGTGCTGCCGGTGTTCTGCCGAGAAAGTTCCGCTCGGCTGATAAGTTCCCCCTGCGCAGTAGGATCCGGCGGAAATAGCCGAAGCGGAATAGCTGAAAATCAGCTGTACACGGCGCCTGTAAGAGGGCCCCTAGCGGGCTCGCTTCGCTCGCCACGCTTCGGGCACGGCCTCGCTTCGCTCGGCTCTTTTAGATTCCCCCTCTAGGTTCACTTGGATGGTAGGGAAGGAACCTGGACCCAGAGCGCAGGCGCCGTGTACAGCTGATTGTCGATCTTGAGCTTCGGCTATCTCCGGCGGCTGTTAGTAGTTCGTACTGCGCAGTACAGGGGGGAACTTATCCGCCGAAGGAACTTATTCGGAAAGACACCGGCACTGGGGAGCTACAGTTCATTGAGGGAACCATGAATGCCAACATGAAGTAGAGCATGATCCCCTCCCTTCGGAGCCTGGGCCGCAGGGCAGTATTCCAACATGATACTCCAAGACGACCACTGCTTTGCTAAAGAAGCTGAGGGTAAAGGTGATGGACTGGCCAAGCATATCTCCAGACCTAAACCCAATTGAGCATCTGTGGGGCATCCTCAAACGAAAGGTGGAGGAGCACAAGGTCTCTAACATCCACCATCTCCTTGATGTCATCATGGAGGAGGGAAAGAGGACTCCAGTGACAACCTGCGAAGCTCTGGTGAAAATAATGGTGGCCGCACAAAATATTGACACTTTGGGCCCAATTTGGACATTTTCACTTAGGGGTGTACTCACTTTTGTTGCCAGCAGTTTAGACATTGATGGCTGTGTGTTGAGTTATTTTGAGGGGGCAGCAAATTTACACTGTTATACAAGCTGTACACTCACTACTTTACATTGTAGCAAAGTGTCATTTCTTCAGTGTTGTCACATAAAAAGATAGAATAAAATATTTACAAAAATGTGAGGTGTGTACTCACTGTTGGGAGATACTTTGTATATATATATATAATACACACAAAATTATATATTATTATTTAATACCACCAAAAGTTAGTCTTGTTTGTTGAAAAAAAACAAACAAACAAGAATTTGCAGCATAAGAGAAGTTATTTCTGAATTAATAATCCCGTTGGCAAAGTATGGGAATGCCTCTGGAGCTTGACTGGTAAGTTTTGACCTAATGACATTACAGTGTTGGTAAAGGTAGAAGTTTTTTTTTTCCCCTTCATTAAGGTAAAAAACCTTCTGTGTGCAGCCCCCCCCCCCCCAAACTTACCGCCCATTCTCAATCCAGCGCAGTGCTCACAATCAGGGGCTTTATCTGCTACCCCAGATTGCAAGCAGTTGTCAATCAAATCCTATGATGAGGCAGTGTGGGGGGGGGGGGGGGCGAGGCCGAGCCGCACTATCTGCGATAACAGCAGGCAGCGCAGCTCGGGATCGATCCCGAATCGGCTTCCTATGGTGGCACAATAAGAAGAGGAGGAGCTGGTAGGAGACCTGAGAAGAAGAGGACCGGGACTGCTTTGTACAAAACCAATATTTAAAAAACGGGGCTAAACACGGCAAAACAAACGTTTTTTAAACGTCGGTTATTATCTGTCAAGTTAAATCGTTCAGGAGAGGTTGTAAAACGTCCCGTGTACATTAAGCCTAAGGGTTTGGTATATAAAAAAAAAATTTACAATCACTTTAAAGCGTTATTTACATTGGGTCTAATGTATCTAATTTAATGTATAAAATGTACTAGCTTTCATTTTGCATCCCGCTTTGAGTTTTGGTTAGTTGCTGTGGATAAAATTTTCCCTTCAGCTTTGACAAAATCCAAATATACAGTATATATTTTTTTTTCTCACCCCCTTCACCTTTGTTTTTTTTCTTTCATATGAGCAAATGTATGAGTATAACATGAATGGGAACATAATTAGCCTGGATTAGGGTGGCTGACAGTTGTGACACAGTATACCTCTTGCCAGCACAAACACTATACATATAAAACATTGTACACGATCGTCTTGTGATGCCTGGAATGCAGCCAACAGTCAGATACATGAAGTTTCATCATATGGAACACAGCAGGTTTTCTCAGAGGCTGACTGGCAGTTGTGAAAAGCGATAGTTTTGATTTCTCTTTTTCTCTTTACAGTGATTGACCCGGATTTTAATCTGCCTTTCTTGCCACGTTTTAATGGCTACTCTTATCTGGAACTGAAAGGTCTTCAGACATTTGCCACTGACATAACGTGAGTGATCCGAGAGGAAATGTTAATGTATTTAGACTTCTATTAAATACTGCAATACTGTATATGTAACAATAGAAGTGAATCTTTAGATGTGGCAACATTCAATAATAAGAGTATAGGTAAAGGAGCTTCTAAATCCAATAACGCAGATTCAGAAAATCTATGAAACGTAATTAAATGTTAATGAGCTTAGACAGTTTCATATATATTAATATATTTTAGATATCTTCATTTTCAATAATACGTTACATATGACCGTTAGGTGTGAATAGTGACTAAAAAACAAGCTTACAAATGTAAGCTGCAAAAGTCCTTCCCTTGTGTATTGCACCCCTTGATGGTGTAGAAGTTTGGGAATCCTGAGGGCCTTTGAGTTGAGTCAGGAAGGGAGATCTTCATTTGAGGTACGGTCACTCTGCTCCTTACGTATGTATAAGGGAAGAATAAGGTTCTCATTAGAAAAACGCTGCTGATATTTTTACAGAAAATGCTGGTTATTGCGGGCTGGCTCTCTACTTTTCTTAATGACTAGCCTAGAACAAGTTTGTGGATATGGGAAATATGAGAAAATCTGCAATGCTTTATTTTGTCCCAGGTCAGTTATTTTGAGTGTAAAAACAGGGTGATCAGCATAACAGTCAGGAAACTAGTAAAATCAGTCATGGTAACCCCCATGTGTCAGGACTAGTTTTGGTAAAAGCCCATCTTTTTGGTTTAGGGTGAATAAGTGGACCTGTGTCAGGATGTTAAATTCCCATGAAGGACATTTTCCTTTCTTATCCTGGTGACCACAGGAAGTGAGGAATACTTTCTTGGCTGTAAAATCCTGACATGGCTTTTTAGCCTTCTTCACTCTATTTAAAGAAGTCAGTTTATTGTTTTCTGTGTTCCCACTGGAGAGATACTGCTCACTTCCTGTTTTACTGACCACAAAGGAGAGAGGCGAAATCTCCTACAGAGAGACGCACAACAATAAGAGGCCTATGTGATTTTCACTGGTTCTAACTTTCTTTACTGTTCCCCTTTCCACCTAACATGATGATTGCAGAACAGTTGAATTAGAGGGAGCTCTTCTGGGCTATTTCAATAAAGCAAGACAGAATGTATTGAAAATAGCTAAAGTGCACTAACCTTTCTGATCTTGGCTAAAGCCTTGTTTCCACCGAGCGGATCGGTTCGGGTCGAATCGGTTTGGAAGGCCTAGAATGGTCCGGCCTATTCAGGCGAGCGTTTCCACTGCAAGTCGGACCGACAGGGGCCATACGTGGGTTTAGAAAAAATGCCATCATGGCGTCACACGTCCACCAATCAGTGTAATGTATCGTAGCTCCGTCCTAACCGAACCGTTCCATTTTCTATGGCCCCACATCTGAAGCAGGACCCTGAATGGAACGGTTCAGTTCGGTTGTATGGGCCGCTTTCATAATGAAAACACCCAAAATAGCGTACCGTACCCAACCGATCTGATCCGCTCAGTGGAAACGAGGCATATGTAGTCCTGTTAAGAGTCATTGTTGTGGGTCCAGGAACACCCAATTGGGGGGAAGCCGATGACCATTCTGCTCGCTATGCTTAGTATATAACCTTGTAACGGTGTCTTCTATGTCATTCCTCAGTGATAAGCTGACTATGGAGGTGGTGTTCCTTACCAGCAGCCCCAATGGACTTCTCTTCTATAACGGGCAGAAAACGGATGGCAAAGGGGACTTTGTTTCTCTTGCCTTGCATGATGGACATCTGGAATACAGATATGATCTAGGGAAAGGGGCAGCTGTTATCAGGTATGTCATAGGTACTATTGTACAAACTTGTTTTATGAGTGTCTCTCCATCAAACACACCAAAATTGCTCAAGTTTACATATTTTTGAAGAATTCCAGGACTAGAATTGTAGATGCAGGACATTCTGAGCAGTAACACCCTAACAACTGCCTTTGGGAAGGGAAAAAAAGGTTCAGCCAAAACAACTGCCACATTCAATCACTAAAATTATTATAATTATTATAATCAAATACTCATTAGCACAAAACATCATAAGAATACATAATAACTGGCGTACCAGATCTGAAAAGATTACTGTACCTAATAATCTTACATTATGTTCATCTAACAATTCTTGAATGTAACAGTTCAATCAGCATGAGAAGTCTGACTGACGTGGGAGGGATAATAGTGACAGTTTTTTTTCCCTCCTGCAGTAGTTTCAAAAGAAGTGTGGTCATAAATATAATTTAATGTGTAGACAACTCGTAGATATTTTAACTTTGACAAACTAGACTTGGGTGGCTAAGATGGAATGGTCCGTTTGAGGGCTACAGTGGAAAAGACAGATCCTGGAGTTTTTAGAGAAAACAGGAATAAGTTATCACAAATTGCTTGCCATATTATAGTTACAGTGTTTGTAAACCTTAGACATGAAATCTGAACAAAGTACGTACGGTATTTCTTGTGTTTACTTGCCACTCTCCAAAGCATGAAGTGTCATTTCTCACTGCTGTCTAGTTCCTCTATTATCAGCATGAGTAACTTCTGAAAAGTTTTCCTGACACCATGAGAAAAAAGGGGGAGTTCAGCACACAACCTATGATTGACAGCATTAGCTCAGTTGCTGTGTGCTCCCTGCTTTGTGGGTGTGTGAAAAATCCTTTTCACATCTGAGTTTTACAAGGATGTAAAGGACAAATGGCTGCAAATAAAACAGGTACAACTTATATAGAAGGATTTGTTTTATCTGTGTATCTCATGAGGATAGTCCCCTTACTGGATATATGTAAGGGTTTATAACCACTTTAAAGGCATTTGCAGACTTAATGATCAGCCCACTTGATGTTGCAGTTGTATAATCAGGGCTGCATTTATACATTATGCTGCTTGGGGCACATGTATATATTTATGCCCTTTTGTGCAATCTCTGGACAAGGTTTTCTTTAATAAGACAATACAAAGATCAAAAAGTGACTAGTGACAGAGGACAGTTGGTGGTCCTGGCAAAGGCTGCTGTGCAAATATACAGATTTCTTCCCCAAACACTCAAGCAATATGGCTGATCTGCCATTCTATAGACTGGGAATCACATTGATGAATGGCACGTGTGGATTAGAGTTGCATTCATTTTTTTTTCTATTTACCGTTCTGAAAGATTTAGGTTTCCTTTTAAACTGTTTTTAAAATCCAATTTTTATCTCAGTATAGTAAAAGTATCTTTGCTTATGTACCATCTAGTATTCTAACTGGGCACTTGTCTATACCAGGAACAAGGAAAAGATTCCTCTTAACACATGGGTTAGTGTCACTTTGGAGCGTAATGGACGAAAGGGTCAGATGCGAATCAATAACAAGGAACAGGTTACAGGAGAGTCACCGGTAAGTCTGGGAACGATGAAACACTTTGTTATATGAATGTTTCTCTCTATATAATACGTGCACCTTCCTGATATTTACAGTTTTTTCATTGAGCTCCATTTGAGGGTATGACTTGGAGGACTGTCTGTGCTTCTTATAGTAACCAGTGATTCCAAAAGAAAATAATAAAGATAGAGCCTGAGTGCGTTTTATGGGAACAGGCCGTTCTTTTAGACTCCTTCATAACATGGTCAATTTAGGGTTGCCAAAGTCTGACTTAATTCAAAGCAAATCTTTACTAAAAGAAATACAGGGGCTTCCATTGCTGACCTCCTCAGAATTGCAAGTTCCCTGGCTTTAGTACTTTCCCAACCATTGACCCAGGACAAAGACACAGATTTGTCTATACGTTTGACCTGCATATTTGTGTGCCATCAATGCCTCAAATGCACCAGGTTACTAACATTTTTACAAGGTCAGCAACAAAGGTCTTAATATTAACAAGGTTTCCCTTAAGCCAGGTCCCATGATACTTCATTCACATGCAGATCTGTTGTGCTTCATGGTAGACTGCACTGTGAGACTACAGTATAGCAGATAGAATGGATTACTGAGGCAACATAGTGACCAAGTGGTTGGCATTTTTGCCAAGCAGTGCTCAAGTCCTAGGTTAGCATCCTACCCAAGATACTAACTGCATGGAGTTGGTATGTTCTTCACATGTTGGCGTAGGTTTTTTTGAAAACCAATGAAGAGTTAACAGGCTTTCTCCAACACTGGGTGTATAGGGTGACCATAAAGGCTCTCTGGTGGGCAGGAGCTGATGTGGATGGATCCATATGCTCTGTCATCAGATGCATTGAGGACTAAAACAAAACGATGCCCGTCTGCACACTGCCTCGGCATATATTGAGCTCCTCTTAGTACAAAAAAAAATAAAAATGGCTTCACCTTGGTCTCCTACCCATGGGAGAACCCCCATAACATGTTTCACTCAATAGGGGCTTAATCTAAGAGGCAAATGTAGCTGGAATAGCTCGAGTTATAAAGCATAAGCCATTAATAGCAAGTGTCCAGAAGGGTCAGTTATCCCTCATAGATCATTTGTGTTACAGCGCCACCTATTTAGGGGAGATTGAAAATGCAGCCTAAGTCAATTTCTCTCATCAGGTCGGCAAAACTATTTCCAAGTGGTTTCATTTACATATGATATACTATTCCTGGCTATTTGAGTTTCTCTTATTTTTTTTTTTTTTTACATGATTTTTTTTATTAATTGTATTCTATTGATTAAGAAAATATTTTTTATGGGATATGATCTAGTTATGTATATAGCTGCTGTATTTTTTTTTTTTTTTTGGGGGGGGGGGGGGGGGTTGCCTTATGGTCATTTTGTCTTGTCTTATTTGGATTGGTTCGGTTTCTAATGCAGTTGGGACTGTGCTCACCCTATTAAATTCAATGTTTATATTTATATTGGTTATACACTTACATTTGGTGATCTTTAAGTAATCTGGCTATGGACTAAGCCCTAAGGTGTGCTTATTTATGCTATGATTTTTTTTTTATTAGCAATGTTTTTGTCCCCAGCAATTTGTAGATCATTTTCTTTTAAGTTGGATTGTTTGTCATAAGCCCCATACACACTATTACATTTTCTGCAGATTTTTGTCTTCAGATATACCAAAACCATGTAGTGCAAGGGCCTGCCTGATTGCATATAAATTGAAAATCTTAAGGTTTGACTGCATAATATATGGTTTTGGTAAATCTGAAGACAAAAATCTGCAGAAAATCTAATAGTGTGTATGGGGCCTTAGGCTGCATTTTCCATCTTCCCTAGGTAGGTGGCGCTGTAACGCAAATAATCTATTCGAGATACCCGGCCTTTCTGGACGCTTGCTCTTTATGGCTTATGATGCTTTATAACTCAAGCTATTCCAGTTACATTTGTCTATACGATTAAGCCCTATTGGGTATAACATGTTAGAGGGGGTTCTCCCATGGGTAGTAGACCAAGCTGAAGCCATTTTTTACTAAGATGAGCTCACTATATGCCGAGGCAGTGTGTCGATAGGTGCCATTTTGTTGTAGTCCTCGATCTGTCTAATGAGCCAGTCAGCTGAGATAACAGAGTGGGGCATTTGAGCAGCATCAATTTAATTTGGTTTTTAGTCCATGTTCTCAGTACTCTGCTTTGGGAAAAATGGATACATACAACTGAATTAAGAATATTATTTACATGTGCTAATATGAGGAAGAGGTCGTCAGCGTTCTTCATATTCTTTTTGTGTGCAGAAGGAGATAAATAAGTAATAAACTCTGCTTCCTACAGCATCCTCCAATATCTCCGAAGCCTTAGGGAGAGACATGCTCCTCGTTATTCCTCCAGTTGCGCTGTACTCTACATAGTGATCGCCAAGCCAAGTTCTCTGCCTTGTGTTAGGGGCCCTGTGTGTACAAAGCCCTAATTAGCCACCAAACTCGTGTTTCAGTAATTAAAGGGATGGCTTGGCAATTCTAGACTTGTTATGTTGGAATAGTAGCATGGAGGGACATTCAGTCTCCTAACAACGAAAAAAGATAAAAGAAATCAGAGTCATGTTTTGTATTACTGGATGCCCTACAGTACTGGGAGAACATAAGGGCATGCAGTGTTCTCAGAACTCTTTTTTCTTTTTTTTTTTTATATAATGACCTCTGCTTATTCACTAGGACATTTTCTTTTAGCCTTTTATGTGCCTCACATTTTAAAAGGATGAATAAATCAAAATATTTATTTTGCTCTCAAATGGTAAAGTAGATTCTTTTAGCCTATTTCTTACAGAAACGTGTACGTGCTCTATGTTTGCTTTGTTCTTTGCTCTTCTTTTTCTTTTCAAACTGTTCTATGGTGATATGACAAAAACAAATGGAGCTTCAAGGAGCAACTCTGGGCAATGAGTAAAATTGTGAATTGAACAGCCAGTGCAATCTGGGATATATTAGGATCAGTTCACTCACATGGATTAATTGTTTTAACCGCTTTTGTTAATCTACTTTCTAATTGTCTTGCTAAAATTTTAAAGGACTAGTCCACCTAATATAGATTTGTTTTGTTTTTTCATAAATGCCAGAGAGTTAAAGTAGAATTATTTTTTCATTTTGGATAGAGTAAGGGAGGGTTATAACCTCTGTTAGATTACTCTTCACCCTCTATGTCCCATTGCAGAGATTTCTCTTTAGTTCCTGTTCCATAGCCAGACAGGAAGTGAGAGGACATTCCTGCAAATTAAGGGAATTCCTTGGGGACCTCCAGGTCACCAGAACTAGTGTCCCCATTGGAAAATTTCCCCTCAATTACTTTTCTGGGGACAACCCAAAATGTGTGATTTTCTTTTACTTTCACTTTCAATGATAATAGTTAACAGGACAAATACAGGACAAATCTCCTAAACAGGGGTTCAGCCAGCAATAAAAATTGACAGACTTTCTAATTCCTCTCCACTCTACCCAAAACTAAAAAAATATAAGTTTTGCCTTTAGTTGTACCTTAAATCATCAATCTCATAGGACCCAGTCACCCAATCAGTCACGGTACAGAGTGTCTGTGCATTCCTCCAAGTGCAATGCAATTATTAATGAATGGCACCCCAATACACCCACACTGTAGCTCTTGCTGCAAGGCTCTCAGAGGCCACTTGGGGAGAATGCTGCCTCTTGCCATCAGTTCTCTGCACCGAGACTACATTGTAGGGAGGACCATAATTCTGTTATGACTGATGCTAGGCACGTTTTATTCCAATGAACAGTCTTGGGCATTCTTCATTAGACAGGGTGAGTGTGTTGGTAAAATCTGTCTTCATAGCTGGTATTACTGGAACTTCTGAACACAGAATTCAATTAGACATGGCTACCTGCAGCTATAGAGATCTGCACAGCCAGAAGTCAACCCAGTGCATAAAAACGGTGTTGCTGTCAAAATCAAAAGCACTATGCAAGCTGTAACCCTTGTGCCTATTTTAATAGCCCATTTTCATGATTGACTGGCATATACCCTTAATTTTACACACGATGTAACAGCTGTTTCTACACAGCCTTGTTTCAAGACACATCAAACACCAGCTTGGATGTGTCATGGGATTCTGGGGTGATATATGGGAGACAAATGACTGAACAGGCGCACCTTTTAAAGGAACTGCCAGTTTTGTGACATGGGATTTGTTTTAATTTTTTTGTGAAAAGCACAAATTAGAAAAGACATCCGTGTCACAGCTTCATGGCAGACATTCCCTACTCCGCAAAGAGGGACATATGAAAGGTAATTATAAAGAAGTTGAAAAAAAATGATCATGTGCCTTGTATTCATTTTGTGCTCCATCAATGTCTGTGTGGCCCCCGTCAGTTGTACCTGGCAGCTTTGCGGAAGGTAAAAACAAGCAGGCTTATGGGCATAAACTTTAATGCTGTGTTCATACTATGGGATTAAATATGTAAGGCAATCTTACTGCTTGCATTGTAAGGGAAACCTGTGAGAAGGCTATATTCCTGCCTCTGTAGTCATTTTCTCTGTTGTCTGGGCATCAAACTAGCTCTGGGGCAGTTATGTTACTCATAAGAGATTAATGTAAACCTGTCAAGAATTAGGACAATGACCCTTTACCTCTGATGCTCTCAAAAGGTCAATATTAGTTATTGACAGCACTACACTCTATGGTATGCCCAGCACATGTGACAGCACTAAGCTTGGCACCTGGATGTGTGCCAAGTGCTGCCCCCCTGTGCCGTGAAGTTGCCTACTGTACGTAGAATACATTACAATTCACCAGTAAGAGTGAAGACCACTCATAGGGGTCACATTAAAAAACGACTGCTCTCATTTAATTTGTAGTAATTGTTTTTCTTACATAAATGACAGCTACAATCTGCCTGCCAGCACCTCCATTTATAACTCTTAGTTCCTATTAAGCTGAATACAATAACAATTTGGTAATCATCTTTAGATTTGCCAACACCTATGTAGTATGAGGGTCTACTGGAGCATCCAGCTTGTAATTTGTCGGCTATAGATAAACATTCCTAGTAGCCAAGCCTCTGTAAAAGTTGTAATCAAACATTTGCTGCCATGCTCTTCCATGGTTCTAGTAAACAGGCATTTAAAGCAATTGTAAGATTCAGACACGATTTGGCTATTTTGTAGAAAAGCAGTTAGAAAGACATAATCAATGGCGTTTTCTCCTAGCCTAATCACAGGGAAAAGCTGTACACTTCATCAAAGCCACATCTCGTCCTTTGTGTAAGACCACAAATCTCTATCTTATTGACAGCCATTGACAGGGAGCTGTTCATTTTATTGTGCATTATGTCTGTACCCAGAACAGCCGCTCGCCTGACTGTGGTGAAAGTGATCTGTAGGAAACAAAGTGAAGACTTCCAATAAAGACATATAAAAAAAAAAAAAAAGCGCATTTTAATTGACTTAAAATCACTTAAGAGAGAGGAAAGAGAACACATCCGAATAGCAAATAGTACTTGGCTTAAAGCCATACAATTAAGAGCAAGCCGTCTGTATTGTTTGTGTGAGTTAAGCAGTTGTCTTACACTACTAACATGGACTGATGCTTTAATTGCTGCCTAGCACTCTGTAGGGATTGACGCTGTTCTAAAGCTTGCTGAAAAACTTTGAATTGTGGATGGATGACGTCTGCCACCCTGCATGCTAAAGCTTTTTACAATCACTGATGACTTGTTTTCTCTCTCTTTTCCTCCTTTTCTCTCACTCTGCTATTGTTGCATACTATCTGGATTTCAGAAATCCCGTAAGGTAAAGATAAGCACATGTATTTCATCCCATATATCATGTGAGCACATCGTTCCACCCATTCCACTAATCACCTTTAGGGCTCATTCACATTTATATCCAGATGTGTTCTTAGTGTGCGTTTTTCCTGCACTGCATTGTAATTCATTGGGGTATTTGCATACATTTAAACATATGTGTTACGAGAGACCGCTTTCTGCACACAGCTACATGTGATAAGCCACAAGATGCAAACATACAGTTGCAGCTAAACAGTAGCAAGCAGAGCTTAAAACACAATAATGTATCGTTGGGAACCATATCATGGAAAACATGGAAAACGCACCTATAGCACACCTATATTGCAGTGTGAATGGGCAAGTAGAGTAGATGCCGGCTTGGTGTCCATTTCTCTCCTTTCCTTCAAAGTATTTTTCTGCTTCACTTGCTTTCACCATACTGAGACTAGATCTGTCTGCAGGAATTTTCCAATAATGTAGCCATCCATCGCCATAATTCACACAAGCATTGAGTACTAATTAATGTAGATCTTTAATCAATGGGAGGAGATGGGGGTAACAAAAAATGCTGCTTGTAGTAGTTTCTGTAGAATGTAAAAGGAGAACTACAGGCAAAGTAAAAAAAATAATAATAAACAGGTAAACTGGATGTTCATATGAAAATATAAAGTTTAATATAATTTTGGTCCTGAACAAAATGAAAACCGTTTCAGACTACAATCTACGGCTCTGGACACGAGTTTCTCGTGATTACACTGCAGTGGTTTCTCTCACCATTCGCCTTTTGGCATCTGTAAACTGCTGTGTAGTTTTCAGTATAATACTACTGCCACTGATGAAAGTGGATCAACACAGTGTGTGTGTGTTGTGTATTAATAGGTTTACTTTTTTTATTTTGACTGTCGCTCTCCTTTAGTGTTGCTTTTAACAATGGGCTTTAAAAAGAGGCATATAGATCTGTAAATCTGATAAATGATAAGATGATAATGTTTGTAATGGGATTGCGCACCCCTTTGACAATCAGTGACATGTAGGAGAAAATCATCATTTGTACATGCGAATAAAACTACGTAAGCCCGTTTTTACAAGTACTGTAATCTAAACTAATCCAGCAGAGGGAGCTAGAGATGCACTAAATCACGTAGCTGATTGCTTTTTGCATTGCTTTTAAGGCCGAGACTTCATGGGATTCTTTTATGGAGTGTACATTATAAATACCTTGAACTGTGGTTTATTGACTTCCTTTCATACAGAAAAAAATGAAAGGTACTATAACACAGGCATTTCAGTATATTTCTAGCTAGGAGGCAGACGACCATTATTTAGGAGGGTGAGAGAGTTGCAGGAATGACAAATTAAAGGTTAACCATAGAAATATAGTTAGTTAGTGGGACATCCGTAAATGTGGAAGCGAACTGCCATTATATGTAAACATTGCACATGTTATTCTTTGTTTAATGTCACTTGTCTCTTCCCCCAGACACCACACAACGCACTGAACCTGAAGGAGTCGCTCTATGTTGGAGGAGCACCAGACTTCAGCAAACTAGCTCGATCTGCTGCAATATCTACCAGCTTTGAAGGATCAATTCAGAAGGTAAAGTGATCATTGGCAGTAGAGAAGCTGGTCCATGGTCATTTTTTTTTCATTTTCATGTCACCGCTGACATCCGCCACCCCATAGGGGAGACTGGAGGGTCTGATTAGGTCCACCTGAAAAACTGGCAAGCAAACCTAATCAGACAGCCCGTATGAAAGGGGCCTAAAGCCTCGTACACACGATCGGATTTTCCGCAGATAAAGCATCAGACTTTTGTCCGAAGGGCATTGGCCATGAACTTGTCTTGCATACAAATGGCACACAATTGTCGGCCAACAAACACGAACGTAGTGACATACTACGTGGCTTTTCAGCTCTTTAGTGCCACCCTTTGGGCACCTTCTGCTAAAGTTGTGTTTGGTGAGCATTGATTCCGATCATGCGTGTTTGTACGTTGGACTTTTGTCTGACGGACTTGTGTACACACGATCGGAACTGTTGTCGGCGGAAATTTTCTAAGCCTACCATCCAACATTTGTCCGCGTAAAATCCAACAATTGTCCGATGGAGCGTACAAACGGTCGTTTTTAGGCCAACAGTCTGTCAGTAACAATTCCCGTCGGAAAATCCGATCGTGTGTACGAGGCTTTAGAATGCCCATAGATGGATCTTTTTTTTTTTTTTTTGTCAATCAGTCAGCAGGCTGATTAAAAAAAAAATGGATTCATTGATACATGCGAGGTGGCTGGAGGAATCCTCCCCGCTGTGCTATTGTATTCTAACAGCAGGACTCCTCTGCTGTCAGAATATACTGGTTTATTTAAGCCAATAGAATGTAACCTGCTGATCAACAAAAGTTTTCCAACAGTCCTGTTTGCCAGAAGGTACCATAATTTGGAACGGTCATAGATGGATCAAAATTAGAATTTGGCCTTAACCCCTTCCCGCCGACCGTACGCACATATGCGTACTCGGCTTTCCGGGGTTATACCGGGATGATGCCCGCAGCTGCAGGCATCATCCCGGTACCGTTGTTTTCAGCGGGCGATCGGCTACCCGTGTATAACAACCGATGCGGCTAAAAGCCGCTCGGTTGTTATACCGGAGGAGCGGGAGGGGACATCCCCCCCCTCCCGCCGCTGTTACCGGGCCTCCCGTGCAATCGGGAGTCCCGGTGTCCGTTCGGCTGCGATCGGCGGCTGGGGGCGGACTGGAACGAAGCTGCGAGCGGCTTCGTTCCAGCCTTCTTGTTGAAAACGCGGAAGCGACGTCATGACGTCACTTCCCGTTTACTCGGCTGCCAATGGCGCCGAATTTAAAAAAATATACAGTGTTCAGAATCGCCGTTTTCGGCGATCTGAATACTTTGAAGTGTAAAGGAGGGATGGGGGGTCTTTTAGACCCCCGATCCCTCCATAAAGAGTACCTGTCACCACCTATTACTGTCACAAGGGATGTTTACATTGCTTGTGACAGCAATAAAAGTAAAAAAAAAAAAAAAAAATTTTAAAACACAATTTATAAAAGTACAAAAATAAATAAAATAAATAAAAAAAAAAAAAAAAAAATTTTAAAGTGCCCCTGTCCCCGCGAGCTCGCGCAGCGAAGAAAACGGAAGTCGCGCCCGCATATGTAAACGGTGTTCAAACCACACATGTGAGGTATCGCCGCGATCGTCAGAGTGAGAGCAATAATTCTAGCCCTAGACCTCCTCTGTAGCTCAAACCTGGTAACCGTAAAAAAATTTTAAAGCGTCGCCTATGGAAATTCATAGGTACCGTAGTTCGTCGCCATTCCACGAGTGCGTGCAATTATAAAGGGTGACATGTTTGGTATCTATTTACTCGGCGTAACATCATCTTTCACATTATACAAAAAAATTGGGGTAACTTTACTGTTTGGATTTTTTAAAATTCATGAAAGTGTCACTTTTCCAAAAATGTGCGTTTAAAACACCGCTGCACAAATACCGTGTGCTAAAAAATATTGCAACAATCGCCATTTTATTCTCTAGATTCTCTTCTAAAAATATATATATAATGTTTGGGGGTTCTAAGTAATTTTCTAGCAAAAAATACGGATTTTAACTTGTAAACACCAAATTTCAAAAATAGGCTTAGTCATGAAAGGGTTAATTTATAGAAATTTAAACAAAAGACAAACTTCACCTTTCCCAAAAAACTGCCTATGCCAGTAAGGTGTCCATACTGTGGGTGTAGACCATTTACGCACCTCCTAGAGCAAGGGTAGACAACCTGGGGCCCTCCAGATGTTGTGGAACTACATTTCCCATGAGGCATTGTAAGGCTGGCAGTTACAATTACTCCCAGAGGCATGATGGGACTTGTAGTTCTGCAAGAGCTGGAGGGCCCTAGGTTGACTACCCCTGTCCTAGAGCCTGGTCATAAAAAAACTTAGAGATGGTATCCCCTTGCTCTGCTTTATTTCCAGGACATTGCTAAGATGATTCCTGTGGTTATTGCTTGACCCCACCATCAAGGGAGTGAGCCCTTACCTATTCAAATACCTGTACATGCGCACTTCCTCTACCCTGGTACGGTAGTTCTGAGTTCAGCACTGAGGAGAAAGCAAACTGTGCAGGGATTTGAAGCTGAGAGAACTCGTGCCTGTAATAGTAGGAGTGAACAGTAACAGTAGGGAGAAACTTCCTAGTAACAAGGCAGTATGGAGGGATGCCAACATCTCTGGGAGTTTTTCATCCAGGTCTTGGGAGGTGACATGTTTGTTGTTTAGAAAAAATGACAATCACTTTAAGTGCCGGTTCACACAGGGGCGGCACCACTTCGGCGGCGACTTGCAAAATGACTTCTGTATAGAAGTCAATGCAAGTCGCCTGAAGTCGCCCCAAAAATACTACAGGAACCTTTTTCTAAGTCAGAGCGACTTGCGTCGCTCCTATTGGAACGGTTCCGTAGTATAGAACGGGAGGCGACTTGTCAGGCGGCTAGGTCACCTGACAAGTCGCCCCTGTGTGAACCGGCAGTAAAGCAGTATTAATCCCAACAATTTCAGTTTACCAATTCATAGATGTGTTTCGCTGCATTCGTTTACTGTTGAGTTATTTTTTGCCTGGTGGCCTGGCCAGTAAGTCTGTTATTTTTCAACTTCCTTTAATAGGCCAAGCTGTCCAGCAAAAGTGCCAGTTTGAGGATTTTTTATTAATTTATGTAAAACCTTTATCCATATAACTGCTTACAAAGCTGTACCTTGGCTTTAATTTGTTAGTCAAGTCCATCTAAATCTGCTCGTCTAACATTACCCTCACCCAATACTGACAATGCTGCCGTCCAAAGTTGTCTCCTTTGCTCTTCCATTCAGAGTGGAGACACACTATCACATGAAGTGTGTTACTGCCCAGACTGCCAGGTAAAAATAATGGGAAAAAAGCCTAAATAAAAAAAAATGAATGCAGCCACAACAATTTCAGCATAGCTCCCAACTGTCCCTGATTTCGAGGGACTGTCCCTGATTCAGAACAATGTCCCTCTGTCCCTCATAGCTCCTCATTTGTCCCTCATTCTGGTCTGATCTATATAGTTATATATAAAATGCACTATTTATCTTTCAAAAAGTGTTTTCCAGAGCTAAACCTTTCATCTGATTTCTAAATTGCTACATTTGTAATTTCCACAAGCCAATATAAAGGAATAGTAGTGGTAAAAAAGCACTTGTGGGTTTAACCAATCAATTTCTTTTGTACAATTCTCCTTTAAGGGGGGCGTGACGGGGGCGTGTCCTATGCCTGCATACTTTTGCTAATAGGTGTCCCTCATTCCCATCTCAGAAAGTTGGGAGCTATGTTTCAGGATTGATAAACTGCAATATATTTAATTATTGTCCTTGAATTTAATACAGCTTTAAACTGAACATGGAATATGAATGTTATGTAAATCACGTGCTGTGCTCACCTCCGTTTTATCTCCTTGTCATTCAGTGATAAATATAAGAAATTCATCTCTTACTGCTGATAGTCAGTGTTTTGTTTATTGCAGGGATCCTGCTGGTACTGAAGTTACAGATTATGACTCTTCAGTCAGCTGTTAATTAGCTGCTCATTTAATCCCGTTGCTTTCTCATTCTTCCTCTTTGGGCCTATTTATCAACAAAAAAAAAATGTTTTCTTTTCTTATAGGCCGATTTCAAGTGAAAAGGAACATGACATTTTTTTTATTAAAAAATCTATACATTTCTACTGTAGGACAGGAACAATGAAATTGAGGTTTACAGGATTCAATCTTAAAGCAGCAATGAACCCAAAAGCAAACATTTATTCTATTGCAGCTCACCAATTTCTAGATTCGATGGCTGCATTCGTTTTCTTTTTAGGCTGGTGCTCTAGCCAGTAAGTCTGTTGTCTTTCAAAAGAACAGTCTCTCTTGCAGATGTATCAGTTATAGGTATGAGACAAACCATTTAACACTGGCAGGGGTGCTTACAATGATCAGCCTTTATCTTTTCTTTTTATAGTTTCTTTATCTCAAAAGGAAAAAAACTGTTTGCTGTAACTGCTAAAAGTGTGAGCTGGATTGTGGCTTCAATGTGTTAAGCTGGATACTCATTATACAATTTTTGTTCAATTTCCTTTAGATTTACCTTCAAATATGTAGTGTAAGGGCCTGCCTGATTGCATACAATTTGAAAGTGTTTAGGTCTGACCTCATATTATAAGTTTTTGGTAAATCTAAAGAAAAGTTGAACAAGAAAAT
Source organism: Lithobates clamitans (assembly GCA_037952925.1). Lineage (NCBI taxonomy): Eukaryota > Metazoa > Chordata > Amphibia > Anura > Ranidae > Lithobates > Lithobates clamitans. The sequence continues at coordinate 7,085,834 of JBBGZY010000053.1, read as the reverse complement.
TTTATAAAAATTGTATAGTGTGTAACCAGCTTTAGTGTATTTAAATCTGCTAATACATTTAACACTCCGCTTCTCTCAGACAGTCAATGCTGCTGTCCAAAGGTGCCCCCTGTGCTCATTCATTCAGAGCGGGGGGGGGGTCTAGTTGTATATTGGATGTGAATAAAGCACTTCATCCCGATTGTGGTTCATGTGGAGTCTACATTTTATCGTATCTGTTGCATGTCTTTAAATACTTTAAATAAAAAACAAATGTAACCACCAGATCCAATGATTATTAAAGCTGTAATACCTTCCATTTTTGGTTTTGGATTTAACCACTAGCCGACCAGCCGTCGCAGTTATACTGCGGCAGGTTGGCTCGGCTTGCGCAAATCGCCGTAGCTGTATGTTGCTCCTTTAAGATGTCACAGCAAGCGCGCGCAAGCACGCACCATGACCGCCAGGCACCCACAATCGCTCATGACAGAGCGAGAACCGGGATCTACGTGTGTAAACTCCTCCTCTAGTCAGTCCCATCCCCCCTACAGTTAGAACACACCTAGGGAACATAGTTAACCCCTTGATCGCCCCCTAGTGTTAACTCCTTCCCTGCCAGTGACATTTATACAGTAATCAGTGACTATTTTTAGCTCTGATCGCTGTATAAATGTCAGTGGTCCAAATAAAGTGTCAAAAGTGTCCAATCTGTCCGCCGCAATGTCGCAGTCATGATAAAAATCACAGATTGCCTTCATTACTAGTAAAAAAATAATAATAAAAATAAATCTATCCCCTATTTTGTAGACACACTAACTTTTGTGCAAATCAATCAATATACGCTTATTGCGATTTTTTTTTTTCCCCAAAAATATGTAAAAGAATACATATCAGCCTAAACTGAGGGAAAAATTAGTTTTTGTTTTTTTTTAAATTGGGATATTTATTATAGCAAAAACTACAAAATATTGTTTTTTCTTTTTTTTTTCAAAATTGTCAGTCTTTTTTTGTTTATAGTGCAAAAAATAAAAACTACAGAGGTGATCAAATACCACCAGAAGAAAGCTCTATTTGTGGGGAAAAAAGGACATGAATTTTGTTTAGGTACAATATCGCACGACCGCACAATTGTCAGTTAAAGTGATGCAGTGCCGTATCGCAAAAAATTGCCTGTTCAGGAAGGGGGCAGATCCTTCCAGGGCTGAAGTGGTTGATAGCACTTTAATTATAAAGGAAAAATAGACGTAATACTGGTCATACATGGGCTGATCTCTCCCTCAGCATAATGGTAGAGAGATATCTACCTGTTCATCTGTCAGAACCTGCAGCAATGTGCATAATCAATAGCAGAAAAGGTGTCCAATACAGAAAAGGGGTGGACCAGATGGTCACTTCTGATGGCCAAAAGTACTCATTATTATCTCCTAGTGAAGCCCTGTGTGGATCTGATATGTCCCCAACATCTTTGCAAACAATACTTGAAAGCATTGCGTAATGTCACACTTAGGAATTGCTAAAGGAGAAAATAAAACAGAATATTGATTTTTTTTTTTTTGCAGCTTAACATCAAGGGCTTTCCAGTGCTGAGAGAAGAGAACATCCTCAATGCAATTGAAATCGCAACATTCCTTGGCCACCCATGTACCCAGAAACCATACCCTTGTCAGAATGGAGGACTGTGCATCCCTAAAAAGGAGAACTACGATTGTGTGTGCCAGCGAGGCTTCTCTGGAGGGCAATGTGAGAAAGGTAATCTCCCCCCTTTGTTACAAAAGATGTTGACTAGAAAAATATCAAAATTCATTTGGTTAAAAAAACAGTGGTGTTTGTTCCCTTGACCTAAGTAACTGTAAAAATGTAAAAATATTGTGTTTAAAGTGTATTTCCACCTTTGCAGTCAAATTTGAGAACTCCCCGCTATATGTTTGTGTTCCCACTCACATAGCATACATGAAAATAATTGAAAAATATTTTTCCTATTTCTTACCTTTTTTAGCTGATTTTTTGCAGCAGGTTTATATATAGTACACTACAGGCAGCTTTTGCTGCTTTGAAAAGATGGCAATGTGGAGATAAGGGACAAACGCATGATCATTTTTTAACATACAATGCATCTTCTAAACCTCAGATCTTTAAATCTTTGTTAAGCCTAATTCACACAGGCCGAATGTCAGACGACATCAGCCAGTTCAATAAAAACTGGCCAACATTTGGCCCGTGTGTATGGCAGCGGTTCTGGCAGAAGCGGCCCTTTGGCCGGCTTCTGTTGGATGAGCATGCTGGAAAATCAGCCGACCTGCTGCACCACCAGCACCAGTGATCATCTGAGTTCTATCAGCATTAAAACTCTAATGCAGCGTACATATGAGCGGAATTTACGACCAGACTGGTCCGACGGACCGAGTCCGGTGGACAATCCGATCGTGTGTGGGCTTCATCGGATCTTCAGCGGACTTTTCCAGTCGAAAATCTGACGGACTTTAGATTTGGAACTTGCTTCAAATCTTTACGTCGTAACTCCGCCGGACCCAGAAATCCATTCGTCTGTATGCTAGTCCGACGGACAAAAACCCACGCTAGGGCAGCTATTGGCTACTGGCTATCAACTTCCTTATTTTAGTCCGGTGTATGTCATCACGTGCGAATTCTGCGGACTTTGGTGTGATCGTGTATAGGCAAGTCTGTTCATTAAAAAGTCAGTCGGATGTCCGTCGAAAGTCCACCGGAAAGTCTGTTGGACCAGTCCGGTCAAAAAGTCTGCCCGTGTGTACACGGCATAAGACCCCTTTCACATTAGCACTAGCATTAGCACTAAAGAGCCCTCGTTTTAGCTGTGCTTTGCGGCCGACAGCGGGACGCTTTTATCCCAAAGAAGGGGTTAAAAGCACCCATGTTGTGGCACTTCCGAATCTCATTTCAGGTGGTTTGGAAGCGCTGCCTGTTAATTTCAATGGGCAGGGTGTTTTGGGAGCACTAAATATGCCGCTCCCAAACCTCCCCAAAGATGCTGCTTGCAGGACTTTTCCTAACGTCCAGCAAGCGCACTGCCCTTGTGTGAAAAGTAACACTGAAATGAATAGGTTTATAGGGCGGTTTTCAGGCGCTTTACAGGTGCTATTTCTAGCACTAAAATGCCTGAAAACAGCCTCAGTGTGAAAGGGGTCTTAATCATTAAATTATTTTTTTTCTCTTCACAAAAATTATCACTGTCACATAGTGTATTCATCCCTATAGTGACATCCAAGTTGTAGAGGATTTTTACTTACCACTGCTCACATCCCATATATCCTCTGTAAATTGCATTATAGGTTACAGAAAAGAACTTTTAGTTGAGGAGTATCTGTGTTGGTGTTGGCCAATGTTCAAATGTATAGACCTTCAAAGTGTACGCATTTACATGTATACACACAGCAATATCAGTGGAGTATAGAGAACATTTATGGCAAGCATGTGATTGGGAAACCAGGAGAAAGAAAAAAATATATATAGTATGGCAGCTAATTGTTGAGTCTATGGCTTTTCACTATGGGGTTCTGGGTAATATATATGCTTTTGGCACGGTTAGTTTTGGTGCAGAGGATGATGCTTTTCCTTAAGCCCTCCCTTAATGCTTCTAACCTTACCCTTTTTTTTGGCATACTCGCTTCTTCCACGCTGGGATCCCCTATGTTAACCTATGATATTCTTATGGCAAAAGATAGCGGGGAAGTCCAAGCGCAGGAATCTTATGCCGCGTACACACGAGCGGACTTTATGGCGGACTTTGCCCGGCGGACTTTTCGACGTACTTTCCGACGGACTTTGTGAACGAACGGACTTGCCTACACACAATCCACCAAAGTCCGTCGAATTCGTACGTGATGACGTACGACCGGACTAAAACAAGGAAGTTCATAGCCAGTAGCCAATAGCTGCCCTAGCGTGGCTTTTTGTCCGTCGAACTAGCATACAGACGGCGGACTTTTCGACCGGACTCGATTTCAACGGATAAATTTTAAACAAGTTTCAAATCTAATTCCGTCCAACTTTTGAGAAAACAAAGTCCGCTGGAGCCCACACACATCGAATTGTCCGACGAAATCCAGTCCGCCGGGCAAAGTCCGCCGTAAAGTCCGCTCGTGTGTACGCGGCATTATGCTTTAATCTCACAAGAATGTGCAGCCACACACCACGTCTTTAGGATTAGGCCCATTTGTTGGGCAAAATGTGTCGGTGGAAAGACTTCTGGAGGGGGCTGTCCAAACCATCTGGAAGTATAACATTTTTGGAAGTGCTGTGTAGCTGCATGTTCTGTATGACAACAAAGCATTCAGGTTCTGACGACTACCCATTTGTCAGCAGAATTAGTCGAGAGGGACTCTGGAGCTGAATCAATTTTGTCTGTGGACCTTGGAGTTTTTATGTAATTCTCCTACAATCCAAATACAGATGGAAAGGTTAATTGGCTAAAACTTGCTCTGTACATGCATCTCTCTAACTGCGGCAACATTTCAGAGTACAGAGCTGAGACATATGTCAGCACTATATAAATGAATAAAAATAAATACATAATAATAGTCACGGTGACAGAGAAATTTTGTCAAACAGTGTGGTGGAAAATAACACACGAAAGACCTTTTTATTTTCCATAACAACCATTGAGAATTGAAAGAACAGTGGGAATACGATGGGCCAGTTAGCGCCGTTCTGCCATCAAATTACATTTTTCCAGGTACCGTTTCATATTTGTACGTGATGATCTTAAAGATTCCTCTCCTGGATTCTCACACTTCACGGCTGCCTGGGCAGAAGATGGAGGGAAATCGATAAATAAAATAGACTGTCAGGCAGATCAAATCTGAGCTATCCTCCGCGTAATATTTTCACCTCTTACGCTCCCACAGGAGGCAGCTGTGTGCTGTGCAGTCCAGTTATCCTCGTTTTTATTAGATTTTTTGTGAATTTGTCGGCTGTAGAACTGACCCTCACTGTATGTCTACTCTGATCCATGACAACCAGCCATTTGGCTGGCATATCCAGTATCTTGAAGTGTTTCCTCTGCCCGTTTTCTCACCAGCTGTGCAGCTGACCCTTTTAGTACCTCAGCACTCCCCAATTTATAAATAAATCCATGCTGATAATAATAATATCATACCCAGCTGTACATTAGATAGCAGCTGAGTAGGCCCGATCAGTAAGGAATTTTAGCTAGGGATGAGGAGCAGCGATATGGCGGAATTTCCGGCCTTGTTGCCAAGGCCTTTCTGAAACATAACCATAGGATTTTATGAGCAGTTTAAAATGCATGTCACCACTCAGACCGTTTAATTGTGTGAGAGAAAACGAGTTTGCTTTTCTAATATGGAGGAAATAACGGTAGACAGCTTGTGTTTTGTTAATAAAGTGCATGTTTAGCGCTGATATCAGGATGTGAATGGCTCGCCGCATTCTGGGCAGCGCTGAGCACCTGACAGGATCACGTTTTTATTGTTCCATTTCGAGCGCTTGAATAGCAGAGGACGATGTGTTTCTTTACAGTGTGCTCATGTTTTGGTGTTTCTTTTTTTGTGCATAATAGATTAACATTAGCATTTAAATTGCAAAATAAATATAGTCTTTATTGTGAATTTTCCATGTATAATTGAAGAACGTCACAGGTGTGGAATTTACATTTTGAAAAGTCTCTGTGGTTTTATTCATTTAGTAGTAACTGGCGAATAGGGTAGCAGCTCAGGTTACTGCAAATTTATAAACTACAGTAAAAGGGGAACGCCACATTCGAAAATCGACAATAACGTACAGTATGTCATTAAAGTTAATGTTTTTAGAAATTCCTCTTCCATTTCAGTATGTGGCAGACTATGATTATGTAACTCTCTTTTAACTATGACAATACTACTTTGTTAAAAAATTTCGCTCCTAATGTGATTGGCTCACTGCTTTTTCTGCACTGTAGCTTGAGCTTAAATTGTAGACATTCCCTGCAAAAGGAATTTAGGTCAAGAGCTTACATAACTAAAGGGATGCTGGGCCTTCTATTTCTAATATAATGCAGAGACTGATCGTAGGATTGTAGTGAAGGTAGGTACTCCCATTTAGAAGGTGTGGGTGAGGTTTACATCAATATTTCGAGAACAAATTGAGGGGGAGGGGATCTAAAATAATTGGTAAAATCCTTGCAATGTTGGGAGTATTGTTGATTGGAGAGCAGTAGTTGCAACTATGCAGAGAACGTATTTAACTGCTGGACATAAACTGCTGCTCTCACATGGAATGCAGCGGTCCTCATCTTCAGGAAGCGTGACTATTGTTAGCTGGAGAACAATAAATCATTAACATAGGAATTCTGAAACCTATGTTTTCCTGCACCATTGTAGATCTTGCTCTCTTTTCTCAGATTACAATTTGGCTTTAAAACTAAGCTGTAAAAATAAGCTGGTGTTGCATGTATACTGTTATTTAATATAGTGGTATTTAGAGCACAGTAACCCACCCAATCTGATTTCAGTTAGCTGCACTTTGCTCCTTCCAGTAATATACTATACACATCTTAGATCCTGCAATAAATAATAGAGAAGAAAAAAGAATGACTACGGATGAGATTTATTAGGTTTACCCAATACAGCTTTTTAGATTTTCTGTTTAATCTTGCAGCGATATTATTTATTTATCTCTCCACTTTCTACTTTGCCTGTTCATCTTTCCCAATACATCTAGTATATTAACCTGAAGAAGAACTTTAAATATCAGTCTGTGACACCATGACTCCATCCTTCTCTGTCTGCACTGACCTCTCCTTTTAAATAAAATATATCTTTCAGGAGATGTGAGGAATGGCTCCTTTGTTTTCGAACATCCTTTTCAGACCCATGCACTTTATTCCTAACATTTGTCAATTTAAAGTCTAGGCATGCTTTTCAATAAACACTCCTCGCCTACCCTCATTAAAAATGTACATTTAGTGACAGAGCCCAGATGTAGATGAACAGTGTTTTTTTCTGCCGCAGCTGTCCCAAGCCTGGGCAGTACCCACATCCCGCAGTGCAGCTTTTCTTTTCTAGTCCTGTACTTGTTCTGGTGCCGGACATTCTACTCTATGGCAGGCGATGACATGCATAGGACACTAAAGGAAGAAAGCAGTTATGTCAGATGTAAACATTGCCCAACCCTCTGGGTTCTGTAAGTATATTTTTGATGAGTAGGACAAGGGGGCATATTACAGATCTGGTATAGTATAGTAAATCAAGTGTCTCTAAAATTCCTATTTGACATAATTTCTGGGTTTGTTTACTTTCATAGCTAAAGCAGAGCTCCACCCAAATGAGAAAGTTGCGCTTTAAGGCCTCCCCCCTCCTCTTCACTAAATGGCACTTTTATTTGTGTTGGGGGGGGGGAGGTACCTGGTTTTGACAGGTACCTGCTCCCTATTCCTCTCTAACACGTCACAGGTCCCAGAAGACTGCAGGACCATTCACAATGCGCAACGGGCACCCGGCTGTGAAGCCACAAGCTGTCACAGCAGGGTGCCCACAGTTGAGATGCTGGCGCTGGGGCCAGAGCAGCGAGAGAAGGAACAATTTGAATGAGGACATCGCTGGATCCTCGGACAGGTGAGTGACTGTTTTTTTAAAAGCCAGCAGCTACAGTTTAAACACAAAACTGATTGGAGATCTTCTTTACGTTTTTTTTATTCCGCTTACTACTTTGCTTTGCTACTTACCACCCTAACCTGCTCTTCAGTGTAGTTTACAGAAACCACAGAAGGAAAGTAGTGAACGTTTTTTTTTTAAATATCTTTTATAGCCTTGCAGACATAACATCAGAGATATCTATAGTTAAAGAATCTCTTTCACCTATTTCATTATTATAACATTGATAAATTCTGCAGTGAGTTACACAGCACTGTGAATACCAACACCACCAAGTGCTTGCATTCTAATGGTTCGAAGACGATCACGCTCAGTAAGGTCAGTTTTTGGAGGAAGCCGATTAATCACGTTACAATCCTCGCTGTAGCCAAAAGACGCCTTCAGCGCAGGCTGCCAGTGTCGCCGGGAGGGCGTCAATAGACGTGACCGTGCGCCCCCTGTGGTGCACGGCCAGTGCACTCTGTCATTGTCGAGTCCTTCGGACTCAGCTGATCACAGAACAGGGTAAAGGGCCAATGACAGCTGATCACGGAAGTGAACAGGCTTCTTTTTCTCCTCACGATCAGCTTGAGGAGAATAGAAAAAAGTCGGTAACCGACATCGGTCCCAATCTGTGCCCGTCAGTGCCACCTATCGATTCCCATTAGTGCTGCCAATCAGTCCCACCTATCAGTGCTGCCAATCAGTGCCACCTATTAGTGTAGCCTTATCAGTGCCTCCTCATCAGTGCCCACCAGTGCCACCTCATCAGTGCTCATCGGTGCCACCTATCTGTGCCCATCAGTGCAGCCTCATCAGCGCACATCAGTGAAGGAGAAACATTTCCTGTTTGAAAAATTTTATAACAAACTATGGAAATGTTTTGGTTTTGTTTTTTCAAAAGTTTCGTTTTTTTTGTTTCTTTAGCTAAAAATAGAAAAACCCAGTGGTGATTAAATACCACCAAAAGAAAGATAAAAATGTCACAGGGGTACAGTGTTGCATGACTGCGCAATTGGCATTCAAAGTGCGACAACACTGAAAGCTGAAAATTGGCCTGAGCAGGAAAGTGGTACAAGTGGCAAGTAAGCAAGTGGTGAAAGGAAACCAGACCACCCCTAAGAGAAACAATCCAATTAGGTGGGACATAAACTCTAAGCAGACAGTGAGCTTCAGTACCTGGAACAGCACATCCCAAGCCAATAAGTAATGAGTATAGACAAATAGAAACCATTTATGGATGATTTTGGTGAAAGAGGGGAGTTCTCTTTTTATTGAGCCCTTATTCTCTTGGTTTCCAACCTTAACCGCTTGCCGCCTGCGTAACGTCAAATAATGTAGCAGACTTTGAGCGGTGATATCTGACTGATGCCTGCAGATACAGGCATCAATCAGATATTGTCTTTTAGAGCCAGCAATTCCCTTCACCATAAGAATGATCATAGTGGCTATTCAGCTGCTTGATTGTTCTTACAGGCAACGGGAGGGGACGTCCCCCCACCACCACCCTCCGGTGCTTCTCCCAGGTTCGCCCCTGCCATCGGCGAACTGGTGAAGGATGCTAACCATAGATATTTCCAGTGGGCCAGATGGTCCCCAGAGTCTCTATGATCATTGGTAGACTAAGCGCGATGGTATGACATCACGACTGGCCTTTGCATTTGAAAAAATGCCGCCGCCTCGGCTGGGAAGCTTTTTTTTAATTTCAGGCTTCCCAGCCTAGAGGTGAGATCTGGGGACTTATAGACCCCAGATCTTACTGTAAAGAGGACCTGTCAAGCACTATTCCTATTACAAGGGGTTAAAGAATATCTAAATCTACAAATTGTTATTTAGGCATTGGAAAGAATGGGAAAGTAAAACTGTTGTTAGGTTGATTGTTGTTTGTGTTTCCACTGGGGAGAATTAATACTTTTTCCCACCAATTCAGAAAGTGAGGGCAAACTCGGCACAAGAATAGAGAACAATTTTTCAAACACCTCTGTTCTGGTGGCCTGCTGTCTAAGGTGCAATGTCACCTCACTTTGGAGAGATTTTATTCTGACTTCTTTTTGTGTCTCTACGACAAGAGGGGGAAACCTCCCCAATAGGATACAAACAGCAGGAAAAACTAAAAGGGCCTTTTAACCATTCCATGAAGAACTAACGTGAAGCTCATACTTTACAAGTTCTAACACCTTACACAAGGGAAACGCATAAGAATCTGTAACGATTAAATACCTTTCTATGGATGACTAATACATGTTAATATTTGTTTCATCCCCAGCTACCATTGAAAAATCAGCTGGAAGCTCAGAAGCAGTGTCATTTGACGGGAAGACTTACCTGGAGTACCACAAAGTGACCAAAAAGTAAGTCAGTGCCATTTACAGCAGTTATCCAGCACCCATACCCCCTCCCCTTAGGTGTCCAGGGCACAAACAAGAATATGGTAGCTTTCAGGGACAAACTTCCCACCATACCACATTTACACATTTAGTAAGCAAGAAAGACAGTTCTTTAATGTTGCGTGGAAAAAAGATCACTTTTCAGCTACATCATGGTGAAGTGTCCCTGGAAATGAGCTTTCTCTGCTGCAGACCCCTCCTCTGGCAGTTATTCAGCAGGCATCCAACTGACAGGCAAACCTATGAACTGGTGCTTGAGCCAAATAGGGAAGGCGTGCCATGAACCTGCTGCGACATCGGTAAAAGGCAGGCAGGGCTTCGCAGTGATCTAATGAAATGTCGTCTAACATTCCAGATGTGCTGAGAAAGACAGCGACATTATGACAGTCCTGCAGGTTTCATAAATCTACTTCTCTGTGTAGAAGGAGCTCCTGTGAGTAGTCATAAATTAAATTCGTCTTGTTTTATCTCTCCAGGAAATCATTAATTCAGGATACCCGTTATCCTGTTCTTCAGTGACTGATCATTGCTTTTGCTTTGTAGTGCCTGTCGTTGTGTGGCAATTAAGTGGACCATTAAAGGGAATATATGTCGTTAAAAAAAATATAAGCTATCTTGACAAATGTCCGTATTGTACTTGTAGTTGAAAATAGAAGAAATATCTTTTTAAACTCATGTGCAGCTTTTAACTAAAATGCCACCAAAGTTAATAATTCTCTGACTAATTTGTTTCTGTTACTGAACTCCTGGAACGGCTGATTAATAATAACGTTGAGTGCCGATCCTTGTCATTACAGGGAAGTTCTGAAAATCTTTACCCTCCGTCTCTTATATCATCCAGCAGGAATGTTTATTAAGTTAGTTAAAGTGATAGCTAACCGCTGATGGAATGTTTACTTTCAAAGAATAAGTACATTTTAAAATAGCCAAGCAAATCAAGTGAGTTTACATATAAACCTTCCATTTTCTTTCTTTCTCCTACTGGGACCATTAGGGATCCTGCCAGTCCAGCCTGACTTGTGTATTCTAATATCATTTTCATCAGATAGAAAGCATCCTGACATTCTTTTACATGTGCATTCTCCTTCGCTTATTAGGGATTGGTCAGGAGGGGTGAGTAAGGAGCATATAGGAGGATGCAAGAGATTCCTTATTTAATATAATGCCAGCAGACATTGCAGTCTCCCCTCATTTCATTTTGTACATACTTCCAGACATTTTTTTAAGGCACATACCATATAAAAATAATCATTTTGGGGACGCGGAATTAAATCATCCAGGTATAGGGAGCAATATGTTATTTTTTCATCATAACAGTGCACTTATTTCAATACAAGGCTTATATTGCAAAGCAATCGGTGGAATTTGCTAAAAAGTGGTATGATTTTTTTGGAGCAGACCTGCCGTAAAGCTATAGTTTTTTATACTGTCATTAGCCGCTTAAACAATTGTAAAATATAGCAAATGTAAGGGGAGAAAATCCAGAATTATAGCATCTACAGCCCAGTTGTTGAGATTAGCCCTACAGAAGACAGAAATGTCTAAGGTGGCCATATCTCCCTGAGTTCCAAGGCCTGTCTTTATACTCATAGCACTTGAATCCTTCCATCAGCTCCATAGCAGGTGAAAGAATCAGGCCAGTTTGTAGGCAGAGTTATTAAACCTCCCCATGTGTTGTATACAACAGTCAGATATCCTTTTTAGCACTGCTGACGTTGTCAAAATCAGCCTGATACCTGCAAGACTAAAATTAGGGAGCACCCCTTGCATTAAATGCCTGAATCCGTTATCTTGGTATCTGTTAGCGTTAAACCACACACTTGATTATCTGCGGATTAGGTCTCAAAAGATGAATATGCCAGATTTTATGCCACCTATAGCCACCTTTGGGCAGAAATAGTTAGCTCCATTAAGGTACTTTACATTAGATATATCTCCAACCAAACTGTTTGACGATTCCCTTTAATGTTTAAACAATTGTCAGCGTTTGTCAGATATGTCTGTCTGCTGTCTTATTGTGTGTCCATGTTGTTTCCTTGTTTTCAAGCCAACTGACTAATGAGATACCTGAGTAAGTAAAGTGTCTTCTCCTGTCATCCATCACAGTCAACACGCATTGATCTCATCAGTTGTACTTGACATTTTACCCATTACATCAACATATTCCCAGATGTTGTTCACATCACCTGCTATGATCACCTCTGACTTTATACCTGCTAATAAAGCAAGACATTACCCTCTACTGCCATCAGCTTGGTACATGTTTTACAGTGCCAGCCATCTTGTGCCTTCATTTAGTGAAACCTTTGTTTCCTTAGATCCCTTAAACCCTGGTTTTCAGGCATTAACTAGAGTTCATGAAGGCAAAACAAAGGTTTCATAGCCTATTATAAATATTGGACAGACCATTGTGCATCTTCACTGTGTGTCCTTGTCTGTCCATGAGTGCTATCACTTAAATGACCCATGAATTTGAAATGCTCCTAATAATTTACAAGGAGAATATTACCTTTATGAAAACCTATGATAGGACAATTACCTATGCTCTAATCTGCTGAATGTGCAGTGCTTCAATCAGTGCTTCAATCAGTACACTAATCATATCCTATTAATGAGAGGAAGAAATCAAACTTCCCAGTGATGAGTGATAAAACTCATCATAATATCTGCTGTGCCGTTCACAGGCTTGTACACTATGGCAGTACAAATAATAGTAATATTAATAACAGTTTGCAGTAAACTGACAGATTTTACCTTCACCGGTCTATAGCCATCAGACAAATTGAAAATCAATTCTGTTTCTAGGATTTCCCATTTTCTTTATTAAAAGCCTGAATAATCTAGTTTCTACGTAAGCCCAGAGTGATATGGATCTCACTATTAGAGTACTGTTATATGTATTTAGCACTGCCCTGTTGTATTATAATAGGCCCAGTCTGACAAATTATTTTTTGAGGGCAACAGCTCCACTTTCCTTTCACTGTTTTTCAAAAATAAACCCTATTGCCGTCTTTTGTGTTTTAGTGACAATAGAGGACAAACTAATTACTTATTGATAAATTCAGAGAACACTTAATAGTCATACAGTGATCTTGAGACATTCATAGAATATATGATGTGCTAGAATAATACCATTATTATGTTTTAGTATTGTGTTGTTTTGTGCAACTCTTTCTTTGGATAAGAAAGAAGAATATGAATATTATTCTGCATACAATTGTCAGGATTATTTCTTTTGTAATCAGTAAAGCTGCTTTTTACTGAGATTTGTCAACTGCAGCAATCACGTCATGCAAGAGATTGTTAGCTGATGTATCCGTGCCATTAACCTCTATTCCTCAGAGATCCAAGTCAAATGTAACAAACAAGATTAGCGAGTCTCATACCGCCTCCGGCACAAAACCCAGGCAGGATCCATTTTTCTCCTGCTGGATTGAGTCATTTTGACACATATCCTCTATAGTACTATTCAGACTGCAAAGTAATAAAATATCGTCTTTAAAAATGACCCTAATAATCCTAAATGTAGTGTCTCCACCAGCAGATGGGAGATTGCTGGGTGATGAATCAACGTCTCCCTAAGAAACCAGGGCAGAACATTGTCTGAATTATCCAAGAAAGGGAAAATTAGACCTTCATTTAATGCAAAGTCGACTTTCATTATGAAAAATGATTAATCACCTGGTAGCAGCTTTCCTAAAACAGAATGTGTCTGTCCTTGCGAAATACAAAGTAACAGTTCTTCCTTTAGATTCTAATGATGAGTACTGTTGAGCATGGGTGTAAATAGAACACCATGGGTGCGCTATGTACTGATGGTGCTGCCTGCTGATTAAAGACGAGTAAAGATTTGGTCTAACCGTCCATTTCATGTACACCTGCTGGGATAATTCCGCTTGGATTTTGGTTCACCTGATCTAGGTTGTTAATGTGTGACCTTCTCATAAAGCCACTCACCGGAAAAATGTTGTATTCTGAACTGAATGCTACATATAGTAATCTGTATATTAATTATTTTTATTTTTTACTTTCATATGGCTTTACTATTTTTGTTCACATATACATGCAGACCAAGAGACAATGACTGGGGTCTGGACAAATTATGACACTGCAAGGTGTGCTTAAACAGATAAAGCCACTTTCTTTTTTTAAAGATTTAAACCTTTTGATTAAAATATAGGAAGAGGAAAGCATACATAAAGCCACATGAAAAAGAAAACAAACTAATATTTTGAATATAATCATTACATATAATAACCACATGTATTTAGTGGAATACAATATTTTTTTGATGTCCTTTAAATCAGACCTCACCAACTACAGGCTTGGAGTCTTTAAATATTTCTACACCAAAACTGCTTACATGTATGGATAAAATAAAAATTATATAGCTGTATACAAATTGAACACCCACCCAGGCACACGTTAAAGCTAAAAAAACGCTGGGAAAAAACGCTGGCAATAGCTTTTTGTAGTAGCGTTTTAGGAGCGTTTTTGCAGTAAAAGGGAAAACAAAAGCTCAAAAAACACTATTAGTAGCATTCAGGATCATTTAGGAGTGTTTCTGCTGGAAAAACACTCCAAGAAATTCTACAAAAACATTTTTTTTCTGCTCAAAAGCTCAAAAAACGCTAATAGCCTAAAGTAGTATGCATGGACACATAGGATAACACTCCTGCCTCACGGGCACTGTGCTGGAATGTAAACTGAGCTGCACAATGCAACTCCGTATACATTCTACAGAAGAATGGTTTCAGGTAGGTAGGTTAATTTATTGCAAAAGAGCCGTTGCTTGTCTCTTCTGCAATAAAGAGTGGCTGCTCACATTTTTTTTTTATTAGAATTTAGTTCCACTTTAAGATATGTGCACTAGTTGAAAAAACATTTTAGTATTCCTAATGCAACCAAAAATATATCCAGTGGCCATGTCCCACAGCAGGATTCCTCTCTGTCCCAGCTAGAATTCTCCAAGTAAGAAATTAAATGGATCTCTGGTGATAACAGTTTTAAAGTTTTAAAGGATAACTATACATTCATATAGTTATCATTTAAAGTGTAACTTTACTCTATCTGTCTCTTTTGAAATAAATACTCATTCACTGCCTGCTAGCAAGTTTCTTTAGGTGGTACACTGAGCTGCGCATATATGATGTAATGTACAATCCCATCGATGCTGTGGGTGGCAGAATGAATTAATTCACTTACATGGGAGTTATCTCATCCTGTGCCAGTCAACCATGATGGCTGAAGAAGCCTAACTCAGTGGAAGAGGTCAGTGGCGATGGCAGCCGAGGCACTCATGTACACCGCTGGATAGAGATGGGGCCCAGGTAAGTATTAGGTTTTTTTTATCTTCATGCATAGATTGTACGAAGATAAAAAACCTTCTGCCCTTTACAACCATTTTATGTTTTTGGCAAAGGTGCAGAAATCAAAAGTCCAGCAAATCTGACCTCCCCTTTCAAAATAAAGCAGATGTTCGTGACCCTTAGCATATGTTATTTGACAAGGTGAATGGGCTTTATTGACAGGTTTCACTTGTGGCAATTCTATCTATAAATGTTCGACTTTTTCAATAGTTTGCAAGCAATTTTGGCTAATCTTGGTCAGGCAGTCAACTCCCTCATTTTTGTTGCTGATTCTAGTGTACCACAGCACTGAACATCAACACACCAGCTACCATAAGTGATACCTGAATGGGTCTCCATAGAGCACCCTTTGGGCAAAGAAGGTTAAAGCTGAAGTTTATTCTGCTTATATTTTGCCTCTTCAACATGCTAATGAATTTTTTTAATAAAATGTTTTTATTACATATCCTAATTTAGACCCAGTGATTTCATTACTGGATCCATGCGCATCTCTAAACAATGCAAGCAAATACTGTATGTGCTGATAGCAGCATCCTGTATATAGCTTCATATATCCCCTAACCTGCCAACTTTTCTTACAATGGAGAAATGCTCTTCATGTTCTTTTAGAAAAAGAGAATAACTAACTTATCATAGCGGCCAAAGAAATTCCCAAAAATATGGTGCTCCGACTGTCCTCCCCCACTTTAGTTCATCTACTTCTATTCTTACTAGTCTGTCCCAATAACAATGACATTGGTTTTGTGAAGTAGTCATGCTTTATTACTATGTTCTGTAGTGAAAGGTTCTGTTACTGTGTTTTTTGCCATACTTATACCCTGTATCATCTGGTGTGTCCCAAGTCTTATAATATTTGTTCTAACCTGAACTGTAATGTCCTTTTTATATTGTCGTTGGCATCTCTGTCTTGTACAAGGAACGGATTATTTACTACATTATATTTCTTGTATGACTAAATGTTTTAAACATAATAAATATTACTTGGTTTAACATAGCTTCCTAAATATGCACTCTTCTTCAGTACTGCTCTCAAAAGCCCTCAACCCTGATGCAAGCAGTAGGTGGGCTTTTGGGAGGAGTTGTGCAAATATCAAAATGCCTTGATGGAAGAATAGGCATTGTGTGCAGGCTGTCCTAGGTATTGCCCACATGGGATGTTGGGCATTCATGGTTGAAAGAAATAAAATCCAATGCATGAAAGGAGCAGGACAGGGACGGTCAGACTTAGGAGGAAAGAACTAGGCCTCCAGATAGGAAGTGGGGTGGCCTCTATCTGGCCTGGTGCAGATACTAATGCACCCTGTGAGAAGTTTACAGTGTGCAGTAAGATTACACTTAGCATTAGTACAAGAGAGGAACCTGTACAACTTTATGAGACTGAAGTTAAGGCTGGAATTCAGCTTTAATTTTCAAGGAGCCCCTTTTCCTCAGGCCTTATAACAACCTATGTTATAGTAGTTGTGTCATTGTTGGTAATATTTAGCAGGAAATCTAATGTAATGAAGGTAGGTGGGGTTTTGTGGGTGGGGGTGGGTGAGGAGTCTTGTTTGCTCTTTATCTCTGCTGCTGCTTACTGCATGCCTCCCCCTTTCTTTCTGCCTCTTAAGTCATGCCCCTGCGGACAATCCAGATGACCCCAGGTGAGTTCTCACTGCACTGCTTGCTATGTTGCTTCTCCGTGTGTGACTCATTTAAATGTTTTGAATGCACACCAGAATCCCCTGCATTTTTATTGGTTGTGCACCATACAAAAATGGTAAAACTAAATTGATTAGTTGTGCTCACTTGATATTGCCACTCTGACAGGGACACAGACACATCAGAGTTATGCAAAGAACTAATATTGGGATTCATTTACATGTAAATGATTTGAATGTGTAACTCTAAAAATAAAGGAGAAGTATGTCGGATCCAGACTTCCAGAGTCGGGATGACGCGGTGCCTGGACTGATCTGTGTGACGTCAGCAGAGAACGGACTTCAGACCGCTCTCTGCTGAAAACAGGTACAGGAGTGCAAAACGAATTGCACTCCTGTGAGATCCGTAGGAAAGGCCCAGCGAAATGAGCTTAGGCTGGACTTCTCCTTTTAAAAATGTATTCGTAGGACAGCTATTAAAAACTTTGAGGCAAGTACATACTGTATTATTATTGTAAGGCACATTTACGGAGCAGTGTCTGCACCTTGTGAAAAAGATGCTGCAAGTCCTTCTATACAGTAGTACATTGCTCCATACAACCTGTTATTACGTGTGAACCTACCTGATATTTTCACACAAGATGTTCATTATTTTCCTAATAATACTCTGTGACAGGGCTGCAAAATAAAAATAGCTAAATACTACCTATTAAAGTATTCAGTCACATTATATTATTATATATGGAAACCACCTGCGCTCTTTGGTAATCACACTATATTGTCCTATGTAACCAACTTTCAGAAAAATCATTTTTTGATTTATTGAAAGGTTTCAGGAGAATATATAGGGGGCAAGGAAAGCAACATGCCATGGTAAAAAAAGGTACTGAATTCAGCCCCCTAGTCAGTCAGGGCAATGGGGATTGGGTAGGCATTTACCTTTTATGGTGATTTGACATATAGTATACATGGCCAGACATGGCCAGTGTATTATTTCTGGCCATTCTGAAGGAATATCAGGGCGCATGGTCTGCATTCTGTGACTTAACAATGAAATGCAGCTCTCTTACTATCCATAACATGTGTTGGAAGATCTGCTGATCTGTGGCCCCCCATGGACCACCACTGATAGGCTATGCCAAGAATATCCCAATAAAAACTGCTTTATAGGACAGGTGCCTGTTGATGTATGAAAGGAAGTGGGTGGGGGACAAGTTAAAGAAACAAGGCAAACTTTACATGAAATTTACTGGATTGGAAGTGGACATTGAATACACAATTCTGTTTTTTATAGTGCGCAACCAACAAAGATTGTTCTGTTGTGAGCAATAAAAAGTGACTGCAGTCACATGATTATCATATGACATTCCACTAACATGCTACAAGTGGTGAATTACTCTTCTGCCTAGCCATTCCAAAGAACACATGGACACATCTCAGCATACCAGCTACTCTTCTTATTTGACCCAGCTGGAAACCCCCTAATGCCAACTGGGCATAAAAGCTTATGAAAGGGGAACTCCAATATAGTAAAGATATCCTACACTCTGCCCACTATTTCCTTGCTCTCACAGATGTCCTTCTGTATTAACAGAAACCAGCACACCCACTCCGGTCTCTTTACAACTTGGCTCTGCCACACAAGATTTTCTAGCCATGAGTGTGTTGGAGTTTAATATCAGGCTACAAGAGCGGGTCGTCCTACTTTAACATTAGAGGAGACTTTATGTAACACAAATTGCTTCCTAATGAGAATATTGTCCAGCTTAGTAATCAAATGTGAATCAATCACTAGGACTGAAGATAGATAACAGCCAAGTTTTGGGTTTTAGACCAGTATTTACTCATACAGGTCTGCTAAAAAAAAAAAAAAAGTTTTTGATTACCAAATGATAAACCTTGATTCCAAAAGACATAGCAAGTTAGCAATTAAGCTGCCAGGGTCTACATAAGAGTAGATTTGAGGAAAACATGGCATATAAGATATGATGTACAAAAACCGCATGACACATAAAAAGATACTACATAATCTGCTTGATTGCATTTGGCAGTTTTGCAGGTGAGAAAGCTTAATTAGCCACTTAACTAAAGAGAACCCACCACTAATTTCCCAAGACAGCCATGTGCTGATATGTCCTATTGTGGAACTTTTCCGGGCAGCTGTTGTTGGACATATCCAAATTCTGCCAGTACCTTTTACATAGATATCCTTTCACACCCCATAGCAACTAAATGTGGAACTTGCAAGCTGTCTGTGATGTTGTGTTGCTGTGTTGTTAGTATGCACCGTCATTGTGCTGTATGCATACTTTTTACATGTCGCAAAGCTTAACTGTGTACTAAAATTCTCTTACAAGGAAAAAATATCTTCAAATCTTAAATGTGGAAACTGGGATCAGCGGTTTAATCATAAATATTAAGTGACCATAAAAATAAAACCTTCAAGTCATAGATGCTGTAAATATAGCCAAGTGCAGCTTGGTTCATATAACCAGTGATTAGATCAGCTGAAAGAAGAACTGTGTGAGCTAAGCAGCGATATTCCTCTGTTTGGCTTAAAACTTTCACATGTATTTTAAAAACGTTAAATGATTTAGGACAGAGCCTTTCATCAGGTACCATAACAATTGCCACAACAAGTTTGTGTACAAAAAATATAAGCCCTGAGTTGGGAGCATTTGCAGGTTCAGGGGAAATTGTCTAAATGGTCTAACCCACCATTTCACAGAGTGGTGTAATTAGGCTAACCCTAAAGGGGCTGCAGACAAAATACTAGAAAGAAAAAATACAATGAAGGTTTGCTCTGGCCTCCAAAGTTAGAATGACAGGCTTCAAACTATTTCGCGATTTATTCTGCAAAGCAGGTTTAGCAAAACAATATCTTTAGTCGCTTGTAACATTAGGCTTAGTATTGGCTCTTGAAGCATTAAATAGGGGGATCTAATTGTGATCTGTGACATACAAAGAAGACAATGGTGAAGAAGGTTACACAACCCCTAATGTTATTAGAGGATGTTGGCCCAAGAGCAGCTTCGCATTTGTATAATAAAAAAATTAAAAAAAAAGTGTTATGGTGAAGTCCATTAGTGATGTAAAGAGGATTTCCAATTTTACCCCATTTAGCTGCACTGTCACAGTTAATCAGCTATTACACAGTGCTGCTAGTTCTGTTAGTATAGGACACTTAATATACTCTGCCTGCCTTCTATATACCTGGTGTATGTTGTATGAATTTTAACAATCGTGGTTTACATTCTACAGTGAGAAGGCACTGCTGACCAATGAATTTGAGCTGAGCATCAAGACTGAAGCCACTCAGGGTTTGATCCTCTGGAGCGGAAAAGGCACAGAACGTTCTGATTACATTGCCCTTGCTGTGGTGGGAGGCTATGTTCAAATGATGTACGATCTTGGATCTAAACCAGTTATCCTCCGGTCTACGGTACCAGTTAACACCAACCAGTGGATTCGCATCAAAGCTCTAAGGTAAATGTTATGGTAGTTGATTTATAGGCGAAAGGTCTCTGCTGTTTGGGGAAGAGTTTATAATTAACAATTAAGGTTAAAAAAAAAATCTTACAAATTAATGAGGATCAAACTTGCGACTGGTTGTCATGATATTTGTTTCTGCCGATAACATTGTTATCGTATGCCAAGTCACACATTCCTAATAACCTCTGTCACCAAGAAAGCTATAGCTCAAAGCATGGGACATGTAGGCTGGGCAGAATAACAACTATTTCTCCTTAGTATATCCCTGAGTATACCCGAGGAGTTTTTCATAAACAGTGGAAAATAACTGGGGCTGAGCTGAAAGAGAGAGAGCTCATGATGTACAGAATATAAATATAAGACACTCAATGCTGGTACCTTTCAGTTTGTTCAATAAGGCTTTGGCAAAAAAAATCTGCAAGGGGATTGGTTTCTATGCAGAGCTGCACCAAATTTTGCACTCTCCACTTTTAGTAAATCAACCCCAGGTGTCTGATATGTATAAAAATGTTGGCATTTTTATTGTTTCCCTCTCTAAGGTGGGATGTTGGTTGGTTCTGATAACTGGATCCCCATTCCTAGCTGTGCCAGTAGGAGCATGAGCATTCTCTTCCACAAATGATCTTCCCTATAGTAGCCATAGCCATTGTTGGCAGAGGTGAATGGTGTAAGGAATGGGGCTTGAGATCATCTGGCCAAAAAAACCCTTTTAAAAAAATGAGCTACCTGCTTTACCAACCCACCATTTTACAGAATAGTGTACCCCAAAATTAAATGTTGTCTTTTCAAATATGGTAGTTTTAATTTACCAAAACTTTGTCTGTATGTAGTTGTCTGTATTGTTCATGATTCAAGCTACTATTTGTCTAGGGCAGGTTAAAAAAATAAAAATCCAAGGGAGAACAGTGTCCCATCATTATTGTTTATAATATCCACTTTCGATACGCAAAGCCTAATGCCAGGAAAATAGCTGCCCAGCTTGTAAAAGTGGCTGCCTCACTGTGGGTATTTACTAAATATAGTAAAAACAAGAATACTCCATGTTTGAAAAACTGAAGATGGCACAATTTGTTTTCTGGTGAACTCCCATTACAGTTTTGTAATCAAGGTTGGCATGGGCAAGGATGCGTTACCTTCAAGAGAAGTTAGCATCTGCGTAGGATTATCCATCAGTCCTTTGTGCCCTTCAGTGCCCCCTGGGATAAGAATAGAGCAAGGCATCTGTAGAATGGTGAGCGGGCGGGAAAGCTAACATAGGCGTGCTGAAGCTTGCCTGCTGCGGATTCCAGGGCATTCCAATAGACCATTCTATCTTCATTGCTACTACAGAGACCCGTGCAACAAACACTAAGGCGTCTATTTATAAATATTTTTACATAAAAAGATTCACCCAACTTTAACGCAGGATTCACACATTTTTCCAGTTAAATTAAATTTTAAAAAATGTGTGCTCTTTGGTAAAAGGTATATAAATCTTGCATGAAAAAAAATTATAAATAGATCCCCATCTTGCCAGTCAGGTTTAAAGTTGCTGCAATCATCAATAACACAAGCAGCAATAAAGCACATTTTATCTGGGTGGGGGAAAAGAACTTGACTTGATACCTCCATAGTTCCAGTATGGTGTACAGTTGCAATATTCTTTAAGAACAGCCAGTTCTTTCCACAAGGGTTGATAATGAGAACTTTGCAGGACTCAATTTTGTTTTGGGTGTAAGTTAAATGTAAAATATAAAATTATACCTTGTTGCAGTCCTGGTGTTACATTTTTTTTTTTTAACAATCATCTCTGCAAGTTGTTGTTTAAAGGATTCACAGGTCAGCAGTTTAAACAGCTGATTAAAACAGTGAGGAAAGCTGGAGAAATTTCCAGTCCCAGGTTTTGTTCACACTGAGATGGCTCTATCTACCTCAAAACAGACTCCTAATGTTGTGGGGATTTCCTTTAAAGTGGGAGTAAACTCCCTTTGTTGATTTTTACGTACAGGTAAGCCTAGAATAAGGCTTACTTATAGATACAGTAAATATCTCCTAAACATGCACCATTTAGGATATAAAATAACTTTAAAAGCGGCCGGTGGCATCCCCGGCGCATGCACACTGGGCTCTGAATGGACCGTGCCGTCCATTCAGAACTCCGTGCTTCAGCCATGATTCCCGCGTGCATGTGCAGGAGTGACGTCATTGCAGCTTGGCCATTCATGCGGCTGAAGCCTGCGAACCCTGAGGGAAGACCAGGTGAAGATGGAAGGGCCTACATGGGTGACAGCGTGCCACTGGAGGGCTTTGTGTTCAGGTAAGTCTGCCATATTGGGCTAGTATGCGGTGCATACTAGCATATTATGACTTAAACTGCCTGGGGCCCAATTTTTCTTTTTTTGCTGTGGTTTACTGCGCTTTAAGACTAGCACTCCTTCTACAAACAGGTCTCGTTCTCTACACGTGATCCAAGTGCAGGTATTGTTTACATTATTGATGTGGTTGTTGCATTCAAGTGATTGTGACTATTCCAGTCTCTGAGAAAAAACTGTTATACTTGTCTATAACTACCATTCTCGTTTTCATTCTCCGTTATTTAATTTTAAAATAAGAACGTAAATTGCTTACTTTGACCAACTGAATATTTCTTCTTTCAGGGAGCTTCAGCCATGATGCTCACAATGTTTAATCACTGGAGTAGAACTAGGGAACTTTATGGAAGTACTAGTGCCTACGTTTTTTGGCAGGAGTAGAGTTAAGCTATGTAAGATCTGCAGTCACACTACATTCCATGAGCGGCAGGACTCTCCATGGGGACTGGCAGGCCATGCTTTTGGCTAGCTGCCGCCCATGGAGGGATCATTGGGGATCTCAGCTCTTTAGATGTTTTAGATGCCAGGGCTTGGCTACCAGGGACACAATGTACTCTGCAGTTGCACAAATTATAAAAACATTGGGGGTCATGCTGCGGCTGCTTAAGTGCGCTAAGATACCGTAGGAATAGTAAGATGTAGATTTCATTGGTAGTAATCAAAGGACTAAAGTTAACCCTAGTGAAGCATTTGATGAGACTGGTGCAAGAACAAAGCTGATGGTCAACTGGTGACCTTTGTATAGGGGCTTTATGTTTTTTAGGGTAAACTACAGTAACACATCACAATCTAAAAATTGCATTTATTGCTCTGTCCACTCTAAGCAGTTGATTAATTCTGATTAATTGTCATCAGGAACAGAATATCAATGCTTTCTGGTCTATGTTATTAAAGTAGCACAGTCCCCAGGATTACTGTAAATAGGGGAAAGAAAAGTGGACAACTTTACATGACTATATCAAAAATATATATACCAGCCCAGTCAATACATATATTGACTGGGCTGGTATGACAAGAAAGGCTCTTGACAAGGTTCTACGCTGACTTTGGACTTAATAAAACACAGTGGACCAACACCAACAGATGACATGGCTCCCCAAATCATCACTGACTGTGAAAACTTCACACTGGACCTCATACAACTTGGATTCTGTGCCTCTCCACTCTTCCTCCAGACTCTGGGACCTTGATTTCCAAATGAGATGGAAACTTTTCCACAGTCCATGATGGTTTGGGGAGCCATGTCATCTGCTGGCGTTGGTCCACTGTGTTTTATCAAGTCCAAAGTCAGCGTAGCCCTCTACCAGGAAATTCTAGCGCACTTTATGCTTCCCTCTGCTGGCCAACACTATGGAGATGCTGATTTCATTTTCCAAGAAGACTTGTCACCTTCCCACACTGCCAAAAGTACCAATAATATAATATAATTACTATAATTGTCATAGGTGTATTTAAAATGACAGACAGAATATCAACCAAAAATTAAGAAAAAAACACATGATACAAATGTTATAACTTGAGTTGCAGTTCAGTGAGTAAACTAAGTATTTTATCCCCTACCAACCAACAATAATTCTGGCTCCCACAGACTGGCTACAGTATGTGCTCATGTGGTACACAGATTAGTCCTGTCAATTTAAGAAGGTGCTCCTAACGACAACTCATTATGTGTATAATAGACACCTTTCCACAGAATCTCTTTCTTCCATTCAAACCCACCCTCATGGGCAAGACCAAAGAGCTGTCAAAGGATGTCAGGGAAAAATTGTAGATCTGCAAAAGGCTGGAATGGACTACAAGACCATCAGCAAAAAGCTTGGTGAGAAGGAGACAACTGTTGGAGCGAATATTCGCAAATGGAAGAAATACAAAATAACCATCAATTGCTCCATGCAAGATTTCGCCTCATGGGGTAAGGATGATCATGAGAAAAGTGAAGAGATCAGCCCGGAACCACACGGGAGGATCTTGTGAATGATCTCAAAGCAGCTGAGACCACAGTCACCAAACAAACCATTGGTAACACAATATGCCGCCATGAATTTAAAGCCTGCAGCGCCCGCAAGGTCCCCCTTCTCAAGAAGGCACATGTACAGGCCCATCTGAATCTTGCCAATGAACATCTAAATGATTCAGAGAAGGTTTGGAAGAAAGTGCTGTGGTCAGATGAGTCCAAAATTTAGCTCTTTGGCATTAACTCGATTTGCCGTGTTTGGGGGAAGAAATATGCTGACTATGAGCCTAAGAACATCATACCTACAGTCAAACACGGAGGTAGAAACATTATTCTTTGGGACTGTTTCTCTGCTAAAAGGTACCGGCTGACTTTCCCCTATTGAAGGGCCAATGGACGGGGCAATGTATTGTAAAATCTTGGATGAGAACCTTCTTCCCTCAGCCAGAACACTGAGATGGGTCATGGATGGGTCTTCCAGCATGACAATGACCCAAAACATATAGCAAAGGAGTGGCTCAAGAAGAAGCACATTAGGGTCATAGAGTGGCCTAGCCAGTCTCCAGGCCTTAATCCTAAAGAAAATGTATGTCACTGTGCCGCTTGTTGGGCGGCACAGTGGTGTAGTGGGTAGCACTCTAGCCTAGCAGTAAAAAGGGTCGCTGGTTCAAATCCCAACCACCAGTTTGCATGTTCTCCCTGTGCCTGCATAGGTTTCCTCCGGGTACTCTGGTTTCCTCCCACACTCCAAAGACATGCTGGTAGTTTAATTGGCTTCTGTCCAAAATTGGCCCTAGTATATGAATGTGAGTTGGGGACCTTGGATTGTGGGCTCCTTGAGGGTAGGGACTGATGTGAGTGTGCAATGTATGTGTGGAGCGTTGTGTAAATTGACAGCGCAATATGGGTACCTTAAATAAATAGTAATATAATAGATGAGCATCTTAATGAGACGCAATGTACAGGGATAGGGACAATTGTAGACACGCACCCACACTCACTCAGGTTGAACTGGATGGACTGGTGTCTTTATTCAACCTTACTAACTATGTAACTATGTATGAAGGGAGCTGAAACTTTGAGTTTGCAAGTGACAGCCAAGAAACCCCAAGGATTTAGGGCCCTTTCACACTGAGGCGGGGGCGGCGTCGGCGGTAAAGCGCCGCTATTATAAGCGGCGCTTTACCGTCGGTATTCGGCCGGTAGCGGGGCGGTTTTACCCCCGCTAGCGGCCGAGAAAGGGTTAAAAACCACCGCAAAGCGCGTCTGTAGAGGCGCTTTTTTTGGCGGTATAGCCGCGCCGTCCCAGTGATTTCAATGGGCAGGAGCGGTGAAGGAGCGGTATACACTCCGCTCCTTCACCGCTCCGAAGATCCTGCTAGTGCACCGCTCCAGTGTGAAAGCCCTCGGGGCTTTCACACTGGATACAAAGCAGCGGCACTTTCGGGTCGGTTTGCAGGCGCTATTATTAGCGCAATAGCGCCTGCAAACCGCCTCAGTGTGAAAGGACCCTTAGAGAAGATCTGTAAAAAGTGGACCAAAATCCCCAAATGAGATGTGTGCAAACCTGGTAACTAACTACAAGAAACGTCTTACCTCTGTGCTTGCCAACAAGGGTTTATCCACCAAGTACCAAGTCATGTTTTACTTGGGGATCAAATACTTATTTAACTCGCTGAACTGCAACTCAATTTATAACAATTGTATCATGTTAATCTGGATTTTTGGTTGATATTCTGTCTCTATCATTTAAAATACTACACCTATGATAAAAATTATAGACCCTTCATTTATTTGTAAGTGGGCAAACTAACAAAATCTGCAGAGGATCAAATATTATATATATATATATATATATATATATATATATATATATACATATATACATATATATATATACACACAGTGCTGTGAAAAAGTATTTGCCCCCTTCCTGATTTTTTTTTTTTTTTTGCATATTCTCACACTTAAATGATTCAGATCATCAAACAAAATTTTAATATTACACAAAGATAACCCAAGTAAATCCAAGATGCAGTTTTTAAATTATTATTTCATTTATTAAGGGTAAAAAGCTGTTCAAACCTGCCTGGCCCTATGTGAAAAAGTAATTGCCCCCTCCCATGCTGAATCATGAATGAACTGTGATTAACCACAATTTTTTGGAAAGCGGAGTTAAATTTCACTTGCCACACCCAGGCCTGATTACTGTCAGACCTGTTGAATCAAGAAATCACATAAATAGAAGCTATCTGACAAAGTGAAGCACGCTAACAGATCAAAAAAGCCACACATCATGTCACAATCTAAAAAAAAATCAAGAGCAGATTAGAACTAAACATGTATCGGTCTAGGAAGGGTTTCAAAGTCGGCTTTGGAACTCCAGTGAACCACAGGGAGAGCCATTATCCACAAATGGGAAGGTTCACTACTGTTCTAAGTTATCTCGAAGAGTGGCCGGCCTACAAAAATTACTCCAAGAGCATGACGAAGACTCATCCAGGAGGTCATAAATGAACCCAGAACAACATCTAAAGACCTGCAGGCCTCACTTGCCTCGGGTAAGATCAGTGTTTATGATTCAACAATAAGAAAGAGACTAGGCAAAAATGGCATCCATGGGGGAGTTCTAAGGCTAAAGCCACTGCTGACCAAAAAGAACACAAAGGCTCATCTCACATTTACCAAAAAACATCTTGATTATCCCCAAGACTTTTAGACAAATATTCAGTGGACTGATGAGACAAAAATATAACTTTTTGGAAGGTGTGCATCCCATTACATCTGACGATTTACCATAATTGATGGAACCATGAATTCTGAGCTCTACATGAAAATCCTAAAGGAGAATGTCCGGCCATCAGTTTGTGACCTCAAGCTCAAGTGCACTTGGGTTATGCAACAGGACGATGATCCGAAACACAACATCAAGTCCACCTCCAAATGGTTCAAACAAAGCAAAATTTAGGTTTTGAGTGATCTAGTCAAAACCCAGACTTAAATCAAATTGAGATGCTGTATCATGACCTTACACAGGCTGTTCATGCTCGAAAACCCTCCAATGTGGCTGAATTAAAACAATTCTGCAAAGAAGAGTGGGACAAAATTGCCCCACAGTAATGTGAAAGACTCATTGCCAGTCATCGCTAATGCTTGATTGCAGTTGTTGCCACCAAGGGTTTAGGGGGCAATTACTTTTTCACATAAAGCCAGGCAGGTTTGGACAGCTTTTTTGCCTTAATAAATGAAAACATCACTTAAAAACTGCATTTTGTATTTACTCGGGTTATCTTTGTGTGATAATAAAATTTTGTTTGATGATCTGAGTCATTTAAGTGTGACAAATATGCAAAAAAAATAAAAAATCAGAAAGGGGCAAATACTTTTTCACACCACTGTGTATATATATATATATATATCATTTTTTTATTTATTTATTTTTTTTATTTAATTTTATTTTTTTATTTTTTTGGAGGAATTCAAGAACAAGGTTAGATTTTTCAGGGTGTTGCCTAAACACAATTAACATTCTTAGATATTCCCTACACCATAGCAAATCTTCACTTTTTGAGTTTGGGTCTACTCTATACACCATATTTTTTTTTTATTTCAATTTCTTTATTCGTTTTTTCTGTATCGAAAAATAAACACGTACTCTATGCACCATATAAGCTCACTCCCTTTTATACTGATTTAATGGCAGCAGGAATAAAAAGACAATATTGTTAAATTATAACACCTTCGAGTAGCACTGTCCAAGGCAAATGTGTGGTTTGCTATATATCTAGACTCGGGGTTGTGCAGAATTTGTGAGGAAAAATTATTTCTCTATTATGATTTTAAAAAGGGGAAGGTCTTCTACTAATTTTTTCTTAACTCTGTCTTCTAGGAATAACAGAGATGGCATCCTACAAGTTGGTAATGAGGCACCAGTTTTTGGTTCATCTCCGTTTGGGTCCAAACATCTAGATACTGATGGAGCCTTGTGGCTGGGTAAGTCATTTTGTATAGTTGCAATGAGAAAATTCACAACTATCTTATGTGTTAGTATTCATTTTCATTCATAAACATACAGTATTTTATGTGACCTTCACATTTCTTAAGGTTAGCGGTTCCTTATTTGAATGACTATATTTTTAAAGTAAACTTGTAGATTCCCTCTTTGTTGCTATTTGTTTATCAGGCTTTTTAATCAACATCCTTGCTGAGAAACCTGACATTCCAGGATGGGCCACATAGAATGTCAGGTGGTCTGAGCAGGACAATATGTATACACTACGCTGAAGTAGAGAGTGCACCCCACCCCAAGTTGTATGGAAACACAGTTAGGAAATATGGAAGATGTCTCATTAAAAAATACTGTATATTTACAATCATTTACATAAAACTAAATTAGTTAACACTTTTTTTGTGTTTTTTTTTTTATTGTTTGAAGATCAAATTCTTACATAAAACTGTCCCAGAACTGTCATTTTATTTAAAGAAGAAGTATAGCCAAAGCTTTTTTGACTATACTTCTATGGATCACAGGAGTGCAGTTTGTTCTGCACTGTGACCTGTTTTCAGCCAACAGAGGGCGAAAGTCCACTGTTGGCTGACGTCAACTGAGCTGGTCCAGGCTCTGAAAAAGATCCTAACATATGGTCGGAATCCACCCAGATGCCTGGACTGGCAACTGGTTCAGCCTTTCAGCAAGCCGCTGAAACCCTGATCCTGCCGCTCCCCGCCCTGCACAGCCTAGCGCTCCAGTCAGTGCTGGAGGGGCTAAGCAGAGAGTCAGTGACTGACAGTCACCAGCTCTCTGCAGCCTGAAGACCAAGAGCTGAGTGATCAGTGGTCTTTGATTGCTCAGTTCTTGGTCTTAAAAATGTTGTGTGATCGATGCTGCATCCACCGATACCCATACTTCTCTATTAACAGATTCAGTCATTCTTGACCAGCCAACTCTACTTGTAACTCAATTAAATTAATAATAAAGTGATCAGTAGAGAACAAAAATATGGTCAGCCTAAAACAGAATTCAGAGTGATCAGTTATTACCAGCAAGCGCACTAAACTATAGAAAATGAGTGCCGGATGTAAATACAGTAAAATGATTACAATAATACCTTAATGCATTCGTGTCACAAAACATGAACCCTGAACAGGCTGTAAAATAAGAAGTCACCTGGCTCGTGTGTGGAGTCAAGGCTTCTTTTTCTTCTAGAGATACCAATACTGTCTGACACTTCCAGGTGTTTCAGATAACATGTCCTCCAACTTGCACTGTGGTTCCTACTACTATTTTCTATGTCACTACTAGGTTCTGTCCTGTAGTGATGTAGCAGCCAGCAGAAGGAACCACAGTGCCGGCCGATGGACAGGTAAGTGTTGATTTGTTACTTTTTTTATAGGCTGCCTTTGCTTTAAGTTTTTCAGTATAGTGACAAGAACGTATTAAAACATTTATTTAAAAAGTAGCAATATATAGAAGGAATAACAACAGGAACACAATAATGCAAAATCTTAGTACTCTAAATAAAATAAATTCCACATTTAATTTACTCATTAACAAATTACAGATGTGTGTTGCAGAGCATGTACGACTGATATTGTCTGTAAATTTTAATTATAAATAGTATTTTTGTAGACTGAAAATCAGTAGGATAAAATACTGCTGTATCATTATGGAATTTGTAGATTGCAGTGCTTCTGTTGTAGGATATAAGCTGTCACCAGCGTGATAGCTAATACCTTCCAGGTTTACTCAGTATACCAAAGTACTCGTGTTCTGTCAAGTCAGGACAGGATTGAGTGATGTCTGCCATACTTAGACGTTTAAGGATACGGGACTTTCCAGTCTCACCAGTTCCACAGATAGAGATCATGTCAAGAGGAATTCAATCTGACTAGATGTGTGTATCTACTCTAAACCGTACAGGTGTGTAACCCAGCAGTCAGTATCTCCAAACCTTTTGTGGAATTGGTCATGATGTCCCACATCCTATTTAAAGAAAGCTACCCAAATTTTTAAAGTGGAAGAAAACTAGTATGAACATATGTGCAAATAATACTTTGTTCCATGCATTTCTAATTTCAGTGTCTGAGAGCAGGCCCTACGACCCCCAGCCCACAGCTGGCATTTATCTGAAGCTGTACCAGTTAATGTCACTGAGGGCACACAGCAGAAACAGAATAGGAAAGCAGTGGGGAGAAAATGAGCATGTACTGTATATATGCCCTATATAACCCTCTTTGCCTAGAGTACTTGGGTGAAACTCACCTGACAATCTCAATGAAGATCTGCTTGCTTTAAGAGATTTCTACACTAAATGTACAAATGTGCAATTCCCAATTTATTGGCCACAGAGAAAGCTATATATATATATATATATATATATATATATATATATATATAATTTTAATGGAATAAAATTATACCAGTGCAAAAAATTTGTTAAAATATAAACAGCTGCTGAACATTCAAGGCAAATTTACCAAAATATCCCAGCCAATAATAGTACAAAGTATAGAGCATACAAGACGCTAAATATCACAATTACAGAGTGCTCTCTGCTGGCATGTATTTAATGTGATAAAAAGGAAGAATCACACCTACATACAAGGCACTTCCATTAAGTGCCAGCAAAAAAGCATTCTATCACAAAAAAACATATGGAGTCAGCATGAGGAGACGGCCACGGGTGACGTCAATCCCTCTCGCACACGTATCGTCCCAAGGAGCAGGACTTCATCATAGTATTGCTGGCACTTAAAAAGGAAGAATTACACTTAAATACAAGGCACTTCCATTAAGTGCCAGTGATACGGTGATGAAGTCCTGCTCCTTGGGACGCTACGTGTGCGAGAGGGATAGACGTCACCCGTGGCCGTCTCCACATGCTGACTCCATGTGGTTTTATGTGACAGAATGCTTTTTTGCTGGCACCTAATGGAAGTGCCTTGTATGTAAGTATAATTCTTTCTTTCTATCATATTAAATACATGCCAGCAGAGAGCACCAGATATTTCCTGTTTATTTGCATATAATCGGGATATTGGGACACTGATGATCTTATGCTGCGATCCCCTGTATATGAGCTGATGTGGTGATCCATGTGCTTTGCACTCTGAAGAGGTTTATCGCTACTCTCCAGGATTTTGACCATAAGGGAAAGCCTTTTTGACTCTTTGTTGACTCGGTGGTCCTATCATAAGTTGAGCGGCAAAGAGTGTCTTATGGTGGAGGTCACACTTCTAGCAGCGATTTTCAGTCTTCATTAATGCACATTGTCACTTTTGTCACTTTTTGGAATCCTGATTTCCATATTCCATATGAACTTTTTATGATTTTTCCTTTGCAATAACTATATTTTTCATGTATTGATTTATTGGATGAGGAGATGTATTAATTGTGATTTTTAGAGCTGCACTATTCTTTGTAAATAAAAAATATATATATATATATATATATATATATTCATACATATACACACACACAGTATCTCACAAAAGTGGGTACACCACACCATATTTGATTATATCTTTTCATGTGATAACACTGAAGACATTACACTTTGCTACAATGTATAGTAGTGAATGTATAGTTTGTATAACAGTGTAACTTAGCCGTCCCCTCAAAATAACTCAACACACAACCATTGTCTACACTGCTGGCAACAAATATGAGTACACCTCTAAGTGAAAATGTCAAAATTGGGCCCAATTATCCATTTTCCCTCCCCAGTGTCCAAGTTTTCAGGTGTGAATGGGGAGCAGGTGTGTTAAATTTGTGTTATCACTCTCACTCTCTCATACTGGTCAATGGAAGATCAACATGGCAAAGAACTCTGAGGATCTGAAAAAAAAAAATTGCTGTACATAAAGATGGCCTAGGCTATAAGATGATTTCCAAGACCCTGAAACTGAGCTGCAGCACGGTGGCCAAGACATACAGCGGTTTAACAGGACAGTTTCCACTCAGAACAGGCCTCGCCATGGTCGACCAAAGAAGTTTAGTGCATGTGCTCTGCGTCATATCCAGAGGTTGTTTTTGGAAAATAGACCTATGAGTGTTGCCAGCATTGCTGCAGAGGTTGAAGGGGTGGGGGGTCAGCCTGTCAGTGCTCAGATCATACGCCGCACACTGCATCAAACTGGTCTGCATGGCTGTCGTCCCAGAAGGAAGCCTGTTCTAAAGATGATGCACAAGAAAGCCTCCAAACAGTTTGCTGAAGACAAGCAGACTAATGACATGGATTACTGGAACCATGTCCTGTGGTCTGATGAGACCAAGATAAACGTATTTGGTTCAGATGGTGTCAAGTGTGTGTGGCGGCAATCAGGTGAGGAGTACAAAGACAAGTCTATCTTGCTTACAGTCAAGCATGGTGGTGGGATTGTCATGGTCTGGGGCTGCATAAGTGTTGCCGGCACTGGGGAGCTACAGTTCATTGATGGAATCATGAATGCCAACATGTGCTGTAACATACTGAAGCAGAGCATGATCCCCTCCCTCCAGAGACTGGGCTGCAGGGCAGTATTCCAATATGATAACGACCCTAAACACACCTCCAAGATGACCACTGCCTTGCTAAAGAAGCTGAGGGTAAACGTGATGGACTGGCCAAGCATGTCTCCAGACCTAAACCCTATTGAGCATCTGTGGGGCAACACGAAAGGTGAAGAAGCGCAAGGTCTCTAACATTCACCAGCTTCGTGATGTCATCATGGAGGAGTGGAAGAGGACTCCAGTGGCAACCTGTGAAGCTCAGGTGAACTCCATGCCCAAGAGGGTTAAGGCAGAGCTGGAAAATAATGGTGGCCACACAAAATATTGACACTTTGGGCCAAATTTGGACATTTTCACTTAGGGGTGTACTCACTTTTGTTGCCAGCAGTTTAGACATTAATGGCTGTGTGTTGAGTTATTTTGAGGGGACAGCAAATTGACACTGTTATACAAGCTGTACACTCACTACTTTACATTGTAGCAAAGTAATTTCTTCAGTGTTGTCACAGGAAAAGATATAATAAAATATTTACAAAGATGTGAGGGGTGTATATATATATATATATATAGTGTATATATGTATGTATGTATGTGTGTGTGTATATGTGTGTGTGTATATGTGTGTGTATGTATATATATATATATATATATATATATATATAAATAAAGGCACATTTTTTTTGCAGGTAAACAAATGTGCATTTATTTCTTTTTTTTGGAGCCTGTAAAGCAGGGGTCTTCAAACTATGGCCCTCCAGTTGTTCAGGAACAACAATTCCCATCATGCCTAGTCATGTCTGTGAATGTCAGAGTTTTACAATGCCTCATGGGATATGTAGTTCCGCAACAGCTGGAGGGCCGTAGTTTGAGGATCCTTGCTGTAAAGCATTGCACCAGCGATCAGCAGATCTCCTGCAGATCTTTCTGTGTGCCCCATATCCCATATGGGCAAGCAGATACACTGACAGGAAGAATCAATTAACTACTACGGCGCTCCACAGCGCTGTGGTCGTTCATTGAGAACTACAAGCTGACAGCCACAAAGGATGGCAGGGCTTGTGGTTCATTCACACACAGCTGTATGAATAAATGACATGGCTGTGTGGGCGGAGCCCTGCACAGCCGCCCTGATTTCAAAAAGTGACAGCTAGTATGGGGGAACTTCTCCCCGTACTGCCTTCACAGGGATGGGCAGCGGCTCCACCCTAAAAACAGTTGGAACATATTCCCAAAAGTGAACTTATCCTTTAAAGGCAAAGGACCTTGTGGTATGCTGTACCTAGTTGAGAAACAAATGTATGGCTCTGCTCAGTGCGCAAGATGGCTGCCAGTTAGTTGTAGCATTATGTGATTTAATGGGAAATGTATACTTTATAATTCTGTGGCTCAGCCCATTGTCTAATATATATCATTCTCCTTCTCCATATACAGGTGGTGTAGAGAAGCTGAGTGTCTCCTACAAGCTACCCAAAGCGTATAGCACTGGCTTCGTTGGGTGCATGAAGGATGTTCTCATTGACCGGAAGGAGCTACACCTTGTGGAAGATGCAGAGAATAGTCCCCCTATATTATACTGCTCAGCCAAATAATCCGGAGACTTACTTACCTTCCTCCTTTCTAGCCTACCCCCTTTCCCTCCTCTCCCCACCCATTCACTGCTGTAATTATTTTCTATTTTTGTAAACTTATTGCTTTTTATATTTTGTGTGTGGGGGGAGGAAGGAGAAGGCAGTGTCTGTATCTGTGTGAATGAGTTCAAATACTGCAACCAGACCAAAATCCAATGGGGGGGGCACAGTGGTTACATAATGGAGAGGTTAGACAAACTTGCAGGTAATATGTGAGAACTGGTTTACCTCACAAGGGCCTTATTCAAGTTAAATCAGGGATTACTGGGGGATATATAAGATATTTTATATTGAAGAGCTAAATTACTTTAATAATTGGGTTAGCTGAATCTCTGCTAAACCCGCGATGATGGTTGCAGCATTTTGCCTTTGGTGTGTATGAGTGCATGCGTTTTGAGATGTGTGATGTGATGCTGCTTCAGCTGTACCCACTCAACCGTGAGAGATACCTTTGTTATGGGTTGGATGATGTCCCCACCGCTGGCTGCTTTGCATTCCCAAGACAAAATATTATCGTAAGGAAAGAAGAGGAGATAAGGAGTCTCTGTGGTAATAATGTGGCCTTCTTGTTAGAATCATGTTCTGTTTTGCAAGAAATTCCCTTGCCCATGAGCATCCCTATACCTCTTCCATATCATTCTGCCCCCATAGGGGTGTCTACAAAATAAACGTCCAGTCATACATTCCTTTTTTTTTCATTTTTATTTCTTTTTCGTGGGTTTGACTTAGAACAACCCCTGTTGTACTTGTAGTGGCCAAAACCAATTGGGGGGAGGGGGTGGAGGGCAACTTTTCAATCCTCCAAATCCACTTGTACATTAACCCTGGAAGGTGGCTTTTTTTATAAAGCCCCATGAATTTGTGTAGAAGTTTCCTTGGCTTACTCAGTAGTATAGTGCTAAGGAATGGTATAATCCCTTCTAGGACAGGGTTTTAATAAAATGCTGGAGGAGATTATTTTTTTTTTATTGGTTTTTAGTTGTTTTACATACACTGTCTTTTCTTTTTTGGAAGCATTTGTTTAACCCTTATCTCTAACCAACTCACATCTAGTGGCCATTAGAAAGGTTCTGGATGGTTGAATGTATCATTGGTGATTGAAACACAGTAGCTTTTTTAACTAGACCTACTGGGACAGATATAGTTTCAGTACTAGCCAACAAGAGGCTTAGATACAGTGGCATTTGTTAATTAAGGAAGAAATCTTTTCAACCCTTTGAGTAAACGGCTTACAAAAATGTCTGTAGAGCTTCTGTATTAATATTGAACATTATTTAAGACTGATGTAATAGATAGCTGCAGGATGAATAGCTACGGGACAAGCCATACACATCAGGATTTCTCTTGTTCAGCCCTAAACAGCGTGGGTGGAGGAATCTCTTCTGCCAGCTACTGTATTCTTACAGCAGGTGCTCCCATATAGCTATCAGAAGTTACAGCAGCTGATTGGCTTCAGCAGATAATTTTCTGCCAGGCTGCTTAGATTGTCAGATCAAAATTTGTTGAGTTGAGTGGCCAACAGGGCTAACGTTTCAGCTGATTAAGCAGCATTTAGACGCAATTGGGGCAATCTATGGCCAGTATAGAACAATGAAACAGACAATGCCTTCCAGAATGGTTCTTTAGAAGGTCTAGGTGCCCAGAGCAACTACTCACATTTCACTTTGTCATAAGCAGAACACAGAGATCTCTTAAAGTGATATTAAAACCTTGGTTACCTACTCTGTGTAGTGGTTTTGTACAAAGCAGCCCAGATCCTCCTCTTCTTGGGTCCCACTTCGGCTCTCCTGGCTCCTCCCTCCTATTCAGTGCCCCCGCAGCAAGCAGCTTCTTATGGGGGCATCCGAGCTGATCCGCAGCTCCATGTGTCCATTCAGACATGGAGCCGCGGCCTGTCCCCCTCTCTCTCTCCTCATTGGCTCACTGGCTTTGATTGACAGCAGCAGGAGCCAATGGCGCTTTGCTGCTGTCTCAGCCAATGAAGAGAGAGAGTCATGGGCAGCGAAGCTCTGCTGTAACATTGCTGGATCGAGATGGGCTCAGGTAAGTATTAGGGGGGCTGAAGGGGAGCTGCTGCACACAGAAGGCTTTTTATCTTTATGCAATGAATGCATTAAGATAAAAAATATTCTGCCTTTACAACCACTTTAACAGTAACAT
The DNA here is from genome assembly GCA_037952925.1 of Lithobates clamitans. Classification (NCBI taxonomy): domain Eukaryota; kingdom Metazoa; phylum Chordata; class Amphibia; order Anura; family Ranidae; genus Lithobates; species Lithobates clamitans. Next base: position 7,048,779 of record JBBGZY010000053.1, on the reverse strand, counting down.
GCTGTGTGTACAGGTATACGCAAGCAGTTGCTTTTAAAACATCATTTAGACCACACATTGTTGCGGTGTGTTACTGCATGCACGTTTAAAGTGCATAATTTCATGTGTTAAGAAATGTTGCATTAGGGTAACTTTTATTTTAAATGTGCTGCCAACTGACTACAATGAAGGAAAAATCAGCCAGGCACATTTTCCTTCAGTGCCGCACAACACATAGATGGTTTCTATCTGTGCTTTGCAGTACATGTACGCTGAGATACACTTGCAAGGTGTGTTGCGGCGCCATTCAATGCATAATTGTGTGGCCAATTTTACACAAGACCTGGCACAGAAATCGATTATTTTTTGGAAGGGATAAAAAGACATTTGTTTTTTAGTTAAAAAACCACAATCTGACTGAAAGCAATAATCAGCTAAAAATTCTTACTGTATAAATTCCAAAGCGACTTAAAAAAAAGTTTCCAGTTTGGAGGACCATACAATTGAGATATTCAATTAAATACACAGTGCATCACATTACACTAAATAACCCACATTGTTTGCTTTACAAGAAGTGCTAAAGTTGGGTTAAACAAATGATACAAAAATATATTTAATTTTTCAGAATGATTGTATGTTTTTTTTTTTGTTTTTTTAAAATTGCCGCTCTGATCATTTTAGAAAACTGTCATATTTTGGTTAATTCTTAAAAATGCTGGTTTTACTTCCGGAGTCTTAATACTCCTTCCTCATAGGCTACACTGTCTCTTGGGACTCTTTTCTATGAGCACATAGCAGGAACTACAGTATACAAACACAAAGGAAGAACGTGATTTGAAAGAAATATCTGTGAAGTCATTGTTTACCATTTACACTTGCTCCAGATTTAATAAATTCCCCCTATGAATCTAGAAAGTGCATTGATGAAAGTGTGACAAGTACATGAATTGTTAAATAAAGCCATAGTAGGAGGCAAGTACACCACCATAGTGTACATTTACCTGCGGGCCACCTTTTGCTAGATCAGGAGTTCTGAAGCATTGTGCACCTATTGTCTCACACTTCCAGCAGATTGATTGAATGTATATTGTCAGCCCCATAGAAATGAGTAGAGTTGTGGCTTTTCTCTAGATGTAGTGCAGAGTTCAGGGTAAACTATGTGTTCCACTTACCTCCCACAATGCTTTTATTTATTCCTTTTTGATGTTAAGTACAAATCAGTGGCGCTCATGATTCCACATCATACATCTGTAAGTATTTGCAGAATTATACTCTTATGTTAAAGAAGAAGCAGAATGAACTGTTTACTTCAATCTCAGAAACAGGATTTGAATCTAATTGAATGAAGATATTGTTTTGTATCTGATGAACTGGAAATATTGCTGTAAATACCCCCTTTAACACCAGTTAGTTGTGTATCAGTTGAGGGATAAAATAATATTCTTATACTTGTGTGAGTGTGTGTGCCCGATCCTTCTCCCTGGCTTGTCTGTAATTCTACCACATGATCCATTCTGAAAATATATATATATATTTATATGCAGTAAATTCCTCTTGTATGCACAACTCATCAACATTACCGGAGAACAGAAGCTGCACACTTCTGCATTCATTATCATTTCTTATAAACATATTCTATAAATCTCTTTTCAACAGAATTTGGATGGGCTGGAGTGGCCAATCAACTCCCTTCAAACCCTTTCAGCGGCAATTTAACTATGTGTCTCTGTGGATTTTTCCTACATTTTGGAGACCAATGGCAGTTCAAGTTATCCTGTATCATTGCCATTGGTTACTGAGCCCATTTTTTTCATTGGTTACATAATAAAGAAAAACTGTGGAAAATTTTTGTTGGTGCTATTTGTGTACATACCAGACCAAAAGTATTTAAGGGGGCTTCTCTGACTACAGGTATAAAGGGCATTACAAAATGAACCATAAGCCACCACCGTCTACTGGCTGTAAGAGGTGCATACAAGTGGAATTGATTGTGTATGGAGCTAGTAGCGTGTGTCCTAGTGAGGACAGTTCACTTTAGCTTAGGATGAGAGGGGTGGGTGGATTGAATTGTGTATTACCAAGGGCTTAGAGTACCTTATTCAAGGTGTGCCAGTGAACAAAAACAGAAGACCACTATACCAGGTGTCTCTGATCAGTAACCACATGATGCCCTTTGATGATACATATGACATCGTTTTAGCTTTGGGTGATCATGCAATATAATTTTTATAATTTGGGGGAACAGAGCAGTGTGGCAAGCAGCTATTGAGAGTTACTATGTTTGAGGGATCATATGTTTTTCGTTTTGGACCCTGCTCCCAAAGTTCATACAGGTGACCGGACTTCCTGCACCTACAGTGTCTATAATCAAGATTACAAAGCCACCAATTTCTTCCTGGCTGCAATAGATAGGGAATACATAAAAAAGCCACGGGAGGATGGTGGTCAGCTTGGCAGCAAAACAAACAGTGGTCAATAGAGGGTCTTATGGTTTACACTTGAGAAAATTATGTTGACCACTGAAGCTGTAGAAGACAATAAAATAATCCCATCCTGTGTTTTTATCCTGCCATATGACCATTCATTTATCTGGCACAGTTCATTTTGTGTACAATTACATTCAGTTTCTGTTTATTGTATTTTTTCCTGGTTTACTAGCATTTATATCCAAAATGTACAAAATGATTGTTTGTCTGTTTTTACATTTTAATTTATGTCTGTCAATACATCACAATTCTAGGGTAGTGATCCTGCTGTGATCTGCTGTTAGGGGTCTTGGAGTACAGTGCACAGTATACAGTACAGCATGTTATAACCATTACTAACTTTATTACTTGTCTTTTGTCCACTCACCACAAAATAAAGTCTGAAAACTATTTAAAAGTAAGTCCTGTGTGTTCTCATTGATTATCTGTGTTTCAGTTCTGCTCCAGACAACCACTAAGGCCAGTTCACACCAGAAAGCAGTGCCAGAAAACTCACATTCCATATAGTAGTACCATGCGATCAGGTTTCCATGGATCTTAAAAAGTAGTACATGCACTACTTTCAGTGCAGTCAGGTGTGATTTCAGTTCATTCAAATGATTGCATGTGAATAGCACAGGAATACAGTGGATTCATGGCGTGAACTGGGCCTAAGATCCGTCAACACTATCCCACATTTTTGTTTTGTTTTATAGTATAGAAGGATTACAACTTCAGTCACTGCCCCAGTAACATTCTGTTACATACACACAGAGTTGGAAACTAATTAAAAAAAATTGAGACAAGTTCAATCTCAACTGGTGCCTCTGCCCATAGTAACCGATCGGCATCAAATGGCTGCACTCCAGTAGAGACAAATAGAGACAAAGTTTGTCTTCGCCAATATTTATTAAAGAAAGAAAGTCTGCAACCTTCTCCGTTTTTCTTTTAAACACGATTTTGACATTAGCAACTTCACTTGAGAGATTCCTGTGCCAGTGAAGGAGAAATATCTAAAACTAGAACAAAAAAGTTTGGCTAGAGTTGGGTTTTAATAAAAAGTTATTGAACTGCTACTTTGTCATGTTGTGGGTCCGCGAGTGCACGTGGGTCTGCAAGTACCTGTGTATTGTCTTGTTGAGTACCTGTGTAGTGTATTGTTGAGTATTAGTGTCAGCAAGCTAGTTGTTAGGTAATTTTGGCAGGGTATAATCTCCAATCCTCATTAAATTGATGGGTACGATGCCCGGCGGGTGTGGAAATGCGACTCGGTGTACATCTTGCGGTATGTATGCATTCCTTGATTATCTGATCGAGGGCGAATACTGCTAAGAAAAATGTAAGAACAATGTTTCCCTGGAAGCCCAGGTTCTGAATCTAGGGAAGCAACTGTCAGCACTGAGAAGACCCTCCATACTAAAGGAGAGCCAGGAACGTACCCAGCAGGTGCCAGCATAGAGGCGGGTGGAGACAAGGAGGTGCTGCACAAGAAAAGAGTAGATGGGTGACAGGAAGGGTAGAGGGAAGTGCCAGGGAGGCCGATCCAGGGCTGGAGTATCCCAATAAGTACTCTCCATTAAGTGACATTGGTGAAACCAGTCAGGGACCAGCACTGCTGGAGCTGAGGGACTCTCCTAGCTGCCAGGGGAGGAACTCCTCCAGTGAGAGTGGGGGGGGGAAGCGAAGGGAAAGGATAGACAGATTCTGGTGGTAGGGGACTCAATTCTTAGAAGGACAGGGAGGGCAATCTTTGACAAAGACCTAAAGCGCCAAACTGTGTGCTCTCGGGTTCGGCACATCACAGATCTGGTGGACAGATTACTGGGAGGGGCTGGGGAAGACCTGGCTGTCATGGTGCACGTTGGCACCAATGATAAACTCAGAGGCAGATGGAGTGTCCTAAAGAACGATTTTAGGGACTTGGGAGCTAAATTGAGGAAAAGGACCTCCAAGGTAGTATTCTCAGGAATACTGCCGGTACCTTGAGCCACACCAGAAAGGCAGAGGGAGATTAGGGAAGTAAACAAGTGTCTGAGTAGCTGGTGTAGTAATGAGGGGTTTGGGTTCCTGGAGGACTGGGCCGACTTCTTAGTCGGTCACCAGTACTATAGAAGGGATGGACTGCACCTAAATGAAGAGGGTGCAGATCTGCTGGGAGTAAACATGGCCAAAAAGTTAGAGGGGTTTTTAAACTAGGCAATGGGGGGGTCCAGAGGTAGAGATAGTCAGCGCAGAACATAGTCCAGAGGGTAGTATTGGGGGCATTAGTGATAGGTTGACTAAAGCACATAAACCCAAGGTAAGTATAGTAACAAGTCCTAGTTGCAATCTCGGAACACCCAATAAGAGGATAGTATGCAACCAGTCTAAACTACATGGCATTTTTACCAATACCAGGAGCCTGGCGGACAAGATGGGTGAACTAGAGATACTGTTGTACAAGGAGGATTTGAATTTTGTGGGAATTTCAGAGACCTGGCTCAACAGCTCTCATGATTGGCTGGCAACCATTCAAGGGTATACCCTTTATCGCAGGGACAGAGAGGCTAAAAAGGGGGAGGGATTTGTCTATATATCAAGAATAATGTACAAGTGAATGTGAGAGATGACATCACTAAGGGAGCTATGGAGGAGGTGGGATCCTTATGGGTAGAGCTCCAAAGGGATGAAGCTAAGGGGAAAATAATACTGGGAGTATGCTATAGGCCCCCTAACCTGAGGGAGGAGGGGGAGACGGACCTCCTATCACAATTGGAAATAGCAGCAAGGATGGGAAGTGTTATAATGGGGGGCTAAAAATGGGGGAGGGGTTTGTCTATATATTAAGCATAATGTATAAGTGAATGTGAGAGATGACATCACTAAGGGAGCTAGGGAGGAAGTGGGATCTTTATGGGTAGAGCTCCAAAGGGATGAAGCTAAGGGGAAAATAATCCTGGGAGTATGCTATAGGCTCCATAACCTGAGGGAGGAGGGGGAGACAGACCTCCTATCACAATTTGGATTAGCAGCAAGGATGGGAAGTGTTATCATAATGGGGGATTTTAATTATCCAGACATAGACTGGGCGGAGGGAACTACGCATTCGTCTAAGGCGTGCCAGTTCCTAAATGTCTTGCAGGACAATTTCATGGGTCAGATGGTAGACGCACCAACTAGAAATAAAGCGTTACTAGATCTACTGATTACCAACAATACAGACCTGATCACGGATGTGGAAATACGAGGCAATTTAGGAAAAAGCAATCACAGGTCAATTGGCTTCAGTATAAATCACACAAATAGGAAATATAAGGGAAATACAAAGACACTGAATTTCAAAAGAGCCAACTTCCCTAAGCTACGAACCTTGCTAGAAGGCATAAATTGGGATAAAATCTTAGGAACAAAGAACACGGAGGAGAAATGGGTTCGCTTTAAGAGCGTATCAAGCATATTAGCCAGTGCATCCTATTGGGTAATACATTTAATTTTTTCCAATTAACAGTTTTTATTGTTTTTTTTTCCAATAAGGTTAACAATACACAGATGTAAGGGAGTCAAATAATAGCAAATGCAGAAACAAAGCAATGCACGTCCTCTACGCAGTAGCGTTAAGGGGGGGTAAACCGTTTGCATGAACAATTCAGAATGGAATCCAATTCCCCTAGCAATGATGCCAATAGGGCACAACATAATAGCCAATATTTTTTAAGGCTAACATCACGTATAACCGTGCAGAGATAGTCTGCCAATCAAGGAGGAAGGGGAGAAAAAAAGAGAAAAAGAAAGGAGAAATAAGATGAGAGAGGGTAGGGGGTTACCGCTTTGGCTCCTATATTGGCTCACCGCTAGTCCCCCCAGAGATGCCACCTCTCCCAGACTACATTGTGTTCGTCCAACCTATCCTGAATTCTGGCCGTCATTTTCTCCATGAGTTCCACGTCTTTGACCTTGGAGTACAGGGCTTCTTGGGATGGGGGTAATTTTTTTTTTTAATTAAGAGCAATTAAGCACCGGGCTGCTGTGAGAACATGTCTAAGCAATTTCTTGCATGGTTTAGTTATTTTCAGTTGAGAGAGGCCGAACAAGAAAAATTTAGGCATCAGCAGTATTGGTACCTCAAAGAGGCGGGTTAATTGTTGGGTCGAGCTCCAGAACGGAGCTATGAGAGGACATGACCAGTAAATGTGGAAGAGAGAGCCTCTGTCTCGTTGGCAGCGCCAGCATCGGTCAGAAGTGGAGGGGTACATTTTATGGAGTACAGCTGGGGTCTGGTACCAAAAAAAGAGGATCTTATACGAATTTTCTTTATAGAGGGTACATAGGGAGCTTTTGGCTGCCTGCCTCCAAAATGCCTGCCATGCCTCCACTGGGAGTTGCTCTCCCAACTCTCTTTCCCATCGTAACAAATATGTATGTTTACCACGTACTGGTATTAGGTATGCATTTAGGATCTGATATATGTCTGAGATCAGTCCTCTACGAGTTCACCCCTCTAGTATGATCTGTTCAAATGGAGAAGGTGGGGAGAATTGAAGACGCGGGACAATGGTTTGGGCAAAGTGTCTGATCTGTAAGTAACTGTAGAACATCTGACATGGCAAGTCATATTTGGTTTGGAGCTCCGAGAATGTCAGCAGCCTACGAGATCTAGGATCCACCAGATGTCCAAAATGGAATAAATTCCGTGAGGCCCAAGGCTAGGACATCTGGTGGGTTAGACTAGTCGGTATTTTGGGATTACAAAGAAAGGAGTTCATCAGTGAGCACTCAGACTTAAGCTCGCTTTCACGGGATAATTTACACCTGAGCTGGCAGAGCTGAGACATTGATCCCAATAGTCGACCGGGGTCCACCTCCACATTCGTGTTCCAGAGGAGACTATTGGATGTACAGAAACTAACCACATTTTTTCTATCTCTGACCACTTATTGTAGGACCTCTGGGGGAACCATGAGATTATCGCATGTAGCTGGGCCGCTTGATAGTACTTAACGAAATTGGGAAATGCCAGGCCCCCATTTGACTGTGACACAGTCATGACGGGGCTAGGTATCCTGTGTTTTTTATAGTTCCAAACATATCGCAGCATGTCTGGGATGGGCAACGTCTGAAATAGGTAGAGGAGCTTCGGTAGAATGACCATTTTTGACTGACGTGATCCTCCCTCAAAGGGAGATATGACGGGTCTTCCATTTTCGGATGAGTTCCCTAATTGACCAGTATAGAGGAGGGAAATTAGCTTGATACAAGGTGCTGAAAGATGGGGTAATAGAAACCCCTAGGTATTTAAGGGAAGTTCTTTCCCATTTGTAGGGAAAGGATGACTGCAAATGGTTAAATTTGTCATCCGGGACATTAATTGGAAGGGCCGTAGATTTTGACGCGTTTGTTTTATAACCCGATAGAGCCCCTAATTCAGCATGGAGGATGGGTAGAGAAATCCTGGGTTGGGCCAGGGTGAGGATGATGTCATCTGTAAAAAGAGATATTTTAAATTCCTTTCCCCTGACTGAGATCCCCCGAATATCCGGGTCCCCTAATGGTCGCCGCCAGGGGCTCTACACAAAGTGCGAATAGCAGGGGAGAGAGCGGACATCCCTGGCGGGTACCATTGGCCATCGGGAAGGTGACGGACGTGGCGAAGGGGGTTTTAACTTGTGATGAGGTGCTGGTGTAAAGCTTTTGTACTGCCCGCAAGAAGGGTCCCTTGAATCCCATGTGGCGTAATGTAGCTATCATAAAGGGCCAGTTTAGGTGGTCAAACGGCTTTTCCGCGTCTAAACTCAGGATCAAGGATTCTGAGTTGTCTCTATTGGCTACATCAATTAGGTCTATAACTTTTCTGGTATTGTCTCCAGCTTGACACAGGGGGACAAAGCCCACCTGGTCCTTATGTATCAGGGCTGGGAGGATTGCGTTTAGTTGGATCGAAAGAATTTTCGTGAATATTTTTAAGTCCAAATTGAGGACAATGGGCCTATAGCTGGCGCAGGAGGCTGGGTCTTTATCTGGTTTTGGGGTCAGGGATAAGAAAGAGCCTTGCATATCACTCGGGATGGGGGTCTGTTGGAGGAAGGCATTGAACAGTTTGGTCATATGTGGAGGGGAAGGAAGGCCTTATAGTACTCGTACGGCAGCCCGTCTGGGCCGGGAGATTTGTAGGCTGGGAGAATTTTTATGGTCGCCGCCAGTTCTTCCGTGGAAATGGGGGCATTTAGTTCCTGTAGGTCAGTGTCTTGGAGCCGGGCAGTCCGGCCCGCTCAAGATACCGGCTCATACGGTCTGTTAAGTCAGGTGATAGGGGGTTATGTGGTATCTCCGCTCTGTGGTATAGGTCTGTGTAGAAGTCTGCGAAGGTGTTCACTATGTCCTGGGGGTGGGTCAGCAGGTCTCCTCTTCTGTTCTTGATTTAGTGTGGTGTAGAGGTATGAGCCCGGTCTGCCAGTTTCCTGTCCAGGAGTGATTGTGCTTTGTTACCCTTGTCATAATATAGCTGTTCCAGTCGTATCAGTGCTTGGCCCATCTCCAGGTCCCCAAGTGTCATTCGTACGCGAACAATACGTTTAAGAAGGGAGATGGACTGTGAGTTTTGAAGCTGAGCTTCAAGGGCCCTCAGTTGTTTTTCAGCTAGTAGTCTGGCAGCCCTGGCGTCTCTCTTCATGGCTGAAGAGAGAGCGAGACAGCGGCCTCTGATGGGCAGTCAACAGCGTAGAGAGGGAGACGTCCGGGGTGTCATTTTCGATGAAATAATGTTGCAGGGTGGATTCTAGTTCCATTTTAGAGGGGGCGTGTTGTAAGAGGAAGTTGTTCAACCTCCAATTATAAGGTCTGCGGAGGGGAATGCCCAGGTTTAGGGTTAACGTGATAGGGGCATGGTCAGACCAAGAGATGGGAAGTATTTGCATGGACTCTGTTATGCGCAGAGTGTTGTTTACAAAGAAGTGGTCTATAAGCAAGTGAGTGTGATGGGGGGCAGAGTAGAAGGTATATTGGAGGTCATTCGGGTGGAGAGCCCGCCAGGCATCAAAGAGAGCATGTCTTCTAGTGAGCTGACGAAACAACTTGGAGTCTCTGAGGGCTCGAGTCTGTGACGCCTGGAGTTTCGCCACGAAGCGGTCGCACGTTGTGGAGTGGGTTAAGTTAAAGTCCCCCCTATCAGTAGAAAGTCGTGGGGCATCCGGGATAGGTGGGATAGAACCCTTGCCAGGAAGTGGTGCTGGCGTGTATTCGGGGTATAAAGGGCACATAGGGTGATGGCCTGAGTCTGCCAGAGACCTTGAAGAATGATAAAATGGCTGTGTGGATCTAGGTAGGTATTAGTGCAGGTGAAGGGGGTCCCTTTCTTAAAGAGTATGGCAACACCCGCCCTTTTACGTGGGATAAAGGCTTGATAGACTTGAGGGAAGTGTCTGGAAGCGAATGTGAAGGAGTCTCCTCTATTAAAATGCGTTTCCTGCACCATAATGATGTCTGCCCTTGACTGCCTAAATTCTCGGAGCGCCAAATGTCTTTTTTTGTTAGAAATGAGGCCGTGGACGTTAAGGGACATTATCTTAGCCATTGTGAAATGTGGGGTGAACTACAGAGATACTTATCTGACTCAGTTGGCGATGGGTCCGGGAGCGTGGCAACCACAGGAGGAAAGCCGGCAGCCAAGAGAGCCTTCGTCGGGAGCCAATCTGTATGGAGAGGGAAGGTAGAGATCTGGAAAAAGGAAAAAGAGTTAGAGTACAGACATAAGTAATTATAACAGCAAGCATCATCAGTTAGGCCCAGGAACCCCCAGGGGTCCCAGGACCTATATAGTTCCTATTGGACTCCCCGACTAGTGAATCAGAAAAGTTTGAATCGGGGAGGCACGGGTAGACCAAAGTCCAGGAGGGAACTATGAGACGGTAAACCAGGGCGGGGGGGTCAGTAACTTAGAAGTCGGTCTGTTCGGGGTCTCAGCTGAGAAACAAAAAATAAAACATAGGCATTCGGGGGGGGGGGGGGATGTCATCTCAATGGAGCGTATAGTCACTCATGGGCATGGGTTGGAACATGGGGATGCCTGTCCGGGCATACAGACAGGGGCGAAAAGCGCAACTAGGCACTGGTTAGGTGCGGCTTGGAGGGGTCAGCTGTTTTTGTGCTTAGGTGATTTACGGGAAGGATCCGGGTCCCCTGTGTGAGTGTGATCCATGAGAGGTCTGGGTAGATCTGCACTGGAGAGTTGTCAAAGACCAGATTTTGAATGGAGCGGGCTTTGCGCATAATGTCCTCTTTCAGCGGGTAAGAATGTACTCGACAGATGACGTCCCGCGCCTTGGAAGCTGGACCTTTAGGTCGAAGGACACGATGGGCTCTGTCCATCTCTATATGTTTGTCTGGGGTTTCTCCCAGCATGTCATTAAACAGCGTCTGTAATGTGGACTGCAGGTCTTTAGCGGCTTCCATTTCAGGCAGGCCTCGCACGCGGATATTATTCCTGCACCCCCTGTTGTCCAGGTCTTTGACGTGGCGTTGCATATCTCATCGCATGAGGTGATGGTCTGAGCCTTGTGTTTGGGTTCGGTGTACTGCCAGTTTTGTCTCCTGTATTTCCTCCTCTGCCATCTCCACCCTATCAGCTAGGTGTTTGAGGCCAGCATTTAGGGCCTGGATCTCGGTACAGCAGGTGGCCTTCACATCAGCTATGAGCTGCTTGAAATCCTCTTTAGTTGGAATTGCTTGTAGGTAGGACTGCTGGGAGGGTGAGCTCCTCCATCCAAGTAAGGAGGTGGGCAGGAGGATGGAGGTTGTGGGTAGTATCCCACTGCAGGGGTACCTTGAGCCTGGGGAGAAGGCTGTGGTGGTGGTGAGTCCCAGACCACGAAGTTGCACGAGGGGCTAATGATGCGGGCGCCGGTGTGTCACTCCTTGGAGGTTGTACACAGGCTAATGCCACCTAGGCATAAGTGGGAGGGGTTGCTGCATGTCCCCTGGATAGGCTGTGTTCCCTGGAGCGTAAAAGTCTTTGGGCCTTAGGTGAGGCTGGGGCCTGCCAGGTGGTGAGATGAGGCCCACCGCTTCCAGCTGTTTCTGGGGCCACCCGTGCATGTATAGGGTCCGGAAGGGCTGGAAAATCCTCCATGGCATCTCAGGGGGTGGGAGAGAGAGAGCCTGTGTCATGGATGCCGGGATCTGATGCTGTTCTTCTGGGGAAGGCCTCCGTACACTGTGTGTACTCCGATTGAGGCTGGATCTCGGCCTTCTCGCCCTGCGGCCTGGGCGGGGTATGGGGTGAGCGTCACTGGTCACTCATCACCTGTTGAAGCCCGGCGGGTCCTGGGGGCATCCGTGGAGAGGCAAACTGATCCTGTGGCAGCCAGTGGCTCTGCGGGGAAGGCAGTGTGGAGGCCCGTTGTCGGGAGGATGCAGCGCCCGGCGCCATTTTGCTGCTCCCGCCCGGGATATGCGGCGGGAGGTCCGGTGGTGGCTGGGATGATCCTCGAGCTGAGGAGGATCGGGTGGTGCGCGGTTTGCCCATGGATGGGTGAGTTTATCCCCCGGATTTTGGCCTGTTTGCTGCGGGCTGGAGGAGAGCTCTGTCTAAGCTTCCTTCCAGGTTGGCTTTCGGTCACACCCCCTGGGCAATAAATTTAAAAGCGCGAACAAATGTCCTGGATGGCTTAACTCCAATGTAAAAATGCATATAAAAGCAAAAGAAGCCCTTCAAAAAATACATGGTTGAGGGATCATTATCAGCATTCAGACTTTATAAAGAATGCAACAAGAAATGTAAGGGTGCAATTAGGGCAGCTAAGATAGAACATGAAAGATACATAGCGGAGGTGAGCAAAAAAAATCCCAAGACATTCTTTAAGTATGTAAACAGTAAAAAAGAGAGGACAGACCATATTGGCCCCATAAAGAATGAGGAAGGACATCTGGTTACAAAGGATGGGGAGATGGCGAAGATATTGAATTAATTCTTCTCAGTCTTCACAAGGGAATAGGGGGGCTTTAGTAACCAAAACTGCAGTGTTTATCCACGTGACACATCACAGGAAGCACCCTCATGGCTAACAGAGGACAGAATTAGAATTAGACATGGGAAACTTAACATTAATTTATCACCGGGACCGGATGGCTTGCACCTGAGGGTACTTAGGGAACTCAGTCAAGTAATTACCAGATCATTGTTCCTAATTTTTACTGACTGGCTTTTCTCCAATCTGCTGGTACCATTCAAATGTAGCACCAGTATTTAAAAAGGGCCCAAAATATATCCCTGGGAATTACAGACCAGTTAGCCTAACATCAATAGTATGCAAGCTCTTGGAGAGGATGATAAGGGAATATGTACAAGATTTTAGTAATGAAAACGGTATCATTAGCAGTAATCAGCATGGATTCATGAAGAATCGTTCTTGCCAAACCAATCTTTTAACCTTCTATGAGGAGGTGAGTTGCCATGTAGATAAAGGAAGGCCCGCAGACGTGTATCTGGATTTTGCAAAAGCATTTGACACAGTTCCCCATAAACGTTTACTGTACAAAATAAGTTCCGTTGGCATGGACCATAGGGTGAGTACATGGATTGAAAACTGGCTACAAGGGCGAATTCAGAGGGTGGTGATAAATGGGGAATACTCGTAATGGTCAGGGGTGGGTAGTGGGGTCCCACAGGGTTCTGTGCTGGGACCAATCCTATTTAGTTCATAAACGACCTGGAGGATGGGGTAAACAGTTCTATCTCTGTATTTGCAGACACTACTAAGCTAGGCAGGGTAATAACTTCTCTGCAGAATGTGGAAACCTTGCAAGAGGATCTGAACAAATGAATGGGGTGGGCAACTACATGGCAAATGAGGTTTAATGTAGAAAAATGTAAAATAATGCATCTGGGTGGAAGAATATGAATGCAATCTATACACTGAGGGGGGGGGGCTCTGGGGGAATCTAGGATGGAAAAGGACCTGGGGGTCCTAGTAGATGATAGGTTTAGCAATGGCATGCAATGCCAAACTGCTGCTAACAAGGCAAAAAGAATATTGGCATGCATTAAAAAAGGGATTAACTCCAGGGATAAAGTGATAATTCTCCCACTCTACAAGACTTGCTGACAGCAAAAGCTCATGTACACGAGGATCCAGTTACAGCTACATAGTTTTAGTGTGTTGCATATTGGGCTTGCATGTTAGTTGCTCTTTCACTACAACCCACCAGTAATACTTCTGCCTCAAACAAATCCCACCCCATAAGGATGTCTCAGGAAGCACTGGCTCACCATATGAAAAAGAAGTACGAATTTCTTATAGGCAAATGGTCTTCATATTACTTTTTACTAGGAAAGAGCAAGTGTGGGTGGCTAGCTAAACGTAAAGTGGTTGTAAAGGCAGAAGTTTTTTTACCTTAATGCATTCTCTACATTGAGGTTAATAAACCTTCTATGTTCAGTTACCCCCCATAAATATCTACCTGAGCCCGATCCCAATCCAGCACTGCGCCCTCTCCACTCTCCCTTCTCACTAAACATAGAGGCAGCAGCCATTGGCTCCTGCTGCTGTCAATCAAATCCTGTGACGAGGGAGCAGGGGTGGGGCCGAGCTGCTCTGTATGTATCAATGGACTGCAGCTCAGACATGCGTCAGCAGGGGACCCCAGAAGAGGAGGATTGTTGCTGCTCTGTGCAAAACTATTGGGTTGTGGTTTTCAAATGCAGGTTAGAAAATTAAAGATTAATCCCCCCCCCCGCCAAAAAAAATAAATTACACATGGAATGTAACTTCTAGTTTACAATAAGGTGTTAGCACCAGTATTCAACTAAATCATAATACTGATCAGTGTGTAAGGCCTGAAAATTTACTTGTGTGTATGTCCAACATGCTTGCAACCAAATCTCTAAAGCTGCGTACAGGTGTTCTAGGGAATATGCTCCCTCTGGTGCTTGTTGCAGCCAGTAGAGCGAACAGATTAAATTATAATGTGGGCTGGAAGCATCTGCTGTAATATGCGTCAATGCTTATTTTAGTAATAGAAGGCAATGTCCTGACTCGATGAGCATCAGTGGACATCTCATAACTGGAAAATGGTTCAGCTGCCCAGAGGTAAAGGAAGGAATAAATGGACCAGTCAGAGCAGTTTAAATAAAGCCACAAAGTAGGATGCTATATTGGATTGATTTACTAATGCAAATAGACTGATCACTTTGCAAGGGAATTTGTCACAGAGCTTAGAGAATGTCATGAAGTTTCGCTTTGCAAAGAATACCCAATCACCTGCAAAGGAAATAAAAAGAAATCAGAGGTTTTTCTTCCAAATGATTGGATGATGAAGTCAGCAGAGCTTCATCGCATTCACTAAGCTCTGGGGACAATAACCTTGTAAAATGCAACTTCCCTTGTAAAATGAGCAGTCTATTTGCATTTAGTAACCCCATTGTCTCAGCTTGTCCTCATAACTACTGAAGAAAAAGAGCACTTTTAGTATTTACATAGTGTCTTCATGTTCTAAAATGCGTGTAATTACACAAAGGCCTCTTCTCACAGGTTGGATTGAAAAAGAGCTGGGGATGCACAGGAGCTGAGAGGGGATAATTCATACAAGCCCTATATACAGGTGCCGGTTAGGCACCACTAAATGTGAGTTTTAACACCTGCTGAGCTTTGGTTGTGTAGCACCCTCTACCTTTAGGTAGGTGCTAAAATAGGATTTTTCTGGGTTTAAGATATCAGTGTAGGCAAATTTAGACAGGCCTGCACTTTAGGTTAGGCCTGTTTGTTTTGATCTGAGGCTGGGAGTGTTTAGTGTAGTAGTGGGTGTGATCACCTGTACTCTGACTCAGAGGTGCCTCCCCTGCTTGATTGTTCTGGAACAGAGGTTGGACCTGAAGTTTGAGTGTCAGGCAGGTCATGTGAGGAGCTCTGACCAATTGCCATTCGGTGTTGGCAGGGGGCAGGCCTCCCATATAAGCTGAGGTCACATGCTGCTAGGAGAGTTTTGACGGTGCAGGAAAAGGACAATGGAGTTTTAGGTAGCTGCCGCAGAGCGTCCCCATGTGGGGGGGGGGGGTGCAAAGGAGGGCCGGAGGAGCCGCTAGGATGGATTCCTGGATAAAGATCCTCACCCTGGAGTTAGTGTCAAGCTGCTGTGACCGGGGAACACAGGACTTGCACTTTGGAGAAGGTCAGTGAGGAAGAAGTCAAAGGAGGACTGTTGAGAGCAGAACACAGTCCTATGACCAGGGAACATAGGACTTACACTTTGGAGAAGGTCAATGAAGAAAAAAAGGAAAATTGTTGAGAGTAGTGCAGAATGCTGTGGCCGGGGAATGCAGCGTTTGCAGTTATGGACTGGCCGGGAGCAGTAGTCCGCTTATTGACGTGTGCTAGGCCGTCGGGGAGAGGTACCGAGTATCTCTGGCCTGGTAAAGCACTCTGGTAATATCATCCAAGAGACTGTGTAGCTACCAAATTCAATGAGCCACTGGGAGAGGTATTGTATGCCTCTGGCTTATTGATTTGCTTAAGCAACACCATTCAGAGACTTTATTACAGTAACAAAGTACAGCCAGCAAGCTGGGGTTAGTCAGAGTGATCCTTTCTTGTCTTACTGGAAGTGAAGCAACAGGAATCTAACAGTTTTGCAGTAGAGAATTTGTACAAGAAGAGAGGAGTTCAAGGCAGTGATACTATGCAGGAGCCAGAGTGCAGAGGAGGAGGAGCAATAGTCTGCAGAGGAGATATGCAGGAGAAAAGACTGTGAATGTTCGAAGTGCATCATTTTCAGGGCTAAAGCTGCTAATCGATGTTCTACAAAATGTGATGACAATTCAATAAATGCTATGGGCATCCCATATCTTCCTTTACCCCAACCAAGTTGTATCCCGCAATAAACGCAACAAAACTACGTAAATGACTGCTCATTGTCTCAGAGGTGATAGTTGGGGGTCTGGCAGCAGGGTGATTTTGTGGATGTCATACAACTGTAGCAGTTACTTGCTACGAATTACTATGCGTGGAATAAAGTTTTTTATGCACAATTAAGGTTTCCTATTGTTTATGGTTCTGAGTATATATAAAGTGCAAGGTACAGCTGGTAAAGGTGGTCCAGGAGCCAAGGGGCGGAGCCAGATGGACTGGAATTACTCGCAAGTGCATACTGATCCTTGGTAATGCAGGGCCCTAAGCTTTGATAGGTTGCTAGTGTGGTCACAGGGGGAGCAGTTGATTTGGATTCTTCACACGGAGCACTTTTCCTACAAGGAATGTTGGCACTTTATTAAAAGCATGGACACTTGATATTTCACGTCACTATCTGACTTATTTGGATCACGCACTTTTATTGTACACTCACTGGCCGCTTTATTGGGTACACCTGTTCAATTGCTTGGTAACACAAATTGCTGATCAGCCAATCACACGGCAGCAACTCAATGCATTTAGGCATCTAGATGTGGTGAAGAGGACTTGCTGAAGTTCAAACTGAGCATAAAATGGGGTACGCACACTATAAGAAAATCGGGCGAACGATTGTCTGATTTTCCTGTTTGTTTCACAGCAAGTTGGAACTGAGGCAGAAATTAATGTACAAAAATTCTCATACCAAAAATGGCTTTTTATTTGTTGTTTATGATCTTTGATCATGCACAGTTAAAAGGGCAAAATGTATAAAGCTATTACAAGACAATTTTATGGTCCAGTTCATAGAAGCCCAGACTAGAAATGACGCTCTGGTGGACCTGGTAATCTCAAACCATGCAGAGCTTATTACCAATGTTCATATAAAAGAAGCGAAAGAGAATGATGTGTCCAAGGCACCATAAGTAACTGTCCTCCATCCCATATAAAAGAACATCTGGGTAGCAGTGATAATAACATGATTTAATTTAATGTTAGCTGTAAGCAACAAGCTCATACTGGAAATATAAAAAACTTAGTTTTAAGAGGAAATTTTCCAAGCATGAGGGCTGTTCTCCAAGACTAGACTGGGAGGGAATATTGGAATCGAACACTGAACAGAAATGGGAATTCTTCAAAAAGACTGAACTCGCTACAAAGTATATTCCCATGGGCAAGAAGTTTAAAAGGCTAAAACTGAAACCTATGTGGCTCATGGCCAAAGTTAAAAAAGCTAAAAATAAGAAAAGAGAGCTTTTAAAAAAAAAATAAAATGAAGGAAGAAATGTTACAAAGAATATAACAGAATATGTAAAAAGGAAATCAAGGTTGCAAAAATTCAACACAAATGACAGATTGCAAAAGATAGTAGGACAAACCAAGAAAATCTTCAAATATATTAATAGTAAAATGGTCAGGTCTGAGCATGTAGGCTCTTTACTAAATAATCTGGAGTGAGTGACTGGGGACAAAAAGAAGGTAAATTGATTAAATACATTCTTCATCTCTGTGTATACAATGGAGCATGGGGGAGCTCATCTCCATAATGGGGGTGGTATTAACACAGCCCCAAATGATCCAAAATGGCTCAAAATTGATATGGTCCAGAAATATTTTGACAGAATAATTGTAGATAAAGCACCTGGACCAGATGGCATCCACCCACATATCCTAAAAATTTTGTTCTGTAATTTCAAAGCCATTGTTTCTAATTTTTAGGGACTCTTTGATGATTGGAATAGTACCACTGGATTGTGGTAGGGTGCCTATATTTAAAAAGGGATCAAAGTCTTTGCCAAGTAACATTAGACCTGTTAGTTTACCTTCTATAGTTGGGAAGATACTGGAGAGTTTAATAAAAGACCACATAGATGAGTTCTTGCTGAAAAAAACTATTTTAAGCAACAGACAGCATGGATTCATGAAAGACAGAAGTTGTCAAACAAACCTGATTTCTTTTTATGAGGAGGTAAGTAAAACCTTGGACAGAGGGGTGGTGGACATGGTATACCTGGATTTTGCAAAAGCGTTTGACACAGTTCCCCACACATGGCTCATGTGTAAGGTAAAGTCTATAGGCTTGGAAAGATCAGTTTGTAAATCGATAGAAAACTGGCAAAAAGACAGAATTCAGAGAGAAGTGGTTAATGATTCTCACTCTGAATGGTCTAAGGTTATCAGTGGTGTACCCCAAGGTTCAGTGTTGGGACCCTTACCCTTTAATATCTTTATAAATTATATAGGGTCTGGGATTAAAAGTACCATTTCAGTCTTTGCAGATGACACTAGAGCTATGCATTGGAATAATGTCCTTACAAGATGTCTCCAACTTACAAGTCGACCTCAATGCATTGTTTAATTGGGCAAATGTGTGCCACATGAGGTTTATTGTAGATAAATGTAAAGTTATGCACTTGGGGGCTAAGAATATGCATGCATCGTGCATGCTAGGGAGAGTACAACTTGGGGATCCGTAGTGGAGAAGGATCTGGGGGTTTTAGTAGATCAGAAGCTTAATAATAGCATGCAATGCAAAGCTGAGGTCTCCAAAGCCAGAAAAATCTTTTCTTGTATTAACCACTTGCTCCCCGCCCACCGTCATATGATGGCTTACCAGAACAACCACTCTCGCGCGCCCACGGTGGCCGCGCCGTGTTGCTAGGGCACGGTGCGACCCTGATCTCTGTAAAGAGCTGCGGTCGTGGCTCTTTAACCATGTGATCGGCTGTGTCCAATCACAGCCGGTCACATGTAAACACGGAGATGCCGGTAATCGGCGCTTCTCGCCTCACACTGACAGAGTATGAGGAGAGGAGAGCCAATCAGCGAGCATCTCCTCACAGGGGGACATTTAGGTATGTAATCAGGGCACTGATCATCAATTAAGTCCCACCAGTGCCAGCAATGAGTGACCACCACTGCCAGCAATCAGTGCGCACAAATGCCAGCAATCAGTGGCCATTAGTGATGCTGACTGGCTATCACTGCTGCCCATCAATGCCCATCACTGCTGTCCATCAATGCCCATCCGTGCCACCTATCCATGCCCATCAGTGCTGCCTATCTGTGTCCATCAGTGCCACATCTCAGTGCCCATAAGTGCGGCATATTCGTGCCTCCTCAGTGCCACCTAATCAGTGCCCATCAGTAAAGGAGAAAAATTACTTATTTACAACATTTACTGACAGAAACTAAGAAAAACGTTTTGGTCTTTTTTGTTAAGAAAAAAAACCCAGAAGTGAATAAATACCACCAAAGGAAAAATTATTTGTGTGAAGAAAATAATAAAAATTTCACATGGTTACAGTGTAGCATGACTGCGCAATTGTCATTCAAAGTGTGACAGCGCTGAAAGCTGAAAAATGGCCTGGGCAGGATGGGGGTGTAAATGCCCTGTATGGAAGTGGTTAAAAGATGTACAGTATGGACTCCAGAGAGAGTGAGAGATATCATTCTGCCCCTGTACAAATCATTAGTAAGGCCTCATCTGGAATATGCAGTTCAGTTTTGGGCACCAAATCACAAAAAAGGATATCGGGCAACTGGAGAAAGTGCAGAGAAGGGCAACCAAACTGATAAGAGGCATGGAGGAGCTCAGCTGTGAGGAAAGATTAGAGGAACTGAATTTATTCTTTCTTGAGAAGTGAAGATTAAGGGGGATATGATCAGCATGTATAAATGTTTTAGGGGTCCACATAGTGAACTTGGTGTTGAGTTATTCACTTTAAAATCATCACAGTGGACAAGGGGGAACTCTTTATGTTTGGAGAAAAAGAGATTTAATCTCCGAATATCAAAATGTTTCTTCACAGTAAGAGCTGTGAAAATGTAGAATAGACTCCCTCAAGAGGTGGTTCTGCCCAGCTCAGATGACTTTAAAAAAGGCCTGGATTCCCTCCTAAATGTACATAATATAACTGGGTACTAACATTTATAGGTAAAGTAAGTTGATCAAGTGAAAATCCAATTGCCTCTAGGGGGGTCAGGAAGGAATTTTTTCCCCTGCTGTAACAAATGGGATCATGCTTTGCTGGGTTTTCCTTCCTCTGGATCAACTGTGGGTATAGGATTGTGTATATTGTGTATATGGAATTGTTTGTTCTCTTTTATTGGTTGAACTAGATGGACTTGTGTCTTTTTTTCAACTTGACTATGTAACTATGTAACAGTCTTTCTTTTCGCCAATCGTACGAAAATGGTACACATCAAACACATAATCATTCGTTCTATTACCATACAAGAAACATTTTAAAGTTTGTGCCTTTGCAAATTTTCGAGCGGAAGGTCAGAATCAGCTGTCGAAAATTGTGTACACACTATCAGAAAATCATTCATAGTTACATAGCAGGTGAGGTTGAAAAAAGACACAAGTCCATCAAGTCCAACCTGTGTGTGTGCTTATATGTCAGTATTGCATTGTATATCCCTGTATGTTGCGGTCGTTCAGGTGCTTATCTAATAGTTTCTTGAAACTATCAATGCCCCCGCTGAGACCACCGCCTGTGGAAGGGAATTCCACGTCTTTGCCACTCTTACAGTAAAGAACCCTCTACACAGTTTAAGGTTAAACCTCTTTTCTTCTAATTTTAATGAGTGGCCACGTGTCTTTTATTTTATTATTGTAGGGTCAGTATAGTATTTGTATATTGAAATCATATCCCCTCTCAAGCTTCTCTTCTCCAGAGAGAATAAGTTCAGTGCTCGCAACCTTTCTTCATAACTAATATCCTCCAGACCCTTTATTAGCTTTGTTGCCCTTCTTTGTACTCGCTCCATTTCCAGTACATCCTTCCTGGGGACTGGTGCCCAGAACTGGACAGCATACTCTAGGTGCGGCCGGACCAGAGTCTTGTAGAGCGGGAGAATTATCGTTTTATCTCTGGAGTTGATGCCCTTTTTAATGCATGCCAATATTCTGTTTGCTTTGTTAGCAGCAGCTTGGCATTGCATGCCATTGCTGAGCCTATCAACTACTAGGACCCCCAGGTCTTTTTCCATCCTAGATTCCCCCAGAGGTTCTCCCCCCAGTGTATAGATTGCATTCATATTTTTGCCACCCAAATGCATTATTTTACATTTTTCTACATTGAACCTCATTTGCCATGTAGTTGCCCACCCCATTAAGTTGTTCAGATCTTTTTGCAAGGTTTCCACATCCTGCGGAGAAGTTATTGCCCTGCTTAGCTTAGTATCGTCCGCAAATACAGAGATTGAACTGTTTACCCCCATCCTCCAGGTCTTTTATGAACAAATTAAATAGGATTGGCCCCAGCACAGAACCCTGGGGGACCCCACTACCCACCCCTGACCATTTCGAGTCCCCATTTATCACCACCCTCTGAACTCGCCCTTGTAGCCAGTTTTCAATCCATGTACTCACCCTGTGGTCCATGCCAACGGACCTTATTTTGTACAGTAAACGGGGGAACTTTGTAAAAAGGGGAACTGTGTCAAATGCTTTTGCAAAATCCAGATACACCACGTCTACGGGCCTTCCTTTATCTAGATGGCAACTCCCCTCCTCATAGAAGGTTAACAGATTGGTTTGGCAAGAACGATTCTTCATGAATCCATGCTGATTACTGCTAATGATACCGTTCTCATTACTAAAATCCTGTATATAGTCCCTTATCATCTCCTTACAACACGGTACATGTCACATAGTAGGGTACATGTCACATAGCAGGGTACAGGTCACATAGCAAGGTACATGTCATATAGCAGGGTACAGGTCACAGAGCAAGGTACATGTCACATAGTAGGGTACATGTCACATAGCAGGGTACAGGTCACATAGCAAGGTACATGTCATATAGCAGGGTACAGGTCACAGAGCAAGGTACATGTCACATAGCAGGGTACATGTCACATAGCAGGGAATGAAGCACATGGCAAGCTGGAAGCTGGAAGCTTGCTCAAAGTTTCATAAAAGTTTGCTGTTCACACTGCTCTTCTACAAACTGCAAGCCCATGGGGAATAGGTCTATAGCCTAGTACACACGATCAGAAAATTGTACGAAAAATACCCCTTCCGCAGCAAAAACGGTCAGCGACAGGGAATAATGGCACTCAGCAACTGATAAAATAAGGTAGCCTCTGATTCTCTGATATCGTAACCCCATATATTTAGTCTTGTACTTTATTCATTTAAGGTGGGGGGGAGGGGGCTCCATTGGAAGAAAACAAAGTCATTATTAGTGTTATTTCTAAACCTAATAAAGATTCTACTGATATCTCCACCTATGGACTGATACCCCTGATCAACTGTGATCTCAAAATATTCACAAAAGTACTGGCGCTACGGCTGAATTAATTTATAGAACATTATATACAGTGGGGACGGAAAGTATTCAGACCCCCTCGCTCTTTATTATATAATGCAGCCATTTGCTAAAATAATTTAAGTTCATTTTTTTTCCTCATTGATGTACACACAGCACCCCATATTGACAGAAAAACACAGAATTGCTGACATTTTTGCAGATTTATTAAAAAAGAAAAACTGAAATATCACATGGTCCTAAGCATTCAGACCCTTTGCTCAGTATTTAGTAGAAGCACCCTTTTGATCTAATACAGCCATGAATCTTTTTGGGAAAGATGCAACACATTGTGGATTTGGGGATCCTCTGCCATTCCTCCTTGCAGATCCTCTCCAGTTCTGTCAGGTTGGATGGTAAACGTTGGTGGACAGCCATTTTTAGGTCTCTCCAGAGATGCTCAATTGGGTTTAAGTCAGGGCTCTGGCTGGGCCATCCAAGAACAGTCACAGAGTTGTTGTGAAGCCACTCCTTCATTATTTTAGCTGTGTGTTTTAGGGTCATTGTCTTGTTGGAAGGTAAGCCTTCGGCCCAGTCTGAGGTCCTGAGCACTCTGGAGAAGGTTTTCGTCCAGGATATGCCTGTACTTGGCCGCATTCATCTTTCCCTCAACCAATTGTCCTGTCCCTGCAGCTGAAAAACACCCCCACAGCATGATGCTGCCACCACCATGCTTCACTGTTGGGACTGTATTGGACAGGTGATGAGCAGTGCCTGGTTTTCTCCACACATACCGCTTAGAATTAAGGCCAAAAAGTTCTATCTTGGTCTCATCAGACCAAATAATCTCATTTCTCACCATCTTGGAGTCCTTCAGGTGTTTTTTTTTAGCAAACTCCAATGCGGGCTTTCAGGTGTCTTGCACTGAGGAGAGGCTTCCGGCGGGCTACTCTGCCATAAAGCCTCGGCTGGTGGAGGGCTGCAGTGATGGTTGACTTTCTACAACTTTCTCCTATCTCCCGACTGCATCTCTGGAGCTCAGCCACAGTGATCTTCGGGTTCTTCTTTACCTCTCTCAACCAAGGCTTTTCTCCCCCAATATCTCAGTTTGGCCGGACAGACAGCTCTAAGAAGGGTTCTGGTCGTCCCAAACATCTTCCATTTAAGGATTATGGAGGCCACTGTGCTCTTAGGAACCTTAAGTGCAGCAGAATTTTTTTTGCAACTTTGGCCAGATCTGTGCCTTGCCACAATTCTGTCTCTAAGGCTCTTCAGGCAGTTCCTTTGACCTCATGATTCTCATTTGCTCTGACATGCACTGTGAGCTGTAAGGTCTTATATAGACAGGTGTGTGGCTTTACTAATCAAGTCCAATCAGTATAATCAAACACAGCTGGACTCAAATGAAGGTGTATAACCATCTCAAGGATGATCAGAAGAAATGGACAGCACCTGAGTTAAATATATGAGTGTCACAGCAAAGGGTCTGAATACTTAGAACCATGTGATATTTCAGTTTTTCTTTTTTAATAAATCTGCAAAAAATTCAACAATTCTGTGTTTTTCTGTCAATATGGGGTGCTGTGTGTACATTAATGAGAAAAAAATTAACTTTAGCAAATGGCTGCTATATAACTAAGAGTGAAAAATTTAAGGGGGTCTGAATACTTTCCCTCCCCACTGTACATAACGACCAATTGGGCTTTCTTAGACACAGACTGACCCTGGATCAAATACATAGAACATTAGATTTTATCTCTGCCATCTAATCTTGGACTCTGTTGCGCAGACGTGAAGCACCCATGACTAGATCTCCATAAAGCATTTGATAGTTTGTATTGGGAGTATCTTTACTGCGTGTTGGAGACCATGGGTTTTGGCAGGTTCTTCCTACACATGTTAAGAGCAGTGGCAGCTGGTGAAGTTTTAGGATGGGTGGACGCCAGACCCTGTCCTTCCTTTTTGACCGCTCCCACTTGGTGAAAATGGGCATTGTTTCAGCGAAATAGTGGGCATGGCTCTAAGGTGGTGTGGTTAGCGTCTGAGATAAATGAGGGATGGAGGGAGAGGGAGAGAGGGATGAAGGGACAGCAGGCCCAGATCCTACACAACAATAGAAATATGTGTATTCTAGAAAGTTTAACAATCAGCAGATAAAGATATTCCAAACACCTGGTGTAAGCACTTCAATCATCCCGACACCATGGTTGTTATGGTGTCAGGATGATTGAAGCCATTTTTTCTATTATTACATTGTAATATAAAATTAAATCATTCAACTCACCATAATGCAGAATCAGTGGGAGCCCTGAGCGTGTCACTAGCCAAGTCGCCTGCCACCAGATGCCATCAGGTGTCCCTAGCGGAGTCTGTCCTTACATGCAGCCTGTGTCCCACCAAATGCAGCCTGTGTCCCACCAAATGCAGCCT
Source organism: Lithobates clamitans (assembly GCA_037952925.1). Lineage (NCBI taxonomy): Eukaryota > Metazoa > Chordata > Amphibia > Anura > Ranidae > Lithobates > Lithobates clamitans. The sequence continues at coordinate 7,023,795 of JBBGZY010000053.1, read as the reverse complement.
GTGTCCCACCAAATGCAGCCTGTGTCCCACCAAATGCAGCCTGTGTCCACCAAATGCAGCCTGACATGCAGCCTGTGTCCACCAAATGCAGCCTGTGTCCCACCAAATGCAGCCTGTGTCCCACCACATGCAGCCTGTGTCCACCAAATGCAGCCTGTGTCCCACCAAATGCAGCCTGTGTCCCACCACATGCAGCCTGTGTCCTTCCACATGCAGTCTGTGTCCCACCAAATGCAGCCTGTGTCCCACCAAATGCAGCCTGTGTCCCACCAAATGCAGCCTGTGTCCCACCAAATGCAGCCTGTGTCCACCAAAGGCAGCCTGTGTCCCACCAAAGGCAGCCTGTGTCCCACCACATGCAGCCTGTGTCCCACCAAATGCAGCCTGTGTCCACCAAATGCAGCCTGTGTCCCACCAAATGCAGCCTGTGTCCATTAAATGCAGCCCGTGTCCACCAAATACAGCCTGTGTCCACCAAATGCAGCCTGTGTCCCACCAAATGCAGCCAGCCTGTGTCCCACCAAATACAGCCTGTGTCCACCAAATGCAGCCTGTGTCCACCAAATATAGCCTGTGTCCATCAAATACAGCCTTGCCTGTGTCGCATCGAACCCCCCTCCCCCCCATTCTCCGTGGGAGCACAGTGATACTCTCATACTTCCTCATACTTCATACTTCCTGATTCCTCTCATACTACTCTCTCATACTTCCTGTTTTCTCTCTCCCGGGCCCAATGGGAGAGAGAAAACAGGAAGTGACATCAAACTGAGATGTCAATCAAACCGCCCGGCCGTAGTAATAGATACTACTCCAGCAGTATATGAGTTTGGCAGTTTTAAAGAAATGCTTAAAAAATGCATTACAATTTAACTAAACCCATTCGATTTTAGTCGCCTAAAATATACTGGAGATTTTAGTCGACTAAAATATGACTTAAACTAAAACAATTTACATGACTAAAATGCGACTAAAACTAAAATGGCATTTTAGTCAGAAGATTATGACTAAAACCAAATTGAAATTTGACATAAAAATGAACACTGCACTACCACATAAGAATATGTAGGGGGCATCTACGAAGCTGCTAAAGGAAAAAAAGCTTTTATTATTTTCTTTCTTAATATTTAATCTTGGTAATATATTCAGGTAATATGTGCAATGGCATTACAGCCAATAAAGTTTATAGTTTTTGGGGTTTCTTATATTTTCAAGTTGTACTTCTGTTTGTCAAAAAGCAATATTTTTGTTTGTTTATGAAACTTGGTTTTATTTAAAAAGATATTATATATCATATAATTAAAAATCATATATTTTTGTAATCACGTTGGGGTGTGTATTGGTCCAGCAACGCACCAGCACCTTTGCAGCCATTGTGCTACCTGCTGGGTGTTTGGTGTGCCCTGTATCTTTAAGAAGGGGTGGGCTCCCTTCAGTCCACCTGCCCTCACTTATCCATTAGAATGCATGTGCCTCCACTGTGGGGACACCCAAATTTTAGTGTTAGGACCACAGATTACAGGGTGCCGTGACGTGGCTCTGTGGCTTACGCATGCGTTTGCAAATGCGTGCGGACTGAACCCCTGTTTTTAACGCACTGTTAGACAGGTCAATTGGTTGTCAGCGAGCTGGTGGTAAGTAGGCTTGGAATTTTTTCCTGGGCATTCCCCAGGTTTTGTTGGTATCTGTTTGTGGCCTTCCAATGCCTCTTACTGCAATAGCCAGCTATAAGTGAGGGTGGTGGCAAGTTTTTTGCAATCACGTGGGTGTGTGTATTGGTCCAGCAACGCACCAGCACCTTTGCAGCCATTGTGCTACCTGCTGGGTGTTTGGTGTGCCCTGTACCTTTAAGAAGGGGTGGGCTCCCTTCAGTCCACCTGCCCTCACTTATCCATTAGAATGCATGTGCCTCCACTGTGGGGACACCCAAATTTTAGTGTTAGGACCACAGATTACAGGGTGCCGTGACGTGGCTCTGTGGCTTACGCATGCGTTTGCAAATGCGTGCGGACTGAACCCCTGTTTTTAACGCACTGTTAGACAGGTCAATTGGTTGTCAGTGAGCTGGTGGTAAGTAGGCTTGGAATTTTTTCCTGGGCATTCCCCAGGTTTTGTTGGTATCTATATATCACAACGGCTAAATCTGGGTCTGTAGTGCATGTTTAGGCTCCGTTCACACCTAGGTGTTTTTGGGGCGTTTTTCTGCTGTAAGCCTCAGCTCTAAAAACGCCCAACAAGACAAATCCCATTAATTTCAATGGCTCCTGTTCACATCTGAGTGTTTTGTCATCTGAAGCTCAAAAAAGTACAGGAGCTTCCTTTTTGGCAGATTACAGGCGTTTTCTGCTTTTTACATTGGTGACCTTTTGACCTGGGCAAAATTGCGGCACAGATCGTGCGACTTTCTGCCTGAAAACAAAACGCCTAGGTGTGAACAGAGCCTAAAGGAGTTGTAAACCCTCAAGGTTTTTCACCTTAATGCATGCTATACATTAGGTGAAAAATCTTCTGTGCTGCAGCTTCCCCCCAGAGCCCCTCTTTTTCTTACGTGAACCTGATTGTTCCAGCAACGAGCACAAGCCCAGCAGCTCCAGCCACTGTCTGGGGTCCTCACTGGAAAGATTGATAGCAGCGGGAGCCATTGGCTCCCGCTGCTGTCAGTCAAATCCAGGGACACGGGGCCGAGTCCTGCTGTCTGTGTCAATGCACACAGCAGCAGGGCTCGGGAGCGCGCCCGCATGGGTGCCCCCATGGAAAGAAGCTGTCTGAGGAGGCACCTGATGAAGAAGAGAAGTCAGGAGCAACGCCGGGGGGACCCCAGAAAAGGAGGATTGGAGCCGCTCTGTGCAAAACCCTTGCACAGAGGAGGTAAGAATGACATGTTTGTTATTTAAAAAAAAAAAAACACCAACCTTTACAATTACTTTAATACCAGAAGTAATAACATGTTATTAGATTTGTACTCCAGGAGTTTGGAAATGAGTTGGAAATTCTAAAGAAATGATTAAATAATGTATTAAAATGTAACTAAACCCATTCGATTTTAGTCAACAAAAATGTACTGGAGATTTTAGTAGACCAAAATGTACAGGAGATTTTAGTAGACTAGAAAGTACTGGAGATTTTAGTAGACTAGAAAGTACTGGAGATTTTAGTAGACTAGAATGTACTGGAGATTTTAGTAGACTAAAATGTACTGGAGATTTTAGTAGACTAAAATGTACTGGAGATTTTAGTAGACTAAAATGTACTAGAGATTTTTGTCGACTAAAATACGACTAAAACAATTGAGATGACTAAAACATGGCTAAAAGATATAAAAGACATACAAAGATATATGACTGGTAATCCTGTCACAAGGAATTGTTCTCAAACTGATCAGTTTGTGCATTCAGGTTTGGCCAATGCTTCCTTATTTAATCCCCCTGGTGTCCTTGCTCCCACATTAAAAGTGTTTAGGGACGTTATCCTAAGAGATCTTGAATTGATGGAAGTCAAAAGTGCAAGAAATTCCAAAATTATTCAAGAAGGGTTAGATTCCCTATGTAAAAACAAAGATCTGGTTATCCGCCCTGCCGATAAGGGGGGTGGGATTGTGGTACTGGATCGCAGGGATTATATGGCGGAAATGGAGAGGATTCTTAGTGATACTGATACCTATACCCCTCTCCCCTCCGACCCTAAGAATAGCTATTTAAAGGATTTTAAAAAAATCATATCAAAGGGCTCCTCAACTGGCATTTTGAATGAAAAGGAAAGCTTATTCTTAATCCCTAAAGCTCCTAAAACACTAACCATCTACTATTTGCCTAAAGTCCATAAGAACCCTATCTGCCCCCCGGGACGCCCCATTGTGAGTGGCATAGATTCACATCCCGGGTGGGCAGATATATTGATTTCTAGCTTCAGCCCTTAGTCCAAAAGATGCCCTCCTATGTTAAAGACATACGACAGGTGTTGAATCTTCTTTCGGGAATAAATATTAAATCAGGACTATGGATGGTGACCGCTGACGTCACCTCCTTATACACTATAATTCCCCATAATTTGGGCTTGCGTGCTGTAGAGGGTGCTTTGACGAGGGTTTCTGGACTCCCTGCACGTCAGATCTCTTTCATCATGGAGCTTCTTGAATATGCAGCTTCTCACAACTATTTTTGGTTTTCTAACAAGTTTTATGGCCAAAGTCAGGGAGTTGCTATGGGGGCTAAATATGCCCCCAGCTTGGCCAAACTGTTCATGGCCAAGTGGGAGGAGGATGTCATCCTGGTGTAAAGCTAGGGTTCCCTCTCAGTGGGGTTAATGGGCCCGGGACGGAAGAGACTGATGAAGTTTTAATTGCTCGTCTAAAAACTCCCAGCGATGTACCAATAAGAGGGTGTACTACTATCTTCGGCGGCCAGTTTCCAGGAGGCAGCCAGGGTAGGGACTCGAGGGGAAGGTTAGAGAATGATTTTTCTAGGGTCACCCAAACCTTTCCCGACTCATGGATATTCCAGTCCACGAGTCGCGCAAGGTGGCTAGCCATGAAATATTTATGTAGGTCCGGTAGCCCGATACCCCCTCTAAGTTTTGGACGCGTAAGACGAGCATACTTAATATGGGGAGGAGAACCCTTCCATAAAAACAGTGTGCACGCCTTTCTGTATGCAGCAAAGAATGAGGTCAGTATGTTAATTGGGCGACATTGAATAATATACAGAAACCGTGGCAAGGTTATCATTTTTAGGAGAGCAGAGCGGCCAAACCAGGAAACATTGAGATTTCCCCATTCTTTGAAGTCGTGTTTGGCTTTTTTCAGGACTTTACAGAAGCTTGCACTATACAGGTCAGCTAATTTAGTCGTAATTTGAATGCCTAGGTAAGTTATTGCCTGTTGGTTCCACTGGAAAGGGAAAGAGGTCTGGCATCTCTCCACCTCTTGTGTTGCAAGGGTAATATTTAGGGCTTGGGATTTCGCGTAGTTGATCTTTAGGTGTGACAGAGTCCCAAAGTGTTCTATATCTTTTAGCAAGTTCGGTATAGAAGTGATTGGGGAGGTCAAGGAGAGCAAGATATCGTCTGTAAAAGCCGCGACTTTGTACTCCCTACCTTGTACTGTAAGGCCTTTAATGTCAGAGTTATCTCTTAATCTGTTAAGGAGAGATTCTAATATAAGTACAAATATCAGAGGTGATAGGGGGCAGCCCTGGCGAGTACCATTGCTTATGGGGAAGGCGTCCGACAGGTGACCATTGACTCTTACAGCTGCACTCGGAGAGGAGTACAACGCCGAGATATGGGCCAGCACACGCGGATGAAGACCAATCGTCTTAAGTACCTCACGCATGTAGTCCCAAGCCACCCTGTCGAACGCCTTCTCAGCATCTAGTGATAAGAAAAACCCCTGTGTTTTCTTGGTAGTGAGCCAATGATGGAGATTTAGTGCCCTAATAGTGTTGTTCCTGGCCTCTCGTCCAGGGACAAAACCAAACTGATCCAAAGAAATAAGACTCGGTAGAAGCGGGGATATCCTATTAGCTAAGATTTTAGCGTAGAGCTTAATATCCATGTTAAGGAGAGAAATGGGTCTGTAATTCTGCACCTGTGTGGCATCTTTACCCTCTTTAGGTATGACTGTGACGTGGGCCTCTAACATACGGCCGACTGATACTGTGGGATTGGCTAAAGACTTGAAAGTGGCTACCAGTTTTGGGGCTAGGGCCTAGGAAAAACATTTATAATATTGCAGTGTGAACCCATCCGGGCCTGGGCTCTTCCCCATTTTCATTTGCTGTAAGGCAACTTGAAGTTCCTCCACTGAAAGGGGTTGTTCTAAGTCCTAAGCCTGCACCTGTGAGAGTGATTTCGGGCCATAGTGAGTTAGAAAACTCTTAATAGCTTCTAACCTCCGTCCCGCCTGGTCTAAGTTCTGAGTGTTAGATTTTAAATTATATAAGTTTTTATAGTAGTGTTCAAAAGATTTTGCGATATCCTAATTTCTGGAGAGTAATGTGCCCTGTTGAGTCCGAATGTGATGGATTGTGTTAGAGGGTCTGGATGCACGTACTGCTCGAGCAAGCAACTTTCTGCATTTATTGCCCTGATCATAAAAAACTCTCTGATGTAGGACATATCGACGCCTCATACGTTTCCTAGTTCTTCTAGTAGCAGTGAACGGTGATGTAATAACTCCAGGAGGGTCTGCTGTGAGTGGGACTGTTTGTGTGAGACCTCCAAGCGTCTGATATTGGCGACCAGGTTTTCAATAGTGACCTGATGGTTTTGTTTTACTTTTGCTGCCTGAGCCATCAGTTCCCCCCGGATGACGCACTTATGCGCTTCCCATAAGAGAGTGGGAGATATGTCTGGGGTGGTGTTTTCCAAAAAGTTCAGTCGCCAGGTTTTTGTTTTCGGGGTCGAGTCCGGGAAAGTCAGGGAGATAGAGATGGGGTGATGGTCGGACAAGTACATGGGATCGATTGTAGCGTGTGTAAGGTAGGTCAGGTCAGGTTGAGAGAGGAAAAAATAGTCTAATCGTAAGTATTTTTGAAAGGGAGCGGAATAAAAGGTATAATCCTTAACGGAGGGAAATAGTGTGCGCCATGTATCATGCAATGCCAGACCTTGTAGTTTGATTTGCCGAAGGGCTCGGTAGGGCATCGTAGAGGTGCCCGAAGAGGTATCAAGATCTGGGTTGAGGGGCACATTGAAGTCTCCTCCCATAAGAACCATACCATCCTTGAAGGAAAGTAAAAGATCACTAAATCTCCTGAAAAAGCAGACCTGATGTTCGTTTGGGTCATAGATATTTGCCAACGTGATCGGCCTGGAAGCATAGAGGCCTTTAATAAAGACAAATCTCCCCTCAGGGTCCACCAGGGAATCTTAAAGTTTGAAAGGAGCATGTTTAGACACTAGAATGGAAGCCTCTTTGGTCTTTGCGGTGGTGTTCGTGGAGTGGATAGCTGTCTGATATATATGGTTAGTGATTTTTGGAATGGAGTTTGAGCGAAAGTGGGTTTCCTGAAGGAAAATAAATTGGGCTTTCTGCTTGGTGAGGGCGGACAAGACCTGCGAACGCTTCTCAGGCACATTAAGACCTTTTACATTAAGCGAAACACATTTCAGTGAGAGAGGAGCCTGGGATGTCATTTTGTCCAGCTTTGTATGACAAGAGTTAGGGACAGAGCTAGGAACAAGAATCTTTTATTTATCTCGGTCAGAGAGTAACCGTCCACACCGAGGTGGCCGAGCCAGGAGGGGCAGGGAGGACAGTGGGGTAAAACGTGTAAAGTATCAGAAATGAAAAGGGAAGGGACCCACAGTGGAAAAGTAAGAGAAGAAGAAGGAAGGGTTTGTGGGTAGGAGCAGGTATAAGAGGGGAAGAAGTACCAGAGGTGGAAATGGAAGCATCAGTCCACCTGTGGGAAAGTAAGCTGGGTGGTCAGCAGACTAAATAATAGAACTGCTGCAGAGGGTTGATGAGAATGTCTAGGATCCTACGCTGCTGCCGCAGGGAGGATTGAGGGGGGACAGTAGTTCAATGAGGATTATTTCAAGTACAGAGATGGGAAGGTTAACTTATGATAATAGCAAACCTAAGATAGTGCATCCTGATTACCCACCTGTAAGTGTCATATAAAAACTAACATACATAAACATAAACATTGTGACTTATAGCTTTATTTGTAAGTCTCCTAGTCCCAGTAGTATGAAAACATAAGAACATTATAATAATAATAATCATAGTAGTAGCCCAAACCCTGTGTCCTATTAGGGGCAGGCTTGCACAGTTTTAGAGAAGAGAGGAAAGTAATGTGTTATTAAAGGTAAAACACAATACCTAAAGTATAAGATAACCTCTTTAAATTCCCATGTGTCAAGGTAAGCATTCAAGAAAAAAAGTGATAATGAAAAATAAAACTGGAACAAAAAAAAAAAAACATAATTATACAAGGCTTATACTTCTAGGAAGAAAGATAAGTTCTAAACCCTTCTTCTTAAGGTGCATTGAAACACAGAATACTATAGTATCTACATAGGGCTAAGTAAGGTGTATTATCTCCCCCCTGCTAACTTCAGAAGGAGAGACATCTAATTAGGATTTAGCGTGCACCTATGAGGGGTAGTAGTGCAAAACAAGAGGTACCTATGAGCCACCAAGGCATTCTGTCCGGTATCCCGCGAAAGAACAGGGAAGGCCTACATTTTGTCACAGGATAGTATTTCTTTGAAATATCAGGACTTTTGCAGCGGCTACACTGAACTCCACAAGGGGGTCCACCGTTGCTGTAAAGGAGCAAGGATCCGTACACAGCTGCCTCGGTGACTATAAAAGTAAATTTAAACAGCCGCAAGGCAGGCATAAGGATATGGTTTGCGTATAAGCATATAGGAAGGTGATAGGAGAGGAAGGGGACAAGGAAAGGAGGGGCGGAGAGGTGAGGGAGGGGAGGGGGGGGGAGGGAAGGGAAAGGATGGGGCAGGGGGAGGGAAGAGGGAGGAAAGAGAGAGGGAAGGGGAAGTGAAAGGAAGAGGGATGTGGGGGAAGGGAGAGGGGAAGGGGAAGGGGAAGGGTGAAGGGGAGGTGAGGGTGAGGGTGAGGGGGAGGGGGAGGCGAGGGTGAGGGGGAGGGGGAGGTGAGGGTGAGGGGGAGGTGAGGGGGGTTTGTGGGAAGCATTTAGGTTACATTAGTAGCATGGATAGATCATCCACTGGGAGATTGAAGGGAGTTTAGGGTTCCATAATATGGGGGAGTAACACTGTAAGTGTTGATTCACAGCTAAGTTTTTACGTTCCTAAAATGGGGGTCAGGGCCAAAAGCATGACAACAAAAGTTTGTGTTGCAAGGCCAGGCCTCAGTATAAGGATGAAGTCCAGAGATAGCCTAGGCTTTACTCACACTGACATCAGACAGTCATCCAGGGTGGGCTGCTTTGGAAAGGTGGTTAAGAGCTTGTTGTCAAGTAAGGTGAGTCACGATGGCAGTAACAATTAAACTTGAGGTAACAGAAACAGAAACTTTGTGGGTATACACTCACAGGTAGGTAAGAGCAAGATGTCTCAGGCCTCCTGGTGGTCCCTGCGGGGAATTGTAGGGAGTCCCGAGGCATGCTGATCCAGATCACGACGAGAGGCATGGGCTCCGGGTGAAGATGGGCCTGATATCCGGTGTCTTGAGCGATGTCTCTGTGCTTTGGGTGAGGGGTTGTGTGAAACTGGTCGCCATGGCTCTGATGGGAAGTGAAAGGCACACCAGTCCTCGAGTTCCATTAGGGGTATGTCGAGTTGTTCACAGAAGGCTGGCAAGTCTTCTGGTGACCTTAGAAGAGCAGTGCGGCCTCTGGCGGTGGCCGAGAGGCAGAATGGGAACTTCCATCGGTACTCTATGTTCCGTGCTCTGAGTTGATCCAGCAGGGGGCGTAAGGCTCGCCTGTTCTGCAGTGTAGTTGGGGAAAGATCTTGAAAAAGCTTAATCTCCGCGCCATTATGTTGTATACGGCCTCTTTCTCTAGCTTTTCTTTAAATTTCTTCCTTGAGTGGAAAGTTCACTACACAACAGATCACATCCTTCGGGGGTTCGTTATCTCGGGGTGGCGGCCTAAGGGCTCGATGTAATCTCTCCATCTATCTCCATAGGAGAATCTGCTGGCCGATCCAGAAGATCATTAAAGATGGTGCATATAACTTGTGGCAGGGAACCAGCTTCTAGCCCCTCGGGTACCCCCCCTGGAGTGGTGGAATTTTACTTTCAAGTTTGAAGACTTAAAACATAAGTGAATATATTTGAAACAATTCCCAGTTTCCTTATAGTTTAATTGTACAGCAAATATTATTTTGGAAGCCTGCCAATAACTAGGCTAAATAATCAATCCAGTACAGGGCAAAACCTGTCTTACCTGACCATGTTACATAGTTACACTGTTGGTCTGGTTGAAAAAAAAAGACACGTCTATCCAGGTCAACCCACAGAAAAAAAAAAAAAATCAGAAAAAAACAAACACACAAAAATCTCCATATACACAATCCTTTATCCCCAGTTAAATCAGAAGAAAGCAAAAAAAAAACCAAAACAATATAGCACGATCCAATTTGCTCCAGTGGGGGAAAAATATGCCCAAGAGGCAATCGGATATTCCCTGGATCAACTTTACCTATAAATAATAGTATCCGGCTATATTTTGTGCATTTAGGGAAGAAGTCAGGCCAGAACTGGCCAGAACCAGCCCTTGAGGGAGTCTATTCCACATTTCCACAGCTCTTACTGTAAGGAAGCCTTTCTATATCCAGGTCAAGAGAGAATGAATTCAGTTTATCTAATCTTACCTCATAGCTGAGCTCCTCCATGCCTCTTATCAGTTTGGTTGCCCTTCTCAGCACTTTCTTCAGTTCCCCAATATCTTTTTTGTGAACTGGTGCCCAAAACTGGTCTTACTAATGATTTGTACAGGGGCAAATTGATGTCTCTTTCTGCAGTCCATGCCTCCTAATACAAGAAAGGATTTTGCTCACTTTGGAAACCACAGCATGGCATTGCATGCTATTATAATGCCTATGATCTCCTACATCCAGATCCTTCTCGACCATTGACTTTATCTTACACATTGGGCGTGTGTTGGGAACTGTGTCAAATGCTTTTGCAAAATCCAGGTATACTACATCCACTCCTTTGTCTAAGGTTTTGCTTACCTCATAAAAAAACAGATTTGTCTGACAACTTCTGTCTTTTACAAATCCATGCGCTTCAAGGGGTATAGAGGGGGCATGCGATCTGTCCGCTGCAATGTCGCAGCCCCGATAAAAATCGCAGATCGCCGCCATTACTTGTAAAAAAAATAAAAATAATAAAAATGCCATAAATCTATCCCCTATTTTGTAGACACTATAACTTTTGCGCAAACCAATCAATATAGGCTTATTGCGATTTTTCTTTTTTACTGAAAATATGTAGAATATATATCCACCTAAACTGATGAAGAAATTTTTTTTTGGGATATTTATTATAGCAAAAAGTAAAAAATATTGTGTTTTTTTCAAAATTGTAGCTCTTCTTTTGTTTATAGCGCAAAAAATAGAAACAGCAGAGGTGATCAAATACCACCAAAAGAAAGCTCTATTTGTGGGTAAAAAGGACACAAATTTTGTTTGGGTACAGCGTCGCACGACCGCGCAACTGTCAGTTAAAGCGACGCAGTGCGTATCGCAAAAAAATGGCTTGGTCAGGGAGGGGGGAATCCTTTCCGGGGCTGGAAGGTGAAAGTGGTTAAAATATTTTTTTATAGTAAAAATTCATCTGTGTGGTCTTTTATTAAAGTGTTACTAAACCCAGGACTCTGCATTCACTATATCTGGTCTCTCACAGTACACAGAACATGCACATGCAATTATTTTTGTAAATACAGTCAGGTCCATAAATATTGGGACATCGACACAATTCTAATCTTTTTGGCTCTATACACCACCACATTGGATTTGAAATGAAACGAACAAGATGTGCTTTAACTGCAGACTTTCAGCTTTAATTTGAGGGTATTTACATCCAAATCAGGTGAACGGTGTAGGAATTACAACAGTTTGTATATGTGCCTCCCACTTTTTAAGGGACCAAAAGTAATAGGACAGATTAACAATCATCCATCAAACTTTCACTTTTTAATACTTGGTTGCAAATCCTTTGCAGTCAATTACAGCCTGAAGTCTGAAACGCATAGACATCACCAGACGCTGGGTTTCATCCCTGGTGATGCTCTGCCAGGCCTCTACTGCAACTGTCTTCAGTTCCTGCTTGTTCTTGGGGCATTTTCCCTTCAGTTTTGTCTTTAGCAAGTGAAATGCATGCTCAATCGGATTCAGGTCAGGTGATTGACTTGGCCATTGCATAACATTCCACTTTTTTCCCTTAAAAAAAAGTCTTTGGTTGCTTTCGCAGTATGCTTCGGGTCATTGTCCATCTGCACTGTGAAGCGCCGTCCAATGAGTTCTGAATCATTTTGCTGAATATGAGCAGATAATATTGCCCGAAACACTTCAGAATTCACCCTGCTGCTTTTGTCAGCAGTCACATCAATAAATACAAGAGAACTGGTTCCATTGGCAGCCATACATGCCCACGCCATGACACTACCACCACCATGCTTCACTGATGAGGTGGTATGCTTTGGATCATGAGCAGTTCCTTTCCTTCTCCATACTCTTCTCTTCCCATCACTCTGGTACAAGTTGATCTTGGTCTCATCTGTCCATAAAATGTTGTTCCAGAACTGTGAAGGCTTTTTTAGATGTTGTTTGGCAAACTCTAATCTGGCCTTCCTGTTTTTGAGGCTCACCAATGGTTTACATCTTGTGGTGAACCCTCTGTATTCACTCTGGTGAAGTCTTCTCTTGATTGTTGACTTTGACACACATACACCTATCTCCTGGAGAGTGTTCTTGATCTGGCCAACTGTTGTGAAGGGTGTTTTCTTCAGCAAGGAAAGAATTCTTTGGTCATCCACCACAGTTGTTTTCCGTGGTCTTCAGGGTCCTTTGGTGTTGCTGAGCTCACCGGTGCGTTCTTTCTTTTTAAGGGTGTTCCAAACAGTTGATTTGGCCACACCTTATGTTTTTGCTATCTCTCTGATGGGTTTGTTTTGTTTTTTCAGCCTAATGATAGCTTGCTTCACTGATGGTGACAGCTCTTTGGATGTCATATTGAGAGTTGACAGCAACAGATTCCAAATGCAAACAGCACACTTGAAATGAACTCTGGACCTTTTATCTGCTCCTTGTAAATGGGATAATGAGGGAATATCACACACCTGGCCATGGAACAGCTGAGCGGCCAATTGTCCCATTACTTTTGGTCCCTAAAAAAGTGGGAGGCACATATACAAACTGTTGTAATTCCTACACTGTTCACCTGATTTGGATGTAAATACCCTCAAATTAAAGCTGAAAGTCTGCAATTAAAGCACATCTTGTTGGTTTTATCTCAAATCAATTGTGGTGGTGTATAGAGCCAAAAAGATTAGAATTGTGTTGATGTCCCAATATTTATGGAACTGACTATATAAACTGCTAAATACCTTTTCTCATCAGCAGTATATAGCAGTCTTGTGACTTATATCAGTGTCCAGCCAAGCACTGGATAAAGCTTGTAGGAGGTGTTTTCTGACTGACCTATGAGACTGCAGGACCCCTGACCCTCTGTCTGGTCAGTGCTGATTGGCCCTGTGCTGATCACATGCATCCTCCCAAGAAAAACACTCTAGCAATACAAACCAAACTGAGCATGTGCGGCTTGCCCTCAAGGCTCTGTGTTATCAACTGATGGATTGGAGACAGTGGAAAACGGGGAGGATCAAAAGAAGACAGGATAAAACAGCCTTTTTACACAATGCTGAGGATTAACCCCTTCGGTTCCACAGTGAGTATAACAAGCATGCTTTACTGCATATACAGACTGATTTTACTGTTGTGGGTTTAGTAAAATTTTAAACTCTCCAGTATCCTCCCAAATAAAGAAGTTAATCTAACAGGTCCACAGTTACTTGGTAAAGATTTTGATCCCTTTTTAAATTATAGGCACCGCAATGGCCTTATGCCAATTCACTGGTACTATGCCAATCATCAAAGAGTCCCTAAAAATTTAAAACAATCGCTTTGAAATGACAGAGCTCAATTCTTTTAGGATATGTGGGTGGATGTCATCTGGTCCAGGTGCTTTATTCACCTTTGGTCTGTCTAAATATTTCTGGACCATAAACATTTTAAACCATTGTGGATCATTGAGGCTGTGTCAATACCATCCCCATTAAAGTTGGAACTGCAGTCTGCTCACATAATTTGTAAAAAAAACATCTTTGTCATTCTGAAGCTTCCCTCCAACCGCTTTCCTCCACTGAGTCTGGCTGCATTCATTTTAACTGTGGGCAGCTGAAGCTGCTGCCTGTTCATTTCCTGGATTAACACAGACACACAGAGGCATACCTCCAGCTCTGCAGCCCTGCAGCTCTCATTGGCCTTCTTATGGCTCATCCCCTCTCCCTTCCTGGCAAACTCTCACAAGAGCGAGAGAGAGAGCTGTGCATTATGTCATAAGCCTAGGATTTTTACCAGACAAGAAACAGGAAGTGGGCTGTACAAGGTATTTACTGGCAGAAAAAAAATAATGTTTTACTATCCAAAGTTAAAACAACAAGGGCAGGGGATTTAATGGATGTAAAAATGAAAAAATGACTGAAGGTCCACTTTAAGGACTTGCGCTCCCCATGCTCTTTTTTTATACACAGAGATGAAGAAGGTATAAAAATGTACTATTAAAGTATAACTAAAGGCAGAACTTTTTTTTAAGTTTTGAATAGAGTGAAGAGGGATTAGAATGCATGTCAGTTTTTATTGCTGCCCGTGCCTCCGTTAAGGAGATTTTTCCTCTATTTATTCCATTTACTATTATCACTGAAATTGAAAGTAAAAGAAAATCCAAAATTTTGGGTTGTCCCAAGAAAGGTAATAGAGTGGATTAGGGGCATACCAAGAGCATTTGGCACCCAGTGCGGATCCTATATCTAGCACTGATCATGCCTGTACGCACTCAGCCCCTTAGCCACACCTCTATGCACTCAGTCCCCCTCACACCTCTACGCACTCAGTCCCCTCACACCTCTACGCACTCAGTCCCCCTCACACCTCTACGCACTCAGTCCCCTCACACCTCTACGCACTCAGTCCCCTCACACCTCTATGCACTCAGTCCCCCTCACACCTCTATGCACTCAGTCCCCCTCACACCTCTACGCACTCAGTCCCCTCACACCTCAATGCACTCAGTCCCCCTCACACCTCTACGCACTCAGTCCCCCCCACACCTCTACGCACTCAGTCCCCTCACACCTCTATGCACTCAGTCCCCCTCACATCTCTATGCACTCAGTCCCCTTAACCTCTATGCACTCAGTCCCCCTCACACCTCTATGCACTCAGTCCCCCCCACACCTCTACGCACTCAGTCCCCCTCACACCTCTATGCACTCAGTTCCCCTCACACCTCTGCGCACTCAGTCCCCCTCACACCTCTACGCACTCAGCCCCCCTCACACCTCTACGCACTCAGTCCCCCTCACACCTCTACGCACTCAGCCCCCCTCACACCTCTGCGCACTCAGTCCCCCTCACACCTCTACGCACTCAGCCCCCCCTCACACATCTACGCACTCAGTCCCCCTCACACCTCTACGCACTCAGCCCCCCTCACACCTCTACGCACTCAGTCCCCCTCACACCTCTACGCACTCAGTCCCCCTCACACCTCTATGCACTCAGTCCCCTCACACCTCTACGCACTCAGTCCCCCTCACACCTCTACGCACTCAGTCCCCTCAAACCGCTATGCACTCAGTCCCCCTCACACCTCTATGCACTCATTCCCCCTCACACCTCTACGCACTCAGTCCCCTCAAACCTCTACGCACTCAGTCCCCTCACACCTCTACGCACTCAGTCCCCTCACACCTCTACGCACTCAGTCCACTCACACCTCTACGCACTCAGTCCACTCACACCTCTATGCACTCAGTCCCCCTCACACCTCTATGCACTCAGTCCCCCTCACACATCTACGCACTCAGCCCCCCTCACACCCCTACGCACTTAGCCCACCTCACACCTCTATGCACTCAGCTCCCCTCACACCTCCACGCACTCAGCCCCCTCACACAACTATGCACTCAGCCCCCCTCACACCTCTACGCACTCAGCCCCCCCTCACACATCTACGCACTCAGCCCCCCTCACACCTCTATGCACTCAGCTCCCCTCATACCTCTATGCACTCAGCCCCCCTCACACCTCTACGCACTCAGCCCCCCTCACACCTCTACGCACTCAGTCTCCCTCACACCTCTACACACTCAGTCTCCCTCACACCTCTATTCACTCAGCCCCCCTCACACCTCTACGCACTCAGTCCCCCTCACACCTCTACGCACTCAGCCCCCCAACCACACCCGTAGACACTCAGCTTCCCCCCACACACACACCTGTACTCACTCAGCTCCCCACCCTCCACACATATACACCTGTACACACTCAGCTCCCCACCCACCCACACGCACACACCTGTACACACTCAGCTGCTCACACACACACACCTCTACCTGTACACACTCAGCTTCCCTCCCCCGTACAAAAACAGCCTCCTGCCTTCACTTGTACTCACAGCCCCCACTTGTAAGGTGGTCTTCCTAGTCCCAGGTCCTGTTTCTAATAGGGATTTGGCAGACTACCATGGTGGAGTGGTCTTCGAATGGCAGAAAAAATTGCTGGCTGAACAAGCCAGCACTACGAGTGATATTGAGGTAGGGCCCTCTGTAACTGCGAATGTAGGGCCCACCGTGCCATATGGCTCTAAGGTTAATAATAATTCTGTGCGACCCTCTGGGGGTCATTCTGGACCCCCCCGTAGGGGAAGACAGAGTTCCAATCAATCTCCCTTTAGGCAGGGGGCTGGAGGTAGGGGTGGTATGCCCCCCTTCCGCGTGCCCTTACAGCGGCCTAGAGATGCTAGGGGCCCCTCTGGTTGTGGCCGTGGTGGTGGCTATGGGAATTTGGGTTATAACCAGAACCACCCCCCCCTATGTTGCCCAAGAACGTCAAGGTTACTACTATATTAATAGTGGTGCTTTCCCACACTCTTGTGATATTGGGTATAGGTTTGATTCTCCCTATGAGCCCGACATACAGTATGAATCCAGACCTGACTATCAAAATAGGTACGGAACTCAATTTCGGCATTTTGATCCTAATGGGTTTTATGAAAGGCGTGATGAAGTCGATTTCAATATAAGTACGTCTAACAGTTTTTATCCATTGAGAGATTTGGAAGGCCCCTATGAAGATCCTATCAATAAAGTAGGTTTGACCAACCCATCCCAGCATTTGAAACCTGGTAATGGTGACATCTCTGCTAGTCCTGGTCCCTCTGGTCCAATCCAGCATTGCGGTTTTCAGAAACCCACTCAGGGTACAAAAAGGCCTATAGACCCAAGAGAGGGTGCCGGGGAGAGAGAAAACTACGAACAAAAAAGAAAGAAACCCTAAAGGATGGTGAAATATTTAATCCAAGTACTGTTGTTCTAACTGATACTGAAAAAGTGGTGTTAAATAAAGGTTTAAAATTTGCCCCCCCACGTAGGCTGAATACATTTCAGACCTACATTGATATACATATAAGTTTATTAGAAAACTTAGTATTAAACGATATAAGGCCTCCAATCCCGTTTCAGGTTGTCGAATTCCACCCAATAGTTTTAGACACTTAGGGCTTGCAAATGCCTTCCTTTTTAACCCCCCAGGGGCTTTGGCCCCTTCCCTGAAAGTTTTCAGGGATGTGGTTCTCAGGGATTTGGACCAAATACTGGTCAATAGGGTGAAAACCGACAGGGAATTTGTTGCCGGCCTTGATTCCCTATGTGAAAAGAAAGAGTTGGTGATCAAACCGGCTGATAAGGGGGGCGAGATTATTATTCTCGACAAAAAGGATTACCTCACGGAAATGCATAGAATACTGTCGGATAGGAACACCTATAATCCACTTGGTTTTGATCCCAAAATTAAATATAAAAAAGAATTAGAAGTCCTTATTCAAAAAGGCTTTAAACTAGGTATTCTTAATAAAAAAGAAAGGTCACACTTGATACCAAGGGCGCCGTGGACACCGGTGATATATTACCTGCCCAAGGTCCATAAACATCCTACTTGCCCCCCGGGTCGCCCCATTGTCAGTGGCATTGACTCTGTTACGTCCCGGGTGGGCAAGTACATTGATTTTTTCCTTCAGCCATTAGTTAGTAAGATGCCCTCATTTTAAAAAGACTCACGCCATGTGATCAATCTGTTGGCGGCTCAGATCCCGAGACCAGGTTTGTGGATGGTGACAGCTGATGTCACATCCCTTTTTTTTTTACAAGAAAAAAATTTTTATTCAAGATTTAAACATTACAAGCGATGCATAGGAACATTTAGATATGATAACAGTATATATATAGTCACAAGATAGATGATTAATTTTCCATATAGACAATATAAAGAAGTATGAGAGCAGTACATGACATTGCAGCAAAATATTGGTGTAGAGGTAGCATATTAAAACAACCAATCAAGAAGGTCTTGTGGGAGGGGATGGGGGGGGGGGGGAAGGGGGGAGGCGGATTTAGGCTACTTAGAAGATGAGGGGGGGAGGGGCAGGAGGGGGAGGCAAGGAAGGAACCACAAATACCTCAATAGCTTAACTGAACATATACACTAGGTGAAGTTTAAAGAGAACTCAATCATGTTGTATAATCATATAGCTGGTATCTCTGCGTCAACTTGGACATCATTCACAACTTCAGCACCCCATGCGTCTATCCAACCCGACCATATCTTATCAAATTTCTTGGGGCAGTTATGATTAAGATACGTAAGTTTATATAGTGGGAGGTCACATCCCTTTACACAGTCATTTCGCATAACCTTGGTTTTCTTGCGGTTGAGTATTTTCTTAGGCGGGACTCTGAACTATATGATGAACAATTACTTACCTTATGGAATTGCTCCAGTTTGTTGCATCTAGGAACTATTTTTGGTTCGGAGGTCAATTTTATAAGCAGGATAGAGGAGTCGCCATGGGGGGCTAAATATGCCCCCAGTTTGGAAAACCTCTTTATGGTCCTGTGGGAGGAGGATGTCATCTATGTCCAACAGAGACCCCAGTTGGTTCTGTGGGCTAGATATATAGACGACATCCTCCTCCTATGGGATGGGGAGAAGTCTGACCTTGATTTGTTTCTTGGTGGACTTAACATCAATAACAGAGGCATTTTTTTGAATTACGAGGCTAGCCAGCATGAAATTAATTTCTTGGACCTCACCATTCGGATCAAAGATGGCCAATTTTCCACTGCCACTTATTTTAAAGACACTGACCGCAATTCATATATCCCTACAAATAGCTGCCACCATGTGGTTTGGATTAGGTCGGTGCCAAAAAGCCAGTATATCTGCCTGAGACGCAACTGTTCAGATAGTGGGGAGTTTCTTCTACAGGCGGATATCCTGACTAAACGGTTCTTAGAGAGGGGTTACTCTGACACCCTTCTAAGGGATACCCTCGAAGAAGTATCACGTATGGATAGGAGTGAACTACTTAAAGAGAGGACACCCAATACCAACAGGACACCCTCCACTCCCTTCATTAAGACATACTTCATATGGGGGCACCCTCCCTCAGAAATACTATTGCCAATAACATCATTGACCCTCCCTCCTCAAAAAAAGGGTTTTTCGATAGTTTTACATTGATTTTATCAATGTAGGAGGTGTAGGATTTGTTCGCTGAATGGTTGCCCTCATAGGAGAACCCATTCCTTCAGATCTAACAGTACTCAGGTGGAATTCCGGATTAAACCTTTTATCACATGCTCTACCAAGGGGGTCGTGTACCTGCTCCAGTGCCCATGTGGACTGCAGTATGTGGGCAGGACTAAACGACCCCTGATGGTTAGACTTAATGAGCATGTGACAAATATTATTAATGGTTTTCTGAAGCATCCTGTGTCTAGGCACTACCTAGAGGTTCATAATAGGAACCCAGATAAAACTATATTCTTGGGGATAGACAAGTTTACTTGTCCCTGGAGGGGTGGCTCTTTGGTCCGAGGTATTTCACGTCTTGAAATGGCTTGGATTTATCGTACTAAGAGCTATACATCTTTTGGGTTGAACGTAGAGGTAGATCTAAACGCGTTTATCGATAATGCCGAATATTGCTATTTTTTATATAATCTGATTATCTTTTTAGTTGTTTGTGGATATTTTCTAGTACGTTCTTTGGTATTCAACATTATAGGGTTCATACTGAATGGTGTTATACTCTTTAATTTTAGCCAGTGTTTTGGTTTTTTATTGCTATTTCCGTTTATGTCTACTGTGAACCTGTTGTGACATCTCGGAGACCCAATCGGTTTAGATGGCTGTAGGTGCATGGCTATAAGGAATTTCTAATTATACCTTTTATTATTGTTTTTTCCATTTAAAGTGCATTGATATTATTTATCTATGCACCATCTCCAAATTTCTGAGATATGTATGAGATTGATTACCCATTTATTGGAATAAACTATACCACATTGTTGTTATCGGATGGCAGCCCCATGTATAGCAAGGTGGGACTGTCCTTTTATATGTTTTACATCCTAGAGTATGCCATTATTGGCCTCAGTCCATATATAAAGAAAGGGGGGATATGGTTGTAAGAGATTGTCTCCATGCTATATAACCTATGTGAGGTGTATATATGGAGGGAATTTTTTAATCATATGGAATTTATATATTTTTTTATATATTTCTTTCTATCATATGGTGTTATATTGTAGTTTAATGTGCCTATGGATATCCCCCTTTTTTATGTTTTCATTTGATATTTCTTGTGGTGTTATATTCTCTCTCCACAAGATGGCACTGGTCGTACTTTTATAGATTTATTTGGTCGTTTTCTATTATAGGTTTACACAGTATGGCCTCACTTTAGTGTGAATTTCCATCTAGACACGTAATCTATGTTCTGTTTCTTTTATCCTTTGCTCGATACGTAATGCATATCATTTATGGTTGCGATTTTGGCCAGTCTGTTTTTGACTGTTACCAGCCTTAGTATGGAGCAATTGTTTAGGTGTCTCCATGCTCCGTCTTGACAGCTGATTGGCTGTGCCTGGTGTCTCCGAGGCGTCACGGGGGCGCGTGTCTTCTCTCTGTATTTCAGTGCGATGTGTCAGAGCGTCGCCCGTTCCCCAGACGACGTCAGTGATAGGACGAAACGTACGTCAGGAGGTTGACGCTCTGACGTCATCGCACTCATCTCTGAACGGGCGCTCGCTTGCCGGCTTGGCGAATGCTCTTTTTAACTGCAGATTTGTAAGTTTTTACCTTATTTTAATAAAATATCTCTTCGGATTTACACTATGGTTGCCTCTCTTCTACCCTTATGTGGCTAATCCGGAGTATGGTGTGATTGGAGCTACGCTTACTGAGGGAGATTGCATGCTGGCTATCAGGATCCAAGTTTATAGACTTTACATCTGTAGCATCATCTAGTAAAGATTTGCACCGCCTGACCTGGATATCATTCTGAGATGTGCCTTATTGTGCCTTCCATCTGGTAAGCACATATGTTTGGTGGTGGAGGATCAACTTATAGGGTGTGTTTGTCATTCCACTCTTTTTCCTGACCCTCACGGATAACTACCAGAGGATTCCTCTCATCTTTCTTGCACTTATGGACTTTATATTACAACTATCATGATTTGATGTGGTTTAGATACACTTTGTGGGTTTATTGTGAATATTAACTTAGTGCACAAAAGTCATTTTTTGCTATTTCACGTATAGCGCGGTTCTTTCTTTTTGTTTTTCCTTGTTGTGCTTTATCCACAGTTGAACTGCAGCTACCTTTTGGGGGTTTTTTGATAGCGCGGTGGTTTTCCTGTATTCCTGTTTCTACATGTCCCTGTGAGAGACGAGAGGAGCTGCAATCCAAAATATAGTACGCACAAGGGGTGCACATGCAGGAAGCAGCCAGAGGTGGCAGTAAAGAGCCCGACTGTGAGCTGAATAACACAGAGGAACAGCCGCTGCTGACACGCACGAATATAGAGAGCCAGCCGCAGCTACAGGGCACCCGCCCTGCCTTGTCCCTTCCCTGATAGCTGGCCTGACACCCCCCAATGTGTGGTACCCGGGGCGGTCCCCCCCCCCTCCATAGGTATGCCACTGGAGGGGAAATCTTCCAGTGGGGGCACTAGTTCTGGTGAACTGGAGGTCCCCAAGGAATTTTCTTAATTTCCAGGGATTTCCTGTTTGACTATGGGACAGAAAGTAAAGAGAAATCTCCATAATGGGACACAGATAGTGGAAAAAATCTGACAGGGATTATAACCCTCTTACTCTATCCAACATGAAAACAATAGTTTTGCTTATAGTTCTACTTTCTATTAGATTTTTTATTAGATTGTAAGCTCTTCTGAGCAAGGCCCTCTTAATCCTCTTGTATCTTATTGTATTATAACTGTATTGTCTCCCTTTTATATTGTAAAGCGCTGCGTAAACTGTTGGCGCTATATACATCCTGTAAAATAATAATAATATATTTGAAGAGTTTTTGGGGTTTGTCTTATTCTCTTTTGCAATCTGTTGTTAGTTTTGATTTTTTTTTGGCCTTGATTAGCTTTCTACATATTGTGTTTAGTGTTGGGCGAATGGTTCGAGCCAAGTAAAGTTTCGTCTGAAAACACGAATTTGCGGGGGAGCTCAGTGTAATGTTTGCCCACTGCGTGCTTTACAGTGCATTCTAGGGCTTTAATTGGATGAAGTCTTTGCCAATTAGGGCACAGAGCACTGTCAGAGCCCTGATTGGACAAAGTGATGATGACTTTCTCCAATCATTGCTCAGTGCTCATAGTTCCACTCCACACTATAAAAGGTTCCTTCCCATAGGAAGCTTTTTCAGTTTGTTGGAGTGGAGATAGAGCACAACGCCTTTGATAACGTCGATGACGTAACGCGTAAGGCGGAGCTACGTACCTACGTCACACGCGGAAGTCGGAGAGAGTGTGGAACGCAGCTGAGGCGAACGCCGCTCAGCTGAAGGCTCGCATCCACGAGCTCCCTCCGGGCTTGATATCCCAGACGCAGTGTGATCGGTTTGGCTTCTTTAGAAGGAGTCCGAACCTTTTTAACTTATTTATTATTTAGTTCGCTGGTTGTATCTAGATTTTAATAAAGTTAATTAACGTATCACACTACGGGAGCCCTGTTTCTTTCTCACGAGGACGATCGGACCATTGATGGGTACATCACATGTGGAGCGGTAGCACCCGGGGACAGCTGGGAACCCAAGACGCCATCATTGCCTGTTACTACATGCCTATTACCCCTGCAGGGGTATAGGGAGCTGGTGAGTGGGGATCCTTGAGGGGGAGCACCGCAAGTCACTGGATATCAACTGCTGTTTCACGAAAGTCACCATTCACAGGAACTTTGCTTATGTTGGAACTTTTACAACATTTTTTATGCTGGAACTTTAATGAATGTGCTGGGACTTTTATATTTATTATTTTCTTCATTATTTTCTTCATATATTTTTTTTTGTTTTTCAGATTCTCAGTTAAATTTTCCAGTATTTCACTTTTTTCACTTTTAATTTATTTTATATTTGATTTCTTGTATCACCATTATATGTGGTGTAACACATGAGGATTGATTTAGAATTTATCCTCTACTCATTCAAGCGTATATGTGGATGAATATGAGGTTCAACAAGGTTATTGGATGTATAGGATTTATCACTAATTGTACTTATTGATTTATGATATTGGTGATTAGTTACTACACCATTTGCGGGGGGACCTCTAAAGGCCAGATTCCTCTCTATGCAATAGGTGGGGTGTTTATATTTATTTTTCACATATTGTAATATATTTTACACTTGCCTGGATGGTTAGCTACACTTAAGAAATTTACTTACTAGCACGGTTTATAAATCCATTGGATGCACATTCACTGTCACAAATATTTGTAATTTTGGCTGAGTGTTTCTTCTTGCTCTGTACACAAGAGCACGGATTGATAATTTAAATAGGTACCCCACTTAGGTAGCGCCATTCACCCCTTATCTATAATTTCATTTATCAATTTACCTCACCGCTTTGGGGGTGTGCGCAAGGGGAGGCTGCAAACCTTAGTCCGTGAGCGCGGAAACCTCTTTTATATTCATAGAGCAGGACTCAGTTTGCTACTAGCGATTCATTGCGTTCACTTATTGTGACTCTGAGTGTAGAGTGTTAATATAGTGTGTGAGTGTATACCCCCTTTTTTTTGTTGCTATTTTTTTTGTCCCCTGCCTGCCCCCCCTTTTTAAATTGTCAGCCGCAGTTTTTCTGACTACGACGCTGGTGTTTTCCCTTTTTTTATTCTTTATAAATTTTACATTTCTGTCAGCGTCAGTCCTCGATTTAAAGTGCAACAAACACCACTTTTCATTCAATAACACCCCCATCATGTCTGGGCCAGCAAGAAGAAGCAGATGTTCCCATGCCACTATGAGGGGGCCAGCAGCGTCTGTGTCCAAAGGAAAAGGTGAACGTGGTCCGTCCTCAGGCAGGGAAGGATACAGGATAGAGCTCAGTGTTCAGAGCTTGTTTTGCTGCCACGTCTCCAAACAGCTGGTGGGGATGATGTGAGATTTGTCATCTCCACCCCCTCCTCCTCCATACCCTCCTCTGCTGGATTTTCCTATGAACCACCAGTACCCCCTAAGTGTTCAAGGGACCATTTACCGAGTCAGGCTAAAAGATGCCATGCAGTGCTTCAGCTGGTCTGTCTAGGGGACAGGAGCCACACCGGAGCAGAGATTCTTTCAGCTCTACAGGGGCAGGCCAGAGGTTGTTCACGCCATGAAAGCTTGAGCCAGGAATGGTGATGTGCGATAATGGCACTAACCTTCTGTTCACCCTTTGACAGGAACAGTTGACACATGTGCCATGCCTGGCACATGTCCTCAATTTGGTGGTGCAGCGTTTCTTTTTTTTAAATCAGAAAAGGTTTTATTTGGGTTTCCACACAGCCACATACATGTTATACAAAGCAATGACATAAAGATAGGAATCTACATACAGCATATGATTTTCTTTGAGTCCGTCAAAGGACAGCTATACCTAAAAAAATAATTTGTCTCATATTTTGAGTGGAAGTGCGGAGCAAAAAAGAAAACAAAAAGGAAGAGAACAAAGAAACATCTAAAACATAACACATGATGTACAACATAAGGTTGGATCTATTCCCTGACCCTGGGAACATATCTCAACCAATTAGGGTGCCCAGCCCATCAACACCAGCAGTCTCCATGCAGAAGTTATATAACTATCAATTAGACCGCACATATCCACTTTAATTTGACAATTTAATTTTACAAGTTATCCTTGTAACAGTCTGTATTTAACCAGCTTATGGGGTGCTAGACCCGCAACATCTAACCAATTCTGCCACATTGTGTAAAATTTACGGGGTGCATTTCTGTGCTGGTATGTCAGTTTTTCTCGTATTAGCATTTTGTTCGGTGCAGCGTTTCTTAAACAGGTGCCAAGGTTTGTAAGCTCTTCTAAGGCTTGTCAGAAGTTTCTGTAGCCATTTCAGGCAGTCATACACAGCCAGTGTTCGGTTGGCTGAAATTCAGCAGCAATTACACCTGCCCGTAACCGCCTGATTTGTGACATGCCCACCAGGTGGAACTCTACTTTGGCAATGCTGCAGCGGCTGCACATGCAGCAGAGGGCCATCAATGAGTATCTGTGTGAGTATGGCACAAAGACAGGCTTAGGGCAGCACAGCTTTTAAAGAATGCATGCACTGTACTGTCACCATTTGAGGAGGTGACAAGAATGGTGAACCGTGAAAATGCATGCATCAGTGACACAATCCCTCTTGTGTTTCTGCTGGAGCCTACTCTGCATGGCATTATGGACAGGGCACTCGAGGCAGAGCAGCGGGAGGAAGAGGAGGACTTCCTTTCCTCTCAAGGCCTGCTTTATGCAGACACCACTCTTGCGACACCACAGAACACACAAGAGGAGAGGGAGGGGAAGGATGCTGTTTTGGAGGCATAGAAGCAGAGGAAGACATACTTTAAACCTTCAGAGATGGTTTTCAGTCCCCAGAAACCTTGGGAGTAGTACGTGGCTGGGAGGAGGCAGTTCCAGATACTGTAATCCTCAGTGACCCAGAGGACTCTACTTCTCGTGCCTCCGCAAACCTGAGGGGATCGAGTCTGTTTCCCTTTGAGGCCCGGTTCACACTGATGTGGCAATCTCTCTGTCTTTGGAGCACCTGTCGCATCAGAAATTGGACTCTACTCTGTACAACGGAACCATTCTAATCGGTGCGACTTGAATCGCTTCGACTTAGAAAAAGGTTCCTGTTCCTACTTTTGGTTTGACTTTGTTACTACTTGCATTGACTTTGTTTAAGTCACCTCCAAGTCATGCAGAAGTAGCGCTGGGGTTCGATGCGGAAGTCGCAGGCAGTGTGAAGCCAGGCTCAACTACACAAATTTTGGGTCCTCCTTAATGATTGATGAAAGCCGTTGCTGTGGCTTTATCCAACTGTATTCTTGTTGGGTTTCCTTAAAATAGAGTCTAGCATTGAAGGGACAACTGAAACGCCCTGAGTTCCAGAGCGTTGATGGTAAAGCAAGCTTCCTCCTACCACCACATCCCCTCACCAAGGTCTGGAGTAAAAATGGATGTAGGGCACAGGCATGAAGGAGGCAACCATTAGACCCAAGACCCTCATGCAAAGACAAATGGAGGGTTTACTCTTGGCTTTAAGGATTTAGGCCTGAGAGGGAAGGGACAGAAAATTGTCCACAGGTAGGAAGATCCTGAACAGGGCCATCAGGCTCAGGTACTCCAGTTAGTAAGATGGCTTCAGCGATTACTTCCTTACATTGAGGCTCAAACTGAAGCACTGCAGAGTCTGAATTGTCTGTTGGATTTTGGCTAACAGAGACTGGGTCTTTAACAGAAGATCATCCAGTTACCTCACAACAAACCAGGGACAGGTGTGGGGGTGCTGGGAGGTGCATGGACAGGCCAAAGAATACGGTGATAAATCGGTAATGCTGACTGCCTACAGCTAAGTGCAGATAGTGCAGATAGTGTTGATGAGACAGAAGGATGGGAATAAGCAAGTAAGAATCCTCTATGCCTACAGAGGTCACAAATATAGGGAGGGAAATATAAGGAAACTTTGACTGACTTGGCCAAGTTGACAGTCTTCAGATCCAGAATAAAGACAAAGTCCTCCGTTTGGACTGTAAAAAGTTTGAATAGAGGCCTCTAAAGTGTTCTTCTGGTGGTATAGGGGTAATGATCCCTTGAGACAGTAGCTTCTGTGCAGCAGCAAATTGATTTGCCTGCCGTGACAGGGAGGGAGACAAGTTTGAAAACATTCAATGGAACGGAGGTCGAGTGCAATACTTCAGCTTGTAATCCTCGGAAAATACACTGTGGACCTGAGCATTTGAGATTTTCTTGGAACAGGGGACTAACAGACGTCCCCCCACTTTTAAAAGTGGAGGTGTCCCATCATTGAAAGCAGTCTAGTCTGGCTTGGAGGGCTAGGTCTTTGGCATTTAAGCCAAAGAATCCTGAGCAGGGGGATGGAGAAAAGTTGTACCCCAGAGATTTTATGCAGTAGAGTAAGGTCATAGGTAAAAGGTCTAAAATGACTGTGGACAGAGGTGTCTGTAAAGCCTTGTACACATGGACAGAATATCGGGAGACATTTGCAGGTTCAAAAAAAAAAACAACCGAAATTCTGCCTGTGTGTATGTTGGTTGGTCTTGACGAGATAGGAAAGCGATTTTTGGTGCCAACCCATCCCATTTAAGGGTGCTATCAGTAGAAAGCATTTGTGGATAGTCATTTGGAGATTACTCTCCACAAGGACGGCGGTTTGTAATCAGAAAAGAGCATTTGCGGTTGGTCTTTGACGTTTCCTGCCATCATTAAGGTAACTTGTAACTATTTTTGAGATGGTTTAGTGAATATGGTATATGTAACTACTAGGAGAGGGAGTTAGGCTTTTATTTATATGCCTGTCTTATGTTATTCCAGACCTCTCTTGTTAACCGTCTCAGTAATTGGAATCTGCACACTGCTTCTGCTGTTTTTTGAGAATGTGCCAGGGAGATTTCTCTTAGACATAATATAGATCAGTTGATGCACTATATGAGGTTTCTTTGGTAGAGATATATTATTTAGCTTCACTTTTGTTGCAGTGTAATATGGCAGGATAAGTGACTAATTAGCTTTAAACTGCATATCCTTGTATATGGGATCCCTGGTGGCTTTTGGGACAGCATTTTCTTGGCTGGTTTTAGATCTACCCGATTGAAACAGACACTTGATCTACTTTGCAGCACACTGGGTGGGAATTTGTATATGCCCTTTGGAGGCTTCTCAAAACCATTACCATTAATGTATAAATTAAATTGAAAGTGATGTTTATCAAATGACTATCTATGAGTATATATTATTTGCATTTATTTTTCTTTACAGTAACTCTGGTGCACCGACTTCTTCTTAACGAAAAACCCTGAAGAAGCTATCAACCGAAATGCATTGGGTTGGGTTTTTTCTCTCATCCATGTCTTTTTGGTGTATGTCATGGGAGTCCATGACTGCATACATATATGATTATAGAGGAAAGATTCCATCTTGATGCAGGGGTTGTCTGTATGCAGTCAGAGATTGCTGTTCTAACTTTTTGCACTTCATGTCTTTTATGTTATAGACGCTATTTTAATGTATTAGAATAAAGTTATATTTTTCTATAGCACTTTGTCAGACGTTATTCCACAAGGAGGTTTCAGCACCTTTAAAGTCCCAAATACCCTATTCCTTTCTGTTCTATCACGTGTATGTCGGTCTGCTCGAAGGAAGCAGACTTCAGCAGCTTCTGTTTGACATGCATTCTGGAAAACCAGTAGCCGACCGACTCATGATCAGCGCTTTCAGCCAATGACAGAGCACTGATCGAAGTGCCCTGGCAGGGGGGCCGCCCACCTGTCAGAACACAACAGCTCAGCGGGGGGAAATCCCTGGACTAACCTTGCATGGTTAATACAGTGTCTGACCGGAGCCGATAGTGGGTTGCACAAAAAAAGAACCTGTAGTATGTACCCGGCTTAAGGATGGAACTAGGATTTTGAGAAACGCAGTTAGTTCAGACAGCAACAGTCTGTCAGACTCATTTAGCTGCAGTTGCAAGTTTTATGACAGGGCCTGCTAAGAATAGGAGCTTAAAAGAGGGCATCCAATCTCTGGTCTACCGGATCGATGAACAAAAGATCCTCGTGGGAGCCATGAGGTTCTTGTTAACAGAAGAAATAGCAGAATCTACCACAGGGAATGTTACATATGAAAAAATCCTATATCCAATAGGATACTGTTGGGTGAAATGTTTTGGAGAATAAAAAATATTCTCCAGATGAGTCCAGTCCCCATACAAGACAGGCTCCACAACTGGGTGAACCAGGAAGAACTTGGCTGGTTTAGACTGAAGCTTCTCTAGCGCTAAGCAAAAGTGTTCAGCGTCAATAAGGATAAATATGGTAGCTTTTAGCTTGGATGAAATCTCTAACAGGCGTGTCATCCTGATCCATAACTTCAGAAGGCAAGGGATTATCCTCAACTGCTACCTCCTTTTCAGGTTTTGGGTCTTGCTCATAGGCAAAAATCAAGGACCCTCTCTTAGGGTGGTCAAAAAGTTAGAAAAACATTTAAACTAGATGATGGGGGGGAGGGATAAGAGGAAGCTATTCCAGGTAGTCAGCGAGGATCAGTGGTTGCTACTGTGGTCAGCGTTGGTAGTATAACTAAAGTGAGTAATATGCATAGACTGACAGAATCCTATTGCAACCTCAGAACACACAAGGAGAAAATAATATGCACAGATACAAAATTAAAAAAGCATTTTCACCAATGCTATGAGTTAAGTGAATAAAATTAGGCTAGGTTCACACCCATGCATTTTGCTGTGCGTTTTCACTCTACAGCTCATGTAACATCATTTTCTATGGGACAGGTTCACATCTGTGTGTTTTCAACCGGGGCAGTTTTTTTTGTCTTCATTGGAAAATGCAGCAGAAAAGCATCAGAAACGCAGTGCTTGTATGCCCCAGTAACCTAGGTAGTGCTGAAATACCCACTTCATCGTACTGAAGGAGAGTCAGGAGATGTTGCCAGTCCAAAGTCCTTCCTGCAAAGACAGAGGCAGGGCATGTAGCCATAGAAACACCAACGAAACAAGGTGGTGCAGGCGAAGTACACATTTCAGGCTGCGTAGGCACCAACAGGGGTACTAGTGGATTACAATTGGCACCAATTACAAATGAACCCAAGCACTCCTAGCTCTCTATTGTGGCCACTGGAAGGATAGTCAGTGGCCCCTACACATCCTAAAGGCAGCCTGGGCCAAAATGTTTAAAAGGCTTTTTGTCAGAAACCATGAAATCAGACCGAGACAGAAGTACAGTTAAATCACACTTGTTTAATAATAAAAGTAAAAAAAAAACAAACGTAGACAAAACATAGCCGAAGTTCAGTAATCGGAACGGATCTTCAGCCAAGCCAGGAGTCGGGGATCAAAGTAGTGGAACAGCAAGCAGGATTTGTTGGCTTAAGGGATGTCAGCAAAGCCAGTCTTTAAACAGGCACGCAGGAGATAGTTTCTTGTGATGTGACTAAGGCGAAGGCAGAGCCCCTCTGGACTGGACGGCTTAAGTAGGCAGGACTGACGAGCAGGATCAACAGCTGGGTAACTGTGGAGAGAGATGGGAGCTGGCAATTAGCCGACAGCTGAGCGGCCAGCTCAGAGAAGGAAGGGCTGAGCCCAGCCCTGACACTTTTACCCTGTACTTACCACAGGGGATCTAGTAGGCAAGGATTAACCCCATCCTGATTTCACCCTTCACGATAGGCATACCCCCGCAGGGGTCTTCAGGACAGGGCTCTGGCTCCCATGGTTCTGGCCCATGGGTCTGGACCTATAAAGCACCCTGCAGCTAACTCCACCGGCTGCACTACGTGCCAAAGGAAGCACTCACATCAGAATCCAATGCATAAATTACCATTACAGGCTGGTCTCAAATCTTCCATTTGGTGGGGTTTGGCTATGATCCCCTCCAAGGTGTCAACCGATCTGGAAGCTGCAGAAGGAGCTGCAGTGGCTATGGTACAGCAGGAATCTTAACAGAAGAATGCTCTTGAATCAGTAGGGAGAGGCGGTCCACCACCCAATAGCAAAAAATTTAATTGAGGCTGGGAGTGCAAGGGGTTATATAGGGGGGTGTCCAGTCACCTGAAGGTAGCTGCATGCAACAAAAATAAGTGTGGTCTTGATTCACTTCCTTTTCACAGCCAGTTATTAGACATTTCTGTGTTGACAAGTTTTTGGTTTTTAAATGGCAGGCATTAGTAAAGCAGCTTACTCTTATCCCCCCTGTAACATTTTCATTTAACCTTGGGTTAGCATTTAAGTTTGGATTAAAATGTCTGATTTGTCCTAGTTATGACATGCAAAGGGATCCTTTAGTGGTTCAATTTGCTCAGGGGGTGGACAAAACACTTGGTCTAGCCAGGGCACAGGTAAGTTGCACAGATTCCAGGACATTCACACTTACTTCTGGAGTACAGGATACGCAGAGGG
The DNA here is from genome assembly GCA_037952925.1 of Lithobates clamitans. Taxonomy (NCBI): domain Eukaryota; kingdom Metazoa; phylum Chordata; class Amphibia; order Anura; family Ranidae; genus Lithobates; species Lithobates clamitans. The sequence goes on along the minus strand of JBBGZY010000053.1, from coordinate 6,992,538 downwards.
GCAAAACTACTCCTTCAGCACAGACTGGGGGTGGGTATTTTTTCTTCTTTTAGAGAAGAAAGGATTTTTTTTTCTTCGCTTGTGAAACATCTGCCTTATGGCAACTGGCATACAGGTGGGGGCATGTGGGGTAATGACCCTCTGGCTTTGTGTATGGTATGGCTTGTTGAAATCGTTTTTTTGTTCTGTAGAAAACTTCAATGTTCCTGTGAAAACATGGGTTAAGCACTAGACATATCAAATACTAGTGCTTATTCATTTAGGCCCCGTTTTCTCTTGAAAATTATTATACTCTGGGCTCACGCTATAAAAACAACATGGATTTTAAGCCTTGGTCAGATGCTACTTTCTGCCAGATACTAAACCTTTAGTAAATGTGATTCTTTAACATTTTCCCCAGTCAATTTGGTTTTCCTGATGTGGTTTCCTGACAGTGTCAAATCTAAATGTAAAAAAGTCAGATGATATTACATTACAAGGTCTTACCATATGGAATAGGTATAAATCTAAATTTGGTTCAACCTCTAAACCCTTTTGTCTACTAGGTTTTATAGGCAATTCCTTTTTTTTACTTATAAGAATTCTCAGTGTGGATATTTTCAAGTTTAACTAAAGTTCATGACTGTTGCTAACAGAAGCATTAAATCCCTTCACAGCTGGGGGGTTTAATAAGTCTTTTGCAAAAGTTTGGCCAACCTTTGTCAAGTTACATGTTTTGGCGATTCTCAATGAGAAGGCAAAATTCTCTGAAGCTCACAGGCCTGCATATTGACAGGTTTTTGAACATGTGATTCGAGTTACTATTCATTTGCTGTATTTAAAAGACTAGAAACATAATCCATTATAAAATGTGGCACATGCAAAAATTTGGATACCCTGTAAAGCAGCCTTCCTTTGGAAGCAATCACAGTTTCAAAACACCCTCTTGTAGCCAGCTAACAGTATTTTCTACTCTTGTTTCAAGAATTTTTTCCCCACTCTTTCTTGGCAAACCTCTTTATTTCAGAAACATTATTAAACTTGTCTTGGCCACAGCTTATATAAATATGCAACAGTACTGAAATGTATAGATATTGCAATTTGTACTTTATGCAAGAATTTGTATAGAAATTACAGCAAAGCAAAACAATTACAAATGGGACGTTTAGGGTAAAAGCTAAGGTTAATTATGATGTTGTTACAAGTTATTTGTTAAAAGCTTATATTTTGATGGTGCTTTTAAAGATTGCATTAGTGAATAACCTCCATATTTACTCACCAACTGTTCTAAAATAAATGGAGATTACATAATCTAGAAGGGAGGGTCAAGTGGAAACAAAAGGTAATAACTGTGGGGGGTGAGCTGATGGAGAAAATTAAAAAACAGTTGTTAGGTGTGGGTAGGGTAGGCTTCTCTGAAGAGAAAGGTTTCCAGGGATCGTCTAAAAGCTAATAGAGTAGGAGATAAGCGGACAGATTGGTGTAAGGCATTCCATAGGATTGGAGAGGCTTTGGAAAAGTCCTGTAGGCGAGCATGGGAGGAGGTGATGAGGGAGCTAGAGAGCAGAAGGTCTTGAGAGGAACGAAGAGAACGAGTAGGTTGGTATTTAGAGACTAGGCTAGAGATATAGCTGGGGGTTAAATTGTGGATGGCTTTGTACGTAGTTGTTAGTATTTTGAATCTAATTCTTTGGCTGACCGGAAGCCAGTGGAGGGATTGACAGAAAGAGGTAGCAGAGACAGAGCGATTGGTAAGGTGGATGAGTCTGGCAGCAGCATTAATGATGGATTGAAGAGGTGATAGACTATGTAGAGGTAAACCAATGAGAACAGAGTTGCAGTTGCATATCTCGAGAGATGACCAGGGAGTGAATTAAGAGCTTTGTTGTGTCAGTATTTAACATTTTATGTCAGTATTCATGCATGTAGTAACACCAATGTGTACACAGGGGCTGCTAGAGCCAATATAGGGGGCACAGTTCATTGCAAATGGTCTATAAACATAACCAGGATAGTAAATATGTAGATATCATTCAAATCAAGGGATCTGACCTAGCAGATTTTATATCCCATACTACCTACCTAAGCTGAAGATATAGTATGAGTAAGCTACTGCATCATAGATGCCAGGAAGGGTGAGTAAATCATACAATAGTGTACACAAATACATATATTTTTTGAAGACAGGTTGAGCTCTATTTATGGCATTTCATAGCCACTTTTTTTTAAACTAAATTAACAGGAAACAAGAAAACATTTTTACATAATTGTCCCTTGCATTCTAGTATAAAACATATCAAATAGAAAAATATATATCACTGAAGTGCAAGTCTCCTGTTATAAGTGAAAGAAAGTTACCTGGAGGATGAAATTGTATTGCAATAAAATAGTATTGTATGCAATGGCTATATGTCATGATAGAAAATATGTGTAATGGTCCTCTGCGCTACTACTAGTAAATAAAATAAATTGAAAATAAGGTGGAAATGCAGCAAAACCTAATAGTGTTCACTACACAAATAAGTAAAGTTAAAATTTATAGTGATCTTGCACATATCCTACAAACTTCTATATATAAAATCAGTCAACAAAAAAATGTTAAATGAATACAATAATGTGAAATAAATTGCATACGATGATCATCCAAACAATAATGACACAATTAAATAAATATTTGCAGTGAAGTCCATAAGTGAAGATAGTCCAATTGCTCAAAGTAGTGAAGACAGAGCATCAATAAAACTTGGTAATTTATCCAATAAGTGAGACCGCTGACACCACACCACTGAGCTCACAGAACTCTCACCACATAGGCATAAGAAAACTCAGAAACTTCCCTCTCTCTGCCCCAAATAGACAGTCTCACAACACTGGTGGTCAGCGGAATTTTAAACCTTCCCAACATGATCATAAAGGGTCACTTACACACCTTGAATCACAAGCCCTCCCTTTAGCTGCAACCTCTCTCTTCTCTAAACAGTTGCCAGACGGACTATTTAAACTGTGCCTGTGCTCAGGATCAGTGCTGCTTTGTCTTCAGTCTCCAGTGTATCCTGTGTTTCTGTGTTCCTGTATCTTGATTCCAGTTGCTGACACGGCTTGTCCCGACTACCCTCTGAACTCGGCCTGCAGTGACCTCGGCTCCTGTCTGTTCCATTGGTGTCTGCTTCACTGATTGGTTCCAGACATGGCTTATACCCTGACTATGCTTCTGCCTGTGCCCCTGTACCTGATCCGTCTTGCCGGTGTATGACCCGGCCTGCTGGACTCTGCTAATTTGCCTGCTGTCACCAGTACCTGTCTTCTACCCTGCTGTTCCTGCTGACCTACAGTCTGCTACCAGCAACCGTCTCATCTGCCCACTGTTGCCAGTACCAGTCCATCTGCTTTACTGAAGCCCCCTGCCAACTTCACCTGCCCAGTGTGGACACCTGCTCTGCTGCTGGCAAGACTTACAGGCACTTCTGTCACTGCTCTCCTGCGCCTTCTGTTTACACTACCAGGGGACCCAAGTCAAAGGTGTAAGAGAAGCCTTCCTCATATCAGGCTCTGCTACCAGGTACATGATAGTACAAAGTAGCCATGTCCGAGCCTGAATGCGGAACCTCTCCCATGAATGAACAATGTCATCATCTTGCAGCACTCACAAAAGCAGTCAAGAACCTGCAGAAGGGTTACAACTGGCTTGAGGAATGTGTCCAAGCATTATACTCACCCACTCTAGGATTGTCCAGGACATCTAAGCAGCTTATTCCCACAAAGCCCAGGGGTGGCTTGCAAGCGTGTTAGACCAAACTTAGCTGTGCGGTCACACGCCCTAAGGTAAGGACATTACTAAAGGGGGGAGCACCTAAGTTTGGTACTTACCTTTAAGTTTGAAGCACACGTCACAAGGGTTTTTACCACGTTTATCCCATTAGGAAATCTTCAGTGCATTATTCATTATGGACTTTCACCATTTATGCATGTTTTGCACGTTGAATGTTATTTGATACATAGAGCACATGAGCACCTTATTATATATATTTGTTATAAGATTTTTGCATATGACATTATACCAGGATTACACTGATGCAGAAGGTTGTATAGCCATTAGAGATTTTTGTTCAGCGTGACACTCTGTTAATAAATTGGAGCACTTAATACCTATATCCAAAATATTAATAAACGCTTTTACATTATGCTGCACATGTATTAGTTATTTGTTTTTTTCAGCGCAACATTTTCTTGTTTATATTATACTTACCCACGTCAGCTTCTGCCTCATCAATTGCATCTGGAGAGTCACCTGCTGCACCTGCTGTAGTGATGCTACCCCCAGTGTGGTCCTGACTCCAGAAAGATTTTTGGGCAATTACAGTAAATTTAGGGTGTTTTGTAATACCTGTGATATCTCCCAGAGGAAGTCACGAGGAGTGACGAAACTAGTAGGAGGGGCTTGAGAGGCTGACGTGTGAGAAACCAGGAAGCAACAAAGGAAAAAAGAGCCAGTGTAAAGGATGGGGGGAGTGCTGATAACCAGGGCTGCAGAGCTGGCTATGAGATGAAACCTTTGTCCTAGCACTTGTGGATACACATATCAAGGCTTATTTTAATCTGAAGAAATGTGAGTGAAATCCTTTTTATGTTTTATATAAATAAATCTTTTAAAATGATAAAGCACTATTGTAAGCTTTATTACCTTGCATGTGGGCGATGTGAGTGGAGACCAATGGTAAATTAAGGATGGAGTATACCCTGTGACATGAGATGCCTAAATAAGCAGATAAGCCATAAAAAGGAAGAAAATCTAAAGAGGCCAAGCGGAGGATTGATTGTAATCTAAAGGCGTAGCCATTAAGCCTATAAGATGAGGGCACAACTGGTGATGGTGACACGAGGAGATTTTATATATATATATATATATATATATATATATATATATATATATACACAGAGGAGGATTAAAGTGAAGATATTTACCTTCATTTATCTAGTGATATCACAGATTACCAAATGGACTGTTTGTTTGTTTTTTGCATGGTCGTTCTCTTTTGTTGTTTTTTGCACGATCGTTCTCTTTTGCATGATTGATTGGAATTTATAAGGACACTGTGTGCAATAAGGAGTACATTGCACTTTATTGCTAGTTTTAAGGTATATAATTATTTCTTTTGTATAGTATTAGGAAACTGACAGCATATTGCAATTTTTTTTTTTTTATATATACATATAATTTTTATATATGCACAGTGGATATAATTCTGTATATGCACATTTGATTTTTGATATAGCGCTGCACCTATTTTGTATCATTTCGTAATACCTGTGAACTGTAGTTTTGTCAGAAACCATGAAAACAGGCCGAGACAGAAGTACAGTTAAATCACACTTGTTTAATAATAAAGGTAAAAACAACAAACGTAGTCAAAACATAGCCAAAGTTCAGTAACCGGAACAGATAGTCAGCCAAGCCAGAAGTCAGGGATCAATGTAGTGGAACAGCAAGCAGGATCTGGAACCAGAAGAGATGTCAACAAAGTAAGTCTTGAACAGGATCACAGGAGATAGTCTCTGTGATGTGACCAAGGTGAAGGCAGAGCTCCTCTGGACTGGATGGCTTAAGTAGGCAGGACTGACAAGTAGGATATCATCAATAGCTGGGTAACTGTGGAGAGATAGGAGCTGGCAATTAGCCGACAGCTGAGCGACCAGCTCAGAGAAGGAAGGGCTGAGCCCAGCCCTGACAACTTTGCATTACAGCCCCGAACCCTCTCACTCAAAGCTACAAAGGAGGGGTACATAATCTCCCTCCTGCAAGGTGAGCCCCAGTTCTGGGCCCATCGCTTACTTGAGCACAAAAACCCGTCTGTCAACTCTGCCTATATTCTTCGATGCCATGGCCCAGTTATATGAGGATCCCCAAAAGAGAGCAACCGCTGAGGTGGCTCTCCATGCACTCCAGCAAGGCCGCAGAGCAGCTGAAGACTAATTTTGCTGGAGCGCAGACACCAACTAGAATGATGCTACCCTCCAGTACCATTTCCGGTTTGGCCTTTCTGAGCCATTAACCTCCCTGGCAGGATGTCCCGAGCGTGGCTAGGGGTTAATTTTCAGTACCAAAAGTGGTAACCCCAAGCCACGCTCAGGGTTGCACCGTAGTATCCCTGTAGTGTTACTTACCTTGTCCCTATGATCCCCTGATGTCCTCCTGCTGTCTCATCCAGTCGATGCCAGCATCAGTCTTCCAGGTTCCCTTCCCTGCGAGTGCCCCGACACAGGGGGGGCGGAACCGGGTGGGAAATTCAAATAAGTTCAAAACATGAAATACACACAATACATTGTAATCTGTAAGGCTTACATTACTGTATCAAACCATTTCACGTCAGTTTTGTCCCTAATGCTTTGTTCAGGGCCCTGCCTGAACTTTTACCGTTCTTTCTGCCTGGAAACTTGAGAACGTCCATGGCATCCAAAAAGCATCCCTTTAGGTCAAAAGCGGTTTTAGACCAGCTAGAAAAACAGCGATAGTGAATTAGAATCACTTGCAGAATTGAGCGATAGTGATTTGTGGGGAAATTCGTCAGACACTGAAAGTGACAACAGCAACAATTCTGCGTCTGAGCTGAGTGATGTTTCGAACTTGGTGCTCTATTGACTCTGATACGGATCAGGCAGCTCCCCCAAGATTCCCATTTACTGAAGCATCTGGTATGAAAGTAGACATTGAACACGACAGCCCCTTGGCATACTTACAATTATTTCTGACCGATGAGGTTATTGAAAAAAGACAAACCGGTACAAAGAGCAACAATTAGCTACTCTGCATCAGAAGTTTCCAAGAAGCAAAAAGTGGGAACCAGTGACCAAAGATGACATTTGGAAATTTCTGGGCCTAATAGTACTTCAAGGAGTGGTGGGGAAACCCCTGCAGAAGTTGTATTGGACAACTAAAAAATGACTTGCCATGCCATTCTTTGGCATAGTCATGTCAGAGTACAGATTTTCCCTGATCGTGAAATTTGTACACAACAAAGAATTTGATGAAACTACTCATCCTGCCCCAAAACTAAAGAAATTTTGGGAAGTATCTCAAATGATTCTAAAGAATTTCCAATGGAGCTATGTGCCAGGAAGAGATATCAGCATAGATGAATGTCTAATGGCCTACAAGGAAAGGCTCAGCTGGGTACAATACATTGCATCAAAGAGCAAGATTTACCCTCAACCATATACACTGGAAAAGGAACAAAATTCAATCCAAAATACAGCAACTATGAAATGGCAACATCTTCTGTTCACTCATTGAGACATTGCCAAACCAGGGCTATTTATATACGTCTCCTGAACTTTTTGAGTTTCTTCTGCAAAACAAAACAGATGCCTATGGAACCATTAGAGTTAACGGGCGCGACATGACGCCAATGATTGGCAATAAGAAGCTAAAGACTGGAGAAATGGTTGCCTGGCAGAAAGGCAACATGATGGCACTGCGATGGCGTTACAAGAAAGATGTGTGCCTAATGAGTACAGTTCATAATACCTCCACTGTTATGGTACGCACGAAAGGAGGGAAAGAAATCATGAAGCCACAAGTGGTGATAGGACTAGACTACAATAACACCATAGGAGGTGTCGACAGAACCGACCAAGCAGTGACATTCTACCCAGCAATGAGCAAACAGTAAAGAAGTACTACAAGAAGATCTTCAGGCATCTTCTTGAGCAATGCTTGTGGAATGCATAAATTCTGCTCAAAACAAAGAGTGACAAGCCTGAGAAAAAGTAAGCACTTACAAAGGATGTGCGTGGTTTGTTGCTCAAAGCAAGATGACAGTGGAAAGAAAATCAAAAAGGAAACCAGGTACCATTGTCCTGATTGTGACAGACTTTGTGCAGTCCCATGTTTCAAAATTTTTCATACCCGGTATGTTTACTAAACCATTATGCAATGTCTAGTATTAGTGACTAGTAATATTGCACCCTTGCTTGGACAAATTTCTGTGTTTTTGGTTTAATTACATTATTGAATTAAATTTATTATTATAATTTTTTTTAGAATTATTTATAATAATAATATAATTTATGGTTTCGTGTTTCAAACTTTATCATACCCGGGATGTCTACTAGACTCTTGTTTGGACAGATTTAAGTGAGTTATTTCTAAGAATTACAGGCCTACAATATAAAACAACAAATTTCCATGCAAAATAATGTACTGCTTTGACATTCAAAAATACTGACATAATCAGACCGCCAGGGAGGTTAAAGGATGAATTGGCCCGAGTGAGGGTGCCAGATTTTCTGGACGCTTTGATAAATCTGGCCCGTATGGATGATGTCACGAGTTTCCAGTCCTCCAGGTCTGGTGCCATCAGCCTTAGCCACACCTGCTTCTGATATATCAGAACCTATGCAGCTAGGCACGCTTTGAAGAATGCTAGCGTCGACGTCAGAACAACCTGTGTCTGCACTGCGGGATATATGGCTAATATGTGAGAACCTGCCCAGCCAAGAGTCGTAAATGCCTGACCCTCTCTTCTGCCAATCAGTTGTTGCTGTCCCACAACTCCTCTCACCTGGCTATTCTTATCTCATTGCAGCTTTCAGAAGGGGTCATCCAGGCACCTAGAATTGATTCTGGAACCCGTAGCTGCATCAAAGACTTGACATTCACCACACAACACAAGGTTCCCCCGCAGCCAAAATCTCATGGACTTTCAACAACCTGGCAGATGTATCACACATTAAATCTGGGCCTGTTACTCAAGAAGCTGTTCCATTATCAGCCACCATATCTGGTGTTCACAAAGAACTGCTGCACCTGGATGCCATAGCTTTACACCTTTTTCCTGTCGTTTTAGGTATGCCATGGCTACAGGCACATAATTCCTGAATTGGGACACAGGAACAAATCAAGTTTTTATCACCCTACTGTCAGCAGCACTGCCAATCCAAGTCACCAATTCATCCACCTTCATTGTTGTGTTTGGACTGTGATGTGGAGACATGCTCATCTGTTCCCGTGGCATATCAGGATTTCCTGGACGTCTTGAATAAGAAGGGAGCAGAAAGTCTGCCTCCCCACAGACCATACGATTGCCTGATTCTTCCAAGAGCCGAAATGCCATTTGGGCGAATCTTTCCTCTAATAGAACTTGAACTTGCAACACTTAAAAAATACAATGCTGACAGCCTGAGGAAAGATTTTATTCGTCCCTCCACATCCCCAGCTGGTGCAGGGATTCTTTCTTTGTAGAAAGGAAGGACCATTCAATTGTCCTTTTGTGGATTACCATGAACTGAACAAAATCACGGTCAAGAATGTTATCCCTTACTCTTGGTGCCAGAGCTATTTCAGAGACTCCGATCTGCCACCATCTTAACAAGATTGGACTTACGTGGGGCAAACAACTTGATGAGTATACAAGAGGGTTAAAAATGGAAGACTGCATTTCACACCAGACTTGGGCACTTTTAAGTACTTGGTAATGCCCATCGGACTTTGCAATGCCCCTGTAACATTTAAGCACTTTATCAATTATAATTTTCTGAGATTACTTGGACTTATTCGTCATCGTGTAACATCTTGATATTTTCTGCTACCTTGGAGACTCATCTGGGAGATGTCATGGGTGTTCTGGCCTGGCTTAGACAGCATGGTTTATACGCAAAACATGTGCCTAACCCTTTCCACTTTCTGCCATTTTGAACTGGCCGGCTCCCACAGACAAAAAAAAGTTCATAAAAGGGATTCTCTTTCTCCATTACTCAACTGACCAAACAATGTAATCAATTTTTTTGGACTTCGGAGGCACAGTCCGCATTTGAAACTCTGAAAGGACTCTTTACTTGTACACCTCTACTCCAGCTCCCAGACCCTGCTCTACCATACGTCCTAGAAGTAGATGCGTCAGATGTAAGCACTTTGTCAATTTTAAGGGGCCAAGGCCTTGCTACACCCTGTTTCTTTCTTCTCACGCAAGCTTTCTCATGCAGAAAATAACTGACGTTGGAGATTGTGAACTCTTGGCAATCTCTTGAGGAGTAGAGATACCTCTTAGAAGGAGCGGCTGATCCAATTTTGACATACACAAAAATCTGGAATACTTGCGAGCTGCGAAGCATCTGAAACAAAGGCAGGCCTGGTGGGCACTCTTTCTATAGATTTACCTTTCAGATTAAAGCCATCTGCTTCACCAGATATGATTTTGTCTTCTGGTAACTTCCTTCTGTTGCACAAATTAATTTCTATCACCCTCAGGGGTAACCCTGCAAGCAAGGGATGGACTGTTGTGGTATTAGGATAAAATCTTCGTACCTTAAAATTTGCAGGTCCCTGTTCTTGGTCTCTGCGATGACCATGCCCTTGCAGGACATTTCAAAATTCATAAAACTACCAAACTGTTACAGTGCACCTTTTGGTGGCCCAACCTGGATAAGGACTGTAAAAATGATGTGCAGGCCTGTTACATGCATTCAGAACAAGACTAGCAGAACCAAGTCTTGGAGTCTTCTTAAACCTCTGGCAATTGCAGACAGGCCTTGAAAAATGATATTGATAGATTTTTTTGTGTGGAACTTCTTCCATCCGAAGGTTACACTGCCATCTTTGTGGCTGTGGACTGTCTATCCAAAATGCCACATTTTGTACCCATGAAGGGCACACCATCAGCTTTGGAAATGGCAAAAATTTTCATTAAGCAAAATAGTGAGATTACCTGGAGCTCCTGTTAACATTGTGTCAGATCGTGGGGTTCAGTTTACCATTTGGAAAGCTTTATGTGAGACTGAAAATCGACCTGTCATTTTCTTCAGTATATCATCTACAAACCAACAGTCAAACTGAAAGGACCAATCAGACATTAAAGCAATACCTATGCTGCTTCTCATCCTTTTCACAAGATGATTGGGGGTTGCTGTTACCGTTAGCCGAGGTTGCGAAAATAATTCAGAGCATTCTGTTACCAAGCAATCTCAGTTTTTCACCAACTATGGGTATCATCCTTCATTTTTAATCACTGAAATTGCTTAATGTCCTGTTCCTGCTGTCCAAAATACTTTCAGTTCTAATAAAAAGTTGCTACAAGAAACGATAGCTAAAGCACAGGAAGACAATAGGTTTTTGATAAAAAGGCAGAGAGCTGATCATAGAACCTGGTGATCAGGTATGGTTGGCCACAACAAATCTAAAACTGACCTGCCCTTTGAGGAAATGAGGGCTTAAATTTGTGGGACCATTTCCAGTAAAAAAGATCAATGATGATGCCTATGAGTTAGTGTTGCAGAAATCCTTTAAGATTCCCCTTGTCTTTAACGTGACATTGCTGAAACTTGTAGTTCCGGATTCGTTTCCTGAAAGAAATAGTGGCCCTCCTGAGCCAGTAATGGTTGATGGGGAAGAAGAATTCGAAGTGGAGGCAATAGTGGATTGTAGAAAAAGACAAAATCAAGTTCAGTACTTGATCAAGTGGAAGGGGTAAGGGCCCAAAGAGAATTCTTGGGAACCCAAGAGCAATATCCATGCTGAGAGACTTAAAGCGGGAGTCCCGCAAAAAAATTTTTTTTAGATGTCAGCAGCTGCAAATACTGCAGCTGCTGACTTTTAAAATAAGGTCACTCACCTATCCCAGGGTCCAGCGATGTCAGCACCCGAGACCGAACAGTCCCTGAATTGGGACACAGGAACAAATCAAGTTTTTATCACCCTACTGTCAGCAGCACTGCCAATCCAAGTCACCAATTCATCCACCTTCATTGTTGTGTTTGGACTGTGATGTGGAGACATGCTCATCTGTTCCCGTGGCATATCAGGATTTCCTGGACGTCTTGAATAAGAAGGGAGCAGAAAGTCTGCCTCCCCACAGACCATACGATTGCCTGATTCTTCCAAGAGCCGAAATGCCATTTGGGCGAATCTTTCCTCTAATAGAACTTGAACTTGCAACACTTAAAAAATACAATGCTGACAGCCTGAGGAAAGATTTTATTCGTCCCTCCACATCCCCAGCTGGTGCAGGGATTCTTTCTTTGTAGAAAGGAAGGACCATTCAATTGTCCTTTTGTGGATTACCATGAACTGAACAAAATCACGGTCAAGAATGTTATCCCTTAGTCTTGGTGCCAGAGCTATTTCAGAGACTCCGATCTGCCACCATCTTAACAAGATTGGACTTACGTGGGGCAAACAACTTGATGAGTATACAAGAGGGTTAAAAATGGAAGACTGCATTTCGCACCAGACTTGGGCACTTTTAAGTACTTGGTAATGCCCATCGGACTTTGCAATGCCCCTGTAACATTTAAGCACTTTATCAATTATAATTTTCTGAGATTACTTGGACTTATTCGTCATCGTGTAACATCTTGATATTTTCTGCTACCTTGGAGACTCATCTGGGAGATGTCATGGGTGTTCTGGCCTGGCTTAGACAGCATGGTTTATACGCAAAACATGTGCCTAACCCTTTCCACTTTCTGCCATTTTGAACTGGCCGGCTCCCACAGACAAAAAAAAGTTCATAAAAGGGATTCTCTTTCTCCATTACTCAACTGACCAAACAATGTAATCAATTTTTTTGGACTTCGGAGGCACAGTCCGCATTTGAAACTCTGAAAGGACTCTTTACTTGTACACCTCTACTCCAGCTCCCAGACCCTGCTCTACCATACGTCCTAGAAGTAGATGCGTCAGATGTAAGCACTTTGTCAATTTTAAGGGGCCAAGGCCTTGCTACACCCTGTTTCTTTCTTCTCACGCAAGCTTTCTCATGCAGAAAATAACTGACGTTGGAGATTGTGAACTCTTGGCAATCTCTTGAGGAGTAGAGATACCTCTTAGAAGGAGCGGCTGATCCAATTTTGACATACACAAAAATCTGGAATACTTGCGAGCTGCGAAGCATCTGAAACAAAGGCAGGCCTGGTGGGCACTCTTTCTATAGATTTACCTTTCAGATTAAAGCCATCTGCTTCACCAGATATGATTTTGTCTTCTGGTAACTTCCTTCTGTTGCACAAATTAATTTCTATCACCCTCAGGGGTAACCCTGCAAGCAAGGGATGGACTGTTGTGGTATTAGGATAAAATCTTCGTACCTTAAAATTTGCAGGTCCCTGTTCTTGGTCTCTGCGATGACCATGCCCTTGCAGGACATTTCAAAATTCATAAAACTACCGAACTGTTACAGTGCACCTTTTGGTGGCCCAACCTGGATAAGGACTGTAAAAATGATGTGCAGGCCTGTTACATGCATTCAGAACAAGACTAGCAGAACCAAGTCTTGGAGTCTTCTTAAACCTCTGGCAATTGCAGACAGGCCTTGAAAAATGATATTGATAGATTTTTTTGTGTGGAACTTCTTCCATCCGAAGGTTACACTGCCATCTTTGTGGCTGTGGACTGTCTATCCAAAATGCCACATTTTGTACCCATGAAGGGCACACCATCAGCTTTGGAAATGGCAAAAATTTTCATTAAGCAAAATAGTGAGATTACCTGGAGCTCCTGTTAACATTGTGTCAGATCGTGGGGTTCAGTTTACCATTTGGAAAGCTTTATGTGAGACTGAAAATCGACCTGTCATTTTCTTCAGTATATCATCTACAAACCAACAGTCAAACTGAAAGGACCAATCAGACATTAAAGCAATACCTATGCTGCTTCTCATCCTTTTCACAAGATGATTGGGGGTTGCTGTTACCGTTAGCCGAGGTTGCGAAAATAATTCAGAGCATTCTGTTACCAAGCAATCTCAGTTTTTCACCAACTATGGGTATCATCCTTCATTTTTAATCACTGAAATTGCTTAATGTCCTGTTCCTGCTGTCCAAAATACTTTCAGTTCTAATAAAAAGTTGCTACAAGAAACGATAGCTAAAGCACAGGAAGACAATAGGTTTTTGATAAAAAGGCAGAGAGCTGATCATAGAACCTGGTGATCAGGTATGGTTGGCCACAACAAATCTAAAACTGACCTGCCCTTTGAGGAAATGAGGGCTTAAATTTGTGGGACCATTTCCAGTAAAAAAGATCAATGATGATGCCTATGAGTTAGTGTTGCAGAAATCCTTTAAGATTCCCCTTGTCTTTAACGTGACATTGCTGAAACTTGTAGTTCCGGATTCGTTTCCTGAAAGAAATAGTGGCCCTCCTGAGCCAGTAATGGTTGATGGGGAAGAAGAATTCGAAGTGGAGGCAATAGTGGATTGTAGAAAAAGACAAAATCAAGTTCAGTACTTGATCAAGTGGAAGGGGTAAGGGCCCAAAGAGAATTCTTGGGAACCCAAGAGCAATATCCATGCTGAGAGACTTAAAGCGGGAGTCCCGCAAAAAAATTTTTTTTAGATGTCAGCAGCTGCAAATACTGCAGCTGCTGACTTTTAAAATAAGGTCACTCACCTATCCCAGGGTCCAGCGATGTCAGCACCCGAGACCGAACAGTCCCTGAATTGGGACACAGGAACAAATCAAGTTTTTATCACCCTACTGTCAGCAGCACTGCCAATCCAAGTCACCAATTCATCCACCTTCATTGTTGTGTTTGGACTGTGATGTGGAGACATGCTCATCTGTTCCCGTGGCATATCAGGATTTCCTGGACGTCTTGAATAAGAAGGGAGCAGAAAGTCTGCCTCCCCACAGACCATACGATTGCCTGATTCTTCCAAGAGCCGAAATGCCATTTGGGCGAATCTTTCCTCTAATAGAACTTGAACTTGCAACACTTAAAAAATACAATGCTGACAGCCTGAGGAAAGATTTTATTCGTCCCTCCACATCCCCAGCTGGTGCAGGGATTCTTTCTTTGTAGAAAGGAAGGACCATTCAATTGTCCTTTTGTGGATTACCATGAACTGAACAAAATCACGGTCAAGAATGTTATCCCTTACTCTTGGTGCCAGAGCTATTTCAGAGACTCCGATCTGCCACCATCTTAACAAGATTGGACTTACGTGGGGCAAACAACTTGATGAGTATACAAGAGGGTTAAAAATGGAAGACTGCATTTCGCACCAGACTTGGGCACTTTTAAGTACTTGGTAATGCCCATCGGACTTTGCAATGCCCCTGTAACATTTAAGCACTTTATCAATTATAATTTTCTGAGATTACTTGGACTTATTCGTCATCGTGTAACATCTTGATATTTTCTGCTACCTTGGAGACTCATCTGGGAGATGTCATGGGTGTTCTGGCCTGGCTTAGACAGCATGGTTTATACGCAAAACATGTGCCTAACCCTTTCCACTTTCTGCCATTTTGAACTGGCCGGCTCCCACAGACAAAAAAAAGTTCATAAAAGGGATTCTCTTTCTCCATTACTCAACTGACCAAACAATGTAATCAATTTTTTTGGACTTCGGAGGCACAGTCCGCATTTGAAACTCTGAAAGGACTCTTTACTTGTACACCTCTACTCCAGCTCCCAGACCCTGCTCTACCATACGTCCTAGAAGTAGATGCGTCAGATGTAAGCACTTTGTCAATTTTAAGGGGCCAAGGCCTTGCTACACCCTGTTTCTTTCTTCTCACGCAAGCTTTCTCATGCAGAAAATAACTGACGTTGGAGATTGTGAACTCTTGGCAATCTCTTGAGGAGTAGAGATACCTCTTAGAAGGAGCGGCTGATCCAATTTTGACATACACAAAAATCTGGAATACTTGCGAGCTGCGAAGCATCTGAAACAAAGGCAGGCCTGGTGGGCACTCTTTCTATAGATTTACCTTTCAGATTAAAGCCATCTGCTTCACCAGATATGATTTTGTCTTCTGGTAACTTCCTTCTGTTGCACAAATTAATTTCTATCACCCTCAGGGGTAACCCTGCAAGCAAGGGATGGACTGTTGTGGTATTAGGATAAAATCTTCGTACCTTAAAATTTGCAGGTCCCTGTTCTTGGTCTCTGCGATGACCATGCCCTTGCAGGACATTTCAAAATTCATAAAACTACCGAACTGTTACAGTGCACCTTTTGGTGGCCCAACCTGGATAAGGACTGTAAAAATGATGTGCAGGCCTGTTACATGCATTCAGAACAAGACTAGCAGAACCAAGTCTTGGAGTCTTCTTAAACCTCTGGCAATTGCAGACAGGCCTTGAAAAATGATATTGATAGATTTTTTTGTGTGGAACTTCTTCCATCCGAAGGTTACACCGCCATCTTTGTGGCTGTGGACTGTCTATCCAAAATGCCACATTTTGTACCCATGAAGGGCACACCATCAGCTTTGGAAATGGCAAAAATTTTCATTAAGCAAAATAGTGAGATTACCTGGAGCTCCTGTTAACATTGTGTCAGATCGTGGGGTTCAGTTTACCATTTGGAAAGCTTTATGTGAGACTGAAAATCGACCTGTCATTTTCTTCAGTATATCATCTACAAACCAACAGTCAAACTGAAAGGACCAATCAGACATTAAAGCAATACCTATGCTGCTTCTCATCCTTTTCACAAGATGATTGGGGGTTGCTGTTACCGTTAGCCGAGGTTGCGAAAATAATTCAGAGCATTCTGTTACCAAGCAATCTCAGTTTTTCACCAACTATGGGTATCATCCTTCATTTTTAATCACTGAAATTGCTTAATGTCCTGTTCCTGCTGTCCAAAATACTTTCAGTTCTAATAAAAAGTTGCTACAAGAAACGATAGCTAAAGCACAGGAAGACAATAGGTTTTTGATAAAAAGGCAGAGAGCTGATCATAGAACCTGGTGATCAGGTATGGTTGGCCACAACAAATCTAAAACTGACCTGCCCTTTGAGGAAATGAGGGCTTAAATTTGTGGGACCATTTCCAGTAAAAAAGATCAATGATGATGCCTATGAGTTAGTGTTGCAGAAATCCTTTAAGATTCCCCTTGTCTTTAACGTGACATTGCTGAAACTTGTAGTTCCGGATTCGTTTCCTGAAAGAAATAGTGGCCCTCCTGAGCCAGTAATGGTTGATGGGGAAGAAGAATTCGAAGTGGAGGCAATAGTGGATTGTAGAAAAAGACAAAATCAAGTTCAGTACTTGATCAAGTGGAAGGGGTAAGGGCCCAAAGAGAATTCTTGGGAACCCAAGAGCAATATCCATGCTGAGAGACTTAAAGCGGGAGTCCCGCAAAAAAATTTTTTTTAGATGTCAGCAGCTGCAAATACTGCAGCTGCTGACTTTTAAAATAAGGTCACTCACCTATCCCAGGGTCCAGCGATGTCAGCACCCGAGACCGAACAGTCCCTGAATTGGGACACAGGAACAAATCAAGTTTTTATCACCCTACTGTCAGCAGCACTGCCAATCCAAGTCACCAATTCATCCACCTTCATTGTTGTGTTTGGACTGTGATGTGGAGACATGCTCATCTGTTCCCGTGGCATATCAGGATTTCCTGGACGTCTTGAATAAGAAGGGAGCAGAAAGTCTGCCTCCCCACAGACCATACGATTGCCTGATTCTTCCAAGAGCCGAAATGCCATTTGGGCGAATCTTTCCTCTAATAGAACTTGAACTTGCAACACTTAAAAAATACAATGCTGACAGCCTGAGGAAAGATTTTATTCGTCCCTCCACATCCCCAGCTGGTGCAGGGATTCTTTCTTTGTAGAAAGGAAGGACCATTCAATTGTCCTTTTGTGGATTACCATGAACTGAACAAAATCACGGTCAAGAATGTTATCCCTTACTCTTGGTGCCAGAGCTATTTCAGAGACTCCGATCTGCCACCATCTTAACAAGATTGGACTTACGTGGGGCAAACAACTTGATGAGTATACAAGAGGGTTAAAAATGGAAGACTGCATTTCGCACCAGACTTGGGCACTTTTAAGTACTTGGTAATGCCCATCGGACTTTGCAATGCCCCTGTAACATTTAAGCACTTTATCAATTATAATTTTCTGAGATTACTTGGACTTATTCGTCATCGTGTAACATCTTGATATTTTCTGCTACCTTGGAGACTCATCTGGGAGATGTCATGGGTGTTCTGGCCTGGCTTAGACAGCATGGTTTATACGCAAAACATGTGCCTAACCCTTTCCACTTTCTGCCATTTTGAACTGGCCGGCTCCCACAGACAAAAAAAAGTTCATAAAAGGGATTCTCTTTCTCCATTACTCAACTGACCAAACAATGTAATCAATTTTTTTGGACTTCGGAGGCACAGTCCGCATTTGAAACTCTGAAAGGACTCTTTACTTGTACACCTCTACTCCAGCTCCCAGACCCTGCTCTACCATACGTCCTAGAAGTAGATGCGTCAGATGTAAGCACTTTGTCAATTTTAAGGGGCCAAGGCCTTGCTACACCCTGTTTCTTTCTTCTCACGCAAGCTTTCTCATGCAGAAAATAACTGACGTTGGAGATTGTGAACTCTTGGCAATCTCTTGAGGAGTAGAGATACCTCTTAGAAGGAGCGGCTGATCCAATTTTGACATACACAAAAATCTGGAATACTTGCGAGCTGCGAAGCATCTGAAACAAAGGCAGGCCTGGTGGGCACTCTTTCTATAGATTTACCTTTCAGATTAAAGCCATCTGCTTCACCAGATATGATTTTGTCTTCTGGTAACTTCCTTCTGTTGCACAAATTAATTTCTATCACCCTCAGGGGTAACCCTGCAAGCAAGGGATGGACTGTTGTGGTATTAGGATAAAATCTTCGTACCTTAAAATTTGCAGGTCCCTGTTCTTGGTCTCTGCGATGACCATGCCCTTGCAGGACATTTCAAAATTCATAAAACTACCGAACTGTTACAGTGCACCTTTTGGTGGCCCAACCTGGATAAGGACTGTAAAAATGATGTGCAGGCCTGTTACATGCATTCAGAACAAGACTAGCAGAACCAAGTCTTGGAGTCTTCTTAAACCTCTGGCAATTGCAGACAGGCCTTGAAAAATGATATTGATAGATTTTTTTGTGTGGAACTTCTTCCATCCGAAGGTTACACCGCCATCTTTGTGGCTGTGGACTGTCTATCCAAAATGCCACATTTTGTACCCATGAAGGGCACACCATCAGCTTTGGAAATGGCAAAAATTTTCATTAAGCAAAATAGTGAGATTACCTGGAGCTCCTGTTAACATTGTGTCAGATCGTGGGGTTCAGTTTACCATTTGGAAAGCTTTATGTGAGACTGAAAATCGACCTGTCATTTTCTTCAGTATATCATCTACAAACCAACAGTCAAACTGAAAGGACCAATCAGACATTAAAGCAATACCTATGCTGCTTCTCATCCTTTTCACAAGATGATTGGGGGTTGCTGTTACCGTTAGCCGAGGTTGCGAAAATAATTCAGAGCATTCTGTTACCAAGCAATCTCAGTTTTTCACAAACTATGGGTATCATCCTTCATTTTTAATCACTGAAATTGCTTAATGTCCTGTTCCTGCTGTCCAAAATACTTTCAGTTCTAATAAAAAGTTGCTACAAGAAACGATAGCTAAAGCACAGGAAGACAATAGGTTTTTGATAAAAAGGCAGAGAGCTGATCATAGAACCTGGTGATCAGGTATGGTTGGCCACAACAAATCTAAAACTGACCTGCCCTTTGAGGAAATGAGGGCTTAAATTTGTGGGACCATTTCCAGTAAAAAAGATCAATGATGATGCCTATGAGTTAGTGTTGCAGAAATCCTTTAAGATTCCCCTTGTCTTTAACGTGACATTGCTGAAACTTGTAGTTCCGGATTCGTTTCCTGAAAGAAATAGTGGCCCTCCTGAGCCAGTAATGGTTGATGGGGAAGAAGAATTCGAAGTGGAGGCAATAGTGGATTGTAGAAAAAGACAAAATCAAGTTCAGTACTTGATCAAGTGGAAGGGGTAAGGGCCCAAAGAGAATTCTTGGGAACCCAAGAGCAATATCCATGCTGAGAGACTTAAAGCGGGAGTCCCGCAAAAAAATTTTTTTTAGATGTCAGCAGCTGCAAATACTGCAGCTGCTGACTTTTAAAATAAGGTCACTCACCTATCCCAGGGTCCAGCGATGTCAGCACCCGAGACCGAACAGTCCCTCGATCCTTGGGTGCTGCCGCCGCCATTCTCAGTGAGGGAATCAGGAAGTGAAGCGTTGCGGCCTCACTTCCCGATTCCCCACTGCGCATGCGCGAGTTGCGCTGCGCTTTCTCAATGGTCCCCGCTATCTCCTGGGACCTGTGTCTTTCCCAGGAGACAGCGGGGGAGTGCGGGAGGGGGCGTGACTCCCGCGGGAGTCTATTCCCGGAAGTGGATGCAGATACCTGTCTTAGACAGGTATCTGCACCCCCCTCCCCCCTGAAAGGTGCCAGATGTGACACCGGAGGGGGGGAGGAATCCGATGAGCGGAAGTTCCACTTTTGGGTGGAACTCCGCTTTAAGTGTAATAATTTGGAGAAACTGGCTCAGATGGGCATCTGGAGGCTGCCCGTTGGGAGGGGAAATGTCAGGAAGAGCGTGACCGTAAACTAGATTACTCCTCTAGACGTTCTACTGTGCACTGATACATGCTATTTCTTGTGCATGCAGGATTGAGCACATGCTCCTGCACTCACAGAATGGTGCCTTAGTGGTGCTCACGAGCACTTGTGACAGATTTGGGTGCCAGATGTGGTATTTAAACTGTGCCTGTGCTCAGGATCAGTGCTGCTTTGTCTTCAGTCTATCCTGTGTTTCTGGAGTCCTGTATCTCGATTTCAGTTGCTCACCCGGCTTGTCGTGACTACCCTCTGAACTTTGTCTGCACTGACCTCGGCTTCTCCTCTGAACTCCGCTACTGTCTATTCCATTGGCGTTTGCTTCACTGATTGGTTCCAGACCCAAGTTGTACCCTGACCACGCTTCTACCTGTGATGAATCAGCAATAATGTTAAAGTAGAATGTGGGCAGGATAGCAGGCTAAATATACTCCCACGTACCCCCTCACCCACCCTCCCAGGCATATAAAAAGAACATGAAAAAGCACCCATAGCTCATCCAAGGAATAGCAAGGAAAGGCTGCAACAATCACCACCACCTTCAGGCATGGGATAACCTACACCAGTGTTTCTCCACCTTTTTTCATTCAAGGCACCCTTTAAAATGATGGACAATCTCAAGCACCCTTCAAAATTATGGACAGTCTTGAGGCACCCCATTCTAAATTATAATTATAATAGTTTTACTTAATGCAGCAACATCAATACACATAGGACACCAAACGTTAGAAGTGATTTATTCTTCCATAGCAAATACACTTTTGCAAACTGGTACTGACTAGTATTCCAATGTTTCTCTTCTGCCTCACTTAGCTAGTGAGGCCCAAAGCTAATGGAGAGAGGCAATGGAGGGTCAAAGAAGAATGATATGCAGGCAACTGACATCCTCCTTATCAACTGATGTCATTGGTCATTAGGAGGTTGAAAGCTGGAAGGTTGTAATGGTGTACAATGAAACCTGTGGCTTTGTGTAACTAAAAGGCAGGTTTATCCATCCACTGGCTTGTATACAATTATGGGGCAATTTTTAGGCATTTTGTCAAGGCACCCCTGAAGAAACCTCAAGGCACACTGGCTGAAAATGGCCGACCTACACAATAGAGATCCACCTGCAGATGGCCAGGAGAGAGCACTGAATGCATGTGCAGCCTCCCAGAAAGACAAAACAGCAAAACCACAGGCATGAGACCAACACTACAATTCAAATATTTCACACACACACAAAACTTTGTCACGTGAACAATATATAATTATTATGTACATTTTCATTATATTCTAGTAACCTAAGAGTTCTAAAAAAAAAGAAGGTTTTACAGCTTGTGGATTCAATCAATTCAGAGAAGAAGTCACCAAAAGTGAACACCTCATTTCACATTGTAGCAGGGGCGTAACTAGAAATCACAGGGCCCCATAGCAAAATGTTGTATGGGGGCCCCCCCCTGCAAACAGCCCCCCCCACAGCCACCCTAGTATCAATGCAGCGTGACCTGTGCCCCATACAGCGTGACCTGTGCCCAATGCAGCGTGACCTGTGCACAATGCAGCGTGACCTGTGCCCAATGCAGCGTGACCTGTGCTCCATACAGCATGACCTGTGTCCAATGCAGCGTGACCTGTGCCCCATACAGCATGACCTGTTCCCAATGCAGCGTGACCTGTGCCCCATACAGCATGATCTGTGCCCAATGCAGCGTTACCTGTGCCCCATACAGCGTAACCTGTGCCCAATGCA
The DNA here is from genome assembly GCA_037952925.1 of Lithobates clamitans. NCBI lineage: Eukaryota > Metazoa > Chordata > Amphibia > Anura > Ranidae > Lithobates > Lithobates clamitans. The sequence continues at coordinate 6,970,409 of JBBGZY010000053.1, read as the reverse complement.
GCGTGACCTGTGCCCCATACAGCATGACCTGTGCACAATGCAGCGTGACCTGTGCCCCATACAGCGTGACCTGTGCACAATGCAGGGTGACCTGTGCCCCATACAGCGTGACCTGTGCACAATGCAGTGCGACCTGTGCCCCATAGAGCGTGACCTGTGCACAATGCAGCGTGACCAGTGCCCAATCCAGCGTGACCTGTGCCCCATACAGTGTGACCTGTGCTCAATGCAGCATGACCTGTGCACAATGCAGCGTGACCTGTGCCCCATACAGCGTGACCTGTGCACAATGCAGCATGACCTGTGCCCAATGCAGTGTGACCTGTGCCCCATAGAACATCACCTGTGCCGAATGCAACGTGTCCTGTGCACAATGCAGCGTGACCTGTGCCCAATCCAGCGTGACCTGTGCCCCATACAGCATGACCTGTGCCCAATGCAGCATGACCTGTGCCCCATACAGCATGACCTGTGCCCAATGCAGCATGACCTGTGCCCCATACAGCGTGACCTGTGCCCAATGCAGCGTGACCTGTGCCCAATGCAGCGTGACCTGTGCCCCATACAGCGTGACCTGTGCACAATGCAGCGTGACCTGTGCCCAATGCAGCGTGACCTGTGCCCCATAGAACATCACCTGTGCCGAATGCAACGTGTCCTGTGCACAATGCAGCGTGACCTGTGCCCAATCCAGCGTGACCTGTGCCCCATACAGCGTGACCTGTGCACAATGCAGCGTGACCTGTGCACAATGCAGCGTGACCTGTGCTCCATACAGCGTGACCTGTGCACAATGCAGCGTGACCTGTGCCCAATGCAGTGTGACCTGTGCCCCATACAGCGTGACCTGTGCCCAATGCAGCGTAACCTGTGCACAATGCAGCGTGACCTGTGCTCCATACAGCGTGACCTGTGCACAATGCAGCGTGACCTGTGCCCAATGCAGTGTGACCTGTGCCCCATACAGCGTGACCTGTGCCCAATGCAGCGTGACCTTAGCCCAATGCAGCGTGACCTTAGCCCAATGCAGCGTGACCTGTGCCCCATACAGCGTGACCTGTGCCCCATACAGCGTGACCTGTGCACAATGCAGCGTGACCTGTGTACAATGCAGCGTGACCTGTGCCCAATGCAGCGTGACCTGTGCCCCATACAGCGTGATCTGTGCACAATGCAGCGTGACCTGTGCCCAATGCAGTGTGACCTGTGCCCCATACAGCGTGACCTGTGCCCAATGCAGCGTGACCTTAGCCCAATGCAGCGTGACCTGTGCCCCATACAGCGTGACCTGTGCCCCATACAGCGTGACCTGTGCCCCATACAGCGTGACCTGTGCACAATGCAGCGTGACCTGTGTACAATGCAGCGTGACCTGTGCCCAATGCAGCGTGACCTGTGCCCCATACAGCGTGATCTGTGCACAATGCAGCGTGACCTGTGCCCAATGCAGCATGACCTGTGCCCCATACAGCGTGACCTGTTCCCATACAGCGTGACCTGTGCCCCATACAGTGTGACCTGTGCCCCATACTGTGTGACCTGTGCCCCATACAGCGTGTCCCATACAGTGTGACCTGTGCCCAATACAGCGTGTCCGATAGACTGTGACCTGTGCCCCATACAGCGTGACCTGTGCCCCATACAGCGTGACCTGTGCACAATGAAGCGTGATCTGTGTACAATGCAGTGTGACCTGTGCCCAATGCAGCGTGACCTGTGCCCCATACAGCGTGATCTGTGCCCAATACAGCGTGACCTGTGCCCCATACAGCGTGACCTGTGCCCCATACAGTGTGACCTGTGCCCCATACTGTGTGACCTGTGCCCCATACAGCGTGTCCCATACAGTGTGACCTGTGCCCCATACAGCGTGTCCCATACACTGTGACCTGTGCCCCACACAGCGTGTCCCATACACTGTGACCTGTGCCCCACACAGCATGTCCCATACAGTGTGATCTGTGCCCCATACAGCGTGTCCCATACAGCGTGACCTGTGCCCCATACAGCCTCACCTGTGCAGAGGAAGACGCAAGCCGCCCGGATCAGCAGAGAGCAGGATTGCCCGCTGTAATAGCCTTCATTTGAATTTTCAGTCTTCCCGGGGCTAATCGTCCCCACCTCTTGGCCTGACGCCTTTGATGACATCACACGTCCAGCATTGGACTGGCGTTCTGTCTATCAAAGGCGCCGGGCCAAGAGGTGGAGCTATGTGACGTGAGCCCCGGGAACACTGGAAGTTCTTATGAAAGCTATTACAGCGAGCAATCACACTCTCTGCTGATACGGACAGCTCGCCTCTTCCTCTCCTCTCTCTTCCCCTGGCTGCGGTGTGCACAGGTCACGCTGTATGGAGCACAGCGGTGCTATCATCCTCGCCGGGCCTCATAGCGGCTGCGGGCCCCATAGCGGCTGTGGGCCCCATAGTGTTTGTATGGGTTGCTGTGGTGGGAGTTCCGCCACTGCGTTGTAGTAAATGACAGTCAAAATTGTCCCTTCTTGGATTGGTGTGAATACAACCCAAGGCACAAAATTTGACACTGGTACTGTGATGATGATAGAAGGCAGCATATTACTATAGCCAGGTGCTTAAATTCCCTATCTCAATAAAATGTATGTGGCCTGTATTCTACTGCAAAATTCAAGTTTTGTCTTTGGAATCAGCCCTAAGCAGGTACCAATACTTACAAAGTTATCTGTCTAATCTGTCACTGTTGGAGAGTATAGCTCATGATTAATTTAACCATCTCAATATTTTCAGTGGGGTCAAATAACAATGACTTGTGAGATTTAGGTTTAAAAGCCTTCCTCAAAACTCCACTGTCTCCTGATGAAGTGGGCCTTTGGTCTACAAAACAGTAGAGTTTCTTCCCATCATTCAATGTCATACAGAGATTGTCAAATTATTACTAAATGGTGTAATATATGAATAATGTGATCTCCGCTTATAGGACATAGTAGGTAGATATGGAGGTACCAGTTAATGCAAGAGGTGCATTAACTGCTTCAGCCCCGGAAGATTTTACCCCCTTCCTGACCAGAGCACTTTTTGCAATTTGGCACTGCGTCGCTTTAACTGACAATTGCGCATTGATTACTGTGTAAATGACACTGGCAGTGAAGGGGTTAACCACTAGGGGGCAGTGAAGGGGTTAAGTGTGTCCTAGGGAGTGATTCTAACTGTGAGGGGGCTGGGCTTCAACACACAGGAAAGTGATCACTGCTCTCGATGATAGAGAGCAGTGATCTCTGTCCTATCACTAGGCAGAACGGGGAAATGCTTTGTTTACATAAGCATCTCCCCATTCTTTCTCTCAGCGACATGATCGCAGGCACCGGCGGACATCGAGTCCACAGGACCCGCGGTCGTGAAGACTTTCGGCGGGCGTGCGCGCCCGCGAAACCGCTTCTTAAAGGGGACGTACCTGTACGTTCTTTTGCCTACCAGTGCCATTCTGCCGACACAAATCGGTGTGCGCTGATCGCAAGTGGTTAAAATATTAGTTTTTTAACAATAACTTGTAAAAAAAAAAAAATCTAAGATAAAATAAAAAAATAAATCAATTATATTTTAAAAGTAACAATTTCATGATAAGTCCTATTTGTATTAGTTTTTTCCTTAGTTTACAAAAATAGTCAGGCTGGGGGCTATTTTGGGAAATTCAAGGTGTCCCGAAATACTTTTTTGAACTTATTTCTCTAAGGATGACCAGCAATACTCTGGGATACTTATAATTCCTCCTTTGGGGACACTTGATACAAGCAGTCCTCTTTGGGAAGCAGAAAATGCTTTTTACCATTCTCAAATCAAATGTGATCTGCTCCTAACAAATTGATGCTCTATTTCCATGTCAAAATTAGTTGAATTTATTACTAATTAATCTAGTAGAGCATCATATTATATACTATGTATAACATTTAAGCCCAAATGTAATAATCCCAGAACATTAAAGTATAACTAAAGGCAACATTTTTTTTTAGTTTTGGACAGAGTGGAGAGGAATTAGAACACCTATTAGGATTTTATTGCTGTCTGTGCTCCCGTTAGGGAGATTAACCCTCTCAGTTTGTCCTGTTTACCGTCATCATTTAAAGCAAAAGTAAATCCCAAATTTTGTGTTGTCTCCAATGAGGACACTAGTTCTTGTGACTTGGGGTGGCCCAAGGGATTCCATTAATTTGCAGGGATTTCCTCTCACTTGCTGTTTTAGCTATGGGACAGGAGGTGAAGGTAAGTCTCCCAAATGGGGCACAGATGACAAAAAAAAAAACACCACACCAACAGAGGTTTTAACCCTTCCCTACTCTATCCAAAAAAAAAAAAAAAAAGTATTTACCTAAAGTTCTACTTTCATGACCAACAAGAGTGACCTGCAACACTCTTTAAAACCACTTTGAGTCCAAACAGCAACAGGAGTACTTGCTAAAGTTATTGTATATGTTAAGCATGTTTCAATTGTTTCAATTATACCTTAACGAAGTCTATGAAACTTCAGATCAGTTAAACTAGAAAATAAGTGTGCAGGCATAAAATTGCTCACTGCTTCCTCTGCACCTTATTGTATCCAAAGACAGTTAGTCTGTCTGTGTCCTATTGTGGAGATTTTCTTGCATGTCTCAGGATACAACAGAAAGTGAAAGGTGATCTTTCCAAGGTAAAGGAAATCCTATCTTAGACCATTGTCACTGGAACAAGTGTCATCATTGGAAGATTTTTCCCTCTGCCTATTCTACTGACAACTCAAAATTTTTGATTTTTCTTCTCTCATCGGCAATGGTCACCAGGGTAAAATCTCCCTAGCAGAAACAGACAATACAAATCTGCCAAACACTCTTTTAGTGTAAATGAAAATGTTAACTTGGCTTATGGTAGACTAATGCCCCGTACACACGGTCGGACATTGATCGGACATTCCGACAACAAAATCATAGGATTTTTTCCAAAGCATGTTGGCTAAAACTTGTCTTGCATACACACGGTCACACAAAGTTGTTGGAAAATCAGATCGTTCTGAACGCGGTGACGTAAAACACGTACGTCGGGACTATAAACGGGGCAGTGGCCAATAGCTTCATCTCTTTATTTATTCTGAGCACGTGTGGCACTTTGTCCGTCGGATTTGTGTACACACGATCGGAATTTCCGACAACGGATTTTGTTGTCGGAAAATTTTATATCCTGCTCTCAAACTTTGTGTGTCGGAAAATGTCCGATGGAGCCCACACACGGTCGGAATTTCCGACAACACGCTCCGATCGCACATTTTCCATCGGAAAATCCGACCGTGTGTACGGGGCATTAACCACTTGAGCCCCGGACCATTATGCTGCCTAAGGACCAGAGGTCTTTTTCCAATTTGGCACTGCGTCGCTTTAACTGCTAATTGCGCGGTCATGCAATGCTGTACCCAAACGAAATTTGCGTCCTTTTCTTCCCACAAATAGAGCTTTCTTTTGATGGTATTTGATCACCTCTGCGGTTTTTATTTTTTGCGCTATAAACGGAAAAAGACCGAAAATTTTGAAAAAAAATGATATTTTCTACTTTTTGTTATAAAAAAAATCCAATAAACTAAATTTTAGTCATACATTTAGGCCAAAATGTATTCGGCCACATGTCTTTGGTAAAAAAAATGTCAATAAGCGTATATTTATTGGTTTGCGCAAAAGTTATAGCGTCTACAAACTAGGGTACATTTTCTGGAATTTACACAGCTTTTAGTTTATGACTGCCTATGTCATTTCTTGAGGTGCTAAAATGGCAGGGCAGTACAAAACCCCCCCAAATGACCCCATTTTGGAAAGTAGACACCCCAAGGAAATTGCTGAGAGGCATGTTGAACCCATTGAATATTTATTTTTTTTGTCCCAAGTGATTGAAAAATGACAAAAAAAAAAAAAAAATATTTACAAAAAGTCGTCACTAAATGATATATTGCTCACACAGGCCATGGGCCTATGTGGAATTGCACCCCAAAATACATTCTGCTGCTTCTCCTGAGTATGGGGATACCACATGTGTGGGACTTTTTGGGAGCCTAGCCGCGTACGGGGCCCCGAAAACCAATCACCGCCTTCAGGATTTCTAAGGGTGTAAATTTTTGCTTTCACTCTTCACTGCCTATCACAGTTTCGGAGGCCATGGAATGCCAAGATGGCACAAAACCCCCCAAAATGACCCCATTTTGGAAAGTAGACACCCCAAGCTATTTGCTGAGAGGCATATTGAGTCCATGGAATATTTTATATTTTGACACAAGTTGCGGGAAAGTGACACTTTTTTTTTTTTTTTTTTTTTTTTTTTTCATAAAGTTGTCACTAAATGATATATTGCTCACACAGGCCATGGGCATATGTGGAATTGCACCCCAAAATACATTTAGCTGCTTCTCCTGAGTATGGGGATACCACATGTGTGGGACTTTTTGGGAGCCTAGCCGCGTACTGGACCCCGAAAACCAATCACTGCCTTCAGGATTTCTAAGGGTAAAAATTTTTGATTTCACTCTTTACTGCCTATCACAGTTTCGGAGGCCATGGAATGCCCAGGTGGCACAAAACCCCCCCAAATGACCCCATTTTGGAAAGTAGACACCCCAAGCTATTTGCTGAGAGGCATGGTGAGTATTTTGCAGCTCTCATTTGTTTTTGAAAATGAAGAAAGACAAGAAAAAACATTTTTTTTTTTTCTTTTTTCAATTTTCAAAACTTTGTGACAAAAAGTGAGGTCTGCAAAATACTCACTATACCTCTCAGCAAATAGCTTGGGGTGTCTACTTTCCAAAATGGGGTCATTTGGGGGGGTTTTGTGCCACCTGGGCATTCCATGGCCTCCGAAACTGTGATAGGCAGTGAAGAGTGAAATCAAAAATTCACGCCCTTAGAAAGCCTGAAGGCGGTGCTTGGTTTTCGGGGTCCCGTACGCGGCTAGGCTCCCAAAAAGTCTCACACATGTGGTATCCCCGTACTCAGGAGAAGCAGCAGAATGTATTTTGGGGTGTAATTTCACATATTTCCATGGCATGTTTGAGCAATATATCATTTAGTGACAACTTTGTGCAAAAAAAAAAAAAAAAAAAAAAAATTTGTCTCTTTCCCGCAACTTGTGTCGCAATATAAAATATTCCATGGACTCGACATGCCTCTCAGCAAATAGCTTGGGGTGTCTACTTTCCAAAATGGGGTCATTTGGGGGGGTTTTGAACTGTCCTGGCATTTTATGCACAACATTTAGAAGCTTATGTCACACATCACCCACTCTTCTAACCACTTGAAGACAAAGCCCTTTCTGACACTTATTGTTTACATGAAAAAGTTTTTTTTTTTTGCAAAAAAATTACTTTGAACCCCCAAACATTATATATTTTTTTAAAGCAAATGCCCTACAGATTAAAATGGTGGGTGTTTCATTTTTTTTTTTCACACAGTAATTGCGCAGCGATTTTTCAAACGCATTTTTTGGGGAAAAAACACACTTTTTTTAATTTTAATGCACTAAAACACACTATATTGCCCAAATGTTTGATGAAATAAAAAAGATGATCTTAGGCCGAGTACATGGATACCAAACATGACATGCTTTAAAATTGCGCACAAACGTGCAGTGGCAACAAAATAAATACATGTTTAAAAGCCTTCAAAAGCCTTTACAGGTTACCACTTTAGATTTACAGAGGAGGTCTACTGGAAAAATTACTGCACTCGATCTGGCCTTCGCGGTGATACCTCACATGCATGGTGCAATTGCTGTTTACGTTTGACGACAGACCGCCGCTTGCGTTTGCCTTAGCGCGAGAGCAGGGGGCGACAGGGGTGTTTTTTTTTTTTTTTTTTCTTTATTATTTTTTTGCTTTTTTAATCTTACTTTTAAACTGTTCCTTTCATATTTTTTTTTTTAATCATTTTTATTGTTATCTCGGGGAATGTAAATATCCCCTATGATAGCAATAGGTAGTGACAGGTACTCTTTTTTGAAAAAATTGTGGTCTATTAGACCCTAGATCTCTCCTCTGCCCTCAAAGCATCTGACCACACCAAGATCGGTGTGATAAAATGCTTCCCCAATTTCCCAATGGCGCTATTTACATCCGGCGAAATCTAAGTCATGAAATACTCGTAGCTTCCGGTTTCTTAGGCCATAGAGATGTTTGGAGCCACTCTGGTCTCTGATCAGCTCTATGGTCAGCTGGCTGAATCACCGGCTGCATTCTCAGGTTCCCTGTTGAGACAGGAGAGCCAGAGAAAAACACGGAAGACGGTGGGGGGGGGGGGGGGCATTCCCTCCCACGGCTTGTAAAAGCAGTCTAGAGGCTAATTAGCCGCTAGGATTGCTTTTACATGAAAGCCGACCGCTGGCTGAAAAGAATGATACCAAGATGATACCTAAACCTGCAGGCATCATTCTGGTATAACCACTCAAAGTCGTGAATGGCGTACCTGAAGACAAAAAAATGGTTAACAATGGTTAACAATAAAGCACAGTAAAGTGTAAATAATTACACACCTGAAAAACAAACATGATAAAACATAATAACAATAACAATAACAATCAATAACAATAACAATAACAATAACAATAAAACATTGCAGAATAGAATACAGTAAAAAAGAGCAGAACAATAGAGAGAGAGAAAAGAGAGAGAGAGAACAATAAAACAACAACTATTTTTTTTTATTTCATATTTTTTTTTTTTGTTTACACTTTTTTTGTAACTAACTTTTATAACGGTAACCGGTTCCAGGTTCGGGTCTCTCAAAATGCGATGGCATCTTGGGAGACCCTGTGAAAGTGCGCCTAGCCTGTGCAATGCTGTACCCTACGCTAATACTCAACTAGTGCATGGTAGCGTTCAAAACATTCACCAATGCAAAGACCAGGATTGTCAGGACAGGAGGGACAATAATAGCGGGTGTCACGCCTATATCCGCGCTTGCTGCAGACACGACATCTTTTTTGGGGGGTTCGTTGGGTAGGGGTACTTGGGAGGACATAAAAATGCCTCTCATGCAGCCGACTGCATTTGGTTGGGGATGTGAATGGGGGAAGTACGGGCGCTGCAGAAGCGGTGGGTTCCCAATTAGGATTGGCGAATGCAGCAGGAAGGGCACTATGGGCACGACGGGCCTGTGTTTGTCTTTTTGGTGGCAGCGGGACACTACTTGTGCTTGCCACCTCACCAGCTTCAACTGCACTTATGGGACTCGCCACGTCACCAAGTGTTACTGCAGTGCTGGTTTGACTACGACCGGGGTGTACTAGGCCGCTGGCGCTTGCCAGTTCACCAAAACGCTACCAAAAAACTGTTAGCGATCGCAGGGATCAGGCCTGACTCTGCGAACGCTGCAGTTATGCGTTTAGTGTTTTGTAAGTGACAGTGATCGATCGATACCGCACTTGGGTGGGCTGGGCCGGGCCGGGCGGAGGGGCAAAACGCAGGTGCTAGCAGGTATCTGGGCTGATCCCGCTAACACTGCGTTTTTGGGAACCCTAAACTGCTGGTGACGCTAGTATAGATATGATCGGATCAGATATTGATGCGATCAGATACTATACCACTAAGGGAGGTGTACGGTGTGTGCGTGGGTGTTAGCGGTACTGGCGCTAATCTGACGCTGCCTGGGGCTGGTGCTTGCCAGTTCACCAAAATACTACCAAAAAAACTGTTAGCGATCGCAGGGATCAGGCCTGACTCTGCGAACGCTGCAGTTATGCGTTTAGTGTTTTGTAAGTGTCAGTAATCGATCGATACTGCACTTGGGTGGGCTGGGCTGGGCCGGGCGGAGGGGCAAAACGCAGGTGCTAGCAGGTATCTGGGCTGATTCCGCTAACACTGCGTTTTTGGGAACCCTAAACTGCTGGGGACGCTAGTATAGATCTGATCGGATCAGATATTGATCCGTTCAGATACTATACCACTAAGAGAGGCGTATGCTGCGTGCGTGGGTGTTAGCGGTACTGGCGCTAACCTGACGCCTGGGGCTGGTGCTTGCCAGTTCACCAAAATGCTACCAAAAAAACTGTTAGCGATCGCAGGGATCAGGCCTGACTCTGCGAACGCTGCAGTTATGCGTTTAGTGTTTTGTAAGTGACAGTGATCGATCGATACTGCACTTGGGTGGGCTGGGCCGGGCCGGGCGGAGGGGCAAAACGCAGGTGCTAGCGGGTATCTGGGCTGATCCCGCTAACACTGCGTTTTTGGGAACCCTAAACTGCTGGGGACGCTAGTATAGATCTGATCGGATCAGATATTGATCCGATCAGATACTATACCACTAAGGGAGGTGTACGGTGCGTGCGTGGGTGTTCGCGGTACTGGCGCTAATCTGACGCTGCCTGGGGCGACGCATATCACCGCCGGGCGATCGGGGGGCTAAACCTTTATTCGGTAATAAACGGCGGGTGCCCTGACACTATAAAAAAATAAACAAACTAACCAGCGTCAACCGTAACGGTTATACGGTGATCAGTGGTGAAAGGGTTAACTAGGGGGCAATCAAGGGGTTAAAACATTTATTAGGTAGTATATGGGGGTCCCTGACGCTATAAAAACGCTGACGGCGAACCTAAATATTTACCTCACTAACTAGCGTCACCAGCGACACTAATACAGCGATCAGAAAAATGATCGCTTAGCGACACTGGTGACAGGGGGTGATCAAGGGGTTAAAACTTTATTAGGGGGGGTTAGGGGGGTACCCTAGACCTAAAGGGGGGTAATACTAACTGTCCCAACACTAACTGTCACAAACTGACACTATGCAGTAATCAGAAAAAACAAAAAAAAAAAAAAAAAAAAACTGCTGGTGTCAGTTTGTGACAGGGGGGGGGGGGGGGGGTGATTGGGGGGGGATCGGGGTGATTTGTGTGCCTGGCATGTTCTACTGTGTGTGTAGTGTTTGGTGCACTCACATACTTGTCGTCTCTCCTCGGGCCGGAACGGAAAATACCGACCCGAGGGGAGATGACATCACTTCCTTTGCTGCTGTTTAGCATACAGCAGCAAAGGAATGATTCGATTGGCCGGCGGCGATCGCGAGGGGGGGGCCACGAACGGATGGTCTCTCCCTCATCACCGATCGCCGCTGGACAAACGACGACCGCCTCGGGCACCGGGGGGGGGTCCGATCGGACCCCCCACCCGCGGAAGGCAAATCACGTACCCTGTACGTGATTTTGCCTGTCCGTGCCACTTTGCCGACGTACATCGGCGTGAGGCGGTCGTCAAGTGGTTAAAGTGAGTTTTAGACCTGTAAATAGGATTTTTGTAAAACCCTTTTTCTCTGCATTTATTTGAGGGACACAGAAAAACACTCCAAGATGGAAGAGTAAAGCTTTTGCCTCTAGAAGGTGGACACTAAGCAAATCAAGAGCTCAATCCCATCTAGTGAGCAGGGCCCTCTGATTCCTCTTGTACCAAATTGTAATGTAACTGTAATGTCTGCCCCTGTGTTGTAAAGCGCTGTGCAAACTGTTGGCGCTATATAAAACTGTATAATAATAATAATAGTGGCTATATCTCATACTCCAGATCCAGGGCTGGACTGGGACAAAAATTTGGCCCTGGACTTCACCCAGAGCGGCCCACTTTAATTTTGCAAACATGCACAAAAACAGTATATAAAACTATACGCAGTTGCGCAATATGGATACTTATTGAGTTTGGGATGGATCTGAGGGAGGCGGTGCGGCCATTGTATGGGCCATCAGAGCGACCCGGGGGAAAATTGACACCTTGCCCCTTAGTAGGGTGACCACATTTTCAGACTGCCATTCAGGAACAATTTTGCCAAGGACCAGGGGGAGAAGGTAGTCTCAGGGTTGACGGGGAATTCAGCGGTGGGGATGATTTGTCTTGTGAATGGCTGGTGCTAGCAGTGAAAACATCCTGACACCATGCTTAATATGGTGTCAGGATGATCAAATCACATTATTTCTATTACTACATTGTAATACATAATGAAATAATTCAACTCACCAGAATGCAGGATAAGTCGGAACCATTGCTTGTTACCAGATGAAGCATGTCATTTGCCACCGCCACCTGCCACCAGATGCAGCGTGTCACTTTCCACCATCGCCTGCCACCAGATGCTGCATATTACTTGCCACCACATGCAGTGTGTCACATGCCACGTCGTCTGCTGCCAGAGAGAGGGCAGGGAGAGAGGGAGCAGAGAGAAAGAGAGAGAGAGGAGGGGGCAGAGAGAGAGAAGGGGGGTCAGGGAGAGAGAGAGGGGGGGGACAGGGAGAGAGAGGGGCAGGGCCGGACTGGCCCACCGGGATACCGGGAAATCCCCCGGTGGGCCGGCTGTCTGGCTGCCCCTGGTGCCGCTGTGAGGGCAGCGGCGCCTGAAAGAAACATGGCCGCGGGGCCGCCAGGCTTACATGCAACTGCGCATGCGCCAGCGCTACTCTCGGAAGTATGTACGGGCTTTCCCGAGCTAGCCGTGCTCGGGAAAGTCCGTACACACTCGGCAATTCTCGGAAATGCGGGCGCATGCGCAGTGACGATGGCGGCGATCGGCGCCATTTTTAAAAGTACCGCAGTGAGTACTCGTCTGGTGGCCTTTTCCTCCTGCCCCCCCTGCAGCCTCTGACCTCCTGCCCCCCCTGCAGCCTCTGACCTCCTGCCCCCACTGCAGCCTCTGACCTCCTGCCCCCACTGCAGCCTCTGACCTCCTGCCCCCACTGCAGCCTCTGACCTCCTGCCCCCCTGCAGCCTCTGACCTCCTGCCCCCACTGCAGCCTCTGACCTCCTGCCCCCACTGCAGCCTCTGACCTCCTGCCCCCCCTGCAGCCTCTGACCTCCTGTCCCCCCCTGCAGCCTCTGACCTCCTGCCCCCCCTGCAGCCTCTGACCTCCTGCCCCCACTGCAGCCTCTGACCTCCTGCCCCCACTGCAGCCTCTGACCTCCTGCCCCCACTGCAGCCTCTGACCTCCTGCCCCCCCTGCAGCCTCTGACCTCCTGTCCCCCCGTGCAGCCTCTGACCTCCTGCCCCCCTGCAGCCTCTGACCTCCTGCCCCCCCCTCCGCAGCCTCTGACCTCCTGCCCCCCCCTGCAGCCTCTGACCTCCTGTCCCCCCCCTGCAGCCTCTGACCTCCTGTCCCCCCCTGCAGCCTCTGACCTCCTGCCCCCCCCTGCAGCCTCTGACCTCCTGCCCCCCCCTGCAGCCTCTGACCTCCTGCCCCCCCCTGCAGCCTCTGACCTCCTGTCCCCCCCTGCAGCCTCTGACCTCCTGCCCCCACTGCAGCCTCTGACCTCCTGTCCCCCCCCTGCAGCCTCTGACCTCCTGTCCCCCCCCTGCAGCCTCTGACCTCCTGTCCCCCCCCCCTGCAGCCTCTGACCTCCCCTGTACCATCGGCAGCCTCTGACCTCCCCTGTACCATCGGCAGCCTCTGACCATCTATTGTCTTATATCACGTCTGCAGTCTGGAGTGGAGTCAACAGTGGGAGTGCCTCAGGGATGGGGGTCATGGGAGAAGTCAGACGTGTGTGGACTGTGGAGAGGAGACCATAGGAAAACCAGAACCACCAAGCTGGAGCCGACTGACTGAGCCCTGCAAGGTGCACCTGAGAGGAGGTCAGTGACAGCGCCGCCAGGTCAGCCTGAGAGAGGGGGGGGTCAATACAATATTGTAAGGGGGCACTGATATAAAGGTTTACCCCTTATATCAGTAAACTCCCTTACTTTAGTGTTTTCTTTCTGCGGAAGGTGGTCTCTGGTCACCAGAGTCCTCCCCACATTCCCAGAGTTCCCCTTTACATCATAGTCTGCAGGATTCCACCTTACAGTGCAAGGGGGAACTCTGATGTAAAGAGGAATGCAGAGGACTCTGATATAAGTGGGGTCTCTGGTCACCAGTGCCCCCCTTTTATATCAGAGTTCCCGCTTAGATCATGATCTGCAATGTTCCCCTTTATGTCAGAGTTCCCTTGCACTGTAAAGGGGAATCCTCCTGATATATGGGGGAACTGTGTTGGGTTATATTAATCTGACTTTCATGTAAATGGAGAAATATGTTTTTTGACTTTTGTTTAACTTAACACATTGCTAATAGCAGTTTATAGCTTAAATATTGATATTTGCACTGAAAACTGCCATTTACGGCACCTTTTTTTTGCAGTGTCAATAAAAAATGTGCCAGTAAATGGCATGATTTTTGCCTTGAAAAAAATTGCTGCTGTTTGTAAATTCCATGTCTCTCTTATCTATATATAATACACTCTTCAAATGTGCTTTAAAATGCATGGTTTTCCCTTTTGTGAACAAGAAAATAACGACCTTATGCGGTTGGGCTGGTATAAAAATACTATGGGGCTGGTATGAAATTATTTCCAGGGCTGGTTTTTATTCCCAGTCCGGCCCTGGAGAGGGGGGACACAGGGAGAGAGAGTGGGGGGGACAAGGAGAGAGAGAAAGGGGGGAGAGAGAGAGAGAGAAAGTGGAAGGGGCAGAGAGAGAGAGAGAAAGTGGAGGGGGCAGAGAGGGGGGGAGGGAGACAGGAAGAGAGAGGGGGGGACAGAGAGAGAGAGAGGGGGAGAGAGAGAGAGGGGGGGACAGGGAGAGAGAGAGGGGGGAGGGGACAGGCAGAGAGAGAGGGGGACATAGAGAGAGAGGGGGGGGACAGGGAGAGAGAGAGGGGGGAGGGGGGCAGGCAGAGAGAGAGGGGGACATGGAGAGAGAGAGAGGGGGGGCAGGGAGAGAGAGAGGGAGAGAGAGGGGGGGCAGGGAGAGAGAGGGAGGGGGAACAGGGAGAGAGAGAGGGGGAACAGGGAGAGAGAGAGGGGGACAGGGAGAGAGAGAGAGGGGTGACAGAGAGAGAGAGGGAGGGAGACAGAGAGAGAGGGAGGGGGACAGGGAGAGAGAGAGAGGGGGGACAGGGAGAGAGAGGGGGGACAGGGAGAGAGATAGAGGGGGAGGACAGGGAGAGAGAGGGAGGGGGACGGGGAGAGAGAGAGGGGGGACAGGGAGAGAGAGGGAGGGGGACAGGGAGAGAGAGAGAGGGGGGGACAGGGAGAGAGAGAGAGGGGGGGACAGGGAGAGAGAGAGGGGGGACAGGGAGAGAGAGAGGGGGGACAGGGAGAGAGAGAGGGGGACATGGAGAGAGAGGGGGGGGACAGGGAGAGAGAGGGAGGCAGACAGAGAGAGAGGGGGGAACAGGGAGAGGAGAGAGAGAGAGAGAGAGAGAGAGAGAGAGGGGACAGGGAGAGAGAGAGGGGGACAGGGAGAGAGAGAGGGGGGGAGGACAGGGAGAGAGAGAGAGAGAGAGAGAGAGAGAGAGAGAGAGAGAGAGAGAGAGAGGGGGGGGGACGGGGTGAGAGAGAGAGAGGGACAGGGAGAGAGAGAGAGAGGGGGACAAGGAGAGAGAGAGGGGGGAACAGGGAGAGAGAGAGGGGGGGACAGGGAGAGAGAGGGGGGGACAGGGAGAAAGAGAGAGGGGGAGGACAGGGAGAGAGAGAGGGGGGGACAGGGAGAGAGAGGGGGGACAGGGAGAGAGAGGGAGGGGGGACAGGGAGAGAGAGAGATAGGGGGGCAGGGAGAGAGAGAGGGGGACAGGGAGATAGAGGGAGGGGGACAGGGAGAGAGAGGGAGGGAGACAGAGAGAGAGGGGGGAACAGGGAGAGAGAGAGGGGGACAGGGAGAGAGAGAGGAGGGGACAGGGAGAGAGAGAGGAGGGGGACAGGGAGAGAGAGAGCGGGGACAGGGAGAGAGAGAGCGGGGACAGAGGAGAGGAGAGGGGGGGAGAGAGAGGGCCAGGGAGAGAGAGAGAGGGGGGCAGGGAGAGAGAGGGAGGGGGACAGGAGAGAGAGAGTGGGAACAGGGAGAGAGAGGGGACAGGGAGAGAGAGAGAGGGGGGACAGGAAGAGAGAGAAGGGAGGGGGCAGAGAGAGTGGTCCGGGGCTGGTCAGTGAACAGTGCTCAGCTCACACACTTGAATGGTGCAGGAGGGGCTTTAATGTGGCTGTCGACTACTTGCTTAATCTTCCCGCTTCTCTTGCTCTTCATCGATGTAACGCACAGGCAGGGAGAGAGGGGCGGGAAGCGGTGTGTCACAAGCTGGCTCATTTACAGCTGAACATAGCAGTGTGCGAACCCCCTCTTCTAGGGCAGCTGTACCGAGCCGCTGCCCACACACTGGCACCAGGGATGTTCCGGAGGATGCAGCGGCCGTCGGAGGACTTCTGTCCCCGCCCACCAGCGTGACCTTTCAGACGCCTATTGCAGCAGCAGAGCCCTCGGCTCTGTGCAACAGGTGGTGGGCGGGCTGGAAACAGAAGCAGCAATACACTGAAGCACCATCCCTAGGCAGTGCAGCAGTGCTCAAAATAATGGCTGCGCGGGCCGCGCATTCCATTATTTTGACAGGCTGTCACTGATACTGGCCCACTGAGCCATCAGCCCACCGGGAAACTCCCGGTAGTCCCGATGGCCAGTACAGGCCTGTCCAGATCAGGAGTAGCAAGCAGTAAGCATTGTAACCAAATAAGGTAAGGTACCTTGCAAAATACACACCACAATCAGCCAAAAGAGACTCTATGATGGAAGGTGCCATGTTCCTTGAACTACTTGACTGTTAGAACTATTGTGAAGAAATACATTTATTTTCATCACTTCGTTGTTGGAAATGTGCATCTGCACGACTGAAAAAGCAAAAAGCCCCAGAGAAAGGGGGCTTATTCAGTCAGGCCAGTCTTTCAATCTAAGACATTGTTTTGTTTTTTTTTTTCTCACTTTGATGGAGGTCTGTAAACAAGGCTGTTTGCAGAACTGGTTGAACGATAAGTGTGTATTTTCTTTCCCACCTGGAGTCTAGAAAAAATCTGTTTTATTCTTTCCTAATAAAACTTGGGTAATAAAACCTTGAAAACAGCAAACATCAACTGATTTTCCAAGGCAAGAATATACCATATCCAAACAGTGCATAAAAAAGAAACCCTGGGTTCAGTTTGGTAAACGTGTGTTTAGGGTGTGTTTAGGGTGATGTGACCAGAGCACCTTCTTCCACATGTTTGCTGTGTCCCCCACATGGCTTCTCGCAAACTTTGAACAGGACTTCTTATTTCTTTTTTTCAACAATGGCTTTGACACTCTTCTATAAAGGCCAGATTTGTGGAATGCACGACTAATCGTTGTCCTGTGGACAGATTCTCCCACCTGAGCTGTGGATCTCTGCAGCTCCTCCAGAATTACCATGGGCCTCTTGATTAATGCTCTCCTTGCCCGGCCTGTCAGTTTAGGTGGACGGCCATGTGTAGGTTTGCGGTCGTGCCATACTCTTTACATTTTCGGATGATGGATTGAACAGTGCCTCGTGAAATGTTCAAAGCTTAGTATATTCTTTTTATAATTGAACCCTGTTTTTTACTTCTCCGCAACTTTATCGCTGACCTGTCTGGTGAGTTCTTTGGCCTTCATGATGCTGTTTGTCCATCTGGTGAGTTCTCTAACAAACCTCTGAGGGTGTCACAAAACAGCTGTATTTATACTGAAATTAAATTATACACAGGTGGACTTTTTTTTCTAATTAGGGGACTTCTGAAGACAATTGGTTTCACTAGATTTTAGTTAGGGGTATCAGAGTAAAGGGGGCTGAATAAAAATGCCCACCACACTTTTCAGATATTGATTTGTAAAAAAAAAAATGAAAACCATTTATCATTTTCCTTCCACTTCAAAATTATGTGCCACTTTGTGTTGGTATATCACATAAAATCCCAATAAAATAAATGTACGTGTTTGGTTCTATATATAGCAAACATCATTTAAAATATGTGGACACTGTACAACTGACATCCAATTAGGAAGCTTAGGATTTTTATTGATGTACGACCTCCATAGTCCATAATATGCTAAAATGGAACTATGGAGTTTTATTCATGTATTGAGAATATATTCTAAGAATCGCACCATTTCTGCATGTATATATAAGAGTGTATGATGATGTGATTATAAACACATTGATCATATCCCCTGAAATGGGTTCAGTCTTGATTTTATTGTCTGCTGGCATAATAATAATAATCTTGTTATGTAGTATGTATTAATCTGATTAGAATTATCCTACATGTAGAAATAGTTTACACATATAAATTAGTGTGTTTAGATATATACTATATCAAGCAGTGGGAGAGTGTAAGAGTCACCTCTTTTCTGCTTAGTATATAGTTATATACTATACCCATATACAGTAGTTATTCTCTTTCACCTAGATGTACAAATAATCATAATATATAGGTAAAAAACGTCTCTGTAATCAATATGATCATATTTGGAATAGTGCTGTATCAAAAATGGATGCACATATGTGGCGTTACCAGATCTCCTAAACATTATGCATTCATATATTCAGGGCTTTTTTTCAGCGGGAACGTGGGGGAATGCAGTTCCGGCACCTCCTGCACTGAATGTATGTAATGGCAAAGGGTGCTGGGGTGTGGCAGGGAGGTCTATTGTTGATGGGAGGAATCTATTGTTGAGGGAAGGGTCTATTGTTGTTGGCTGCTGGAGGGTCTACTGATGCTGGCTGCTGGGGGGGGGGGGGTTCTATCATTGCTGGGGGCCAGTTGTTGCTGGGAGGGATCTACTGATGAGAGAGGGGTTTATTGTTGCTGGCTGCTGGAGGGTCTATTGATGCTGGCTGCTGGGAGATCTGTTGTTGCTGACAGGGGTCTATTGTTGCTGGCGTGGATCTGTTGTTACTAGGGTGGATCTTTTGTTACTGGAGGGTCATTTTGTTGCGGGGGGTCTATTGTTGAAAGAAGGGTGTATATCTTAATGCTTATTAAACAAATCTACACAAATCACTTAGCACCACAAAATGATACTTAGTTCTGTATTCTTTAAAAAGGGCCGTACAGGAAGGTTGGTAGAGGATGAAACCAAGGGACGGTGCTCAGAGGTGGATAGGGGGCGTAGACAAGGGGTGACTTGAAAAGGGGAGTTCCTGAACCTGTTCTCTGAGAAAAAAAAGCCCTGCATATACAGGGCCGTCTTTAATGTTGATTGGACCCTGGGCAAAAATTTTCTTGCCCCCCCCCCATGCAATTTCACTCTCCACCTGCTCTGAGATATACAATAAATAGCAACTAGACTTAAAATCAGTTTACTTTATCAGATCAGGCAGCAATTGAGATTGGTTGCCAGAGGCTACAGTGTATCATTACTTCTTACTGACTGATTGCTAGAGGTTACAGCACACATTACGGCTCACTGATTAGTTGCTCGAGGTTACAGCAAATGATTTCTGCTTGTTAAATGGTAGATAGAGATTACTGTACAGTATTACTGCTCACTGATTGGTTGCTAGAGGTTACAGCACATCATCTCCTCACTGCAGGGGGGCATGATCTACATACAAATGTCGGCTTTATTTACATATAAATACCGCCAGCCGCAGCTATTTACTTATAAATGCCGCCGCTATTTACATATGAATGACGGTTATTTACACGTAAACACAGGGTCAGCAGGTGAGTCATCTGTACACAACAATAAGGCAGAGCTGGGAAGCATTAGTGCCAGCACTTCACAGTGAGATTTTGGGACACAGCACAGGACTAGAACTTCAAAGGACAAGGGAATTTAAACTTGGATAGTTGGCAAGTATGAGGCAGCTGATTTGGGCCCCACAACAATGATAGGGCCCAGGGCAGCTGCTCCTTTTGCCCTGCCTTAAAGACGGCCCTGTGCATATATTAGAAATATCCCATGGCCATACCTGTATCCTGAGAAAGTGCACATTCTTATAACAGGATTGTTTATAAGAATAATTTAGAACAAATATTCCTTGTCCTAGAATGACACTTGGTTGCTAAGAGAGGCAATGCTTGAACAAAAAACAAAAGTTAATATTTAGCTACATGAACCAATGAAAAGTTCCACTTTCCGGTCATCCAGACTTCATCACCCATCAATAACCACTTCATCCAGAAAACTCCTATCCATCCAGAGAGACATTCATTATCACGCCTCATGATCTAAAACCTAGCAAAATGCCATTTTGGAAAGGCAGCCATTTTAGGGGACTTTGGTAATGACCATTATAAGCCAGCAGCCATTTTGAAAGAGTACCGTATTTCTTGCTCCATAAGACGCACCTGATCATAAGATGCACCTAGGTTTTAGAGGAGGAACAACAAGAAAAAAATATTCTGAACCAAATGGTGTACAGCTGCAGGAGGAACTGCTGTTACAATGCATGCTGACGTGAATGTAGCCCTAGCCCTAAATCAGAGTTGCAGAGCAGAGGGAGGGCCATCTGCCATTAACCAGGGGGGGGGGGGTTAGACACACTCATCAATTCTCCTGCTAGAATCTACCACTAAATGCCTGCTGTAGTTGTGTGTACTCCAATATGGCATCTGTCCTGCACATGCACACAGAAAATACTTTCACAGTGCTGTGTGTGCGTGTGCACAGCAGGGGGTGGAGTATGGGTGGGGCTGACGGGGCAGGCACAGCAGTTATAGGGTGGATCATCAGGAGGTCGAGCAGAGTCACTGGCCTGTTCAACACACTGTGCTGTGCACTCGTATTTCAGTGTCTCTCAATATCTCACTCATAGGCTTTCTTTTGAGTGAGATATTGAGTAAATGGATCGGCACAGAACAGTGACACTGCACCCACTCCAAGCCACAAACTCCTGGGACACCCGGCCGGGCAACAGGTCATGTTGCCCATACCAGCAATCAGCTCAGTGTGCCTGCTTGATAAGAGGGCAGTACCATGACGGGGGGGGGCAGATGGTGGGGTCGGGGTGTGATTGTCCAGTATTCGCTCATAAGAAGATGCACCAACATTTCTCCCCATTTTTTTGGGGGGGAAAAGTGTGTCTTATGGAGCGAAAAATACGGTAATTATAATACATTGATCTTTTCATGATTAATTGCTTATTTTGATATACCTATTATTGATTTCTTGTGATATATAGATTGTTCTTCCCCTGACCCCGCACCAGGGATGCCAATCAGTGACAATCAGTGCCTATTAGAAATGCCATTCTGTGTCCATCAGTGATGCCTGTCAGTGCCTCCTAATCAGTGCTGCCTATCATTGCCATTAGTGCCCATCAGTGCCGCCTATCAGTGCCCATAAGTGCTGCCTATCAGTGCTGGATATCAGTGCCATCTATCAGTGCTGCTTATCAGTGCTGCATATAAGTGCTGCCTCATCAGTGCCCGTCAGTGCAGCCTCATCAGTGCTCATCAGTGAAAGAAATAACTTAATTAACAAAGAGTTTTTTTTCTTCAAAATTTTTGGTCTTTTATTTGTAGTACAAACAATAAAAAACCCAGTGGTGAATGATAAATGATAAAAATGTTGTTTGGGTACAGTGTTGCATGACCGCGCAATTGTCATTCAAAATGCGACAGCGCTGAAACCTGAAAATTGGCCTGAGCAGGAAGGTGGTGAAAGTGTCCTGTATTGAAATGGTTATTGCCATATTTAGTCTGTATTCATATCGATTGATTTGGGTTTAAAGAAATTTGACTGGTAAAAATGACTCAATATAATTAATCGTTCAGACAATTCCTGACGCAAACGCATAACAGGACACACACAAAAAAAAGAACAGCTAGTATAAAAAAAAAAAACGATTTGCTACCAGCACTCATTTTGGGCCACTGGAAGGTATTACATTACTAATAACACAAAAAGTCTCTAACATGAGGTTTGAAAAAAAATTAAAAATCAAGGAGTAACAGCGTAACCAAATCCCTGCTGCCTGAAGGATCGTCCGAAGCCGGCATCCTCTGATGCCACCACACTCACACGTCCACACAGTAAAATGTAGAAAAAGTATAAACCAAAGACGTTGCACCTAGGTTTGAAACAGGAAAATCTGGATGCCGCACACCGGATAAAGTTGAAAAATCTTCTTTATTGTAAAACTTGGATCATCAAAAATACAGGAAATCAGGCAGATAGTACAGACACAGCTGACGTGTTTCACACTCTAATTCGAGCGCTTACTCATAGCTGACAGAACTGTCTGCTATGAGTAAGCGCTCGAATTAGAGTGCGAAATGCGTCAGCTGTGTCTGTACTATCTGCCTGATTGTCCTGTATTTTTGATGATCCAAGTTTTACAATAAAGAAGATTTTTCAACTTTATCCGGTGTGCGGCATCCAGATTTTCCTGTTTCAAACCTAGCTTCAATTTGCATTTAGCCAGCACCTGGGACTCCCCTCCTCTGAAGGATTTACTCATACACACCTGGAAGCAGGTCTACCTGAGCGGTGATTCATTTTCAAAGACTTTGCATACCTGGAAAACAGATGCCCAGGAGGTACTCACTGCTCTGGTAGAGTGTGCAGTGACAAGAAAAGGAGGAGCTTGTCCCTTCACGAAATACGTCTGAAATGATCTAGTGAATCCATTGGGAGATGGATTTCACTGGAAGCTTGAGATCCTCTTGTCCATACGAGGCAGGAAGTCCATCTTTCACAAAGGAAGCTTTGACTGTCGGAAGTAAGCACTAGGTCTTTTTTCAGATGGAAGGAGGACATGTCCTTAGGCAAATAAAATGCACAAAGCTTTAAGACAACCCTGTCCTTGTGAATGAAGAAGGGCCACATTCTGAGATAGTCATAAAAAAAACACCAAAACAGTTGGAGGATTATGAAGTATGGAGAGCACCCCTAGAGATTCCAAGGGAAAAACAGGGAAAACAAAGTGAGTGACACCATGGACAAAAAGGTGTGAACAATGAATCGAGAAACCACTGGAAGAACATTTCCAGGTTCAAAACCTGCCCATTAATGTTTCCCTATAACAAGTTCTGATCCATGCCCAACTAAAGAAAATTCCCGAGCAACAAAGAAGAACCAAGGGTTAAGCCCAAGAAAAATGCACCACTTGAAGTAAGCCTTCCAATATCCTCTTGTGAGAGACCTCACTTTATCAACACTTGTAAAGCAGGATGCAGAACCGGTCTAGTTGAAATGACTAGATGGCCAGTGTCAGCTGGGGTCTTCGCTCTCCAGGAGGAGAAGAGAAACTCTGGCAGGCAGGCTGACACAGATGCATGTAAGCTTAGTGCCTCTCTGTGTAGAGAGTTGCACAGGTGATTCCCATCCCTTGGTCGCTACCACGCAGTGGCTAGTCGGCTGGAGTTTCTCTTTCTCCTGTGAAGTTTCCAGCAGGATACCCATGGCCACCATTAGAAATGATGGGGCCAGGGGCCCAGTGAGATACTGCACCTACAGGCAGCCCTGGGACTCATAAAATTAGCAGAGGAGCCCAGTATGGGAAGATTTCCTGTACCCTCCTATTTGAGGCCCTGGGCGGTATATATCATTAGAGCCGACTTTTACTGTGCAAATGGACAAAAATAATTTTTGGCTATGTTTCAGCTAATGCTAATACTAAACTTTCACCAAAACCTCTATTTTCTATAGAGTAGAGAAGGGTAAGAATTTGTCAGGCTTTTACTGCCGTGTGTTACAATTTTAGAGAGATTTCATCTCACTCTGTGTGAGAGGTATCAAAACAGGGAGTGCAGAGAAGTGGACCTCAACAGATACAAACACCATCACATATTTAGCAGGGTTAGAAAATGTTACATTTGGATGAGCAGCACAGTGGCTTAGTGGATAGCACTTATGACTTGCAGTACTAGGAAAATTAACTGCGTG
Organism: Lithobates clamitans; assembly: GCA_037952925.1. Classification (NCBI taxonomy): domain Eukaryota; kingdom Metazoa; phylum Chordata; class Amphibia; order Anura; family Ranidae; genus Lithobates; species Lithobates clamitans. The sequence continues at coordinate 6,946,769 of JBBGZY010000053.1, read as the reverse complement.
GAGTTTTCATGTTCTCCCTGAGCTTGTGTGGGTTTTCTCTGTGTATTCCAGCTTCCTCCTACACTCCAAAGATATGCTGGCAGATTAAGCGCCTTCTGTTTAAAAATTCTGAATGCCGGTCCCAAGCCCATGCAAATGGAGAGAGTTGAGGAAAGACCAGGTAACGGACCTTGTAAAAAAATTCTGTCAAGAAGTTTCTAAAGAAAAGGCTCTCAAGCGTATCAGAGAAGGGGTCCAGAAAACTGGCCCACATATTCACCTGTAAGACAGAATGGATAACACACTGGGATTGCTCAAAAGTGCAGAGGGAAAAAAAATGAAAAAAAAAAACACACACCTGTTTTTAGAGGTTGTTCTAGCCAGGTTAACAAATAATACTTTGCTCTTCTATCTAGTAAGAGAATGGACCTACACAAACAGGTTAGCCTTTTTGTGCTCTGCTCTGTTCTGCATTACAAGAGTGACATTGACCTTGACCTTAGAACCTCTATCCCTCTATCAGGTTCTGATAAGGTCTCTAATGTGGAGAATTACCTTCAAACACTGCCAAGGTTTTGGGTATCAGACAGAACAAAGAAAACGAAAATGTCTCCAAAAGAGGAAACAGACAGCAGTAAAAATTTGACAGAGGCTCTTTCCATTGCAAATTAAAAGAAAAAAAATGGCCGAAATTAAGCTTTTGTCTGTTTCCTGCAGCAGATGTGCTCAAATTGTACTTTATTGATTTTCTCAGGGACTACTACTTGCCACCTGAACATTGCATTAAAAACAGATGGGTGGCTCTTTCCTGAGGGCGGGAGGGCGGGAGGGTGTTTTAAAATGTCCTCCCACTCCCGCCACTCATGTACGCCATGTGATTGCTATGGCCCTCGGACACAGCAGATCGCAGATCAGGAAACAGGCCAGTGAAATTGGTTCTGTGTCATGTGATCACTTTGACAAATCACAGCCATCACAAATGTAAACAAAGGCTGCATGCTGCAGCTCCGGCTCCGTTTCCTCGACTGTGGGAGGAAACCGAACATTTCCAACTGGGAGAATCAGTGAGTTTTTACAAGTGTCCCTGATTGCTACGAACACCAGTAAAAAGGTCACTTAACCACTACAGCCAGTCTGGTACACTATCCACACCAGTCACAATGTCACCACATCAGTGCAACTAGCCAGTGTCCCCGATTGCTACCACACTTGTGTCAGTGATGCCAAATCAGTGCAGCCAGAAACAGTGTTCATGATTGCCACCAGACCTGTGTAAGCCAACAACAGCTTTCCTGATTGCTGTCACACCACTGTAGGTGTCACCAGACCAGTGTAAGCCAGCAACAGTGTTTCTAGTTGCTAGACACACCAGTTAGTGTCACCACACCAGTGTGACCCAGCAGCAGTGTTCCTAATAGCTGCCACACCAGTTCTAGGGTCACCAGACCAGTGCAGCCAGTAACAGTATTCCTGATCACCACCATGCCAGCCACACTGTCACCAGACCAACAGTGGCCTGACTGCTAGCCACACCAGTGCTAGTGTAAGCTAGCACCAGTTGTCACCAGACCCTAGGAAGTCAGTAACACTGTTCTGACCAGTCACACCAGAGCCATTGTTAGCAGAGCCATTCAGGCCAGCAACATTGTCCTGATCACTAGTCACACAACTGCCAGTGTCAGCAGAGCCAGTGAAGCCACCAACAGTGTTTTGATCATTGCCACAGCAGTACAGTGTCTACAGAGCCAATGTACACAAACAGTAACCTGATCGCCAGCCAGCACTAGTATTCTGAATGCCAACCAGCTTATTAAAGTGGGAGTCCGGCGACCAATCTTTTTTTTTTTTTTTTTTTTTAAGTCATTGAGACACTTTGCTAATCCCAAAATAATACTCACAGTTTGGGTGTAATATTTCCGCCTCTGTCTGTTTTCGTACTGAAGAATAACTTTAAAAATGTGATGCTGGCTGCTTCCATCTTGCTTGTGGGCATGTGAAGCCCACAAGCATTGATTTACTGAATGTGGTGAATGCTGTTCATTCACAGCTTGTTCACAAGCATGATCATTATTCCCGAACTGAATCTTGGGAAGCCTGACACTAAGCTCCCAGGAGACAGTGCGGCGCCGGGGAAAGGCAATAAACACGCCTACTCCCATGGGAGGAGAGACAGGAAGTGCCACAATAAAGTACAATATAAAGGTAATTACAGCGATAAAACATTTTTCTGTGTGGCATTTGAACTAATCTATGCAATTAACTGAAGGGGGTAAGATTAAGTTAAAAATTTGAGTGGAACCCCGCTTTAAGTATCAGTACAGCCAATGACAAACACAAGTAAGGAGGCCTTCCAAATTCTGACAATGAATCGAAATCTGACACTTGGTCTTCCTCCCTGCTATGCCCATCAGAGTACAACCTGTGGAAAGTAGTGGTTGAATAACAGCCACCTCTGTTTGAGAGGATGAAAGGGTCCCGGCTAAAAGAGTCAGAGATACTGAACATCCTACTGAACTACAGCAGGAAAGTACCAACAGTGTGGTACACCCTAGTGAAATGGCAAGCTCCAGTGATGCAGTACATCAGGTGAAGTGTTACAACATCAGCCATGAAAAATAAGGGCCCATACTAGTGTCCCATAGGCACTTTCAAATCCTTTGTGGCCACCTTCTACTTTAGCGGTGTATGTCATTCCTCCATTTACAGCTCAGCCAGGCATTCAGGTGGAAATAGAGAATTAGCACCTCTTCAGTTCCTTTGTTTTTCACCTGGTGATCTGGCCAGTAGGGATGAGCTTCGTGTTCGATTCGAACCCATGTTCGACTCGAACATCGGCTGTTCGGTCGTTCGCCGAATTGCGAACGATATGGGCCGTTCGCGCCAAATTCGTGTGGCGCGTCACGGCCCATAATTCACTGCGGCATCGCAGTGCATTGCTGGCTGATGATTGGCCAAGCATGCACTATGACCCGCATGCTTGGCCAATCACAGCGCCGTCAGTAGAGAGAGCTGTAATTGGCCAAAGCCAGGGTGGCTTTGGCCAATTATGGCTCAGGGGATTTAGTACACACCCCACACTATATAAGGCCGCCTGCACGGCGGCCCTGTGTAGTGTGTGTTCCGGTGTGCTGAGAGATAGAGAGAGAGAGAGACAGTGTCATTTGATTTGAGTTAGATAGATTAGGCAGAACAGTCAGTCAGTTAGCTGCACTTACAGTGTATTGTGTATATATATGCATCCCAGGTGTTGCATATATATATATACACTGTATTCAGTTTAGCTAGATCCGTTCCTGTTATCTTCTATCTAGACTATTTACATTTAGTGCAGTGTGTCCTGCTCACAGTGTTCAGCTAGATCCGTTCCTGCTATTTACATTCAGTGCAGTGCGTCCTGCTCACAGTGTTCAGCTAGATCCGTTCCTGCTATTTACATTTAGTGCAGTCAGTGCGTCCTGCTCACAGTGTTCAGCTAGATTCGTTCCTGCTATTTACATTCAGTGCAGTGCGTCCTGCTCACAGTGTTCAGCTAGATCCGTTCCTGGTATTTACATTTAGTGCAGTGCGTCCTGCTCACAGTGTTCAGCTAGATCCGTTCCTGCTATTTACATTCAGTGCAGTGCGTCCTGCTCACAGTGTTCAGCTAGATCCGTTCCTGCTATTTACATTCAGTGCAGTGCGTCCTGCTCACAGTGTTCAGCTAGATCCGTTCCTGGTATTTACATTTAGTGCAGTGCGTCCTGCTCACAGTGTTCAGCTAGATCCGTTCCTGCTATTTACATTCAGTGCAGTGCGTCCTGCTCACAGTGTTCAGCTAGATCCGTTCCTGGTATTTACATTTAGTGCAGTGCGTCCTGCTCACAGTGTTCAGCTAGATCCGTTCCTGCTATTTACATTCAGTGCAGTGCGTCCTGCTCACAGTGTTCAGCTAGATCCGTTCCTGCTATTTACATTCAGTGCAGTGCGTCCTGCTCACAGTGTTCAGCTAGATCCGTTCCTGGTATTTACATTTAGTGCAGTGCGTCCTGCTCACAGTGTTCAGCTAGATCCGTTCCTGCTATTTACATTCAGTGCAGTGCGTCCTGCTCACAGTGTTCAGCTAGATCCGTTCCTGGTATTTACATTTAGTGCAGTGCGTTGTGCTCACAGTGTTCAGCTACATCCGTTCCTGCTATTTACATTCAGTGCAGTGCGTCCTGCTCACAGTGTTCAGCTAGATCCGTTCCTGCTATTTACATTCAGTGCAGTGCGTCCTGCTCACAGTGTTCAGCTAGATCCGTTCCTGGTATTTACATTTAGTGCAGTGCGTCCTGCTCACAGTGTTCAGCTAGATCCGTTCCTGGTATTTACATTTAGTGCAGTGCGTCCTGCTCACAGTGTTCAGCTACATCCGTTCCTGCTATTTACATTCAGTGCAGTGCGTCCTGCTCACAGTGTTCAGCTAGATCCGTTCCTGCTATTTACATTCAGTGCAGTGCGTCCTGCTCACAGTGTTCAGCTAGATCCGTTCCTGGTATTTACATTTAGTGCAGTGCGTTGTGCTCACAGTGTTCAGCTACATCCGTTCCTGCTATTTACATTCAGTGCAGTGCGTCCTGCTCACAGTGTTCAGCTAGATCCGTTCCTGCTATTTACATTCAGTGCAGTGCGTCCTGCTCACAGTGTTCAGCTAGATCCGTTCCTGGTATTTACATTTAGTGCAGTGCGTCCTGCTCACAGTGTTCAGCTAGATCCGTTCCTGGTATTTACATTTAGTGCAGTGCGTCCTGCTCACAGTGTTCAGCTAGATCCGTTCCTGCTATTTACATTCAGTGCAGTGCGTCCTGCTCACAGTGTTCAGCTAGATCCGTTCCTGCTATTTACATTCAGTGCAGTGCGTCCTGCTCACAGTGTTCAGCTAGATCCGTTCCTGCTATTTACATTCAGTGCAGTGCGTCCTGCTCACAGTGTTCAGCTAGATCCGTTCCTGGTATTTACATTTAGTGCAGTGCGTCCTGCTCACAGTGTTCAGCTAGATCCGTTCCTGCTATTTACATTCAGTGCAGTGCGTCCTGCTCACAGTGTTCAGCTAGATCCGTTCCTGCTATATACATTTAGTGCAGTACGTCCTGCTCACAGTGTTCAGCTAGATCCGTTCCTGTTATCTTCCTACTGACAGGCAGGCTTGTCTGGTTACAGTATATAAAGCTACCTTAAGAAAATTACAGGTGTTCTTTTTGATCCTATTAGTACCACGGTCAGGCAGCTAGACTATTTACATTTAGTACAGTGCGTCCTGCTCACAGTGTTCAGCTAGATCCGTTCCTGTTATCTTCCTACTGACAGGCAGGCTTGTCTGGTTACAGTATATAAAGCTACCTGAAGAAAATTACAGGTGTTCTTTTTGATCCTATTAGTACCACGGTCAGGCAGCTAGACTATTTACATTTAGTACAGTGTGTCCTGCTCACAGTGTTCAGCTAGATCCGTTCCTGTTATCTTCCTACTGACAGGCAGGCTTGTCTGGTTACAGTATATAAAGCTACCTTAAGAAAATTACAGGTGTTCTTTTTGATCCTATTAGTACCACGGTCAGGCAGCTAGACTATTTACATTTAGTACAGTGCGTCCTGCTCACAGTGTTCAGCTAGATCCGTTCCTGTTATCTTCCTACTGACAGGCAGGCTTGTCTGGTTACAGTATATAAAGCTACCTGAAGAAAATTACAGGTGTTCTTTTTGATCCTATTAGTACCACGGTCAGGCAGCTAGACTATTTACATTTAGTACAGTGTGTCCTGCTCACAGTGTTCAGCTAGATCCGTTCCTGTTATCTTCCTACTGACAGGCAGGCTTGTCTGGTTACAGTATATAAAGCTACCTTAAGAAAATTACAGGTGTTCTTTTTGATCCTATTAGTACCACGGTCAGGCAGCTAGACTATTTACATTTAGTACAGTGCGTCCTGCTCACAGTGTTCAGCTAGATCCGTTCTTGCTATTTACATTCAGTGCAGTGCGTCCTGCTCACAGTGTTCAGCTAGATCCGTTCCTGGTATTTACATTTAGTGCAGTGCGTTGTGCTCACAGTGTTCAGCTACATCCGTTCCTGCTATTTACATTCAGTGCAGTGCGTCCTGCTCACAGTGTTCAGCTAGATCCGTTCCTGCTATTTACATTCAGTGCAGTGCGTCCTGCTCACAGTGTTCAGCTAGATCCGTTCCTGGTATTTACATTTAGTGCAGTGCGTCCTGCTCACAGTGTTCAGCTAGATCCGTTCCTGGTATTTACATTTAGTGCAGTGCGTCCTGCTCACAGTGTTCAGCTACATCCGTTCCTGCTATTTACATTCAGTGCAGTGCGTCCTGCTCACAGTGTTCAGCTAGATCCGTTCCTGTTATCTTCCTACTGACAGGCAGGCTTGTCTGGTTACAGTATATAAAGCTACCTTAAGAAAATTACAGGTGTTCTATCCCAGCTTAGTGCAGCTACAGGCCATTAGTATGTCTGGAAGGCCAAGAAGGAGAGGCAGACAGTCACAAGCCAATAAGAGAGGGCAAGCAGGCTCTGTGTCTAGTGCTGGTCGTGGAGACGGTGCATCCTCATCAGCACGTGGCCATGGGACACGCTTGGCCTTTTTTTCGGCAGCTGGCCGTGTTGAGCCGCAACATGCGGAAGACTTGGTCGAGTGGATGACCAAGCCGTCCTCATCCTCCTCATCCTCTCTCACCCATGCCCAGGGTGCTTTGTCTGGCAAAGCAGCGGCCTCTTCCCTCAGCTCAATGTCATCAGTGACTCCTTCCCTAGCTCCACCATGTCCTCATGAGGATTCCCTCGAACTGTTTGACCACAGTGTTGGGTACATGCTCCAGGAGGATGCCCAGCGTTTGGAAGGCTCTGATGATGATACTGAGCTCAATGAAAGCAGTAACATGAGCACGGACAGAGGGGGTGCCCAAGAAGGACAGCAATCTGGCAGTCATGCTCCCCCTGCTGCAGCATACTGCCAGGTTTGCTCCAGTGATGAGGAGGGAGGGGATGATGAGGTCACTGACTCAACGTGGGTGCCTGATAGGAGAGAGGAGGAGGAGGAGGAGGAGGAGGAGGTGGCACATCACCAACTAGGCAGGATGCCCTCCAGGGGCCAGCCTAAGGGCAGCACATTGACTGCATCACACCCCAAAGCTCCACATGTGCAGGGCGCTGCAGTCTCTGCGCGTTATTCAAAAAGTTCTTTGGTGTGGGCCTTTTTTGAGACGAGTGCATCAGATCGCACCGCTGCTATTTGCAACATATGTCTCAAGCGTATCTCGCGTGGCCAAAACATCTCCCGCTTGGGTACCACATGCTTGACCAGACATATGTTGACCTGCCATGCAGTTCGTTGGCAAGCGTATCTAAAAGACCCACACCAAAGAACAAAGACGATCTCTCCTTGCTCCTCATCAGCTGAGATTTCCAACCCCACTAGACCTTCAGTCCTCTCTGAGACCTGCAGTGAGAGGAATGAAGGTGTAGAATTAGGTGTGTCACAGCCAAGTACTTGTGGGCAATCTGCTTTTGGTACACCGACGTCAGATTGTACCAGGCAAATTTCCCTGCCCCAGCTGCTGCACCGCTGAAAGAAGTTTGCTCCCAGCCATCCACATGCCCAGCGGTTGAATGCTAGCTTGGCAAAATTGCTAGCACTTCAACTGCTGCCTTTTCAGTTGGTAGACTCTGCCCCCTTCCGTGAGTTTGTGGAATGTGCGGTTCCTCAGTGGCAGGTACCCAAACGCCACTTTTTCTCACGGAAGGCGATTCCGGCTCTCTACCGGCATGTGGAAGGCAATGTCCATGCCTCGCTGGACAGGGCGGTCAGCGGTAAGGTGCATATTACCGCTGACTCATGGTCCAGCAGGCATGGACAGGGACGTTACTTAAGTTTCACGGCGCATTGGGTGACTCTGCTGGCAGCTGGGAAGGATGCAGGACAAGGTGCAGTAGTGTTGGAGGTTGTTCCGCCACCACGCCTCCAAAATGCTGATTGTGACACACCTCTCTCCTCCACCCCCTCCTCTTCTTCTTCCTCCATGGCCTCTTCCTCGGAACCAGCGGTGCTCCGTAGGCGTTCAAGGGGCTACGCAAGTACGCAGGCCAAAAGATGCCATGCGGTGCTTGAGCTGGTGTGCTTGGGGGACAGGAGCCACACTGGGGCAGAGGTTCTGTCAGATCTGCAGGGGCAGATTCAGAGGTGGTTGACGCCACGCCAACTTAAGGCAGGAATGGTGGTTTGCGACAATGGCACCAACCTCCTCTCTGCCCTCCGACAGGGACAACTGACCCATGTGCCCTGTTTGGCTCACGTCCTTAACTTGGTGGTGCAGCGGTTCTTGGGCAGGTACCCGGGCTTACAGGATGTCCTGAGGCAGGCCAGGAAAGTCTCTGTGCATTTCCGCCGGTCATATAATGCCAGTGCTCGGCTGACGGACCTCCAAAAGGAGTTTAACCTGCCCAAGAACCGCCTAATCTGTGACATGCCCACCAGGTGGAACTCGACGTTGGCCATGCTGCAGCGGCTGCACACGCAGCAGAGGGCCATCAATGAGTACCTGTGCGACTATGGCACCAGGACAGGGTCAGGGGACCTTGGTTTTTTTTCCCCACGCCAGTGGGCCATGATCAGGGATGCATGCACTGTCCTGTCACCATTCGAGGAGGCCACGAGGATGGTGAGCACTGACAGTGCATGCATCAGTGACACTGTCCCCCTTGTCCACCTGTTGGAGCACACGCTGCGTGGAATAATGGACAGGGCACTTGAGGCAGAACAGAGGCAGGAAGAGGAGGACTTCCTTAGCTCTCAAGGCCCCCTTTATCCAGACAGTGTTCCTGCGTGCCCGCCGATCACACAGGAAGAGGACGAGGAGGAGTAGGAGGAGGAGGATTGTGTCAGTATGGAGGTGGAGCCTGGCACTCAGCATCAGCAGTCTTTAAGGGATCAGTCCCAAGGAACACATGGACTTGTACGTGGCTGGGAGGAGGTGGCTGCGGACGTTGTTGTCCTTAGTGACCCAGAGGACTCCGGACCGAATGCCTCAGCAAACCTACGCTGCATGGCCTCCCTGATCCTGCAAAGCCTGCGTAAGGATCCTCGTATTCGTGGTATCAAGGAGAAGGACCAATACTGGCTGGCAACCCTCCTTGATCCACGTTACAAGGGTAAGGTTGCGGACCTTATCTTGCCATCGCAGAGGGAGCAGAGGATGAAACATCTTCGGGAGGCCTTGCAGAAAGGTCTGTGCAACGCGTTCCCAGAGACTGGGAGGTTACAAACTCCTGTTTCTGGACAACGTGTTGCTGAGGCTTCGGTCAGTCAAAGAAGGAGCGGTGGAGAAGGTGGCCGTCTGACCGATGCGTTCAGACAATTTTTTGGTCCGCAGCCCCAAGGTATGATCGGTTCCAGCAACCATCGCCAGCGTCTGTTTTACATGGTGCAGGAATACCTAGGGGCAAGATCAGACTTGGACACCTTTCCCACCGAAAATCCTCTGGGTTACTGGGTCTTGAGGATGGATCACTGGCCAGAGCTTGCACAGTATGCAATTGAGCTACTGGCCTGTCCTGCATCCAGCGTTCTTTCGGAACGCACATTCAGTGCTGCTGGAGGCGTGGTAACCGATCACAGGGTGCGTCTGTCCACCGACTCGGTCGATCGGCTGACCTTCATAAAAATGAATCAGTCTTGGATCACCACCAGCTACCAAGCACCTGATGCAGATGTAACCGAATAATTTTTTTTGAAATCTCAGATCCCTTCAAAGACTGCCTATGCTGATGCTGAGTGACTATCCCTGAGTAATTATCCTCTTCCTCCTCAATCATCACGCTGATAGCTTGTAAGAACATTTTTGGTTCTGGGCGCCACCACCAGTGCCTAAGGCACAATTTTTCAGCCCCTGTTTAACAGGGGCGTGTAATTACAATTTTTGATGTAATACTTTGCAGCAGGGCTCGTTCCTGCATTCCAACTAGAGTGTCTGTGAGGGGTTGCAGTGTTGTGGCACCAGCACCAGTGCCTAAGACCCAATTTTTCAGCCCCTGTCTAACAGGGGCGTGTAATTACAATTTTTGATGCAATACTTTGCAGCAGGGCTTGTTCCTGCGTTTCAACTAGAGTGTCTGTGAGGGGTTGCAGTGTTGTGGCACCAGCACCAGTGCCTAAGGCCTAATTTTTCAGCTCCTGTTCAACAGGGGCATGTAATTACAATTCTTGATCTAATATTTCACAGCAGGGCCCTGTGAGGGCTTACAGTGTTTTGGCCACAGCAACACCTAAGGCCCAAATTTCTGCTGAGTATATAGGGCAGGACCCTACTTTCAAACATCTAACTTACAAACGACTCCTACTTGCAAACGGAAGGAGACAACAGGAAGTGAGATGAAATCTACCCCTAAGGAAGGGAAATTCTCTCCTGTAAGAGTTAATATGGGAAAACAATTTCTCCTTTCCACTGATGCTTTCCAATCCTTGTTCCACAAAAAAACCCAAATTTTCAAAAAACATTTTTCATTGGGACAAAAAAGTGAGGTGAAATCTTCTGAAGAGGAGGAAAGACGCAAAACAAATGTCACAGGGGTGATAACCCTTCCCTATGTTTTCCAAAAAGCTTAGAAAAGATTTTTTGGCTGGAGCTAAACACATTAAAAATGTTCAAAATTACAAACAGATTCTACTTAACAACAAACCTACAGTCCCTGTCTTGTTTGCACCGCCTGAATACTGCTGTTCAGAGTATATAGGGACCTTTCCTTATTTTAATTTGGGTGCGGGGTTCCCCTTAATATCCATACAAGACCCAAAGGGCCTGGTAATGGACTGGGGGGTACCCATGCCGTTTGTCTCACTGATTTTCATCCATATTGCCATGACCCGACATGACATTAAACCCGCAAGCAGTTTTAAATGAGATTTTTTCCTTTAAAAATGACATTTGGTGCAGGGACTGTTCTAAACATGGGAAACACGCGTCACTTTACAGGCATACTATAGACACCCCCCAGGTACGATATTTAAAGGAATATTTCACTTTTTTTTTTTTACTTTAAGCATCATTAAAATCACTGCTCCCGAAAAAACGGCCGTTTTTAAAAGTTTTTTTTGCATTGATACATGTCCCCTGGGGTAGGACCCGGGTCCCCAAACCCTTTTTAGGACAATACCATGCAAATTAGCCTTTAAAATGAGCACTTTTGATTTCGAACGTTCGAGTCCCATAGACGTCAATGGGGTTCTAACGTTCGTGCGAACTTGCGGTCCGTTCGCGGGTTCTGGTGCGAACCGAACCGGGGGGTGTTCGGCTCATCCCTACTGGCCAGAAATAAACCTTTTTTACAGTGCCTACACTCTGGATAAAGAAGCAGCAGAGACTCCTTTGGACAACAGCATTGTCAGTCTTGGGGTAGGGGAATGATATATTAGCAGATTTAAATACACTAAAAAATTGAAGATAAACTCCAGCTTTAAGACTTTAAAGCAGTTACAGCAGCCGTTTTTTTTTCCTTTTTGGGATATAGGTTAAATATAAATGAATGAAAGCTGACCATGTAAGGACCCCTGTCTGTTAAATGTTTTGTCCCAACACTGTAATTACTACATCTGCAGGACAGCTTGTTCTGTTGAAAAAGAACAGACTTACTGGCAGATCACCAGGTGAAAATAAAAAGGAAGAAGATCTAAAAAAAAAGAAAACAAATGCAGCCATCACATCTAAGAATTGGTAAGCTGCAATATAATAAATGTTTGCGTTTGGGTTTAATACCACACACCTAGTTCACCATATGCCATTATATTCTTTAGTTATGACAAGAACACACTATAAAAAGAATGAGAACAATGAAAATCCTGATGCCCTCCCCAAAGTCACCTTGCGCATTTTCGTGACGAAATTAGGCCACTTATTTTTTTTTACGCCCAAATTTTCTGAAATTTATACTCCTTACAAACATATCTGCATTGGGGACTCCCTCATACATTTCACAGGCAGTCTGACCTTAAAACAGGGAGAGATGAAGGGAGAGATACAGTAGCTATCTGGAGCCCCTTGGATGCCCAACTTGCACGTGTAGCTTTGGAAAAATAGTGTGGGACCTTATGTCACCCTTATTCCATCAGAGATACCACCTCTAGGTGGACAATATCTATTCCAGCCTGACACTTTTCAGACACCAGTTTCTGCAGCAAACTGTAGCTTGTGGTACAATGCAAACAAATTGCAAGGGATTTCCACAAAGACGGGCCACCACAAAACTGAAAAGGGTTAAGTCAACAAGTTTGCGCAATGAGGATTTTTTGGCAATAAAATGGATTGATAAATAGGATGTCTAGGTCCTTTCTTACATCCAAGACACCTGTCATGGTCAGAGGTCAGGCTTGGAGGCCAGTAGCTATAGCACAGACCCACACCGACCAGCTGGATAAGTGCAGCAGCAGGCCATCTTGGCGGATGGCACAGGCTCCCCCAAGCTACGGAGTCTAAGCACCTGTTCCCCTGATGGTGGAGAGGAATTTTGCTGCATGTCAGTAACAGGTTGCAGTCCTCAGGATCAGCCCACCAGGAGGTGAGCAAGCTGGGGTCCAATAGCAAATATATCAGGTATGGGTCAAACAGAAGTGTTGTCAGTAAGCAAGCCAAAAGGTTGGTAACAAGTGGTTGCAGGTTGGGATTAAGCAGAAGCGTAGTGGAGAATTAAGCCAAAGCTTGGTAATGAGTGGTAGCAGAGATATGGATGGCATCAGATGTGACAAGAGTGAGATATTGGTTGGAGAGAGCACAATAGTCTGGCAAGCAGGAAGTGCAAAGGCATGGCTAAAATAGGAACTTCATGGGAGGAGGAGCAAAGGGTTCAAGGTTTAAGAGAAACAAAGTTGAAGGCAAAATCATTCAAGGAAATGTCTAGGCAGCTGTTTAGCATCATAGGTGGCTCAGCAAGAAGAGACAAATGGCCAGACATAGCAGAGGTCGCAGGTTCAGACCCGAGTCCTGACAATACTCCCCTCCTCCCAGGGCATCCCCTGGATGTCCTAGGGCCAGGTTTGTGAGGGAACCTCTGGTAGAATTATCTTGTTAATCTAGGGACATAAACGTTCTCCTCGAGTTCCTAAGAATTTTCATCTGGTCGATATCCTTCCCATTAAAACAGATACCTAATTTGTTCCTAAAGGTCCTGGAATAAATAATTTTCTTAAAGCGGTGTTTCACTGTCTCCACATAATTTTTTTTTTCTAAGACTGACAATGTTTAATCTATTTAAATCTTGAACTTACTTGTTTGGTTTCTATAGCGTACTGCTCTCAGTTTTCTGGAGTAAAAATGACTTATAAAAGTTCCTGTTGTCGGTTTCCATCTTGCCTGTGGGCATGTGAAGCCCACAGGCATCCTCTTCCGGGATATGGTGCTGCTGATCGACCAGCATGCACCGCCCATTCTAGCCCCGATCTCCAAGTGCCAATACTTTCATGGAGGTCTAAAAAACCACATTGATAAATGTACAAATAAAGTGTTTTTGTGCTAGTGAAAACCTAATTTAAATATATGCATTTAAAATAAAAAAATATAAATAATCCCAACAATGAATGTACAAAATAAAGTGCTTCTGTGTTTCTGTGCTGGTGAAACCAATTTTTTGATAATTTTCACTTTTCAAAGGTGATCATAGCATGCGTGTCTTATCCATGCTCCTATTGTGGCTGCACTCACCTGAATCCCCCCCCCCTCCTGGGGTGTGGAGCATTCACAGTATCTGCCACTGTGTAGCACTTTGGAGGCTGGATGTTCCCCGATATAATGGCAATTTCCACTCTTGTTTGGAAATAAGTTTTCGTTTTTCATTAACACATATGAAGACATGTAGTATAATATGTTAATGCACCTTTATGCACATGCATGTGTCAGTGCACAATTTTATTTATTTATTCAATTGGATATATTTTGTTCACATTAGTAGTTTTTTGGCTTGTTAAGGATAGTTGCACAATAGAACAGCGCCACATCTACTTAGTTTTCTTGTCATTCTAGTTACTCCACCTAGTGGTAGTAATCAGTAGAGGCAGCAGTTCCTTTAATTAACCCTTTCTCTATTAGTACTTATTCCTTTTGTGCGTAATCATCTATATTTCTTACAACAGCCAACCTGCCAAGAGACGGCCGCACACCAAAACTCACGGACTGGGCAAGGAGGGCATTAATAAGAGAGGCAGCACAGAGACATAAGGTAACTCTGGTGGAGCTGCAGAGTTCAACAGCAGAGACTGGAGTATCTGTACATAGGACGACAATAAGCCGTATGCTCCATAGAGTTGGGCTTTATGGCAGAGTGGCCAGAAGAAAGCAATTACTTTCAGCAAAAAGCAAAATGGCACGTTTTGAGTTTGCGAAAAGGCATGTGGGAGACTCCTAAAATGTATGGAGGAAGGTGCTCTGGTCTGAGACTAAAATTTAAGTTTTTGTCCATCAAAGAAAACGCTATGTCTGGCGCAAACCCAACACATCACATCACCCAAAGAACACCATCCCCACAGTGAAACATGGTGGTGGCAGCATCATGCTAGGGGGGTGTTTTTCAGCAGTCGGGACTGGAAAACTGGTCAGAGTTGAGGGAAAAATGGATGGTGCTAAATGCAGGGATATTCTTGAGCAAAACCTGTACTACTCTGTGTGTGATTTGAGGCTAGGACTGAGGTTTACCTTCCAGCAGGACAATGACTCCAAACACACTGCTAAAGCAACACTTGAGTGGTTTAAGGGGAAACATGTAAATGTGTTGAAATAGCCTAGTCAAAGCCCAGACCTCAATCCAAAAGAAAATCTGTGGTCAGACTTAAAGATTGCTGTTCACAAGTGCAAACCATACAACTTGAAGAAGCTGGAGCAGTTTTGCAAGGAGGAATGGGCAAAAATCCCAGTGGTAAGATGTGGCAAGCTCATAGAGACTTATCCAAAGCGACTTGGAGCTGTGATAGCCGCAAAAGGTGGCTCTACAAAGTATTGACTTTAGGGGGGTGAATATTTATGCACATTGACTTTTTCTGTTATTTTGTCATATTTGTTGTTTGTTTCACAATAAAAAAAAAACATCTTCAAAGTTGTGGGCATGTTCTGTAAATCAAATGAATTAAATGATGCAAATCCTCAAACAATCCATGTTAATTCCAGGTTGTGAGGCAACAAAACACAAAAAATGCCAAGGGGGGTGAATACTTTTGCAAGGCACTGTGTATATATATATATATATACACAGTATCTCCCAAAAGTGAGTACACCCCTCGTATTTTGTAAATATTTTATTATATCTTTTCATGTGACAACACTGAAGAAATGACACTTTGCTACAATGTAAAGTAGTGAGTGCACAGCTTGTATAACAGTGTAAATATGCTGTCCTCTCAAAATAACTCAACACACAGCCATTAATGTCTAAACCGGATTACACCTCTAAAAGAAAATGTCCAAATTGGGCCCAAAAGTGTCAATATTTTGTGTGGTAACCATTATTTTCCTGGACTGCCTTAACCCTCTTGGGCATGGAGTTCATCAGAGTTTCACAGGTTGCCACTGGAGTTCTCTCTCCACTTCTCCATGATGACATTACGGAGCTGGTGGATGTTAGAGACCTTGCGCTCCTCCACCTTCCATTTTTGAGGCTGCCCCACAGATGCTCAATAGGGTTTAGGTCTGGAGACATGCTTGGCCAGTCCATCACCTTTTCCCTCAGCTTCTTTAGCAAGGCAGTGGTTGTCTTGGAGGTGTGTTTAGGGTCATTATCATGTTGGAATACTGCCCTGCGGCCCCGTCTTCGAAGGGAGAGTGATCATGCTCTGCTTCAGTATGTCACAGTACATGTTGGCATTCATGGTTCCCTCAATGAACTGTAGCTCCCCAGTTCCAGCAGTATTCATGCAGCCCCAGACCATGACACTCCCACGACCATGCTTGACTGTAGGCAAGACACACTTGTCTTTGTATTCCTCACCTGGTTGCCGCCACACACGCTTGACACCATTTGAAAAAATAAGTATATCTTGGTCTCATCAGACCACAGGACATAGTTTCAGTAAACCATGTCCTTAGTCTGCTTGTCTTCAGCAAACTGTTTGCGGGCTTTCTTGTACATCATCTTTAGAATAGGCTTCCTTCTGGGATGACAGCCATGCAGAGCAATTTGATGCAGTGTGTGGTGTATGGTCTGAGCACTGACAGACTGACCCCGCACCCCTTCAACCTCTGCAGCAATATTGGCAGCACTCATACGTCTATTTCCCAAAGACAACCTCTGGATATGACGCTGAGCACATGCACTCAACTTCTTTGGTCAACCATGGCAGGGCCTGGTCTGTGTGGAACCTGTCCTGTTAAACCACTGTATGGTCTTGGCCACCATGCTGCAGCTCAGTTTCAGGGTCTTGGCAATCTTCTTATAGCCTAGGCCATCTTTATGTAGAGCAACAATTCTTTTTTTTTTCAGATCCTCAGAGAGTTCTTTGCGGTGCCATGTTGGACTTCCAGTGACCAGTATGAGAGACAGAGTGATAACACCAAATTTAACACACCCGCTCCCCATTCACACCTGAGACCTTGTAACACTAACGAGTCCCATGACACTGGGGAGGGAAAATGGCTGATTGGGCCCAAATTGGACATTTTCACTTAGGGGTGTACTCACTTTTGTTGCCAGCGGTTTAGACATTAATGGCTGTGTGTTGAGTTATTTTGAGCGGACAGCAAATTTACACTGTTATACAAGCTGTACACTCACTACTTTACATTGTAGCAAAGTGTCATTTCTTCAGTGTTGTCACATGAAAAGATATAACAGATTATTTACAAAAATGTGAGGGGTGTACTCACTTTTGTGAGATACTGTATATATATATATATATATATATATATATATATATATATATATATATATATATACACACATACATATACATATATACACACACACACACACACACACTGCTCTCCATGCTAAACTGACCAGGAAAACTGGTAGTGTCATGGGTTGGGACAGATTCTATAAGCTCACCTGACAGTGTTATAGCTTTTTCCAACTCCTGCTACTGTCACTTTTGCTGGCCAGCTTGTTCCTGCCTGTAAATATATAGAAAATCATAAATAAAAAGGCATGTGGAGCAAAAAAAAAAAGAATTAAAAAAAAATTACATTAAGACATGTAGTGTGTTTTCTATGAGCACATCATTTTGAGTCTTCATAGTGGGGTTGTCCATAAGCAGTTTTTGATGTGACTTTCACATTTATACATGCTTCTCCTATCTTTTGTCTAATATACAGATTTGTACATTATCCACTAGTACGATTTTGTTGAGCTAAAATATCAGCCAAGCAGGACTGCCTGGTTTGTAATGGGTTGTCCAAATCTCTATTCCTTCTCTATTCCTTTACAGTCTATGTACTGAGCAAATATGTTACGTATACAATTATAACAAACAGTTACATTACATACATGGGAAATATTTTAAACCAAAACATTCATACAGTTACATCAAGTTGATATAATTTACATGAATATAAAAAAAAATTACAGTACAGTCTCTTTAATATACTGAATACTATAAGGTATTAACCTCATACATGATATAGTGGTTAAACTTGAAACTTTTAGGCCTCATGCACACGGGATGTTAAAATAACATTATGAAAACGCCAGTATCTTTGCAGTGATTTTTTTTAAACTTTTTTCAGCTTTTTTCAATGTTTTTGCAATAGCGTTTTTTAGTGGTTTTTCCTCGTTAGTGTTTTTTAGCGGTTTTTTTTTTCAAATTTTTTTTTTTCAATGGATCAAAAACGTTAAAAAACGTTGGTGAATTACGTTTTTCAGCGTTTTTGAGCGTTTATCAGCGTTAGAGCATTTTTACAGCTGAAAAACGTCTCTCAGAACCCACTGATCCTGGGTTTTTTTTTACAGCTTAGAAGCGTCTATGCCATTTGCAGCTCAAAAACGCCTAGGTGGGCATGAAGCCATAGACTAACATAGACAGGTCTTTTTAAGCTGCAAAAAACGCTCAAAAAAGCAGCTGTAAAAACGTTCGTGTGCATGAGACCTTAGGGTCCATTTAAACCACAGTAAGACTGTTATCTTTCGTATGACAAATGTGCTAGTATACGGTTTAACGCATTCTCCAATGCGCTGTTAACATGCATTGCAGTGCTTTCTTTCCCCCAAATGTCAACCTTACTGCTATGTCCTACAGTGCTTGGATATGCCTAACCTGCAGGTAGGAACACTGTGCAAAATTAAATCAGATTCTGGGGGTTTTTTTTGTTTGTTTTTTGTTTTTAGTGCAGTGCAGTAAGTTGGGCAACGCAGCTCCATGTTTCTGAATGGGCCCTCAAAGACCAGGTTGGAGAGGTGAATCTAATCATGTATAATTAAGTCATCCTCTCCCACCTGTCTTTATATTCTCCTGTCAAATCTGTCACTTTTGGTGTCTACATGGCAGAAGAACCTAATCAAATGTATTAAATCAATTCCCCCACATGTCATAGTAAAGAGACTTTCTGAAAAAGAGTTTAAAATATCTGCTCGCATAAGCTGTGAATATACTCTTGAGCCATAGGCGTGCCCACGGGGTGTGCCGGGTGTGCCCAGGCACACCCTAATCATTATGCTCTCATTGGTTGTGACTGGTGTCAGTAGTTGTGACTACTACTGCTCATGTCACCACTGCCTGGCCTGGGTTGATCCTGCAAGAAAAAGCATCTTTTTGTCTTTTTGCAGCACTGCAGGGACTAGGGAGTCCCCGGGACCACAGGCGCGGCGGAGTGATCCGGCCGCATTTCCCGATGGGTCCTGTATAGTTCCGGCAGCGCAGGTACTGCAGGCAGCGGCGGAGTGATCTGCATCCGCACTCCGCCCCCCTCTGGCCTCCTCTCCCTTCCCTCGGAAGAAGCAGCGGACTCAGCGGAGCCTCAGCCTGGACTCGGATAGCGGCAGGCGGCTGGCTCAGTCAGGTAAGCAGTGCCAGTGAGACAGCACTGAGCAGGGAAGGGCAGTCACACGATGGACGAAAAATAAAAAAACAAAAAGGCAACTCAATATGAACCCTGTCCCTGCCAGCAAAAAAGTAAGTGTGAATATATATATATATATATATATATATATATATATATATATATATATATATACAAACTTACTTTTTTGCTGACAAATCAGGCAGGGTTCATATTGATTTGAATTGTATATGTGTTGTACATAAAAAAAAAAATTATATATAATTTTTTTATGTACATCACATATACAATTCAAATCAATATGAACCCTGCCTGATTTGTCAGCAAAAAAATAAGTGTATATATATGTGTGTGTGTGTGTATATATATATATTTATATATATATATATATATATATATATATATATATATATGCATATACACTTACTTTTTTGCTGACAAGCCAGGCAGGGTTCATATTGATTTGATTTGATTGTATATGTAATGCACAATATATATATATATATATATATATATATATATATATATATATATATATATATTTTCCCATACATACATTAAGTCGATTTTTACATGTAATTTTTTAAAAATTGTTCTCACGTGTTACAATAATGCTTCCATGATGTTCTTTTAAAAAATAACAATTTAAAAAAATGACATTTAAAAATCAACTTAACCACAAACTTTGGAAGATTTTCCCTCTTCAGGACCAGGCCATTTTTTGCTATTTAAGGCCCATTTCACACAAACGGACCGTTAGGCTCGGTTCACACGGGGGCGACTTGTCAGGCGACCTAGCCGCCTGACAAGTCGCCTCCCGTTCTGTACAATGGAACCGTTCTAATCGGAGCGACGCAAGTCGCTCCGACTTAGAAGAAAGGTTCCTGTACTACTTTGGGGGCGACTTGCATAGACTTCTATACAGAAGTCGTCTTGCAAGTCGCCCCGGCAGTCGTGTGCAGGTCGCCTCGGTGAGGCGACCTGCAAGTCGTGCCGCCTCTGGTGTGAACCGAGGCTTAAGGTCCGCTTGTCAGTTTTGACAGCGGACATGAACGGGCGCTCCATGCTAGCCTATGGAGCAACGAATGTCAGCGGTGACATGTCCGCTGACATCCAACCCCGTCCGATCCGCTAAAATCAGACGGATGCCTCTACGTCCGGATCCGTCGCTGGCGGATCGGATTGGGTGAGATCTGATGAAAACGGACATGCTGTCCGTTTTCGTCCAATCTCTCCATAGGCAGCAGCGGCGGTCGACAAGCCCCTCCCCGCTCAGTGAGCAGAGAGGGACCTGTCATGCAAATAGAGGTGTGTGTGTGTGTATATATATATATTTAGACGCAAGTGTGTTTGAGCTTTGGTTTGAGGTGCACACCCTAATGCAATAGGCTGCGCACGCCTATGTCTTGAGCTACAGTTTTGCTGGAACTCCTGCCTACCAATTTAGCAGGGATCCCATTATAGTTACTGCTTGCTGCACTGGGACTATGTGTGCGGTTAACTACTGGAGAGAAAATTTGTAAGCAGGCTCCTATGGTTACACCTGCAGGTTGTGGACCTCAACCCCTCAGCATGAATTTTACTTGAAGGAGATGGTCCAGTTTCGGCCAGGATAACACTGTTTAGATTGCTGACTCTACAGCCTGTGTTTATATAAATGTTTTGCATGGAACCTATTGTGTTGGCTCTGCTCCTAAGCCCTCACAGTGGTACATTAAATAACATGAAAATCTAAGCAATAATTACAACAGCTCTACTGCTCAGGTTACTGACATTTGATGCAACAAGCCCATATTGGGATATACATTAAGGTGCCTGACGTAGTGCAATATGGCCTCTGCGCTGCTCAGATTTGCAAGTGTGAGAAATTCTCTGGCCATGTTATTCACTCTGACCTCACAAACCAATCATTAAATCCATTCTGCTTGCAAAGCATTTTCCTGCATCCTAATGAACTCCCATGTAGCACATTGAGAACTTGTTAAAAGCAGTAAAATGTTTCTCTGTCTTAAAACCGTGTTGTGTAAGCAGATTTATGTCTGTCAAAAAGCCAAAGCAGCACTAGGCTCTGTTTACTACTGCAATGATTTTCTGTCATAAATTGCTGCTCAGAGGGAAATTGACAAATTTTGCGCCCATAATGGGACTGAACACATATTTAGACATAATGTGGGATAAGCTTTATTGAAAAGGGATCGGTCATCATTAATTAATGTATATGTATCCAGCAGAGCATCAAAGCTACATGAATCCAATAATATATTCAGCCAATATTATCTGGCTGTTCCTTTCTAATTCCTGTATTTTGTTTAAAGCAAACCTTTCATGTATTTACAGAGAATTAAATGTTTATTTGCAGAATCCAGCATTTTTTTTAATCAGAATTAAAAAGGGCTTTTGATTTGGGCTTGAAGCAGCAAGAGGCTGGAGTTTAAGAGACCTTGTGGCCAGACCATTCATTTCAACAACAAACCACAGAAACCTTAGGTGAGGTGGAAAGATTGGAACATGCAGGTAAACATCTAAGGTAACCACTAATGCCAGGAAGCCTGCTTGCTGGAGAGAGGCCACCACTTACCACACCAATTCGATCTGGAACTTTCACACTCTTAGAAACTTTGAGTCTCTTGAGATCCAAGACGGGATGAACATCGCTGTGTAGTTTCAGGACCACGAAGAGGTTCGAGTAGAAGCCACAAATCCTTTTACCCAAATGATCATTCTTTGAGATATAAGATGACAGAGCTTGCAAAAGAGCAAGTCTTTATGAGGATTCAAAAGAAACATTTGAAAGCATAATACGTGGAGGAAGGCAGCTCTGAAATTTTGGTTTGTAACCACAAACTATGTTGCTGACCCTCCCTTTACCTCATCCTGCATTGCTTCCTCCTCTGTTGACCAGAGGGGGATACCAGCAAGTACTACGTTAGGACACGCAACAGTCCATGCCATAGGGGGTCCAATCTTCACCCATCATTGTGGGCAACTCCACAAGAGCCTTTACTCCCCAGCTGGGGATCGCTAACCTGAACCTGTAAAGCACCCTACCAGTCCACAAGGCAATATATCATTGCACAGGGTCTCATTCTGGAAGGCCAAGTCACTACTGTCAATGTTAAAAGGCCATCCGAGCAAGTCCAGAGTGAGTCTGGGTACTATTCCTCTGAGCACAGAAAAGCCATTGGAAAATAGATCCAGAATGTGCTAGATGTCTAATCCCAGATGGAACATTCAAGACACTAGCTATTTTTGCATGCCGAGACCGCACAGACATAACCATCATCTAAGACACTAGATGGGGAGAGGAAAAAAACAAAACACACCTCACTTGAAAGTGGCAACAGGGCCTATTGTAAGGGAGATGAAAATACCCTGCGTCCCAGGATGTACAATAAAGAAATGTACATTAGGAGCAATCCCTGATATGTTACTTGGTTGAAGTTCAGATGTGTACACATGTGCACTCTATATTATACTTTGATTTGAAATGACTATATGAGTGCACTATAGCAAATAAATCATTGTTTATAGCTCCTAGCAATGAGATCAAATCACTCCTTCCTTGTTCTTGCTAAATGTCTGCAGCTACAGTTTAGCCACAAATGGGTTGAACTTTATTACCCTTGAACCTGGATTCCCCTCTCTGTAGGCATGGCATGTCATCAGGTAGAAAGGGAGGGAGATTATTCAAAAGTGATGTGTATTAAGCAGCCATCTTTCTAGGAGGGGGGGGGGACTGTGACAAATGGTCATCAACAGACAAAGCAATACAATTTTTTTATGGGATAAATTAAGTATTTGAGGTTGGAGATTTCACTATATACACCACCTCCCTTAAATTAGTTCAAATATTAACAAGGACAAAATTGGAGTTTGAAGGTCCATGCAATCAATGAGAATTGATATTACAAAAATATATAATTTTTATTAAACAGACATAATTTAGAAAAAGGAAAACAATTTAATATATAAAAAAGAGCACAATAAAGCCCAGCGGTCACAATACAAAAGAATGGTTGCCTCTTGAAGTTTCACAATCGTGGCTTCTTCTGGAGCTTTTGTAGGACCTTAACACATTACCACTAAAACGCAAAACAAAAGACAAAAAATAAATTTTAATAAAATAAAAAATAATAACGATAAAAAAACAATAATACACATAAAGACCTCAAGGAGGTCCTTATGAGATTCAATAAATCACATATATACATAATCAAAATAACATATAGATCGACTAATGGAGGCAAAAAAAATAATTTTAATAAAATAATAAATAATCATGAAAAAAAAAATAATAATACACATAAAGACCTCAAAGAGGTCCTTATCAGATTCAATAAATCATATATTTACATAATCAACATAACATATAGATCGTCTAATGGAATCACTCTCACCCCTTTAAAAGATCACGGTTCCAAGGAACCCTCAGAGCCCATTAAGAGCTCCAATGAGGTGTCTGTGTGCCAAAAATGAGTGGGGAACAATAATCCTTTGCAGGTGTGATTACAGGATTATTGTTCCCCCCTCATTTTTGGCACACAGACACCTCATTGGAGCTCTTGATGGGCTCTGAGGATTCCTTGGAACCCTGCTCCTTTAAAGGGGTGAGAGTGCTTCCATTAGACGATCTATATGTTATGTTGATTATGTAAATATATGATTTATTGAATCTGATAAGGACCTCTTTGAGGTCTTTATGTGTATTATTATTGTTTTTTTTATCATGATTATTTTTTATTTTATTAAAATGTATTTTTTGTTTTGCGTTTTAGTGGTAATGTATTAAGGTCCTACAAAAGCTCCAGAAGAAGCCACGATTGTGGTGCAACATGTAGAGGCAACCATTCTTTTGTATTGTGACCACTGGGCTTTATTGTGCTCTTTTTTATATATTAAATTGTTTTTCTTTTTCTAAATTATGTCTGTTTAATAAAAATTATTTATTTTTGTAATATCTATTCTCATTGATTGTGTGCACCTTCAAACTCCAATCTTGTCCTTGTTAATATTTGAACATTTTTTTAATCGTTAATGTGTAGTTGATCTGATGACATGGGGGAGAGGTGAATGTGGACCACAAAACTCTTGACCCTTTGGGTAAGCACTTAAGCACGCGGTGATCACTTTAGCATGGTGGTGTGCAAGAAGATGTTATAGGATCTGTGCATTACAGTTGGACTTGCCTGTCTGGTGAACATGTGGACGTTTAACTTTATTTATGTAAATGAACTCCCGATACATGCGTTTTTTTTTTTTATTCAGTTGTTGGTTTTTACGTAAACTGCAATTATTAGGTATATTTAATGGTTATATAGCACATTTGTCTATGGTCACAAGGTAAAAAGCGCCACCTCATACTTTGCTTTTTGACTACATAAATACTGGTGATTAGTCCTTTATGCTCTGCCAGCCTTTTTAGACACAAATTCCACGGAATTGTACAGGTCCTCTTAATATAAAACATGAGATTTTGTTAAGTTAATAAGTACCAAAAATAGTCAGCCTGAAAATTGTGTACACTTTTGAAAATGGGGAAAAAATACAATACTAAAAACTGGAAATAGGTGATAACTTAACTACTACATCAGAGTTAAAGCCCAACTCTTGCTAAAAAAAAAAAAAATATCCCTTGCAGCGACAGGCAAAACAGTTTTACTTACCAAATCCTCAGCTCTCCCAGCAGGCAGTGCTCCCCCACAATTTCATTGGTTGACTGTCTCTGAGCATACTCACGTCCAGAGCAGAGCTTTGGACCCTGCTCTGGTCTTGATGATGTAAGCAAACTAGACCAATGGAGCCTGGGAGTGCAGATGCTGCAGTGACTGGTTTAGCTGTGGAGGATCAGGTAAGTAAATCTCCTATAGTGCAGACACAGCCTCACTGTAAGGGATCATTTTTTTTATTTGCCCAGAGTTAAGCTTTAAACTTAAACAAGGGCCCAAAGATTATCGTCCTGCTTCTGGTGTGCAAGGATACCAAATATGTATCATGATATAGGAACTGAAGTCATGGTGTGTGTGATTTTTACTTTTCTTCTTGTCTCAGTTATTTTTAAAACAATTTTTAACTCCATTTTAAACTATCACAAGGAGGTTTTCAGACCCCCTCCCTCAAAATGTGAAATTACAAAAAGGTAATGACAAGTACTCTTTATGGAGACATTGGGGTCAATTATACCCATGGTGCCTCCCCTGCTTCTAACCAGTATAGCTAAGGACAGAAATGTTCTGATCTGCAGATTGGCTTCCGTACTCGATACAAAGAAAAAAAACAAAGAAAAACAAAAACGGAGTCAGTCTTACCGTCAACTCTGTTTCCAGTAGTCTTCCAGGGCAGCCCTTAAGAGATGGAGCTCCTATTCCTACATAAGAAACACATTGCCATTAAATCATTTTTTTAGGCGGAACCTCTGGTCCCTGGTCAGTCATCCAAGAGAACCAAAGGCCGGAATCTGAAAGACATAAAACACAACCCCACATGGTTCAACATTAGAGGGGGATTGTGTCGGTAAGACTAAGTCAGTTTTTACCCCAGTCGTCTTCCAGGTCAGCCATTGAGAGGATATCGAAGTACTCACCAGACTAGGGTGGGACAACAGCTTGAAGGACTTTTCTGCCAAAAGCCTGGTCCTAACTGGACATCAGATCAAGTCTGTAATGTTGGACAAAGGTAGAGAATCTTGACCAAGCTGCTGCCCTGCAAATTTGCTCCGGGGTGGCTCCCGCCTTCTCCGCCCACAAGGCCGCTAAAGCCCTTGTAGAATGAGCCCTTAAATTTTTTGGCGACGTTACTTGCATAACTCTGTAGCACTCTATTATAGCTGACTTGATCCATCTGGCTAGCGTCTTCTTGGACGTTTGTTTACCTTTGTTTTCCTGCATACAGGACGATTAGATGCTCTGAACTCATTTGTGACTTCAAGGTACTGCAACAGGCATCTAACATCTAAAAGGCTTAGTTCTTGCTCTTTACTATTAGCCGGTGAGCTACAAAAGGATGGTAGTATTAAATCCTGAGATTTATGGAAAGTTGACATCACTTTCAGTGTAAATCCTGGATCCGTTTTAAAGAGGGGTTCCCATTTAAAAAAAATAAAATAAATAAAAGTCAGCAGCTACAAATACTGCAGCTGCTGACTTTTAATTGGACACTTACCTGTCCCAGGGTCCAGCGATGCGGGGGATCGAAGCCGCGCTCGTCCCCCCCTCTGCTCGGCGGCGCCGGCATTCTGACTGTGGGCGCCCGGCTATGGCTTCACAGCCGCCACCCACTGCGCATGCACGAGCCGCGCCGCACGCTGTCACTGGCCCCCCAATCATCTGGGACCGGTCATGTGTCCCAGATGATTGACAAGAGGGAGGGGAGAGAGGCGATCCCTCGGCGCAGGAAGGGAGAAGTGACGTCAGGAGCCCAGGCACCGAAGAAGGCAGACTACGAGGGACCCCATAGCAACAGACATTTAGAGGTGAGTAAAAAAAAAAAAATTCTCCAAATGTTTTTTTATTTTTTTTAAGCACGTTACTAATTTTTTTTTTTCGGGCTGGAACTCCACTTTAAGAACAATTTGGTCATCGTAAATTCTGAGGAAAGGCTCTTGGATAGAGCCTGGAGTTCTCCTATCCTACGTACAGTAGTGATAGCCAGGAGGGAGACAGTTTTGAGTGTCAGCAGGCGTGAAGAGGTCTCTTGTAGAGAGATGATCCCCCTAAGCACCACCGACAGATCCCATGTGGGACATCTGTGTCTTGGGTGGTCTGTATTTAGCCAATGCTCTGCAAAATCGAGAGACCAACGGGTCTTCTTGCAGTGTCCGTTCTAGGTACACCGAAAGCACTGCTATCTGAACCTTCAGCGTACCGAGCGCTAGACCTTTATCAGCACCCTGCTGTAGGAATTCTAAGATAGTCAGCGTATTCCATCTTTTGTCTGTTATTGTCAGTGCACCCGCTGTTAAATTTTTTCCAAATCTTTCTGTAGATGGCCCTGGTGTTATGCCACGTACACACGATCGGACATTCCGACAACAAAACCGTGGATTTGGCTCAAATTTGTCTTGCGTACACACGGTCACACAAATGTTGTTGGAAATTCTGAACATCAAAAACACGGTGACGTACGGCACGTATGACGAGCCGAGGAAAATGAAGTTCAACAGCGAGTGCAGCTCTTCTGCTTGATTCCGAGCATGCGTGGACTTTTGTGTGTTGGACTTATGTACACACGATCGGAATTTCCAACAACAAGTTTTGTTGTCGGAAAATTTGAGAACCTGCTCTCAAACATTTGTTGTCGGAAATTTCAACAGAAAATGTCCGATGGAGCATACACACGGTCGGACTTTCTGACAACAAGCTCACATCGAATATTTCCCGCCGGAAATTCCGACCGCGTTTACGCGGCATTAGGCTTCCTGGCGCTCAAAAGCGTCGCCACCACTTTATCGGAGAGTCCTTTTTAAATCTCAGGATGCCTTCCTCAGTAACCAGGCCTCCCACTTGAAGCTTTCTTGCTTTAGGCCTGTTAGGTGTCACTAACACATCAGGTCGTTCCTGAGAGGAAGTAGCCACAGCTCGTCTGCTGAGAGACTGAGGAAATGAGAGAACCAGGCTCTCTTGGGCCAATACGTTGCTATTAGTATCAGTTTTAGCTGTTCCTGTAGGAATTTCTTTATCACTCAAGGAATCAGATGTACTGGAGGGAAAGCGTTGCACATTTTGAAATCCCAAGGATCCTGGAGTGCGTCTATCCCACGAGGCTGGTCTTGTGGGTTTAGCGAGTAAAAAACCTTCACCTTGGCATTTCTTCGGGATGCTAAGATGTCTACTTTTGGTATTCCCCAGCAGGTTGTGATCTCTAAAAACACCTCTGGGTGTAACTCCCACTCTCTCTGGGAGATCTCTAGGCAGCTGAGGAAGTCTGCCACTTGATTGTTTTCCCCCTTTAGGTGAACCGCTGCTGGTGATAATAGATTCACTTATGCCCATAGGCAGATCAGATTTGAAAATGTAGATTAAAGAGGGGCTCCGGGTGCCCCCGTTTGTTCACATACGCCACTGCCGTGGCATTGTCTGACTGTGTCAAGGTGTGATGACCTTTGAGCTGATCTTGGAAGTGTTCTATGGCTTTGGAGATTGCCATAAGCTCCCTCCAGTTTGAGGACGCCCCAGCTTTTTCCGGGTACCACTTCCCCTGGGCAGGCTGACCTGCTAGGTGGGCTCCCCATTCCCAACTGCTTGCGTCTGTGGTCAACTTCTGTGAGGTTGGAAATGACCATGCCAGATCCTGGTTTAGGTTTGTGTGGATCCTCCACCACCACAGCGATCTTTTCACTGAAGCTGGAAGTAACAGTATTATGTCTAAATCTTCCTGTTCCTTCAGAAGAAAGGTTTGTAGAGGGCGTAGGTGACACTTGGCCCACTGAACCGCAGGGGTTGTTGAGGTCATCAGTCCCAGAACCGACATCAGCTCTTTGATAGATATTGGGAGGTTTTTCTGTATAAAGCTTACTCTCCTGGCAAGTCCCTGAATTTTTTCTTCCGGTGGGAACATCTTCTGCTCTGTGAAGTTGAGAAGATATCCCAGGAATCATATGTTCTGGGTAGGATGTAGGTTTGATTTTTCGCTGTTTAAAATCCATCCTAACGAATTCAGCCATAGTTGGGCTTCTGCCAGGTCTTTTGCAAGCTGTACCTCCGAAGGTCCCGCAAAGAGCAGGTCGTCCAGGTAAGGGACTACCGTCATTTTCTTCAACTTCAGAGGGGCCAGGGCTTCTGCTAGGAGTTGGGTAAATATCCTCGGTGACAAAGATAGCCCAAAAAGGAAGCACCCTGCTTTGGAAATGATATCCCTTCCCCTCGATGTCCCCTGCCAACTTCAGGTATCTCTGGGAATCTTTTCGTATGGCAATGTGGAGATAGGCGTCCCTGAGATCCATGCTCGCCATGAAGGTTCCTGGTTGAAGAATATTCTTGACTGAGAATACAGATTCCATGCGGAATTTTTTGTATTGGATCGCTTGATTCAGGGGTTTTAGATTTAATATCAGTCTAAACTTCCCGGAAGGTTTTTTGACCACAAAAACGTGCGAGTAGTAACCTTTCCATTTTTCTTCCTCTGGGACTGGAGTAAGAACCTTCTTTTCTACCATCTCTCCCAGTAACAATGGGAGAGCTCTCACCTTCTCGGGATCCCTGGGAAGTTTCGATAATAGAAATCTCTCTGGAGGAACACTGTTGAACTCCAGGGAGTAACCCCTTGTGATTATATTTAGGACAAATCCATTGGCTGTTATCTTCTGTCATTGAGGTAGGAAGGTAGCCAGCCTTACCCCTACTGGCATTCTCTAGGCATTGTTTTGGGGCTTGGCTAGAAGAGCCAAAGAGGACAATACTCTTGGGCTTCCCCTTGTGGCAGGTCCAGTGCTTCTTGGGGTAATCTTTTTCTTCTTGCGGACGCTCTCGTCTTCCACGAAAAAAAGCTTTTCGGTGGAGGTTTACGCTTTTCGGTCAGGAAGGTTTTCTTCCTGTCCGCTGTTGTTTCTAGGGATTCCTCCAAGTCTGTTCCCGAATAAAAGATCCCAGAAAAATGGGAGGTCCCCTGACCAAGTCTTCAGCCAAATAGCCTGCCTGGCTGCCACAGCTAGACCCCCTGATCTCGCTGCCAGCTTGACAAATTCTGCAGAGGCATCTTCTTAGTAACCAACCGCCTTGAAGAGAACCAGTAAGGTTTTCAGAATTTCTTCCCTAGGTGTTCCATTCTTGATATGGTCTTGAAGTTGGGAGAGCCAAAAGTTGAGGTTTCTTGCCTCACAAGTGGTAGTGAACGCAGGCTTCAGGCTAGCGACACTCGTTTCCCAGGCTCTTTTCAGGACAATGTCACCTCTCTTTTCCATACAATCCTGAAGATGCTCCAAGTCTTCAAAGGCCAACGAGGACTTCTTGGAGACTTTAGATAATGGAGCATCCAACTTGGGATTCTTATTCCATACCACCTGTGGATCATCATCGAAAGCCACTTCATGTGGCCAGCTGCAAAGAAGGGCTTCTTTTCCAAGTCCGCCTATTCATTCCTCACGATGTCCAACATCGCCTGATGGACCAGGAATACCTTGGACTTTTTCTTCCCTAAACCCTGGTACAGTAAATCGTGTTTCTACATCACCTAGGGACAATTTGTACTTGGGGCCCCTTTTTTTTTCTCCCCCATATTCCTGCTCCGAATCGGAGCTGTCGGTGGCTATTTCGCTAACCACGCCGCTACCCGCTCGTTCCCTCACTGTCTCCTATGACCCTGAGGCGACTGATCTTGGCAAGTCTATGGGAGAGGAACTTCAGAGAGAGCTGTTGGAGGTTTTACCTCTGAAATTAATTTTTTGAAATTCTTAAAAAAGGTAGAAGCCATGTCATCCCTCACGGATCCCAAAATTTGTGTAGATTGCATCTGTTTAACCAGCTTGTCTATGCACACTTGACACAGCAGTTCTGTGTATTCAAAGGGCATCTTGGTAGCACATTTTACACACTGCTTCCTGAGAGTGGGCTTTGGCTCTTTAGGAGGCTTGGCCTATCAAAACATAAAACACAGGAGCCCATGGCAGTGAGAAAGGGTACACTTAACCAGCCAATACAGCGTGCACACCCAGTGACACCTGACTACCACCCGTAGTGCCCCAGCCTGCTGGAGACCACCACCATTTAGCCTGCTGTTCCCAAATTGGAAAACAAAAGATCACTCCCTGGCACCCACCTGTGTCCTGCTGGTGCCTGCATCCCTGGGACCCTGGGCAGATAAAAGGTCATTCTCCTCCTGCATCCTGGCGCTTGTTGGGGCGTCCACGGTGTCCCCTGCAGTCATGTCCACATAAATGGTACCAGCCAGCCATTCCAGCACCTCACGCCTTTAAGGAGCTGGACCAGTTCCCTGGCGCGTTCTGATGACATTACCCGCCCCAGAAAAGATGCTTCGCGTCTTCCGGGTTAAGCGCCCTCCAGCCGCGGGTACACAACCCCCCCGCCAGAGCCAACAAGGGGATGGTGCATTGGCGCCCCTCCCCAGGCCTGGGCTCAGAATCCGGGTCACCTCCTGCCTACAGCCTAAGGAGGGTTGCCCGTGGCCGCACACACAATCACCTCCAAAGAAAAACGGCTCCGGTAAGGTCCACTGACCCCTGCCACTCAGAGGCTCCTATTCCTTCACCTGCTGTTACACACATTGGACACCTGTCCCATGTCAGCCCTTGGGAGATGGGGCCTCTCCAGTCCTTAAGCAACATGTCTCCTCCGGATGGAGGAAACACTAATGCCGCATACACACGACTGGTTTTGCCGTCAGAATAAACTCCGAAGGTTTCTCAGACAAAACACCAAAGTCCGACCGTCCAGAATGAGGTGACGTACAACACGTACGACGGGACTAGAAAAAGGTAGTTAAATAGCTAGTAGCCAATAGCGTCCGTCTCGTACTTGCTTCAGAGCATGCGTTGTTTTTGGTCCGTCATAAAAGCATACAGACGAGCGGTTTTCCCGATAGGAATTGGTTCCGTTGGAAATATTTAGAACATGTTCCATTTCTAGGTCCGTCAGAATTTTCGAAAAAAAAAGTCTGATGAGGCATACACACGATCGGAATAGACGATAAAAAGCTTCCGTCAGACTTTTTCTGACGGACATTCCGCTTGTGTGTACGTGGCATAAGACCAGGGACCAGAGGGACTGACTTAGAAAGGATTGAATGGCAATGTGTTTCTTGTGTAGGAGGAGGAGCTCCATCTCTCAAGGGCTGACCTGGAAGATGGCTGGGGAAAAATAAACATTGTATGAAGTTATACTACGTGACTTTATTTGCATCTTTCTCTACATTGACATAACATTTGTGTTCCCCCCCCCCCACCTAGTTTAAAGTGGAGTTAAAACCCAAAAATGGAACTTCAGCTTTAAGTACCGGACACCACCTGACATGCCACATTTGGCATGTCATTTTTTTTTGGGGTGGGGGGACCAGATACCCAGTTTTGACAGGTACCCAGCTCCCACTTCCTCCCCTGGTGCCGCGGCGCCAGAAGGAAGTTCACCTCTCCCCCCTCCCTTCCTGCAATCTTCTGGGACACATCACAGGTCCCAGAAGATTGCCTGGCCATTCACAACACGCAGCACGGCTCGCGCATGCACAGTGTGTTCCCGGCTGTGAAGCCACAGCCGGGCGCCCACAGTTACAATGAGGGCGCCACGGAGAGGAGGGGGAGAGGAGCGAGGCTTTGTGCGCCCGCATCGCTGGACCATGGGTCAGGTGAGTGTCTGTTTATTAAAAGTCGGCAGCTACACTTTTTGTAACTGCTGACTTTTAAATGGGTGAAACTTCGCTTTAAGGTACGACATACTTCTTTTTTTCGCAAAAATTTTGCTGCATGAAACATTTTTGGAATAAAGATGAAAAAACGGTTTCCAAATACAAAAAGGAAATGCCCTTGGTGTGTGCTCTCTCCTGTTAATTACTAAAAGAATCGCTGCTCAAACCCGCCAGAATAGAGTAAATCCCTTCAACACATTCATAAGTTAAGTGATATCTTGAGACCCTAATAAAATATATCCACGGTCTATGCAGAGACACATCAGATCACACCTGTTCCACTTTACAGTTATATTTGATCTTTTTTTAATCAAACTAACAGTATTATGACTTTCATTCCATTTCCAATATTGTGCTCAGAAACCTTTGAGCTAAAATAGTTCTCATGATTTTCCAACCTCCTCTCTTGGGACTAATGGTAGAAAGCCTAAAAGGCAAGTTTTAGATCCAATTACTTTCTGTGAGAGTGAGAAAATTATTCCATAGTAAAGACTGTGTCCTAAATAAAGTAGAGTGAGGAAATGTTAGAATCTGTCAGGTTTTATTTATTTTTTGCTGTGTTTGTGTTGGGGAGACTTACTTCCTGTCATGGTGACCACACAATAAGTAGAGCAAATTGCCTAATCACTGACACAGATAACAGTACAAACCTGACTAACCCTTCCCCACTCTACTAAAGTATTTGTAGCGGTCTTTCATTGTATACATAAAGGAGTATCCCTACATCCCCATTGGTGTAATCTCAGTGAAATATGATAGTACATTTAGTAGAGGAAACTAACACCACATGGATTGTCACTCAAGCCTCAAACCAGTTTGTAGTTGTATAAGGACCCATCAACTGGTCTCAGTTGTCCCCAGATGAGGTTCATATACTTTCACTGGGTTTTAGATTTTGATCAGAGAAAAAAAAATGACAAAATTTTAGATACTGAAAGCTCAACTGTTTGCGCATAAATTAATTCCACAGATTCTGCATGAGAAAAGTCTCCAATCACCATCTGAACTTGCTTTAATATTGTGGTGTCTAAAGTATTATGGCTTTATGGCTTAGAACAGTGTTTCTCAACTTCAGTCCCCAAGGAGCCCCAACAGGTCATGTTTTCAGGATTTCCCTCAAATGAAAACGGCTGTGGTAATTACCAAGGCAGTGAAACTGCTCAAATCACCTGTGCAAAATAATCAAAAGCCTGAAAACATGACGTATTGGGACGCCCTGAGGACTGGAGTTGAGAAACACTGCCTTAGAACATCTCTTGACATGATTGACGATAGCCATACATGGCTCAAATTTAGCTGGAATCCACTGAAATTTGAGCCATGGGTGGCTTTGCCAGCATCACCCGGCTGGGTTGAAAAAAATGCATAAAAATTAAATCAGCCAGGAGTTAGTTGAACAGTCAAACAAAAAGACAGGGTTGTGCCACTCCAGGTGAGAGCAATGTTTCCCCCTAACCTTCAGGTGCAGGTC
The DNA here is from genome assembly GCA_037952925.1 of Lithobates clamitans. Lineage (NCBI taxonomy): Eukaryota > Metazoa > Chordata > Amphibia > Anura > Ranidae > Lithobates > Lithobates clamitans. The sequence continues at coordinate 6,912,982 of JBBGZY010000053.1, read as the reverse complement.
CAGTCCACGGTCTGGATGAATAGTCAAAGAAACAGGAAGAAGTTGACCGCACTCCAGGGTATGAAGGAATGAACATAAAATTTTATCAAAGATAAAAATCCATCAAAATGACATCAATGCAGACACAGCAGAGATTGACGCATTTCACAAATCAAATTTGCTTAATCATAATCATGTCATTTTGATGTTCTTTAATAAAGTTATATCCATTCCTTCATACCTCGGAGTGCGGTTAGTTGAACAGTGACTGCAACAATCGGGTGCAGTCACTGTTTGGTTATTCAGACAGCCACAGGAGCAGCGGCTGGCTGAACACTATTGTCAGGACCTGGTTCATCTGCTGGTGGCACTGTGCACCAGCGAGTGTCTCCCAGCAACCAGCCAGTTCCACCTGGTCAAAGTTTTTGGGAGGGAACCTAAGTCCCACTTCTGCTATTACAGCTTGTGTCACTGTCTTGATTGCCATCCCGATGCCCATGTACCCTGCTGCTTACTCCTGGTCCTTGTTCCTTTGCCCAATCTTGATTCTCCCCTTCTTGCATTCCTGGTATTTTTGGTCACCCATGTCCCTCATGTACCGATGGATAGGCAGGAAAGGGCAGTCGAATTTGGGGCCAAATATATGGTACAATGCTCCTAAATAGGCTGCTTAAGTGGTATTCAGTCACATAAAAGGACTCTGCAACTGAGGGGAGATACAAGAAAGGCCCACAGTCAATAGGCATTTTACAATATAAATAAATAAGTAAATTGCACCAGTGGTCACACTGAGCAAAAGAGGGGGGTATACTTACAAAGCAATAAGAGCTACCAAATATCTAGTGCCCACAGAACGAACCGATCGTCCGTCCGCTCACTTAGCCGCCACCCTGTACACTGACACTTACTCCCGGTCAATCAGGGTTTAAAAAAAGCACCAGGAGGTGACGTCCAATGCGGCGCCGCTCAAGAGTGGCGTCATCGCGTCAGTACGTCATTGTCCGGGGGCGGGGGAGAAATAAGAACGGAATCATGTGCCGAGGGAGCGGCCATAACGTACTGCCGCTCTCCACAGCTTCCTTACGCAAAACACTATCACAACACCGAGGCGGATACCAAGGTCCCATAGGCACCGCCCCTGGATACACAGGCAGGAACCAAACAATAAACCCAGCTATCTAACAGCGATAAAGAGCATCGTAGCAACCAGTCAAGTAACCTAATAGGATGGAAAACCTAAACAAGAGCAAAAGAATACGGTTGAGCTAGCAAAATCAGATAAATCACACATCAATGCACATATCCCTCAGACAGTGGCAATGCCATAGGTGCTCGGGAAACAGGACCCTGGACCACAGCTGCAGGGCGCCCCCCACAGACCATAGGTCTGTGAAGAAAGTCCTGCAGCAACGGTCCACCGACGCAGGGATAAACCTCCTATGACAAGACCCAAGCTGCCTCAGATGCCCAAGGACAGAGGAACAAAAGAAACTTTGACCTCAGGGTACGAGTGGAGGACTTGCAACCAGGTGACAGAGTACTGCTGAGAAACCTGGGTGTCCCTGGAAAGCACAAGTTGGCTGACCGCTGGAAGTCACAGCCTTATGTCATTTGCAAACAGCTGCCAGGGCTCCCAGTATATCAAATCCGTCCAGAAAGGAGCACAGGCCCACGGAAGACTTGGCACCGCAACCATCTGTTGTCTCTGTCGGAGACAGTTTGTGTGCTACCACAGCCAGATTCACAGTCCACATCCATAGCCTCTCAGAGATCCAGATCGGTGACTAGGTCTGTGCCTCTTGCTGAAGAGGATGAGAATAGCGAGGATGAAGAGATGGGAATGGTTTGGCTGTGGCTGTCCCAAATGCCAGGGCCTGCCACCCCCCTTCCTCTCCTCCCAGGGTGACAGACATTGGGATTCTCAGACCAGAGGCTCCTGAATTTGTGCCTCAGTATAAGCCTCTGGAAGACTCTCAATCTTCCCTGCCGGCAGCAGGCCCCCGAGGATTCTCTTTCCATTGATGAAGAAGAAGCTGAGGCTGATATGCAGGAAGAAGAAAAAGCAGTGGATGAAGCAGAGACCAGTGTGCCCGTAACTCCAGAGCCTAAAGAACAGAGGGAGCGAAGAGCTATTCACCCACCAAAGAGACTAACCTATGATACTCTGGGTGAAAACTCTGGGGAAGCTGTTTTCACTGCAAAAAGGACTCTTGAGGTGCCTAGTTCTTCCACCACACGTTTGGTGAAGGACAACCCCAACTCACCCCCTACAACCTCCCATCCTATGCTAATTGGTGGAAGGTTCCTCTGCCAGGTTTTTATGCAAATGCAAACTACTTGTTTTCTTCTGTACACTAACTTGCTTTTTCATCCGCGTGTATATACAAAGCAAGGTCACAGACTCTTTACCTCCTTTGGAGGACCAAATGTACTTTGGTGGGGGGGAGTGTGTAGCGGGTATTGGAGCCAAAGACTTACATTAACGCAGATGGGCTGACAGGGAAAAGTTTGGAGTTAGCAGCTGTGGGGACTTTCTTCCCCCTCCTCCCTTTTCTCTTCACTTACTGCATGTACACAGGCTATTCTATTCCTCCCCTGCGTTCCTATTGGCAAGAGGAAGAAAGCCAATTAAAGAAGCAGTTAGAGGAACCAATCAATGGAGTTTTAACAAGCAGCAGCTGAAAAGGAGTCTGGTATATGGAGTCCCAGCGCAAAGCTGCTCACTGTTTTTTAAAGAGACAGAACAGCAAATCCCAGCCTGCACAGCAGAAAGAAAGGAGAATGATGGGAGAGACTATAAAATAATCTGCAGACCAGGCCCAAGGCCTCTTGTTTCCTGGATCCCATCGTGAGCGCACCCTTCTGTTGCTGTGTGAGGGGATTGCGGTCTACAAAGGGGCACACTGCCTGCAGCTTCAGCCAATGGGGTAAGAACGCCGCCTGCTTCCATAAGGACGCTCTACAGCAACACGGAATGTCATGGAATTGGCTGGGTCAGCAGACTGAAAGCCATCATGACACATCGGCAGCCAGGAGAATAATTTGATCACTCTTTGGAGGACTGCTGAACGTGTATAGGATTGGTGAGGGGGCTCTTGCCCAGGAATCTCATTGCCTTTCAAAAAATCCCACATTTGAACATTGTGCACAGACATCTGTTACCAGGATCGCATAGAGGAGTGTTATATCACAAGACAGCTATCCTACCCTGTTCCTTATCACTCTGTTACATCAAGGGACCCTTGTTCTTAGAGCTCCAAAATGCAGGTGAAGATAGTGTGAGGCCTCACTTTTAGGACACTGTTATTTACCGCTCTTAAAGGGGGCACGTTACTGATACTTATAGTATATTGCTCTCAATAGACCTTAAGGTATTATAGGCCGGCCTGGGGTTCCCCTTTAGTATTGGTAATATCTACAAGTACTCAATAGTTTTGAAGAAGGTATTTACTGATAATCTGGCACTGACTGTATTGTAGGCATGTGCAATTCGTTTCGTTCCAAATTCGTTTTTGTAACAAATTTCGACAAATTAGTTAGTTCGGGAATATCCGAATTAACGAAAACCCCTTTAACTAATTTTTTCCGAATATTCGTAAATTCGATAAAATTGGACATTTGTAAATTTGGGCATTCGTACATTCGTAAATTCGCAATTTACGAATGTACATTCGTACATTCGTACATTAGTAAATTTGTAAATTTGAAAGTTGGGAAATCTGAAAAAATAGTTAACTAATAATAACTTAAATATTAGTAATTACTAGTAACTTAAATTATAGGTATTGTAATTTCCTTTCAAATTTGGCTCTTAGTGAACGTAACACATACAAATTTATCCGAAGTTATGAATGATCCGAAAAAACGGAATGGAACATAATGAATTAATAATAATAAATAACAATAATAATAATAACAACGTTTTATTATTATTATTATTTATTATTAATTTGTTCCGTTCCATTTGTTTAGATGCAGCATTCATTTTGGATAATTCGTAACTTCGGATAAATTCGTATTTGTTACGTTCACTGACAGTCAAATTTGAAAGGAAATTACAATACCTATAATTTAATAGTTAGTTACTATTTCAGATTTTTGAATTTTCGGGTTTTTGGATTTTCAAACTTCGAATTTACAAATTTCCGAATTTTCTAATTTACAAATGTACGATTTTACGAATTTACGAATGTACGAATTTACGAATCGCGATCATAATGAATGACCCGAAAAACGAAAAAAATAATAAACTAATGAAACGAAAATGAACGAATTTTTTGGCTGTGCACATGTCTACTGTATTGGTACTGTCTATTTGCGAATCTTATAAATTTGTTGAGCACTATAAAAAATCACTTTAACCAAATCCTGGTTGTTTGTCCGGGATCTGGCTGACCAATACCATTTTGCTGCCTAATTAAATTGAAGAAAACTTTAATACTTGAACTGTGTCAGTACTGCGGCATTCTATTAATCACATTGCCAGGTGTGCTAGAGGGGCTGAGGCCATTCCTGGGGTTGAGAGGCAGAGTACCGGACTGAACAAACTTAGTCAGCTCCTTCGGGGGTATCGCTCTCTCTATATATCTCTATAGAGAGAGATAGATAGCGCGATACCCCCGAAGGAGCTGCTTAAGTTTGTCCAGTCCGTTCAGTTATTTTATTTACTAGGATAATACACATTATATATTGTGTATATTTATATATATGTATATATATATATTTATTTATTATATATATATATACACACACACACAGTATATAATGTGTATTATCATAGTAAATAAGATATAGAAGTATATAGATAAATCGGTACATACTTTGCTATGATTAATAGAAGTAAAAATGGTGGAAGTTGCAGTGGATCGCAGAGAGATCTGTTCACTAATCACACTCAGAGAACACTAACTGATCTCAGCTCTGCACTGCCTAATACCTGCTGCCAGCACTGAGTCGTGAGAGATTATTATAAATAAATCAGAGTGGATTTCCTGCTGTTTTGTCAGATTCGGCGACCCATCAGAATTTGTAACGGAAGTGACGTTCGGTCGCCGCCATCTTGCTACACTCCACACTCGTCCACGGTAAGGATACAGTGAGAAGACGGCAAGCAGACATCTTGTTACACCCACCGGAGTCTTGCATTGCATACTTATTTTTAACTGTAAAGTCAGCTTGTATAGTGAAATGTAGTATTTTTAAATCCGTAAAACTATTTTGATGTTGATTTTTCAAAGCAGTAGTGTTCTGTCATATTAGCCTACCTGTGAGGTCAGCAGGCTTGCTGCTGCTTTTAAATTTCAACATCTAAACAGTCAGGCGATTTTTTAATACCGTATTTCAGTAAATAAGCTGAGTTTACTGCTAAAAATAAGTGTGAAATGCAAGACTCCGGTGGGTGTAACAAGATATCCGAGTGCCGCCTTCTCACTGTATCCTTACTGTGCACGAGTGCGGGCTATAGCAAGATGGTGGCGATGGAACGTCACTTCCATTACAAATTCTGAATTGAGCAGGTAACTGGCTCCGCCCCCTTCACATCACTTATCACAAAGAATTATAGAGCTGAGCCCCGCAGTGCCGCACATCTGCCAATAGGTGTCCTCGGTCAGCGCTGCCCCGCCCATTCTAACTGGTTGCCGACATATACCATGGCAGCAGCTCCGCCCCCTCCCAAGCCCCGCCCAGCAGTGCTCTCGAGACTAACAGCTCTCCCTCTCTCCTCATTGGCCGTTGGCTCTCCTCAATCAAAACTAAATGAGGAAAGAGCAGGGGGCAGGGGGCCGAGCCATTGCTCCGTGGGTGAAAGGAAGGAGGCTGCTTGCATAGTTGCCAACATTGCAAAACATTTTTATAGGGACACTTTTTTGTCTTTAGGCAGAGTCTTGCTATAATTAGGGGTGGGGCATTCATTTGAAGGTGGGACGCAGTAAGGAAAGAAAAATGTGGCGCAGCAAAAAATGGGCATGGTTTAAAGGTGCCCACAGCAGAGTCCCTCCTTACATCAGGTGCCCACAGCAGAGTCCATCCCTCCATCAAGTGCCCCCAGCAGAGTCCCTCCTTACATCAGGTGCCCCCCACAGAGTCCCTCCTTCCTTATATCAGGTGCTCCCCGCAGAGTCCCTCCTTATATCAGGTGCCCCCCGCAGAGTCCCTCCTTATACCAGGTGCCCCCAGCAGAGCCTCTCCTTACATCACGTGTCCCCAGCAGAGTCTCTCCTTACATCAGGTGCCCCCAGCAGAGTCTCTCCTTACATCAGGTGCCCCCAGCAGAGTCCCTCCTTACATCAGTGCCCCCAGCAGAGCCCCTCCTTACATCAGTGCCCCTCTCGTAGGACACTGGACACTGTTCACTGGAGAGGGGAGGGGCCTCTGATCCGTGCAACCAATTGGCTTCAGTGTACAAGAGAATTGTCTACTTGTACACTGAAGAGAGAAGCCGATTGGCTGCACAGATCTCCACTGAACACAAGGGTTAAGCCGTAAAGAGATCTTGTGATGGCGGCCATCTTTTTGTAGCCCACTGCGGTCATTGCCAAAAACAGTCCAGATTCCTGAGACAAAAGCGAAATCCCAGGAATTTCATCGGGACAAGGGCCCAAAATTCAGGATTGTCCTGGAAAAATCTGGACTGTTGGCAAGTATGTGCTTGGATAACTGTTATGACTGGACGTCTCTTGTATCACATCCACAGTCTCTGACCATTCCTTATATCCTGCCCATAGTCTGACTTTATCCTGTTGTGTGTCTCTGACACGGAATATTCACAGATTGTGTGATTATGTGTGGCCCCCTGGTGATGTCAGAGTCTGGAGTTGAGGCTCCGGTCCTCCCCCAAGAAAAGTTGTCCCCCTCTGGTGAACATACGTGACATCATATGGTAGACTTGTTTTGTGGGATTCTATTTCTAAGGAATCGGACACTTTATTTCACTGCAATCTGATTATTTTTTTAGTATGTCAATATTTTTTATTGAAAGAAGAACAAAGTCTAGAATGACCAGACACATTGACAGAATGGAGTCAATTTTTCAGATCGTCAGCATCACAATACAGAGAAATAGAAAGTATGGCCATAATGCATATCCATCATCTATCACAATAACAGAACGTAACATGTGTTATATGTATCTAAATACCAATGGGGTTTAATAATAGTCTCCCAGCTATGATCCGGGGTGCCCCTATATGAAAGAATGGTAGAGATCCGGAGTCACAGGGAATCTCGGTCGCGATCTCTGAGATAATCTCAGGACGCACAGTCGTATGAGGCCCCATGTGCAATCATCTGTATTGTGTATAAAATTTCTAGAAGAGGAAACAAGTAATGAAGTGAAGGGAAGAGAGAAGAGGGGGAGAAAAAAAAAACATGAGAGAAAAGAGGGAGATGAGGAAAGAGAGGGTCATCCTGGAGTTCACTACGGAGTCGAAATATAATCAATCCACGGGTCCCATACCTTTTTAAATTTCTTGGTTTTATTACAAAGTATATGGGTGAGTTTATGATTAATCATAATCCAATTGAGTTTACTTTTAACCTGGTCAAGAGGAATTACAGACTGCTTCCAGTGTCTAGCGATTGTGATTCTCGCCGCCAACAATATATAATTAATCAATTTTACTGATTTTTTGGATGTTTCGTCAGGTAGTTTGTGAAAGAGAGTGACTTCTGGAGATCTGCAAATGTTTACCCCCGTTACTGAGTTGATTAATTTGAAAATCCTAATCCAAAACATAGTTACAAGGGGGCATTGCCACCAGATATGGTGCATCGTTCCCAACTGTCCACATCGTCGGAAGCAATTTGGCAAAGTAGAAGGATGCATATTAGTTACTCTAGTTGGTACCAGATACCAACGCAGGAGCGTTTTATAGTTGGCCTCTATAAGAGTGGTATTGATAGAAATTTTGGATAGCTGATAAGCGATATCTTGCAATTTAGTAAGATCAAAGGTAAGGTTCAAGTCCCTTTCCCACTGGTCCATATAGGCAAGTTTTGAATCTGGCTCAGTAAGAGAAGTATATATCGCAGATATCCGACCCCTCTGGAAGCCTCTGGCCTGGCATGTCATTTCAAATGTTGTAAGTGGAAGGGGGCCCACCACTTGGCTAAGTTTGGATCTGGCAAACGATGCAATTTGATTGTATCGAAATATTTCATTAGGAGGCATTAGAAACTTGTCTTTAAAATGTTGTATAATATATAACTGATCCCCATTAAGGAAATTGCCGATTCTCAGTAGCCCTTTTATTAAGCCACCATTGGAACAATTGTGGAGTCAAACCAGGTGGAAACTCCAGGTTACAGAGAATGGGAGCTAGTGGTGTATGAGGGGATGATAAAGGACTGCGATGGTGTATCCTGTCCCATATTGCTAAAGAATGTGATAAACTGGGGCATAATATAGGTGGGCGTAAACGACTAGGAAGCCACATTAAGGATCCTATAGAAAACGGATGGAAGGAAAGTGCTTCAATGGAGACCCAAAGGGGGACTGAGCCTTTAGCTGTGGTGTAGGCTAGCTGGGCAATCTGGGCTGCTTGGAGATATGCCTGTAAATTGGGAAGACCAAGCCCCCCCATGGGTTTAGGTGTATAAAGTGTTCACTTTTGTATCCAAGGTCTCTTGTTACCCCACACGAAACGCAGGACTTCAGCTTGCAGACGTTGTATGTCTCCCCTCGGGACTGCCACCGGTAAAGTTCTAAAGTAATAAAGGAGTCTAGGTAAGAACATAATTTCTATTGACTTGACTCTGCCAACCCATGAAAGGGAATAATCCGCCCAACAACGAAGATCCTCCTTAAGTCTTTTAAATATTGGGGGGTAATTTTCCTTATAGATAGTGTCAGCTGGACCCAAGTATGGAAGAGAACGAGGAGCCCATTTAAAACTATATGTATTTTCAAGAGTCTGCACCATAACAGAGGGTAATGATATGTTAAATGCTACTGTTTTTTGAGAACTCAGAGATAGGCCGGAGAGTTGTGAGAAATTATCTAATAGGGACAGCAAGTTAGGCAAAGTTACTTGGGGATTAGTGATGTACATAAGGACATCATCGGCAAATAGTGCTCATCTATGTTCCTGTTGGCCACAACGAATACCGTGAATGTCAGAGTGGGAACGAATCGCCACAGCTAGGGGTTCTATTGCCAACGCAAATAATAAAAGAGAGAGTGGGCATCCCTGCCTCGTACCACGCTGGACATGGGATAGTGGTGATTTATGACCTCTAATGGAAACTTGGGCTACTGGGGAATTATATAACGTTTTCAGCAAGTAAAGGAACGTAGGGCCGAACCCTAGGGTCTCTAGAGTGACAAAAAGATAATTCCAATTTTGGCTGTCAAAGGCCTTATTAAGGTCCAGTGAAAAGAGCAAAAGTTCCCGGGTGAGTGGAGCATCCCAGTTGGAATGCGCCGCTGAGATCAGGGTTATGGATCTACGAATTTGATCTAGGGTCTGACGTCCTGTTATAAATCCTGATTGGTCTTTATGAATGTAATGCTCTAAAAAAGTATTAAGGCGAGAGGCCAAAAATTTTTGTAAGGATCTTTTAATTGCAATTTATTAGCGAAATTGGGCGGTAATTACAAACATCAGTAGGGGCCCTGTTGGGTTTAGGAATAACACTAATATATGCCTTATTTTCATCCAAAGGGACCGTACCTCCATCCCGAAGGGAATTAAAATAAAGAGCCTGATTATTTTTTAACATCGGATGTAATGATCACACGTCGCATCGATCAATTTTCTATAATCAGTAGACGGTTTTATTGGCAGTGCTGCATCACTGAGGGGTGACTGGTGGGCTATATAGACGGTTCATATTTCACAACCCATCCCGGATTTCTGAGGAGAGGAGAGATTGGTGATGAGGAGAATGGTGGAGCCAGACGTCATTGAAGAGTCCAGTAGGGACCCGTCCAATCCCATTATTTAGGCCCCAAAACTAGACGGTAGTTGGAAGATTTGCAATGACTTAATTTATTGAGAAGATGTACCATTTACACCCCCAATGGCCCGGGTAGATGTCACACTTACCGCCCCATGTCCCGGGTATATGTGATACTTATACCCCAATGGCCTGAGTAGATGCGACACTTACTCCCCATGGCCCAGGTAGCTGCGACACTTAACCCCCCCCATGGCCCGGGTAGAGTAGCTCACAGACAGACTTGGGAAGGCCCTGTTATCTGACCACTTTAGACCTGACAAAAGGATATCAGTAAATCCCATTCATTGACAGCACCGAGAAAAGGACAGCATTTGTGACCCCCAAGGGGGTGTTACAATATAAAAATATGTATACGTTTATAAAATGCCCCCCTGACACCTTAGAGGAACATGGACAGAACCCTAAGACCTCACCAGCTATAAACAGCAGTGTATGTGGAGGATATATGGACAGCCTTGCCCCGTATCCAGGTGGTATTAAATGCTTCTACAAGAAATGTATTCCAGAAAATCCCAGAAAGTGCCATCAGTGTAGATCAGTGATCTCCTAACTTTGGTCCTTAACTCGTCTTCATCCAGCCCTTGGAGCACTATTTCTCCCACTCACACCAATGATGGGGCACTATTCCTCCCACTGACACCAATGACGGGGCACTATTTCTCCCACTGACACCAATGATGTCAGTGGGAGGAACGCACCATCATTGGTGGTGGTGGAAGGAATAGTGCCCTATTATTGGTATCAGTGCGAGGAAAGGTGCCACATCATTGGTGTTGGTGGGAGGAAGGGTGTCTTCATCATTGGTGTGAGTGGAAGGAATGGTGTCTCCATCATTGGTGTCGGTGGAAGGAATAGTGCCTCCACTATTTCTTTCACCGACACCAATGATGGGACACTATTCCTCTCACCGACACCAATGATGGGGCCCGGCTCCTCCAACTGACACCAATGGTGGGACCCTATTCCTTCCACCGACACCAATGATGGGGCCCTATTCCTCCAACTGACACCAATGATTTATCTCTGCCTGCAGAGATTAAAAAAAAAAAAAAAATATATATATATATATATACCGTATATACTCGAGTATAAGTTGTTCCGAGTATAAGTCGAGGCCCTAATTTACCACAAAAAAAATGGGGAAAACTTATTGACCCGAGTATAAGACGAGGGTGAGAAATGCACAGCTACTGTAAGTGGAAAAGAGGGTCAACAATGCCCATTTGCAGCATCACTGTGCCCATTTGCATGCCTCACTGTGCCCATTTGCAGCCATAGGTCCCCTGAACTTCAAACTCGGTAGTTAAGGGTTCCTAGATGCCCCCTAGCTGCAGCAAAAATTTGGTGTCTCTGAACCCAAAGGGTCCCGAAATGACATTGCTGCAGATGGACACAATTGACCGAATTTGGGGCCCCGTATCTCGGGGCCACTTAGTGCTAAGAACCCCAAATTTTGTGTGAAAACCCAGTGGAACTAGCAGCATAAAATTTCCAAAGCTGGGGTTTTTAGCACCAAGTGGCCCCGAGATACAGGGCCCCAAAAATCAGTTCAGAAAATGTCAAGCACTTTTTTGCAGCAGAGAATGACATTTTCCGATCCGGTTTTGGGGCCCTGTATCTCAGGGCCACTTAGTGCTAGGAACCCCAGCTTTGGATATGTTATGGTACCAGTTCCAGTGGGTTTGCAGTGGGATTCCTAGCATTAAGTGGCCCTGAGATACGGGGCCCCAAAGTCAGTTCGGAAAATGAAATTTTTTGCTGCAGAAAAGTGCTTGGCTCGAGTATAAGTCGAGGGGGGCACTTTCAGCACAAAAAAATGTGCTGAAAATTCGACTTATACTCGAGTATATACGGTATATATATATATATATATATATATATATATATATATATATATAGTTATAGTAGTAGTATAGTATGGCAAAAAAGCGCACACGCTCTGTCATATCTGCAAAGGTATGAATGGAGCCTTAGTGCTGGATTACACTTGCAGTAGAGTAGCCCACTAATGAGTGATTTGCATTGGATCACTTTTCAGAGAGCATTTGACAGACAGTGAGAACACAGTGGGGAGGTTTACTAAAAGTGGAGCACTCAGAAACTGGAGCAGCTCTGCATGGGAACCAATCAGCTTCTAACTTCAGCTTCTTCAATGCACAATATATACTGTATGTAAAGTGCTGTGTACATTTCTCTCAAGATCATGTACATGTACATCATCCTAGTGTCAGGGCTGGGCTCAGCCCTTCCTTCCTCAAAGCTGGCCACTCAGCTGTTGGCTAATTTCCAGCTCCTATCTCTCCATAGTGACTCACCTGTTGATGATATCCTGCTCGTCAGTCCTGCCTACTTAAGCCGTCCAGTCCAGATGATCTCTGCCTTCGCCTTGGTCACATCTCTAGAGACGCTCTCCTGTGTTCTTGTTAAAGACTTGCTTGGCTGACATTCCATCTGGCTCCAGATCCTGCCTGCTGTTTTAATACACTCATCCCTGGCTCCCTGACGTTTTGGCTTGTCTGACTATCTGTTCCGGTTCATGAACTCTGGCTATGTTTTGACTATGCTTACTCTGTTTACCTTTTTTTTATTATTATTAAACAAGTGTGATTTAACTGTACTTCTGTCTCAGTCTGATTCATGGTTTCTGACAAGGGCGAAAGCCGAAGGTGGTGGAACATTTTGGTTGAACAAAAAGCCCTGGGTGCGAGGGCTACATGAAATGGCCTGGTAGGCTGAATTTGGCCCGCCAGGCCATTTGTGTTTGACACATGTGATCTAGTATCTACAAAAAAAAAAACCTGGATCTAACACCATGCACCTACCCAGAGCTAAAGTTCATCTATTACTCTGCTCTCACCTCTTCTTCCACCCTTAGACCCCTTTCACACTGGGGCGCTTTTCACGCATTTTAGCGCTATAAAATAGCGCTGCAAAGTGCCTGAAAAGCGCCTCTCAAGCCACCCCAATGTGAAAGCACGAGTGCTTTCACACGAAGCGGTGCACTTGCAGGACGGGAGAAAAAGTCCAGCAAGCAGCATCTTTGGGGCATTGGAGGAGCAGGGTATACACCGCTCCTCCACCGCCCCTACCCATTGAAATGAATGGGCAGCGCTGCCGATGCGACTGCAAAGCGTTTTGGCAGCTCCGCAACCTGCGCTGTTAACCCTTTCTTTGGCCGCTAGCGGGGGTTAAAAGCTCTCCGCTAGCGTCCGAAAAGCATCCCTATAACAGCGGTAAAGGGCTGCTAAAACTAGCAGCGCTTTACCGCTAACGCCCGCACCGCTCCAGCGTGAAAATGGTCTAAGTCTGAGCTTTGTTGTAGAACTGCAAAAGGCTCACACCAATTAAAATTATGGCATTTACACTGTTGCTTTTAAAAAATGTAAAGTGTGTGGTAATAAATATAGAGTTGCATTAAAGCAGAACTCCACCCAAAAGGGGAAGTTCTGCTTTAAAGTGGTTTTAACCCATACGTATACCCATTGAAGTGACTAGCCTCAGGTGATACAAGATTAAACAAATCCTCTTACATAAATTGTTTTTGTCTATCTGCAGTCTTCACTTCTCTACATCTGTTCAAACTACTGCATTTATAAAGACTGTCTGAGAGCTCAGAAGAAGGGGGTGAAGTGCTGAAATTACACTTTTCCAGAGCTCAATCAGGAGAGGTCTGAGAGCTGATTGGAGGGGAGGGAAGGGACTACACTCCCCCCCCCCCCTTCACGCAGCACAGTAGTAGCAATTGAGGCTGATAGGGGAATGAAGCAGCAGATAAGAATGGCACTTAGTGCTCCTAATTGAGACAAATACACACTATAGAGGGATAGCTTTACTCATATTTCATGTCTGAAGTTTACAACCACTTTATGTCTTCCTCCACTGCCACATTTGGCATGTTTTTTTTTTTTTTTTACAGGTACCAGCTCCAACTTCCCCTCGAATCGACTAAGCTCCTGTCCCCCTCCATGCAGTCTTCTGGGACACATCACAAGTCCCAGAAGGCTGTGGGCCATTAAAGCGCAGATTGCATATGCATGGGGCAGCCGGCTGCGAAGCCTCAAGCAGCACAGTCGGCTGCCCACAGTTATGATGCCAGTGTCGGGAACACAGATGCTAGAGAAGAACTAGCCCAAGTGAGGACAGCTCTGGAACTCTGGACAGGCAAGTGTTATTATATTGTAGCTGCTGACTTTTAATTTTCTTTTTCTAGTGTGTCTTATATACTTTGTGTCTTATATATGCCTAGAGTTCAGTTTTAACCGTTTCAGCCCCGGAAGATTTTACCCCCTTCCTGACCAGAGCACTTTTTGCGATTCGGCACTGCATCGCTTTAACTGACAATTGCGCAGTCGTGCGACCTTGCACCCAAACAAACTTGACGTCCTTTTTTTCCCCACAAATAGAGCTTTCTTTTGGTGGTGTTTGATCGCCTCTGCGGTTTTTATTCTTTGCGCTATAAACAAAAAAAGAGTGACAATTTTGAAAAAAACGCAATAGTCGTTACTTTTTGCTATAATAAATATCCCCCAAAAATATATAAAAAAACAATTTTTTTCCTCAGTTTAGGCCGATATATATTCTTCTACATATTTATGGTTAAAAAAATCGCAATAAGCGTATATTGATTGGTTTGCACAAAAGTTATAGCGTCTACAAAATAGGGGATAGTTTTATGGCATTTTTTTTATTAATTTTTTTTTTTTTACTAGTAATGGTGGCGATCTGCGATTTTTATCGGGACTGCAACATTATGGCGGACACGTCGGACAATTTTGACACATTTTTGGGACCATTGGCATTTTTACAGCGATCAGTGCTATAAAAATGCATTGATTACTGCAAAAATGTCACTGGCAGTGAAGGGGTTAACCACTAGGGGGCGATCAAGGGGTTAATGTGTTCCCTAGTGTGTGTTCTAAATGAAGGGGGGCAGGGACTGTGTAGGGGAAATGACAGATTGCTGTTTATACTCTGTATGAACAGACGATCTTTCTGTTCTCCCCTCAGAGAACCGGGATCTGTGTGTTTACATACACAGATCCTGGGTCTCTGTGTGCGCCAAGCGATCGTGGGAGTCCGGTGATCGCGACCGCCGGGCACTCGCATTGGCTCCGTGGGTGAGCAGGGGGCGCGTGCGCCCCTAGTGGACAAATCTAGAAGCGACGTAACATGACGGCGATTCACGCAGCCGAGCCATGTTGCCACAGTACAACTGCGGCGGCTGGTCAGCAAGCGGTTAAAAAACACTATTTATATCTACTACAGCAGAAGTACACATTCTTAGTTTGTCACTATAACTGATCACATGTAGCAGATTTGTTGCACAACACATGACAATTTTCTTGCACATTTCACACATCAACAAACATAAAAATATCTGAAATGAGGTCATGCCTAAAATTCTCAGCAGAAAAGTCTACCGTAGAGATTCTTTCTACACAATTGTCTAGGTCAGGTCCCGCCTACACAAGCCATCACATGACTTCATTCCCTTCCTGAAGGCTGCGTTCCCACCACCGAACTGTACGGTGTCAGCCAAAATGGTGCATATAATGAAAGCAGTTCCTGCCAGCTGTGCATTAAATGCTGTACTATCCAGCTTCTGCAACCACATAAAACACTGCTGAACGTACTAACATATACAAATAATGTGTATGTATAGGTAAATCTTTTTTTTTTTTTGTTTCAGAAACTGTAGGGAAAAGTTAAAACCCATTGTTTTCTTTTCTGTCCGTCAAACAGGAAGTAAGCTGAAATCTCGAAAAAAAATTCTCTTAGGACAGTTTCACATGGGCTTCAGCTTGCATGAGAGCGGTGAGAACAGCAAGCTTTGACAAAGCATTTGCAGAGCTTTCAGGAAACTTTGTTGAAGTTTTTATTCCCTTCACCCCTAAGAGCCCTTTCACACTGGGGCGGTTTGCAGGCGCTATTGCGCTAATAATAGCGCCTGCAAACCGACCCGAAAGTGCCGCTGCTTGCATTCCAGTGTGAAAGCCCCGAGGGCTTTCACACTGGAGCGATGCGCTGGCAGGACGGTAAAAAAAGTCCTGCTAGCAGCATCTTTTGGAGCGGTGAAGGAGCGGTGTGTATACCGCTCCTTTACCGCTCCTGCCCATTGAAATCAATGGGACGGCGCGGCTATACCGCCGGCAAAGCACCTCTGCAGAGGCGCTTTGCGGTGGTATTTAACCCTTTCTCGGCCGCTAGCGGGGGGTAAAACCGCCCGGCTAGCGGCCGCATACTGACAGTAAAACGCTGCTAATAATAGCGGCGTTTTACCGCCGCCGCCGCCCCCCGCCCCAGTGTGAAAGGGCTCTAAGGGTAAAACAAATCTTAATGCCTAAGCACAATTTTGCAACTTTGAGATGTGTTAGTAAAACTGTACATCTTTGTTTATTCAGGTGGATTAGACCTTGTTTTGTTTTTTCAGGACAAATTGGGCTTTCATTTGGTGGGAAATAGTAAAGGGAAATCTCCTGATTTTTTTTTTTTTTTGATTATCAAAGAAAAAATAGCCCAAAATAGTATTTTTTTATTTTATTTAGCTGTATATTTTTTGCTACTACCATAGCACAACAAAAAACAACCCAAAATAAATTAAAAAAAAAGTTTTTTTATGGTTTGTACCTGTAGTACAGCCCAAATACAATAGTGCGCATGTTGCTTTTTTTTTTTTTTTTTAATATATAATATTGTGCCACTGACACTAAAGAAAAAAAAATCATGTCGAAAAAAAAATACTGACCCAGATCTTGACCCAAACATTAACCCTGGCACTGAGCTAGATCAAACCATGATCTAGGTTTTTTTGTTTTACACACTTTTTTCTCACTGCAAAGACTATTTGGCATGCGATTTGACATGTCAAATCGCATGCCAAATCGTAGCAATGTGAACCAAGTATTAATCAGCACTCCTATTAAGATCTGTGTTTAGCATTTACAAACTGCAGCTGGTGGGTACTTTAAAAGCTTCAACAAAACTTGCTGAAAGCTCTGAAAATGCTTTGTCAAAGCTTGCAGTTCACACTGCTCTTATACAAGCTGTAGCCTGTGTGAAACTGGCCTTTGACAGTTGTCATCAAAGCCGAGATGGGTGGCTACCTTTTGGTAGTTTCGGAAGGATACAAGGAATTGTAATCATACATCGCTGTCACATCACACCAATGCCTACAACTACTTCATTCAATTTCTTTGACAATCGCTATACACACTGCTTGGTGGATCAGCCTTATCACATGATAACCAAAACCTAAAACTACTCCCTCCCCAGGGGCGTTGCTAGATCTACAAAAGATCTGGGGCTAGACCCCTTAGTAGCGTAGTAAAGAAAGTCACGCTTGGGCGGGCATACACATGTATATACAGTAATATACGTGTGTGTGTATATATCCTCAGAGAGCCCCCCACTTAAATCAGGGTCCCCAGAGAGCCCCCTTACATCAGGGTCCCCAGAGAGCATCCCCCTTGCATCAGGGTCCCCAGAGAGCATCCCCCTTGCATCAGGGTCCCCAGATAGCCCCCCACTTACATCAGGGTACCCAAAGAGCCTCCCCTCCCCTTGGGGACCCCTGCAGGGACTCAGGGCTATGGGCCCCAGATTCAAGGCTATAGCCCCAAAAGCCACCCCCTAGCGACGCCACTGTCCCTCCCCAATCCTACCTACCTTGTGTAAGATTGATCTTTATACTTACCTTCTTTCAGGCCTTTCTGGTCTGGTCATGTGATCCCCTCCCGTGTCAGGTAGCAGAGGCTTCAGGAGAGAGGAGGGACACCTGACAACGGATGGCCTACACTAAGCCTATGGGTGATGTCACTGCTCAGGCATTCCAGCAACCGTTTTGAGTGCTCTCTCTTCTCCCCTGCAGCCGGTGCTGGCCACCAACATAGGGAAGATCTGAAAATAAGCAAGTATATGCATCTTTCTTCCACAGGGCAGTTAGTATGGGCGATAGGGGGATAGGTGGGAGCAGTTTTAGGATTAGTTAGATAATGTATATTCTGGAATTCATATATACACCCATTTTTTTTTTTTTGTGGATATTATGTGGGAAGGTTTTAGTATGTCTGAATATTAAAGTTGCATGATTAATCGTTAAGAATCGTTATCGCGATTTTTTTCCCCCTCGATCTTGACAAAGTATTTCCCGATTCTTTCTATGCAGAGAATTCTCTCTGCTCTGCTGAAGCTAACAGCCGTCAAAAGAAAGGATAAAAAAAGCAAAAAAAAAAACGAGCAATCTGCCAAGAATCACAACATTCTTTAGCAGTGGAATTTAAGTATAAACATTGTAACAATTTCTCATTTAGATCAAAGGAATACACTTTGGTGTGAAAATGAGGGAATTTTAACCACTTCAACACTAGACCTTTTTCTGACATTTGTTGGTTTCAAGTTAAAATCATTTTTTTTTTTGCTAGAAAATTACTTAGAACCCCCAAACATTATATATAAATTTCTTTAAGTAGAGACCCTAGAGAATAAAATGGTGGTTATTGCAATATTATATGTCACACTGTATTTGAGCAGCAGTCGTTCAAATGCAATTTTTTGGGGGAAAAAATAACCAGTAAAGTTAGCCCAATTTTTTTTTGTATAATGTGAAAGATTTTACGCCGCGAGAATCGTGAGAGAATTGTGATCTTTTTATTCTAAGCAAAAAAAAATCGTGGTTCTCATTTTGGCCAGAATTGTGCAGCTCTACTGAATGTTCTCCCCCGTCAGGTCTTATTGCTATCTGGGGAACCCAGAGGAGAGATTTCTTCTCACTTTTTGTTCTGGGGACAAGGTTCCATCAGACAAGAAGTCAAGGAATCCTTCCAACTAGAGCTGCGCGATTCTGGCTAAAATGAGAATCACGATTTTTTTGCTTAGAAGATAGATCATGATTCTCTCACGATTCTCGCAGCGTTTTCGTTTTCATTTTATTTAAAAATTAATTAAAGTGTATTTTTTCCCAAAAAATTGCGTTTGAAAGACCGCTGGGCAAATACAGTGTGACATAAAATATTGCAGCAATTGCCATTTTATTCCCTAGGGTCTCTGCTAAAATATATATAATGTTTTGGGGGGGGTCCAAGTAATTTTCTAGCAAAAAATATTGATTTTAACTTAAGAAAGAAGTGTCAGAAAAAGATTTAGACCTTAAATGGTTAAACTTCCTGCATTTACACGTTGTTGAAAACTTGGCAGACTGCCCAGATTTTTTCTTTACGAACAGAAGTGTATCCCTTTGATCTAAGAAGGAAGCTTTAGTTACAATGTTTCATATTAAAAACTTGGCAGACTGCCCAGATGTTTTCTTTTTACAGGTGAGTGAGCAGATAAGTCTCTCCACTTGTTATATGAAAGAATCAGCAAACTCTGCAACAGAGATCCAGAGATCGTCAGGGAGGTTCGGTAAGAGTCTGGTATGGATTTTGGGGGGGACCCACAGTTTTTTTTTTGTATTTTGGCTTGAGGTTCCCCATTAAAAATCCATACCAAACCCAAAGGGCCTGGTATGCATGAAGGGGGGGGGGACCCCCACCATTTTGTTTATTGCCGGCAATGTTTTTTTTTTCCCATGCAGCTGTCAGCGGGTAAGCCTGTTGACAGCTGATGAATCATCTGTTGTTAAGGACGCCGCTGGCGCCTTCCCAACCTGCTCCTTAGCAACCAGTTATTTACTGTGTCCTAATTGGGCAAAGTCAGGACTTAGAACAAACTTCAGTGCATTATGGACCCCACAAATCGGGGTGTTCACTGAACGGGTGATGTACCGGCCAAACTTCTCCTCGAACTGTTCACCCAACTCTAACGTTAGATGTGGCCGCAGTATACACAAACATTGGTACAATTATAGGACATCGTGGTGTGTGTGAGACTAGTACCCCGTCCCACTCAATGAGAGGGTTGTAGGGGGTAGTCTTCTGGGATTGGATGGCTTGGACTCGGCAGTGGTGACAATACACCTCACACAGCAAGAGAAGTGAGACTCCAGCTTCTAGTATTACCAGACAGAGACCACATAGGAAAACCGGCATAGCAGAGAGCATTCCACTCCGGGCTCACTACATGTACTGTGCCTCATCTCCCCGGTCACATGACCTGTACGGTGTACTCCGCCCCCATCTCCGCTCTAATATAGAGCTCCTCCTCCTCACCGCCTCATACACCTGAACCCACTCCCTCACCGCCCCGCCCAACTGGGCTCTCTGCCCACATGTGGGCGGGGTGTTCCCGGCGTCGTGACGCGCTACACCAGGACAGCCAGTGGGTAGTCAGCTGCTGGGAGAGACGGCAAGCGCTGCCGCCTGATTGGTAGGTCATTCCAGAGCGAAGCTCAGACCGGCTCGGAGGCGTGACCTTTCTTAAATATTCTATGAATGGGGCGGGTAGCGCCGCGTTATGTGGTCATGGTGGGTGTGATGGTGGGAGGGGCTATGAAGTCCGGGAGTTACAGGCGCTTACTGGGGGTGACCGGATCTATATGAAGCAGGCGAGCCGGGAGAGCGGATAGTCCAGGACCCAGAGCCGATCATCAGTGCTGGAGGAGGAAGAACGGGACCGGTCCGCTTTGTGAGCAGAGTACATAGGCCGAGCGGAGAGCTGACATGACGTCCCGCAGGTAGGAGAGAGCCGGCGGACTGTGCGATCCGGAGTATACACTGATATCCCGGGGGAGCGATCATCACTGTCCATTCATTACCGAGACCTGTCATCATCCCTACTACTACACTACTACTACACTTCTCATCCCTACTACTACACTTCTCATCCCTACTACTACACCTCTCATCCCTACTACTACACCTCTCATCCCTACTACTACACCTCTCATCCCTACTACTACACCTCTCATCCCAACTACTACACCACTACTACACTTCTCATCCCTACTACTACACTTCTCATCCCTACTACTACACTTCTCATCCCTACTACTACACTTCTCATCCCTACTACTACACCTCTCATCCCTACTACTACACCTCTCATCCCTACTACTACACCTCTCATCCCTACTACTACACCTCTCATCCCTACTACTACACCTCTCATCCCTACTACTACACCTCTCATCCCCACTACTACACCTCTCATCCCCACTACTACACCTCTCATCCCTACTACTACACCTCTCATCCCTACTACTACACCTCTCATCCCTACCACTACTACACTTCTCATCCCTACCACTACTACACTTCTCATCCCTACCACTACTACACTTCTCATCCCTACCACTACTACACTTCTCATCCCTACCACTACTACACTTCTCATCCCTACCACTACTACACTTCTCATCCCTACTACTACACCTCTCATCCCTACTACTACACCTCTCATCCCTACTACTACACCTCTCATCCCTACTACTACACCTCTCATCCCTACCACTACTACACTTCTCATCCCTACCACTACTACACTTCTCATCCCTACCACTACTACACTTCTCATCCCTACCACTACTACACTTCTCATCCCTACCACTACTACACTTCTCATCCCTACCACTACTACACTTCTCATCCCTACTACTACACATCTCATCCCTACTACTACACTTCTCATCCCTACCACTACTACACTTCTCATCCCTACCACTACTACACTTCTCATCCCTACCACTACTACACTTCTCATCCCTACCACTACTACACTTCTCATCCCTACTACTACACTTCTCATCCCTACTACTACACCTCTCATCCTACACCTCTCATCCCTACTACTACACCTCTCATCCCTACTACTACACCTCTCATCCCTACTACTACTACACCTCTCATCCCTACTACTACACCACTACTACACTTCTCATCCCTACTACTACACTTCTCATCCCTACTACTACACCTCTCATCCTACACCTCTCATCCCTACTACTACACCACTACTACACTTCTCATCCCTACTACTACACTTCTCATCCCTACTACTACACCTCTCATCCTACACCTCTCATCCCTACTACTACACCACTGCTACACCTCTCATCCTTACTACTACACCTCTCATCCCTACTACTACACCACTGCTACACCTCTCATCCTTACTACTACACCTCTCATCCCTACTACTACACCACTGCTACACCTCTCATCCCTACTACTACACCACTGCTACACCTCTCATCCCTACTACTACACCACTGCTACACCTCTCATCCCTACTACTACACCACTGCTACACCTCTCATCCCTACTACTACACCTCTCATCCCTACTACTACACCTCTCATCCCTACTACTACACCTCTCATCCCTACTACTACACCTCTCATCCCTACTACTACACCTCTCATCCTTACCACTACAACACTCATCCCTACTACTACAGCTCTCATCCCTATTGCTACACCTCTCATCCTTGCTACTACAACACTTCTCATCCCTACTACTACACCTCTCATCCCTACTTCTACACTACTACTACACCTCTCATCCCTACTACTACTACACCTCTCATCCCTACTACTACATCTTTCATCCCTACTGCTAGAACACGTCTCATTCCTACTCACTACTACTACACCTCAGACCAGTGTCCTCTAATGTCACCATCTTCCAGATATCTGACCAGAAATAGTTTTCTTTGTGAGGGGAGACACTATGGGGCTGATCCATTAAAACTGGAGAACAGAAAATAAACACGCTATACTTGTTCTCAGGAGCAGCCAATCAGGTTCATCTTTCATTTTACAAAGGTAAAAAAATCTGATTGGTCGCCAAGGGCAACAATTCCCCTCTTGTTTTTCTTTTCTACAGTCGTGATGAACCTTCCTCCATGTCTCTCTCTTGTCTAAATATTTCTCGTGAATATCTTCTATTTTCATCTTTTATTCTTTGCACTGTTGTCTCTTCCCTGATTTTTTGCTTTGCTATTTCCTCTTCTCACATCATCTCCTTGTCAAAGCTCTGTGCACTGTTGTCCCCCCTCCTTTCCTTATCCATCTTCTGCCATTTACATCCTTAAATCCTGTCTTGGGTTACATTTCCTTATCCTTTTCTGGATGCTCTGAGTTGCTTTGAAACTTCTGTGTTTTTGGTGGATTGTGAAATTCCAGTTGTGAAAGGGAAAAAAAAAAAAACTTTTACTAGCAGTACGTCTGATTGCAGGATGTGTTGGCAGAAGTTACTTTGCAATTGACAATTATATTTCAGATATAATATATATTTCTCCTGATACTGCAGACAGACTTGGGGAATGTTGGGGCAAAACAAAATGGTGCCAAAAGAAGTGTCTCTTTGGGCCAGATCCGGACAAATTTCACCCAAAGCAAGGAACCCACATTGAGCACCAGGGAGTGGGCGGCGAGCGCCCGGGAGTGCGCCAGGGAGTGGGCGGCGAGCGCCCGGGAGTGCGCCAGGGAGTGGGCGGCGAGCGCCCGGGAGTGAGCCAGGGAGTGGGCGGCGAGCACCCGGGAGTGCGCCAGGGAGTGGGCGGCGAGCGCCCGGGAGTGCGCCAGGGAGTGGGCGGCGAGCACCCGGGAGTGTGCCACGGAGCCAGCCCTACTTAATCTGCATATCATTATATAGGTAGGTAAAAGATGCCTAGTTGAATTACAAAAAAAAAATAAAAAATGCGTAGTTAGTGTATGTAAACCTGGCAATTTCTCTTTTCTCCCTGTTAAATGTTCCAAAAAAGAACTTGTTCTTATAGCTGATCAATAAGTGTGAAAAAAAAAAAAAACCTTGATCCTGCCAGAAATCCATTGAACTTGTAACTTCTAGTGCATCTGTTGCACTGAAATCTCACTCAATGTTAATATCACTGTAAGCCTCTGTGAACTACAGAACACCTCCCTCCTATGTTGCATTAAAAGAGAAGTATAGCCAAAGCTTTTTTTGCAATGCTTCTCTTGGGGATCACAGGAGTGCAATTCGTTCTGCATTCCGTGACCCATTTTTAGCTAACAATAAGCTAAAGTCTGCTATTGGCTGAAGTCACTGAGCAGAGCCAGGCTCATGAAAAAATCCCGACTTTACAGTCAGGATCCACCCAGATGCCTGGAGCCTCTCAGCGAGCCAGTCGCTCCTGTACCCTCCACAGCCCAGAGCTCCAATTAGCGCTGGAGGGGGCAGAGCAGAGTGACGTATGACTCGTTTTGTCACCAACACGTGTCTTCCCCCGAGGAAGTTGTGATGTGCCGAAACATGTTGGGCAGAGATTTTGGATGACGTCATCGCCTTGTAGGCAACCCGGCGTGCAGTATCTAATATTGTCAGAATATCCTGAAACGCATTGTATTGCTGTTTAGAGTGAAAAAAGTGAAAGTGAGTGAATTATAAATGATTGTGGGCAGCAATAATAGTTTTAGAAGGTAAAGAACTATTCTAGACTTTTCTTTTATGGTGATTTTTGCAACATATCCTGGAGGAGAGAGATCTGTGTGGAGAGGAGGGAGAGCATTTAAAGGGACCAGATATCTCTTATGGAAAGGAGTTGGATACTAAAGGGACACAAGCTATTTATGATTTTACATTCTTGTGTGGGTCATTTAAAAAAAAAAAAAAAAAAAAGAGCACCGATGGAGAGTGCAATATCTGGTGTAGCTTTACATGGTAGCCAATCGGCTTCTAACATCAGCTTGTTCAATTGGGCTTTAAAAAAAAAAAAAAAAAAAGAGCACCGATGGAGAGTGCAATATCTGGTGTAGCTGTACATGGTAGCCAATCGGCTTCTAACATCAGCTTGTTCAATTGGGCTTTAAAAAAAAAAAAAGTTGGAAGCTGATTGGTTTCTATGCAGAGCTGCACCAGAATTTGCACTCTCATGCTTTAGTAAATTACCCCTGTGTATTGCATATGGACACTTTTTTTATTTTGAATAATATAATAGCAGTACAGATGATGTGATATGTTCAAGGGGCAGTACTATGCTGTTTTTTTTTATTTTTATTTTTATTTTTTTGTACTTTAAAAGTTCTTAAATACACTTTAAGCAACAGTTAGGCCTCATTCGCATCTCAGCGTTTTGTAGCTTGAAGCTCAAAACACTGGAGGGCAAAAAAAAAAAAAATCAATTTATTCTCTATGGGTTTGGTTCACATCTCCACTCCAAATCGCCTGAAGCTCAAAAGAGTTCTGGAGCTTTTTTTTTAGTAGCTCATTGCGCAGATTTGGGTGTTTTTTGGCACGTTTTTATCCCCATAGAAATGAATGGAAATGCACGATTTGCGTGTTTTTGTGCGCTTTTGCGTGATTTTCTGCTAAAGTGTAAAGAAAAAAAAAATGGTAATAGATAAATGTAAAATAACTACATAAATAACAAATCATCAATAGATAATATAATAATGCATAAAATAGATTAATATGGAATAATAATTAACCCCTAACCTTAAATATTAAATGATTTATTATTAATAATGATGATAAAAGCCCAAACCTGAACAAAAATACAATAATAATAATTTTTTTTTGTGTTAGGGTGTTGTTTATTATTATTATTATTATTATGAATAAAATAAAAAAAGTGTGTGTATTTATATATGTGTATTTATTATTTTGATTATTTTTATTTAGTGGTGTATAAATTCAATTAGTAGTAGTAGTATTAACACCCTAACAAAAAAATAAGTAATAAAACAATAAATAAAATATAAACCCCTAATCCTAAGGCCCCTTTCACACGATCGGACCGTTCAGGTCCGCCTGTCAGTTTTGACAGCAGACCTGAACGGGCGCTCCATGTTAGCCTATGGAGCGACGGATGTCAGCAGAGACATGTCCGCTGACATCTGACCCCATTCGATCCGCTAAAGGCGGACGGATGGCCCTACGTCCAGATCAGTCGCTGGCGGATTGGACCGGGTGAGATCTGACGAAAAGGGACATGCTGTCCGTTTTTCATCCGATCCCTCCATAGGCAGCAGCGGCGCCTGACAAGTCCCTCCCCACTCAGTGAGCAGAGAGGGACCTGTCATCCGCCGGCTCTGATCAACGGACAGATCTCGGAGTCCGCCTCGTGTGAATGAGGCCTCACTCTCTAACCCCGTACCCTAACAAAAAAATAAGTAAATAGGAAAAACCTAGCAACAGATGATGCAACGGATAATTGTTTTCTCTATTGGCTAATAAAAAAAAAACACCAAAGCTCAAAAATGCTCAAAGACGCTACGCTCAGGTGTGAATGCGACCTTAAAAGAAAAACGGTTTGTTCTGTTAATTTTGAACAAACTTTTAAATCGTAATGCGAAACAGACTTATTTTACTATTAAAAAAACTAAACGACCATAATCAACAATGACCAGAAAGTGCGAAATGTTCTCATAGCTGCGTCTGTCTCTGAACGCAGACATGTTTGGGGGGTGCTGGACGGACAAATGTTTTGAGAAAGCATTTGGGCATGCAGTTTTTCCCAACATGCTTATATAGCTAATGCTGGTGAGAAGGCGGGCACAGATATGCCCTGGCTATCAATTGGGTAAAGCCAGCACCGTGTGAGACTGTAGCCGCTAATGTGACAGTATTGACCGCTGGTGTTTTGTCAGGACAGACTGAGCTACGTTCACATTAGTTGCCACGTGCTCACGTGGTGCCGGATTTACCTAACAATAGCCAGAGCATTTCAGTGTCCACCTCCTCACCAGCAATACTTCCCAATGATCCTGTCCCCAGAGGGTTGTTTTCAGTTGCCACAGCTAGCCCTACTTTAGCCAAAAGCCTGCCAACTTCCTCTGTAAGGCCACATGCGCACAGGGCATTTTTATATTTTTTTTGATTCCCTTAGATTCTAGCGCAGCTTAAGAAATGCGCCTGAAGCCGCGTTTTCTGTATGCATTTTTGGTACTGATGCATTCTATTGGCCAAAATATGAATTTTTTCTGGCTATTAGACTGCATCAACACACGCACCAGCCTAAACATGTCTAGTGTTAATGCGCGTTTTTGGCTTTTTTTTTCGCCTAAACGCTCCTCTTCTAAACAAGCTGGTGATAGTAGGGTTTTTTTTTTTTTTTTTTTTTTTTTTGCTGCCTGTAAACGCATTTGAGGTTGTGGGTTTTTTTTTTTTTTTTTTTTGCTGCCTGTAAACGCATTTGAGGTTGTGGGTTTTTTTTTTTCCCCTTTTGCCTCTAAATGCCCATGTGTCAATGGACACATAGGCTAACGTAGAAGGGCATTTAGAGGCAAAAGAAGAAAAAAAAAACTGCAAATGCCTTTAGAAGTGGCGTTTTTGATGTCCTGTGTGCATGAGGCCTAAATGTCTGCATTGCTTTGCTCAATTGATGTCCATTTTTTTCAAATGTTCACATGAATGCATGAGGATATTACACCATGGAGATCTTAAAGTGGTTGTAAACCCCCCCCCCCCCCCCCCAAAAAAAAGAAAAAAAAATCTGCAAAAAAAGGCATAATGAGCTAGTATGCATAGCATACTAGCTCATTATGAAATACTCTCCTTTTAGATCGAAGCCCCCGTACACCGATCCGGCCGGCGACAACGCTCCTGGAGTTACTTCCGGGTATCACAGGCTCCGGCGCTGTGATTGGCCAGAGCCGCGATGACGTCACTGCCGTGAATGCACGCGGGAGCCACGGTAACGGCACACTAGCTGATGTTGTTGCTTCAGTGCGCATGTGCCGATGACGTTGGCACATGCTGATACAGCGAATATCTCCTAAACCGTGCAGGTTTAGGAGATATCTGGGGTAGCTACAGGTAAGCCTTTATTATAGGCTTATCTGTAGTAAAAAGTGGTCTGTAAGGGTTTACAACCACTTTAACAGCAACAGCTAAATGATTTGTTTCTATCAAACAGGGAGGGACCCACACACACACACACACACACACACACACACACACACACACACACACACACACACACACACACACACACACACATATCAAAATTTGCCTGGTCCCTGCTGCACTCGCCGGATTCCAATCCACGTGTACCCAACTTTAAAAGTAGGCCTTTTCTGGAACTTTTTGTTTAAAAATTTAAATTTGTTTTTTTTTGCTAGAAAATTACTTTGAACCCCCAAACATTATATATTTTTGGCAGAGATCCTAGAGAATAAAATGGCAATTAGTGTAACAAATAATTCTGCGCTGCCTAAAACAAGCAAAGCAGCTAACACAGCAAATGTGGTATATGCATTAAAAATGTAAGACAAAAAGTGTAGCGCTAATATATATATAAATACATGTATGAACACATATATGAAAAATTCAGTGAATCAAAATCCACATTTGAATACAAGAGTCCAAGTGTATGCATCAAATAAAACAAATAAAGTGAAAAGTCCCATAAAAAAAACTTTGTGTAAAAATCTTTAAACAGGTGCAAGCTTGAAGTGCAGAGACACCACCACCAACATATCTTATGTGTTCGGGTTTATACGGATCAGGTGGCAATTCTACTTGCACTGCATAGTTGAAGGTATCCATGTAAAACGGGTCATCATTTTATGAGATACACCAGTCCATCGATGGTCGTGGGTTTTTGGTACAGCTTCCAGAGGATTCCATACTGGTAGTGGTTGTTTCTACCACACAAGCTCGTTTGACCCATTGAACGTAGGTTCTTTTGGGTTCAAACATTGTGGTAAGCCTCCATATTGTTGGTGGTGGTGTCTCTTCACTTCAAGCTTGCACCTGTTTTAAGATTTTTACACAGTTTTTTTTTTTTTATGGGACTTTTCACTTTACTTGATGTATTCGCTTGGACTCTTGTATTCAAATGCTGATTTTGGATTCACTGAATTTTTCATATTTTTTTCATACATGTATTTATATATTAGCGCTACACTTTTTGTCTTACAATAAAATGGCAATTGTTAGAATATTTTATGTCACACTGTATTTTAGCGGTCTTTTTTGAATAAAAAAAAAAAAAAAAAAAAGAAACCTTTAAAATTAGTTCTTTTTTGTGTTATGTGAAAGATGCTACGCTGAGTAAATAGATACCTAACATGTCATGCTTTAAAATTGCGCAAGCTTGTGAAATGGCAACAAACTATGGTACTTAAAAATCTTCATATGCGACGCTTAAAAATGCTTACAGGTTACCTAGTTAGAGTTACAGAGGAGGTCTAATGCCCTGTACACACGGTCAGACATTGATCGGATATTCGGACAACAAAATCCATGGATTTTTTCCGACGGATGTTGGCTCAAACTTGTCTTGCATACACACGGTCACACAAAGTTGTCGGAAAATCCGATCATTCTGAACGCGGTGACGTAAAACACGTACGTCGGGACTATAAACGGGGCAGTAGCCAATAGCTTTCATCTCTTTATTTATTCTGAGCATGCGTGGCACTTTGTGCGTCAGATTTGTGTACACACGATCAGAAATTCCGACAACGGATTTTGTTGTCGGAAAATTTTATATCCTGCTCTCAAACTTTGTGTGTCGGAAAATCCTATGGAAAATGTGTGATGGAGCCTACACACGGTCAGAATTTCCGACAACAGGGTCCTATCACACATTTTCCGTCGCAAAATCCGATCGCGTGTACGGGGCATTAAAATCGCGGCAATACCTCACATGAGTGGTTTGAACACTGTTTACATATGTGGGCGTGGCTTATGACTCTTCTGCGTGCGAGCACGCAGGGACGGGGCGCTTTAATTATTTGTTTTCTTATTTATTTCTTTTTATACTGTTCCGTTTAAAAAATTATTATTTTTTTTAATCACATTTATTCCTATTACAAGTAGGGATGCTCCAAAATTTTAGGCCGCCAAAACATTTCGGCCGAAAATGGCCTTTTCGGCAAATTGCCGAAAGAGAAATCTCGCCGATAATTGAGCCGAAAATGGCCCATTACAGGGGTGTCCTTCTGGCGTGGCGCGCCAGTCCTCTCCTCTCCTTCACTCCCCTCCAATATCACACTGAGGATTTTACAAGTATTTTAGGCCACATTCACGTTTTGCATAGCGGGAACGCACGTTCCCTCTCGCGATTCTGTGTGGGCGATTTGCACAGGATTCCACGTGTCGCACCTAGGGCTGTGAACAAGCACCATTGAAAGAAATAGGATTTTGCTTGTTGAGTATCCTGGAGCTT
Source organism: Lithobates clamitans (assembly GCA_037952925.1). Taxonomy (NCBI): domain Eukaryota; kingdom Metazoa; phylum Chordata; class Amphibia; order Anura; family Ranidae; genus Lithobates; species Lithobates clamitans. The sequence goes on along the minus strand of JBBGZY010000053.1, from coordinate 6,883,033 downwards.
CAAGCGGAATATCGCTCGGGTGTGAATAGGACCTGGAATGTTGGGTACAGCTGCCTTATCTATTATTGCCCACATGGCGTAGAGGCCTTGCACAAACAAGTGTCAAAATGGGTCGCTTGGCACATGTGCCCAATGGGTGCCAAAAGACTTCACACATGGAGGTCATAAAGCTTACATATCTCGATTAACACAAACTCTCAGCACATTGTATGATTTTCTGTGCTGCTGAGAATCGAGCCCCATTCTCTTGAATACCTCTGATAATCCTTTGTGGAAACATTATTAGTCTTGTGTCGCTGATCTGTGGGGGTTTTTTTATTTTATGGAATGTTGTATGCTGATTACATTGCTTGGCAGCAGGTAAAGCATTTGGGATGAAGTGGATTTTTGAGTGGTACTCAACCCAAAAGCAGTCCTTTATTATATCACAGTTTACCAATTCTTACGTGCGATATTTGTATTTCCTTTTTTAGGCTTTTTTTAATTTTCATTTGGTAATCCAGCCAGCAAGTTTGTTTTTCACAGCACAAACTCCCAGCAGAATGTATCAGTTTACATGGATTAGACAACCACTTAACACTGACAGGGGTGGGGGCGCTATTCCTCCCCAGTGACCCCCCAACGGGTGGGGGGCGCTATTCCTCCCCAGTGACCCCCCAACGGGTGGGGGGCGCTATTCCTCCCCAGTGACCCCCCCAACGGGTGGGGGGCGCTATTCCTCCCCAGTGACCCCCCCCAACGGGTGGGGGCGCTATTCCTCCCCAATGACCCCCAAATGGGTGGGGCGCTATTCCCCCCCCAATGTCTCCACCCCATTTCTCCCACTGACATCAATGATGTGTCACTTTTCCTCTCGTTGACATCAATAAAGGGACATTGTTTGCTCCCACTTATGCCAGGGCGATTTTCTACTCCCACTGGCCACAGTCCGGTCCCCCTAAAGTCTGAAGGACAGTAAACTGGCCCTTTGTTTAGAAAGTTTGGAGACCCCTGTTCTAGACGCTGCCCTTCTATTATACCTGTAAATGCCTATGGGGACATGGCCACTTGAAGTGACAACTGTCTGATGCTGGCCTTACACATATAGATTTCTTTCATTCAGCCTGTGGGTTGAATAACCGAAATCAAACAAATTCCTCCATCCAAGCTAAATGGCATGGACAGAGTAATCTGGCAGCTATCTTTATACCCAACTCCTTTGACAAATGTCAATTGAAAAATCCACTGTTTTCACGCCGGTTGGTGGCAGCAAGGCCACCCACAGATTACATTTTGCCAATTCAGCAGGAAATGGATGACATTCAATCAGATCCCTTGATGGGCAGCTTAAGAGGGTTTCCTGTCACTTCCCATTGTGTCTCCAGGAGAGGAAGTGGACAGAATTCTAAATCTTCCCATCAAGGCACAGAAGGAAAAAAAATACAGATGGATTTGAACTATTTCCCACTCTCTCTTAAAAACCTAAAAAAAAAAAATCAGAAATAATTGTCTTTATCTAATTAAGGCCTTGTCCCCATAGGCACACATTTAACCCATTGATTACCCTTGATATTAACCCCTTCCCAGTGAATGGCTGTATGGGGGGGGGCGCATGTCAGCACAAATCTTGACCATTGGAGGACAGGCAGGCTGTTCTCCCAGCACAGCCAGAAAACTAACCATGCTGGGAGGAATATGCTCTGATGCCTAGCATGGTCAGTTTTCAATAGGGGAGAAGGGAGATGGGCAGGAACACCGGGTATTTTACACAAAGGAAGCAATAGAAAGAGCCGGATACTTTTTAAAATAAGTACATGGCAGGAATATGAAATGTTGGGGTAACATACCCATAAAAACAAGCACTCATCTATCTCTGTATCTGTAAGCATTATGGAGAAATTAAGGTATGACTTTTTGCACCCTATTGCATGCTTTCACTGGACCTGCTTAGCACAATAGAAGTATGTCTGTCTCATACATGATGGGGCACTGGGGGAAAACGGAGAAGCACTATAGTAATGGTCGCTATTACGGTAATGGCCTCAATCTTCCGAGTCTTGTGCCATTAGCTTTCCCTCTGCACACTGACCCCAGGTTTGATACCATCGCCTGTCACAAAAAAATTGTGACATCGCTGCCCACCTCTCTACCTCATCCAATCAGAGAATGCATGTATGCTTTAAGACTACAAGGCATTCTGTGCAACAATGCCAAGCAGGCACCCTCCTATGATCAGTGTGCAGAAGCTGCACACACAGGACCGGGAAGATTGTTGCTATCAGTATATTAGCACTGAATACTACAGTGATTGTTAGCTGCCCCAGCGGTCCATCGGGTATAAAACATGCAGACCTGCATAGGTCCTAGCTGGATCAATGTAAATATAAAATAAAGATCATACCTGGAATACAGGCTGTTCGCATATCCGGTGACCTGCATTTTTCCACTTTGGATAAACACAGGTCTTCTGTTTCCAATGTGCCCTGTTCATACTACAACGCTGGTGTGATGTGCATTGCAGTGTGGGAAAATGGAGCATGTCTGCGCTCAGTGGAACTATGCATCACAGCAGCGCAACATATCACCGTTTTAATATATTGCTCTCCTGTTTTGGGCAGTAAGTACTAGGTCCTCCAAAGCGTTAATACTCCTGACTTTGTTAAGCCACATGGCAATGGAAGGAGGGTTAGGGTAGCCCTAACCCCCCCCCCCCTTTTTTTTTTTTTCTCCACCAAGCACTTCTGTTTTATGCACTTTACTACCAGGTCCATTTATGTGTTGTATGTTATATTGGGCATTTTTTTTATAATTTTTTTTTTTTTTATATCATTTTGCAAATACTGGTATCATTCAAATGTTTGGTTGTTACTCACTTGGGCCAAATCACATACGGAATATTAACATAGAATCAGTCCCTTTTTATATATTGTAGCCACAAGAGGTTGTAACACCACCTTGATATCACCATAACACATTGCCAGCTAATGGTGGTCCATCACTAACTAGTCACTAGAACAGCGCCGCACCTACATCCTCTTTTTCTTCTAATTCAGCATATCCCACTTTGGTGGAATTGCACCTGTAGCGGTAGCAGTTCTATACTCCACCTGTACCTATTTTCATTGTGCGGATTCAATCCTCATAGCTTTATAGAGAGCTGGTCAAAATCTTCTGCTATTGCCAATTGGATGCAGGGAATCCGCATCCAATTGGCAATAGTGTGAACCTAGCCTCAACCTCTTTTTGCCAGCTGTACGTAGATATGCGGTTTCTTGGCGGCCCTATGTAAAGCAACACTGTACTGAGAGCGCACGTCCTGCGCGCTCTCAGCACAGTCACCGGCGGGGACCGGAAAGCTCCTGGTGCATACTTGAGATTGGGAGTTTTCCGATCATGTGACAGCCAATCACAGCGGTCGCCTGACCCAAATGCCTGCCTCTGCCTCCCAGCATCTGGAACCTGTTAAAGGGCCGGAGGCGGCGGGAAGGGGTTAAAATGCCTGCAATGTACATTGATCACCAGAGGTGATTGTTTTGTGTTCTTTTTTTCTCAATAAAAGTTGAGAAGCTACTCCTTTAAAATGAGCCAGCAGTCATAGTGCGGAGCACTTGGAAAAGCCTGCTGAATCCAATTGCAGTTGAACACAAAATTTTAGATAAAAGTAAACAGAATGGCCGCTGACATTTCTGGGTGGCATTAGCTGATTGATGTGACTTGTTGCCTGGAGTTGTTGTGAAGCATCTGTCATTTGTTGTGTTTTGCCATTGTTTGAAATGAAGAGCTATAGTTACACGGCATCCAGCCTGTTATTATGCCAGCTATGCTTCTCACTAACCACATGATTGCATTGTATTGTGTTCTATTATGTCCTGTGTTTAAAAAAAAAAAAAAAAAAAAATTTATTGGATAGTTAAAAAAAAAAAAAAATATTTTCCACTTTCAGCTAGGAATTGAAAGCCTTGCGTGCACGCCAACCTGCTGGTATTCCCCTTCCCTGGACCTCAGCCAAGCTGCGCTGAGGTTACCATTGATTCCAGCCCATTGGCTTTCTACAGCTTGAGGCAGCCATGTCTGTGAAGCCCATTAAAAGTAAATGGGTTTCCCGGGGCCGAGCTGCTCCGCGGTAACATAGCGAGCGCTGATCGGAGGTTCCATCAATGTGGTCAGGGAGTTATTTGCAAGATTTGTATTTTTATTTTGCAAAAAAACAAATGGTTCACGGGCATCATCTTTAATAAAAAAGAATATCTTCTATTCACAGAAGTACCTGACAGACGCACATTAACATAAATTCCATCCTAGATGACACTCGCTCTGTCCACTGGATATAGATGACTTGAGGAAGAGGGTTTGCTCTCGAAACGCGTGAGTGTGATACACTTTGTGAAGCTGCGATTACATTTATGTCCTTGAACTAACTCAACAAAAAGGTCATCTGTATTCAGTGGAATGAGCGAGGTTCTCCTTGGATGGAATTCATGTTTTGTACGCTTTTGTCAGGAACTTTTGTGAGTATAAGAAATCCTTTATAATGAAGTTTAATTGAAGACCTCACATTTATTTATTTTATTTATTTCAGGTACTTATATAGCGCCGTCAATTTACGCAGCGCTTTACATATACATACACATCAGTCCCTACCCTCAAGGAGCTTACAATCTAAGGTCCCTAACTCACATTCATACATACTAAGGACAATTTAGACAGGATCCAATTAACCTACCAGCATGTCTTTGGAGTGATGCTGGCACGCGTTTCTTTAATACTGCACAAGGATTGCCCATTATGCAAGAGTGCCAAAGCAGTGGATATCGTATTTTAGGGCCAGTTCACACCACAGAAACGCTTTCCGGTGAGTCCCCCCCCCCCCCTTTTTTTTCCCCTTCATCATAAATAGGGGCATGCGGGTGGTTGCGGGTATCACTGCAACTCTTGCACCCACAGCCACCCGCATAGATGTTAACCGAGCCTTAGGGCCAGTTTACACCACAAAAACGCATTCCAGATCCGACCTGGATGAGTTTCTGCATGTGCGTTTTTGATGTGTTCTGGTGCGTTTTTATTGTGTTTCTGGATGCATTTCAGATGCTTATTTTTTTTTTTTTTTTATTTATTTATTATTTTTTTTCTTCTTCTTCTTCTTTTTTTTTTTTTTTCCTGTTTTCTTTACACTTTGCTGGGGCCCATGCATTTTTTAAATGCAATTTTGATTCATTACGGTGTGTTTTTGATGCATTTTATCTCGTTCCAGTACGGTGCAGTGCAGAAAAAATGCAGCATGTTCTACTTTTATTTTCTGCACTGGAACTGACCGCACTGGTATGAACTAGACTATTGGAACCCACCCACTGTCAATGCTTTTTTGATGCAGAAAAAAACACCGCATTGGACTGCATCTGGTGTCATACCAGATGCAGTCCAGTGCACTTTCTTTTTCTGCTTCAAAAACACATGGATAGTAGGTTATTTGGTTTCCATTTGGCATATGTCATACCAGTGCGGTCAGTTCCAGGGTGTTCCAGTTCCAGAAAAAAATGGTCTGCCGTGCCCGAGCAAACGAGGCCCGCTCATAGATGTGAAACCTAACTAAATCTACGTTTCTTATGGGAAATCTCAGATGAATTGGGTTGACATCAGGACTGTAATACAGTGTAGGGGGAAAAGGGGACACTTGTTCTGGTGACACCCTTGGGTTCCCTTACTTTGGAGGCAGACTCCTACCTGTCAGGTGAGAGCATTCATGTGGCTCCGCTGCCGCCAGATTGCTCTCACCCCCCCCCCATGCCAGACTTGCCCATTGACGGGCCCGGATCTCCATGGCGGGTAGAGGGGAAGGAGATCTGGGCCCGTCACGTCCGCTCTCCTCCCCTTCTTCTTGCGACCCGGAAAGCCACGTCTCTGACTTGCGAGTCCAGCTCTCGGTGTCCCTGGCTAGCTCAGCTGGGAAATAATGTTTTACAATGTGATCGCCGCGTGTGCCGGAGTGACGGCAATAATTCTTACACCAGACCACCTACGTAACCCTAAACTGATACCTATAGGGGGCTTATGAAGCATTGCCAATAGAAAATATAGGGTACTGAAGTTTGTCGCCATTTCACGGGCGCACATAAATTTAAGGTTTGGCATGTTGGGTATCAATTTACTTGGTGTAGCCTTGTCTTTTTTATAGTTTACCAAAAATTCTGGGTAATTGTTTGTTTGCCCTAAAATTCACATTGGCGTGTGCTTTTTTTTTTTTTTTTTTTTTTTTTTTCCTGAAATGTTGCATTTCCTAGACCTTTGCAGTAATATCGTGTGACATAAAAAAATTGCAACTACTATTTTATTCTCTAGGGTGTCTGCTTTCAGAAAATACATATTTGTGGGGTTTGTGTAATCTTCATGCCTAAAAAATTTTTTTTTTTTTAAACGTGTGAAAAAAACGCAGTAATGGCTCTGGCAGCGAAAGGGTTAAGAAGAAGATTTTTTGAACTACTCTAAGCTCAATATCACAGCCTGCATTTTATGAATGGGCCTCAAAATGCAGATTGTCATATTGTGCAGTAAAACAAAGGTCCTAATAGCCAAATCGGCTCTCCTTTTATAAATGTCTTTGACTACGTTCATACCCTTTTTTTTTTTTTTTTTTTTTTTTTTTTTTATATTTTTGTATAGGTTCATACTAACATTCTTATAATTTTTTATTTATATATTTTTTTTATTAATAAGAAAAGATTTTTGATATACAACAGTGATTTAATTCCATATTTTTGTGGGCACATTTTATATCTAACACATATAATATTGGCTAGTCTTGATGTTCGATTGAAATTAACCTAATTGGTTAATTCTGATGTCAGACTTTTCATCAAACATGGATTAATGTATAAGTTATTTAAAACAACTTTTCAATTTAATCATTTCACTTCTTTCCAAATCATTAATGATTTGGACATCTCTTTTTTCCTTTCTTTTTTTTCACTGACTATATTTAACACTTACATTTCAATGTAATCCACTTATGTGTTCGTTTACACAATCTTATAAGCCGTTATGGCTTTCCAACACATTGGTTAAGGTATTCAAGGTGTTTCCCACACTTAAGATGGCGTTTTGTGGCTCCTTCCGTGGGACTCAAAACTAGGTCTGGTGTATTTGTATTTATATGGTGGTGGTTCAACACGCACCCGTTCCCCTTTGACAACGTCAACCTGTGACGAAACGCGTCTGGAGGAGGATACGTGCTGACGTCACCACACTGTTGTCCTAGGAGGACGGGTATTTCTATTGTAGCCGGCCGGCTCTGTTTTTAGCGCGAGTTCTCTGCAATTCAAATGTAAGTGCAATACTTTTTTACAATAAACCCTGTGAAAGCGAGATTACGCTAGGGTTGCTTTTCTTTTATACCCCGATTACCCTGCTAATTGCTGAGGTCTATGGGCTATCCACGCCGTAGAGGAACTGGAGCACGCATTCAAGCCAGTGACTACCCCTGCCTGGACACCCCTGCCGTTTTAGCAAAAAGCCTTGGCTGGGTTATAGCCATCCGCTCTGCCTTGCTTACTATCTGGTAAGCGAGTCTTTTATTAGGTGGTGGTACTGATAAGGATTAGCTCACCCGGGTGTCAAACGTTTGAACTGCACTTCAGTGTTTTGGAATACACAACGCATTGCTGATTTGCATATATATATAGCGCAGCTTCTCCCTTCCAATTATTACGTGCAACTTTTGCTATATGCTGCTGCTTTTTTGGGACTTTTTATATTTATGATTAATATCAATAATTTTTAATACTTCAATAAGATTGCTGTATGTATCTTGGCGCGTTTTTTTTTCCCCCTATATATTCACCATTAGTACCTCCTCCATTTAATTAGAAATGGCATGGCCTCTAGTAATGTATTTACTCTGGGATAAGCTTTATATTCATTGGTCCTGTGATGTAAGGGGGGCACCTATGTGAACGGGTGTCATCATTGACATAGGTCTTCCTGAATTCCTAATGCATTCTTTTGTCTGAATATCTCCAGTGCACTCGGGTATTTGCACGCACCTTTATGGAGCCAGGGGACATGTTCTCATTTTGGTAACGATAGAAAAGGTTGGGAAGAAGTTATGCTCCAGTGTATTATTTTATTTTTTTTCCTTTTTTAAATGGAGGGGCATTGACTACTTGTCTGCATATATTTGTTTGCTGTTGCTTTCTGTGGCAAATACTGGTTTTGTTGCCCTGATATCCTATAGCACACATTTACAGGTTAACTCCATTCTGTATTCCTTACCAGCATGTCCCGGACATACAATATATTGCCAAAAGTCTTGGGACACCTGCTTTTACACATACATGAACTTTAATGGCATCCCAGTTTTATAAAGACATGGCTGAGTGACTTTGGGGTAGAGGAACTTGACTGGCCTGCACAGAGTCCTGACCTCAACCCGATAGAACACCTTTGGGATGAATTAGAGTGGAGACTGGGAGCCAAGCCTTCTCGTCCACATCAGTGCCTGACCTCACAAATGCTCTTCTGGAAGAATGGTCAAACATTCCCACAGACACACTCCTAAACCTTGTGGACAGCCTTCCCAGAAGAGTTGAAGCTGTTCTAGCTGCAAAGGGTGGGCCAACTCAATATTGAACCCTACGGACTAAGACCCCATAGACACTATTAGATTTTCTGCAGATTTTTGTCTTCAGATTTACCAAAACCATATAATATGAGGTCAAACCTTAAGAGTTTCAATTTGTATGCAGTCAGGCAGGCCCTTGCACTACTTGGTTTTGGTAAATCTGAAGACAAAAATCTGCAGAAAATCTAATGTGTATGGGGCCTAAAGCCTCGTACACACAAACCGATTTTCCACAGCGCCGGACTTTTGTCCGACGGGCATGTGCCGTGAACTTGTCTTGCATACAAACTGTACACAATTGTCGGCCAACAAACATGGACATAGTGACGTACTACTTGGAATTTCAGCTCTTGAGCACCACCCTTTGGGCACTTTCTGCTAATGTCGTGTTTGGTGAGCATTGATTCCAAGCATGCGTGTTTGTACTTTGGACTTTTGAGTGACGGACTTGTGTGCACGTGATAGTTAAATCTGAAAACAGATGTCCGCTGAAAATTTACTAGCCTGCCATCCAACATTTTGTTGGCGGAAATTTGGCCAACAATTGTCTGATGGAGCGTACTAACGGTTGGATTTTAGGCAAAGAGTCTGTCAAGTCACATCATTCCATGCCGAAAATCCGATCCGTGTGTACGAGGCTTAATACCGGGATGCCATTAAAGTTTATGTGTGTGTAAAGGCAAGCGTCCCAATACTTTTGATAATCTAGCGTAACTCCTGGTTCCCAATGCAGTTGGAGCTTTCCCTGCTTACATACAGCATGGAGCTGTGCTTGAAGTGTGCTTATTTTGCTAATTTCGGGGTAGTCAACACCATATCCGCTCAGCTGCATGGATCTGCATGGATCAACACAGGCTCTATGCAAAAACCATTGTTTTCTATGTGCCCTGTTCACACTAGAATGAGGTTTTCAGGCGAGTTGCGTACAAATGAACAAAAAAAACATGCTGCTTTAATTCTGCAACACATCATTTCATTGCAGCACATCCAACATACAGTTTGATAATTTTGTCATTTTGTGACACTTTAGCAAAATTCAAATAAAAAGTAAATGGTGTGATGAGTTGTAACCGTGCATCACAATGGCCTTAGACCGGCATGTATGGGTCTTAGCATGTGGTGTGAATGGGCCCTTATAGAGTGCTGACACTTTATCCACAGCATTTCTCTGGGGGCATTAAATCATTCACATCCATCATTTCCCCAGAAAAGTCTACAGTCCCATGTCCTTATCACTACGGCACACACCACAGAAGGGATGGTTTTGGGTGGAAGCCAGCGAACGTATCAGTAAGATTTCAGCTTTTAGGAGGAAACTGGAATGTTCACAGGAAAAGCGCAGAAAGTAAAGCGCATTGGAACTGCCATAGAGTAAGGCAGCGGGTGGGCACAGGCATACACCGGATGGGTGCCCACAGTGTGCCAGGTGCTGGATTAGTATTCTAGTTACGGGTATAACTTGTGATCGTATTACTCAGCAGTATTTCAAATGCATTAAAGCTTTTCACTTTTTTTTTTTTTTTTTTTTAACCGGTTTTCTACCAGAGCTTTTTTTTTTTCTGTTTTTGCACATGCCAAAGTGTACATTTTTATACATTTTAAGACCAAAGAATAAAGTGACTTTATAGCTTATTTTTTTTTTTTTTTAAATTAAAATAACAAACATGTTATACTTGCCTAAAATGCTTGACAGAGCAGCCCCGATCCTCCATTTCTGGGGTCCCCTGCCAGTGCCCCAGCCTCTTCTTCAAGTGCCACCACTTCCCATGGGGTGACCAGTACGTGCTCGTTCCCGAGCCACCCTGTCTGCGAGCCACCCTCCCGCTCACTAGGCACAGCATTTGATTGACGGCAGCGGGAGCCAATGGCTGCTATCAGTCTGCCCAGTGGTGAGAGCCGCTGCTTTTGCGCACATCACTGGATCGGCTTCAGGTAAGGTGTGGTGGGGGGGGGGGGTTTGCAGCACAGAGTGCTTTTTACCTTAATGCATTGAATACCTACAAAAAAGCCTTAAGGGCCAGTTCACACCATAGGAACGCAGTCCAGATGTGCTCTAGATTCTTTTTTGCATGTGCGTTTTTGATGCGTTCCAGTGCGTTTTTGGTGCGTTTTTCATGCAGTCCAGTGCATTTTTCCCCCCCCTTTTTTTTTTTTTTTCCTTAACCTTAAATAAGAACATGGGTGTTCCAGTGCATTTTTGGTGCATTTAGGTGTGTTCCTGTGAGTTTTTGATGCTTTTTACAGCGTTCCAGTGCAGGAAAAAATACAGCATGTTCTACTTTTTTTTTTTTTTTTTTCTGGTACAGGAACGCACTGGAACTGCAAGCACTGGTGTGAACTATGCCATTGAAAACCATATAACCTACTTTCTATGCGTTTTTTTGATGCAGAAAAAAACACCACTGGACTGCATGTGGTCTGAACTGGCCCTAAGGTCACTTTCACACATGCGGATCGTTTGGCCGTTTTCATCCATCCGTTGAGGGACAAAACACGGACATCCAATGCATCTCTATGGAAATACGAATGTAAATGGATCAATCATCCTTCATCGCTTCTGTCAACATCCATTTTTTTTTAAAAGGATCAAAGCCCTATTTTTCTTCCATGTAAAAAAAAATGGATTGGATACAAGAATGTAAACAGACAAATGGCTGTTTTGCATGAAAAAATGGCTCCGGGACTTAAGCTGGTGGATGTGCAAAACTGATGACAAACTGATGTAAATGATGTAAACTTTATCGTTTTTTTTTCTTTAAAAAAATGTATCATATCAATCAGCAGCCGCCCATATGACGGCGCTGACCAATTAGAATGCTCCAAAACCTCTCTCCTGACGAGGGACGTTTTGGACATTCAGCTTAGGGGGTTTCTAAGCCTCGGACTCCTGGTACGGACCCACCGGGGCTTGGAGCAGGAGATTGCCGCGGTCCAGGTCAGCGGGACTTGGGGGGGTGTTCACCTTACAGATTTTTTATTTTATATATTCTGAAAGCAAAGACCCTGGAGGGTAAACTGGTAGTAGTTGTAATTTTTTTTCACATGATATTAGTGCGTATATTTATCAAGGCCACCTTTTCAGTAAAAAAAAAAAAAAAATACATTAAGGGTAATTTTGGGGCATACAAACACAATGGATTCCAATTTAGGGAAAAATATAACAGATGAGGTTGTGAGGAGTAAATACTAAACGTGTCAAGCCTTCAAATTACATTGGCCTAGAAAATGACAACAAATTTAAAGCCATACATGGATTAAAATTCAGGTTCAGCAGGGACCAGACAAATTTCGATCCATGTACGGGCAGGCTGGTCGATCGATAGAGCGACTTGTGTACAACCAGCCTGTTGGGTTTTTCTGGAACGTTCAGTGTTGCCTGCTATAGCCAGGAACATTGATCATTGTATTCTGACAGTGGGAAAGGGGGTTCTTTTCCCCCCACTAGCTGTCAAAATTAAAAAAAAACGCAGCTATGCATGCCACTCATTCACAATGCCTTAGCGGCTGTCGGCTTGTAGTTCTTGCTTCCATGTGCTTCATATAAAGTCCCATTTTCTTTGTTCCCCCTTCTTGTAGTTCTCAATGAACTACCGTGGCGCTGTGGTAGTTCATTGATTGTTCCTGTCGGAGTGTATTGGTTTGCTTGTACGAGGTACATGGAAGCCTATACAATGAGAGGTCTGCAGACACACCTCGGTGGACTGCGAGCGCTATGGCTCTAATCAGGTGCTTCAAAAAACCACCCCCGCCACTGTAATTCAGGCGCCAGCGTCCACAAAGGGGTTGGACGCCTGAATAGGGGGTGCCTACAGCGGCCTTTAATGGACACATCCCTGGGTATCTATTCCAGGGAAGTCAAAATGCCTTGTCTTCTACCAGGCCAGGTCATACCACTGCATTATGGTGGTATGCATTGAAAAAAGGTATGGTGTGTAATCCATTGTTGTTTTTGTTGTTGTTTTTGTTGTTGTTTTTGTTGTTGTTTTTGTTGTTGTTTTTGTTGTTGTTTTTGTTGTTGTTTTTGTTGTTGTTTTTGTTGTTGTTTTTGTTGTTGTTTTTGTTGTTTTTGTTGTTTTTTTTTTCAATGCAGCACAGTGTAACACAATCCACCGCCACACCAAACTCCAACCAATACAACTTGGCGAAATGTCACTTTGTGACATTTCAGTAAAGTTTGCTTTAAAAAAAAAAAAAGGAAACTGTGCCATTCACCGCGACTGGCATATCGGCACTGCTGACATCCTACCACACACCAGTGGCTGCATTCTAGCACAGCTACTTGTGTGAGTGGGCCCTTAGATCTCTATCACATGGGCATTTTATTAGTCCTTTTTGACCCATGATTAGCCGTATCAAAATACATACTGCAATGTATCCCTATCTACTTAGATATGGGTCAGTTCAGGTTTGATAGACCAAACACAATAGGTTTGCACCCTGACCATATGTGATGGTGAGCAGCCACATCGGATAACAGGGATGCTCAGGGGGCAGAAAGGGTCTTGGCTACCATCAGAAAATGCCAAAGCTTTGCCTTTCCTGGGACTCGGCCATGACGGGGAAGGTTTGGGAGCACCTAGGGAGGGCATGCCCTTCATACTGGTAGTAGTGTGCCCCCCTCCCTGGTGACAGGCTCTTTAAGGCTTTTAAGATCCGTAGACGTGAGCGCAAAGGCTGAGCCTGTCCGCGGCTGAATATTCCTCGGATAGTTGGAAGTGTGTTAGCTCATGCCAGGGTAAATATTTGGCAGCTGTTGCAGGGAGTTGGAAATCTAATTGCAGAGCTAAGCTGATGTTGGCTGCAGAATGGATATAAGGAAATGCATTATGTCTGTTTTTCGGGTGGATTGCGCTCCTGCATCAGCTGCTTGTAATGAGCTTTCTCTTAAATTGCATTAGCGAGTATCATACTTCTCAAAACAATTGGTAATTATTGTGGCTAATGGGCCAAGCATCCTTGCAGTGATGAACTAACTTTTCCAGCGTGAAATCCCAGGCCGTATTTGTAAATGTCTGTGTATTGTGCATTGCATATCATCCATCCAGTATATGTGACAGTGCAGTATACCCAATAACAGAAAATATCATTTTGTAAGGGCTGAAACACACCTGGCAAAGCAAATTATGTGCATTAGGTCCTTGCAGTGGGCTCAGTGTGTTAGTGCCAACAGACCTCTCATGAACACTTTAACGTGACGGCTAGAAACCGACATCTAAAAAGTTTGTTTAGCCGTATTTTTTTATTTTATTTATGTTGGGCTTAATGTACACGGGACATTTTTACAACCTCTTCTGAAAGATTTAACTTGACAGATAGTAACCCACATTTAAAACGTCCATTTCGCCGCGTTTGCGTTTGAAGTGCTTGAAAAAAAAAATTACACTTTTTTTTTTTTAAATAGCCAAAAATGAAAAACACTTGTAATCGAAACGCGGCTAAATGCGAGTAGCCGCGTTTAGAAGCGTTTAGCGCTTGAAATGCCTCTAAACTCAGCGTCTGAACTCTTCTTCTTTTGTTTTTTGTTTTTTTGCCTTCCAAAAAAGGCCTCTAAACTCAACTGGCTAGAAACAACCCTGTGTACATGTACTCAAGGCCTCATGTACACTGCTGCTGGTAAACGGACATTTAGGAGCAGTTGGGCATTTTTTTCAACTGCCCCTGAACTCTCCTCTGTTATCTTAACAGTACATGTACACACGGTCGTTTATAGTCCTTTCTAGGCAAATGTGTTTAAGCTTCATGCACACGCCAGTGCAAACTCTGCTGAACACGTTTTTCAAAGCTGAAACCGGCATTTAGAAACGCCCGTTTTGCTGCGTTTGCATGCTGCGTTTAGCCGTGTTTTACCGCGTTTGCGTCTAGAAGCAACTTCAGAGCAGAGAATGACATTTTCTGACCTGATTTTGGGGCCCCATATCTCAGGGCCACTTGGTGCACGGGACCCTAAATTTGGTACAATGGAACTATCACTACAACATATCCAAATTTGGGGTTCCTAGCACGAGGTGGCCCCGAGATATGGGGCCCCAAAGTTGGGTCACAAAATGTCATTCTCTGCTGCATAAGTGCTTGACATTTTGTGACCCGACTTTGGGGGCCCATATCTTGGGGCCACTTGGTGCTAGGAACCCCAAATTTGGTTTACTAAGTGGAACTAACACTACAACATATCCAAATTTGGGGTTCATAGCACCAAGTGGCCCCTAGATACGGGGCCCCAAAGTCGGGTCGCAAAATGTCAAGTATTTTTCTACAGCAGAGTGACATTTTGTGACCTGATTTTGGGGCCCCATATCTCAGGACCACTTAGTGCTAGGAACCCCAAATTTGGTTTGCCAACACAGTGCAACTAACACTACAACATATCCAAATTTGGTTTTCATAGCACCAAGAGGCCCCTAGATACGGGGCCCCAAAGTCAGGTCGCAAAATTTCAAGCACTTTTCTGCAGCAGAGAATGACATTTTGTGACCCGACTTTGGGGTCCCATATCTCGGGGCCTCCTGGTGCTAGGAACCCCAAATTTGGATATGTTGTAGTGCTAGTTTGCACACCAAATTTGGAGTTCCTAGCACCAAGTGGCCCGAGATATGGGGCCCCAAATTCGGGTCGCAAAATGTCATTCTCTGCTGCAGTTTACCATCACATTTCTGTGTTTTCTGGTCTAAAAAATAGGGTTCCTCTTTAAAAACACTTATAAACGAAAACGCGGCTAAACGCGGTACCGGCGTTTTGCCGCGTTTGGTGTCTAAAACGTGGAAAACTTTTGCATCTGAACCCATTTTTTTGCTTCTGGAAAAACAAGGTTAAACGCAACTGCCTAAAAACGAGACTGTGTACATGTACATGGACACATAGAATAACATTGAATGAGTTCAGGGGCAGTTGAAAAAAGTGTCCAACTGCCTCTAAACGTGCGTTTAACAGCGTCTCGTGTGCAAGAGGCCTTAAAGGCTTTTTTTTTTTTTTTTTTTTTTTTTTGGAACCCAAAAAAATGCGTTCAGAAGCTGTGTTTAAACGCAGCATGTAAACGCGGCTAAACGGCCGTTTTTAGACGCCGGTTTCCAGCTGTCAAGTTAAATCGTTCAGGAGGGGTTGAACAACGTCCTTTGTACATGAAGCTCATGTGCACTGCTGCTGGTAAACGGACATTTAGGAGTTTTTTGTTTTTTTTTCAGCTGCCCCTGAACTCTCCTCTGTTATCTTTTTGGTACATGTACACAGGGTCCTTTTATAGTAGTTTGAGTTTAGAAGCATTTTCTGGAACGCAAAAAAAAAAAAAAAAATGCGTTCAGGGCGGATGTTTAGAGGCATTTGAAAATGCTAAATATGCCTGTAACAGCTCGTAAACGCTGCTAAACATGGTAACTTGCATTTACAGCTCTTTTTCATTTTAAGGCCTGATGTACGCTGCTGCTGGTAAACGGACGTTCAGAGGCAGTTGGGCATTCTTTTCAACTGCTTCTGGACTCTCCTCTGTTATCTTAGGCTTAATGTACACGGGACGTTTTTACAACCTCTCCTGAACAATTTAACTCGACAGATGGTAACCCACGTTTAAAACATCTGTTTTGCCGCATTTGCGTTTAGAAGCATTTTACAAAAAAAATTATTTTTTTTTTTTTTCAAAATGGCCAAAAATGAAAAATGTCTGTAAACGAAACGAGGCTAAACGTGAGTTACCGTGTGTAGCCGCGTTCCAAAAAAAGCCTCTAAACTCAACTGCCTAGAAAGGACTATAAATGAACCTGTGTACATGTACTGATAAGATAATATAGAGGAGAGTTCAGGGGCAGATGAAATAAATGCCCAACTGCTCCTAAACGTCCGTTTACCAGCAGCAGTGTACATGAGGCCTTTTGGCAACACAACGTTACAACAAATGTGTTGCATCGCACCATATCACATGGTAAATGTGAGAAGTGTAAATTCAGCCTCAATATCCTTCTAGGCCAGTCACAGGCATGCTTGGACTTGTAGTTCTTGTGATTAGGAATGCCTGCTGGTTACCTCAACCTCATCGGGCCACTCTTCTTTGTGAGGTATTCAGGTGGACACATTGCTGCCTACAGAGACTCATTTCATCAAACCAAAAATAAGACCCACTACAGGTAGGTGCCTGTCTTAGGTGTTGCACTTTATATCTGCAGCAATGTTCTTTATTTGATGATGGATTCTTTTTAAAGTTGTCCTAGTATCAGATATATTTGTTGATGTAAGGCACATCTATGCTAAGTATGTGACAATCTGGCCATACACTGCTTGAATTATGGGCAAAATTCATGGCTCCGAGAATGGAGCTGTGAAGGACCCTGCTGACACCGCTTGGCTTGACAAACTTTGAGCAATGTAGGGACTGGGCAGAAAAGTCAGATTCAGTTACTGTTTGGGTATTCTGACAATCGCGGGGGTGGCTGTCAGAATACAATAGCTGATGGTGGAATGTTCATCCATCCATATTTAGCATTAATGGGAACATTTCAGGATTTCTGTCCCTCAGCCCAGCAAGAAACCTTTTATGTGTATAGCAAGCATTAGTGTAAAACTTCCAAGTGTTAGATACCTCTGAGATAACCACACTTCCCCCGATAATGGCTCTAGCTCCTCCTCTTTCAGAAGGAGAGATCCATTTTTGTTCCAGCCTCATCGAGGGTCACCAGCTACCTCCCGGATTGAGATCCTGGTTTAGAGATTACATATTCATGTAAATCTTGGTCCATTTTCAGTCCATGGCTATGTTCACTAATGTCCCAACATGTCTCGCCTGGTGGATCCTCCTGCTGACTGTTTTTTATCACTACGTTGCCCTGTGGTGACATGGAGGTTGGCGGGAGGAACCAACAAGTGCTGCAGGAGACACAGGAAATTGATATTCCCAAACGTGTCGCTCTCTGCAATGATTTCTGAAAGCACTTCTTTCAACAAATTTTAGCAAGGTACTCTCAGATGGTTTGGTCAACCACTTACTAGTTACCAGTAGTGTTTTCTTAGTATTAAGTAAACTGTTATGCCGCGTACACACGAGCGGACTTTACGGCAGACTTTGCCCAGCGGACTTTTCCACGGACTTTCCGAATGAACGGACTTGCCTACACACAATCCACCAAAGTCCGTTGAATTCGTACGTGATGACGTATGACCGGACTAAAACAAGGAAGTTCATAGCCAGTAGCCAATAGCTGACCTAGCATGGCTTTTTGACCGTCAAACTAGCATACAGACGAGCGGACTTTTCGACCGGACTCGAGTTCAACGGATTGATTTAAAACATGTTTCAAATCTAAGTCCGTCCAACTTTTGAGAAAACAAAGTCCGCTGAAGCCCACACACGATCAAATTGTCTGACCAAATCCCGTCCGCCGGGCAAAGTCTGCCGTAAAGTCCACTTGTGTGTACGCGGCATTAGGCTCCATTCACACCTATGCCTGTTTCTTTTGAGCGTTTCTGCAGTGCTTTTTGCTGTGCTTTCCGCGTTTTTGGACACACGTTTTTGATGCGTTTGCTTTTTTTATGCTTTTGTTCTTTTTTATTTGGCTAGTTTGTTGGGCAGATTTACCACTTCACGCAAATCGCCGTACCGATACATCGGTACTTTAACGCTAAATACCGGGGTTATGGCAGCAGCTAGCTGTCGTAACCCCTGGTATTTTCAGGAAGGGCGTGCGTTTCTCTTTAGGATAAAAGTGATCTCTGCGGCAGAGACAATCACGTCCTGGCTGCCGACTGAGGGGAAGATGGGCCCATAGATAACATATAATTTTTTATATTTCAGTGTAAATATGAGATCTGAGGTCTTTTTGACCAGAGATCTCATATTTAAGAGGTCCTGTCATGCTTTTTTTTTTTTCTATTGCAAGGGATGTTTACAAAAGTGACCCAAATTTATTTATTTATTTTTGAAAAATGTGTATCCCAAATAAAAAAAAGTTAAAATAAGAAAAAAAACTTTTTTTTTTTCTTAAGCGAACACATACGTGAGTAGCGCCCGCATATGAAAACTGTGTTCAAACCACACGTGTGGTATCGCCACGATCGTTAGAGCGATAATTTTAGCCCTAGACCTCCTCTGTAACTCAAAACTGGTAACCTGTAGAAATTTTTAAACATGGCCTATGGAGATTTTAAGGGTAAAGGTTTGTCACCATTCCACGAGCGGGCACAATTTAGAAGCGTGACATGTTGGGTATCAATTTAACCCCTTAGGTTCCACAGTGAGTATAACCAGCATGCTTTACTGCATATACAGACTGATTTTACGTTTTGTGGGTTTAGTAACACTTTAAAAAAGCAAAAAAAAAAATCTGAAAAAATAGATAACACATGGCAACTCATGTAAACATGCTTGCTCTGACGCAAGGGAAACCTTGGAATTGTGGTGTTTAAGGGCCCTGAGACCCCATTCACACAGGGACGACTTGTCAGGCGACCTAGTCGCCTGACAAGTCGCCTCCCGTTCTGTGCTATGGAACTGTTCTAAGGGGAGCGACGCAAGTCGCTCCAACTTAGAAAAAGGTTCCTGTACGACTTCGGGGGCGACTTGGGGCGACTTGCATAGACTTCTATACAGAAGTCGTTTTGCAAGTCGCCCGGGCAGTCGTTTGCAGGTCGCCTCGCTGAGGCGACCTGCAAGTCGTGTTGCCCCTGTGTGAATGGGGTCTTAGTCCACAAAAAATGCAATGTGTCGTCAATTTACAACAGGACTTGAGAGCAGAGAGTATTTCTGGCAGAGTAACCGGCTTTTTTTTTTTTTATCATCTTTTTTTTTTACTTGTAGGGTATATAAATGGGTAAAACATAGGGAAGTATGCAGATATATGTAATTTTTGTTTTACTTTTTATGCTTTCAGGCTTTAAAGCCCGTGAAAGCTATAAACTGTACCAAACACATGAAACTGGAGATGGAAAAAAAACTTTTTTTATCTACTTCCTTCAGTATTCTTTCACATAATGGACAAAACTACTCCTGTGTGAGTGAAGTCTGGAAAGTTGCCATGTCCCAATATTTCGGCATTGTATGTGACTTGTCATTTAGTGCAGGCTGTTCGGTGCTGTCCTGGATTATCAGCACAGTAAAGCTTCCTGTATGCGATTTACTATCCTTACATACAGGAAGTCTGCTGTTCTCAGTGAAAGGAACACCATATATTCTTCACACTTTAAAGTGGAAATAAAGTATATTTCATTGAGGTTCTATTTTGAGCCTTTACTTTAATTCTACATTTACATGGGGCTTTGTATTTGCTCATTCTCTTTCTGCTGTTTTTTTTTTTTCAGTAGGCCAGTGAATGATTGCTCGTTATTTCTCCACTTATCCTATGGCCGCCCCGTGTACAGAGGTATGGCAGTTAGTAGATTGTGCTTAGCAGCAGAATGTTGAACCATTGTTGCAACTGATAAAAGCTAGTTAAACGATATCACTTTAGCTCCAATCTTTTCCTGGAATAGACTGTCTCTGGAAGTCTGGAACACTATCAGCTAGTGCAATTGCTTTTTTTTTTTTTTTTTTTTAGCTATTGTCCAGCAAGAATGCTGATTGCGCATAAGCATGACAAAAATAGACAGCAGAGGGAAGAGTTAGTTGTAGCCTCATAAAAAGTATGACTAGATAAAAAAAAAAAAAAAAAATTTTGACATGCTGATGCCTCTTGAAACCTCTGACCGTATATTTTTTAGTAGTTTTGATGCACTTCTAAGGGTGCTTTCACACCAGGGGAGGTGAGATGGTGTTCAATGACTAGTCAGCGCAGTCCCACCACACCCCCACTGCGAGACGAAGTAAAATGCCTTCTATTCGATGGGGCCGGTGCATTGCGGTGGTGTGCTAGTAGCGTGCTCTGAAAAAGTACTCTGTGCAGTACTCCTTTCAAGCGCAATCAACGCATGCTGGCCAATAGCGCTTTATGAAATGTCCCAGTGTAACATTTCAATAAAGCTTATTTAAAAAAAAAAAAGTGAACAGTGCAACGCACTGGGATTGGTGCCTCAATAATGCCTGCACCACAATGCACACCAGTCGCTGCAATGTAACACAGCAGCTGGTGTGAATAAGTGAATAAACCTTAAATTTAAAAAGCCCTGGTTCACATTGATGCGATTGATTTGTGACTGATTTCTGATGCTTTCCAGAACGCATGGAATCACATGACAAGTGAAATAACATGAGTTCCTATGGAGGCCGTTCACATATATATATGCAGTGTGATTCTGATGCAATTTTAAAAAGTGTCCTGTGCGAATTTTAGTGCTTTAGATTTGTAGCTACATAGACTTGAATGGAAATTGCATGCAGATTGCTTTTCGGTCCTAAGAACACCTTTCAGTACTTTTTTTTTTTTTTTTTTTTTTTTTCTGTAAGTCTTTGCTTTGTTGCTTATCTCCCATCCCTGGATCATGTCAGGAGAGAGAGAGAGAGACTGACTGTAGTCAAATCACATAAAAAAACACGTTCAAATTGCTTCTGAACCCCATCAACTCACACTGGAGCTGCTCTTTGAAATCGCACTGCAAAACGGATTCAACTCGTACCGCATCTATGTGGACCTAGGCTAAATCGCTTGTTTTTCATGTTTTGGAAGGAGTTGGAACATTTCCAAAGTAATTGCTAGAGTGTTTACATTTTGGAGCATTGTGATTGGTTATCAGAGCAATCACAAGGTATAGAGCCCCTCTGATCAGCTCTGCACATGCGCCTGTGATCTGAGCCATCTGATGACTTTTCAGATCACAGCGATTAATCGACACACACTGGTTAAAGTGATACTAAAGTCTTGTGTTTTTTCTTTTTCCTTTAGAAATAACAAACCTGTTATGTTATACTTACCTGCCCTGTGCAGTTGGTTTTGCACAGAGTGGCCCAGATTCACCTCTTCTCAGGTCCCTCTTCGGTGCTCCTGGCCCCTCCCTCCTGCCTAGTGCCCCCCACACCAAGCAGCTTGCTTCCTTTTATTACATACATGTAATCAAGGAAAAAAAACTCCAGAACTCAGACGGGACTATATAGGGGTTTATAAGGAAAAACATTTTGCTTTCTCTAGATCAGTCGTAAAACCCTGGAGCCCCTCACCATGTGTAGGTGACAAATCCAGGTGACGGACACTGACCACAATCCTTCCAGCAGTGCCTCACATACAATGTAAAAAATAAATATATAAAAAAAAATTTTCTACTAACCACACCCTTGCCCTATAACTGAAAAGCCATTTTCTGCACTATTTTTCGAACCAATGGGTCTTCTTTCACCCCTTTTTAGTAGTTAGTGTAACCAGATATATACAGTGATACCTCGGTTTGCGAGTAACGTGGTATACGAACGTTTCGCAAGACTAGCTATATTTAAAAAAAAAAAAAATCCTGACTTGATTTGTGAGCGCTGTCCCACAAGACGAGCAGGACTCAAGCCGCTGGTGTATATATTACCGTATGTGGCCAGGGGTGTTGGCGGCTCCCAGCGCTTCCTGGAGACGCTCAGATTCCCAGCTGGGTGAGGTGGGCGTAACGTCCGTCAGAGCAACCAAAAGTGTCAACAGTTCCCGAGCGTCACCAGCGCCCCCCCGCACCTCTGGCCACATACAGTACTGCATACACCAGCAATGGTTGTGGAACAAATCATCTGAGTTAACATTTTTTTTTTCTTATGGGGAAACTCTCTTTGATATGCGAGTGCTTTGGATTACAAGCATGCTTCTGGAATGAATTATGCTCGTAATCCAAGGTAAGGCTGTACTTCAGTTTCCCGTTTTTTAAGCTTGCTATTTCCCAACATAATGTGAGTTATGAGACCCTCCCAATCTCCACCATGTCCTCCATGTGAAAGTAAGTTTATTGGTGTAACATACTATATCTAGACAAACAGAAGCTAGTTTAAAAAAAATCATTATAAAATTATCATTTGCTTCTGCAGATATCTCATAGTTGATAGAGAAATGTATAAAATGTACTTTTCTAGCTGTGCATCAGATAAACATTGATAAATACATATGAATATAGCCGTAATGTTTGCAAAATATTCTGTATGCCATATCCCATAGGCCAGGGCTTGACAAATTTGCTTGGAATCTAGGAGCCAGCTAAAAAAGTTAGGAGCCAGGTTTTTTTTTTTTTTTTAAACGACCGTCAAAGCTTTATTTTCAATATAAAAATTAACCAATCTTAAATTTACACAGAGACGACTAGAACTAATGTGACTGCTTTTATTTCCTGCCATGCAGGTACACAAGACCACCATATTCCCACTAAGGATCCAATCAGGTCCGCCTGAAAAACTGACAGGCGAACCTGATCAGACAGCCCGTGTGAAAGGGGCCAAGCAGGGAGATGACAAATAATAAATTCATTTTAATTAACCACTTCCTTCCCGCAGGACGACTATATACGTCCTGTCTTTGAAGAGAAATACCGTAGTTATGGTAGCAGCTAGCTACCATAACCCCGGTATCTTCTTCAAGAGCCGGCGGTTCTCTTTCAGATAAAAGTGGTCTCTGCAGCAGATTAGCAGCGAGATCACTTTTATCGGCGGCAGGAGAGGGCCCCCCCTATCGCCACGATCGTTAGAGCGAGAGCAATAATTCTAGTCCTAGACCTCCTCTGTAACTCAAAACATGTAACCTGTAGAATTTTTTAAATGACACCTATGGAGATTTTAAAGGGTAAAAGTTTGTCGCCATTCCACGAGCGGATGAAATTTTGAAGCGTGACATGTTGGGAATCAATTTACTCGGCGTAACATTATCTTTCACAATATAAAAAAAATTGGGCTAACTTTACTGTTTTCTTATTTTTTAATTAAAAAAAGTATTTTTTCCCAAAAAAGTGCGCTTGTAAGTCCGCTGCGCAAATACGGTGTGACAGAAAGTATTGCAATTACCGCCATTTTATTCTCTAGGGTGTTAGAATAAAAAATATATATAATGTTTTGGGGGTTCTAAGTAAAGGGAAGGAGATGAGCAGGCAGTGAAAACAGGTAGGAAAAGCTCCATTAGCATTGGTGGATGTCTTGTCATACCAACGGCCACCACCAGAGGGCGCCCGATTGCAGAAAGAACCAGGAACCATAGGACTGCAGTAGGCCGCAAAGCCGGGGCCTCAATTACCGG
The DNA here is from genome assembly GCA_037952925.1 of Lithobates clamitans. Taxonomy (NCBI): domain Eukaryota; kingdom Metazoa; phylum Chordata; class Amphibia; order Anura; family Ranidae; genus Lithobates; species Lithobates clamitans. The sequence goes on along the minus strand of JBBGZY010000053.1, from coordinate 6,859,348 downwards.
CGCGGCCCAGCGCGATCGCGGCGGGAGGGGGGGGGGTGTCGAACGGACACACAGCTGTGCCGCCCCAGGCGCCAGGTCGCTAATTCTAGTCGCAAATGCGACCTGGCGCCCGGGTTTTGTCGAGCCCTGCCATAGGCTAACCATACACTTTTTTTTTTTTTTTTTTAACCATAACATTTTATTAAATTTATTAGGCAAATACAAACTGAGTAAAAGACGGTAGTGGTTCACCAGTAGCAAAACAACTAGACCAGGGGTCTCAAACTGGCGGCCCTCCAGCTGTTATGAAACTACAAGTCCCATGAGGCATTGCAAGGCAGACAGTTGCAAGCATTTCTCCCACAGACAGAGGCATGATGGGACTGGTAGTTTCGCAAGAGCTGGAGAGCCGCCAGTTTGAGACCACTGAACTAGACCATCCATACACATTATAATCTTTATTATAATTGTACAATCCCTGTGCAACCTTCTTTAGTTGTATCAAAACCCTGTATTATAGGGACTGACCTAAGAAACTCATTTTACTTGCTTCCAATTGCATAGGTCCCTGCACTACATCATTTTGTAGATGTAGGAGATTGTAAAGTGTATGCTTTCCAGCAGACCTGTATCTTAATTAATCAGGGTGGATTTGATTTAAATCAAGTCGATTAAATCACAATTTAAATCACTAATAAAAAGTCTTGATTTAAATCAACTCAATTTTAAATCATATTTTTTAAAGAGCAACTGTCATCTCTGTCCTGCAGCGGCTCCTCCTCTGACCCGCTGTTGACTCACCGACAGTCCCATTCACTTTAATGGGATGGCTGGTGATGTGGCAGTGACACAACAAGGTGAGGGACGTGGCGGCAGCAGGTGAGTGGATGCCCACTAACAGGCGATGGTTCTGAAATGACGGGTGCTCTTTAAATGTAAGGACTCATTCTTATTCTTGCTGGTAGTTAGAATCTTTAATATTTGCAAACAAAATGAAGGTTTCCTGTTTAGAATAATAAGCTGTCAGTTTAGTAAAACAACAATATCAGAACTGATTCAATCATACAGTTTGTAGTGTACATAGATTTGCAAAACAATGGGATAAAGGAATATTCCTGAACTTTGTTTTATCTTATGGTTACTGTGACATTGTGTGAATGCCTCAATGCAGTGCATGTTATCTCAGCTTGCAGAGCTTGGATTCATTGAATGAGTTTCCCTAAATGTAGATATTGCAGAATATACAGCCTCATGCTACATACCTAAGCTCCATTTCATGCTAAATAAACTAAATTATTATATTATATATTAATAATTTATTATATATTAATATATCTCAAATAGAAAACTGTCTTTTAGATAGACTTTTACTCCAAAAGCATTTTATTAAAATTAAATTTGATGAAAATCAAAAAAATCTGATTTAAAAAAAAAAAAATCATTGATTTTATATCCACCCAGATCTTAATAATCACCTACTGTATTCTTCCACTGTCCTGTAGCGTCATTTAATGAAAGATCTGTGAAATACTAGCAGCTCCAGGATCTCTCTGGCAACCTTGCTTGCACACCGGTCATTCGTGGACTATATATATATTATTACAAATGTTTTTTATTTTATTTTTTTTAATGCCACTGTTAAAGTATAACTACAGGTAAAACTTTTTTTGGAGTTTTGGATAGAGTGGAGACGGATTAGAACCCCTGTCAGTTTTTATAGCTGTCTGTGTCTCGATTAAGCTGATTCACCCTCTTGATTCGCCCTGTTGAAGGTAAAAAAAAATCCCAAATTTTTGGGTTGAGTAGCGTAGGGGGAAATCTTCTTCCAATGGAGGCACTAGTTCTGGTGTATATACACACACATTTTTAGGAGAGACCCCAGGGAATAAAATGTCACCTTTTTTTTTTTTCCTATTATGTCATGCGGTATTTGCGCAGCAATTTTTTGAGACAAAAAGACTTTCATGAATTGGGAGGGGAAAAAAAAAAAATCGTAAAGTTTGCCCAATTTTTTTGTATAAAGTAAAAGGTGATGTTACACCGCATAAATAGATACCCAACATGTCACATTTTAAGATTGCGCACACTCGATTTATAAAATCTCCCTAGGCTAAATTTGTTTACAGGTTATCAGTTTAGAGTTACAGAGGAGGTCTAGTGCTAGAATTATTGCTCTCACTCGAACGTTTACGGCGTTAGATCACATGTGGTGTTAGATCGCGTTCGCATTTGTAAATAACGTTCAATGTATGTGTTCGCTTCTGCATGAGGGGACGGGGGGGCTTTAATTTTTTTTTTTTTTTTTTTAATGGTGAGAAGAAGTCCCCACATCTCTCCTCTAGGCTGGAAAGCCTGAGAGCAAAAAAAAAAAACCAATTAGGGCTTTCCAGCTGAGGAAATGACAGTGTTTACAACTGCTGGGGCCGGATGTGACATCATAACATCACGCCCGGCCTCAGCGTTCTAGAGATGAGCGGGGACCAGCTCTATGGTAAAACTTCCGCCGCTGGTGGATTCCTATAGTTCTACTTTAATTTGCAGAGATTTCCTCTCACTTCCTGTTTGGCTATGGGTCAGGAAGTAGAGGGACATTTCTTAAATGGGACACAGTGGGCGAATGGGTTATAACCCTCACTTGCTCTATCCAAAATCAAAAAAAAACTTTTGCCTCTAGTTCTACTTTAAGACCTGGTTCAAACAGGGGCGACTTGTCGGGTGACTTGGCCACCTTTTTAGAAGTCTCGCTCCATTCTGTACAATAGAACGGTTCTAATAGGAGTGACTCAGATCGCTCCGAAAAAGGTTCCTGTACTTTGGGGCGACTTCAGAGCGGCTTACATTGACCTCTATACACAAGTTGTTTTGCAAGCTGTGCTGAAGTCGCGCTGTACGGGGCAGCTTCAGAATTGGGCGACTTTGAAGCCGTCCCTGTGTGAACCGGGTCTTAAGCTAAAATTGAGGGTTTTTTAAAATTTTATTTGCCGTAGTCTCACAACTTGCCTATAATAATGTCCCTTGCCCTCTAGGCTGATGGTTCCTGTAGAAATCTATCTAGTGATGTTTGGTCCTCTTCAGTGCTGAACTTCTGGCGCTGTGGGGGTTAATAGCTTCAGGTCTAAAGCTGACCAGACACTATATAAAACTTGCTCAGTGAGTGGCCTATTCGGCCACCTCCCCGTCTATGATCGCTTGATTGAATAATGGAATAGCCAAACTAAACTGAACTCCAGACAAACAAAGTTTTAATATATTCCTCAGTAGTCACAAATCCACATGTGTGACCAAACGTGTTTGCAAACCCAGATATTATCTTGTAAAATAACAGAGGCACCATTACCTGGGGGACACTATAACCTGAGCAGAGCTTTGGGAGGGGCCCAGGAGGCTCCACCCTCTACAAGCTGTCTGCAGAAAACTACAGGAGGGGCGGAGACAGGACCAGTCACCCTGTAAAGGGAGGGAGAGCGGCAGTGAGCGGTCTTTACAGGAAGCTCCTACATAGAAGTAACGTTTCACAATAAATTACAGTACAGATCTGAGAGAAATACACAAAGTACACCAAGATTCATGTAAGAATACACACACAGCAGTTCTGCTGCTCAATAAATCGCGGCAACGCATGAAGCTCGTCGCCCCAAAAAATTTTCAGGGGCTGCTTTTGGGCGACATGCTTCACACGATGCGTGTTGCTGCGATTGCAGCAGGATTTATCGGAGGACAATTGTGGCCGAACTGCACCACGATTTTAGGTGCCCTTCAAATGTACTTTCTGTGATTTGTCATTCACACCTCGGCGCTTTGAGATTGCAGACAAAATCACGGCAAATCTGCCTGCAATTCAAAATGCTGAAATGTGAATGCAGCCTAAAGGTTGGGCAAAGGAATTGGAACTAAAAATTGTAATTTTAATAAATACTTTCGTAACAAACTCTGTAAGTAAAGGTGTGCATAGAAGTAATCTCCCTATTGTCTTACTCTGTGACCTGTTGTGTTTTTTTTTTTCCGTAGAATTTGTTACTTAAGAACACATTTTATAAATTAAAAGCTCAAAAATATATATATATATATATATATATATATATATATATATATATATATATATATATATATATATATATATATATATATTATTAGTGCTTTTCTGTATTTATTTATAATATATTTCTTAGCTATTAAATATGGTGAGAATGTATTTTTTAACTTTGTATGTAGTGGGGAAGGATTTGATCGCCTGTGTTTTTTCCTGTTATTTGGGACTCTTGGAGAGATTTTCTGCTTTCTGTCCTAACGACAAAGATGGTTTTACTAAACAAAACGTAGAGAGAAATCTTTGGACGGGTACAAAAAAAAGAGCAAAAATATAAGGTTGGCAGGGTCTTTAGCCGCCTTATCTAAAAATATTTATTATTTATTTTTATTTTTTTTCTATGTTGCTGTTTTTGTTATTGTTTTTTTTTTCTAAGTTCTAATCCTTCCAAACGTTAAAAAAAAAAAAATATATATATATATTTCTGGAAATGGGCTTGAATCTCATTGTGTTATTGATTTTGATTTTTTTTTTTTTTTTTTTTTCCTTTTTTTGTGAATGGTTTGTAATGAAACTTGTCATATTTTCTCATCACACACTCCGCTGTATAATGGCAGAATAGCTGGTAGGGGGTAATGGCCACAGACTCCACCTTTAGGCTGGGTTCACACTGGTGCGACACGACAGCCGTCCTACTTTGGATCCGACTTTGCCCTGCGACATGAAGCCGGCATGTGTCCGACTTTCAATGAACGGGGATCCGACTTGGATCCCCGCCAATGCCCGGCACTGTGTTTGGTATGAATCTTTAGGGGGAACTCCGCGCCAAATTTTAAGTAAAAATCCGGCATGGGTCCCCCTCCAAGAGCATACCAGGCCCTTGGGTCTGGTATGGACCTTGAGGGGAACCCCCTACGCCGAAAAAACGGCGTGGGGGTCCCCCCCAATCCATACCAGACCCTTATCCGAGCACGCAGCCCGGCCGGACAGGAATGGGGGTGGGGACGAGCGAGCGCCCCCCCCCTCCTGAACCGTACCAGGCCGCATGCCCTCAACATGGGGGGGTTGTTGCCTTGGGGGAGGGGGGCGCGCTGCGGCCCCCCCACCCCAAAGCACCTTGTCCCCATGTTGATGAGGACAAGGGCCTCTTCCCGACAACCCTGGCCGTTGGTTGTCGGGGTCTGCGGGCGGGGGGCTTATCGGAATCCGGGAGCCCCCTTTAATAAGGGGGGCCCCCAGATCCCGGCCCCCCACCCTATGTGAATTGAGTATGGGGTACATAGTACCCCTACCCATTCACCTAGGGTAAAAGTGTCAATTTAAAAAAAAAACACTACACAGATTTTTAAAGTATTTTATTAGACAGCTCCGGGGGTCTTCTTCCGACTTCGGGGGTCTCTCCGGTTCTTCTCCGCGCTCTCCGGGTCTTCTGCCGGGCTCCTCCGCTCTCTTCTGCTCTTTTGCCGCTCTTTTGCTAAAGCGGAGGAGCCTGGTCTTCAATCTTCTGCCTTCTGCCCTCTTCTCCTGATGTTGACACGACGCTCTCTGGAGCTAGAATGCTCTCTGTGCGCTCTGCTCTGATTTATATAAGCGGTGACCCCGCCCCCTTAAGCCGTCACAGTCCCTGGGCATGCTGGGACTGTGACGTTTTAGGGGGCGTGGTCATCACCCGATGACCACGCCCCCTAAAACGTCACAGTCCCAGCATGCCCAGGGACTGTGACGGCATAAGGGGGTGTGGTCACCACCTATATAAGTCAGAGCGGAGCGCTCAGAGTGCATTCCAGCCCCAGAGAGCGTCGTGTCAACATCAGGAGAAGAGGGCAGAAGGCAGAAGATTGAAGACCGGGCTCCTCCTCTTTAGCAAAAGAGCGGCAAAAGAGCAGAAGAGAGAGGAGGAGCCCGGCAGAAGATCCGGAGAGCGCGGAGAAGAACCCGAGAGACCCCCGAAGAGAAGAAGGCAGCAGACCGGGCTCCTCCTCTTTAGCAAAAGAGCGGCAAAAGAGCAGAAGAGAGAGGAGGAGCCCGGCAGAAGACCCGGAGAGCGCGGAGAAGAACCGGAGAGACCCCCGAAGTCGGAAGAAGACCCCCGGAGCTGTCTAATAAATTACTTTAAAAATCTGTGTAGTGTTTTTTTTTAAATTGACACTTTTTCCCTAGGTGAATGGGTAGGGGTTCGATGTACCCCATACTCATTCACATAGGGTGGGGGGCCGGGATCTGGGGGCCCCCTTATTAAAGGGGGCTCCCGGATTCCGATAAGCCCCCCGCCCGCAGACCCCGACAACCAACGGCCAGGGTTGTCGGGAAGAGGCCCTTGTCCTCATCAACATGGAGACAAGGTGCTTTGGGGTGGGGGGGCCGCAGCGCGCCCCCCTCCCCCAAGGCAACAACCCCCCCATGTTGAGGGCATGCGGCCTGGTACGGTTCAGGAGGGGGGGGGGGCGCTCGCTCGTCCCCACCCCCATTCCTGTCCGGCCGGGCTGCGTGCTCGGATAAGGGTCTGGTATGGATTGGGGGGGACCCCCCGCACGCCGCTTTTTCGGCGTAGGGGGTTCCCCTCAAGGTCCATACCAGACCCAAGGGCCTGGTATGCTCTTGGAGGGGGAACCCATGCCGGATTTTTATTTAAAATTTGGCGCGGAGTTCCCCCTCAAGATCATCTGAGCACAAGTCGCGTGCCGAAGTCGGATCATGCGAGACGGCAATCCGACTTTGATCCGACTTCAATGATAGTCAATAGGCTGAAGTAGGATCAAAGTCGGACCAAAGTAGTACAGGGAGCATTTCTAAAGTCGGAACGACTTGTGTCGGACCAGTTAGGACGGCTCCCATAGGGAAACATTACATTTCACACGTCATGCGACATGAGCTCCCAATGTCGGAGCGTTTGTCGGACCAGTGTGAACCCAGCCTTACTCCACTTCAGTGGGGGATGACAGGTTTGCTTTAACTCGGTGAGAAAAGTAATAGGTCTGATTTAAAAAAAAAAAAAAAATAAATTAAAAAAAAATCCATTTTAGACTGGAGCTTTTCAATAGATTCTGTATGACCAGTTAAAACTGTATGAATGCTACAATGCATCAAACTAAGCTTAAACATTGGCAACTTATTTATTTTTTTTTAATCAAATATAAATTGGATCAGTTGTGCCTTTAAGCCAGCCATAGATTGATCAAAACTCAGCCAGTTCACCAGGATCACCTGAATTTTGATCCATCTATGGGCAGGCTAGTTGTACTGAAGTCCATCTATTGATCAGGTTTTTTTTCTGTACATTCACTGATGCTGGCTCTATCTAATCTATCTATCTCATTGCATTCTCACACTGTCAAAATATCATCATTCAGCAGGAGGAATTCCCCTATTAACACTGACTGTGTTGATGTAGGAATTGAGTGATTTGTTTTCCTTCAACCCAGGTTGAACCAGTGGTGTATAACCAGCCTTAGGAAAAGGACATTCATGTGTAACTAAAGGCAAAATATTTTTTTTCATTTTTTGGATTTTTTTTTTTTTTTTGCCATCTGTGTCCCTTTTGGGGAGATGTCTCTTCACTTCCTGTCTCATAGCACAAACGGAGGAAATTCCTCCAAAGTGAGGGAATCCCCATGTGTCACCAGAACTAGTGTCCTCAATGGAAGATTTCCCCTCTATTCGTGTTCTGATGTCAATGCAAAAGTTGGGATTTTGTTTTATTTTCACTTTTGATGATCATGGTAAACAGGACAAATGGAGTAGGTGAATCTCCCTAACAAGGGCAGAGACAGCAGCGATCCAATCCTGGCAGGGGTTTTAATCCCTCTTTGCTCTATCCAATACTAAAAAAAAAAGTTTTGCCCCTTTTTTAGTTGCACTTTAATTTTACATGAATTTACATGTTTCCAAATAGGCTTCAGATTTCCATCTTAGATCAATGGGAATATCTGGTTATTTTTATTGTATAAAGATGATTCCAATCTGTCCAATTGTATTCTTACACAGAACTTCCCAATATTTTAGATTTAAAAAGAAATAGAACTTTAGCAAAGCAGAGTCACCCTAAAGGAGGGTTGACTGTAGTGTGTCTATATTTGGGGGAAACCTGTTAAAACCAATACATGTACAAAAAAGAGTTGCCTACTTTTTAACTGAGTGCTGTTTTTTTGATGATTATAAATGTATTGTTTTGTAGTGCTCATGTTTCTTAAGAACTCTGAGATACCCATCAAATAACGCAAGATCCTCCTCATGCTTGTTGCACAACATTTCTTTATACACATAATAACATAATTACATTTAAAAGTGATTAACCGCACTCCTAATTCTTGCTATGACTGGGCACAGTGAGAGTGTACTTTTTGGTGCTGCACAACTCTTCTGACATTGTTCCCTGCGCCATTAACTACACGTCCCATGAGGCTTTGGGCTTGTGCTAATGTGAATTTGGGGGGTGGACCTCAACAAAATAAAGTGACATTTGAATGCAATGTCTGTTCCAATATTCTGTTTATTCTGCTGTGATAAGTAAAAGAGCAAATTGGAGTAGCCCATAGCAACCAGTTCAGAATTCATCTTCAATCAGAGCTCCGAGCTCCCCCTCCTCCCCCCCCAAAAAAATGAAGCCAGCAACTTTTACCACTTGCCTGTCCAGGCGTCCAGTGGTGTCCTCATCGAGCAGATTCTTCAATCGGCCATCAGGTGCTGGTGCCATCATCTTGACACTAAGTGAAACAGTTTCTTACTGCGCATGGCCCGCAGTCTTCTGGGACCTGTGAAGTGTCCCAGAAGGCTGCAGGGGAAGAAGGGGGTGGGGGTCGAACTTCCGACTCAGTTCACTGCGGTGAACTGATCCGGGAGTGGGAGTGAGTATGTGTCAAAACCAGGTACCTGCTTCCTCCAAAATATGACCGTGGGCCTAGGGGAAGGCAGACAAGTGGAGCTTCCCCCTTTGGGTGGTGCTCTGCTTTAGGTGAGTTTAATATTTGGTTGCCACGGTTTACTACACATGCACATCAGGGCTTTTTGCGCCATCTTTGTTAGAAATCCTCTCTATCCAAAAAAGGGGAAAATTTGTTTTCAGACAGTTGTAATGCTTGGTGCCTTCCATCAAAATATTGGCTTTTTCTCTGCATCCAGTCCTTGGTTCTGTCTTTCATGCTGTTTGACTTTTTTCTGTCGCTGGAGTTTTCTACCTAGGAAGTTTCAACGCTGCCTTCTTGAACCTGCTTGATCCCCAAGGGCTGCTTAAAGCAAAAATTCGTCAAAATTTTTTTTTTTAGTTTACGATAGGATAGATTGGGGAAGGATTTGAACCTTTTTTTTTAGTGCTTTCATTGTTCTTTTTTTCTGTTGATCCATGCATTTGTGCTGACTCTTAGGGCGGCCATACATGGATCGAAATTTGGCTGGTTCAGCAGGGACTGGACGAATTTCGATCCATGTATGTGCAGGCTGGTTGTACAGAGGTTGATCATTTGATCATACTACAACCAGCCTGTTTGGATTTTTCCCAAGCGATCAGTGTTGCCGCCTATAGCTGGCAACACTGATCAATAGAACAGCTCGAGTGATTCCCCCATCCACCTTAACTTGTTCAGATCTGCGCTATAGCCGAATGATGGCTACAGTGCGGATCTGCTTTGCCGGGAGGCCGTCAATAGACGTCCTCCCCTTTGCACGCTGGCCACACCCCCTGAAGGGCGCACGCTGTGATCACCCGAGTCAATAAGACTCGGGTGATCGCAGATCAGAGAAAGGGGTTGATCCCGACCCCTTACCACGTGATCAGCTGTCAGCCAATGACCGCTGATCACGTGATTTAAACAGAAGATCGGTAATTGTTTTTTTTTTTTTTTTCGTTTTTCTTTTTTCTTTTTTTCTCACGTTGACAGCGTGAGGAGAATAAAAAGCCGATTGGTCCCGAAGAGGAAGAGGCGAAGCCGCCTCATATGTGCCCACCAGTACCGCCTGCCAGTGCCCACCAATCAGTGCCCACCAGTACATAAGTGCCAGCAATCAGTGCCACCTATCAATGCCCACCAGTGGTGCCCATCAGTGCCGCCTTATCTGTGCCCATCAGTGCCGCCTCATCGGCGTACATCAATGAAGGAGAAAAATTACCTGTTTGCAAAATTTTTATTAACAAAATATAAAATTTATTTATTTATTTTTTTTTATTTGGTCTTTTTTAATTTGGTCTTTTTTAAGTTGTTTACCAAAAAATAAAAAACCCAGAGTTGACCAAATACCACCAAAAGAATGCTGAAAATGATAATGTCATTTGGGTACAGTGTTGTATGACCGCGCAATTGACATTCAAAGAGCGAAAGCGCTGAAAGCTGAAAATTGGTCTGGGCAGGAGGGGGGTTTAGTGCCCAGTAAGCAAGTGGTTAAATATGTGTAGGGGGTATAATTGTATACTTTTTTTTTTTTTTTTTTTTTCGATCAACCAAAAAATTACTAATGTATGGTCTGTTTAAGCTGTTCTAAAATAGAGTGGACCTGTAATGTTCTGACACTCAGGCTATTGTAGAGTAGAGCAGAGGTGTAATGCATCAACCCTTAAACCATTGTAGAGTAGAGGTGTAAGGAGCTGCCATTCAAAACAAAGGTGTAATGTGCCAACCCTCAAACTATTCGAGAGTAGAGCGGAGGTGTATTGAGCTGACCCTCAAACCATGGTAGAGTAGAGCGGAGGTGTATTGAGCTGACCCTCAAACCATGGTAGAGTAGAGCGGAGGTGTATAGAGCTGACCCTCAAACCATGGTAGAGTGGAGCGGAGGTGTATTGAGCTGACCCTCAAACCATGGTAGAGTAGAGCGGAGGTGTATGTGTCGACCCTTAGACCATTGTAGAATACAGCAGAAGTGTAATGTGCCAACCCTCAAGCCACTGTAGAGTAGAGCGGAGGTCTAATGTGCCATTATGTACTAAGAATTTAGTCCCTTACACTCATTCCCATTGCGGTTGGAATCTCTCCAACACGGAAACAAAAATTAAGCTTGATAGAGATTCTGACTAAAGCAATAGCGTGTTTTGTTGGCACAAGAGTTTTAAGAAAACACCATTTTGTTTAGGATTGGACCATAAATGCCTAACTTGATTTTGGATCGGTCATCCTATCTGTATGTCCATCTGTCCATCTATATAATCTTTGTCTTGTCTATGTATAGACCTCCTAACAGGGCACACACAGGCACATTTAAACACCCAGAATAAAAATGTGCAAAGTAATAAAAACTGCAGCTGCTTAACACTACATCTGAATATATTTAGAAATCTGTTGCGGTTTCTTCATTTTCCTACTAAGCCGGGGAAAAAGTCACTCTCATTTAGACTGATGTGGGGCTAAGCTTGCGGGTTCCTGTATGTTTGCAGCTGTTTAGTTGTTCATAGTTGGGTAATATGAGAAGGTGCACTTTATTTCCAAAAGCTACTGAATACCTACAGCAAGATTCATAGATTAAAAAATAACATAATTTTAAAAAAATTTTGTAAGGCAAAGCATTAAAAATATAAACTTTGTAACTAGTTTGTCATTCAATTTTTTATTTTTATTTTTTGATACTACTGCAGAAGTGATTTTTGGGAAATATTCAGATAGTGTAAATTTTTCCATTGTGGCCTTTCTACATTTAAGTGAGGTGTAGTTTGGCAAATGGGGTAGCGCCAGATTTCTCTTAAGTAACCCTGTCCTAGTAGAAATATAGTGGCTTCCATTGCTGGGCGTTATTCTCGAATGCCTTAAAGTGGTTCTAAAGGAAGGAGGTTTTTACCGTAGTGCAGCCCCCCTTACACTTGTCTGAGCCCCATCTTGATCCAGCGATGTGCATGGGAGCCGCAGATCTGTCTCTGTCCTCCTGCTGCTGTCAATCTGAGCCAATGAGGAGAGAGAGGGGGTGGGGCCGAGCCGAACTCTGTGTGTGAATGGACAATGTTAATTCAGAGGAGTGCAGCTTGGAAGTTGGGAGCGAGCCTGCTCAAGTGCCCCCATAGCTAGTGGCTTGCTATTGGGGGCACTTGGCAGGGGGAAGGAGCCAGGGCAGCCAGAGGGGACCCGAGAAGATTGTCCCTAAAATTGTCCAAGTGTAACACTTTTTTTTTAAAAGCTTTTGCAGGTTATTAAGTAAGGTATACAAAGAACGATGGCCGTAGGATTATAGCTTTCACTCTGACCTGACAATACCCACTGTGTGTTGTGCAGTTCTTGTAATAATGCACACCTAAAGCAGGTATTTGTCTTCATATAAACTGCTTTTGGTGTTTATTTTGTAAAACCTTTCAATTTTTGTAACTTTTTTTTTTTTTTTTTTGTTTTGTTTAACAGCCTTTTTAAAAAAGACATCTGGGGTAAGTGAGACCCCTAAGGTCACCCCTGCACTCTGTTGAAGCTGGTTCAGCACAGACTGTGCTCGATCTTATGCTTTCCTGACCAGAAATGATGGGATTTGACAGCTTTGAACCTGGAAGTGCTTGGAGCTCAGCACTTCCATATTCATACTACCCAGGGGAGACCAGTGAGTGAAGAAGTTTGCTGGTCTTCTGCCATTCCCATCCTTGCACCCTTCATGGATGTCCTGGGTACCCAAGTGGGGCAGAGCACTGAGGTTCCTTCCCATACATGTATGGTCACTGTAAATCCCTATTTCAAGAAATCTGCACAAAAAAATGTAAACAAACTCTCTAGCTATATCGGCTCTGAGTTTTACATGCTGGTGCTACTGCCGCTGCAAGTTATGGTGGCAGCAAAAAAAGGGTTAAGTCAGCCTATGACCAGACTGGACAATCAGATTTACTTATTTTTAAAGAGGTTGTTAACCTCTGAGATGAAAAATGAACAAAACGCATCCCTCTATACTAGTGTGCACTTGCCTTAATCCAAAGCACCAAGTGTGATTCCTAGGCTAAATTCCTTTCTTTCCTCCCTTTGCTATTTACATCACTTCTAGTTTTACCCCGAAACCACAGGATCCAGGAGACCGCTCCCCCCAATACACAGCCTGTGATTGACAGGCTCAGCTGGGCATGTTTTCCTATGAGACTGTGTAGAGGGGGTGTGTCCATTCTCTCCAATCAGGTCGCAGTCTACACACAGTTCTCCCCTTTGTTCTGTGGCATGTGTAACATCAGATCTCTGCCCCCTGCCTCCTGGAGCTGAGAGATCTGTGTGATTTTAGAAGACTGTATTGGAGAGGAAGCTGTAGCTAAACAAATACAACTTATGTAGGAGGATTTGTTTCATCTCTGTATATCACCTGAGGCTAGTCACTTAACTGAGTATGTGTAAGGTTTACAACCAAATTAAAAACCTTTTAATAAGCTTTAAAGGATAAGTTCACCTTTTAACCAAAAGTAATAAATGCACATTTTTTTGCAGGTTAAAAAAATTGCATTTATTATTTTTTGTTTCTGGAGCCTCTAAAGCATTGCACCAGTGATCAGCAGATCGCTGGTGCCATGCAGGTCCCCCGCAGGCCTGTCGGTGTATCTGTGTTCCCATATGGGCACGCAGATACAATCTGACAGGAAGACTCAACAAACTACCACAGCACTTCACAGTGCAAAGGCTGTCAGGACTTGTAGTTTTCCACTCACAGAGGACTGTGAATAAGTGGGCGTGGGGGGGCGGCTTGGGGAGCGTGGGCCGGTCTGTTCGTAACATGTTACCCTGATTATGGGTATAACATGTAACATGTTACAAAAGGTGAACTTGCCCTTTAAATCAAGCTCCCTGTAGCTGCAGGTACTGCGGATGAATTAATCCTCAAAGTTTGCAGCAGAAGTAGTTGACGTAGCTTGCCTCATCCTGCTCCTCTTTCTCAAAGGGCATGCTCTGTGTATACATTAGAAATTGGAGCCCTGAAAGGCTGCTGAATTATTGCAGAAAGGAGGGAGCAGGGTGAGCTGAGCACAACTTTAGAGCTTTTGTTGTCAACTTTGAGGATGAACTGCTTCTCGGTTTCTGCAGCTACATGGTCATGGTGTAAAAAAATGACTTTCCTCGTCCCATTTTGGTAGCTTAGCTGTTCTGGCTACTTTTTGTGAATGATTTAGCTGATCAAAGAAAATCCCCAGCTCAACTTACTGAGCAGCTTACAACCAACTGAATTACATGCGTAAGCTGCTGAGCCACTACATGGCACACCAATATTATCTGCAGCCCTAACTCTAAATTTTAAGAGCCTCCACAGTACAAGCATGCATTATAATGGATAGGCAGAGGGCAGATGAGCCTGGAGGGAGCCCATCCCTCCTTTAAAGGCACAGGGGCACACTGGAACCCAGCATATATATATAGTACAATGGCAGCGAAGGTGTCCAGTACGTCCATCACCAGTATTCCAACAGTACAAACAAATAGCCTCTGCCCCATCTATAACTGGCCTTTGCTGCAAGGAGCACATGGAAGGGCGATGAATGTCAAACAAGCAAAGCAAGCAAAGAAAAAATCCCCAGTGAAGCCAGGTTAGGGGTAGGAGGAAGATTGTGCCATTTCATTAAGGAATGGGCAAAGATTTCCCACAATTCCTTTATTCTTCAAACATTGGAAAAGGGTTACAGGTTGGAATTCAAAAATCCTCATCCCAGAGGTTTTTTCTTACCCACCTGCCGATAGACCAAGAGAGACGGCAAGCCTTGATAAATCTGATTTCTGTATGGGAAACAGTGGGGGTTATTTCTCCTGTCCCGGAAATTCAGAAGTTCCGGGGATTTTATTCTCGCGTCTTTCTGGTCAAGAAAGCTTCCGGCGGCTTTCGTATGGTCATAAATTTAAGCGTCCTGAACAAATGCATAGTTTACAGACGTTTATGAATGGAGAACATTTATTCGGTAAAGAATCTGTTGTTGCCAAGGGTCTTCATGGTGACCCTGGATCTGCAGAACGCTTATCTTCATGTACCAGTCTGCCAGAGTCCCAGAAGGTTTGTCAGGTTTGCAGTTCTCATGGGAAACGAGCCATCTCACTGGCAGTTCAATGCCCTTCCTTTTGGTCTCTCGGCAGCACCGAGGATTTTTACGAAAATCGTGGCCGAAGTCATGGCTTATTTTCAGATTCAAAGTGTATCGATCGTCCCATATCTAGACTATTTTTTGAGTTTTGCTCGGGACAAAGAGTCCCATGTTCAGGATCTACAGTTGATTTTTGCGGACCTTTCAGAAATTGGGGTGGAAAGTCAACCAGCAAAAGTCTTGTCTGGTACCCTCCCAGAGCATAATTTTCCTGGGTTATCTAATGGACTCTGTTGTCCAAAAGATTTTCCTTCCCGAGGAGAAGATTGTGAAAATTCTTCTCTGTGCGGGCCTTCAAGTTGTTCCCTCAGACCTCCCCTCGGCGGATCATCCAGTTGCTAGGGTTGATGACTGCGGCCATTCCAGGGGGTACCTTGGGCCCAATTGCACTCCACACCCCTTCCAGCTTTTCTTTTACTCCATTGGGATCTCTGGATCAGCTGGTACGAATTTTCTCGCTCTCTCCTGGTGGGAGCAATGAGAACATCTGTAGGGATGGAAGGATTGGGCACAACATTTCCCGGTAAAAATTACCACAGACGCCAGTCTGCGGGGTTGGGGTGCTCACTCACAGGATTGGCAGGCCCAAGGAGCCTGATTGCCAGAGGAGGCAGGCCGCTCCTCAAATTTCAGAGAACTTCTAGCTGTGGGGAAAGCTCTTGTGTCTCTGGAAGAGAGGGTCTATTCAAAAGACCTATTAATCTTCTCAGACAATGCCACAATGGTGGTGTACCTGAACAAACAAGGGGGCACTCGCTCAGTCGCTTCTGTCTTTAACACAGCAGATTCTGTCCTGGGCGGAGGTCAATGTCACTTCAGTCAGGGCAGTCCACATCAAGGGGTCAGAAAATGTGCTGGCGGACTATTTGAGCATGGTGAGCATCAGTTCCAGCGGTTGGAAACTACATCAAGGCACGTTCCAGGAGGTGGCGCTAAGATAGGGTCTTCCCACAGTGGATCTTTTTGCCTCCAGTCTCAACAGAAAACTGCCGGCGTTTTTCTCTCTGGAGAGTGAGAGACAGTCTTTGGGTACGGATGCTCTATCCTTCCAGTGGGATTTGACTCTGGCTTACGCCTTCCCTTCTTTTCCCCTCTTCCCCCTAGTGGTTCGGAAAATTATTCAGGACAGGGCAGAAGGAGTTCTGATTGACTCCTGGTGGCCGAGGAGGAGTTGGTTCTCTTCTCTGAAGGCCCTCTCTGTGAATCCCCCCTGGCCCCTACCATTTGGGAAGGATCTGCTAATCAGGGACCGGTGTTGCATCCAAACCCTCAGACCTTCCAATTGACAGCCTGGAGGCTGAACAGCTCATCCTACAGTTAAGGGGGTGTTCATAGAAGGTTATTCAAACTATCCTGGACAGCCGTAATTTGGTCACTTGAAGAATCTATGGGAAAGTTTGGAAAACTTTTTTCCTGGCAAAGGAAAACTGGTTTAGATTCTTTTTCCACTCCCTGTATTTTGGATTTTTTGAATTTTTTGCAGGGAGAGTGGAAAAGGGCCTCTCTGTCGGCACCCTTGGGGTTCAGATTGCTGCTCTATTGCCCTTTGTTCACAGAGAGAAGACTAGCGGAGGATCCTTTAGTCAGGAGGTTCCTTTCAGCCAGATCTAGATATGCTCCCAGGGTCATCAAACATATTCCTCCCTGGGATCTGTCGTTCGTATTAAATGCACTAACAAGGACTCCTTTTGAGCCTTTGCATGAGGCTTCCCTGAAAATGATTTCTTTGAAGTTATCCTTCCTTATAGCTATTACATCAGGGAGAAGGATTTCTGATCTAGAGTCTTTCCTGCAAAGACCCCTTCCTGAGGATTCTACAGGACAGGGTAGTGATTAGACCTGATCCTTTCTATTTACCCAAAGTTTCTTCCAACTTTCATAGGTCCCAGGACATAGTCCTTCCTAGTTTCTGCACCTCCCCCAAGAATGCGGAGGAGGAAAGGTTTAGTCTTTTAGACGTAAAGAGATGTCTTTTGCTTTTATCTAGAAAAGTCCAGTAGTTTTAGGAGTTCCTCCCAACTGTTGGTTTTGTTCAGTGGCCCCAAGAAAGGGTCCAAAGCGTCTAAAGCAGGGGTCTCAAACTGGTGGCCCTCCAGCTGTTGCAAAACAACAAGTTTCATGAGGCATTGCAAGGCTGACAATTACAAGCATGACTCCCACAGGCAGAGGCATGATGGGACTTGTAGTTTTGCAACAGCTGGAGGGCCGCCAGTTTGAGACCCCTGGTCTTAAAGTTCAATTGTTAGGTGGATTAAAGGAGCTGTCTGTGAGGCATACAAAGCGTCAGGTCGCACCCCTCCTGCTAGAATTGGGACCCATTCGACGAGATCCATGGCCACATCATGGGCAGAAAGAGCGGGGGCTTCATGGGAAGAAATCTCTAAGGCTGCCATCTGGTCCTCCTCTCATGCATTTGTCAAACATTATAGAGTTTAGATGCTTTTCAGCCAGGACCTCTCCTTTGGTAGGAAAGTGCTTTAGGCTGTCGTCCCTCCCTAAGGTATAGAATTTTGCTTATCCTCTCAAGTAGCTGTCCTGAACGGTGAGGGGGGAAAACGCCTGTTAGACTTACCGGTAATGTTATTTCCAGGAACCTTCCAGGACAGCGTCTATATTCCCACCCTATTCTATTTTTTTTTTCACTGGTCGACCTAGTTTACCTGGTGGTGGTGTTTTTTTTTTTTTTTATAATTTTCAGTTTTTTTCCTCTGCCGAGTGCACCTTTGGTGGAGGATACTTGATCTTCTAAACAACTGAGGGTCAGAGGAAAGGGATAGGGGCCTTTTTAAATTGTATCTGATTTGTGTTTCCTGTAGAGGGCGGAGCCAATCATCTCTCAAGTAGCGGTCCTAGAAGGTTCCTGGAAATACTGTTACCGGTAGTCTAACAGGGGTTTTTGCTTAATATGATTGGATAGAAATCATCAGAGCTTCCCCTCAGATCTAGCGCAACTTCACTTGCAGGTGTACTTGCAGTGCACAGTATATTTGCCTTTAGTAAATGAACCTCAATGTATTGCATAGAAGTAATAATTGGATAATGGAATTGATCAGATAATGATGGACATTTTCATAATGGTATTTTCTATAGATTTAATAATACCCATATTCTAATATGGCAATACTATAAGGTTTTTTTTTAAAAAAAAAAAACATACTCCTAATGTCAAATAAGCTTCAAACTATATGTAATCCATTATTAATCATGACTTCTAAATCTTGAATAATTTCCCTTGTTTCTATCGAATGCATGCTGTTACATAACTATGTGCTGTGCTCTGCAAGAGATGGTAATCTGTAGTAATTGTGTTTAGTATAGTGCTTTCCTGTCTTGTTGGGTACTTGCCATGGAATGTTTAAGCATTTATCTTGAATGTCTTATGATTCCAGCACAGCAAACAAGGTTATCGGATCTCCCTACTGTGCTGAAACATTCAGGCTGCCTGCATAGCTCCTCTGTCCTTCGCTTTGCTTTCTGGAATTTGTTGGCTTTTGATAATACACCGCCTTTATAAAATGCCTGCGACACTTCCTGTAAGTTATATCTGTATAAAACATCACTACTTGACGCCATAAAGTTCTGTTTTAGACAGTCACGGAGTTGGCATACACAATTGTCCAACTCGGATTCAATTCAAACCTGAAGAATTTAAAACATCCTGAAATCTTTCAGCCTGAGATATATTGTTTTGGGACCAGGTTTTATTTGCATATGGATAATGCTAAATGTTTAAATGTGTATAACCTCTAACAGGTAACTTCCTCCAGATTTTGACCAATGTCAATACACAGTTGTGCTCATAAGTTTACATACCCTGGCAGACTTTATGATTTCTTGGCCATTTTTCAGAGAATATGAATGATAACACAAACACTTTTCTTTCACTCGTGGTTAGTGCTTGGCAAAAGCCATTTATTATCAATAAACTGTCTTTACTCTTTTTAAATCCTAATGGTAACAGAAACTACCCAAATGACCCCGATCAAAAGTTTACATACCCTGGTGATCTTTGTCTGATGACATGCACACAAGTTGAGACAAAGGGGTTTGAATGGCTATTAAAGGTAACCATCCTCATCTGTGATCTGTTTGCTTGTAATTTGTGTGTATAAAAGGTCAGTGCGTTTCTGGACTCCTGAAAGACCTTTGTGTCTTTCATCCAGTGCTGCACTGATGTTTCTGGATTCCGAGTCATGGGGAAAGCAAAAGAATTGTGAAAGGATCTGCGGGAAAGTGTAGCTGAACTGTATAAAACAGAAAAGGGATAAAAAAAAGATATCCAAGGAATTGAGAATGCCAATCAGCAGTATTCAAACTCTAATTAAGAAGTTGGAAATGAGGGGTTCTCTGTTGAAACCAAACCACGATCAGGTAGACCAACTAAAATTTCAGCCACAACTGCCAGGAAAATTGTTCGGGATGCAAAGAAACTTCTGGCACAAAGTAATTTGGAGTGATGAGACAAAAATTTTAGCTTTTTGGACACAACCATAGAGGCTACATTTGGAGAGGAGTCAACAAGGCCTATGATAAATGGTACGGAGGAGGATCGCTGATGTTTTGGGGATGTGTGAGCTACAAAGGCACAGGAAATTTGGTCAAAATTGTTGGCAAGATGAATGCAGTATGTTATCAAAAAATACTGGAGGAACATTTGTATTCATCAGCCAGGAAGCTGCGCATGGGACGTTCTTGGACATTCCAAACATGACAATGATCCAAAACACAAGGCCAAGTTGACCTGTCATTGGCTACAGCAGAATAAGGTGAAGGTTCTTGAGTGGCCATCTCAGACTCCTTGCCTCAATATCATTGAGTCGCTCTGGAGAGATCTCAAATGTGCAGTTCATACAAGACAGCCCTAGAATTTACAGGAACTGGAGGCTTTTTGCCAAGAGGAATGGGCAGCTTTACCATCTGAGAAGATAAAGAGCCTCATCCACAAATACCACAAAAGACTTCATTGATTCATTGATGTTAAATGGGGCAATACACGGTATTAAGAACTAGGGTATGTAAACTTTTGATAAGGGTCATTTGGGTAGTTTCTGTTGCCATTATGATTTAAAAAGAGTAAACACAAAATGGGAGGGGATTTGGGTTTCAAACCGATCCCCCTATACAAAGTCTGTTTCATATCCTGACATATGTTTGGCCCATTCATCACCTTGAAAATTATTCATTATATGGAAATTATCTTACAACGCATAAGTGACGGAACAAGTAAAAAGTACACAGCTCATATCTTAACTCTCATGTGTCAGGGGGGGAAAAAAAGGGGTGTTTAACCACCCAAAAATATGGAGCATGGGAAAGACACGTTGTGAATGATATTGGTGCTGCTGCCCCGATTGAGAGATATCTATCTATCTATCTCCATGGGGTTTTTGCTTCAGGTGCAGGACTTCTTGTCCCTCTGCTCCCAAAGTGGGTATTCATCAGTGTGACTCTTTGTAAGATGTATTGAGGAATGCGAGTGGCCAAAGAACACTTGGGCTCATCCAACCGATTTTTTTAGGAGACTTCTTATTAATACCCTTTATTGGTAATTATATCCCATGTAAATTTCTCATATACACATGAAAAACCCTCTTTGTTTAATATGTTGATAATTAAAATGCTAAAAATACAATTTTTTTAACAGCAAACCAATCCCCTAAAGAAGACCTTGACTATTCTGGTCGAAACGCATTGGAGAATCTTTACAACAGACATTTGATACATAATGCTGTGTATAATTTTATGTTTGCATTCTTTGTGTACTTTTGAATGGCAATATATCCCCCGACCAGAGCTCATATTTTATTGGCAATGTGTTCATGTTACGATGATAACTTTTCAATAAAGAACCTTTTTTAACAATTTATTTCTTTAAGCTACTAACCCTGCTGCGGAAAGACGCCACTGGGGGAACCTTCCCATATTGGAGTAAACACAGTTGATTGATAATAAATAGCTTCAGCCAAACTCTAACCATGAGTGAAAGAAAAGTTTGTGTTCTTCATATTCTCTGAAAAAATGGCCAAGAAATCATAAAGTCTGCCAGGGTATGTAAACTTATGAGCATAACTGTATGTAATTCATGCCAAAAAGAGCTTCAGTAATTGTCTGCTTTGAATTTTGCAGCCTACATGACAGGAAACCAAGAGTGAGGGGAAATCACCTCTTTGTAGTCCCCGAAAGAGGTGTCCCATTTGCAGGATTCCCCTTCACCTTCTGGTCTGGGGACAACTTAAATTTTGGATTTCCCATCACCTTTTCATATCCTGTTGCAGTGGCCAGAACACATACACTATATTACCAAAAGTATTGGGGTGCCTGCCATTACACGCACATGAACTTTAATGGCATCCCAGTCTTAGTCCGTAGGGTTCAATATTAAGATGGCCCACCCTTTGCAGCTATAACAGCTTCAACTCTTCTGGGAAGGCTGTTCACAAGGTTTAGGAGTGTATCTGTGGGAATGTTTTACCATTGTTCCAGAAGCGCATTTGTGAGGTCAGGCACTGATATGTGGACGAGAAGGCCTGGCTCACAGTCTCCACTCTAATTCATCCCAAAGGTGTTGTATCGGGTTGAGGTCAGGACTCTGTGCAGGCCAGTCAAGTTGCTTCGCCCCAAACTCGCTCATCCATGTCTTTATGGACCTTGCTTTGTGCACTGGTCCAAATCATTTGGTGGAGGGGGGATTATGGTGTGGGGTTGTTTTTCAGGGGTTGGGCTTGGCCCCTCAGTTCCAGTGAAGGGAACTCTTAAGGTGTCAGCATTCCAAGACATTTTGGATCACTTTATGCTCCCAACTTTGTGGGAACAGTTTGGGGATGGCCCCTTCCTGTTCCAACATGACTGCGCACCAGTGCCCAAATCAACACACTTCCCAGAAGAGTTGAAGCTGTAATAGTTGCAAATTGTGAGTCAACTCAACATTGAACCGTATGGACTAAGACCAGGATACCATCATGTGCATGTAAAGGCAGGCGTCACAATATAGTTACATAGTAGGTGTGGTTGAAAAGAGTCCAAGTCCATCAAGACCAACCCATGTGTGTGATTATATGTCAGTTTTACATTGTATGTCCCTGTATGTTGCGGTCGTTCAGGTGCTTATCTAATAGTTTCTTGAAACGCTCAATGCCCCCGCTGAGACAACCGCCTGTGGAAGGGAATTCCACATCCTTGCTACTCTTACAGTAAAGAACCCTCTACGTAGTTTAATAAGGGTGCACCGAATGGGTTTTTTGGTGCCAAAAAACCGATACTGAAAATGAAAAATACACTAGGCTGAAAACCGAAAATGACCGAAACCGAAAATTACTGTTTTTTAAAACATATTTTTATATAAAAATGTATTTTTATATTTTAAATAAAACTTATACATTTTTATATAACACATTGCTAATATTATTAGCACAATTTCCATGCGGTGCACCTCTAGCAGATATGATACAGGAGATGGTCAGACTGCAGACGTGGTACAGGAGATCAATGCAGCCTCACCAGTGTTCATCAAATGCAGCCTGCCAGTGCCCAGCAGCCTACCAGTGCCCATCATGCAGCCTGCCTTAGTATGTCAGACAGGATTAGGACAAGGCAGTGTTAGCAAGGCAAAGCCAAGAACAGTGCTCTATCTATGGAGGAAAGCTGTCGGCACACCGCGATATGGAGCGGCTTGTCGGTATGATCAGCGAGAGGAGCATTATCAATGTGCAGCGCCATGGGGGTTAAGAGTGCAGGACTTATTGTTTGACATGCTGTTAGAAACAGTGAGCCCGTTCGGTGAAGCTTAGCTTAGTATCGTCCGCAAATACAGAGATTGAACTGTTTATCCCATCCTCCAGGTCGTTTATGAACAAATTAAATAGGATTGGTCCCAGCACAGAGACCTGGGGGACCCCACTACCCACCCCTGACCATTCCAAGTACTCCATTTATCACCACCCTCTGAACTCGCCCTTGTAGCCAGTTTTCAATCCATATTCTCACCCTATGGTCCATGCCAACGGACCTTATTTTGTACATGGGGAACTGTGTCGAATGCTTTTGCAAAATCCAGATGCACCACGTCTACGGGCCTTCCTTTATCTAGATGGAAACTCACCTACTCATAGAAGGTTAATAGATTCGTTTTTCAAGGGCGATTCTTCATGAATCCATGCTGATTATTGCTAATGATATAGTTCTCATTATTAAAATCTTGTATATAGTCTCTTATCATCCCCTCCAAGAGTTTACATACTATTGATGTTAGGCTAACTGGTCTGTAATTCCCAGGGATGTATTCTGGGCCCTTTTTAAATATTGGTGCTACTTGGCTTTTCTCCAATCAGCTGGTACCATTCCAGTCTGTAGACTGTCAGTAAAAATTAGGAATAATGGCAATTACTTGACTGAGTTCCCTAAGTACCCTCGGGTGCAAGCGATCTGGTCCCGGTGATTTATTAATGTTTAGATTACCAAAAGTATTGGAAAACTTGTGTATTTGATCTGCACTGCACAGGCTGCAATAAAATCTGACAAAGGTTCTAATGCTTCCATACGCTATACAAAATAGATGTTTTGGCTAGAGATACACTTTTAGGGCCGCTTCACACTTGGAATGTGGTGCGCGTTCTGTGCAATTCACATGCAGTTCTGTGCAGTGAGAGTTCAGCCCATTCATTTTGAATGGGCTGAAATAGCGACACACCAAAAGCAGTACATGCACTACTTTTGAAAACGCACAGCAACCAGATTGCATTGTAATTTTGTATTTGGGGTGTCGCTAACATTGCACTGACACCCGCTGCAGATCACAAGGGAAGTGCGCTTTGAATGCAGTGCGTACAGAACACAGGTTTCCTGCACTGCGTTCAAGTGTGAATGGGTCCTCAATGGGGTAGACTGGTAAACCATAAGATGTTACTATTTCTTTTATTAACCACTTGCTTACTGGGCACTTAAACACCCCTCCTGCCCAGACCAATTTTCAGATTTCAGCGCTGACGCACTTTGAATGACAATTGCGCGGTCATACAACACTGTACCCAAATGAAATTTTTATCATTTTTTCCCCACAAATAGAGCTTTCTTTTGGTGGTATTTAATCACAGCTGGGGTTTTTATTTTTCGCTAAACAAACAAAAAAAGATGGAAATTTTTGAAGAAAAAAAATCATGTTTAATAGTTTGTTATAAAATTTTGCAAACAGGTAATTTTTCTCCTTCATTGATATGCGCTGATGAGGCGGCACTGGTGGGCACGGATAGGCACAGATAAGGCGGCACTGTTGGGGGCAGATAAGGCGGTACTGATGGGCACAGATAAGGCGGCACCTATGGGTGGCACTGATGGGCACTGATAGGTACCACTGATGGGCAGTGATGAACGGCACTGGGCACTAATGGGCACTGGTAGGTGACACTGATGGGCACTGATAGGTGGCACTGATGTGCAGCACTGTTGTTGCACTGATGTGGATGCTGATGGGTGGCACTGATGGGTGAGGCTGGTGGGAACTGGTAAGCGGCACTGCTGCCTATTGCTGTGTCACAGAAGATCGCCGTGATCGGGACTGATGTCCCGATCACGTCCGCCGGTGATCAGGTTTTTTTTTTTCCTCCTCACGCTGTCAGCGCGAGGAGGAAAAATAGCCGATTACCGCCTCTGTTTACATCACATGATCAGCTGTCATTGTCTGACAGCTGATCATGTGGTAAGGGGTCAGGACCGACCCCTTACTCTGATCTGTGATCAGGCGAGTCTCGTAGACTCGCTGATCACCGAGCACGCCGCGCGCGCCCTGCAGGGGGTGAGCAGGCAGCTCGTGCAATAGACGTCGTCCCGGCAATGTAGATCCGCGCTGTTGCCGTCATTTGGCAATGGCCCGGATCTGAAGTGGTTAATCTGTTAACCATACTTAGCATTGGTTTGTTTTTTTGCAGTTTGTGTCCTGTTGGAAAGTTCCCTTTACTTCCTGTTCTTGAGATGCAGTAGGAAGTGACAGGAAATCTCTCCAAAGTAAGAGGGAATTCTCTTGGAACAGCAATCCTTATTGTATTATTTACTCTCACTTCTTGTTCCGGTACTGACAACTGTAAAATTCTGAATAGCCAACCACTTTCTGTCTTGGTGACAGTGGTGTGCACGACAAATACAGAGGGGGATCTCCTAAATGGGGAACAGACTGCAATTTAAAATCTGACATGGGTTCTTACCCTTTGTTACCCTTTGTTACCCTTTGTTACCCTTTGTTACCCTTTCCAAAACTAAAGAGGAAAAACTTTGGCTATTCATACCCTTTTTAAAGCGGAATTTTACATTTTTAGATTGGGCCCCAGGAGCTTTTAACGTTAATGTGCTTGTACGCACAGCTTATTAGTACATTATGGCAGACTTACCTGGTTGATGATCCCCCTTCAGAGCTGTGCTGACAGTGCTTCTGTCAGTCATGGGTGCTGTTACCTTCTCCTGGTCTTCCTTCCAGGGCCCAGCTCTTCAGCCGCATGCGCATAGGAGTCCCATCATCGTCATGGCACAGAGCCATGCTATAAATGTACGCCAAGCTGCACATGCGTGACACGGTTTACACAAACTCTAACAGTTAGGGGAAAGGGTTTATGACAAAAGAGACTAATAGGGGAGAAGGATTTGGTTTTATTGCGATTTAAAGCGGTGTTCTGCCCAAAAAAAAAAAAAAATTAAAAGCCAGCAGCTACACATACTGCAGCTGCCGGCTTTTAACAATAGGACACTTAACTGTATCGGAGTCCCACAGTGTCGGCACCGCTGCTGATGTTTCCATCAGCTGTTAGGTGCTGCCGCCACCATTGCGGGTAAGGGTACCCGGCAGTGTAGCATTACGGCTTCATGCCGGGAACCCTACTGTGCATATGCAAGGCCCTGCTCCTCTCTCCTACTGGCCCGGCGACAGGGATAGGAGGAGGGAGCCCCACGGTGATGTCACGAGCCGCGGCCTGGACTCCCGGAAGTGGGAACAGGATACCTGTCAGACAGGTAACCTGTGGTTCCCCCCCGAAAGGTGCCAAATGTGGCATCGAAGGAGGAGAGGAGACAAATGAGCGGAAGTGCCACTTTTTGGTGGAACTCTGCTTTAAGTGTTTTTTCACTACACTTTCTTCCAGCCACAAAATGCCTTTTGTAAAGCTGTATAAAATGAAAAAACTAGATCCTAATGTTATTTATTAAAGGCACATTTTTTTTCTTAAGTGTTTTTTTTTTTTTCTTACTTTTTATTACAATAACAAACTTGTTATAGTTACTTGCTCTATGCAGTGGTTTTGCACAGAGCAGCCCCAATCCTCTTCTCGGGTCCCCCGCCGGCGCTCCTGGCCCCTCCCTTCTACCAAGCTGTGGGGGCACCTGAGCAGGCTCACTCCCAAGCCGCTGCTCCCCATGTACATTCAGACACTGAGCTGTGGCTTGGCCCTGCCCCCTCACTCTTCTCATTGGCTCACTGGCTGTAATTGATGGCAGCAACAGCCAATAGCCCCTGCTGCTGTTTCAACCAATGTGGGGGGGAGATCCCTGGAGAGCCGAGGCTCTTGTGCACATCTCTGGATTGCAATGGGGCTCAGGTAAATATTAGGGGGGCTGCTGCACACTGAAGGTTTTTTACCTTCATGCATAGAATGCATTAAAATAAAAAACCTTGAGCCTTTAGAACCACTTTATTAGAGGTGGTTAAATATTTTAGGAGCGCTACACAATTTTTTGTATTGATTAACTTTTTTAAAGTTGATCTAACTTCATAATATTTTATGATAACTCTGAAGAGGTGAAATGTTCTCTTTCTGAGTATGTGGTGCAGAGAGTCGCTCTCTAGCTAAGCATATCTATTTAACAGGCACACCCTATAGTGATTTTCCACTTCTAAGTGAAAGTCTCTTTTTCACTTTTTACGTGAAAATGTTTTCCTGCAGGTTGATTTTGCTGGGCCAGGACAATACAAGGGTGGGAGCTTACCAGGGAAGACGCCTGTGAACAGGATATCCCACCCAGCTCTGGAGGAAAGAGGCTGAAACTGCTAAAAATAATTTGTAAAGAGAACTTAGAGTGTCAGCTCCAGTGACAACCAGCGTGGTGTTCATAACCAGACATGTATTTTCCTAATGCATCAGCACTTCAAGGGATGTGAAAAGTGTCATGGGTGCGGCATCTCAAGGGTGTAATTGTTCTACTTGGCAGGATTAAAAGGGATTTATCAATCATGTTTTTCTTAATCACTTTCATGTCTAAATTAAATTGCAGCTGCGTCTCTGATCAATGTCTGCAGACATGGTACAGGAGATGGTCAGAGACTGCAGACATGAAACAAGAGATCAATGCCGCCTACCTGTGCCCAGCAGCCTCCAGTGCCCGTCATATGCAGCCTCACTAGTGCCCAGCAGCCTCACCAGTGCCCATCATATGCAGCCTACCAGTGCCCAGCAGCCTCACCAGTGCCCGTCATATACAGGCTGCTTGTCCCTTGATCAGAGCGGTGATTTCTGTGTGTCACGGAGCTGGATTTGAATTGCCTGGGCCGCAGTAACAATGTCCCGCCTCCTGTGATCACGTCACACTGATTCAATGTCCCGGCATTGGATCAGTGTGCCTTCTATCACAGGAGGCGGGACATTGTTACTACGGCCCAGACAATTTAGCTCCGCGACACATGGAGATCGGGGCGGGGAGAGGAGGAGGGAGTGGAGGAGAAGGGAGTGGAGGACTAGGCGTGCCAAGCTGACACTCCCGCAATGGGCGGCACCCTGGGTGTACCCCGCCCATTCCGGTATTGGTGTTCTTTTCTTTCGGCCGAATGAAAAAACAGTTTTCGGCAGATGAAATTTCGGTTCACCTCTAGTGAAAGTGTGGCGTGCATTTGTATTCAGCCCCCCTGAGTCAATACTTTTGTAGAACTACTTTTCGCTGCAATTAAAGCTGCAAGTCTGTTTTGGGGATGTCTCTACCAGCTTTGCACATCTAGAATGAAATGTTTGCTCATTCTTCTTTGCAAAATAGCTCAAGCTCTGTCACGTTGGATAGAGAGCGTCTGTGAATATCAATTTTCATGTCTTGGCACAGATTCTCAATTTGGATTTAGGTCTAGACTTTGACTGGGCCATTTGAATGCCCAGTACACATGGTTGGATTTTCCGACGGAAAATGTTCGATGGGAGCTTGTTGGAAATTCTTACCCTGTATTTGTCTTCATCCGTCTTCCTATCAACTCTGACCAGCTTCCCTGTATCTTCTGAAGAAAATCATCCCCACAACATGATGCTGCCACCACCATGTTTCACAATGGGATTGGTGTGTTCGGGGTGATGTGCAGTGTTAGTTTTCCGCCACACATAGCGTTTTACTTTTAGGCCAAAAAGTTACATTTTGGTCTTATCTGACCAGAGCACCTTCTTATACATGTTTCCTGTGTCCCCCACATGGCTTCTTGCAAACTGCAGACGGGACTTCTTATGGCTTTCTTTCGACAATGGCTTTCTTCTTGCCATTCTTCCATAAAGGCCAGATTTGTTGTCCCGTGGACAGATTCTCCCACCTGAGCTGTGGATCTCTGCAGCTCCTCCAGAGTTACCATGGGCCTCTTGGCTGCTTCTCCGATAAATGCTCTCCTTGCCCGTCTTGTCAGCTTAGGTCATGTCAAGGTAGGTTTGCAGTTGTGCCATACTCTTTCCATTTTCGGATGATGGATTGAACAGTGCTCCATGAGATGTCAAAGCTTGGGATATTTTTTTTTATAACCTAACCCTACTTTAAACTTCTCCACAGCTTTATACCTGACCTGTCTGGTGTGTTCCTTGGCCTTTGTGATGCTGTTTGTTCACTAAGGTTCTCTAACAAACTTCTGAGGGCTTCACAGAACAGCTGTATTTATACTGAGATTAAATTACACACAGGTGGACTCTATTTATTAGGTGATTTCTGAAGGCAATTGGCTCCTCTAGATTTTAGTTAGGGGTATCAAAGTAAAGGGGACTGAATACAAATGCACGCCACACTTTTTAGATATTAATTTGTAAAAAAAAAATTGAAAACCATTTATCATTTTCCTTCCACTTCACAATTATTTGCCGCTTTGTGTTGGTCTATCACAAAATACATTAACGTTTTTGGTTGCAACATGACAATGTTAACAATTTCAAGGGGTATGAATACTTTTTCAAGGCACTGTATGTCTATGCTTTTTTCGTTCTGAGCTGATACACTGGGAGTTTCCTTGTGCTGACTACTCCGAAGGCAAAAGTTCAATTCTCCATTAAAGCCCATCCCAGCTGTTGAAAGGGACCCTGTACCTTTTTGACCTTTTTTATAATTTGAATGTCCAATGTAGGTGCGCATGTGCCCCCTTGAGTGGTTGGTGGTGGAGTAAACATAATTTCACCTATATCTCAGTCCATATATTATTGGATGACTATTGTTGAAGACTTCTCAACTTAAAGGGTAACTCTACTTTAATGGAAAAAAAAAATCTAATCCAAAAAAAATATAGCATACAGTCCGGTGATGGTGAACCTTGGCACCCCAGATGTTTTGGAATTACATTTCCCATGGTGCTTAACTACACTAGAGTGCATGAGCATTATGGGAAATGTAGTTCCAAAACATCTGGGGTGCCAAGGTTCACCATCACTGGTTGCAACACAAATCCTATTGTAATTGAATGGTATTTAAAAATTAGCTTTCCTTTTCAGTCTGCGGCTTTGCAAAGGGAAAGGAGCATATTTCTTTGCTCGGAAGTCACAGGTACTTGCATACAGCATCCTGTAAAAAATGAATGACAGGCTGACAGACGCTGCAGCTGTACACATATAACCGCATATCTGAGTGATTACATGTGTACAGGGATGGATGAATGGCCCTGGACATAAACTCTCTGCATGATACTGACTTTCCTGATCCCTGCCAAGTGCCTTCTCCCAGTCCAATGAGAGCATCTAAGTGGCCAGCACGTGCTCCTTATTGTACAGGGGAATTCCAGTTGCCGTTGCTTAGCTAGAAGTCAGGAAGTTGGTTTACTACATTTGTAGGCCACAAAACCGAACACAAGAACTTGGCAAAGCACCAAAGAGCCATTGTCGCCATTCTTTACATGCCATGTGTCTACCACCAGCCCGGAGCGCTCAGACATGCCGATATGATATATGCATGTCAAATCTTTTGTCATAATTGTATAGTAACTACAGCAACAGCTGACTTTTTTTTTACAAACAAGGTTAAAATTCTAAATTATGCTGAATGGAAAAGTGATTACATTTCCCTATTCTGCAGAATCACATCTGGAGGCTGCACAGAGGGGAGGGGGGAGCCCTGGAGACTAGAAAAATGACAATTTGAATTCCTGGAGACAAGTGCAGGCAGGGAGGTATGTGTGTCAGTGATGTGACTGAGAAGAACAGACTCGCTTATGTACTGGAGATGGAGGCAATGCACAGGATACCGAATGCCAAATTTCAATTATATCCCAGTCCCTTCCTTCTGTTACATATTTGTTGTGCATTCTTCATTTTCTTTGACGTTTAATTTTTCCTCACTTTTCATGTATCTCGTCTTTGTCCTCGTACCTTTCTTTATATTTTCACATTGAACAGGTAGCTATGGGACATTACATGCAGGGAATCCAGTATGTATGTATATGTGTGTGTGTATATATATATATATATATATATATATGTGTGTGTGTGTGTGTGTGTGTGTGTGTGTGTGTGTGTGTGTATGTGTGTATATATATATATATATATATATATATATATATATATATATATATATATATATATATATATATATATATATATATATATATATATATATATATATATATATATATATATATAATTCTCTCCTGTTTCCCCGAAAATAAGACCTACAAGGACTTTAACTAGGGCTTATTTGGGGGGTGGGCCTTATATTGCAGCCATCACCGACAGTCACGCTAGGTCTTGTTTTAGGGGAAACAGGGTATAGTGTGTGTGTATATCTCTTGTTGGAGCACAAACCACAGTTCTGTGGATGTAGGCTGCCTCAAATCCTCCTGTCTCTTCGCGTAATCCCAAAAAGACTCAATGTTGGGATCAGGGCTCTGTGGGTCTAAACCACCACTTTCAGGACTCCTTGGTCTTCTTGACGCTGAAGATAGTTCTTAATGACATTGGCTGTATGTTTGGGGTTGTTGTCCTGCTACAGAATAAATTTGGGGCCAGTCACATACCTCCCTGATGGTATGGCATGATGGATAAATATCTGTCTGTATTTCTCAGCATTGATCCTGACCAAATCTCCAATTCCATTTGCAGAAATGCAGCCCCAAACTTGCAAGGCACCTCCACCATGCTTCACTGTTGCCTGCAGACACTTATTATTGTACTGCTCTTAAGCCCTACGGTGAACAAACTGCCTCCTGCTGCAGCTAATTCTTTCAAATTTTAACTAACCAGTCAAGAGCACCTGCTGCCATTTTTCTGCACCCCAGTTCCTATGTTTTCATCCATAGTTCAGTCGCTTAGCCTTGTTTCCACTTCGGAGGTATAGCTTTTTGGCCAGGATTCTTCCATGATGACCACTTTTGGCCAGACCTCTCCGGACAGTAGATGGGTGTACCTGGGTCCCACTGGTTTCCAACAGTTCTGTGCTGATGGCCCTGTTGGGCATCTTCCGATTGTCGAAGGGAAGTAAGCATGATGTGTCTTTCATCTGCTGCATTAAGTTTCCTTGGCCAACCACTGCGTCTACGGTCCTCAACATTGCCAATTTCTTTGTGGTTCTTCAAATGAGTTTGAACAGCACGTCTTGAAACCCCAGTTTGCTTTGAAATCTTTGCTTGGGAGAGACCTTGAGAGACCTTGTTTAACCACTTCCCGCACGCCGTCATATGACCTCGCAGACTTTCTTTTACAGCCGGCGATTCCCTGCACCCTGTTCAGCCGCTTGTTTGTTTTTACAGGCAGCATGAAACGGTTAATAATTTTTTTTTTTTCCCAGAAAAAGGCATTTGAAAAATTGCTGCGCTCTGAGAAATGAGTAAAGACAATTCTATAGCTGCCACTTGAAATAATGAAAATACGTGATCCAAATTCAAACCCCAATAGGTGTGAGCAGGGCTTTTTTTCAGCAGGAACTAGGGGGAACTCAGTTCCACCACCTCTGGCTCAGGTCTTCTGCTCCCTGCTCACCACTATCACCTGGTAACACAGAAGTCCAGCTTCTGCATTTACAAGTGATAGCTTATCCCCCAGTAGCTCCCACAGGTCAGATCTCCTGCGCAGAACCCACTGAGTGCCGGACAGGCACAAGGGAGATACAGAACAGGTGCCCAGGGTTCAGTGCAGTCATGGGCAGGAGAGGGTGCACGGTAGGCTGCACCCTCTGTGGTCTCCATTTTTTCCCTGGTGACCAGTTGTTGATGCTCCTACTGCATGATCTCCCTTGCAAGTGACTATAGTATAGTATGCTGGGAGGTACTACAGCCAGATAGGTGCTTCAGCTTAATATTGCAACAAAGGTAAGAAATATGACAGATGGTGGCGCTTTTAAGGGGGGGGGAGAAGATGAGGGCAGTGGAGGGAGGGGTTGTATGCACTATTTGATGACATTTGGCAGGTATGTGTGTGTGGGCGGCATGGTTGAGTTCCCGCACCTATTCTCTGAGAAAAAAAGCCCTGAGTGTGAGAATGAATGGTGGCGCTAATATGAAAAATAACTACTAAAAATATATATAAATGACAAAAGTGATTCAATAGAATAATGGTGAAACCTAAATGCATCCAAATTAGGATCCAAAATAAGAATTATGTGATTAACCAAAATATATCACCCTGAGACAAGTGTTTAAATATGTGTCACTTCTCAAAATTACATACCATGTACAAAAGCATAAAAAAAAGTCCATATGATGTGAAAAAACACACATAAGCTAAGACCTAGTGGGATGAATATGTCCCTTCTCAAAAATATATGATAAGTGACTAATAAAGATGCATAAAACAGTCCGTATGCAAAGTGAACAAGAGAAAATGAATTAAAAATACAAAAAAATAATACACCTCGTGACAGATGTGGGATGAGTGTATCGCTTATTAAAAAACTGATGAATTGAAACCAGTCCATATGCAATGTGATCAGAAGTTCAGAAAGTGATGAGATCTCCGGTATGTAAACTGTGATTCTTGTAATCATCCACCCCACCTCAGTGACGTGCTTCCACTCCCTTCTAGGATTCAAAATCGCCAGCTGCTATAGCCTCACACTCTCGTGTTTGGCCAGAATCGCCTTAACCCACTCGCATGGGGTTTACAATAAGATCTCCAGTATCCAATGATGTTTATGTCAAGCACTATCCCTGAAGTGGTGGCTCCACATGTGAATGAGAGAAACCATCCAAAAATGTATTAAAACTCTCAATGAACAATCACCATTGTACTCGCATGTAAATAAATCACAGCAGGCAAAAGACAAATCATATCAAAGACATCCATGCAGTGGTTAGAAATCAACTACGAACGGTCACGGCGGACCCAGGGAGTGTGGATGCTAGCGAACCTCTCACCCGCTCCTAGAATCGTTCCTCCACCTTCCACCGCGCCGTCATCCATCACATGTGTTAGATTGCCGTATAGCCACGCCCCGACATGTTTTGTCACTGGGACTTAATCATGGGAAGCATTATTATAGGCTTCCCTGTAGTAAAAAGTGGTCTGTAAGGGTTTACAACCACTTTAACCATGTGATCGGCTGTGTCCAATCACAGCCCGTCACATATAAATACGGAAGTGCCGTGAATCGGCTGTCCTTGCCTCACACTGACAGAGTGTGTGGCGAGGAGTGTGGATCAAGTGGCATCTCCTCGCAGAGAAGACCTGGGCAGGTAATCGGGGCACTGATCATCAGTGCCCTGATTACAGGAAAACCCCAGAAATGCCACTGATCAGTGCCCAAAAGTGCCTGCTCATGAGTGCTGCCCACCACTGCCGCATATCAGTGCCACCTAATTTGTGCTCATAAGTGCCACGTCATCAGTGCAGCCTCATCAGCGCGCATCAGTGAAGGAGAGATGACTTATTTGCAAAATTTCCTGACAAATAAGAAACTTTTTTTTTTTGTAAAAAATAAAAAATAAAAAAAAATCCAGCAGTGATTAAATACCATCGTAATGATCTGGAAGGTGATTGTAACCATGAACCCCCCCCCCCACGACTGACTAGTGTCAGCGATTTATTGCCGCAATGCTTTTTTTTTTTTTTTGCTGTGTGATGTCTGTTGATGCCTTGGAGTCCACGCTGGAGCTGCCTCACTTTCTTTGCTTTAGCAAATACACTCTTCTTTTGCAAGTATTCATGTTACCACAATTGTTTTAAAATATTTTATGGCTGATGGATCATGCCTGTCTGTCTTGCTGCAGTCTAATTTTAGTTCTCTCCATTGTGTCATATTGTTTGCCCTTTAAATAAAAGTTACGGCAGTATTGCGCTTCCAGTAAAAAGCGTTCACTTCCAGATGACACGCTGTGTGATGTGGCTTATGGTTAAAACTTTGAAACTGCTCCTTGATGGTATATCTTTAATTAGACATTTCTATAAACAATACCTGGGTTGCTTCACCTTCAAAGATAAATTGAGGGACACACCCAGATGCGTGATGAGTCTAATGACTGCACGCGACATGTTCAGGTTCTTAGAGTAGTTTAAGGACAATTGAACTATTACAGCGTGCTTAATACAAACATTCGCTCCCTTTTTAGCAATGACATAATCCTAGACTCCCCCTCCCTTGTTACACATGTGGAAAGTCATTTTTTTTGAGGGGGTCACCATTATGTTTTCTATCAAATAATTGCCCCCACTTCCTTATTCCTCACCAAGGCAAGGATGATATTTGGGTTCCAACCAATCCCCACCCATAGCGTTCCCTGATCTCGTCACACATCCCAGGAGATTTCACAACAGTATCATCCGGTCAGTGCATGTCACATATGTGTAGTAGGTGGCAGGAAGTTGCAGTTAAAGCAGAGTTCCAGCCTGGAGCAAAAAAAAAGTCAGCAGCTACAAATACTGTAGCTGCTGAGTTTTAATATATGGACTCTTACCTGTCCAGGGAGCCCACAATGTCTGCACTTGAAGCCGGCCCGTACATCAGCTCTGGGTGCGGGCACTGGCATCCTTACTAAGGGAAACGGGAAGTGAAGCCTGTTCCCTACTGCACATGTGCGAGTCGTCGCACTACACTTTCTAAATGGTCCAGTCATCTTCTGGGACACACACAGGTCCCAGAAAACGACAGGGGAAGGAGGGGAAAAAAGAAAAAAACAGCGAAAGTGTTCGGCACTGGGACGGAATTCCCAAAGAAAATAGAAGATAACGGTATGGGGAAAAAACAAAAATATCCAAAAAGGAGGGGAGGTAGGGTGTGCTTGGGTGTTTTTGTAAGGAGTTAAATTTTTGCCTGGAACTCCGCTTTAACACCCGAATCCAAGATGGCAATGCAAGACCAAGGACCGCACTGAAGAAAAGACAGTGCTGGACTTCTTGGGCTGATAAGTGCGTGTTTAGTAGACATTAGTATTACTTTTTTCTGACCCAGGTGAAGTTCCTCTTTAAGTAGACCCTGTACTATGAAGAATATGAGGCAGTCAGACCGTCTTAAAAAAACAACTAGTTGCCTGGCTAACTCGAACATAAAGCGGGGTTCCACCCAAATTTTGAACATTATCTCTATGCATTCTCTTCCTTGCCTAGATGCTGACATGCTGTGTAAAAAAATTTAAATCGCCGTAATTACCTTTTTTTTTCTAATCTTCTTAGCACTTCCTGGTTTTCCTCCCATGGGAGTAGGCGTGTTTCTAGCCTCTTCCAGACCTCCCACAGTCCCCTGGGAGCTAGTCTCAGGCTTCCCAGCATGCATTGTGCAACAGCGTCATCACAACATCTCGGTGAATGCTGGGAGCACAGCTTTCACCGCATCCAGGAAATACATGCTTGTGGGCTTCAAATGCCCACAATGAAGATGGAAACCGCCTTCAGTGAATTTTATAAGTTATTCTTTACAACGAAATCGGACACAGGTGGACTTATTACACAGAACATGTGAGTAGATAATCATGAGAAGAAAAGTTTGTGAATGAACTCCAAAAAAAAAAAAACGATAGATAGGTGGACCCCCGCTTTAAAGTGGTTCTAAAGGCATAAGGTTTTTTTATTTTTATTTTAATGAATACTATGCATTAAGATAAAAATAAAAACCTGTGTGCAGCAACCCCCCTAATGCTTACCTGAGCCCCATCTCTATCCAGCGATGTTGCGTGAGAGATTTGGCTGACCAAGACACTCTCTCTCCTGATTGGCTGAGACACGCAGCGGGCGGCGTTGGTGTCAATCAAAGCCAGTGCGGAGAGGGATGGCGGTGCTGAGCCGCGGCTCCATGTCTGAATGGGCACACAGAGCAGCGGCTCTGCTCGGGTGTCCCCATAGCAAGCTGGAGGCCAGGAACACCAAGGAGGGACCCGAGAAGAGGAGGATCTGGGCTGCTCTGTGCAAATCCAATGCACAGAGCAGGTAAGTATAACATGTTTGTTATTTTTAGATAAAAAAATATGGTGTGGGAAACTCAGTGATTCCTGTGCATTTCCCAGTCCGCATAGCATTCACACTATGTTCATGTGATCAGCTGTGGGTGTTTTAATTAAAAGTTAACAACACCCCAAAAGCAGGTTGCAAAGCACAATATAACCACCCATATGATCCGGTTTTAGTGCGAATAAAAAAAAAAGCTTTTGCTTGCAGATGTGGTGCGATTTAAACCACTCAGATGAATGGGCTCAAATCGCACAGAATTGCTACAAGGTCTCAGGTGTCAATGGAGAGCAAGGTGTGTTAAATTTGGTGTTTATCGCTCTCACTCTCTCATACTGGTCACTGGAAGTTCAACATGACCCCTCATGGCAAATAACTCTCTGAGGATCTGACAAAAAAGAATTGTTTCTCTACATAAAGATGGCCTAAGCTATAAGAAAATTGCCAAGACCCTGGGAGAAATGGGGAGGGTACTACTAGAGTAACCAAAAGTCGGATTTCGAAGGCAAGGAAACAATGGGGAGATGACCAAGATTAATATTCATCACATTTATTGAAAAAACTACAAAATATAAACATAGTATTCATAGCATGCTAGGCTCTATGTTTGCTGCTAGCATTGCTCAACCCCACTAAGGGTCTGTTCTTTCTGTGAATATTGGACCACCTGATAATAATATTGCTCTGCTGGTCCTGTGTATACTCTGAATGAAGGTCTACATCCGCCCCTGTTTTTGTTAATTGAAATTTATTTATCAGTAGGTATTTTTGGTTTTTGCATAGTTTGTTTCTGTCTTAACGTTCTTATCAGCACATCTGCTTGAACCTATTGTATTTATTTACAGCCCATAGTTTTGAAAACGCTTCGCCTACTTGGGCTCTGTACATAAGATGTATTTCAATTCAAGGTACCTTTTTAATGCTATATGTCCCTTTTTGGTCTCTCTTGGACAGTGCAACATATGTTTTTTAATCTAGGTTTGTGCAATAGCTATGATTTTAATGACAGTATATCTCATTTCAGATAGTGAGATTCATTCTCTTATCTCTTTTTTTTTTTTTTTTTTTTTTTGTTACGTCTCTGAACCTTGGTCGTGTCCTGAAGAAGCCTAACGGCTAAACGTGTAGACGCACAAGGGCTCAATGTACAAACTGTATCATATGCATGTATTATGTGCTTTTTATCCTTTTTGAATATGTTTATTTTGTACTTTATTCAGTAAATGTGATGAATATAAATCTTGGTCATCTCCCCATTGTTTCCTTGCCTACAAAATCCGACTTTTGGTTACTCTAGTAGTACCCTGCCCATTTCTCCCAGAATTTACGGATGTGGCAATTTAACTGTTTCCCTCCTTTTTCTATTGCCAAGACCCTGAAACTTAGCTGCAGCACAGTGGCCAAGACCATACAGCAGTTTAAAAGGACAGGTTCCACTCAGAACAAGACTCGCCATGGTCAGCCAAAGAAGTTGAGTGCACATGCTCAGCGTCATATCCAGAGGTTGTCTATGTAAAATAGACGTATGAGTGCTGCCAGCATTGCTGCAGAGGTTGAAAGGGGGGGGGGGTCAGCCTTTCAGTGCTCAGACCATATGCCGCACGCTGCATCAAATTGGTCTGCATGGCTGTCGTCCCAGGAGGAACCCTTTTCTAAAGACGATGCACAAGAAAGCCTGCAAACAGTTTGTTGAAGACAAACAGACTAAGGATATGGATTACGGGAACCATGTCCTGTGGTCTGTTGAGGCCAAGATAAACTTATTTGGTTCAGATGGTGTCAAGCGTGTGTGTGACGGCAACCAGGTGAGGAGTACAAAGACTGGCACTGGGGAGCTACAGTTCATTGAGGGAACCATGAATGCCCACATGTACTATGACATACTGAAGCAGAGCATGATCCCAATCCCCTTTTTAAGACTGGGCCGCAGGGCAGTATTCCAACATACAGTAACAACCCCAAACACACCTCCAAGATTACCACTGCCTTGCTAAAGAAGCTGAGGGTAAAGGTGATGGACTGGTCAAGCATGTCTCCAGACCTAAACCCTATTGAGCATCTGTGGGGCATCCTCAAACGGAAGGTGGAGGAGCGCAAGGTCTCTAACATCCACCAGCTCCGTGATTTCATCATGGAGGAGTGGAAGAGGACTCCAGTGGCAACCTCTGAAGCTCTGGTGCACTCAATGCCCAAAAGGGTTAAGGCAGTGCTGGAAAATAATGGTGGCCACACAAAATATTGATACTTTGGGCCCAATTTGGACATTTTCACTTAGGGGTGTACTCTCTTTCTTTTGTTGCCAGTGGTTTAGACAATGGCTGTGTGTTGAGTTATTTTGAGGAGGCAGCAAATTTACACTGTTATACAAGCTGTACATCACTAATTTACATTGCAGCAAAGTGTCATTTTGTCTTTGTTGTCACATGAAAAGATATAATAAAATATTTACAAAAATGTGAGGGGTGTACTCACTTTTATGAGATACTGTACATACAACTAACATAACTTGTGGTATCGCCAGGAGCAAGAACATTTTAATTGTGTGTGTTCTTTCGTGGAAGGTTATGGTAGTACCAAGAAATCTACAGTTACATTGATCTTCTCCTCCTTCTTCTCCTCCTTCTTCTTCTCCCCCTTCTTCTCCCCCTTCTTCTCCTCCTTCTTCTCCTTCTCCTTCTCCTTCTCCTTCTCCTTCTCCTTCTCCTTCTCCTTCTCCTTCTCCTTCTCATGAAAGCCCAGTTTGTCCTGACTTATCACCCAGACACCCTTGTTAAACCAGTAACTCCTGAAAAAGATCATGCTTGCTGTGCCTCTGATTGCATTAGTTGTCACTGGAGAAACATACCAGCATGCAATACAGACCCCTGGCTGGCTCTCAGTAGTGTGATATAAGTTACAAAAAATTGCTTATTACATGGCACGTCCTTTTATAGAAAAGAGAATTGTATAGCACACATTACTTTTGAACTGGCAAGAGAAAACGGGCGCTCCAGTGTAAAAACCCAGAAAACTGTTGTATGTGTGGGAGAATGTAATAGCTGGAGTCAAAGCATATGCACACAGTCTTGGTCTAAAAGAAGTTCCACATAAAACAATGTCCAAGAAAGATGCCAAGTTTATTGAAGTTCTCAAATAAATCTTACATGGTGCTTTCCCTCTTAGATTGTAAGCTCTAAGGAGCAGGGCCCTCTGATTCCTACTGTATCAAATTGTATTTGTACTGTCTACCCTCAAGTTGTAAAGCGCTACGTAAACTGTTGGCGCTATATAAATACTGTATAATAATAATGGTGCCGAGCAATAATCCCAGGCAGTGATGGAAAGTGAGCAGGCTGAGAGCAGGTGTCGTGTGCCGATCTCCAGTCAGACATCCAGCAAGGATAGGCAGATAGATGGTTGGCAGCCAGCATGGGGAAGCTCCAAGGGACTCTAACCAGGAAGTGATGTCACCAGAATCCCAAAGTCCTCAGACGCTGACCTGCAACAAGCTGAAGGTACACCAAGGAGTAGTACACTTGGCTGGTTACCAGGACAACATGTTTCTGGCATGCCCCTTTTGGTTGAGTTGCATGTTCTCCATGCTCACAGCCATCTGGTAGGAGAGAACATATACTCGTTAACCCATTCCTGCCTTGCATAGGTTCATCCCCTTAGATTCTTTGAGCACTGTTTACAGAGGCCTAACCAGCACCACCAGTATCCCAGTCCAGACCTTGCAGCGATGGACCCCAGAAGCAGCTCTTCACAAGATTGGTTTCCCGAAGATGTTCTGATCTTGAGGCTAGTAGAAGGAAAAATCAACATCGTGAAAGCCTTTTAACTTTATGGAAACAGTTGATTTACATATATACATCCTTTCAGTCATCCCACAGATGACATCACATTCCCTAATTGCAAACAGATAACTGCTGATATGAGAGCCCAGTTGAGGAGCGGCTCATATTTTTAGGGGTTTGCCAGAGTCCTATACCTCTCCTTCCTTGCTCCCCCCCCCCCCCCCCCTAAGTGGAAGCTCCCAGAAGCGGACTCTGTCCAAACTGTATATACAGAGCCCTCTTGCCCAAGATGTCCCAAACTGATGGGGCAGGGCTAGCACTTATTTTATTTTTTGTTTATTTATTTTAGTTACTTTATATAGCGCATCAATTTATGCATCGATTTACATATAGATTGTACATTCACATCAGTCCCTACCCTCAAAGAGCTTACAATCTAAGGTCCCTAACTCGCATTCATACATATTAAGGACAATTTTAGACAGGATCCAAATAACATACCAGCATGTCTTTGGAGTGTGGGAGGAAACCGGAGTACCTGGAGGAAACCCACACAGGCACAGAGAACATGCAAACTCCAGGCAGGTAGTGTCGTGGTTGGGATTCCAACCAGCAACCTTCTTACTGCTAGGCAAAAGTTATATCCACTACACCACTGTGCCGCCCCCACTTCCTCGCTACCTTTGGTACACCCCACTCTACTCTAAGGACCTCTAGCAGTTACCTAGGCATCTACACTGCTTGCCCTTCACTTCAGGGTTCCCAACCCTAACTATAACGACATCTAGTGACCAATTTGGGGAACTACACTGAGAACCTCCTGTGCCTTTAGGCTACATGTATAAATTCAGAATTTCATTTGTTATAATAAGAAGTGCATGGATCGATGTCCATAAGCAGAGCTTTGTTTTTAGTTTTTAGCACTGCTTATTTTGCAGTGAGAAACCCTCAGTGCTGATATCAAATATGAGTCCTGGACTTCCCTTAAACCCCCCATGTTTTAAACTACCTCCAAAACTATTGGCACTACAGTATAGGCACTATATGCAAAATAAATTAAAGGGTCAAAATTGGAGTCCGCCTTACAAGATTGCATCTCTTGGGTATTAATGCAGACCTTTTATGTCTGCCTGAGATGTACTTTTTAGCATAGGTTGTTAGCATTAGAAGACAGAACTTCTTGTGTTTTTGTAAAAAAAAGTTGGTTTAGTAGCTTCAGACATGCATACTGCCAATGAAGGGAAATGGAGGCTGAATTGTGAAGGCCAACTGGTATTGGTGTGTTTTCATTTCTCCTGGAGGGAGTCTTGGGGAGGGTTTCCGATGTGTTTTTAGTGGCGGCTGAGCTGTCATTCTTTGTTACGCTGCTGTGAAGAGGTAATCTATGTACAGATTTCCTGTATGTGACTTTATGGGTTTATCCAGGAAATGTACATGCATATTTTCAGCTCTTTCCACCCTCCTCTTGTTTTAAAGAGTTAGATGTGGTTTAACGTCTTGCGTTTTTTGGGTCTCTCTGTGTGTGTACTAAAATTGCACTGCAACAGTCAAAGTGCTTGTCATTTTTTATGACAGATCTGTAGATAGCTGTACTTTTTTAGCTGTGTTGTGCTTTTTTTCTTTTAACAGTAACCTTTTAAATCAAAAGCTGAACCATTTGGGTTTAGTCTTTAGGGCCTCATGCACACCGGACATTTTGCAGCTGCTTTTAGGGGCGTCAGGCTTTTTTTTTTTTCTACCTGCATCTAAACCCCGCTGCGTGTTAGCCTATGTGTCCATGCACAGAGAGGTTTTTAGAGGCAGAAAAAAACGCACTGCTAGTGCATCCAGGAGCAGCAGAGTTTCGGCCGATGAAACGTTTGACGCTGCTAAACGCCAGGCACGTTTAGCACTTGAGCGTTCATTCATTTCAGTGATCACAAAAAATTATTATTCTGGCCAATGAAATTAACGCCCAAGCTCTTGACACCTGTAAATTCACCTAAAAGCTTTAGATGGTTTTACATGCATCAGGTTTTTTCTTCCCCAAAACACTGCTGCCAGGAGGAAAGGCTTCTAGGGGAGTTTGCAAACGTCCTGTGTGCATGAGGCCTTATGCTCTGGGCAAATGAAACAAGCAATTTGGTTATTATTATGATTATTATTATCATTTGTAGTGGGTCAGCTCAGTGGTTAGCACTTCTGCCTTACAGCACTGGGGTCCTTGGTTTGAATCCCAGCCAGGACACTACCTACCTGGCGTTTGTATGTTCTCCCTTTTGCCTGTGATGGCTTTCTATGGGCATTTCAATTTTCTCCCACACGCCAAAGACATGCTGGTAGGTTTTTTGGCCCTAGTGTATGTATATGCATGCATGTAGGGGTAGGTACTGTTTTTGATTGTAAACTTCTTGAGGGCAGGCACTAATATGATTTTATATACAGTATCTCACAAAAGTGAATACACGCCATACATTTTTGTACATTTTTTTAAATTATATCTTTTCATGTGACAACACTGAAGAAATGACACTTTGCTACAATGTAAAGTAGTGAGTGTACAGCTTGTATAACAGTGTAAATTTGCTGTCCCCTCAAAATAACTCAACATACAGCCATTAATGTCTAAACCGCTGGCAACAAAAGTGAGTACACCCCTAAGTGAAAATGTCCAAATTGGGCCTAATTAGCCATTTTCCCTCCTCGGTGTCATGTGACTTGTTAGTGTTACAAGGTCTCAGGTGTGAATGGGGAGCAGGTGTGTTAAATTTGTTAAATTGTGTTATCGCCCTCACTTCTCTTGTACTGGTCACTGGAAGTTCAACATGGCAAAGAACTCGTAGGATCTGAAAAAAAAGAATTGTTGCGCTACATAAAGATAGCCTAGGCTATAAGATGAATGCCAAGACCCTGTAACTGAGCTGCAGCATGGTGGTCAAAACCATACAGCAGTTTAACAGGACAGGTTCCAATCAGAACAGGCCTCGCCATGGTCGACCAAAGAAGTTGAGTGCATGTGCTCGGTGTCCTATCCAGAGGTTGTCTTTGGGAAATAGGTGTATGAGTGCTGCCAATATTGCTGCAGAGGTTGAAGGGGTGGGGGGTCAGCCTGTCAGTGCTCAGACCATACGCCGCACACTGCATCAAATTGGTCTGCATGGCTGTCGTCCCAGAAGGAAGCCTCTTCTAAAGATGATGCACAAGAAAGCCTTCAAACAGGCTTGCTGAAGACAAGCAGACTAAGGACATGGAT
This sequence comes from Lithobates clamitans, assembly GCA_037952925.1. NCBI lineage: Eukaryota > Metazoa > Chordata > Amphibia > Anura > Ranidae > Lithobates > Lithobates clamitans. The sequence goes on along the minus strand of JBBGZY010000053.1, from coordinate 6,815,787 downwards.
TACTGGAACCGTGTCCTGTGGTCTGAGACTAAGATAAACGTATTTGGCTCAGATGATGTCAAGCATGTGTGGCAGCAACCAGGTGAGGAGTACAAAGTCAAGTGCGTCTTGCCTACTATCAAGCATGGTGGTGGGAGTGTCATGGTCTGGGGCTGCATGAGTGCTACTGGCACTGGGGAGCTACAGTTCATTGAAGGAACCATGAATGCCAACATGTACTGTGACATACTGAAGCAGAGCATGATCCCCTCCCTTCGGAGACTGGGCCGCAGAGCAGTATTTCAACATAACTACCCCAAACACACCTCCAAAATGACCACTGCCTTACTAAAGAAGCTGCGGGTAAAGTTGATGGACTGGCCAAGCATGTCTCCAGACCTAAACCCTATTAGGTATCTGTGGAGCATCCTCAAACTGAAGGTGGAGGAGCGCAAGGTCTCTAACATCCACCAGCTCTGTGATGTCGTCATGGAGAAGTGGAGGACTCCAGTGGCAACATGCGAAGCTCTGGTGAACTCCATGCCCAAGAGGGTTAAGGCAGCGCTGGAAAATAATGGTGGCCACAAAAAATATTGACACTTTTGGCCCAATTCGGACATTTTCACTTAGAGGTTCACTTCTGTTGCCAGTGGTTTAGACATTAATGGCTGTGTGTTGAGTAATTTTGAGGGGACAGCAAATTTACACTGTTATACAAGCTGTACACTCACTACTTTACATTGTAGCAAAGTGTCATTTCTTCAGTGTTGTCACATGGAAAGATATAAGAAAAATGTGAGGGGTGTACTCACTTTTGTGAAATACTGTATGTAAAGCCCCACTTACATTGTCAGTTGCTATATTAATACTTGTAATAAAATTGAATATTAATAAATGTCATCCGGTGGTGTCTTATAAAAATCTACCCAATCACCATTATTCTTGGCATGTTGGAGTGGATTTTTGCAGCATGGTGACCACATTTACTAAGTGTCCCCATTTTATTAAATGGTTTGGTTCAAATCGGTTATTTGTAATGTGCTTTGACAGCGTGTCTTTAAACTCCTGAGTGTAACAGTTTGGGTACACTTTACATTTGTGGACACTGGCTGTCAGTGATCACATGGCCAGAGACTACATGGATTAGGCTCCTAGTCTTTCCTACCGGACCACAACTGTCCACTAACATGGTCATGGGTCTCAGGTGTAGACCTTCTAGAATATATATAGCTGAAGCTAAAGCAGCAGAAATGTACACCTATGTCCTGTCAATTGCTTTCATGATTTTTATTTAATGTGGAGCCAGCGGTTCAAAAATACTCTAAAATAAGCCTGTCACAAATGTCAGAGATTAAAACTGATCACGTTTTGCTAAACAAATGCACAGGCAGTAGTTAGCATGTGTAAAAGCTGCATGTCGTCATGATCTGTAGATCCAGAGATATACGCAGCTGCAAATATATTGAATTCCTGACTTGCTGTAAAAGTCACTTCTTATCCAGCCTCATACCACACTATGGACCCCCCTATTGGTCTGCATTACTCATTAGAGAACCAATAGGGAAGCTCTAGGAGGCGTGAAAGTGAGGAGGAGGATTGAAGCTCATCTTTAACCGCAAAATGTTGGGATCTATATATATAATTTCAGCTGGCTATATTTCTTAATGTTTTGACTTTTTTTTTTTTTTTTTTATTTATTTATTTATTTTTTTTTGACACCCACCTACCTCCTGGGTCCAAACAGATCCACAAAAAAATGGAGGGGGACTGTGTCTTATCCTGTTTGGGCGGACCATGTCAGAGGCTGTTTACACCCGGCTGTCCATAGAGCAGGGTCTATAGGACGGTCTAAGGCAGGGGTAGGCAACCCCAGCACTCTAGCTGTGGTGAAACTACAAATCCCATCATGCCTCTGCCTCTAGGAGTCATCCCTATGTTTGTCAGGGTCTTGCAATGTCTCATGGGACTTGTAGTTTCACCACAGCTGGAGGGCTGACGTTGCCTACCCCTGGTCTAAGGACTACAGTGGGCTGAGATCCCCCTCTGACATCAGCCATAAGGTCACGTGACCGATGTACTGTCCACTTAGCCCTCCTCTCCGCTGTAGCCCTTAGATTGTGGGGAGGAGAGCAGCGGGAGGTCACGTGACCGCATAGAGGTGATCTGAAAGAAGGTATTTAGCAGCATAATTTTAAACAAACATTTTACACTGTGTAGTATACCTTGGTATAACAGAGGGGCTGGCAGTAATCCTACTCTGACTTTACTGCCAGCTATCATTAGCAGCAGGAGAGGAGTGGTGGAGAGGAGATCACTGTCACACAGGAGCTGACCGGCAGTGGGGGAAAGAGGAGAGACTGCGGGATGACGAAAGCACGTAAACTGACCATGGTATAATGGAACAGCAGCCATGATTACCATGGTCAGTTTACATAGGGGGACACAGGAACAGGCAGGATCAACCAGGTTTTTACAGCATAGAAAGGGATGGATTAGACAGCGAAATCGCTATGCTTTTAAAGGAATCGGATCCTCTTCCTTTTTTTTTTTTTTTTTTTTTTTTTTTTTTTTTAAATTGGGGTTACAACCTCTTTAAAATCTTACCCCAGCACTTTTAGTTTAGTTCCTGCTCTCTTATTGCTGCTTCCCTGAGCTTCAAGTCATCACAGGAAAGTGTCAACAGTGGACCGGCAGTGCAGACTTGGTCTGTTAGTTTGGACAGGGGGAGCAGCAGGGGCAATGCCTTGCCATCATAGGCTTTGGGAGACACCACTCTAGTCCCTGCATGCAAAGGTGACTCCATTCGATACTACAAGAGAAAGAAGCCACCCTGAAACAGGAAACCTGGGGTAGCAATCATGTCATCAGCTTAAACTGGAATATAAGCAAGGATTAAAAGATAAAGAAGCTGCATCTGGTAAGTTTCAACATTTTTTTTCAACTTTTCCTGGTTTCGCCACTCCCTTTACTCATCAGTTATATAAAAAGCACTGCGATGTAGCACAAAAGCTACTGCTTGAAGCTGCTGAAATCCAGCTTCCAGTTCAGGCTTCCCAATGGTCTGACCAGAGAAACAGCCACTAGCTGCAATGGTCACTACAAGGGGAGGGGTATTTAGATGGATTTTCCACCTAAGTGATGATGGAAAACCTCTTTAGTACATATACTTACTGTAAAAGTATGACCTAGGTGTAAGGTTTGGCTTTTCACGTCTATATGAAGCTACCATTATCTAGGCATATATTCATATTCTGGAGGATGTTAACAGCCCATTTACCGGCAGAGAGAATGCTTACTCTACTTCTGATATTTAATTGATGTAAATTTAGCTGCTCAAAGATATGAAACTGTTTTGTCACCGATCTGCATGTGAATAATCACCACTGATGGGAAGTCTGTAAATCTCCTTAGAAATTGTCACGGCATCATAAAGGGTATTACTTAGTGCAATTTGTATTACCTGCTCACAGGTCCTCATGAATAGGTTACCTTCTCAGAAGTTGGCTTGTCTCCAGGTCATTTAGTTCAGCAAAAATCTTTCTATAATATTATAAATACATTTAACTTATTTTATGAATTGTATTTATCTATAAAAGCCTCCCTTATGTAGACATCCAAAAGCCTTGAGACTGCTGTTGGGTACAGCCATCTTGGATGTGATGTCAGGAGCATGGGAGGAAACGCTGACCACCACTGGAGGAAACGCTGACCACCACTGGAGGAAACGCTGACCACCACTGGAGGAAACGCTGACCACCACTGGAGGAAACGCTGACCACCACTGGAGGAAACGCTGACCACCACTGGAGGAAACGCTGACCACCACTGGAGGAAACGCTGACCACCACGGGAGGAAACGCTGACCACCACGGGAGGAAACGCTGACCACCACGGGAGGAAACGCTGACCACCACGGGAGGAAACGCTGACCACCACGGGAGGAAACGCTGACCACCACGGGAGGAAACGCTGACCACCACGGGAGGAAACGCTGACCACCCCCGGAGGAAACGCTGACCACCACTGAGCTGCAAGGGGTTGTAGAGGGGGCATATGGAACATAAAGAAGGGGTACACTGACTACCACTTTAACCACCAACATTTAAAGGGGCACTCACCACCATCACCATAAGGGGGGGACTAACTAACTGGCTGGCTGATCAAGTGACCGCTAACATCTGCAAGCTGTTGTGTGCATTAAATAGTCCTGAACCCAACACTCTGCTGGCTGTGTATGCTATGTCCTAAAATAAACATTTTTATGAGTATTTTAGGCCCTTGCGGAATGGCATTCATCACAACTTTTTCAAACGATTTGATCTTTTTTCTTTTATAGGGCTCATTTTCACTGGCACAGTGATCAGTACAGCCAAGCAGAAGGCTATGTTTAGCCACCTGGGTGGCACATGTGGTCCATGCTGTCACATGTAGCCAACCTGCTCTGATTGTATGACAGGTGGATGGCTGCACGGATCTTTACATAAATCTGTGGGGAACCAATGTGTGGCTCTGAACGCAGTCTGTCTGCATCCTGAGCCATGCATCCCTCCTGCATGTATGTACAAGCAGGGGATGCACATAAAGATCTGCAGATGTCCACCTGTCACTGATTTGATAGGTTGGTTCCAAGCAGCTACATAGACCATCTGTGCCTCCCAGGCAGGTAAACACCGCGCTGTGTACAGGTCTTTGTGTCCGTATAAATGAGGCCATATAGCAAAAATAAAAATCCCAATGGATATTACCACCAAAAGAAAGCTTGATCGGTCTCAAAAATGATCTACAATTCATTTATGTACAATGTGTCGGGATGGGTTATTTGTCAGTCAAACTATCACAGCACAAAAAAAGGCCTGGTAATGAAGCAGTATATACAGGCTGGTACTCAAATTTTGTCATTGTAAAACTGCATCTGTCACAAGTAATGCAGGTTGCAGCAATTTGGGAATCCACTTTATGGAAATAAATGGAATGAGACAGGACGGGGAAACAGAATGAGGCATAGGACGGGGAAACGGAATGAGACATAGGACGGGGAAACGGAATGAGGCATAGGACGGGGAAACGGAATGAGACATAGGACGGGGAAACGGAATGAGGCATAGGACGGGGAAACGGAATGAGGCATAGGACGGGGAAACGGAATGAGGCATAGGACGGGGAAACGGAATGAGGCATAGGACGGGGAAACGGAATGAGGCATAGGACGGGGAAACGGAATGAGGCATAGGACGGGGAAACGGAATGAGGCATAGGACGGGGAAACGGAATGAGGCATAGGACGGGGAAACGTAATGAAACATAGGACGGGGAAACGGAATGAGGCATAGGACGGGGAAACGGAATGAGACATAGGACGGGGAACCGGAATGAGACATAGGACGGGGAAACGGAATGAGACATAGGACGGGGAAACGTAATGAAACATAGGACGGGGAAACGGAATGAGACATAGGACGGGGAAACGGAATGAGACATAGGACGGAATGAGACATAGGACGGATAAAACGGAATGAGACATAGGACGGAATGAGACATAGGACGGATAAAACGGAATGAGACATAGGACGGGGAAACGGAATGAGACATAGGACGGAATGAGACATAGGACGGGGAAACGAAATGAGACCTAGGACGGATAGAACGGAATGAGACCTAGGACGGATAGAACGGAATGAGACCTAGGACGGATAGAACGGAATGAGACATAGGACGGATAGAACGGAATGAGACCTAGGACGGATAGAACGGAATGAGACCTAGGACGGATAGAACGGAATGAGACCTAGGACGGATAGAACAGAATGAGACCTAGGACGGATAGAACGGAATGAGACCTAGGACGGATAGAACGGAATGAGACCTAGGACGGATAGAACGGAATGAGACCTAGGACGGATAGAACGGAATGAGACCTAGGACGGATAGAACGGAATGAGACCTAGGACGGATAGAACGGAATGAGACCTAGGACGGATAGAACGGAATGAGACATAGGACGGATAGAATGGAATGAGACCTAGGACGGATAGAACGGAATGAGACCTAGGACGGATAGAACGGAATGAGACCTAGGACGGATAGAACGGAATGAGACCTAGGACGGATAGAACGGAATGAGACATAGGACGGATAGAACGGAATGAGACATAGGACGAATAGAATGGAATGAGACATAGGACGGGGAAACGGAATGAGATATAGGACGGGGAAACGGAATGAGACATAGGACGGATAGAACGGAATGAGACATAGGACGGGGAACAAATTGATACATAGGATAAGAAAACCGAATGATATGTAGAACAAGGAAACTGAATGCACCTGAGCTCAATTTTGAGTGTCATGGCAAAGAATGTGAACACTTATGTACATGTGATTTATTTATTTATTTTTATCATAAATTTTCAAAGATTTCAAACAAACGTCTTTCACATTGTCATTATGGAGCGTTGTTTGTAGAATTTTGAGGAAAATAATGAATTTAATTCATTTTGGAATAAGGCTGTAACATAACAAAACGTGGAAAAAGTGAAGCGCTGTGAATACTTTCCGGATGCACTGTATGTATAACAAGGAAACGGAATGATACATAGTACAAGAAAACAGAATAAACTTTGAACAAGGAAACAAAATGATACATATCACAGGGAACTTTTTGTACCTGAATATAAAAAAGAGAAAATAATTGTAGAAGGCCACGCCAGAGTTAATGTTTTCATCTTAAGTATCATTTATCCTAGCTCAGATAAACCATGAGAATATGCTGTCTTGTCTGGATTGTGAACTGCTGCAATCCAAGCCCTTGGCTTCTATCGAGCAGTCCTGTTCGAAATTCAGCATTCGACCAGCACATGCAGCTAATGAGGGGGTCCAGTCCCACTGTCCGAATACAATAGTGCACCAGCGGAGATCCCTGTATCCACATTGCATGTGTAGATGCAGGAATTTGAGGTTTCTTTTTCCCTTTTTTTTTTTTTTTTTTTTTTGTTCAACACGCTGGTTGAAGGGAAAAAAACTTGCTGTGTATTCCCAGCTTTAGTGTATCTAAAGCTGCTAGTACATCTAACACTCCCCTCCTGACAATGCTGCTGTCTACTGTGCCCCTGTGCTCATACCTCCAGAGTGGTGTCTGTATAATACAGGGGGTGTGTTACTGGCCAGCTCACCAGGTGAAAATGGAAGGGGGGGGGGCCCTAAAAAAAAGAAAACGACTGATGCAGCCACCACATTTAAGGTTTGGTAAGCTGCGATATGTTACACTTTTGGTTTTGGGTTTAATACTACTTTAATTTAATTTCTTTACAAAATATATTTGTGTTTACAATGCATATCTTATAAAACAAAATACTGTTATTGTTGAAAGTAAAATAAAACCTAAGTGTTACATTTTTTTTTTCTTTTTTTTTCAGCTTGCAGAAGTGGTATTATTTTGTGTTTTGTACTGGTATTTAGTCCATGGGGTTGTTATTCCTCCTACAGATCTCCCAATGGTGGTTAATAGATCACTAGGAGTGCTGCACTTTCAGTATTCACAGAACGGACTTCAAATGCCAGACAGACCTAAAATAGCAGTGAGCTGTATTCATGGTCCATCTATCCAAGTATAAACATTCATGAGGCTATACCTAATGTCTGCTATCAGAAGGGATCCTTCTGCATCACATTTTAGGAGCGGAGCTTAAAGAACTCCCATGTAAGCAAAAGCATTTCTCTCCGTTCTGATGGCAGAGATGTTCCTCTATAAATATAATGTGATTCATGAAATTGCATTGGGGTTGTTATGTAATCAGTTTCAATAACGGCAATATTAAGCAGAGTTATTCTTTAATCTGATACTAGAATGCAAGGTTTAGTAGCTAGACAGGGCCATGGGCAATCAGTATATGTTGTCCCCCAAAAATGATTCACTAAGGGTCCTTTCATACTGGGGCGGTTTGCAGGCGCTATTGCGCCAATAATAGCGCCTGCAAACCGACCCGAAAGTGCCACTACTTTCATTCCAGTGCGAAAGCCCCGAGGGCTTTCACACTGGAGCGATGCGCTGGCAGGACGGTAAAAAAAGTCCTGCCAGCAGCATCTTCGGAGTGGTGAAGGAGCGGAGTGTATATCGCTCCTGCCTATTGAAATCAATGGGACAACGCGGCTATACCGCCGGCAAAGCTCCTCTGCAGAGGCGCTTTACAGTGGTTTTTAACCATTTCTCAGCCGCCAGCGGGGGGTAAAACCGCCCCGCTAGCGGCCGCATACCGACGGTAAAGCGCCGCTTACAATAGCGGCACTTTACCGCCGACGCCCGCCCCAGTGTGAAAGGGCTCTAAAAGTAGCTGCTATAATCTAAAGTAGAACTATAAGCAAGTCGTGTTTTTTGTTTTGTTTTTTTAATCTTTTTGGATAGAGCAAGGGAGGGTTATAAACCTGTCAGATTTTTTTTTTTTCACCATCTATGTCCCATTGTGTAGATTTCCCATAACTTCCTGTCCCATAGCCAAAACAGGAAGTGAGAGGAAAGGAATCTTTGCAAATTAAAGGAATTCCTTGGGCCCCCTCCCCGAGGTCTCCAGAACTAGTGTCCCCATTGGAAGATTTCCCCTCTATTACTTTTCTGGGGACAACCCAGAATTTGGGATTTTCTTTTGACTTTCAATGATAATGGTAAACAGGACAAATAGAGAGAGCGAGCCTCTTAAGGCCCAGTTCACAGTGATGCGACAATCGCCCAGACTTTGGAGCACTTGTCGACTCAGAAGTGAGACCCCATTCTGTGCAATGGAACCGGTCTAATAGGGGCGACTTGAGTTGCTCCGACTTAGAAAAAGGTTCCTGCACTACTTTTGGCCCGACTTTGATACCACTTGCATTGACTTTTGTTAAAGACGTTGCATGCAAGTCATGCCGAAGTTGCGCTGGGGGGCCGACTTCAAAGTCGTGGGCAGTTGGAACCCGAGCTAATGTGGGCACAGGCAGCAATAAAAACTGACAAGCGTTCTAATCCCACTCCATCCAAAACTCAAAGTTTCACCTTTGGTTTAAACTTTAAACTGCCAGCATGAATGAAAAATAACCTAGAGAACCCTGAAAATGGAATAGAGTGAATTCAAAGCAAACTGCTGAAATTGTTATATCTGACAAATGATTTATATTTCTGTCCATCCAGTAATGATGTTAACACAGCTCTGTCTATTAGAACAGGAGACCCGATTTTTACTCTCCAGTTAAATAATGTTTACAGGTCTTGTCCTTGTCTCAGCCTGTGACTAAACAGTAAAAGGTGGAACTGCAGACTAATGATATCATTTCTCTGTCACTCTGCTCCCTCCACCTATCAGCATGCTCTTTGTTAGTTCATGAGCACTGCAGCAAAGCTAATTGGCTCTTTATGCTGCTTCCCCCTCCCCCAGCCTAAGCTCTGGATTGCAAGAGGCTCATACCATGTTTCAATTCAATTTTATAGTCTTTTACATTGAAATACATATAGGAATGTACAGTATTACTAAATTCAGAGTGGTATTTTTCATTTCCTTATATCTGCCTGGAGTTCAGCTTTGTGGGTAATATTTGATATTGAAGAGCGCATTACTTTTTCATATGTTTTTACTTTAAAAACGCATTTCAAAAAAGTTATAAACTGATTTGCATTTTAATGAGTGAAATAAGTATTTGACCCCTTCGCAAAACATGACTTAGTACTTAGTGGCAAAACTTCTGTTGGCAATCACAGAGGTCAGAAGTTTCTTGTAGTTGGCCACCAAGTTTGCACACATCTCAGGAGGAATTTTGTCCCACTCCTCTTTGCAGATCTTCTCCAAGTCATTAAGGTTTCTTAGGCTGACGTTTGGTAACTCGAACCTTCAGCTCCCTCCACATATTTTGTATGTGATTAAGGTCTGGAGACTGGCTAGGCCACTCCAGGACCTTAATGTGTTTCTTCTTGAGCCACTCCTTTGTTGCCTTGGCCGTGTGTTTTGGATCATTGTCATGCTGGAATACCCATCCACAACCCATTTTCAATGCCCTGGCTGAGGGAAGGAGGTTCTCACCCAGGATTTGACGGCACATGGCCCCGTCCATCGTCCCTTTTTGATGCGGTGAAGTTGTCCTGCCCACTTAGCAGGAAAACAACCCCAAAACATAATGTTTCAACCTCCATGTTTGACAGTGGGGATAGGGTTGCCACCTCATCCCTTTAAACCCGAACACATATGAATTACACAGGTTCTGAGGCTAATTAAATGCAGATGAGGCAACAAGTGAGTTTAATTACCACCTTAATTAGCCACAGAACCTGTGTAATTAATATGTGTTCGGGTTTAAAGGGATGAGGTGGCAACTCTAGGTGGGGATTGTCTTATTGGGTTCATAGGCAGAATCCCTCCTGCTCTAAACAAGGCGAGTTGAGTTGATGCCAAAGAGCTCGATTTTGGTCTCATCTGACCACAACACTTTCACCCAGTTCTCCTCTGAATCATTCAGGTACATGTGCTTTCTTGAGCAGCAGGACCTTGTGGGCTCTGCAGGATTTCAGTCCTTCACGCTTAGTGTGTTACCAATTGTTTTTCTGGTGACTATGGTCCCAGCTGCCTTGAGATCATTGACAAGATTCTCCCATGTAGTTCTGGGCTGATTCCTCACTGTTCTCATGATCATTGAAACTCCACGAAGTGAGATCTTGCATGGAGCCCCAAACCAAGGGAGATTGACAGTTATTTTGTATTTCTTCCATTTGCGAATAATTTCACCAACTGTTGTCACCCTCTCACCAAGCTGCTTGACGATGGACTTGTAGCCCATTCCAGCCTTGTGTAGGTCTACAATCTTGTTCCTGACATCTTTGGACCGCTCTTTGGTCTTGGCCATGGTGGAGAGATTGGAATTTGATTGCTTCCGTGGACAGGTGTCTTTTATACATGTAACAAACTGAGATTAGGAGCACTCCCTTTTAAGACAATAACCCTAACCTGTATAGAAGACACCTGGAAGCCAGAAATCTTGCTGATTGATAGGGGATCAAATACTTATTTCACTCATTAAAATGCAAATCAATTTATAACTTTTTTGAAATGCATTTTTTCTGGATATTTTTGTTGTTTTGTCTCTCACTGGTAAAATAAACCTACCATTAAAATTATAGACTGATCATTTTTGTCAGTGGGCAAACGTACAAAATCAGCAGGGGATCAAATACTTTTTTTTTCCCCCTCACTGTAAGGCTAGCCTCGCACTGTTGCGGCTGTGGGACAGTGTGTAAATCGCACGTGTTCCCGCACCTGCAGCCAAAACCTTTTGCTCTACTTTATCCTGCAGTGAATCAAACTACTGAGCGTAGCCGGGACCAGGGAATTCTGAAGCACCAGTTGGTTTCCCTTCACTACTGCAGAGATGCAGAGATTGGAAGCAATAGCACCATACACACAGCTGTGATTTTAAGGCTGGACATACATTTATACAATATTTTTTTGTACAATTTTCCTTTTTAGATTTGCCAAAACCATATAATATAAGGTCAAACCTAAACACTTGCAATTTGTATGCAATCAGGCAGGCCCTTGCACAACATAGTTGAAGGTAAAGGAAATTTAACAAGAAAATTATGAAATATATGGCCGGCAGGTTTAGCAGTGTGCAAAAAAAAAAGTGCATAGGTTCTGCCAGCAAGAACTTACATTTTGTGCAGAAAATCTGCATATATCTGTGTGAATAAAGTCTTATTTTTAACGTTGATTTATATCCCTAGGGTAGTCCCCAGTAGAATGCATACAGAATTTACCTGACCATTCATAAAGGCAGAATTTTTTTTCCGGCTGACCTGCCATCATTTGAACCTGCATCCACAGTACATTTGTATTAAGCCAGCCATAGACTGATTTAAATATCTGAACCAGGCCGAATTTCGATCCATCCATGGGCAGTCTGGTTGTACTGATAAGGGTTCTAAAGGCTGAAGGTTTTTCTGCATGAAAGTTAAAAAAACCTTCTCTGTGCAGCTCCCCTCCAATACTTATCTGAGCCCAATCCCGATCCAGTGATGTGCACAACAGCAGCTGCTCTCCTGGCTCTTTTTCCTCGTTGGGTTAGACACAGCAGCAGGAGACATTGGCTCTCGCTGCTGCCAATCAAAGCCAGTGAGGACCGAGTGCGGGGCAGGGCTGAGATCCGTTCTGTGTGGGGCTTGGGAGTGAGCAGGCAAATGTACCCCCCCATAGCAAGTGGCTTGCTGTAGGGGCACTCCGCAGGGGAAGGGGGAGACCAAAGTGCCGGTGGAGGACCCAAGAAGAGGAGGATTGAGGCTGCTCTGTGCAATTCCCTTGCACAGAGCAGGTAAGTATAGAAATGTTTTTTGTTTTATTCTTTTACAATTTTTTTTTTCTTTTAAGCCTAGTAGCCTAGTACACTCGGGCCGCATTTCAGGGGACATTGGCCGGTTCAATAAAAACTGGCCGACGTTCGGCCTGTGTGTATGGTAGTCAGTCCGACAGAAGCCAGCCATTCAGCATACTGGAAAAACCCAGCACTGATCAGAGAGCACTGATCAGAGTTCTGGTGAGGGGGCCATCCCCCTGTCAGAACACAATAGCTCAGCTGGCTCAAATGGCTGTACTAACATTGGATTGTTGGTACAGCACCTCTGACCTGAGCTGTGAGGTTTTTTTTTTTCGTTCAACCCGCCGGGTTGAATATAAAAAAAACCTAGTGGTTTGTACTAGGCGTTCGTATCACTTGAAGTCAATCAATGGACCTCTCTGAATTTCTTTTACTCGGTCACTGCCAGCGGCTATAGCCACAAGCAGTGATCATTGTATTCTGATGGCTGGGAAGCCCCCCGTTGTCAGAATACAAAAGCACAACGGGAATGATTCCCTGTGTTGATGGAGGAATTGAGCAATTTTCTTACCTGCAAGTTGCTTAGAGGAAATCAGAAAACAGACCCGGGTACTGGGTACTTTTCGGCACCCAACATCTCCCGTGTATAAAGCCCAGGACTATGTCACACCAACAACTTTGTAGAGGTTACAAATCTCTCCGCTCCTTTTTGTGATTTACAGTGTAGATACAGAGTGGCTGCTGTAGCTGACTACAGTTGTTTGTCTTCACAACCACAAATTGCTGCGGTGCCATGGGCATCGGGCAGCTGCATTAGGTCACATGAGTAGTTACTGAAGCTGGTGATTCTGTAGCTAGCTCCAACATTCGCTTGGTGACCGTGCCAGAAATTCCAGCAATTTGTAACTCAAAGACCTTTCATGACTGCAATTCAATTTTTCTCAAGCAAGAAAGAAAAGGAGAGATTTCTGTTTGGGCTATAGAATAGATCACTGCTACAAATGGCTTGTGTGGCATTGCCACAAAGCTGTTCATAAAGAGCCTAGACAATAACCAGCAATAATTCTACCTTTCTGACTAACTATGCTTTCGTTACACCCATATTTATAGAATAACATGCAACATGGACATGGTACCCTTCATGATAACTGTTATTGTATTCTTTACTAGATTAAAAAAGATAAGAAATACAGCTATCTTTTGTTTGTTTGTTTTGTTTGCAGTTTGTTTTGTTGGTTTATGTTTTATATATATATATATATATATATATAATAAAACAAAACATAAACAAACTGCAAACAAAATAAACAAAAAAAGATAGCTGTATTTCTTATCTTATATAATAATTTAATTATACAAACCCACTATTATGACACCTGCATGTTAACTTTAATGGCCTCATAGTCCGTAGGGTTCAATATTGAGTTGGCCCACCCTTTGCAGCTATAACAGCTTCAACTCTTCTGGGAAGGCTGTCCACAAGGTTTAGGAGTGTGTCTATGGGAATGTTTTACCATTCTTCCACAAGCACATTTGTGAGGTCAGGCACTGATGTTGGACGAGAGTCTGGCTTGCAGTCTTCACTCGAATTCATCCCAAAGGCGTTCTATTGGGTTGAGGTCAGGACTCTGTTCAGGCCAGTCAAATTCCTTCACAGCAAACTCTCATACATATCTTTATGGACCTTGCTTTGTGCAACGGTCCAAATTATTTGGTGGAGGGGGGGTTATGGTGTGGGGTTGTTTTGCAGGGGTTGGGCTTGGCCCCTTAGTTCCAGTGAAGGGAATGCTAAGGCCTGTTTCACGCCTATGCAGGTGCATTTTGCGTTTTTCAATACACGCTTTTGATCTATTGAAGTCTAGGGAACCAAAAACCAGAAAAAAGCCCCAGGCCTGTTTCATAAAATGCACAGATGTGAACTGCATCCATAGGAAACCATGTTAAATGGACAGTAGTGTGTTTCTGCAAAACTGAAAATGCACTAAAAAATGCATAGGTGTGAACCAGGCCTTAAGGTGTGAGCATACCAAGACATTTTGGACAATTTTCATGCTCCCAACTTTGTGGGAACAGTTTGGGGATGACTCCTTCCTGTTCCAACATGACTGCACACCAGTGCACAAAGAAAGGTCCATAAAGACATGGGTGAGCGAGTTTGGGGTGAAGGAATGTGGATGGCCTGCACAGAGTCCTGGTCTCAACCCGATAGAACACCTTTGGGATGATATAGAGCGGAGACTGCGAGCCAGGCCTTCTTATCCACATCAGTGCCTGACCTCACAATTGCGTTTCTGGAAGAATGGTCAAACATTCCCATAGACACACTGCTAAGCCTTGTGGACAGCCTTCCCAGAAGAAATGAAGCTGTTATAGCTGCAAAGGGTGGGCCGACTCAATATTGAACCCTACGGACTATGAGGCCATTAAAGTTAACGTGCAGGTGTCACAATAGTGTTTGTATAATTATATTATTATATAAGATAAGAAATACAGTTATCTTTTCTTTGTTTGTTTTGTTTGTGGGCCAACTCAATATTGAACACTACAAGTTAAGACTGGGATGGCATTACAATTCATGTGGGTGTAAAGGCAGGTGTCACAATACTTTTGGTAATATAGTGTGTGTGTATGTATGTATGTATGTATGTATGTATGTATGTATGTATGGAGGGGGTCCAAGAAGTGTGCAGGAGGCCTGTGCATTGTACCTGCGATCTATCCAGCCTGGATTGTAATGCAAAAACTTAATACACATTTTTTAAATATGGAAACCTTCATGAATTTTCACAGAAGATGCCTTTCTTGACTATGGGCACCCTCTAGTCACACTGCATATGTAGATGGGACATAAATCTGGTCTTTTCCTTTTCTCTTTACTGAAAATATGCAAAACACCTGAAAAGCTCTTTGATAAGTGCCACCATGAAAATAATATTTGTCAGACTAAATTAGAAATAAAAATGCATGCAATCTTCTTTTGTTTTTGGTTTTCTGTTTTTGACTAGTTTATAAATCATTAGATCAATTTCTAAATGTAAGCAGTGCAAGTATGTGAATTTGAGAGACTTTTGCGATCTCTGTATAGGAGAGGGGGAGTGTGATGAGAGACAGCAGTAAAAGGAGCCAATCCGTTCAAGAAGCTTGCTGATAGAAAGAGAAATCTGAGTGACCGTGATTGGCTTATCGCTATGCTTCTTCTCATTGTGATTTCTCATTGGATGACCTGGGCTCAGAGGAAGAGGGTTGAATGATGCTGCCCATCAGACTGAGGAAATCTAATTGGAGAAGAAAATATTGCAGGGAAATCTTTGGATTAAAGCTGAACATTGCAGCAATAGCTGGTGTATTCATTTTTTGTCTTTTTTTTTTTTTTGGCTTGAATTCTGCTTTTAAGTAATGAAAATATCAAAATCGGTAACATTTTCCGTTGAGGTTTTCTTTTCTTTTTTACATTTTGAATGTATTAGCTAGCATCTCTGAAGGTTATGTATGCAGCTGAGCATGTTTTGCAGATTTGTACAAGATTCCTCTTGCTTAATGACATGTCTCTTCCTGGGGCTCTCCAGTTGGCTGAAGGCCACATTATGAGGTTTGAGGTCCTGGACCTTGGCCACCAGGTTCACCACTCTTGGGATGCACCGAAACCTCCACAGCTGTGGATCAGCTAAATACAGCACATGGAGGTTTTATTTCTGCTTCACTTTCTCTGATGTACGGGGAGAAAAAATAACCCTGGCAGAGCATCAAAGAGGCACGAGCCCCATCAAGGGCTAAATTCTGCCCTGACATGCAGCCTGTACCCAGAATAGCCTGGCGTTAATTGGCCGCGGTGTTATATCATCCTGCAGAGCTCGGCACAGCTTGGCAGAATGACAAGACTAGAGCATGGCATGGGTAACTGTGACGTGACGAGGCTTTCTTATTTATCCCGCTTTGTCTGTACAAGGCTTACAGCTGCAAGGTGATGTTGCAAAGTGGTTAAAAGTTTTGGGTTTGGATAAGCAAGCTTGCAGATTGAATTACACGGCCAAGGACACGATTGTTGTATCTTAACGCAATATACTGGAATGATTTTCTACTTCTGCAGATGGACACCGTATCCTGTTCTTGACTATTTTACGTCTGCTGGCCGCTGACTATTCCAGCTAAATCTGAGCTGTGCAGACATATAAGCTCCCAACTTTTTCAGATGGGAAACTCTTTTGGCAACGAATATTTTTAGCTGAAAGACGGATCCATTGCCAGACACTTACTGCACTGCCGTCATTTTAATCGGCACTTGATTTAGCTGTTTTATGCTTAAAGAACTATAGTTCCAGAGATCTTTGTAGACATTTTAAATAGTTTTCACTTTTCAGAAAGTCAAAATCTCTACACATGCCTTCTTGCTGATAATGGTCAAATACCCATTCGCTCGGATCCCCTATGATTAATTTTACCAGTGTTAATGAACTGATCCAAGGCTACCATTCCTTACAGCTGTGTACCTTCAGCATAGTGTAACCTGGCCATAGAAATCTATTGCATTTAATGGGGTCTCTCGGACTGGGATGTGCAGACTCTGCAAGACAGCAGCCTACTCTTTTCAGACCAGTCTTGGTAGTACTGCATTAGGAGGATCACCAAGCATTGTGCAGCACTCAGTGTTCATTTTGACATCACATTTCGATTTAGTTTTTAGTCCTAGTCTTTAAACTAAAATGCAATTTTAGTCGTATTTTAGTCATCTTAAATAGGTTGTAAACCCTGGCCGTTTTCACTTCAATGCATTGAGGTGAAAAACCTCTTGTGCACCAGCCCCCCAAAGCCCCCCTTTTACTTACTTGAGCCCGATCCTTCCTGCGCATGGGACGAGCACACCCACTGCAGCCGGTGACTCCAGTCCTGATTGGATAGATTGATGGCAGCGCAGACATTGGCTCCCGCTGCTCTCAATCAAATCCAATGACATAGGAGCCTCAAAATCAAATACCTTTTATTAAAAAAAAAAAGGTAATAATCCAAAAAGTACAAGCCACAGCAAACAGATCACAGGAGCTGACGCGTTTCACACTTTCAAAAGTGCTTATTCAGCTATGAATAACCTATGCTTAGCCAGCACCTGCTGTAGCTCTCCTCAGAACAGGAACATTTCCAGACACCCTTCCTAGAGCGGCATCTCTCTTCCCCTTCCTCCTGGACTTGGCAAATCTGCCAGATAAGGGGAAATTACATCTGTTGGTAGCTGTTTTAGAAACAGTTGTGCCCATTGGAAGATACTTTCTTAATCCATATTCCATGGACCAGAATAGGAATTTCCCATCACTTTCTTTCCTGTGATTTCCAGAACAGAAGGGGTAGATCAGCCAACCAGGAAAACACATAGCAATAAAAACCTGTCCAAGGTTCTAACCCTGCCCCACACTATTCAAAAGCTAGTGGGAGGTTTTGGCTGCAGCTTAACATCCAGGGCTGGCATAAAGAATGTTCAAACTCCAATGATAAAAGTGCTAAACTAACCAATTTAAACGGATTATCTTTATTTTTTCTGGCATTACTTTTGTTCAGTTATTCAGCCTTCAGAGATATGTTAACAAAAAAAAAAAAAAGTTAGTATTTAGTATAGCTGATGATGGAAACTTGCATAGTTCTTCTACAATTTGTAGATCTTTTTATTTTTGTAGGGTATGTGGAATCCCTGAATGGTCTCCTGACTCACAGCAGCCTGTTTACAGTAGATAATGCAGGCCAGTGGGTGGTGACCCGATAACAGGCCTCCTTCTGGGTCCTCACCATAGACTGTCTGACCCACTGGAGAAAGATTTAGCTGAACTTGTTTCCCTGCTCTGTAGTCCTTTTCCTGTTATGCAGTGAGCCATTTCCAATGGTGATTGGTTCAATTCCAGCTTGTCTGTTTTTTTAATTCTAGTGCATAACTTTTTTTTATTCAGCAAAAGTGTGCCCATTGCACGGGGTCATTTGGGTCGGCTTTATACTGAAAAAGGAGAGACGCCACTGGGCCCAATCTGCAAAAACATGTGTGCATGGTTAAAAAAAATAAATAATAAAAATGTGTTTATATCTCCTAATCAAATACAGGTCTCCAAGCCAATCTTTAAAACATTAGCAGCGCTCCCTCAATGTAACGACACTGTGTACATATTTGAGCTGCACGATATACCGTTAAATTGTGATCTCGATTCAAACCCCCCCCTCCCTCGCGATCTTAATTCGGCATTTCCACGATTCTATGTAACAAGTGCTGAGCCGTTCTCTGCTCAGAGCTGTCAAAAAAAAAAAAAAAAAACTAAAGCAAATCCACTTTGCACTACAAGTACACTTGGAAGTGCAGTTGCTGTAGATCTGAGGGGGACATGCAAGGAAAATAAATAGCATTGCTGAACATGATTGGATGATACAATCAGCAGAGCTTCCCCTCATTTCAGATCTTCCCCTCAGATCTAAAGCGACTGCACTTCCAAGTGCACTTGCAGTGCAAAATGGCTTTGCCTTTAGTAAATCAACCCCATTGCATTTCTTTTAGATCAGGGGTCTCCAAACTATGACCCTCCAGTTGTTCAGGAACTACAATTCCCATCATGCCTTGTCATGTCTGTGAATGTCAGAGTTTTTTTACAATGCCTCATGGGATGTGTAGTTCTGCAACAGCTGGAGAGCCGTAGTCCAATGACATAGGAGCCTCAAAATCAAATGCCTTTATTAAAAAAAAAAAAAAAGAAGAAGGTAATAATCCAAAAAGTACAAGCCACAGCAAACAACAGATCACAGGATCTGACGCGTTTCACACTTTCAAAAGTGCTTATTCAGCTATGAATAACCTATGCCTCATGGAATGTGTAGTTCTGCAACAGCTGGAGAGCCGTAGTCCAATGACATAGGAGCCTCAAAATCAAATGCCTTTTAGATCAGGGGTCTCCAAACTATGACCCTCCGTAGTTTGGAGATCCCTGTTTTTAGACCAAAGGAATGAACGTCGGTCTGTAAATGAGGGCAGTTTAACCACTTAAAGCAGACCTTCAGTCATTTTTTTTCAACTTTCCATCTATGAAATCTTCTGCCGTTGTTGTTTTTCTAACTTTGGATAGTACATTTTTTTTTTTTTTTTTTCTCTCTTAGTAAATACCTTATACAGCCCACTTCCTGTTTCTTGTCTAGTCATTAGCCTAGGCTTATGACATCATGCACAGCTCTCTCACTCTCCTGAGAGTTTGCCAGGAAGGGGGGGGGGGTGGTATGAGTCATAAGAGGGCTAATGAAAGCACCAGATCCCCATGTAATAAGGCATTGATTTTTGAAAAATCACACTAAGACCCCCTACACACTGTTGGGTTTTCTGCAGATTTTTGTCTTCAGATTTACAAAAAGCATATGGTGGAAGGGCCTGCCTGATTGCACACAAATTGAAATGTTTAAGGTTTGACCTCATATTATATGGTTTGGGTAAATCTGAAGACAAAAATCTGCAGAAAATCTGTTGCACGTTTCACAAAGACAAAACACTCCATAGCGTATTTATGAATAATAAAAAAAAACAACCCCCGATAAAATCCTATTTAACGTTTGTGTGATTTTATTGGGGGATGTTTTTTTCTTATTAATAAATACCATATGGGATTACGCTATGGAGTGTTTTTTGTCTTTTTGTGAGACGTGCAATGCCGAGAAAAGTATCCTATTAAGGCCTGGTTCACACTTATGCATTTTTTTTGTGTGCATTTTCAGTTATGCAGAAACACACTACAGTCCATTTAACATGGTTTCCTATGGATGTAGTTCACATCTGTGCATTTTATGGAAAGGGCCAGGGTTTTTTTTTTTTTTTCTGGTTTTTGGTTCCATAGACTTCAATGGTTTAAAGATGTGTATTGAAAAAAAAACACAAAATGCACCTGCAATATGCAAACTGCATCCTGCTCAATTGTGAATCAGGCCCGAGGCTGGATTCACACCTATGCATTTTTAGTGCTTTTTGCTTTTTGCAGATTTGCACCACAGAACGTGTTCCATAGGAAACCATGCTAAATGGACTGTAGTGCAAATCTGCAAAATGCAAAAAGCACTAAAAATGCACAGGTGTGAATCCAGCCTAAGTGTGGATTCTATTTTTCAGAAATGAATGCCTGATTACATGGGAGATCTGGTGAGTGTTTGGTGTGAGGTGAGTGGGACCCACGAGGTGTGGTGAAGGTAGAAATAAATACTGGACCACTAACCCACTAAATACACTCATCTAGAGACTGTTTTCATTTACAACGGTGAAGCTTCTGAGAATTTTGCTATTTAAAGACAGTGGGGTTCATTTGCTAAAGCTACAGAGTGCAAAGTCAGGTTCAGCTTTGCAAAGAAACCAATTGGTTTCCGGGTTTTATTGTCAAAGCTTCATTGAACAAGCTGACGTTAGACGCTAATTGGTTACTATGCACAGCTGCACCAGATTCTGTGTGCACTCGTTTCGGTAAACCAACCCCATTGTATCTATATATACTAAGGGGGGGGGGGGGGGGCTATTTACTAAAGGCAAATCCACTTTGTACTACAAGTGCACTTAGAAGAGAAGTCGCTGTAGATCTGAAGGGGATATGCAAGGAAAATTAAAAACAGCATTTTTGCTTGTACATGATTGGAGGATAAAATCAGCAGAGCTTCCCCTCAGATCTACAGTACAAGTGCGCTTTCAAGTGTACTTGTAGTGCAGAGTGGATTTGTCTTTAGTAAATCAACCCCCACAGTGTTGTTACACTGAGGGAGCGCTGCTAGGGCTGGGGAAAAAATCGATTTAAATCTTGAATTGAGTTGAGAGGTCAAATCGATTCAAAATTTAAGCAAATTGATTTTTTTTTAGGTTTTTTTTTTTTCACAGCGCCGGTCCTGAGGAGCTGCGGGCAGGAGTTTTTAGGCGAGGCTGTGGCTTCGGCCTAGTCCGCGGCTTCGGCCTCGCCTAAAAACTCCTGCCCGCAGCTCCTCGGGACCAGCGCGGTGTCCAAAAAAAAAAAAAAAAAAAAACTATTCGAATCGAGTTTTTTTTTTAAAGAAAATAGCAGATTTTTTTTTTTTTTTTTTAGAAAATCGCCCAGCCCTAAGCGCTGCTGATGTTTTAGGGTCAGTTCAGTTCTGTGTGCTATTTTTTTTTTGTGCACTAAAAATGCATGAACAGTGTGTTCCATGTATTCCAATGGCCCTAGTTCACACCAGTGCAGTCAGTTTCTGCACCGGAAACTGACCGGAACTGACTGCACTGGTGTGATCTAGAGCCATTGGAATAGATGGAAAACGATGTGTATGCATATTTAGGGCCAGTTCACACCACGCTGAGGAAGTGGGTGTTCACGGGGCGGTTCATCACTGATCCGCCCCGCAGGAAAGAGCCCTAAGAGTTTATTGGTTTGCACAAAAGTTAGTTAGTTATTTTATGGCATTTTTTATTAATATTTTTTTTTTTACTAGTAATGGGAGCGATCAGGGATTTTTATCATGACTGTGACATTATGGCGAACAGATCGGACACTTTGGCGCTATTTTGGGACCATTCACTTTTATACAGCAATTAAAAATGCATTGATTACTGTGTAAATGTGACTGGCAGTGAATGGGGTTAACCACTAGGGGGTACTGAAGTTGTTAAGTGTGCCCTAGGGATGTGTTCTAACTGTAGGGGGGAGGGGCTATGTGTGACACGACACTGATCACCGCTCCCGATTACAGGGAGCGGTGATCAGTGTCCTGTCACTAGGAAGAACGGGGAAATGCTTGTTTACATCAGCATTTCCCCGTTCTTCCTCTCCGTGAGATGACCGTGGACATAGAGTCCGCAGGACCCGCGATCACACTCACGGAGCTCGTTGTTTGGCGCGTGCCGCCCACAATATCGCGTCTTAAAGGGCAACGTACAGGTACGTTGATATGCCTGTACGTGCCATTCTGCCGACTTACATCGACGTGAGCCGGTTGGCAAGTGGTTAAAAAACAGCAAAAATGCACCTGGAATATACAAACTGCGACCTGCATAGGTGTCAATCAGGCTTGCGTTATATTGGCACCGTTGGTGAGATGGCGAAGTTGTGACTGTTTTAATAAATTAGAAAATGTAGAAAAAGTGTAGGGAAAGAAAAAGAACAAAAAAGGAAAAAGTGTAAAAAAAAAATAAAAAATGTCCTTTTAAGAAATCTTGCTCGGCCCATCTACAGCTACTGATTTGACAATACAAGGGCAGCGGCACAATGATAAGGTCATCACTCTACTCTCTCAAACTTTTTTTAAAGCTTGCAGCATCAAACTGACAGCACTATGCAAGCCAATAGAGCCCTGGCTATCCAACACCCAGGGAAAAATAATACTCCTATAATAGCTGTATTTCAAAATCTGTTTTTACTATTATTTTAAATGAATACATAACTGGAGAAAACTGCGTTTTATATTTCTCAGGAATTTTAGCTTTAAATGTTCTAGTTTGGCAGGAAAGTGCCATTAAAATGAATGACTGCAGTTCCCGTGTCTTGCTGTCGGCCTTATTGCAGCCTTGTGTGCCTGCCATCTATACACACTGTGATAGATCCATAAAGCCACAGTTATATGAAATTGCCCATTCTTATTCATAGACGTACAGAATCACCTCTGACGGTATCCTAAGCTACTTGCATGTCCTGTTTACAGTGTGTGGGGCTTGTATTTAAATTGTTTCAAGGATACGTATACAGCCAAGCAGGTCAGCCATCTGTGCATCAAATGTTTGCATGGTCAGAGGACACCTAAACTTCTTGTGCGGTCCACCCAACTACGTCTTATCTTAACAGGAAGTGGTTCTGGGTTTGGATTAGGAATATTTTCATGTTTAGTAGACATCCTGGTCCAGTCCTGAAGTGTTGTTTCGTACTTTTAAAGGAAGCTTGTAGTAAGGAAAAAACAGGCAAAGCAAGGGTCATCCTGTAGTTCCTCCACTTTTTTTTAGCACTGCCACCCACTTGATGAGTCCTGTTAAAAAAACAAAAAAAAACCTCCCAGGTATGTTATGGGGTTTTCCCATAATGGGAGGAGGAGTGCAGATCAGGGCAGCTCTGAAAAAGGTCAAAGGACGCACACAGTTCTACTGGTTTTGCAACATCACTCCAACGTTAGCTACTTTATCCATAGTAAAGGTTCATTTTATACACTATATTGTCAAAAGTATTGAGACGCCTGCCTTTACACGCACATGAATTTTAATGGTGTCTTAGTCCGTAGGGTTCAATATTGAGTTGGTCCACCCTTTGCAGCTATAACAGCTTCAACTCTTCTGGGAAGGCTGTCCACAAGGTTTAGCAGTGTGTCTATGGGAATGTTCTTCCAGAAGAGCATTTCTGAGGTCAGGATGTTGGGACAAGAAGGCCTGGCTCACAGTCTCTGCTCTAATTCATACTAAAAGTATTCCATCAGGATGAAGTCAGGTCTGTGCAGGTCAGTTAAGTTCCTTCACCCCAAACTCTTTCATCCATGTCTTCATGGACCTTGCTTTGTGCTCTGGTCCAGATCATTTGGGGGATTATGATGTGGGGTTGTTTTTCAGGAGGTGGGCTTGGTCCCTCAGTTCCAGTGAAGGGAACTCTTAAGCTGGGTTCACACTGCTGTGCAGAGTGGCTCACAGCAGGCGTCCGGTGCGTCCCTATTCTCAGTTTTTTAGGGATGAATCGGGGCCCAAATTTTTGGTTGGATTCGGACCTGAAATGGACCAGAAGACAAACGGGGCTCCTCTGCAAACTGCTACGCAGCCGTCCCGGAGCTGTGTCAACCGGCTTCATTGAGAGCCTGTCGCATTCTCCTGCTATGCAAATTGGATGCGGGAAAAGCCACATCCAGTTCACACTAGTGTGAACCCAGCTTTAAGGCCTCGGCATACCAAGACATTTTGGAAAATTTCATGCTCCCAACATTGTGGGAACAGTTTGGGGATGGCCCCTTCCTGTTCCAACATGACTGTGTGCACAAAGCAAGGGGTGGGGGTGGAGGAACTTGACTGGCCTGCACAGAGTCCTGACCTCAACCTGATAGAACACTTTTGGGATGAATTGGAGTGGAGACTGAGCCAGGGCTTCTTGTCCAACATCAGTGCCTGACCTCACAAATGTGCTTCTGGAAGGTTGGTAAAACATTCCCATAGACACACTCCTAAACCTTGTGGACAGTCTTCATAGAAGAGTTGAAGCTGTTATAGCTGCAAAGGGTGGGCCAACTCAGTATTGAACCCTACCAACTAAGACTGGGATGCCATTAAAGTTCATGTGCGTGTAAGGGCAGGCGTCCCAATACTTTATACAATATAGTGTATGTAGTAACTCCATACAATATAAGAAGAAAGAAAGCCTTGTGACCGAAAGAAAACCATGAAAGTAATATGCGTTCAGGAAATAGATGGAAGACAGCCAAAGGTGTTTTGCTTAAAGACCAATTTCTTTCCATGTATCGAAAGGAAGAACGGGTAGTAATCTGTCATTTTTCCAGAAGTGTGGGAGGTGTACACCAAGTGGTACACATCCCCGGTGTAGGTGGTACATGGCATGGCTCACAATTTGTGTAGAGCTCGGCCTAAGATATTATTAGGCACTAGAGAGAATATGCTGATCTAACAAGTATATATCTGCTATAAGGGCTCAGAGAAGACAAGGCGGTAAATGTGTAGGAAATTAAGGGCAGAGTGTTCTGGCTGGGTTTTCAAATGCTTGGAAACTATCATTAAAAGTAATTTAATATGGAGTGACACATAAAATTCAACAAAAAGCCCATTAATAAAGTTGGCGAAATGCAGCCCTTAGAAAATCCTTAGTTTTTTTTAAAGGTTGTGCAACTCATTAAAGTAAACCTGTCATAAAGCTGGGCAACCTAAAATGTACTTACGGTGGAAAATGGGCCAGGGCCAGGCTTGACCTTTTCTATAGAAAGTCATGATTAGAATATAAATTCAGTTTATTCCAGGCCCTAATTGACCACAAAAAAATGGGAAAACTTAGTGACCCGAGTATAAGACGAGGCCCTAATTGACCACAAAAAAATGGGAAAAGTATAAGACGAGGGTGAGAAATGCACAGCTACTATAAGTGGAAAAGAGGGTCAACAATGCCCATTTGCAGCCTCACTGTGCCCATTTGCATGCCTCACTGTGTCCATTTGCAGCCATAGGTCCCCCGAACTTCAAACTCGGTAGTTAAGGGTTCCTAGATGCCCCCTAGCTGCAGCCAAAATTTGGGGTCTCTGAACCCAAAGGGTCCCGAAATGACATTGCTGCAGATGGACACAGTTGACCGACTTTGGGGCCACTTAGTGCTAGGAACACCAAATTTGGTGTGCAAACCCAGTGGAACTAGCACCATAAAATATCCTGGCTGGGGTTTCTAGCACCAAGTGGCCCCGAGTTACGGGGCCCCTAATATCGGTTCAGAAAAATGTCAAGCACTTTTCTGCAGCAGAGAATGACCGTATCTCGGGGCCACTTGGTTCTAGGAACCCCAGCTTTGGATATGTTATGGTACCAGTTCCACTGGGTTTGCACACCAAATTTGGGGTTCCTAACACCAAGTGGCCCTGAGATACGGGGCCCCAAATTCGGTTCACAAAATGTCAAGCACTTTTCTGCAGCAGAGAATGACATTTTCCAAATCGATTTTGGGGCCTCGTATCTCGGGGCCACTTGGTGCTAGGAACTCCAGCTTTTGATATGTTTTGGTACTAGTTCCACTGGGTTTGCACACCAAATTTGGGGTTCCTAGCACCAAGTGGCCGCGAGATACGGGGCCCCAAATTCGACATTTTTTGCTGCAGAAAAGTGCTTGACTCGAGTATAAGTCGAGGGGGGCACTTTCAGCACAAAAAAATGTGCTGAAAAACTCGACTTATACTCGAGTATATACGGTAATTTTTATTTGGATCTACTGGTTCTTTTCACATCTGGTTTTCACACAAGGTAGCCTCTGCTAAATGTTATTTCACGTACTCCCTTTGAATTGGCCAGCTTTTTGGCAGATTATGTTAACCGAACAATGGAAGTAAAGTAGATGTGTGGCACTCCCTGTTAATGACTGGAGCTCAGACTAATGCATATAAAAGGAATCCCCCTTTGGAAAACCCTCTTAGAAGTACATTTCTGTACTAATGTGAAATCACACCCCCCTTTTTTTTTTTTTTTTATATCAAAATAAGAAAAATGTGCTGACGTAGCATATTTGTACTAACAGCCTCAAACAGGCCCAAAACACCTACAGGCCGTCCCATAGTTACAAACATCCGACTTACAAACGACTCCTACTTTCAAATGGAAGGAGACAACAGGAAGTGGGAGGAAATCTACCCCTAGGAAGGGAAATTCTCTCCTGTAAAGCAGGCCATACATGGTCGAATTTCGAACAAATTTTCTTTTCAAAATCAGAAAGTTAGTTTTTTTTTTTTTTTTGTGTGTGTGTGATCCGATGGTGCCACCATTCATTTTCGAAATTCGGACGACCAAGCCTTCAATTTCACCTCATGTTGCTACAGAAAAGAATTTTCGTGGCCAGGAATCTTCTTTTCTCTCCGTAAATTCTCTTTTCTTGCACATGCACATTTTTTTTTCTTATTACATTTCTCGCACGTGATTCTCCCTTCATTGATTAGAAAATCGTTCTTTTTTAAAAAATTTCCAACATGTCCGATTCCTCAAATTTGATAGCCGCACGAAAATCGGCTGTTGCTGCAGCCCACTAATGGTGCGAAATTCGAAAAAGATGCCTCCACTGCTTTATCACCATGGCTTGTTTCCACAACAACCCACAATTTTCATTCATTTTCATTCAATTTAGTGTAATGCCACTATGCCCGCTGTTCGGAGCCGATGCGAGTGCCCGGCGGTCGTGATCACCACCGGGCTCCAACGATCCCTGCTGACACACCGAGAACCGGGATCTGTGTGTGTAAACGCACAGTTTCCGGTTCTCTGAGGGGAGAAGTGACTGATCGTCTGTTCATATAAAGTATGAACAGCAATCTTTCTTCTCCCCTAGACAATCCCCTCCCCCCTTCAGTTAGAACACACACTAGGGAACACTGTTAACCCCTTGATCGCCCCCTAGTGTTAACACCTTCCCTGCCAGTGACATTTTTACAGTAATCAGTGCATTTTTATAGCACTGATCACTGTATAAATGCCAATGGTCCCAAAAATATGTCAAAAGTGTCCGATGCGTCCGCCATGATGTCGCAGTCCTGATTAAAAATTTCAGATCGCCACCATTACCAGTAAAAAAAAAAAATGAATAAAAATGCCATAAAACTATCCCCTATTTTCTAGACGCTATAACTTTTGCGCAGACCAATCAATATACCCATGTTGCGACCATTATCGGCCTACACTGAGGAAAAAAAAAATTTATATACATTTTTGGGGAAAATTTATTATAGCAAAAAGTGAAAAATATTGCCTTTTTTTTTTTTTTAAATTGTTGCTCCTTTTTTTGTTTATAGCGCAACAAATAAAAACCACAGAGGTGATCAAATACCACCAAAAAAAAAAATAGTAGTTTTATATATTTTTGGGGGATATTTATTATAGCAAAAAGTAAAAAATATTGCAGGTTTTTTTTTTTTCAAAATTGTCACTCTTTTTTTTTGTTTATAGCGCAAAAAATAAAAACCGCAGAGGCGATCAAATACCACCAAAAGAAAGCTCTATTTGTGGGGGGAAAAAAAAGGACATCAATTTTGTTTGGGTGCAACGCCACACGACCGCGCAATTGTCAGTTAAAGCGACGCAGTGCCGAATCGCAAAAATGTGCTCTGGTCGGGAAGGGGGTAAAATCTTCTAGGGCTGAAGAGGTTAAACAGTGCAAAAAATAAATGCAATACCTGCAAAAAGTAAATTGCTTTGCTTTGGGGCTTTTGCATATGGGCAGCATACAACCTCTCGTTGAATTGAATGGGTGTGCACTGCTGTAATCATGTATGTGATGGTGCTTTCATAAACATGAGTACAGCACATTCTAGAAAACTTTAGATTTTTTTGCATATGCCCATATGCTGTACTGGTATTTCCGATAGGTGTTTTTATAGTGTGTTAACCTGCATTGTGTTTAAGCCACCCAATAAAATGGGTTGGCACCAAAACGTCCTTAAAAATCAAACATGACCCCCCCTCTTCTTCTTTTTTTTTTTTCTTAAAACACCAATGCACTATTGTGCTTTGCCTTAGTGCGTTGGGATGTCGTTTAAAATGAATTCCAACGCAGTGATGCGTGCTATGTGTGTAACCACAAGTCTTAATGGTTCCTCAAAGAATTTGCACATCATTCTCAATGGAATAAGGCCCTAAGCCTCCTCCATGGTGCAGGGACCATACAGGTGATCAGCAATGCAGCAATGGTTGTAAAGTGGTTCCTGAATGGCTTCTTGACTTTGAATAGGCTGCCTTTCCTGTGCAGATTCCGGGCCTGTCCTGACATCACAAGTCACATGCCCTGACATCACAAGTCACATGCCCATTCTCAGCTGATCCAGGATCGACTGGCTCAGAGTCTGCAAATGCGTCTTCTGCTTTAACCGGCAGCAGGGACATTTGTACTGATGCTTTTTTACAAACTGTCTGTATTTTAACGGACGGTAGGCAACCCTAGCAGCAGGTCTCAGTTCTCCTGGTAAGCAAGTAGTCAAGCAGCACACTTTCCTTGTATTTGGATCTATAGATCCAATTGCCTTGAGAAAATGTGGTCTTTGCATGAGAAACGTTTGTTGGCTGCATGTGTTTTAATTGTTTTTAGCCTTTGGAATGTATTGTCAAATAAAGAAGCATGATATGCCATGATTGTTCTGGATTTTGTTTTCTTGGATTGCTTATGATGACCACTTGCCTGCTGGGCACTTTCACCCCCTTCCTGCCCAGACAAATTTTCGGCTGCAACGCTGTACCCAAAGAAATTTGTATCTTTTTTTTTTTTTTAGACAAAGATTTCTTTTGATGGTTTTTTATCACCACTGTGTTATTTTTGCTAAACAAACAAAAAAAGACCGAAAATTTTGAAAAAAAAATATAACAAAACGATTTCTTAATTTCTGTTATAACATTTTGTAAAAAAGTAATTTTTCACCTTCACTGATGTGCGTTGATGAGGCGGCACGGATGAGGCACTAATATGAAGTACTGATAGGCAGCACTGAAGGGTACTGATAGGTGCTGTCAGCATGAGGAGAGGAATGCCAATAACTGGCATTTCCTGTTTACACAGTGATCAGCTATGGTTGAACACAGCTGATCACATGGTAAAAGGCCTATGTCATGGGCTCTTTACCGTGACCAGTGATGCGCTATGTTCCAGAGACACGGCGCACCACTGATCGCCATGCTGCGCACCGAGAATGGGAGGACGTCATATGACATCCTCCCAGAACGAGCGTGCTCCCGCCATTTTATTATACGGCGGGCAGGAAGCAGTTAAAGTTTTTATTTTGGAAACATAGGGAGGGTTAAAACCCCTGTCAGAATTGTTTTTTTTCGCCATCTTTGTCCCATTGGGGAGGTTTCTCTACATTTCCTGTCCCATAGCCAAACAGGAGGTGGGAGGAAATCCCTGCAAATTAAGACCATTCCTTAGGAACCCCCAGGTCACCAGAACTAGTGTAACCATTGGAATATTTCCCCTCTATTACTTTTCCAAAATTTGGGATTCTCTTTAACTTTCACTTTTAATGATAATGGTAAACGGGACAAATACAGAAGGTGAATCTCCCTAATGGGGACACAGACAACAACAAAAACCTGACAGGGGTTCTAATTCCTCTCCACTCAATCCGAAACAAAAAAAACACAGTTTTGCCTTAAGTTATACTTTAACAGAAACCTGTACTGAGGATATTTTTTAAGTATACACATTTTCAGTCAAACACAATTATTGTATTGAACAAGCATGTGGCAAAGTATGCCACCTTTTTGTAGTTTTTCGTTAATTTATAGAAACGTTTTCTGTTTCAGATGGTTCCACCCAAATATCAATGGACTGGAAGCTGAAACTCTCCTCCTGACACATGGCGTCCATGGGAGCTTCCTGGCTCGTCCTAGCAAAAGCAATCCAGGTGACTTTACCCTGTCCGTCAGGTAAGATTGTGTCATGGTGATTGCAGAATGACTTCCTGTCTGCCATCATACATCTTGTTTGTCTTCTGAACACCAGAATGTGTGTTTGTTAATGGATTAGGAAAGTAAGACAACCCTTACACCCCTTTCTGAGAATCCCCGAGAAAGTGTGAACACACCCTGAAGGCTCCCATAGACCATGCCAAATCTGTCAAAAATCAAATTTCTATACTCTGATCGATATCTGTATAAACGGATTATTGGACACTGGGAATGTCTACACAAAGTTAAAATGGAGATCAAACAGTAGTAAAAGAGTTGCTGTACCCAACATCATTCCTGGTTTTTAGTGGAGTGGATGGGACTCCATGCCTGATCATTTCTTTACCAGTGTCTGGCACTCAGCATTGAGATGTTTGCTACCACCAATAACACAGCTATGGGGAATTCACTGTCCAGCAATAGATGTAGTGAAAGTGGGGGGGGGGGGGGGATTTACCATATTGAGGTCCTAGATGGCTGTAAAGGTCCCACAGGAAATGAAACCCTGACCCTCTAAACCTTTCCTGAAAGAACCATAAAGGACTGCCATGGTTGGTTGGCCTTCTCATGAAGATGCTGCATGGCAGTTCATACCCACTGGCAGTATTTGTTTTCAAATTAACTGGCTCACAACTAGTATGCATGCATGGATTGGGGAGGAAATGACCGGGACTACTCCAAAACAAGTCCTACCTCACCATAAAGAAAAATTTGTGGACTATTGCGGTACCTTATAATGACATACAATGTAGATAAAATTTTTCGTTTATTCAGTTATAAACACTAAAAAATCTATATACATAATACAGATTAATAACAGTACAATTTAAGAACTGTTACAAAACAATAATCATTCTTAAAGAGCAATATATAAAGCCTGCATGGATAAATGAAGGCAAGCTGATATACTTAAGGACGTGAGACTCAACAGTTTCACGGCAAAGCCGCTTCCTCAGGAGGCGTCCAAGTAAAGTATCTATAAAGTAAAACAGTCAGAATTACATGTAAATATTGATAACAGGTAATACAGAGTATATAACATAATTTTGGAGTGATTAATCAAGTTTTATAAACACTCACCAACCACTGCCCATTCGGGCTTAGACGGCACTTGTGAGACGCCCACTTGGGGCGTTCCACCTGGGGCGAGCACGGGGCATTTTGTGGCAAGATAAGCTAGTGTAAAAAAAAAAAAATGAGTGTTGGTGTAGGGTATAGACTGTATATGAATAGAGTGACTGTCACCACAGTGAAAGGACTCAAAGAGACCGTGAGGGAAATAGAGGGGGGGGGGGAGAAAAAGGCAGGAAAGAATGAGGGGGGGGGGAGGGAAGGAAAGAAAGAGGAAGGGATGGGGGAGGAAAGGGATAGGGAGAGAAGGAAGGGAAGGGGGGGGGGGAATTGGGGAGAGGGAGGGGAACAAGGGAAGGGAGGGGGGGCTGAGGATGGGGGAAGGGGAGAGGAAGAGGAGTGGTGACAAGGAGGGATGATGAGATGAATAGAGATTCCCTTCCACAATAGTAAGGCACTCAGGGGGTAATATAATACATGAGTATAACCTACCAACAGTTTAAATGAAAAAGTGTAAAAAAAGTCAAAATAATTGTTACTGGCACCCAGGGATAGGTGTTAATTCACAGCGACCACTGAAGGAGCACTGTTGCATAGACGAACAATGAGAGGTCCTGGGGATAGAAAGTATAATATTAATACAGGTCTCTATCTGGGGGATGATACGACTGCAGAGCCCTCCTGGGGAGAACTCAGCTCTGGTTGCCGCATCATCCGTCCAAAAGGATAAAGGTAGAAAAGCATAGAGACGGTTTTGACTTTTTTTTTACACTTTTTTATTTAAACTGTTGGTAGGTTATACTCATGTATTATATTACCCCCTGAGTGCCTTACTATTGTGGAAGGGAATCTCTATTCATCTCATCATCCTTCCTTGTCACCACTCCTATTCCTCTCCCCTTCCCCCATCCTCAGCCCCCCCTCCCTCCCCTTGTTCCCCTCCATCTCCCCAATTCCCCCCCTCCCCCTTCCCTTCCTTCTCTCCCTATCCCTTTCCTCCCCCATCCCTTCCTCTTTCTCTCCCCCCCCCCCCCTCATTTTTTTCCTCCTTTTTCTTTCTCCCCCTCTATTTCCCTCACGGTCTCTTTTTCAGTCCTTTCACTGTGGTGACAGTCACTCTATTCATATACAGCCTATACCCTACACCAGGGATATGCAATTAGCGGACCTCCAGCTGTTGCAAAACTACAAGTCCCATCATGCCTCTGCCTCTGGGTGTCATACTTGTGGCTGTCAGAGTCTTGCTGTGCCTCATGGGACTTGTAGTTCTGCAACAGCTGGAGGTCCGCTAATTGCATATCCTTGCCCTACACCAACACTCATTATTATATATTATATTTTTTTACACTAGCTTATCTTGCCACAAAATCCCCCGTGCTCGCTCCAAGGGGAACGCCCCAAGTGGGCGTCTCACAAGTGCCGTCTAAGCCCGAAGGGGCAGTGGTTGGTGAGTGTTTATAAAACTTGATTAATCACTCCAAAATTATGTTATATACTCTGTATTACCTGTTATCAATATTTACATGTAATTCTGACTGTTTTACTTTATAGATACTTTACTGGGACGCCTCCTGAGGAAGCGGCTTTGCCGCAAAACTGAGGCTCACTTCCTTAAGTATGTCAGCTTGCCTTCATTTATCCATGTGGGCTTTATATATTGCTCTTTAAGAATGATTATTGTTTTGTAACAGTTCTTAAATTGTACTAAACAGAAACTAAAGGCTGTTTAGCCTAGAGAAAGGGGGGAGGGGAAAAAATCTTCCCCAGGGACTTTTAAGGTGCTATTTAATAAACAGTATATTCAAAAAATTCTGTACAATCATATTGAATAAAATTAATATTTATTAGTATTAAATCACATTAAAATATTCATGCCACACTTCAAGAGTGAGACATGTTAGTAAGAACAATGTGACATAAACAATGTCACCCAAAAATTTTTTTTATATATCACAATTAGACAGTGCAACAAGAAGCAACTACTTAAAGGTGCCAAGACAATCTGCCGCTCGACATGTTTCGCTCTAATACGAGCTTCTTCAGGAGTTTAAAGGCAATGATTGTGGCGGACTCAGGCTGTAGCACATTAATCCGATATAAATACTTCAATAGAATGACAATACTGCTGCTAGTTTCAAACCGGGGAGTTCTCATATGTGAGGGGTATCGCTGCCATGCTATGACCACAGGGGAATATAAAGTTTAAGAAACGGCCCTGGAACATAAAAGTATAACGGCAAATGTTATCACGTAGGTGGAGATGGCATCATAAACAAGTGAAAAAATTCACTAATGGCTGCAAGGAAGAGCGATCACCAGCAGAAATGTTTTTTCACAGGTAGTGGTCCGGCATGCAGACTAGGGGGAGCATCACGCTGCCTCCGTAGGATCGCACCGGTGCCGTTATACTTTTATGTTCCAGGGCCGTTTCTTAAACTTTATATTCCCCTGTGGTCATAGCATGGCAGCGATACCCCTCACATATGAGAACTCCCCGGTTTGAAACTAGCAGCAGTATTGTCATTCTATTGAAGTATTTATATCGGATTAATGTGCTACAGCCTGAGTCCGCCACAATCATTGCCTTTAAACTCCTGAAGAAGCTCGTATTAGAGCGAAACATGTCGAGCGGCAGATTGTCTTGGCACCTTTAAGTAGTTGCTTCTTGTTGCACTGTCTAATTGTGATATATAAAAAAAATTTTTGGGTGACGTTGTTTATGTCATATTGTTCTTACTAACATGTCTCACTCTTGAAGTGTGGCATGAATATTTTAATGTGATTTAATACTAATAAATATTAATTGTATTCAATATGATTGTACAGAATTTTTTGAATATACTGTTTATTAAATAGCACCTTAAAAGTCCCTGGGGAAGATTTTTTCCCCTCCCCCCTTTCTCTAGGCTAAACAGCCTTTAGTTTCTGTTTATTACCTAATCATGGGATGTGGTGCTTTCAGTTGACTACCTCTGTCCTCCCTATACTCTTAAATTGTACTGTTATTAATCTGTATTATGTATATAGATTTTTTAGTGTTTATAACTGAATAAACGAAAAATTTTATCTACATTGTATGTCATTATAAGGTACCGCAATAGTCCACAAATTTTTCTTTATGGTGAGGTAGGACTTGTTTTGGAGTAGTCCTGGTCATTTCCTCCCCAATCCCTCCTATTACAAACTTTTTATGGATGATGGTACCCGCTAATTGAATAACCTTTCGTCCTAATCTTGTGGCATTATTCTGTAGTATGCATGAATATCATGTAAGTCAGAAGTCCCTATCTGCATACCAGCACAGTGACCCATAATATTAAAGCAAGAGGGTCACCATGACAGCTAGCATTTACAGTTGGGGTAGTAATGGTAGCCTTCATGTGGTTTTTTTTTTTTAAAGTTCACGTTAAAGCTGAAGTTTAGCATGTAAATGTATTGTATGGGACACATTAATATGTGTATCCTGATACTTGAAGGCGCTGCTTCTGCTAAAAATCATCCTTGCAGTAACTCCTTCACAGCCACCAGATTTTGCCCCAATTGGCTTTCTTCCAGTCATATGAAGGTTAACAGCAGCAGCAGCTGCTACTAAGAAAAGTTGCACTGCTCGCCCGCCCCCCTCTGCCCTCTCCACCATTCACATTGCTCATATTGTATCACGTTCTGTGAATGGGCGGAGGAGATCTTGTCATTCAACTGCTTCTCCTCCATTCACAGAATGCAATACATTGTGGGAGTTTGAGGCCTGTGAATGGCAGAGAGGACAGAAGGATGAGTGTGCGGCACAACTTATCTCAGTAGCAGAGGATGTTGTTAAATCTCAGTGCCAAAAGACGGCTGCTCAGGGCAGTATATGCTGGCTGTGAAGGGACATTGCAGGGATGTTTTTTTTTTTTTTTTTTTATAGCAGAAGCAGCAGCCTACATGTAATGAGATACTGTATACACCAGTGATGGCGAACCTTGGCACCCCAGATGATTTGGAACTACATTTCCCATGATGCTCATGCACTCTGCAGTGTAGTTGAGCATCATGGGAAATGTAGTTCCAAAACACCTGGGGTGCCAAGGTTCGCCATCACTGGTATACACTATTACACCTAGCTAATGTTTATGGTGGTGTACCCCCCCCCCCCCCTCAAAAAACATACTATACTTGCCAGATTTGCAACTTTTGCTGGTAAGGTATGGTAACATTATGAGGTTAATTTACTAAAACTGGAGAGTGCGAAGAGACAGACCCACTGTGTTAGACTTCAGTTTGCCTAGCACTGAAAAAGACCCCAGAAAGACAGTAGTAAAAATGTAAATGGTCAAAATACTTAAAGGGTAACTCCACTTTTGTGGGTGAAATAGCAAAAAAAATGAAATATGGCACATTCAATTGCTACACAAGTCATATTGTAATTGAATTTTTTTTTTAATTACCTTTCCTTTTCAATCTGCAGTGCTGTCATTTTCTGTAAAATGCAATTCAATATGGCAACCTGAAGGCATTCTGTACAACATTGCTGTAGTCTGTAGACTTCTGAGCAGAAACGGGTAGGAATCTGCAATAACGTTAAAGTCCTTACAATGTATATTGATCACTCAGAGGGGATTGGGTTTTCACAACAAAAGTGGAGATACTGTTTAAGTTAGAAGTCCAAGTTAAAGGCAGTAGAATATATCAGAGGGAAACGCATAAATATTACCGGGTAATACATTTGCATTCTCTCCTCTGAATGGGTGTCTATCTAACATGCAAATTAGCAACTAAAAAGGAGGAGTGCAAGTTCCGTGGCTTCTACACCAAAGCAGGAATGGAGACGTTTGCTTGAACTCCGCTGTGCCAACCCTTCACCATAATTTAAAATTGTATATAAAGCCCAAACTTCTTTTTTTTTTTTTTTTTTTTTAATTAAACAGTTAAAAGTGTAGGCATGGGGGGGGATATGGGGTTGAAAAGCAGCAAAGATGTATCTACTGTACCTGCTTTCAAAAGCAAGACCTGTGATACACCACGTGCATTCTATGTGACCAGACGTTCTACATTGTTGGCTCCTGTGTCAATAAAGCCGTCATTTACTTTCACTGACGAATTTACTTAAATCCTCGCCCTACCGCCGTGGCTCCATGTAACGTGACCTTGATTTAGGTCACGGCAGGATCCTTATTTTTTTTTTTCTTTTTACTTTTTATTTGCTGTCTTTCATACTGCTGCTCTCACAACCTGTTGACTGCTTGCGTGATTAAAGTGGATCTGGCTTCTTTACAGCTAAGGCCTGCTTTTAGAAATTTGGCAGAATGTTAGAATTTAGAAAAGCAGCTGAGCTCAGCATTCCTTGGTAATGTGACTATTTCTGCCTATAAGCAGTACATGCAGCGTCATCCTCACACACCAACCTTTACTGACTTGTCAAGTTCTCAGCCATACAGATAAGCCTATAGATAGTGAACATGCACAGTTTGCCAGGATATTGAAATCAGCTTGTATCAGTCCGGGAGGAGAGTACATGTCCTGATGCTGCTTTTCTTCTTCTTTTTTTTTTTTTTTTTTTCTTTGTTAGTTTTTGGCCATATATGGTATTGTTTTCTATAGAAGATGCAAGATGTACCCCTTTTTATAGTAGACAGATAGTGAAAACACCCCTATCATGTCTACCCTGCTTCCTTATAAATAAAAATAAAGAATAAATGTAAAAAAAGCCTTGCAATACCTGTCCTGCAAGACACAATGCATTGCAAGTCATGTGATCTAGGTATGTCCTTGTGTAACCTAAGCTGAATGAGCTTAGGAAATACTGTTCAAGCAGGAATGGCAAGTATCAGTATCTCTGACCTGATATAGATATAGATATAGAGATATAAATATTATATATATATATATATATATATATATATATATATATATATATATATATATATATATATATATATATATATATATATATATATATATATATATATATATATATATAGTAAACCCTCACTTTGTAAAACAACCCATTCCATGTATAAATTAAAACGGAAAGGCAAGACATTTGTGTGTGTATATGGCAAAACATAAATATAATTTTTCCCTTTTCTATAAGTGATCACTTACCCTTTGTTCTCAGCTGCATAAGGAGCTCAGAGAGCTGGGAGAGGAAAAGCAGCAGCACACTGGTCTTCCCAGTTAAATGTCTTTGCAGGAGGGGTATGTCAGCACAAGTCTGATCATTGAAGAGCAGGCGGTGTTTCCAGCACAGTTCGAGAACTGATCACTCTATGCTGGCATGCCTAGTGTGGTCAGTTTTTAATAGGAAAGCAGAGGGACTGGCAGGAACCCCATGGATTTCACATAAAGGAAGCAATGCAAAGAGAACCGGATACATTTTCATGCAAGTACATGGTACAGCAGGCACGTACAGGAATATGACATGTTGGGGTAACCTGTTCTTTAATATAGGGTGATTCCATGACTGTTTTTTAGGGCTGTTGAGTTTCAGTTTTACCACCCACCTAAACCAAGAAATAAAGGTGCGTCAAAATTTAAACTGCATGTCACATTTGGGAGGCAGTACTGTCCTCGAACACAACCCATTTAAGTGAATGGGGCTACAGTGCATCCGGGTTAACGTAGGTGATGAGAAAGCGACATATCGCCCCCTTACTACTTCTGAAACACCCTCTGAAAAACGATCCAATCGCCTTCAGAGGGGCGACAGTATAGCCACATGTATGAATCAGCCTTTACTTTTCCATTTTTTTCTGCTCTCCAATGAGAAGGCCTATAAAGTCCTCTTTATTTGTTGTCTGCCTCTAAAAATTCAAGGGGGTTTGCATAAGCTATTAGGAGGGAGGAGGTGTATTCCTTCTCTGGCTCATTTAAATGTGTGTGTGATCAATAGCAGAAGACCAGTTTTACGTGGGCTACTCACAGCATAGCAGTCAATTTTGTGCAGTAACAGTGGAAAATAACCTCCACCAGCTGACTGGTGCTATAGACCTGTAGGAGGATTGAATTGTTGTCTTTGGGCGTTTGTTCCTTTTTTAATTTCTGTGTAAATTGAAAAGAAGTTTTGCATACTGCATGGGAGAATACTGCCTTATTAAAAGTCATTGTGCCTACATAGTGATGACTGCAGTATTTCCAATGACTAATGCAGATTTTGTGTGTGGGGTCATGTGCCTTGAATAA
Source organism: Lithobates clamitans (assembly GCA_037952925.1). NCBI lineage: Eukaryota > Metazoa > Chordata > Amphibia > Anura > Ranidae > Lithobates > Lithobates clamitans. The sequence goes on along the minus strand of JBBGZY010000053.1, from coordinate 6,777,155 downwards.
AAAGGACAGGGGACTGAAAAAAATCTACACAAAATGGATGATGGAAAACTATTACTAACTTTACCAGATTGCGTCTACTAAAGCATTTCCTAGTAAACGTATGCCGTTGGGTTTCTGTTTTCTTGACATTCATTTTTATATGTGCTGTTTACATCTACCTGTGTAATGAGAGAATGAAAGTTGGAGGACAAGAGATTAAAAAAAGTGTATATGCGTGTGTGTATATATTATATAATAAAAATATATATATATATATATATATATATATATATAATTTATTTTCACAGAATAGAAATACAAATCAAATTTAATATTTTGTTGGACCATCCTTTGCCTTCAAACCAGCATGAATTCTTCTAGGTACACTTGTACACAGTTTTTGAAGGAATTCGGGAGGTAGGTTGTTCCAAACATCTTGGAGAACTAACCACAGATATCCTGTGGATGTAGGCTTCCTCAAATCCTTCTTCTGTTTCTTCATGTACTCCCAGACTCAATGATGCTGAAATTAGGGCTTTGTGGGGGCCAAATCATCACTTCCAGGACACTGTATTGTTCTTTACACTGAAGAGATACAGAATCTCCCAAAAAAGTACACCCCTCACATTTTTGTAAATATTTTATTATATCTTTTCATTTGACAACACTGAAGAAATGACACTTTGCTACAATGTAAAGTAATGAGTGTACAGCTTGTATAACAGTGTAAATTTGCTGTCCCCTCAAAATAACTCAACACACAGCTATTAATGTCTAAACCGCTGGCAACAAAAGCGAGTACACCCCTAAGTGAAAATGTCCAAATTGGACCCAAAGCGTCAATATTTTGTGTTGTCACCATTATTTTGCAGCGCTGTCTTAACCCTCTTGGGCATGGAGTTCACCAGAGCTTCACAGGTTGCCACTGGAGTCCTCCACTCCTCCATGACGACACCACGGAGTTGGTGGATGTTAGAGACCTTGTGCTCCTCCACCTTCCACTTGAGGATGCCCCACAGATGCTCAATAGGGCTTAGGTCTGAGGATATGCTTGGCCAATCCATCACCTTTACGTTCAGCTTCTTTAGCAAGGCAGTGGTCATCTTGGAGGTGTGTTTGGGGTCGCTATGATGGAATACTGCCCTGCGGCCCAGTCTCCGAAGGGAGGGGATCATGCTCTGCTTCAGTATGTCACAGTACATGTTGAAATTCATGGTTCCCTCAATGAACTGTAGTTCCCCAGTGCCAGCAGCACTCATGCAGCCCCAGACCATGACACTCCAACCACCATGCTTGACTGTAGGCAAGACACACTTGTCTTTGTACTCCTCACCTGGTTGCCACTACACATGCTTGTCACAATCTGAACCAAACAAGTTCATCAGACCACAGGACGTGGTTCCAGTAATTCATGTCCTTAGTCTGCTTGTCTTCAGCAAACTGTTTGCGGCCTTTCTTGTGCATCATCTTTTAGAAGAGGCTTCCTTCTGAGATGACAGCCATGCACATCAACTTGATGCAGTGTGTGGCGTATGGTCTGAGCACTGACAGACTGACCTCCCACCCCTTCAACCTCTGCAGCAATGCTGGCAGCACTCATACACCTATTTCCCAAAGACAACCTCTGGATATGATGCTGAGCACGTGCACTCAACTTCTTTGGTCGACCATGGTGAGGCCTGTTCTGTGTGGATCCTGTCCTGTTAAACCGCTGTATGGTTTTAGCCACCATGCTGCAGCTCAGTTACATGGTCTTGGCATTCATCTTATAGCCTAGGCCATCTTTATGTAGAACAACAGTTCTTTTTTTCAGATCCTACGAGTTCTTTGCCATGAGGTGCCATGTTGAACTTCCAGTGACCAGTATGATAGAGTGAGGGCGATAACACCAAATTTAACACACCTGCTCCCCATTCACACCTGAGGCATTGTAACACTAGCGAGTCACATGACACCAGGGAGGGAAATGGGTAATCGGGCCCAATTTGAACATTTTTCCTTAGGGGTGTACTCACTTTTGTTGCCAGCGGTTTAGGCATGTTGAGTTATTTTGAGGGGACAGCAAATTTACACTGTTTTACAAGCTGTACACTCACTACTTTACATTGAAGTAAAATGTAATTTCTTCAGTGTTGTGATATCTATCTATCTATCTATCTATCTATCTATCTATCTATCTATCTATCTATCTATCTATATATATATATATATATATATTATAAAAGCTATAAAGGCACAGGAAATTTGGTCAAAATTGATGGCAAGATGAAATGCAGTATGTCTATCAAAAAATACTGGAGGAACATTTGCATTTATCAGCCATAAAGCTGTGCATAGGACGTATTTGGACATTCCAACATGATCATGATCCAAAACACAAGGCCAAGTCGACCTGTCATTGGCTACAGCAGAATAAGGTGAAGGTTCTGGAGTGGCCATCTCAGTCTCCTGACCTCAATATCATTGAGCCACTCTGGGGAGATCTCAAACCTGCAGTTCATGCAGCCCAAGAATTTACAGGAACTGGAGGCTTTTTGCCAAGAGGAATGGGCAGCTTTACCTTCTGAGAAGATAAAGAGCCTCACCCACAAATACCACAAAAGAGTTCAAGCTGTCATTGACGTTAAAGGGGGCAATACATGGTATTAAGAACTGGGCTATGTAAAATTTTGATCAGGGTCATTTGGGTAGTTTCTGTTGTCGTGATTTAAAGAGTAAACACAGTTGATTGATAATAGGGGAACAGTTTGCCATGCAGAAACTTGTGCCTTGCACTCCATCTGTCATCCATGTAGCCAAATGCCAAACCTTTAGAAAACATGGCCTGTTTTTTGTTTTTTGTTATCTTGTTTATAAGATGTTGGAGCTATCTGAATGTGCCTGCCTCCTACATTTCCCTAAGGCCCGGTTCACACTGATGCGAGTTCATATCAAATGCGATGCGTCAAAAACACTTTAAATTCGCATGTCATCCCTAAAGTCATTGTTTTCAATGACGGTCGTTCACATACATGCGTTGCGATTCCTCTACGAATGCGATGCAAAAAAAAAATGGTCTTGTGCGAGTTTACTGCGTTGCGTTGCAAATTTAGTCTCTATAGACATCAATGTAAATCGTTCTTGAATCGCATTGATGGTTCATATATGTGCAAATTCCACCACACCACTCTCCACAAAAACCAGGAAGTACACAGGAAATTAATACTTTTTTTTTTTTTTTTTTACATTATGATTCCATTGGCTAGAATATCAATCGCAGCTATGTCCAACTCCTGAAATTCGTGGTAAAATCTCGGTAAATTTGCGGTTAATTCGCACCTCACACAGGACAAAAAAACGGAACAAATTCACAGCGCATTAGTGTGAACCGGGCCTTAAAGAAAACTGAATGAAATGACTAGCTGTGTTCTTGCATGCAGCTAGCCTGAATAATACCTGCAGAAGTTAACCCATGCCCAGTTAACCTTTCATATCTGTCTATGTACAGTTTTCCATAGTGCCCTAGACACTTTGTTAGAAACAGGAAAGCAGTTGGAATGATATCAGTAGACTTTAAACACACTTATCTTCAATGTGCTATTTGCTACTGAAATTTACTGCTTTGTAGCTTTGTCTTTATCTGTTTATCTTTTATGTTTATGTAGTTTAAATAGACCATTTCCTGTTTCAGCAATCTTCTGATTAATGATGAATTAAAGAACTATGGATTCTTAGCCAGTCCTCGTTACTTCATATTAAACTCCTGTTTCCAGAGGGTAAAACTGATATTGATACAAGCAGAAAAGCACTACAATGTTGTTTTAAAAAATAACAAATCACATGTGTAGTGCATGAAACAATGGTGCATCAGTAGTACTTCAATTGATTGCACACCTTAATATGCCTGTAACACCACCCTCCAGTCTCCGCACTTTTCAACAAAAAATAAACAGTCCCCCACCTTCATTACATTCTGGTGTAAATCATGAAGGGGGAAGCAAAATTCAAGCTGCTAGGATGTGGGCATCCTGGCCTCCAGGTTCAACAACACGTGGAACAAATTAGTGGCCAAGACCAGGACCCTCTAGCCTTTGGAGTACATGCTCTGGTGATTCCTTGGACTCAATTCGAGCTGATTCATGCCTTCCCTCCGATGAAGATCCCTCCTCAACTGCTACGCAAGATAGAGGCAGAATGGGTTTAGGTGATTTTCATCACACCCAATTGACTGAAAGAATAGGGGTATTTCTCACTCTGTAATTCCCACTTTTCTTGGAGCAGGGAAATATAACCCACGCAACATTTGCTATCACATATGGAAAGCTTTCTTTGCCTGGTGCGAGGACAGGAAGCTGAGTTCTGGAGAATAATCTATTTTTCGCTCTTGGGGAATGTTCCAGCTCTATACGCTATTATTTTTTCCTCTCTTCAGTCTGGTTTTGACCAGCATCTAGCTCTGAGTACCCTTAATTGGTAGGTTTCTGCTTTAGCCATTAAACTCCCCACTCAAGACTTTGCTTCTGAGAGTTGCTCATTTTAAATCCCCCAATTCAACCTTGTGTGTCACCTTAGAACCTCGACTTGTTACTTTCTGTACACCAGAGACACCCCCCCCCCCCCCCCCCCGAACCGATTAGAGACATTCCATTAGAAGACCTAACTTGTGAGGTTATTTCCTGGTCGCCATTATATCAGATAGGTGTGTTTTTTGATTTGATGACTCTGTATTCTTTCTTGTTTTGGATAAAGACAAAATCCTTTTGAGACCAAAACCTTCTTTCACTCTCCAATGAAGACGTGGCCCTTCCTTACTTTTGTCCTGCCCAAAACATGGCTAGGAAATTGCTCTACTTTGCCTGTATGCTGTTAGGGCTATCAGGATCTAGCTAGCAACTATAGTTTCTTTTCATAAAGGGCTTCCTGCTCCACCATTGTCAGGAAAATCGGGCAAATTTTTTCCCAGACCTATGCTCTTAGGTAAAGAATTCTTCCTTTCCCTATTGAAGCCTATTACACGAGGGCTGTTGGTGACTTTTGGGCTTTTTTTTCAGCATCAAGTATCTGCTGCCCAGATTTGCAAGGCGGCCACCTGAAGTTCACATATTCTTTAAATTCTACCAGGTGGATGTTCAGGCCTTGGTTGATGCAAGCTTCAAGCTGTTCACTGGGCTGCATGTGATGCATTCTGAGTTATAATTGGGTTACAGAATGATATCTCTATCATAGTCATCAACAGTAGCTAAGATCTTACAGGATGCACGGCAAATTTGTTTTTGGGGCAATTGCTTTTTTAGGGTCCATATCAGAGGGTGAGTTTCGGTCCTGGACACCGTTAACTTCTGAAACGAATCATATTGAAGAAACTAAGATGGCTACTACTAATTTATTATGCATTCAATAATTATGCCTTGCTCTGTTATTTTTCAGTGTAAAATAGAGGTGCACTGAATGGAAATTTTGGTGCCAAAACCAGACCAAAAATTCAGGATGCACTTGGCCAAAAAACAGTTTTAAAAATAAAAATACAGTGTACTCCATATGGTAATACAGTGTGAAATCTTCGAACCTTTGTGAAATGATCACATAGATTAATGTCACGTTTTTCATTGATTTTACCGATTTTGTTAGGTTTTATATATTGCCAATATTTAGGTTTGGGAACTTTTTTTTCCTTCTCATGTAACACAAATTTTTAAGAACATTTCTTTAAGTACATGTTAAAACAAACAAAAAAAATTACAGACTTAAGAGTTAGACATTGCAGGCTTAAAGTATTAACTGACACCGGAAAACCACCCACGTGAACGTATGCAAGACTGCACAAAGAAATTTTTTTGTATAACGGAGCAGAGTGAAAATTTTATCCAAAAAAAATGATAAAAAAAATTCCATTTCCTGCAACCACCTGTCCACAGTAGTTTACACCATAGATGGATGTGTGATAACTAAAATCAGTTGTATGAATTTTTAAAGCAAATTAAACTTAGGGGCCCATCGTAGACTAAAGGCCCACCAGAGCTCCTGCGTCTGGTAATGTCTGGTCAGCCTGACGCTAGAGCATGAACTGATCGTATTCTGGGAAATGTAGATCGAGTTCTGGTGGAGGGATTGCAATAGAAATGTGTCAAGGAAGCAATAGTGTATGGTTAGCAAGTGTACATTTTGAGCCATTATTTTGACATTTGGCTGAATGTAGCTTTGCAGTGATGCAGGAAGGGGCGGGCCAGAGCCCTGACTCTTCATTGTAAGTCATTGTTTGTATAATAGCGTGCCACAGGATTTGGGTTTTCCCTGGCCTGGAAGACAGCTCAGAGTATGTGAGACAATACTAGATGACTCCAGTTTAGTTTTGCTCTGATTTTCTAACTTTTATTTACTTTGACCTGAATTGTTTTGAAATGACCCACATTTCCTGTTTTATGGTGACAACTCTCACTTACTGTACTGTATCTATGAAGGAGCAGCCATATTACCAAACCTTCTCGCCATACACTTGGCAGTTTTGGAGGCTTTCCATCGGCGTTTGAACAAATCGCATGGAACTGAGCTGTCCACAGCATGCTAAATGTTTTCCAGTTTAAAGCAACCATACAGGTAAAAAAAAATACGCAAGTATAGCGCAAGTCAATGCATGACGATGCCCCTTCCCCAACATAATAATAATTAAAAAAAATATAGGATAATGCAGACACACAGACGAGAAGTCATCATAACTGTTAAAATGTGAAATACACCAAAAATGTTTTTTTTTTTGCTCATTTGCTGTTCAAGCCTTGTAAAGGAAACCCTGGAATCCCCATAGTGACAGCCAATGAGACATGTTCTGACTCTCGGACCTGTATTACAAGCAGTCTGAGCATCACTGCAGCTTTTAAATCAAGATATCACACAAAGCTTCCCCTGTGTTGCCATTTCCCCTTTGTGCCCTTAACCCCTTCATCACTAAAGCAACTGTCTGCGAATGTCAGATTCCTTCACAATTACAGCTTTTGTCTGGGTACAAAGAGGAATTCTCTTCATGCCAAAACCCTCTGGCAACGCCATCCCAAAGCAGTGAACTCAGGGGTGGTGGTGGAAGGCGCGTGGTGCTGTGCTGAATCACCATCGCTCTGCTCTGGCTGCCAAACAGATGGAAGCTGCAGGCATCAAAATAGCTCTGTGCCTGGTGCCATGTACTAAATCCTCTGTCCTTTCATCTAAGAACATTTTATATGCAACACTTTGCATAAGTAATCACCCCCTTGGACTCTTCCATTTTTCGTAGTGTTACAAATTGGAATTAAAGTAGATGTAAATAATTCAATAATTTCAAATGCACAACCTAATTAACGCTTAGAAATGTGCAATATGTTTCATTGTAATACAAATGATAATTGAAAAAGCAGATCTTTTGTTGGTTACAAGGTCCGGGGTAGAGTCACCTTGAAATGCAGCAGTATTGGCGAGGGTAAACCGTTTTATATGTCTGGGTCCTGAATTTTTTCGCCAATTTTCCTTGGCAGAGTTTTTTGGCTTTATCAGATTGGAGTGGGATATTGGTCAACAACAATTGTCAAGTCTGACCACAGGTTCTTAAAGGTCTGGGTTGGGCCATTCTGAAACCTTCAGGTTCTTGGTTTTTACCCCTCTACATGGTAGTGTGGGTGTGCTATTCTGCTAAAAGGTGAAACTCCTTTCCTGTTGTTGATTGATTGCTTGAGACTCAAATCAGTTTCCTTTTAGTGCAGTCTAGCATTTTTCTCCATCTATCTTACCCCTTATCAGCATGCATTACCAATGGTGTAGTTAGTATATTGAGAAGAGATGGCAACAGGATGCAGTATAAGAAGAAGGCAGCCCAACAGAGGCAGTTTGATGCTTTGGGCGATGTCCCACTGGTCCTGCCATTCATGTGGATGTTAACTGATGCATGCGTACCACTTATGTAAACAGTGTTGCTTACCAAGTATACCCTTTATTTGAAATGGATTCCCTGATGGCAGTGGCTTCCTTTGACAGAATAATGAGCCTTGCCACACTGCAATAATGGTTCCAGATCATTTTGAGGAACACAACAACAAGTTTCAGGTGTTGACTGTCCTCCAAATTCTTCAGATCTCAATCCAATTGAGCTTCTGTGGGATGTGCTGCAAAAACAAGTCCAATCTATAGAGGCCCTACCTGGCAACTTACAGGACTTATGCCCCATACCCACGGTCGGATTTTCCGACGAAAAATGTGTGATAGGACCTTGTTGTCGGAAGTTCCGACCGTGTGTAGGCTCAATCACACATTTTCCATCAGATTTTCCGACACACAAAGTTTGAGAGCAGGATACAAAATTTTGTCGGAAATTCCGATCGTGTGTACACAAATCCGACGGACAAAGTGCCACGCATGCTCAGAATAAATAGAGAGATGAAAGTTATTGCCCACTGCCCCGTTTATAGTCCCAACGTACGTGTGACCGTGTGTATGCAAGACAAGTTTGAGCCAACATCCGTCGGAAAAAATCCTAGGATTTTGTTGTCGGAATGTCCGAACAAAGTCCGACCGTGTGTACGGGGCATAAGAGTGATTGTTAACAATCATCTTAAAAAAACATTTAGTTGAAAATAAAAATTAAAGGTGAAACATTTGTGTGTGTGTATGTGTATATTATCATTATAAATGCCTTTTTTTTCTTTTTTATGTGATCACATTCCCTCTGTTCTCAGAGGCGTAAGAGCTGGGGTGGAGAAGCAATAGTACATGGAGCTTCCCAGTGAATAGCTGTGCGGGGGGGGGGGGGGGGGGTAGTGTCAGGAGGACAAGTCTTACCATTGGAAAAGAGCAGGCTGAGTTCTCAGCATAGCTAGAGAACTGACCACAGTGTGTTCTCCTGCTTAGTGCGGTTAGTTTTTAATAGGAAAGCAGGGGGACTGGCAGGAATACCAGGGATTTTACATACGGGAAGTGATAAAAAGAACAGAATACTTTCTCATACAAGTACAAGGTGCAGCAGGCACAAATCAAGAACATGAAATGGGGTAACAAACACTTTAAAGAATCAGCTACTGACAACTTAATGCCAGATACCACAGCATAGCTACAGAGCTCTAGTGGCATCTCTGCTTTGACAGGTCAGGGCTGTTCTGGCCGCAAAAGGGGACCTACTCGATATTAGGTGGGTGGTCAAGTTATGGCTAATTGGTGTATATTGAAATTAGAAAAGGCATATACTGTATATTTGGCTCCAAATGGAGAGTTTCAATTTGAGTGCTCCTGCCCACCTTAATTTATTACGAAAAGCTTTCCCCTTACAAGGGTTTTTCAGCATCGCACAGATACAAGGAAAATATTCAGCCTCTTTTCTATTTTGGTCTTCTTAGACCATCAGGCTGCTTCAGCCCAGACTGATTACAGTAACTGTCAGGCTAGCCATGTCTGCTCTACATATGCTCTTTGCATGTCTGTATACACACACTGCTTCCGCAGCAATCTGTCCCCTCAAAGCAACCATACGTTGATCAAAATTTCAGTCGAAAGCCATACATGGATTGAAAAGTTCAGCAGGGACTGGTCAAATTTGATCCATGTATGGGCAGGCTGGTTGTGCAGATGTCGATGGGTAGATTGATGTCTGTACAACCAGCCTGTTGGTTTTTCTCGAACAATCAGTTCTGCCAGCTATAGCCGGAGGCACTGATCAGTGTATTCAGAAGGCGGGGAAGTATTTCCATTGTCAGAATACAATAATTCAGCTGGGGGGTTGGGGGAATTCCCCCATCCACATTGGGTGTGTGGATGGGGGAATCGGGTAATTTTTTTTTTTTTTTTTTGCATTCAACCCACTGGTTGAGAAAAAAAAAGATTACTGTATGACCTGCTTTTAGATGGGAGCCCTGACTAATTAGAGAACGTTCTCTTTTTGTGTGGTTATTTAGATAATCAAATTAGTCAAAGGGTTATGGTTACGTTAAAGTAACACTAACTTGTATTCCTTTTTTTTTTTTTTTTTTTAAATATCTGCTATTGCTCTCAGCCTCATCCAAATCCATTTACTGCTGTGATTGGACTTCCTGTTGGAGGGTGACTACATTCGTTCTCCGTGGTCCCACGGTATATATGAGCGTAGTCACCTTCGCTTGCTTCCCAGATGGATTATGGACCATACTCCATACCACTAGTCATTCTCAGGAGGAAGCAAGAGGGTTGATAGAAGGTTTATTTATTTTTTTTATTTTTTTTTATAATTCAGAATGCAAACTTGAATAGATATTTTTTCTTTTTAGGCTGGGTTCACACCATTGCGAATTGCAGTAGCAGGAGATTTTGACCGGCACTCTATGGAACCGGTTCATATTTCTCTGCTGCAGCTCTGGTGTGAATTTGCACAGGAGCCCTGTACATATTTTGGTCCATTTTAAAGTCTGAATTCAGCCTGAAATTGGACCTGAAACGGTGAACCCGGACGTACCAGACCCCTGCTGGGAGCCGCATGCGGCGATGGTGTGAACCCAGCCTAAATCCAGAGTCTGGTGTCACTTTTACCACTAAACTTTGGTTTTAAAAAAATAGTTCTTAAAAGAGAAGTATGGGTTTGGGGGTTTTTCCTCCATCACACTTCAGTCCGCTCTCTGCTGAAAACGGGTCACAGGAGTGCAAAACAAATTTCACTCCTGCGATTCATAGTACAGCCAAACGAGCTCAGGCTGGACTCCTTGTTTAACTCAACTCTCAGCCTCCTCTAAACCTCCAAATTAAAAAAAAAAAACATTTTTTAACTGTTGTGCTCTGAGTTTCTGTAGAGAGCGGCTATGTTCTCTATGGTCCCACTGTATGTAGTAATATAGCCACCCTCTCTTGCTCACTCCTGAGATGGACTAGGCACTATGGGATTTGTAGTGCACGTGACCACAACTACCATGCGCTGCTCTTTCCAAATATATGGAAGTGAGGGGAAAAGGAGAGGTTCAGTTGCTCTCAAGGAAGCAGAAAACACAGCAGGAAATGATTTCATGAAAGATAGATTACAAGACCATTAAAGTGGTAGTCAAGTCTTCTTTTTGAATTGTACCTATAGGTGAGCCTATAATAAGGTTTACCTGTAGGTACAGTAACTATATTAGCACTGCATGCAGCTGGTGATGTCACCGGTGCATAAGCTCTGATAGGACCGCATACCCGTGCCTTCCCTTCAGATTTCCGTGCTGCAGCCATGACATTGAGTGATGTCATTGAGGCTTGGCCAATCAGACAGCCAGAGCACTTGGAAGGAACACTGGGTGAAGATGGAAGCCCTGTCAGTGGTGACAGCGCGCTGCTGGAGGACTTCGTTCTAAAGTAAGTCTCTCATAATCTGCTAGATTTCAGTGCCCATCAGTGTCGCCCTTTTGGTTCCACCTATCAGTGCCATCTCATCAGAGCCATCTTATTGGTGCCACATCATCGGTGCCGCCTTATCAATGCCCATTAGTGAAGGAGAAAACGTACTTATTTACAAAATTTTATAACAAAAAACAAAAACTTTTATTTTTTTTAAAAATTTCGGCATTTTTTTTATTTGTTTAGCAAAAAATAAAAAGGTGATCAAATACCACCAAAAGAAAGCTCTATTTGTGGGAACAAAATGATAAAAATGTAGTTTGGGTACAGTGATGTATGACCGCGCAATTGTCATTTAAAAAGTGACAGCACTGAAAGCTGAAAATTGGCCTGGGCAGGAAGGTGCAAAAGTGCCCTGTATTGAAGTGGTTAACCACTTGCCGACCACGCTATAGCCAAATGACGGCTCCAGCGCGGTCGTCTAGTTCTGGAATTGTCTAGTTCCCATGATCATGTGCGCCCGCTCACATATTATGCCTCGTACACACAAGCGGACTTTTCGACGGACTAGGTCCGACAGTCTTTCCGACAGTCGGACTTTGCAGCGTAGGTCCGCCGGACTTTCAAATGAACGGAATTGGACACACACGATCACACCAAGGTCCAACGTATTCGTACGTGATGACGTATGACCGGACTAAAATAAGGAAGTTGATAGCCAGTAGCCAATAGCTGCCCTATCGTCGGTTTTAGTCCGTCGGACTAGCATACAGACGAGTGGATTTTTCGACCGGACTCGAGTCCGTCGGAAAGATTTGAAACATGTTTTATTTCTAGGTCTGTCAGACTTTTGGGAAAAAAAGTCAGCTGGAGCCCACACACGCGATTGAATTGTCCGACGGAGTCCAGTCCGTCGGACCAAGTCTGCCGGAAAGTCCGCTCGTGTGTGTGGCATAACGAAAAGAACCAATGAGCGGCTCATTACCACGTGATCAGCTGTATCTAATCATGGGTGTCAACAGAAGCCGGGTTATCGACATTCTTTTCCTCATGCTGACAGCATGAGGAGAGGAGAAGAGAACCGATAACCGACCTCTCTAAGGCTGCATTCACAACTGAGCATTTCAAAGTCGCGTGTTTTTACCGCATTTTTGCCACGATTTTGTTCAGGTCACCAATGTAAAAAGCAGAAAAACGCCTGTAATCTGCCCCAAATAAGCTCATGATCTTTTTTTGAGCTTAAGGCTTTTTGCTTCGGGTGACAAAACGTTCAGATGTGAACAGGTGCCATTGAAATGAATGGGATTTTGCTTGTTTGGCATTTTTCAAGTGTTTTTTCTGGCGTTTTATGAGCTGAAAACGGTCAGGTGTGAATGCAGCCTGAAAAGGACATGTACACTGATAACCAAGGCACTGATTATCAGTGCAGTCCCAACAGTGCTGCCAATCAGTGCCTCCTCATCAGTGGATTTTTATTATATATATATATATATATATATATATATATATATATATATATATATATATATATATATATATATATATATATATATATTTATATATATATATATATATATATATATATATATATATATATATATTTTTATATATATATATATAAACAACCCAGTGGTGGTTAAATACCACCAAAAGAAAGCTGTGTTTGAAAAAAAATAACAATCTAGTTTGACAATTGTGTGGTCATGCAACACTGTACCCAAAGTGTGACCGCACTGAAAGAAAATTGACCTGGGCAGGAAGAGGGTAAAAATGCCCAAATAGGCAAGTGGTTAAGTGATCTATACTGACAATGATAGGTTTGGTCTGTGCATCCAGACATCAATGACCTCTGGTAAGAATGAGGTGCTATTTCATTTTAGGTTTGGCTTTGGTTTTGCATGGAAGTCTTTTCAAATTGATGTAAAAATAGGTCATTTCTGAAATGTAACATATTTTTCTGCTTATAAGGAGCCTCTCAGCAGAGAAATGAGAGCCGCCAAGCTTCACCTGGCTGCCTTCTGTATCTTAGCTTCAAAGCCTTGTGAGTTTCAGCCCTAGAACAAGCATGCAGCCAGTAACACGCTGGGACATTTGATATACACATACTGGTTCCAGGTCAGTGATTCACTAGTTGGTAAGCAAAGGACAAGTACAGCAGCCCTGGAGCTTGCACCTTTTAAATCAGGCCAGTCATGATTGTCCTGGGGGTTTCTTTGTAAGAAAACAATTTGTTGAAGATTTTTTTGTTTTCCAATACGGTATATTGAAGGCCTGCAATTTACAGAGATCAGGAGAGAGTGATCCAGGTGTTTGAGAATTTGTAATAGTGATCTAATACCAGCTGACATGTCTGGCAACCTTGTACCCAGCACCAGCTGACATGTCTGGCAACCTTGTACCCAGCACCAGCTGACATGTCTGGCAACCTTGTACCCAACACCAGCTGACATGTCTGGTAACCTCCAGTCTAATATTAAGTGACTCGTCTGGCATTCCCTCACTTCATTAGCGCTATATAAGCTGGAGGTAGCAGGGGGTTAATGAGAACCTAAAGTGGAACTCCAGCTAAAACTTTTTAATGGAAGAGTGGAGGCTTTTTCAGATTTTACTTGCTGCCTGTGGAGACTTGTTTTCATTTCCTGTATGTGGGATAGAAAGTGAGGGAACATACAAATGTCTACGGGACAAGAACTGAAGGAAAACATTTTAGTGGGGACAGTTATACTGGTGACTGTCAAAGCTGAAATATCCAACTGAGGGAATTGTTTTTAAACTTCTTGTAATGTCATTGTGCAGGAAGTGAAGAGAAATATCTGCAATGGGGACAGCAATAAATACCTGGCAGAGGTTCTAACATTGCCGCCAAAGAAGAAAAAAAACAGCTTGACTGGAGTTTTAATTTAAAGCTGAATTTTAATCTGTTTTTTGCTCTTCCTGGTTCCTTCCTTCCCCCTCATCAACATGCTATAAAAGTTAAACCTTTACATTTTCCTTACATATTAATGTCCGTCCAATTGACATCATAATTGGGGGTTTGTGTTTCTCTGTGCAATGCAGGCAGATCATGGCAGGGGCCATCAGAGTGCTGTACATAGCTCCCAGCAAATAGAAAGGTGTGGTAATGTCCACATGGGATCCTGAGCCTCCATGATGGAAGGGGCAGGTAATGCACAGTAAGAAATATATCCACCATAGTGTAAATAGGGGGAATACCTCCCTCTGTACCATATGCTGCCCCTCCCCCACCACAACCTGGTAATGCTAGGCAATACCCTGGTGGCCATATTGGCCCCCAGGGGAGATCCAGACAGGGTTTTCAACAGTCTCCCGCGAGACGGGGTGGTAGAGGGAAAAGGGCTACATCTAATCATCCACATGCCCTCCCACGACGGTCTCGTGGGATGAGTGTTCCCTATCAGGGGGGACGTGGCAGAGGGGGTGATCAGGCCAGTGATGGCTCTTGGTTGGCCCCAGGGTTTGGGGACAGACCGTATGACCAATATAATGCCTATGCGGACTATCCACCCACCCCCCGGGCCTTTGATTTTGGGTCATATCCTGATCGTAATTATGAGTCCAATCAAAACTTTAGGCATGACCACTATGAAAGACGAGGGCGGGGTTCCCAAATCCCTGGACCTTCAAACAATGGGAGAGGCTATCCTGACTATAATATCAGTACCTCCAATTGTTTCTATCCCCTAAGTGATCTAGAAGGACCCGCTCCGCGTCCTGTTACAAGGGAGGACCTGAATGGAGGTGTCCTGCAGTCCACGTCCATGGTGAGGGGATCTAGCGACAATGGAGGTATTCCTGGTCCCTCCGATATGGGTCACCAACGGTGGGGTTTTCACAGACCAGGTCAGGGCATCAAAAGGTCGGCAGACCAAAGAGAGGATCTAGAGGGGGGCGGCGACTGCGAGCAAAAAAAGAAAAAATCGTAACCTCTGATGGGATATTTAATCTAAGTTCTGTTACGTTGAATGATTCTGAAAAAACCTTACTTAACAAGGGCCTCAAGTTTGCACCTCCCCGTGGTCTGGATAAATTCCAGACTTATATAGATATACATAAATTTGTACGAAGGGTTAATATTAAAAGGTATATGACCTCCAACCCCATTACAAATACTGTGTCCCACTCCACTGAATACCGTCATTCGGGATTGGCTAATGCGTCTTTATTCAATCCCCCGGGTGCTATGGCCCCCTCCTTGAGGGTATTTAGGGATCTTCTCCTTAGGGATTTGGAGCAATTACCCCTGAAAAAAGTACATTTTAATAGTGAGTTAAAATTAGGTTTGAACTCCCTATGTGAAAATAAGAATTTAATAATAAGACCCGCTGACAAGGGGGGGGGTATTATTGTGTTAGACAAGAAGGACTATCTTGCGGAGATGTCGAGGATTTTGGGTGATCGTGACACATATACCCCCCTTAGATCAGACCCTAAGGTACAATATAAAAGGGAACTCGAAGCTATTGTTCAAAATGGCTTTGAGCTGGGTATCTTGAATAGTAAGGAAAGATCATATTTGGTTCCTAAGGCCCCACGCACCCCAGTTATTTATTATTTGCCAAAAATCCACAAGCATCCCACCTGCCCCCCGGGACGCCCTATTGTTAGTGGCATTGATTCTATCTCATCCCGGGTGGGCAGGTATATTGATTTCTTTTTGCAACCTCTGGTTTCCAAAATGCCGTCATATTTAAGAGATTCCCGTCATGTGATCAACCTACTTTCTAATGTTACCCCTAAATCAGGGTGTTGGCTAGTGACAGCCGATGTCGCTTCATTATATACAGTGATACCACATAATTTGGGGTTATTTGCGGTTGAGTATTATTTAAGGCGCGACTCCGCATTATTTGATGAACAGATTTGTTTCATCATGCAGTTACTTCATTTTGTAGCTACCCGGAACTATTTTTGGTTTGGGGGTCAGTTTTACAGACAAGATAGAGGGGTCGCCATGGGGGCTAAATACGCCCCGAGCCTGGCTAACCTCTTTATGGCCCTATGGGAGGAGGATGTCATCTATGCCCATCAGAGACCACAGGTGGCTTTGTGGGCCAGATATATAGATGACGTCCTCCTCCTATGGGATGGCGACCGCCATGATCTGGATATCTTTATGAATATGCTAAATGACAATAATCGTGGCATAAGATTCGCTTACGAGGCAAGTCAGACTGAGATCAACTTCTTAGATCTTAAGATAAGTATTAAAGATGGACAACTTTCTACAGCAACCTTTTTTAAGAATACTGACCGTAATTCTTACATACCTACAGATAGCTGCCATCACGAAGCCTGGTTAAGGTCAGTACCGAAAAGTCAACTCATACGCCTGAAACGGAATTGTTCAGATCATGAGGAATTTCTAACTCAGGCTAATGTCTTGGTTGAACGTTTTCTCGAGAAAGGCTACTCGGAGGTGTCCCTTAGAACCACATTGGATGAGGTTGCTACTATTGATAGGCGCACTCTACTTAGTGATAAGGTTCCCAATAAAGATAGGACTCCATCTGTACCGTTTATAACCACTTATTCTTTGCAGCATAGAAATGTGGCGAGGCTGATCAATAAATATTGGCATGTCCTTCGTAATGACCCCATATTGGGTACCATTCTCCCGGCTAAGCCACAAATGGTATATAAAGGGGCTCCCTCACTTAGAGGGAGAGTGGCCCCCAACATCCTTGACCCTCCCCCAATCAAGAAGGTTTTTTTTGAGTATATGACTGGTTTTTACCAATGCAAAAAATGCAGAATATGCTCCCTGAGTGGATGTACACACAGGAGGACACATAAGTTCATTTCTACCAGTACGTTGGCCGAATTTGAAATCAAAACCTTTATCACATGCTCTACTGAGCGTGTGGTGTATTTATTGCAATGCCCTTGTGGATTGCAATACGTAGGGAGGACAAAGCGCCCTCTCTCCGTAAGGCTCAACGAGCATGTAACCAACATCCTGGCTGGTTTTCCTAAACATCCAGTCTCCAGACATTATCTGGAAACTCATAATCGTGACCCTAGGAAGACCATTTTTCTGGGGATTGATAGATATACCACACCCTGGAGAGGTGGTTCCCTATTAAGGGGGATCTCTAGGCTTGAGATGGCCTGGATATACAGGCTTAGGTGTTATACTCCGTTTGGGCTTAACGTTGAGGTAGACCTCAACGCCTTTCTTGACAACTCATGAACTCACTTGTTTACAACACGCCTATAGGGTTGTGAGAGTTACATACATATGAAAATGTATCCATTGATTGTGAGGGCTTAGGAATATTGACTAGTTACGATTTATGTTTTGGATTATGCTGTCTAATGTAAACCCGCTCTGACCCTTTGGTGGCCTTACTCTATTGCCAACTAGGTAATGTCCACCAGCTGTCACTGGTTTTGTCCCCTTTCAGGCCATAAATTGTTGGTGAATCTAACAGTTATGGTCTTGACTTTCCGATGTAGTATGGCCTTATTTTGGGAACACATATGGTTTATACCATATATTGTCCAGGGTTTTAGTAATGACTGCCATACTTTTTACTGAGTATACCGGTTGGGACATTCATATAAGTCCAACAATTATCTGGTATGCCCCATTCCTGGTAAAGGCTCTCTTCTCTTGAAGGTTCCAACCCCCCTGGAATGGTGGCTGAGTTGTTATATAGGAGCATGGGTTTTTATAATGTTTTATTAGAATACCAGATAGGGTACCCACCTAGGTCCACCTAGTATCCGATATACCTCATTCCTAGTAAAGGTCCCTTTAATAATTTAATATTTCATCTACCTTATAGGATAGCTGAGTGGGTATAATAACCCCCTTTTCTTCGAGGCTATTTAGCCTATTTGTTTTTATAGTTTTTTATGTTTCTGTACGTAAGAAAACCCTTTTTTTCAATACATAGCGGAGAAATGAGATGATCCATAATTTCTAGGGATTGCTACATGACTCTGTGGTCATCATAGCAAAAACTATCCACCTTTTTAAATAGAATTTGTGTTGCTTTAAAAGAATGCTAATTGATTGATCCCCACTAGATGGCGTTATCCTAACCTCTATGGACGGATTCTGATAGGGCGACTTTCATTAAGTTGTTCTTGTCAGATGTCCACTCCCTAAATGAGATTGTACTAGGAGGTCCAGCTAGTATGTCTAACGTTCCAGTGTTTTGTATTCTATGTACAAAGGTTCGTCCTATGTTCAGCAGTTTTATGTTAACATTTGATAAGCTGATGAGCGTCACTTCCTGTCATCATATGGAGGCTTGGCGTATAGCAGCTTCCTGTTGACATTGGATAGGCTGATGAGCGTCATTTCCTGGTTCACAGGGAGGCTTGGTCTGTCCTAGGTACTTCCTGTCTCCCTAACAGGATGTGGTCACCAGAGCGTCAGAACGAGGTATGGTGGTACAAATGTATTTAAAGAGCGATGAGTCAGTGCGTCGCCCGTTCCTATGACAACGTCCAATAGGACGAAACGTACGTCGGAAGGCAGACGCGCTGACGTTATCGTTCCACTCCATAACGAACGGGTGTATGCAGGCCGGCCGGCTGATTTTATACATGCGATTTTAATTGTTCCTTTTGGTAAGTGTGTTACTTTAACTATAAATAAACTGGTCAAACGGATTTACACTATGGTGGATATATTTCTTATCTCCTTGGGTCTCCATAATTGAGCCAATCATTTCCGATGTATCCCGGGTGATCATTCCTCCATAAGGCATAAGGCTTCATTACAACCGATTTCTGGTAATCATATACCTTCATAGGTGGTGGATTTTCTCACAAGATGTCTTTAAAGTCTTCAATCACTATGGGTGGAATCTAATATAATAAGGACTGTTGATAACAGAAGTCACCTTGTTTTATGGACTGTGTGTTTTTTGGTTTCCTTATTCTAATTATGTTTTTAATTGCCACAATGATATATTATACCTATGTGGCTCATAGCACATTTTTTTGATTTTTCACATCGTGTTGCTATTTGAGTTTAGTATTTTGATCACTTTATGATTTTCAATTATTTAATTATTATCTTTGTTTAGCGCGGTTCTTTTATACATTTTGTCTATTTTATTCTACACCTAAGAATCAGAACTGCAGCTTTGTGTTAGAGGGAAGCGCAGTAATTTTGTATTATTTTCTGGTAAATGCACAGTAAGGCTAGGAAGGAAGGAGCTAGATGATGCTGGATGTTTTCCAGCCAGGAGATGTTTGGAGTTCTGTCTGACTTGCTGCAGCTTCTTATGCACACTGAGAACCTCACAGTGTGCAGTGAAATCAGAGGAAGCACTTTCAGTATGGCAGTGGAGCATGTACAACTGTGCAAGACTAAAGGTAAGGATGGAGCTGATCTTTAACCCTATCTAATTGCTTATCTCACAATCAGCTTGCCTCAAAAAAGCATTGCCCATTGACAGACCACAAACCACAGTAATAGACCAGTCACATCACTTATATAAGGGTCTACGCGTTTCACAGAGCAGGACTCCTATCTACCCACAGTACACTGGCACCAGTGGAATTTTGTTTGGACAACCACATCTAATGGTGGCCCAGGGCTTTATGTGTATACCATGTATAAAACCAAATTAGGAAGTCCCCTGACCAGCTCTACAGAACTATCAAACTTACATAGTAGTTCCCAAAGTCCCAAATAAAGTAGCTATGCCTCGAGGATCTTAAAATGAAACTTCACCCCAAAAAAAAAAATATAAAGTTTGTAGCTTCAAATACTGTAGCTGCTAACTTATAAAAACAAGTCCCTGGGGTCCAGCACTGTCTTCCCACAGCTGGTTCTTCTTACCACTGTGGGTCCCTGGATTTGGGAGCCGGCAGTGACTTTCTGAGAAATCACAGCCGGCTCCCCACTACACATGCGCAAGATTGCGTGCCACAGGGAGACTGGTCCTGCAGCCTCCTGGGATATGTGATGGGGGGCCAGTTATATGATGATTGCTTTGGCGAGAAATGAGTAAGTGGGAGAGTGTACCTGTCAAAATAAAATTCAAAAGTGTTGGGACAGGGATGAGGAGGAAGATTAACACCACTTTCATATTTAAGTGAAGGTCTGCCTTAAACACTGCAGAATCACTTGTGGATTATATGAGCAGGAACATGGAACACATAGGAAATCATGTAAGTTTGAAGAGAGACAGCGCATACAACGGGAAACTCCCAGTTCAAGTTGCAAGATCCTCTGTTAGGTGCTCAGGCTCAGTGTCTCCTTACACACCACAACACAAACAAGTAAAGGGACTGAGTTGGAAACTCTGTAGTACATATATCAATTTAATGGTTGGTTACATGGAGTGACAAGGAAAACATCTGACGTGTTGCGGCAACAGCTTTAGTGGTAGCAAGTTATGACTAAGGCTGTTGCCGAAACGCGTCAGCTGTTTTGCTTGTCACTTTATGTAACCAACCATTAAAATCGCTATATGGACTACAGAGTTGTCGGCTCAATCCTTTTGCTTGTTTACATAGGAAATCATCCAGGTTCCCTGTCCAGATCTTCCTCCCAGCACATCGACGTTGCATACTTTGCATAATTATTAGGTGAATGCAGTAAAGTGAGGTGGGATGTACCCAAAAAGGAGTGGGGTCCCGTTGCTTAATTTGCATCAGAGCCTTTATCTTGATGACTATGCCACTGTAAAGAGGATAACAGGCATTTGTAATTAGCTTAACATATTCATGTCTATATCCTAAAATAAGGATAATTTGTACTGAAAGAAATGTACTTGGAGGAGGTGATCTAAAGCAGTGGTGTTCAACCTTTTCCAGTCAAGGCACCCATTAAAATTCTGCACAATCTTGAGGTACCTCGTTATAAAATGTAAAAAATGAAACCACTAGCTTTATATAATAGGTGAGGTAATGACTAAGCGTTAATATTTGCATGAAACGCGTCTTCCTCCTTGTCCCCTGCGCCATCTGTTAACCACCTGACACACGAGTTTCAGTAAAGAGGATTTTTTGAACTGCAGCCGTCCGGAATAATTTGCTTTACGATACTAGCTCTACATAACACGGCAACATCCACATGTGTAGGAAGCCCAATGTTAGGGGGTGTTGCTCTTCAATGTGAATGCAGCTTTGTACCGTACAATGGTACTGACTAGTGTTCCAATGTTTCTCTTCTCCCTCAGTTTCTCTCCCTCACTCAGCTAATGTGACCCCAGTGGTTAACCACTTGCCGACCAGCCGCCACAGTTGTACTACGGCAGAATGGCACGGCTGGGCAAAATAACGTTATGTAACATTGCTTCGCCCTGTGGCCACTAGGAACGCGCACGCTCGGCACCCGAGCCGATGCGAGTGCCCAGCGGTCACGATCACCGCCAGGCTCCCGCGATTGCCGCTGACACACGGAGAACCGGGATCTGTGTGTAAACGCACAGTTTCCGGCTTTCTGAGGGGAGAACAGACAGATCGTCTGTTCATACAGAGTATGAACAGCGATCTGTCATCTCCACTGCACAGTCCCCTCCCCCCTCCTCCAGTTAGAACACACACTAGGGAACACATTAACCCCTTGATCGCCCCTAGTGTTAACCCCTTCACTGCCAGTGACATTTTTACAGCAATCAGTGCATTTTTATAGCATTGATCGCTTTATTAATGGCAATGGTCCCAAAAATGTGTCAAAATTGTCCGATGTGTCTGCCATAATGTTGAAGTTCCGATAAAAATCGCAGATCGCCACCATTACTAGTAGAAAAAAAAAATCATAATAAAAATGCCATAAAACTTTCTCCTATTTTCTAGACGCTATAAATTTTGTGCAAACCAATCAATATACGCTTATTGCGATTTATTTTTTTTTTATTTTTATTTTTTTTACCAAAAATATGTAGAATACATATCGGCCTAAACTGAGGAAAAAAATTGTGTCTTTTATATATTTTTTGGGAATATTTATTATAGCAAATGTAAAAAATAATGCGTTTTTTTTTTTTCAAAATTGTCGCTCTTTTTTTGATTATAGCGCAAAAAATAAAAACCGCAGAGGTGATCAAATACAACCAAAAGAAAGCTCTATTTGTGGGAAAATGACGTCAATTTTGTTTGGGTACAACATCGCACGAGCACACAATTGTCAGTTAAAGCGACGCAGTGCCAAATCGCAAAAAGTGCTCAGGTCAGGAAGGGGGTAAAATCTCCTGGGGCTGAAGCGGTTAAAGGTACTTTGCACCTGTGACATAAAATATATATATAGATGCTCCCCAATAGTGTAGGTGTCCTATGCTATGAATACTGGAAAGGGTGTATGAGGGGGCACTGTATTATAAAATCCTATAACCTGTGATCTAGCCACTAATTGAAATGACCATGTGATGTCACATCAGTATGAAACATTAACAGATAATACTATAGGTAATAAACCATAGCCGTGACAAAAACATAAAGTGCAAAGTGCTAAATTTACTGTGCAAATTAAGCAAAGTGTGAAGAAAATTGTCCTTTAGATCAGTTCATTCAGTCTTTAAAAATATATCTTCAGTTGGGTAGGAAATGAGGAACCATCACCGGCTGGAATAGTATCCAAAGCAACACCCCGAAGTGCTCAATAGGATGACCTACTCACCAGAGAGCCAAGCTCCCTTTAACTAAAAAGAAGATCAAATAGTGCTTTGTGGTTGAGTTGTGGATCGTAAATGAAGTGGATCAAAATGAACTCCTTCTCTCCTCCTCTCCAACGTAATAGTTCATTGAAATAGGAGAAAGTGGACCCGGAAGTGACGTGACCATAGATGCGCCTCGACGTATGTTTCGTTTTACAACGTCATCAGGAAGCGCACTTTTGTACACTGGTCTTGACTAGTATTCCAATGTTTCTCTTCTCCCTCAGTTTCTCTCCCTCACTCAGCTATTGTGACCCCAGTGCTGATGGAGGGGTGCAGGGTTGGGGCATACAAGGATGCTGTGTAGGCAACCAACATCCTCCTTGATGACATCATTAGTTGTTACAACACCAGCGGCTATAAGGTTGCACAATGAAAACCTGAGGCTTGGTGTAAATAAAAGGCAGGCTTGAAACTGCTCTTTTGTGTACAATTTTTGGACAATTTTTAGGCATTTGGCGAGGCACCCCAGGGTGGTGGGCACCCTGGTTGAAAAAGGCTAAACTAAAGTATAACACATCTAGTGCCTTTTTAATTCTTTAACAAATAGAATGTACTGTTTTCTAAATCCATATACAGATGTTACATCTAGAGGTTTACTTTTCTAATAAACTTCTTAACCAACAACACCACAAAACTATTCACTTTCTTGCCTTGACTTTTGCAACTCCCTCCTTGTTGGCTTAACTTTACATAAGCTATCCGTCCTTTAATTGATCATGAATGCTGCTTCCAGACTCATCCACCTTACCGACCATTAAGTGTCCGCCGCCACTCTCCCCTGATCTGGCTTCCACCTGCTCAACTAATAAGGTTAAAAATTCTAACCACAACATACAAAGCCATCCACAACACTTTTTAAATCGCTACATCACTAACGTCATCTCAGAATTTGATGCAAAACTTTCTCATCGTTCCTCCCAAGACCTGCTCTCTAGCTCGAGGCTTGTCGCCTCCTCGCCTCCAGGACTTCTCCAGAGCCTCTCCCATCCTCTGTAACTTCCTACCCCAATCTGTCCAACTATCTCCTACTCTGTCAGTCTTTAGGTGACCATTAAAGACCCATCACTTCAGGGAGGTACGTTATATTAAGCTTCTACCTAAATAACTGTATTTTTACTTTCTCAGTTGGCTCATCCCTCATATTTATTCCCTTTTGCATCACTTAATCCTCCCTTTTTGATTGTGAGCTCTCAGGAGCAGGGCCCTCTGAACCCTTTTGTATTGAATTGTGTTGTTACTGCACTGCCTCCCTCTCTAAAAACTGTTGGCGCTCTATAAATCCTTTATTATAATATACTGTTCTGTTGCTTCAACTACCTGGTAATTTCCGTGTTGACATATAATCCTCATTAGAGCATGATTATAGCTCTAGAATCACAATTTCTCTACAGAATGTACCTTCAATGTAGTGTCTGGAAAATAATGTGGTGAGGTGGAGGATACAATGCGATTTGGTGCAAAATGAAAGATGGCATCCCCAGTGACTTGTTTTTAGATGTGCATACTAATTGCTCATCTGTGCTAGCCAATTACATGCTAACCAAGGAAACGTACAAGTAATTGATTATAGCACTGTATACAGAGATCCACATGTCTGCTGACAACTTTTTTGGAAAGTTAAGTCATTTAACCCTACAAGATCCTGGATGATTCTAAAATGACTCAAAGGACAGCAACCTAAAGGGAAAATAATGTATTTACAAACTTGCTTTGTAAGCATGTGTATAGAAAATGAATTAAGGCTGAAGTTTTTTTTAACCTAATGCATTCTCTGCATTAAAGTGTTACTAAACCCAGGACCCTGCATTCACTATATCTGGTCTCCCATGGTACACAGAAATGCAATTATTTTAATAAATATATACGGCTAAATACCCTTTTCTCATCGGCAGTATATAGCAGTCTTATGACCTCTATAAGTGTCTAATTAAAGCTTGTAGGATGTTTTTTTTTCATTCTCCTCTGACTGTCCTATGAGGCTGCATGACTTCTGACCCTCTGTATGGACAGTGCTGATTGGCCCTGTGCTGATCACATGCACTCACCCAAAAAAAAAAAAAAAAAAAAAAAAAAAAAACCTCTCTAGCAATACACACCAAACTGAATATGTGCAGAGTGCCTCCAAGGCTCTGTTCTATTTGTAGATGGATTGAAGACTGGATGAAGGGGAGGATCAGAGAAGACCAGATCCAACAGCCTTTTTACTCAATGTACAAGATTAACCCCTTAGGTTCCACAGTGAGTATAACCAGCATGCTTTACAGTATAATCATGGACTGATTTTACTGTTGCGGGTTTAGTAACACTTTAAGGTAAACAACCTTCACTATGAGCTTCCCGCTTCGAACTCTCCCTTAGGCTCGGTTCACACTTGGGCGACTTGTCAGGCGACCTAGTCGCCTGACAAGTCGCCTCCCGTTCTGTGCTATGGAACCGTTCTAATCGGAGCGACGCAAGTCGCTCCGACTTAGAAAAAGGTTCCTGTATTACTTTGGGGGCGACTTGCATAGACTTCTATGCAGAAGTCGTCTCGCAAGTCGCCCCGGCAGTCGTTTGCAGGTCGCCTCGCTGAGGCGACCTGCAAGTCGTGCCGCCCGTGTGTGAACCGGGCTTTATACAAACCTGATCTTGATCCAGTGATGTGCACGAGAGCAGAGACTCTCTCCCTCCTCATTGGCTCAGACACAGCAGTGGGAGCCATGGGGGGGGGGGGCTTAGCCGGGCCATGCTCTGTGTGTCTTTTGGAGGCACAGAGCTGGCTCAGGAGCAACCATACACAAGTGCCCCCCATAGCTAGAGGCTTGCTAGGGGGCAATCGCCGAGGGGAGGAGTCATAGTCACTCGCTGAGGGACCTGAGAAGAGAAGGATCAGGGCTGCTCTGTGCTATGTTATCAAAAAATATTGGAGGAACATTTGCATTCATCAGCCAGTAAGCTGCGCATTGGACGTACTTGGACATTCCAACATGACAATGATCCAAAACAAAGGCCAAGTCGACCTGTCATTGGCTACAGCAGAATAAAGTGAAGGTTCTGGAGTGGCCATCTCAGTCTCCTGACCTCAATATCATTGAGTCGCTCTGGGGAGATCTCAAACATGCAGTTCATGCAAGACAGACCAAGAATTTACAGGAACTGGAGGCTTTTTGCCAAGAGGAATGAACAGCTTTACCATCTGAGAAGATAAAGAACCGCATCCACAAAAACTTTAAGCTGTCATTGATGTTAAAGGGGGCAATACAAGGTATTAAAAACTGGGGGTATGTAAACTTTTGATCCGGGTCATTTGGGTAGTTTCTGTTGCCATTATGATTTAAAAAGAGTAAACACGCCATCTGGGATCCTTGGGTGAAATACATTTCCCCGCCTCCCCTGCCTGTATCTTGACCTGGACCACTGTGGTTGAGCGACTACCGCACCGTCATAGGATGTATTATGACATATTCTCTTTCCTTTCTTCCCTTTTCTCTCTTCTTTTCTCTCTTCTTCTCCTTTTTGCACTATAGACTTCCAGCAGACAGGTTAGACTACCTTGTTAACAGATACAGCATCTACTATACCCTATGCCTTTATTATGGATGTTAGGCTTCTTATATTGCTTAACTGAGCTTATTTCATGCAGACTGAACCTATAGTTTTATGTTCCTCTCTTGTTGGACAGCCTCATGCAAATTTTACCATAAGCTCTACTAGTTATTTTGTCCAGCTGAGCATAACACTTTTGTTAGATAGCTTATTTTTGAATTCTCTCACGCCTTTAAACACTTTTCTTCATTATTTTTTCATTTTTTATCATTGTAACAAAAGTTTTGATTCTCCTGGGTGGTGGACCTCCCCTCCTGGCACAGCTAGTTCCCATGAGGGGTGCAGGTGTAGGGGAGTGCCCATCTCTTCGGAGCCGGTTTTGGGGAATTCAACCCCACGCTGACAGCTTATATTGCTTAATCCTACATACGGTTCATGTTATGTCTGCTACTTTATAGGTATGTGTTATACCAGTGATTGTACCTGTAATTTTGAGCATTATTTTTTGTTTTGTCAAACTCTCAATAAAACTATTGAAAGTAAAAAGAGTAAACACAGTTGATTGATAATAAATGGCTTCAGCCGCACACTAGCCATGAGTGAAAGAAAAAAGTTTTTGTGTTATCATTCCATATTCTCTGAAAAATGGGCAAGAAATCATAAATTCTGCCAGGGTGTGTAAACTTATGAGCACAAGTGTGTGTACACACACACTCACGCACTAAAATAATTATTTGATCCCCTGCCTATTTTCTAAGTTTGCCCACTTACAAAGAAATGAAGGGTCTATAATTTTTATCATAAGTGTATTTTAAATGATTGAGACAGAATATCAACCAAAACTCCAGAAAAAATATGATACAAATGTTATAAATTAAGTTGCAGTTCAGTGAGTAAAATAAGTATTTGATACCGAAGCAAAATATGACTTGAAAAAATATTCATACCGCTTGAAATTTTGTCATGTTACGACAAAAAACGTAAATGTATTTTATTGGGATTTTATGTGTTGGCCCTAACAAAGTGGCGCGTAATTGTAAAGTGGAAGGAAAATGATAAATGGTTTTCAATTTTTTTTTTTTTACAAAAAAAAATCTGAAAAGTGTGGCGTGGATTTGTATTTCCCCCCCCCCCCCCCCCCCGAGTCAATACTTTGTAGAACAACCTTTCTCTGTAATTATAGCTGCAAAACTTTTTGGGGATGTCTCTACCAGCTTTGCACATCTAGAAAGTGAAGTTTTTCCCATTATTCTGTGCAATTCTGTGTAATTTAATCTTAGTATAAATACAGCTGTTCTGTGAGGCCCTCAGAGGTTTCTTAGAGAACCTTGGTGAACATACAGCATCATAAAGGCCAAGGAACACACCAGACAGGCCAGAGATAAAGTTGTGGAGAAGTTTAAAGCAGGGTTAAGTTATAAAAAAAGATATCCCAAGCTTTGAACATCTCACAGAGCATTGTTCAATCCATCATCCGAAAATGGAAGGAGTATGGCACAACTGCAAACTGTCCACAGGACAACTGTTAGTCGTGCACTCCACAAATCTGGCCTTTATGAAAGAGTGGCAAGAAGAAAGCCATTGTTGAAAAAAAAGCCATAATAATTCACATTTGCAGTTTGCGAGAAGCCATGTGGGGGACACATCGAACGTGTGGAAGAAGGTGCTCTGGTTAGAGGAGACCAAAATTGAACTTTTTGGCCTAAAAGCAAAACGCTATGTGTGGCGGAAAACTAGCACTGCACATCACCCTGAACACACCATCCCCACCGTGAAACATGGTGGTGGCAGCATCATGTTGTGGGGATGCTTTTCTTTAGCAGCGACAGGGAAGCTGGTCAGAGTTGATGGGAAGATAGATGGAGCCAAATACAGGACAGTCTTAGAAGAAAACCTGTTTAGCATCTGCAAAAGACTTGAGACTGGGGCGGAGGTTCACCTTCCAGCAGGAAATTGACCCTAAATATATATAGCCAGAGCTACAATGGAATGGTTTAGATCAAAGCATATTCATGTGTTAGAATGGACCAGTCAAAGTCTAGACCTAAATCCAATTGAGGATCTGTGGCAAGACTTGAAAATTGCTGTTCACAGACGCTCTCCATCCAATCTGACAGAGCTTGAACTATTTTGCACAGAATAATGGGCACAAATGTCACTCTAGATGTGCAAAGCTGGTAGAGACTTCCCCAAAAAGTTTTGTAACTATAGTTGCTGCGAAAGGTGGTTCTACAAAGTATTGACTCAGGGGGGCTGAATACAAATGCACGCCACATTTTTAACATTTTATTTTGTAAAAAAAAAATTGGAAACCATTTATCATTTTCCTTCCACTTCACAATTATGTGCCATAAAATAACATAAAATCCCAGTAAAATACATTTACGATTTTTGTTGTAACATGACAAAATGTGGAAAATTTCAAGGGGTATGAATACTCTTTCAAGGCACTGTAGTACTTGGTGGAGAAACCTTTGTTGGCAAGCAAAGAGGTAAGATGTTTGTTATAGTTGGTTACCAGATTTGCACACATCTCAGGAGGGATTTTTGTCTACTCTTCTTTATAGATCTTCTCTAAATCCTTAAGGTTTGTTGGCATCTCGAAGTTTCTGCTTCCTCCATAAATTTTTTATAGGATAAAGATCTGGAGACTGGCTTGGCCACACCATGACCTTAATGTGCCTCTTCTTGAGTCACTCCTTTGTTTCCTTGGCGTTATGTTTTGGGTCATTGTCATGATGGATGACCCATCTTCTGTATTTTGGCTGAGGGAAGAAGGTTCTCATCCAAGATTTTACAATACTTGGACCCTCCATGCAGCAAAGAATATATATACACCCCCCCCCCCTTTTTTTTTATTTATAAGTGATCACATACCCTCTGTTCTCAACTGCATAAGGAGCTCAGAGAGGTGGGGTAGGAGAAGCGGCAGCACACTGACTTCCCAGTAAATGGCTGGCTGTGCGGGGGCGTGTGTTAGGAAGAGAGCAGGCTGAGTTCTCAGCACAGTTACAGAACTGACCACACTGTGCTCTCATGCCTGTGTGGTCAGTTCGAAATAGGACAGCAAGGGGACTGACAGGAACACCAGGCATTTCACATAAAGGAAGCAATACAAAGAGAACCGGATACTTTCTCATACAAGTACATGGTACAGCAGGCTCATATCAGGAATATGAAGTGTTGGGTTTATGTATTCTTTAGGCGTTTTTTAAAAATGGCCTTCAGCTTTTGTGCTTTTTTGTCTGTAATATAGTGTGAGTTAGGTCTTGATTATATATTGTGTCTTCACAAAAAAAAAACCTCTGTAGCAACATCTATTGTGCCAGGTGAAACTATACAACCTTGAGTTCCTCTTGGTATTTCAAGCACTGCTGTAAAGAGGTTTCTGTGATACAGAAATGAATCGGTGAAAGATATAACCTGAGGCATATTACAAACCGGTTCGCTCACTTCCTAACAAAGGGATTAATATTTCATTTTGTACGCACATGCTTTTCTTCCGCAGTTGCAGAATTTAAAGCAGTCACATCAGGATTTAAAGAGGAAAGCAAAACGACTTGTTTGCAAGCTGGGATCATTTTCACTTTAAATAGCTGTGCAAGAAATTTATGCAGCTTTTAGGCTAATCACATTTTTTTTAAGCATAGTTCTTTGCCTTTTTATAGAATCAAATTTACTAGCATGTTTTTTTTTTTTCAGTTTAGTATGCATTATATTGTTTACCTGAATGTAATGTTTGGTGTGTTTTTCACATTCTTCACACTCGCTGGGCCACATAGTTAATGATATTCTTTAGATGGATTGGTAGGTTTGGCTTACTAGCCAGGCGACTGTTGTAAGAAGATCCATTACAAGATAGGCCACTTCCAGAGTATTTGATTTCCAATAAAAGGCTATTAACATTGCTATGATAATGTGCACGCTTTGAGGTAAGAGGAGCTGCTAAAGAGGAACTCTTCTTCAAACATTTCTTGTAGCTACAAATGGAGTGTAAGAGGTTGGTCCCTTGAATTGTTTTTATTGCTCTCCTAGAATCTTGTAGGGGGCGATGAGCAATAAAAATAAAAGTTGGAATACACATGTTTGCAATTGTTGCACTGCCGTAATAAGCAAAATGGACAGCATGTACTGTATATTGAATTAACCAATATGTCCTTGTGTTCTTATGTCATTTAAAACTCTAGACAAGACTTTTAAGGCAGTAAATCATGTTAAGACTTTAACTCTCTCTGTACTCACATATACACTATATTAAAACAAAATAGTACAGCGCAGTGTTTTTTGTATCATGATCAGTGTTCAGTTGCTTTTTTTTCCCCCCCAGATTTGTTTGATTATATATATATATATATATATATATATATATATATATATATATATATATATATATATATATATATATATATATATATACAGTACACTATATTACCAAAAGTATTAGGACGCCTGCCTTTACACACACATGAACTTTAACGCCATCCCAGTAGGGTTCAATATTGAGTTGGCCCACCCTTTTGCAGCTAAAACAGCTTCAACTCTTCTGGGAATGCTGTTCATAAGGTTTAGAAGTGTGTCTATGGGAATGTTTGACCATTCTTCCAGAAGTGCATTTGTGAGGTGTGGATTTGATGTGGATGAGCAGGCCTGGCTTGCAGTCTCCGCTCAAATTCATCCTAAAGGTGTTATATCGGGTTTAGGTCAGGACTTTGTGCAGGCCAGTCAAGTTCCTCCACCCCAAACTCGCTCATCCATGTCTTTATGGACCTTGCTTTGTGCACTGGAGCGCAGTCATGTTGGAACAGGAAGGGGCCATCCCCAAACTATTCCCACAAAGTTAGGAGCATGAAATTGTCCAAAATGGCTTAGTATGCTGATGCCTTAAGAGTTCCCTTCACTGTGCAGGCCAGTCAAATTCCTAGACCCCAAACTCACTCATCCATGTCTTTGTGGACCTTGTCTCCAGCTAGCATAAAGAAATGCATAAGGGGAGGGGTTATTCTTCAAGGAGCTATAAAGTTTGCAGCAGGGGGTAGCATTGCTGCTCCTTATGTCTTCTAAATTACCAAGCTGACAAGGAGGGATGTTGCATTACGTTTTGCTAATGTCTGCATTGGGCAGTTCTGGAAAACCATTGCCTAAAAATTTCCTTGTCTAAGTAGTTAAAGAATACGGCAGAAGACGGCTCAGATATCAAAAAGTTGACAGTGGCAGAGTGGATGATTGTTTTGGTGTGAATAGCCACTGTTCTGTATTACAGATATGTGTGAAGAAGAGGGAGTTTCGGGATGTGTGGAAGGAAAATCTACACACAGACGAGATATGATAGCAGAAGCACCTGAATGTCCGCAGGTAGTTTGATGTGAGTTTTCGGTCATACCATTGCAGGAGGAATGTTTGACACCCACCTCTTTAGAAATAATAATAGTGTATCCGGAAAGTATTCACTAGGGATGCACCGAAATGGCCCTTTCGGCAAAAAGCCGAAAGAATTTTTGCAGATACCGAATGGGGGGGGGGGATGGGGGGTGCCCCTTATCAGGGGGGCTTCCTATATCGTAGAAGAGCAGAGCCGCCTGTTTGATTACAGCACCGGGAACATCACAGATTTCATTTCAGATCACCCGTCCCATTGGACGGGTGATGTGTCTATCAAAGTGCCCGGACGGGGGGGGGGGGGGCTGTATGTGACAGCGCGCAGCAGGGAACACAGCTATTGAAATGAAAGCTGTGATGTTCCCGGCGCTGTAATCAAACAGGCGGTGGCGGCTCTCCTCTCCCTTCACTGACTGCAATGGGGACACTGGCTGCACTACCGGGGACACTGGCTGCACTACCGGGGACACTGGCTGGCTGCATCTGATGGGCACTGGTGAGGCTGCATTGATCTCTTGTATCATGTCCGCAGTCTCTGACTCTCTGACCATGTCCCCAGTCTCTGACCATCTCCTGTACCATGTCCCCAGTCTCTGACCATCTCCTGTACTATGTCCCCAGTCTCTGACCATCTCCTGTACCATGTCCCCAGTCTCTGACCATCTCCTGTACCATGTCCCCAGTCTCTGACCATCTCCTGTACCATGTCCCCAGTCTCTGACCATCTCCTGTACCATGTCCCCAGTCTCTGACCATCTCCTGTACCATGTCTGCAGTCTCTGACCATCTCTTGTACCATGTCCTCAGTCTCTGACCATCTCCCGTACCATCTCTGCAGTCTCTGACCATCTCCTGTACCATCTCTGCAGTCTCTGATCATCTCCTGTACCATCTCTGCAGTCTCTGGTCATCTCCTGTACCATGTCCCCAGTCTCTGACCATCTCCTGTATAAAAATATTTTTAAAAACAGTCACTTTCGGTATCGGATTTGGGATCAAGGAAGATTTATTTTCGGTATGGGTTTCAGCAGCAAAAAACCCATTCGGTGCATCCCTAGTATTCAGAGCTTCAATTTTTTCACATTTTATTATGTTGTACCCTTATTCCAAAATGGATTAAATTCATTATTTTCCTCCAAAATTCTACAAACAATACCCCATAATGACAATGTGAAAAAGGTTTGTTTGAAATCTTTGCAAATGAAAAAAAAAAAAGTAAAATAATCCCATGCATAGAAATATTTACAGCCTTTGATCTATACTTTGGGGAAGCACCTCTGGCACCACTTTCAGCCTCAGGTCTTCTTGAGTATGATGCTACAAGCGTGGCACACCTATTTTTGGGCAGTTTTTCCCATTTCTTCTTTGCAGGACCTCTCAAACTCAAGTTGGGGAGCATCGGTGCACAGCCATTTCCGATCTCTCCAGAGATGTTCAATCGGGTTCAAGTCTGGGCTACTCAAGGACATTCACAGAGTTGTCCCATAGCTACTTCTTTATTATCCTGGCTGTGTGCTTAGGGCCATTGTCTTGTTGGAAGATGAAGCTTCGCCCCAGTCTAAGGTCCTCAGCGCTCTGGAGCAGGTTTTTATCAAGGATGTCTCTGGTTTCCTCCAGATATGATGCTTGCCATTCAGGCCAAAGAGTTCAATCTTTGTTTCATCAGACCAGAGAGTTTTGTTTCTCCATGGTCAGAGTCCTTCAGGTGCCTTTTGGCAAACTCCAGGGTGGCTGTCATGTATCTTTTACTGAGAAGTGCCTTCCGTCTGGCCACTCAACCATACAGGCCTGATTGGTGAAGTGCTGCAGAGATGGTTGTTCTCCTCTCTCCACAGAGAAGCGCTGGAGCTCTGTCGGAGTGACCATCAGGTTCTTGGTCACCTCCCTGACTACGACCCTTCTACCCCAATCACTCAGTTTGGTCTGGTGGCCCACTCTAGGAAGTCCTGGTGGTTCCAAACTTCTTCCATTTACAGATGGTGTAGGTCACTGTGCTCATTGGAACCTTCAATGCTGCGGAAATTTTTCTGTACCCTTCCCCAGATCTGTGTCTTCATACAATCCTGTCTCGGAGGTCTATAGACAATTCCTTGGACTTCATGGCTTGGTTTGTGCTCTGACATGCACTGTTAACTGTGGGACCTAATATAGACAGGTGTGTGCCTTCTCCAAATCCTGTCCAATCACCTGAATTTACCACAGGTGAACTCCATTCAAGTTGTAGAAACCTCTCAAGGATGATCAGTGAACACAGGATACAAGGTTGTGCAAAGGTTGTGAATACTTATGTACATGGGATTATTTCCTTTTTTATTTATTAAAATTTGTAAAGATTTCAAACAAACGTCTTTCACGTTGTCAATACGGGGTATTGTTTGTAGATTTTTGAGGAAAATAATGAAATGAATCCATTTTGGAATAAGGCTTTAACATAACATAACAAAATGTGGAAAAAGTGAAGCTCTGTGAATACTTTCTGGATGCACTATATATGTATGTCATTTTTGTTATTACATTTGTTTTTAAGACACTATTGTACAATGATACATAAAAAAAAAAAATCATATATTACTATATAGTGTTCTGTGCAGCCAGCAGGTGGAGTGCTGGTGTCCTTTCACTTTATTAGCATGATAACATTTTAGCTGTGCTGGAATAAGCCAGTCGTTTACTCAACTAATAGCATTAATTTACTTGGTGTAGAGGCAAAGTTGATGTTAGTACATAAGGTGAACCTGTATTTACTTTGAATGACCAGTCATGCAAGGAAAAATTAAAACAGGATTTTCAGAATGTAGGATGTGATTTAGTATTGGTGTGAACGAAGGCTTGCATTTTGGTCTGGTGGAAAATTATCAGACGCAGTCACTGTTGGGGTATTAATACAATAGCTAAAAGGGGATAGTCATCCACCCACGCTGTTTATGAAGGTATGTATACAGGTAAAAGGAAGAATATCCAACACGAATGCAGCTCTGCTAACTTAACTGATTATGTCATCATTATTAAAATACATGACAACCCACTGATACTCTATTAGATTTCTCTTGTTCAGTCCACAGATCTGTGTGTGTGTGTGTATGTATATATGTATGTATGTGTGTGTGTGTGTGTGTATATATATATATATATATATATATATATATATATATATATATATATATATATATATATATATATATATATATATATATATATATGTGTATATATATGTATGTATGTATGTATATATATAACGGTGTACATTTGCTGTCCCCTCAAAATAACTCAACACACAGCCATTAATATCTAAACCTCTGGCAACAAAGTGAGTACACCCCTAAGTGAAAATGTCCAAATTGGGCCCAAAGCGTCAATATTTTGTGTGGCCGCCATTATTTTACAATACTGCCTTAACCCTCTTCGGCATGGCGTTCACCAGAGCTTCACAGGTTATCACTGGAGTCCTCTTCTACTCCTCCAAGACGACATTACGGAGGAGACTTTGCGCTCCTCCACCTTCCGCTTTGAGGATGCCCTACAGATGCTCAATCAGGTTTAGATCTGGAGACATGCTTGGCCAGTCCATCACCTTTACCCTCAGCTTCTTTAGCAAGGCAGTGGTCATCTTGGAGGTGTGTTTGGGGGCATTATGTTGGAATACTGCCCTGCAGCCCAGTCTCCGAAGGGAGGGGATCATGCTCTGCTTCAGTATGTCACAGTACATGTTGGCATTCATGGTTCCCTCAATGAACTGTAGCTCCCCAGTGCTGGCAGCAATCATGCAGCCCTAGACCATGACACTCCCACCACCATGCTTGACTGTAGGTAAGAAATACTTGTCTTTGTAATTCTCACCTGGTTGCTGCCACACATGCCTGACACCATCTGAACCAAATAAGTTTATCTTGGTCTCATCAGACCACAGGACATGGTTCCAGTGATCCATGATCTTAGTCTGCTTGTCTTCAGAAAACTGTTTGCAGGCTTTCTTGTGCATCATCTTTAGAAGAGGCTTCCTTCTGGGACAACAGCCATGCAGACCAGTTTGATGCAGAGTGCGGCGTATGGTCTTAGCACTGACAGGCTGACCCCCACCCCTTCAACTTCTGCAGCAATGATGGCAGCACTCATATGTCTATTTTCCAAAGACAACCTCTGGATATGACGCTGAGCATGTGCACTCAACTTCTGTGGTCAACCATGGCAAGGCCTGTCCTGTTAAACCGCTGTATGGTCTTGGCCACCGTGCTGCCGCTCATTTTCAGGGTGTTGGTAATCTTTTTATAGCCTAGGCTATCTTTATGTAGAGCAACAATTCTTTTTTTCAGATCCTCAGAGAGTTCTTTGCCATGAAGTGCCATGTTGAACTTCCAGTGACCAGTATGAGAGAGTGAGAGTGATAACACCAAATTTAACACACCTGCTCCCCTTTCACTCCTCAGACCTTGTAACACTAACGAGTCACATGACACCGGGGAGGGAAATGGCTAATTGGGCCCAATTTTGACATTTTCACTTAGGGGTTTACTCACTTTTGTTGCCAGCGGTTTAGACATTAAAAGCTGTGTGTTGAGTTATTTTTAGGGGACAGCAAATTTACACTGTTAAACAAGCTGTACACTCACTACTTTACTTTACATTGTAGCAAAGTGTAATTTCTTCAGTGTTGTCACATGAAAAGATATAATAAAATATTAACAAAAATGCGAGGGCTGTACTCACTTTTGTGAGATACTTTGTGTGTGTGTATGTTGTTAAAATGTCAGGTTTCTTTGATGTAAAAAAAATGAGACCAAGATAAATCATTTCAGAACTTTTTCCACCTTTTTAATATGGCCTATAAAAACCATACAACTCAATTGAAAAACAGACTAAAATCTTTGGGGGAGATATAAAAAAATAAAAAAAATAACATGGTTGCTTAAGTGTGCACACGCTCTTATAAGGGAATGTAGCTGTGTTCAGAATTAAGCAGTCGCATTCAAACACTTGTTAAATTTGAGTCAGTACACACCTGCCATCATTTAAAGTGCCTCTGATTAACCCTAAATAAAGTTAAGCTGTTCTAATAGGTCTTTCCTGACATTTTCTTAGTTGCATCCTACAGCAAAAGCCATGGTCTGCAGAGAGCTTCCAAAGCATCAGAGGGATCTTTGTTAAAATGTATCGGTCAGGAGAAGGGAACAAAAGAATTTCCGAGGCATTAGATATACCATGGAACACAGTCAAGACAGTCATCATCAAGTGGAGAAAATATGGTCCAACAGTGACATTACGAAGAACTGGGCGTCCCTCCAAAATTGATGCAAAGACAAGAAGAAAACTTGTCAGGGAGGCTGTCAAGAGGCCTACAGCAACATTAAAGGAACTGCAGGAATATCTGGCAAGTACTGGCTGTGTGGTACATGTGACAACAATCTCCCGTATTCTTCATATCTGGGCTATGGGGTAGAGTGGCAAGACGGAAGCCTTACGAAAAAAATATCCAAGCCCGGCTAAATTTTGCAAAAACACATTTGAAGTCCCCAAAAGCATGTGGGAAAATGTGTTATGATCTGATGAAACCAAGGTTGAACTTTTTTGGCCATAATTCCAAAAGATAGGTTGGTCGCAAAAACAACATTGCACATCACCAAAAGAACACCATACCCACAGTGAAGCATGGTGGTGGCAGCATCATGCTTTGGGGCTGTTTTTCTTCAGCTGGAACAGGGGCCTTAGGCATGGTAGAGGAAGGGAATTATGAACAGTTCCAAATACCAGTCAATATTGGCACAAAACCTTCAGGCTTCTGCTAGAAAGCTGAACATGAAGAGGAACTTCATCTTTCAGCATGACAACGCCCCAAAGCATACATCTAAATCAACAAAGGAATGGCTTCACCAGAAGAAGTTTAAAGTTTTGGAATGGCCCAGCCAGAGCCCAGACCTGAATCCAATTTGAAAATCTGTGGGGTTATCTGAAGAGGGCTGTGCACAGGAGATGCCCTCGCAATCTTACAGATTTGGAGTGTTTTTGCAAAGAGTGGGCAGATATTGCCAAGTCAAGATGTGCCATGCTGATGGACTCATACCCAAAAAGACTGAGTGTTGTAAATAAATCAACAGGCGCTTCAACAAAGTATTAGTTTAAGGGTGTGCACACTTATGCAACCATATTTTAGTTTTTTAGTTTTACTTCCCTCCACCCAAAAAATTTTAGTTTGTTGTTTAACTGAGTTGTACAGTTTATAGGTCACATTAACCGCTTCCGAACCAGCCACCACAGTTATACTGCGGCAGGTTGGCTCCCCTGTGCGAACCATTGTAGCTGTACATCGGTTCTTTAAGATGCCTCCAGCGGTGCGCACTCTCGAAGCGTGTCCCTGGTGCCAATGTGAGTGCCCGGCAGGCGCGATGACCGCTGGGCACCCGTGATTGCTCATTACATAAACGAGAACGGGTGTGTGTGTGTATGTGTATATATGTGTATATATGTGTATGTGTAATATATATATATATAATATGTGTGTGTGTGTGTGTGTGTGTGTGTATATGAGTATGTATATATATATATATGTATGTATGTATGTGTGTGTGTGTGTGTGTGTGTGTGTGTGTGTATATATATATATTATACAACACTATACGTTAAAATCTAGCCTACGACCTCTCAGTGCCCTTCAGGAGACTGCAAAGCAATTGGCTCTGCTGTGTTCTCTTTTTAGGTGCCCCGGAGTGGTCTAGGAAGGCTTTTTTATGTGTTAAATGTTGATTTAAAACAAATATTGGATATAAAAAGTAAAAAAAAAAAAAAACTATTCAAAAAATGTATGACCTTAAAAAGTTTGATTGGGTAGTAAAGGAGTAGCAGCAGTTACCCACCTCTGATCGCTCTGCCCTCTCCATCTGTCAGCATGTTTCTTGTCAACATATGTGCATGTAGTTCAACTATTGTGCTGCTTCTTTTTCCCAGTCTGGTTGCTGCTGTACAACAAGGGATTGTAAGATACTGATTGTACTTCTACTAGCTGAGATTAAAAGTACTTTTCAATGTTTTTTGAATTCATACATAACTGCAGTAATTGGTGTTCAGTTTTACACCCAGTTACTTCTTGTACGCATTAAGAATTTTACATACTAATTCTGCACTGTATAAAACTTGTACATAAGAGCTATGATGAAAGAAAACATTTTCTGTGGTCAGTTACGGTTTATAGATACCGATGCATTATTCATTATCATCTCTCTGGGTTGCAGATGCAACTATTATTCATTCATAGCTTCTAAGCTTGCAAAAAGAAATAAAGGTTGTTCAGCTGCACAGGAAACTAGTTTGACATTAAATAAACTATTATATTTGAGAATGCCTCACTGATAAGTCACCAATCAGGTTTCATCTTTTACTGGTTGCAGGGTACATACTGCTTGCTATGACCTCATTGGACCGATAGATCTATGGTTAAATTGAGCTTTGTTCGTGGTAAAGCGTTTTTTCAGAATATTGGAAAGTGGACCATAAACAAGTAGAATTTTATTTCAAACATTTGTTTGGAAATTCTTTAAAAACCATTAGTCAGAGCATTCCATGTTGCCGTTATTGAGTCAACTCATTTTTTTTGTTTAAAAGCCCTTACAATTTCATGCAGACCGTCTACTTGAAGGGCATTCTAGATGTAATAAGCCAGTTTCAATATGAATTGGAGGACTAAAAAAATCCCGGACTAAAAAAATCCCATTCACAGTTATAGAATTTAATTCACTTGAGAAAAAAAAATCGTCCTACTTTTTTTTTTTTTTTTTTAATTTTCTTATCAGTTTGGTAAAAAATGATCATCAATTTGAGTGGACTCACCATTTGAAAATTGAAAAACATTCCGAAAACAAAATTCAGCTAGTGTATGGGCAGCTTTAGAACTTTTGTGTCTTTTTTTTTTTTTTTTTTTTTTTTTTTCCATTAGATACTGATGGGTAAGAACTTCTTGATTTCATATTTCATTTCTGTCTGTGTCCCTTTTGGAGAGCTTCACTGATGTTCCACACCAATGACAATGTGGACACCAGGAGAGGAAGTGAGGGAAATCTCCCCAGTGATGCAGACAGCAATAAAAACGTTATACAGATTCCAATCCTGCTCCAGTCTATC
Source organism: Lithobates clamitans (assembly GCA_037952925.1). Classification (NCBI taxonomy): domain Eukaryota; kingdom Metazoa; phylum Chordata; class Amphibia; order Anura; family Ranidae; genus Lithobates; species Lithobates clamitans. The sequence continues at coordinate 6,737,256 of JBBGZY010000053.1, read as the reverse complement.
CAAAATTAAGAAAACATTTAGCTGGTGTTGCAGTTAAGGTTTAATGTGTTGAATAATTAAACATTAAAGGGTTACTAAACCCTTATGTTTGATTTTTTTTTTTTTTTTTAAATTAAAAAAACCTTACTTCCTCTGTGCAGTTGGTTTTGCACAGAGTGGCTCCGATCCTCCTCTTCTGGGGTCCCTCAGCGGTGCTGGTGGCTCCTCCTCTTCTCAAGTGCCCCATCGAAGCAGCACTCTTCTACGGGACACCCGTGCGGGCGCGCTCCCGAGTCCTGCTGCTACGTCTATTGACACAGACAGAAGGACTTGGCAACGCCCGCATTATTTGATTTGATTGACAGCAGCGGGAGCCAATGGCTGAGCTGTTATCAATCTATCCAATCAGGACACCAGACCCAGGCCGGAGCTGGTGTGCTCGTTCCCGTTGCAGGAATTTACAGGACTCAGGTAAGTAAAAGGGGGGCTTGGGGGGGGGGGGGCTGCTGCATGACAGGTTTTTCACCTTAATGTATAGAATGCATTAAGGTGAAAAACCTTGAGGGTTTACAACCCCTTTAACCAGGGTCATCCCAAGACATTGTGCTGCCTGGGCCCAAGAATGAAATGCTGCCCCCCCCCCCAAAAAAAAAGAAATCACGCCCACCAAAAGGCCCCCACATCCATTATTTTGTATCGTGACAATTAAAGCTAAAATAAAATTAATTTGGAGGTCAGATTTACATGCAACAGTGGTGGTGGGCTCCATCCAATGCAGCTGTGGTAGTAAGGGGCGTTCAGAGAGAGGAATCGGTGGTGGGGAGGGGGGGGGGGGCGTTCATGTCGGAGGCAGATGTGGTGGTGGGGAGGGGGGGGTTAGTCAGAGGCAGTAGTGGTGAGGATGGGATCATTGATTACAGTGTCAGTTGTGCTTCCAGCAATGCCTTTTCCAACTTGGGCTCTCTGCTCACAGCAGAAAGCTCCTCCTCCACCTTCATGCTGTTGGCCGTCAGCTGGTTAGCTGACCTTTTCCTGCAGTTTTGGTCTCTTGTCCCGACATGGCATTTGCCTGCAGCAATGGGGGGAGCCGCGGAGAGGATGGGCAGGCAGTCCGCTGTGTGGGTATGGCAGCGAGTGCTCTGCCAAGGGCTGGATTGGGACAAAAATTTGGCCCTGGACTTCATCCAGACCGGCCCTGCTTTACTCCAGACACCTGGTGTTGGTGCTTCAATCATCCCGGCACCATGGTTGTTATGGTGTGTGGGAAAAAAAATGATAAAAATGTCATATGGGTACAGTATTGCATGACCGCGCAATTGTCATTCAGAGTTACTCCAAGAGCACACAGACCTCTAGGATTCACTATGGATCTCTTTTCAGAGGGCCGATAAGGCTTCATGTATACTAGCCTACACTGGCAGCTACTAAACTTGAGTTTGGGAGCTTTTGGCGTTTTTTGCCAAAGCTCATAATCTCAACTTCGTAAAAGCCTATGTGTCCATGTACACATAGGCTTTTAGCAGAGTTTAGGAGCTAGCGCATTTAGGTGAGCTTCAACCTGTTTCTCCTGAACGCGGAAGAGTCGTGTTCAGAATAGGACCGATTTGACCACCGGCCGTGGGAAAACGCAAAACCATTGCAAACGGTAAATGTAGGCCAGTGTACATTAAAACACACATTGTAATGTGCCTGCAATGTACCTAAAACTGACCGCACAGGTGTGAACTGGCCCTTAGGCTAAACTAACCCCATTCCTCCATCCACTCACTCTGTGGAAGGGAGATTTCTCCAGCTGTGTCGTATTCTGAGAGCTGTTGCCTATAGTGCTGATCGAGTGGGAAAATACAGACAGGCGGTTAAACAGAAGTTAATTAGTAAACTAGGCCGCAGGAATGATGTAAACCTGTCGCTGGAGCAACTGTGTGGAATTAGGAAGATGTTAAAAAAAAAAAGCTTGACAGGCAGAAGAGTTATGTAAAAACAAATGCGTATCACGCGTTTACAAATGCTGTCTTTGGAGGGGCCAAAAAAAGCATGAATAGACTAAAAAAAAGCCTATGCACTTTTTTTTTATGTAGGGAGTGTAGGGTGATGGAGCATGTACATGTGAACAGGGACAAGTAAAAAAAATAGGATTCTGCTTGTTGAGTGTAGGCAGGCGTAGGGAGAAAAGCTGAAAAATGCTGTAGTATGAATGGTAGGGCAAGTGCTTGTCTGCTTTATTGTTAATTTAATGGATTTATTAGGTTTTTCTTTATTACATACTTTTGGTAAATCAGATTGTATGAAGATTAGATGTATGGCCAGCTTAAAACAGTTGAAATATTGACCGAGCGGCCAACCAGTAGGGTGTCCAGCAGAACATGTCCCACATCTCTTGCTTGCCACCATATTTTACTGTGTGTTTATATTTCTGGAGTAGAAGTCTAGATGGAAAAAATATACCCAGGGTATTCCATATACATTCAGTATAATACTTTCTTGAAGTTATAGCCTTTATAGAGCACTTACAGACTGACCGTATCTACCACATACATCTAATATCTTGTTCTTTTATTTCTGCAGGAGGAACAATGAAGTCACACACATCAAAATCCAAAACACTGGGGATTTCTATGACCTGTATGGTGGAGAGACATTTGCCACATTGGCTGAACTGGTGCAGTATTACACGGAGCAGCAGGGTCTACTGAGAGAGAAAAACGGAGATGTGATCGAGCTCAAGTATCCACTGAACTCTCAGGATCCTACTTCAGAAAGGTGAGTGCATTGAATGAAATACGCAGCTATCTCAGATATCCTTATCCCACCGCACCACTGCCATCTACTGGATTTTTTTGTCTTTTTTTATTTATTTATTTTAGTTTGTGCAGTGTATGAGTTATCTTTGGGCCAGGAAATATCTGTGTTTAATATTTACTATTTTTCTGGAAAATTCTTTGTTTCGGTCATCTGAAACTGAAGCTTTCGTTGTTGAGGCTTCAGTCTGGCCACATGCTGCCAAAAAAGAAGAAAGAACGAATTGTGCTAGCAATTTTATCTGATAATTTTTGGCATACCCCTTAGGGTTGATTTAGTAAAGGAATAGAGAAATGTTCACTTAACAACTTGATAATGAAGATTAAAGCTGTGTTTGTGATTGGGGATACAGAGTGAACGCATGTTCAGGCTCTAACTAAGCTCCAAACAGCAGTAAAAATGGTAAGGGGTTCTAGTCTTTTCACCTACCTTAAAGCTGTTCTCCAGGTAGAATTGAATATCTGCCTGCATGTATATAACCTTGTTATCCTGTGCCCTGTTATACATGCTTAGATGCTTTCTTCAGAAATCACCACTGAAAGTCCACATTCCAAGACTTTACCATCCTTTTTCTTTCTCGTCCAGTGAAGGGGCACAAGAGTTCAGAAACTTCAGGGGTATATAGTGCCACCTACAGGAGGATTGGACGCTAGCAAACAAAAACAATTTGTGGGCTGAGTGTCCTGCACATGCTCAGTGCTTCATTTTCCGCCATTTTGATGAAGCACCTTGTACACGGAGCTACATAGACCTTGGATCCTCGATGCATAGTGGACAGTGCTGATGTTGTTGATGCCTCCAGCTTACACACTGCTAATGGTTCAAGAGTTGCCTGCAGTGCACCCCCTGTGGTGCCTGACATGGACAGCCTGGACGGTTTCCACCTTTTGGAGTCTTTACTCCCCCTGTCAAGCACGGATGCCTCCTTGGCTCAATTCTAGTTAATTTCACCATTGCCATGCATGGTTTCATGGACTCTTCCCTCCATGAAGACTGGATTGTCCCTTGTTTCAGGGCCCAAAAAATCCCACATGGGAGTCAGAAAAGTCCCACCTTAGGATACCTTAGGAAGATACTTACAATGCACTCTAGCTTCTCAGGCTGGGAAAGGGTTCTGGGCACCTTGCCAGTGCAGGGCACATGAACACCGGAGTAATATCTCCTAATCAACATTCTGGAACTTTAGGCGATATGGCTGTTCTTGCAATGCTGGACATTCCGACTGGAGGGTCAGTTGATTTGGATCCAGTTAGCCACTCCATGACCGTGGCATACATCAACCATCATTGAGGCAGTAGAGGTCTTGGCATGGCAGAAGGGGTAGTAGGAATCCTGTCCTGGGCAGAGCTTCATGTTCCAGCCTTGTCCAAAGTGTACACCCTAGGAGTTGGCATTTAGAAGGGGGACTTCCTCAGCTGGCAGCACCTGGACCCAGGGGAAGGGTCCCTGCACCTGAAATTGTTTCAGTACCTGTGTTACAGGTAGGGCACACCAGATGTGACCTCTTGGCTTTTAGGAAAAACAAACTGGATGGGTTTGTCTTGAGATACAGGGATCCTCTTGCGGAAGCAGTGAATGCCTTGGTGGCTCTTTGAGATCGGTACAGCCTGATCTACACCTTTCCTCCCCTAAAACTCCTTCCTCGGCTGTTTCTCAACATCGAGCTGAAGGGCATTCTGGTGGTCATCGTGGCTCCAGACTTGGCTAGGTGCTGGCTTTAGCGGATGACTGTTAAAGCTTAGGTTTTGAGAGACAGAGGTGTCTCTGAATCTGTGATTCCCACTTTTCTAAAAGCTAGGAAGTCTAATTCCAGCAAGGTCTATCACTGCACTTGGAAGGTATACTTTACTTAGTACATGGTAACAAACTCTCTTCTCAGTGGGATGCATCCTGGACTTTTTTTTTACAATTAGGCCTGGATCAATATTTGGCCTTCAGATGCTTGTGATCTTGTTTCAGAGACCACTGGCTTCCGATTCTGGAAACCTTTATACAGGTTGTCTTTTTCATGTGGTTTCCCCTATGCGCTTGTATGAAATCTTAATTTGGTTCTCTTCATGCCCTGAAACCTGCCGTTTGAGCCAATCAGGGGCTTTTCCCTTTTCTACTCTCACTCACAAGGTTACATTCTTCACTGACATCACCTCTGTGCGGTGAGTGTCCAAGGTAGTGGCCTTATCCTGTGAATAACCCTTTCTGGTCTTGCATTTGGACAAGGTGGTGTTGAGACCCAGAACGTCCTTTCTTAAAATAATTTTGGCTTTGCACCTCAACCAGGACAACATTTTTTCATCCCTCTATCTGGATTTACTCCATCAGATGGAAAGTTACTTCCACTATCTGGGTATTGTGCGGGTAGTGTGAGTTTACCTCACAACTTCTGCATCTATTTGAAAGATTGACTCTTGTTATTCTTCATGGTCCCTGAAAAAGGGGAATCTCCTTTTTTTTTTTTTTTTTATTAAGGCTGAGTTCACACCTATGCGAATTGGATGTGGGTTTCGGACCTGAAACGGTGAACGGGGACCCACCGGACCCCTGCTCTACATGTCTGTACTTGGGTAAACAACTATGCTGTGCTTTGCTTGTGCATGGGTGTAAACCTGCATAATGAAGAATTCCCCAAACATGAACATTCAGAGAAAAATTTGGTCCCGTCCCCTGGACGGGCAGGGCTATGCTGAGTGACAGTTGTGTAAATCTTAGGAATGGATGGACAAAAATGCAACTCCTTTCACCGGTAAAACAACTCCCCATATATGTATTTCATATGTGTATTTTTGTATGTGTTATTTGCCTATTTGTTCATTTTTAAAGTGGTTCTAAAGGCAGAAGGTTTTTTACCTTCCTTCATTCTATGCATGAAGGTAAAAAACCTCCTGTGTGCAGCGGCTACCCCCCCCCCCCCCCCCCCCCAAAAAAAATTACCTGCCAGCCAGTGAGCCAATGAGGAGAGAATGGGAGGCATGGTCTATGCATCTTTTGGACTCATAGAGCAGCGTCTCGAGAGCGAGCACACATGTGGTAGTGCCCCTAGGGCAAGTGGCTTTCTCTTGGGGCACTGCTTGAGGGGGAGGAGCCAGGAGCGTCAGCAGGGGACCCAAAAGGAAGAGGATTGGAGCTGCTCTGTGCAAAAGAACTGCACGGAGCAGGTAGGTATAACATGTTGTTTAAAAAAAAACAAAAAAAAACAAAGCTTTAATACCACTTTAAAGGAGCAGTATGGCCAAAGCTTTTTTGAGCCTACTTCTCCTATGGATCACTGGAGTCCAGAATGAACCCATTTTCAGCTAAAACCTGCTGTCCACTGATACCACTCAGCCGGTCCAGGCTCTGCAAGGATCACAACTTTACAGTCAGGATTGATCTAGATGCCTGAACTGACAGCTGGCTCAGCCTCTCAGTGAGCCGCTGAGAGCTTGAGCCAGCCCCTCCCACCCCTTTACAGCCCGGTGCTCCAGTGAGTGCTACAGGGGCAGAACAGAGAGGCGGTGACTGACAGTCACCGGCTCTCTGCTCACTGAAGACTGAACTGAGTGATCAGCAGTCTTTGATCACTCAGTTCTTAGTCTTTTGAAGCGGTGGGGGTCAGATACAGCATCAATCCGATCCACCTAGGTGAGTATAACTGACTGACAGTTTTTTTTTTTTTTTTTTTTTTAACCCTTACTTCTTTTATAATCTCCTTCTGAAAATGCTGTCATGTTGATTCAACATCTTCCTTACTGTGAGTCACTGACCGAGAACAAAAATGCAGAGCTGACTTCACTTTGACTTTGTTTTTTGTGTACATACTCCAGGCCAGAGACTTAAACTGTGGAAACCAGTGACAGCCAGACAAATATTATTTTCATAAAGAAGTCTGTAATGCGACAGCCAAGAAACCTTAAATATTTAGAGAAGATCTGTAAAGAAGTGGACTAAAATCCCTCCTGAGATGTGTGCAAACCTGCTCACCAACTACAGAAACGTCATGTGTTACTTGGGGATCAAATACTTATTTTACTTACCTGACTGCAACTCAATTTATAACATTTGTATTGTGTTTTTTTCTGGATTGATATTCTGTCTCTATCAATTAAAATGCACCTATGATAAAACTTCTAGACCCTTCATTTCTTTGTAAGTGGGCAAACTTACAAAATCTGCAGGGGATCAAATAATAATTTTCCCACTGTAACTCCAACTATTCTTAAAAGTACTGTATATACTTGAGTATAGGCCAACCCAAATATAGGCCGAGGCACTTAATTTTACCACAAAAAAATGGGAAAACGTATTGACTCGAGTATAAGCCTAGGGTGGAAAAATGCGGCAGCTACTGGGTAAACGATGCCAATTGCAGCCTCCCTGTGCCTATTTGCAGCCTCCCTGTGCCCATCTGCAGCCTCTGTGCCCATTGTCCATGATAGATGGAACACTGATACAGTTTCCCAGCATTGTATCAGTGTTCCTCTATCACGGACGAGGAGGAGGTGGGGCTTTGTTACAGTGGACGGCCGAACAGACTGCATAACACAGCGGGAGATACGCGCTGTTTTAGTAATCAAAGGTATGGCTGCTGTACGGCTCGCTCGAGTATAAGCCGAAGGGGGGTTTTTCAGCCTAAAAAATGGGCTGAAAACTCGGCTTATACTCGAGTATATACGGTATTCACTCCTCCCTCCTCCTACCTATCCTGCATACCCTGTTTCAAAAAGATTTATGCACTTACCTAATTTTGTATCTGCTCCAGTCTGGTCACATGTTCCTGCAGCTCAGGCTCCCCTGTGTCAGAGAGCGGCTGCTGCAGGAAAGAGGAGGAAGTGCCAACAACAGCTGGGCCTGGGAGCCTCTGGAAGCCCACAGCAGTTGTCCAGTGCTCCCCTACACAGGGTAGCCAGAACTGCAGGAACATGTCTGACCAGAGCAAATTAAAAATAGGTAAGTACACAGATCCTTTTTTTTATACAGGTTATGCAGGAAAGGTAAGAGAAGGGGGGAGGGAGCATTTTTAAGAATAATTAGGATAGACTTTACTAACACTTTAATCATTTTCTCTGTACCGGGTCAGCTTCCCAGTAACCCCTACTTCTTTTCCTGTAGACCGCCATGGACACATAGGTAATCTTCCTCTTAATTGGAAATCCTTGTACTTTTGGAGATCTTTTCACCAGCAAGATGCGTCTATATTTTTCTTTTTCATTCGTTTTTAATGAGGGTAAGTATGTTAGGTCCCCAGTGCATTGCGGCAGTTTGTGTTTGTTCACCTACCAATGAATAAATAATATTTCTTAGAACGCTTCCATAAAAGTTCATAAAACAAACTGCAGCATTGATTTTTAAGTGGTTGTTATCAAACGGTATTTGTGTGAAAAGGCTGTGTGTGTAAAGTCAGGAGATCGATAGTTGATTTAATTTTTTTTTTTTTTAATAAACATGTTATTTAATGCATTCAGGTTTTTCTTCTTCTTTTTTTTTCACAGTTTAAAAAGAAACTGAGCGTTTTCTCCTCAGTTTTCTAGACTTAATATTGATCCATAAATGTGAACTTGTTCTGTTCTTTGATGCTTTGTGGCAACAGTTTCCATTCCCTACTGTCCCCAATCTATAGTACACAGATTTCATATTTTTTAGTGGGAATTTTAGCTTTGCGGTTTTCATTCCAGAATCGCACGTTGTTTGCAACGTTGAATCTATCCACCTCTGTCTATTGTCATGACACATTCTAAACGTGACAGTTACCAGATCCAGACATTTTTAGAGCAATACCAGATACCTATATACTGATTACCATTTTTTTTTTTGTTTAGTTCCATTTACGTCAATGGTTACCCAATTAAAGCCCATCTCTGCAGAGAGCAGAAATGCTCCTGCCACACTGCAGGGGTTAAATGCTTGCTTAGGTCAAGGGGTTGCAAAAAGCAGTTTTACTTAGCCGGTCCTCTGCAACCGGTGCTCTCCCCTACACTACAGCCAGAGGGCTCTTCCTCGGCATCCTTGTGTCCCTTGCAGGGCTATGGGTTCTAAATTGGACTCCATGATGTCAGAGGACCCATGACAAACAGCGTAGGTGAGAGGAGACTGTAGGGATTGTTCTTACTCAGAAAAACCTGTGGGAGTGGGAGGATCAGGTAAAGTAAAAGTGCCTTTTGTGGTCCCCTAGACCTAATTTAAGCCTTGCATTGTGGGAGCAGCCCAACCGTAAGGCAGCATTTTTGTTTTCCCAGGAGTTCAGCTTTAATTGCAATTGAATACCCTGAGGAAGTATGTCTTATTATTTTAAAAAAATGTAGGGTTCAGTTTGCAGTCACATTAAAAAAGAAATTTGACCGTGAAAGATGCCTTGCCCTCACATTCTACCATCACTACTAAATGATGCCTTGCTCACTGCAGCAATTTAAGACTCCTAATGAAATCTGGCAGCCAAAAAGTAGACACTTTCAGGGGATTGTGAGACTTCTGGGCCACCCCCCCAAGGCCCCACAACATCACAGTGTTTTTGTTCGACATACTGAAATCTCAAAGATCGGCACTGAAATTGGCTGTATAGAAGGCCCATTGTCCTTTCTTTAAATTGTCAGGGCAAAATAATAATAATAATTAAAAAAAAAACACATATGCAGTACATTTCTGCAAAACATGCAAATTTCCCCAATTTTGTATACCTTTAAAAAAACTTGCAAGTACAGAAAAATCGCTGTATACCAGAAATACACTCAGAGCTGAGGTTCAGTTGTGGGCTGACAACACACAGCATTTTTGTGGACCGAGGGGTGTCAGTGCTGCAGCCAAATTGTCTTTTGGTAAACCAGCCTTTTTCAATCAGGGTGCCTTGAGGTTTCTTCAGGGGTGCCTTGGCAAAATGCCTAAAAATTGGTCAAAATCATTGTATACAAGCCAGTAGGTGACTCAAGCCTGCCTTTTAGTGACCCAAAGCCACAGGTTTTCTTTATGCACCATTACGACTTTTTTTTTTTTTTAAACAATAGTGTTTATTCAGTTTTGGATTTACAGAAAATAAAACAAAAACCAGGAACATTATTTAGCATACTTCTACAGATATTATTGACTGTGATAAAAATTAAGGAAAGAAAAACAAAAAAAAAAAGAGGGGAGGGAAAAGGCAAACAAAACAAAAGGGGAGAATAACAACTCTCTGGGTAGTACTTTAACTTAGTTACATCGTCCCAGCTTGGTTCATAGGAACTATACCTTATGCAGATGGCACTGTTTTCCTCCGCCCGTCACCCCCCTGGGAGCTTGCTGTGACTAGGCGGAGGTGCAGTCCCTACAATTCAATATTTATTTATTTGCTTCCAACATTTTTGTTCCTGTTATCAGCTAAACCCTTGAACCAAACTAGGAAAAGGAAGTGTCAATGTTCATTATCAGTATGAGGACTTTAGTAACTGTATAGAACTCTACTGTTAAGTTATAGTATTATTGTAGCATGTGTACTACCCGACTTATATAAAATTTTACACAACTATATGGGTTAAGTTCAAAACGAGTCATCAACCCGTTAAAGGAAAACAGTCTTAGCAAAGAACCTGAGAAGAGAAAGAGAAATAGAAAGGAAAAAAGGGGGGAAAGTGAGACAGTGGGAGGGGGTAAGGGATGGGGAGGTGGTGTAAATGCGCTCCTGCCACGCCGTGGATGCCAAAATCATCTGGCATCCTACGTATTAGTAAGGTACCTTATCCAGGGATCCCATATTTTATTAAATCCAGTGATCTTATCCTTCAAGATTGCCGTTAGGCGTTCATTTACCATTATCCATGATAGTTTGGCTTTTAGTAAGTAAAAGGGGACTGTGTGGGACCTCCAAGACTTGGCTATTGAGATCCTGGCCGCCACAAATATGAATGTGATTAGTCTACGCATTGACTTTGATGCCCCCTCCACTGGGCGTCCCAGCAGCTCGTGTAGAGGTGATTTAATTAGATTTACCTGCGTGAGGGAGTATATAAGATTATACGTGCGTATCCAAAATCTCCTCACTTTGGGGCACGTCCACCAAGTGTGGAACATAGTGCCGTTTACATGACATCCTCTGAAGCAGTGGGGGGGACGCCCCTGGAACGAAAGTTGCTATCCTCTCTGGGACCATGGACCATCGCATCATTACTTTATAATTTGCCTCTATCAGGGAGGTATTAACAAGCGACTTGGATGCATTCTGTATTATTTTGCTCCATTCTTCCATATCCAGATCCATATCCATATCCATGTCTTGCTCCCATTTATGCATATAGTACAGTTTTGAGGTAGATAAAGTCAAGATATTATATATCTGTGATATGTGACCAGTGTGCTTATCAAACCGTTACGACTTTCTATACATGGGCATGCTAACAACCAATTACGTCATCAGTTAATAAAGAGGATATCTCCACAGCATCCTTGTTTGACCCTCCTCTGCCCCTCTCCCTCAGCACTGGGGTGACATTAGTTGACTAATGGAGAGAAATCGAGGGAGAAGAAAAACGGTGGAATACTAGTCATTACCAGTGTGCAAAAGTGTATTTGCTTTTAAAGAATAAAAATCGCCTCTAATGTTGGGTGTCCTACAGGTGTTGATGCTGTGCATTATATAAAGCCATTCGGCCCCAGTCACACCTGAGCGTTTTGTAGCTGGAAGCCTGAAGCTACAAAACACTTGAAGGGGAACAAATCCATTATTCTCTATGGAGATGGTTCACATCTCCACTCCAAGTTGCCTGAAGCCCTATGCCTGAAGCTCAAACAAGTTCTGGACCCTTTTTTTGTCGCTTGAATTGGGCAGATTTGGGCGTTTTTGGAGCAGGAAGCAGATGATAAAATCTAAAAACATAGCAACAAATGATGAAACAGATGATCATTTTTCCTATTGGCTAATAAAAAAAAAAGCCAAGGCTCAAAAACGTGAGAAAACGCTGCATGGAAACGCGCAAATACGAGCGACAAAACTCTCAAAAACGCTACGCTCAGGTGTGAATTAGAGGTTGACCGATATGGGTTTTTCTCTGGCTGATGCCGATATTTAGAAATCGCAGTGGCCGATGGCCGATATAGGAATAAATAACAGGTCGCGCTAATCTTGGTAAACGTAATAAATAATTAACAGTGAAGAAAAATTCATATGTTGATCATAAAATCAATATGCAAAACTTGATAATAAAGAGGGAAAAAGTCCATAGGGCAAACCATCAGTGAAGGGTTGTGAAAAAGTCCATAAAAATAAAACATCAAAAAGATTCAAATTGAGTGTAATTCAAATCACCAACAATAAAATGTAAAGTCCAAGTGATGAAGATAAAAATCTGTGATAACAAAGGGGGGTCCACCACCAGGTATGGAAGGGGTTACTCCTTACCAAAAGGCCATGATCCCCCACCACAGAGGATCACAGCAAGCAGGAATCTTTAAAGTTAAATGGAAACTGCCAGCGATGTCCACCAGAGGTCGTCTCATCAGCAACAACTCCAACAACCCAGGGCATCGGTACCAAAAAATAAGAGGGGCTCACATAGTGTAAAACCACTTACATTTATTAAAATAAGATAAAAGTACAGATGTACACTTACAAATTGTCAGTGGAACAACAGCCTTAAGTCCGGCTCCGTGGCCACCGGAGCACGGACAAACCCGTCCTACTGGAAAGCAGCTCGCTTGGGGGTGACGTCAGCGCGTCGTCTGGCTCCGCCCTACGCGTTTCGTGACATCATCACGTCTTCCAGGGGCCGATATATGATGACGATTTTTTTGGGCCAATATGTTAGGCCGTTGTTTTTTTTTTCCCCCTCATCTCATAAAATCTAACAGTTAGACCCCTTTTACACTGGGGCGTTTTTCAGGCGCTTTTGGGCTAAAAATAGCGCCTGTAAAGTGACCGCAAAACGGCTCCCCTGCAGTCTCCGTGTGAAAGCCCGAGTGCTTTCACACGGAGGCGATGCGCTGGCAGGATGTTAAAAAAAAGTCCTGCAAGCAGCATCTTTGGAGCGGTGCATACCACTGCTCCACCACTCCTGCCCATTGAAATGAATGCGCACCGCTGCCGAAGCGCCTGCAAAGCGCTTCGGCAGCGGCGCATTTAACCCCTTCCTCGGCCGCTAGCTGGGTTATAAGCGCCCCGCTAGCAGCCGAAAATGACAATAAAGCGCCGCTAAAACTAGCAGTGTTTTACCGTCAACGCATGCCCGCTCCAGTGTGAAAGCAGCCTTAAGTAATAAGTGATTCAGAAATTTTTTTACATTTAAACATTTATTAAACAAAACAAACCTCCAATCAGTTCACTTATAGGTTTTTTTAATCTAAATTATACATGCATCTTAAATATTAAATACACAAAAACAGGTAATCAAAACTTTTGTACCAAAAAAAAAAAATTGGCTAACTTTACTGCTTAGTTTTTTTTTAACTCATTAGTGTATTTTAAAAAAAAAAATTGCGTTTGAAAGACCGCTGCGCAAATACCGTGTGACATAAAATATTGCAACAACCGCTATTTTATTCCCTAGGGTCTCTGCTAAAAAAAAAATATATATATATATATATATATATATATATATATATATATATATATATATATATATATATATATATATATATATATATATATATATATATATATATATATATATATATATATAATGTTTGGGGGTTGCAAGTGATTTTCTAGCAGAAAATACAGGATTTTTACTTGTAAGTAACAAGTGTCATAAAAGATTTAGTCTTTAAATGATTAAACTGAGAGCTTCTACACACCAGTTCAGCTCATTGATAAGTGTAAACATTGTATCTTTTTAACTTCTTTTATCAGACTTGGCAGGCTGCCCAGAGAGGAGAGAAGTCACTTCACAGAAGACTTCAGGCAACTTGCATTGACTTCTATTACAGAAGTCATTTGCAAGTTGCGCTGAAGTTATAATCAGCCTTTTTTATCAGCACAATCGGCCGATGCCGATTAAATAAAAAACGCCAAATATCGGCTGATATATGGGACGGCCGATATATCGGTCGACCTCTAGTGTGAATTTGGCCGAATAGTTTTTTACATTTTTAGAATAGGGTGCCTCAAGACTGTCCATAATTTTAAAGAAAACTCTCTGGTAAGCTAAAGAAAACCTGTCATTCTTCTCATCTACAACATAGACACTAATTATTCTGTAGTCCTAAATGAGAACTGGGGGCTGGGTAATAACTCTACTTGAGATAAGACGGGAAGTGTGCACAGGACAAAGGACCGCTCTGATTTTCTGACATAATGGGTATATTTTTGCATATCTCAAACAGAGAAAATGTTTTAATTGTCTAAAAGAGCAATGGGTAGGAAATAAGAGAAGTTCAGTTATGGTTTACATATACTTAGGGGTGTGTTTATAAAACTAATTTGCATCGCTATTCATCAATTGAAATTGCATGTGAAATCATTCTGTGCAAATGAGGCAAAACCCAATGTTCTCAGACTATTTTCTCTGCAGATTGAATGTTATGATTAGAAAAAATACATTATAAATGGGGAAAATACTGCATTATGGCCACTAGATGGAGCTGAGAAGCATACTTATTTCCTATGGTACTTAATCCCGTTGCCATAATGTATTTTCCCCATTTACACTTTTTTTTCATCAGATAATGAATATTATCTAAACTGCAGAGAATACTTTGAACACTTGATTTTGCCCTATCTGCACAGAAATTATTTAAATGCAGTTTCTATGGTGGAGCAGCTATGCAGATTTTTTTTAAATACATTTACAGATTTGCTGATCTGAGATTTTGCACTTCCATCAGAAATACTCTGATGTAGGGCCCATGGAGGTTGGGGGAGGGGGTCGGTCTGCTGATGCTGGAATTCTCACAATCTGAAACTCCTGAAAAATGGAAAATTGTATACTCACCTTTCCGTAATTTTCCTTTCCTGACGCATCTTCATGGCAGCACACACTGGGTTGTGACCCCGCCTCCACAACCTGACAGGATTGGTTTAGCTATAAAAGTTGAAGAGAGAGAGACCCCCACCATTCTCTGTATCTATCATCTAAGAACGGGGTGGGAATCTGTGTGCTGCCATGAAGATGCGTCAGGAAAGGAAAATTACGGAAAGGTGAGTATACAATTTTCCATTTTCCTGACGCCTTCATGGCAGCACACACTGGGAAATAACTCGCCAGACGGGAGGGTGCAATTAAAGTTTTATTATTATTCAAAGAGCTGTGGAGTTGGCTCTAATAATGGATCTGCCAAAGTCCGCTGTTAGCTGAGCAGAGTCGATTTTATAGTGAGAAGTAAATGTATGTCTTGATGACCAGGTCGCTGCCTTACAGATTGTCTCTGGTGAAACCCTGCAGTATGCTGCCCATGAAGTTGCCACTGCCCTAGTAGAGTGTGCCCTGATGCCTCCTGGGATAACAAGCTGCTTAGAAGAGTATGCCTTTTTTATGGTGTTGACCAACCAGGATGCGATTGTTCGAGAAGTTGCTGGCTGACCTTTTCTGGGACCGTGAGGAATTACGAGAAGGGTATCCGTCTTCCTGAAGGAAACTGTAGCTTCCAAATAGCTGGTAATAATAGTCTTTACATCCAATGCATGAGGCTCGCCCTAGTCGTTAGAAAAGGAAGGAAGGGTGATATCTTGATTATAATGGAAAGAAGATGATACCTTGGGAGTAAAATGCTCTGAGGGTCTCAATGCCACTCTATCGGGATAGAGGACTAGATAAGGTTCTGATATTAGTAGAGCTCTAAGTTCTGAAACTCTTCTCGCAGATGTAATGGCGATAAGGAAGGTTAACTTCAGAGTCAGGTTCCAGAGTGAAATTGACTCAACCGGAAAAAAAGGAGGTTTTGATAGTGCGTCCAGTACTGTAGAGAGATCCCATGCTGGAAAAGTGGGTTTTATTGGAGGTCTGATTTTTAAGCAAGCCTTCATGAACTGAATTACTAGAGGGTGTAGGGCCCATTTAATGCCTGTTTTAGCCGAAAGAGCAGAAACCTGGACCTTAAGGGTACTTGAGCTTAGTCCTTTAGTAATACCCAACTGAAGGAATTCTAGAACTTGCGGTGGCTCCGGTGATACTGGGTTCCAATTTTTTTGCTGGGCCAGTGAACAAAATCTATTCCAGACTTGAGAGTAAGTCTTGTTGGTGGTGCTTTTCCTAGCCTGTAAAAGAGTAGCAATAACCTGCTGCGAGCATCCTTGCTCTATCAGCCGAGCCCTTTCAACTTCCATGCAGTCAAGTGTAACTTCTCTGGAGCTGGGTGTAGGAATTGACCCTGGGACAGGAGGTCCGATGTTACTGGGAGAGTAAGCGGCTGCTGTAGGCTGAGTTGTAATAGGGTTGTGAACCAAGGTCTCCTTGGCCAAAAAGGAATTACAGCTATCACTGTGGCTGATGATTTCCGAAGCCTGGACAGGAATCTCGCGATTAAGGGTACTGGTGGAAAAATGTAACCCAGCTTGAAATTCCATGGCTGGGGTTAGACAATCCGTTCCTTCGGCCGATGGGAAGGCTGCTCTTGATAGAAATCTCTGACATTTGGTGTTTGTAGGTGTAGCTGCTAGGTCGATCTCTGGTATTCCCCAAGTTCTTGAAAGGAGGGAAAAGGTCTGTTGGTTCAATGACCACTCGTTGTTTGAGAGAATTTCCCTGCTCAAATAGTCGGCCAGCATGTTCTGAGCTGCTGGGACATACACCGCTTTCAGGTCTATTAGGTGCACTTGAGCCCACTCCATGATGGGGCGTACCTCCTGCATTAACGAGCGACTCCTTGTACCCCCTTGCCTCTGAATGTATGCTACAGCGACTTGGTTGTCCATTTGGATCACAACATTCTTCCCCGCCAGGTAAGGAGTGAAGGACCGAAGTGCCTGAAAAGCTGCTCTGAGTTCCAATATATTGGATACTACCCCATGAGCCTGAAACTTCCATTGCCCTTGGGCTGCTAGATTCCGGTAATGTGCTCCCCATCCCTTCTGGCTGGCGTCTGAAGTGACTACCTCGGGCTGAGGAGGAATTATGGGTTTGTACCTCTTGAGGTTGCTGGATCTTGTCCACCACCACATTGCTTGCTTCACATACCTGTGTATGTAGATCTCCTGAAGCATTGATACTCCATCCCACTGCCTGAGAAAGGAATTCTGTAAGATCCTTGTGTGCCATTGAGACCACTGGACCATGGGCAGAGTCGCAGACATGGAACCCAGGATACTCATACATACTCTGGCTGGTAAGTGTGTAACGGAGATTAACCTCTGAATCCTCTGGATGAGGGGCCTGATTTTCTCCTGAGGGAGCCGTACACTGTTCTGGATGGTGTCTAGTTCTGCTCCTAGAAAAACCATTTTCTGAGTGGGTTGAAGTTTGCTTTTCTGCCAGTTCACTAGCCAACCGAAAGCTTGCAGGGTTGATAGTAAGATCTCCCGGTGCTGAATCAAGATTTGGCGACTTTCTGCTAGAAGAAGTATATCGTCTAGATAATGATGTACTCTTAGACCTTTCTCCCTGAGATATGCGATGAGGGGTAGAAGAATTTTGGTGAAGGTCCTGGGAGCTGACGAGATGCCGAAGGGTAGGCACTGGAACTGAAAGTGATGTTGGTTGATTGAAAATCGTAGAAATCTTTGAAAGGCAGGATGTATTGGAATGTGAAGATAGGCGTCTGATAAGTCTACGGACAGCATCCAGTCTTCTAGATTCACTGCTAGTAGTATGGACTGTAGGCTTTCCATTTTGAAGGATTCCAACTTGATGTTCCTGTTTAGTCTCTTTAAGTCCAGTACTGGTCGTAAATCTCCCGTTTTCTTTTTCACCAAAAAAAGAGGGGAATAGAAACCTCTGCCTCTTTGACACAGCGGAACTTCCAAAATTGCCTCCTTTTGTTTTAATTCCGTTATGTACCTCAGAAAGATCCCTCTTTTGGCTGGAGAGGACGGGAGTTTGGTTGGCAGAAAGTGGTTCCTGGGAATCCTGTTCAGGAATCTCCCATTTGTGACCGAACCTGATTGTAGAAATGGTCCAAGGGTCTCTGATGTTTTCTGACCATATTTGTGTGAACTTCCTGAGTCTGGCGCCCACCCTTGGGGGATGGGCGGGCGTACCTTCAAAAGGACTTCTGTTGTTCACTGGATGGAGTGACCTTGGTTTTCCGCATCCTCAGGAAGGATGACTGTGTGTTCCTCCAGTTCCTTTTAAACTCTTTACCCGGTCTGTAGGTTTTTGCTTCTCTGTACCTTTCGGGAAGGTTACCCTTGTAAGTGGGGCCTCTTGATCTCTTGGGCCTCCTGTCTGAGGGAATGAGGCCCGATTTTCCCCCCGTCACCTTAGAAATTGCCGTATCTAATTTGGAACCGAAGAGATTGGAACCGTCGTAGGGAATCTTGCACCAATTTGTTTTGGATGCTGCGTCGGCTATCCAGGGTTTTAGCCATAGAGCTCTTCTTGCCATCACCGAGGCTAACATTGCCCGGGCTGAGCACCTAATAATGTCCACGGAGGCTTCTGCGATAAAATCGCCTGCTAATTTGAGTTCCTGTAAGGATGTAATTACCTTCTCCAAGTCTGCTTTTTCCTGTAGAGATTTTTCGATATTCATAGTCCAGCCCGAGATAGCTCTACCAACTGCTGCTGTAGCAACTGCTGGTCTACAAGCACCTCCTGCTGTGGAATAGGCCTTTTTAAGTTCTAGATCGATCTTCCGATCCAGAACGTCACGAAATGAGACAGCGTCTTCGATGGGAAGGGTGACATGCCTTGCCAGACGCATTAAAGAGGCATCCACAATTGGAGCGTTAATTAAAGAGTTGACTTTAGGTTCTTTTAAAGGATACATCTTTGCTAGTCTATTATTCAGGCTAGGTCTCTTGTCGGATCTTTCCCATTCATCCTTGATCAAATCATTCAACTCCTCAATGAAAGGGAAGGTTTCTGGATCCCTCTTCAGGTTTGGAAAATATTTCCGTGTCCTCTGGGGTGCTTTCTCAGGCTCTTCCCAACCTATGGCTTCCTTGACAGATTTTGCAAAGGGCTCGACCAGAGTGAAGTCAAAACCTGCTGGTACTTCTGGATCCTCGTTCTCAGAAGGGGACTCTGGTTCTGTCCCTGCCTCGGTTGCTGAGCGTGGAGGAGCCATGGAGGTACCTGGGTCTGACCTGATTCCCGAATTAATTTGGTTGCCTCCCTGACGTCCGATTCTCTTTCCTTTGTGGCTTCATTGAAGCACGTGCGACATACTAGCTTATCTGGCAAAGCCGTGGCGCCACATACCCAGCAGGAATTAGCTGCGGGACGGGTGTGCTGGCTTCGTCTGTGACGTGATGAAGATGATCTTCTATGATGAGATCGACTACGTCGGGAACGGCTGTGGCGTGAGTGACCACGGCGAGAATGACTACGGCGTGAGTGCCTGCGACGGGATGAGGATCGTGATCGGCTTCTGCGAGATCTTCTGCTTGAGGTATGGCTTGATCTTTCTTTGCATTTTGATTTGGACCTAGAAGGGCTGTCAGAAGGATTCTTATCAGAAGATATGCTCTCTTTTTTCTCTCTCTCTTCAATACTTACCCCTGAATGCGTACAGCCCCTTACCTTATTGGTCGTGGATGGTCTGCTTGGGCAGTGGTCTCCATGAGTAAAGAGGAGGAAGGCAGGCAGGAACAGAAGAAGCCTGGAAGGGGTTAAGGAGGTAGACAAATATATACATATATATACATATCTATGTAAGACAAGAAAAAAGAGTTGCTGTTTTTTTTTGTTTTTTTTTTAAATAAGGTCCTAAATGATGAGAGGATTTAAAATTGCTTACCAGGTTCCAGAAGAAGTAAGAATAAGGATAGCAGAATTGCGGCTGAAAAAAACGAGTAGAATACAAGTTGATTTCATCTATCTTCTGTCTTTCAGCCTGGAGTCCTTTTTTAAATAGCCCGCCGCCGTCGCGGCAAAAATGACGCTTCGCGCATGCGCAGAAGCATCGTGATAGCTCCGGCGCCATCTTGGAAGCTGGAGAAAAGGCAAAACGTCCCCTCTCTGTGTCTACCGCGCATGCGCAATGCGGGACGAGATGAGCGGCGCCATGATAGATGCCTCGAGAGCGCTGTGGGACTACAGGTACCAGATAAACATACATGGGAGAAAAAAAGAAGGGAGAAAGTGAAAAAAAGTAATAGAGTAAAGGGGGAAAGTAGAAGTGGAGACCGCTGCAATAATTGAAGCTTTTTTAAAGCTTACTATGTGCCAGGTAATCCTTGGTGTTGCCCCTGAGACCACCAGAGTGGGGTTCCCTCCATAGAAGCTCCTTTAGAGACTGTACAGGAGGGACTTCCAAACAGGAGAGGCTTGAACCTGCTGAGGTGATGCGGTAAGGGGATCTTGCGATGTTCATCCATCTTGTCAGGTGAGGATAAAAAAGAGAATGGTGGGGGTCTCTCTCTCTTCAACTTTTATAGCTAAACCAATCCTGTCAGGTTGTGGAGGCGGGGTCACAACCCAGTGTGTGCTGCCATGAAGGCGTCAGGAAATGTTGATTTTCAGAGTAAATTATGGCTCCGCAATGCTTGCTAAGAAGTGTTAATGTATGTGCTGAGGCAGGGAAGACTTCTGGAAGTACACCCAATACAGGTTTAGTTTGGTGTTCAGCGGTATGGGTAGGATGTGGTGAAGGAAGGGGCCCATTTTATTTTTAAAGTCCTGTAGTATAGACCCTTTATTAAACTAATTTGGCCTCTTACTAATTTTTCCTGCAAAGTTCAATCATTGATTTTTTTTTTTTTTTCAGTTGAACATAGGCAGTCCCTTTGTATTTAATTATAAGATCCTGCCAACACAAGCATGCCAGTGATTAAACTTCTAATTGTGTTCAATAAATATTTTTATCTTATACTTTAATTGTGTTTAAATAGGTTTTCTTATTGCAATAAAGTCTATATAATATAATATTGCTAGGCCTTTAATGTGTTCAGCTTGTTCTGCTGCTTATGAAAAGACATGCTTTGTTCACCTCTGTTCATACAATTGTGCCCACAATCTTTGTCTTCTCCTACCTTAGGGAGTACATTTTCTTTTACTTTGCAAAAATAAACTGTTTCACTAAAGGGCAACAGCCCCCATTAGCTGCTGTTTTTAATGGAAGCTCTGCTGGCTAATCCCGGGAAGGCTTCTTGGCTGCCAGAGGCCTCGTGGATTAAAGAACGTTCAAGCCATGTTCAAGTGAATTTCTAGCAGAGAATGTAGCTGGATGCCTATTCTTCTGTACTTGTCGTGTGATTTTCTATTACAATAGAATCTGTCCCTTTTAAAACAGCATGCCTGCTTGTGCTTTGGCAAGCTTTAAATAACTGTAAGCAGCTTTTTAAAATATGGTTTGCAGAAAGATTTTTCCTTTTATTTTTATTCATGCAGCATACAACTTAAAGAGGAACTGAGCAAGCTCGCCAGGAAAGTCATTGTACTGGGCCAATCATTGATCCAAGGCATTCCTAGCCCTGCAATCACATCTATACATGCCCATTGTATATGTGTGGCTGCAGGGCAGGGAATACCCCAGCCATAAATGATTGGCTTAATACAGGTGACGGCTTTCTGGTGGGCTTGCTCAGGTTGGTTCAAACTTGAATCCGGACATGCCCAAGCTCATGCCTAGTTACCAGTATGGCCTGTGGGCTCCCTGTAGCTGATTTTTTTTTTTTTTCCCATTTACTGACTTACTGTGCCTTGTTCTGTACTGTGTGTTTGTGTGGAGGTGGCTATGTTGGTAGAGGCAGGGTTTTGCTTCCTCCTGCCAACTTCTAACAAGGAGAACAGTGAGCAGAATAGTAGTGACATCCCCAAATCTGTCAAATCTAGTGAGACTAGCGGTGCCGTAGCTCAGTGGTTCTTACCCTTTGTGATACCAGGGCTCAGTAAAAATCTTAAAGAGAAAAAAAATAAAGTTTGTACTTATGTGATAATAGTGTGGGGATGCAAAAATATATATAATGTAATCAATTTAAAATATGCGTTCAGTAATTTAAATAAACACTATTAAAAAATTGCAGAGCTATTTGTTCTGTATAACTGCATGTTCCTTCTGTGTGAATGCCGGCAAAATGAAATGTTATTAGGCTACTTTCTCTCAAGGTCAGATGTTCTTTGTTCTATAGCATTAATCTAGGAAATACCTCATTATGGCCATTAGATGGAGCTGACAAACTTATTTTGAACCACAATGATCACCGGTGAATCTCCCCATTGAGGACAAAGACAGCAATAACATCTTGATAGTGAGTCTAATCCTTCCCCACTCTTGCCTAATTAAAAAAGAAAAAAAAGGTGGTGTGTAAAGGATGGCGACACATTTAGGAGATCATGGTAGTTGTAAGCATTAATTAATTTCCTTATGTAAAGATGTTAATGAATTTAAATGTGTGTTTTATATATGCTTACAGTTTATCTTCGAAGTGGACCTCCATTGAAATTCAGACTTTCCACATCAGCATTACCAAATTAAATTTATAAGCTTGATTTAAAGCTTATCTCAAGCTAAAACTTTTTATTTAATTTTGAGATAGAATAAGGAAGGGTAAGAGCTTCTGTCAAGTTTTTATTGGTGTCTATGTCCCGCCATTGATTCTACATTGCACAAAATTCCTTAAACATCCTGGCTATGTTGACGTAATTGCATCATGCAGTTTCTGTAGATTTGATAGCTGCACATCCTTGCTGCAAAACTCCCCTTTCTCTATCGCATCCCCCAAAAGCGTCCTACTGGATTCAGATTTGGTGACTGGCCTACCATCTGTGGGCGTCAGCAGAAATCAAGATTCATCAGACCAGGCAACATTTTTTCCAGTCTTCAATTGTTTACCTTTGATGAGCCTGTGCCCACTCTGGGGTGGCAGGAGTGGAACCTGACGTGATTGTAGCCCATCAACCTCAGAGTTTGACATGTACATTCTGAAATGATTTTCTGGCCATGGCAGTTGTAGAGTGGTTATCAAAGCTGCCAAAGCCTTTCAGCTCAAACCAGTCTGGTCATTATTCTCTAACTTCTCTCATTAACAAAGCGTTTCCCTCTGCATAACTGCCACTTACTGGACCTGCTTGTTTTTTTGTTTTTTTTTTAATCATTCTGAGTAAACTCTTAAGACTGTTGTGTTTAAAATTCCAGGAGATCAGCAGTTACAAAAATACGCAAAGCAAGCCCGTATGGTACCAACAATCATAAAGCATCTTTTGTACAGCTGTCACTATACTGAAATCTTTACTTTCGGTTTAGGTGGTACCACGGGCATCTTTCCGGACGAGAGGCTGAGAAGCTACTCTTAGAAAAAGGAAAGCCTGGAAGTTTCTTGGTGAGAGAAAGTCAGAGCAAACCAGGGGATTTTGTTTTGTCCGTCCTAACAAGTGAAGAGAAGCTGGAAAATGGAGAGCGGAAATCTCGTGTCACTCATGTCATGATTCGATTCCAGGTATTTGATGAACCTTCCAACCTTAGCAACTTAGAGGCAGGGCTTGGCAAAAACTTGAACATTTTTTTTTGTCCTTGCTGTACCGATACTAGAGTGTGCTTGGGCGTGTTGGGGAGGTGATCAGGACTGTATTGGAGGTCACCTTGATATGGGCATTTTTTTCACCTTAAAACAAATGGATTTACCTTGTATACTCAAAGATTCAAGCCTTAGAACTCCAACTGTGATTGGTGTCTAATTCACATTCTATATTTATTTCGTGATTTGTGATGACCTGTTTTAAGAAGACTTTTTTTCTGTGCTCCACACTGATTCGATTCAAGGGCTTTTTTATTCCTTTAGGCTTAGACTGTCCATTGGATCCCAAGCCTTATTTCTTCAAAGCCATGGTTTCCATAAATTGCACTATATATGACCGAACGACTGAAACAACTGTATGCAGTTTGGAATAAATACATTTTAAGCCATATTCGCACTCTAGACCTGCAGTTCTGCATGGCTTCACTCACCATTCAGAAATGAAGAATAATTCTCTTATTTTTGGATATTTAATTGAATGAGACAGATCATTTTTGGAGATTATCATACATATTGCTGATTTGTTTAATTCAGCCAGAATTGCAGTCACTTAAAATGTTCACTTGATCTTTCTTTCATGCTCTAAAACATAACATTTTTACATTTTGGTAGAGTATACCACACACACAACTGGGTTTTCCGACCCATCTAACTCTAAACCTGGCACAAAATAGCCAACGCTTGCCTCTATATTTCATAGTTTTGATAGGAACATTGGACAGTCAAACTAAAAGTTGTTTGGGCACCATGACTACTCCAGTCACAATGTGTATGTAGACCTTTATTAATAGCAGAGTGCTGTACACCAGTAGCTCTCCATGTAAGCAGAAGGTTAAAGGGTACAGATTCCATTTAATGGCTTGCTTAGATTATAATAGATGCAGAGTTTTAAAGCTTTGCTTTTTCAGTCTGTTAAAAAAAAGTTCCTGTAGTCATGAGGTGACATTACTAGTTTTTCTCAGACTGCCCCAGAGACCCCCCCCCCCCCCCCCCAAATAATATATTTTCATGGGAATAGTGATTGGCTATACTAAACATTTTCTATTGCTTACCCCCAAAGAAGCCATTCATAGAAGTTGTTGGCCACACTTCTGTCTGCATAGAAATAAATATGCATGCTTAGGCAATTACGATGTGCATAGTTATGAAGTTATCTTGAGAAAACAAATCCTTCAGTAGATGGAATATGCTCACACTTCTGATCATCCTCAAATCAATTGTCACCTTCAGCTAATAAATATTTATCAACTGTTGAACCTTTTATATAGTCATTTGTTGACCATTATTGATCCCCTCTTTTTTTCAGCCGGATGGTAAATATGATGTGGGAGGGGGGGAACGCTTTGATACACTGACCGATCTGTTGGAGCACTACAAGAAGAACCCAATGGTGGAAAGGTCAGGAGCTGTGGTGCATCTTAAGCAGGTAAACATCTCATGATTATATGTTGCAGTCAATCTAAAGTTTTATATATTTTGTTTTCAATAGCAGCCACTTGGAATGTGATTAATTTGGGTACACATGCACATATCCTCCAGTTCTTTTTTTGTAAATCCTGTTGGGTTTTTTTAATGTCCCAGTACTCGCATCGGGTGGTATAGTTTTGGCAATGTTTTATGTTACAATAAGGTTTTCTTGAGTGTTAATTATATTCTTTCACTCTTATTTCATACAGACCAGAATTTAATGTAATGGGCTTTATAAACCAAAATGTCATCACAAAAAATGATTTGTTGCCCTCATAGCCACCAGTTGTATCAGATTCAAATTTTAAGTAGGCAATAAAGAAAAAACAAAACCTCACTCCACCAACCTCTTGACCACCCAGCTACATTAAATTCACAATTATTAAAGCAACACTATATGAAAGAATTTCTTCTGTAGACCCCCACAGCATCAGTCGCTTGACAAATGCTTAAATCTTGGGTACATGATCCCAGGCGAAAGAGCTCAGCATTATAGGGCCTCGTTTACCATTCATAACGCTGGATGGGAATACCAGTGAGAAGATGTTATTTTGCACTTTAAAGGCGACCTTGCATTAAAATTGCTGTCTGCTTTATTAGTTGGGAGTTGACACCCCCTCCACCATCTCAAATGCTAGAAGCACCCATGAAGAAAACCGTTAATATCAGGGATTTTTTTCAGCGGGAACGCGGGGGAACGCAGTTCCGGCCCCTTCAGCACTGAATGTATGTAATAGTACGGGGTGTGGGGTGTGCTGGAGGGTCTATTGATGTTGGCTGCCGGGGGATCTATTGTCACTGGTGGGGATCTGATTTTGTGTGAGGGTCTATTGTTGCTAGTGGGTCTTATGTTGCTGGAAGGCATCTACTGTTGAGGGAGAGGTCTATTTTTACTGGCTGCTGGGAGATCTGTTGTTGCTGCTGGGGGGGCTAATGTTGCTTGGGTGGATATTTTGTTACTGGGTGTGATATTTTGTTGTGGGTGGTTCACTGTTGCTGCAGGGAATCTATTGTTGTTGGGGTGGAGTCCATTGTTGCTGGGGGAGTCTATTGTTGTGTGGGGATCTATTGCTGGGATTCTATTGTTGCTGGCTGCAGGGGATCTATTTTACTGCTTTTCTTTTTATCATTAACATATTCCATATAAATGATTTAGCCCCACTAATTGATACTTGGTTCTGTATTCTCTAAAAGGGGCAGTACTGGTAGGTGGGTAGTGGGTGGAATCAAGGGACGGTGGTCAGAGATGGGTAGGGGGCAGAGACAAGGGGCAACTCAGATGGAGGGAGTTCCTGCACCTATTCTCCGAGAAAAAAAAAAGCCCTAATTAATATATTTATATTCTCACTCGGGGAATGCTGAGCAGTCCAAATCTTGTGCGAAAACACTAGTGCATTGTTCTGTAATGTCACTCTCGGGATTTGGGCTACCTAGCATTCCCAGGGATATTGCTCAAGGGATGCTGTCATCACCCCCTGCTACACAAAAGTGGAGGGAAGGAAGGTAAGTGTTTTTGTCTTACATGTTATTTTAATTATTTTGCAGCAGATCAACATTGAGGGAGGGAGTCCTTACAAATTAAAAAGAGTGTAAAGCTTTATTTGTATTAACATTATTCACAAAAAGGATTTGGGGAACTGGAGAAACTGCAGAGAAGGGCAACCAAACTGATTAAGAGGTATGGAGGAGCTCAGTTATGAGGAAATTAGAGGAACTGAATTTATTCTCTCTTGAGAAGAGGAGATTAAGGGGGGATATGATCAACATGTATAAATACATAAGTAGTCCATATAGTGAATTTGGTGTAGAGTTCACTTTAACCACTTCAGCCCCGGAAGAATTTACCCCCTTCCTGACCAGTGCACTTTTTGCGATTTGGCACTGCGTCGCTTTAACTGACAATTGCGCGGACGTGCGACGTTGTACCAAAAACACAATTTATGTCCTTTTTTTCCCACAAATAGAGCTTTCTTTTAGTGCTATTTGTCGCCTCTGCAGTTTTTATTTTTTGCGCTATAAACAAAAAAAGAATGACAATTTTGAAAAAACACAATATTTTGTACTTTTTGCTATACTAAATATCCCCATTTTTTTTTTTTTTTTTTTTTTAAAGCCAATTTTCTCTCAGTTTAGGCCGATATGTATTCTTCTACATATTTTTGGTAAAAAAAATTGCAATTGATTGGTTTGCGCAAAAGTTATAAAGTCTACAAAATAGTGGTTAAATTTAAAGCATTTTTATTTATTTTTTTACTAGGAATGGCAGCGATCTGCGATTTTTATCGTGACCGCAACATTATGGCGGACACATCGGACAATTTTGACACATTTTTGGGACCATTGACTTTAATACAGCGATCAATGCTATACAAATGCATTGATTACTGTAAAAATGTCAATGGCAGTGAAGGGGTTAACACTAGGGGGCGATTGAGGGGTTAACTGTGTTCCCTGGGAGGTAATTCTAACTGAAGGGGGGAGGGGACTGACTAGAGGAAGTGACGGATCGTGGTTCCTAGCTAATAGGAACATACAATCTGTCACTCCTCTCAGAACAGGGAAGTGTGTGTTTACATACACTCGTCCCTGTTCTGTGTCTCCTGCTCACGATTGCTCGTGGCCGGCGGTCATCGCGGCCACAAGCATCGGCACCCACTCTGTGCAGCGGGCTGCCTGCTATCCTGACCCCGCGAGCCAACGTAAAGCTACGACGGCTCGCGCAGGGGAGTATAACTGCGGCGGCTGGTCGGGAAGCGGTTAAGGTCATCACAGAAGACAAGGGGGCACTGTTTACGTCCTGGAGAAAAAGCAATTTAATCTCCCAAATACGGAAAGGTTTCTTCACAGTAAGAGCTGTGAAAATGTGGAATAGACTCCCTCAAGATCTGGTTCTGGCCAGCTCCATATATATTGTTTTAAAAAAGGCCTGGATTCTTTTCTAAATGTACATAATATAACTGGATACTAACGTTTATAGGTAAAGGTAATTCAGGGAATATCCGATTTGCCTCTCGGGGAAGCAGGAAGGAATTTTCTCCCCTACTGGAGCAAATTGGATCATGCTTTGCTGGGGTTTTTGCCTTCCTCTAGATCAATTGTGGTTATAGGATTGTGTTATATAGATTGTATGATATTTTTTTTTCCCTTTTTATTGGTTGGACTAGATGGACTTGTGGTTTGTTTGTTTTTTCAGCCAAATGAACTATGTAACTCTGAGTACCCTGGTATACTTGCCTGCTCTGTGCAATGGTTTTGCACAAAGCAACCCCAAACCTCCTCTTCTGGGGTCCCCTGCTGGCACTTTTGGCTCCCCCTTCCTTGAGTGACCCATAACAAGCCACTTCCTATAGGGGCACACCAGTGCAGGTTCACTCCCTCCTCACTGGATTTGATGAACAGCAGCAGGAGCCAATGAATACAAGCCAATCTCTGGATCAGGTGGAGATCACGATGGCACCACCCCTCCTCTCCACCTCGTCCAATCATAGAACACCTTTTATTGAGAAACAAAATAAGGCGCTCTGTGAATGACAGCAGTGCCGAGTGAGCAATCTCTTTTGGTCAGTTTTATATAGACCTTTGAATATCACAGCTATCATTGTAGTAGTACCGACTGCTACAGTGATTTCCAGCTTTCATTGCAGTCTAACGGGTATGAGCAATACCTGCTTACAGTGTACCAATCTGGACAAATGTAAATATTAGGGATGCACCGAAATATATCGTCCGAAAATGGCCCTTTCGGCAAAAAGCTGAAAGATTTTTTTTTTGCCGATACTGAACGGGGCGGGGCCTGGTGCCGCCTATCAGGGGGGCAGATGCCTGTTTGATTACAGAGCCGGGAACATCACAGCTTTCATTTCAATAGCTGTGTGTTCCCATTGGACGGGTGATCTATCTATCAAAGTGCCCGGGCAAGGGGGAGGGGCTGTATGTGACAGCGCGCAGCGGGGAACACATTGCTATTGAAATGAAAGCTGTGATGTTCCCGGCGCTGTAATCAAACAGGCGGCGGCGGCTCTCTCCCTTCACTGGCTGCGCTACCGGGGACACTGGCTGCGCTAGCGGGGATACTGGCTGCGCTATCGGGGACTCTGGCTGTGCTACCGGGGACACAGGCTGGCTGCATCTGACGGGCACTGGTGAGGCTGCAATGATCTCTTGTATCATGTCCGCAGTCTCTGACTCTCTGACCATGTCCCCAGTCTCTGACCATCTCCTGTACCATGTCCCCAGTCTCTGACCATCTCCTGTACCATGTCCCCAGTCTCTGACCATCTCCTGTACCATGTCCGCAGTCTCTGACCATCTCCTGTACCACGTCTGCAGTCTCTGACCATCTTCTGTACCACGTCTGCAGTCTCTGACCATCTCCTGTACCATGTCCTCAGTCTCTGACCATCTCCTGTACCATGTCCTCAGTCTCTGACCATCTCCTGTACCATGTCCTCAGTCTCTGACCATCTCCCGTACCATCTCTGCAGTCTCTGATCATCTCCTGTACCATCTCTGCAGTCGCTGAGCATCTCCTGTATAAAAACATTTTTAAAAACAGTCACTTTCGGTATCGGTGTTTCGGTATCGGTTTTGGTTTTTGGGCTCAAGAAAGATTTATTTTCGGTATCGGTTTCGGCACCAAAAAACCCATTCGGAGCATCCCTAGTAAATATGCAATACAAATAATTGTAGGAGTTCAGCTTTAACTTCCCAATTGTGACATCATGATACATGAGACCCAGTGTAAATCCAATTTAATGGATTAATTAGAGAAAGCATGCAAGAATATCCCATACACACAATATTCTGGTTGTCTCAGTCCGCTGAAATGAATACTATACAGTGAAAACACACACTCCAATTCGGTGATCTAATAAATACAGTCATGTTTTCTGTGCTTGTGCACACCAGCCAAGGTGTCAGATCTACGATTACTGCACAGTCATGTTGTAACTTGAGGGTTCATAATAACCAGTTGCCCCTTCTTTGACCTGATCAAATGTTATGTAATTTATACCTTGTATTTGTTTCAGCCATTCAATGCAACGCGAATCAATGCAGCCAACATAGAAACTCGAGTTCGAGAACTGAACAAAATGGCTGACAACACAGAGAAGGCCAAGCAAGGATTCTGGGAGGAGTTTGAGGTACTCTTCTAATGACCTAAACCCAAAAGTATGCCATATGGAAAAGCCATGAACCTAGTTTGGTATTGTAAGATGTGATCATCCCAAATCTGTATATACAATGAGATGAATTTCTTCCCTGAAATCCTTATACCGCTCTCCTGATCTGCCATTCGGAATGAATAATTTAAACCAGAATAAAAACTGTTCTAGCTATGAGATGTCAAAGAGCTATAAATATACAGTGAAAAGTGCCAAAGTACCTGACACTTAGAAGAGAATAGCTGGAATGAATGCACAGAAGGCTGTTAACTTGAAGGTGTTCTATATATATGTTATGTGGGTCAGATGGCTGTTTTTGGTGGCCAAGGAAACAGGTGAAGTCTGCATACTGTTTCTTGTAATTATTATTATAATACAGGATTTATATAGTGGCAACAGTTTGCGCAGCACCTTACAACATAAGGGTAGACAGTACCGTTACAGTAAAATTCGGTACAGGAGGAATCCGGGGCCCTGCTCGTTAGAGCTTACAATTTAGAATAACTGTGCTTACGGGTCTCTTTGTTTTTGCTGTGCCTAGTGATTTTGCCTTTTACTTCAGATGCTGCAGCAGCAAGAATGTAAGCTACTATATCCTCGAAAGGAAGGACAGAGGTTAGAGAACAAGTGCAAGAACAGATACAAGAACATTTTGCCTTGTAAGTATGGAGATGTCCTCTCGGTGGAAAAAAACTAAGACAAATCAATGTACAGTAGCATATTAGAAGCCTGTTTATGTTATGCCCTCTTTTACCTAAAGATGTATCCAGACCTACCTTTTGAAAGCTTGGACAGCTGCTGTGGAGCAGTGAAACATACTAGTTGTGTTTTGTAACAGGTCCCATTTGAGGATATAACAAGATCAATGCTGCAGAATAGAATGACGCAAAGCAAAAGCTGTTATAAACCTCAGACATGAAAAAAAAAAAAAAGCACGTCCTTCTTTAGTGTGTACTTGTCTCAATCCAGAGTACCAAGTGTCATTTCTGTCTTCTGCCATGTTCCCTTCTGACAAGTTTTCCTGACAACAAGAGAATAAGCTTGGTTTCACACGGGCTGCCCGATCAGGTCCACCTGTCAGTTTTTCAGGAAGACCTGATTGGACCATCCATAGATTTCTGTCTGCTAAAACCTCAGATCAGATGACAGTCTCTGCTTGGTGACTGAGAATGCTGTTGCTAGGTCTTAGCACCACTGGGGTGGTGGACGGAGGCCTAGTACTGTTTGGCACTTGAAGTTGCCTTTTACAGTGGAACCTCGGATTACGAGCATAATCCGTTCCAGGAGTATGCTCGTTATCCAATGTACTTGCATATCAAAGTGAGTTTTCCCATTGAAGTCAATGGAAACGAAAATAATTCGTTCTGAATTGACTTCAATGGGATGCAATACCGCATGCGGCCAGAGGCGGGGGGCGCCGGAGAGCCTCGGAAACGGACAAAAAGGCCTGAGCACACTTTGGCTGACCTCGGCAAACGTCGGAAAGACTCCGTTCATGAGCCTTTCCGAGGTTTGCCGAGGTCAACCGAACTGTCCTCGGGCTTTTCCGTGCATTTCTCAACGCCGACGATCGACGCTGTTCGGCTCCGGGCGCCCTCACCTCAGGCCAAAAGCGGTACTTCACACCACTTTTGGCCTGAATCCTGCTCGTATTGCAAAACAAAACTCGCAAACCGAGTTAGGATTTTTAGAAATACAGTGCTCGTTTTGCGAATTTGTGTGACAAGTGACAGGCTAACTTTAAATGGAAATTTACTTTTGTGTTTTCAAACAAAAATTAAGTATTGGCTTTTTCTCTTTTGTGCAGTTGACACTACGAGGGTGACATTGAGAGACACGGATGAGAGCATTCCAGGGTCAGATTACATCAATGCAAACTACATTAAGGTAATGTTTGTGAGATCTTGAATACCGTTAATAATTAAAGAAAAGAGTAACTAAGCTGTTGGTGTAGAAGGAAGAAACACAACTGGAATGTAGATGTTGGGCACCAGAAATATGAAACTCCTATGAGGCAGGGAGCTCCCTGTATAAACTCGATCTGAAATCAGTAACCGAGTTGTTGATGGCAGCATATAAAATTCCCTGTGAGACACCACCATGCTGCTTAGGTTTTTTTTTGTTCTACAGTGCATCCACCATCATGCTGCTTATGGTTGCTTCTGTTCTACAGTGCATCCACCACCATGCTGCTTAGGGTTGTTTCTGTTCTACAGTGCATCCACCACCATGCTGCTTAGGGTTGTTTCTGTTCTACAGTGCATCCACCACCATGCTGCTTAGGGTTGTTTCTGTTCTACAGTGCATCCGGAAAGTATTCACAGCTCTTCACTTTGACCACATTTTGTTATGTTACAGCCATTTTCCAAAGTCGATTAAATTTAATTATTTTCCTCAAAATTCTACAAACAATACCCCATAATGACAACGTGAAAGAAGTGCATTTGAAATCTTTGTAAATTTATTAAAAATAAAAAAAATAAAAATAAATCACATGTACATAAGAATTCACAACCTTTGCCATGACACTCAAAATTTTCGCTCAGGTGCATCCTGTTTCCACTGATCATCCTTGAGATGTTTCTACAACTTGATTGGAGTCCACCTGTGGTAAATTCAGTTGATTGTACATGATTTGGAAAGGCCCACACCTTTCTATATAAGGTCCCACAGTTTACAGTGCATGTTCAGAGCACAAACCAAGCCATGAAGTCCAGGGAATTGTCTGTAGACTTCTGAGACAGGATTGTAGCAAGGCACAGATCTGGGGAAGGGTACAGAAGAACTTCTGCGGCATTGAAGGTCCCAGTGAGCACAGTGGCCTCCATAATTCGTTAATGGAAGAAGTTTGGAATCACCAGGACTCTTCCTATAGCGAGCTGGCCGGCCAAACTGAGCATTTGGTGGAGAAGGGCAAGACTTGTACCCGATTGAACATCTCTAGAGAGATTGGAAAACGGCTGTGCACCTACGCTCCCTAACCAACCTGATGGAGCTTGAGAGGTCCTGAAAAGAATGGGAGAAGCTGCCCAAAAATAGGTCTGCCAAGCTTGTAGCATTATACTTAAAAAGCCTTGAGGCTGTAATTGGTGCCAAAGGCGCATCAACAAACTATTCAGAAAAGGCTGTGAATACTTATGTATAGGGTTGTCCCAATACCACTTTTTTAAGACCGAGTACATGTACCAATACTTTTTTTTTTTTTTTAAGTACTTGCCGATACCGATACTTTTTTTAATGTCATGTGACAGCTTTCAAAGCACAATACAAATTAGGTGGCACTGATATGCAGCACTGATCAGCACTGATAGGTGGCACTGATTAAGCAGCACTGATAGGATTAGGTGGACCTGATGGGCATTGATATGCAGCATGGATGGCACTGATGGTTGGCCGCTGACAGGTGGTTGGCACTTATGGGCATTGGGCACTGATAGGTGGCATTTATGGGCACTGATGGGCAGGAACTGAAATGCAGCCAACAATAAATTACATGAGAGGAAAGAAATGCTATGCTGCCTGCGACGCCCATCTTGGTACTTCTTGCACTCGGCCGCATAAAAGCAGCAGCGGACATCTTGTTACACCCAGCCGGAACTATGGCTATAGTGTTCTATCAGCCACTTCACTAATCCCTGTGATTGACAGCTCAGGACCAGGAAGTGACATCATACAGGTCACTTCCTGGTCCGTGCACAGGAAGGAGGCTCTTCAGATGTAGGTCTCTCTAGCTCCTGCTGGCCTTCCAAGCGTCACCTGCCATGAACGCACCAGGCCCGCAGGTGGGACAGCGGAGCCCGGTGAACATGACTGGATTGAAGGGGGGGCTTCACGGCACATTGCGGCAGTTGTGATCTGCGGCTCCACAGCCGCTTGTATTACCTCCACATTCAAAGCCAACAGTCGGCTTTATAAAAATACGCACACTCCTGGCCGCTGCATTAAAAACATATCTCTACAGCAGTTAAAAATCTGAATCCCCAGTAAGCAGCTGAGGACCTAGATTTTACCGCCCACCCCATCCTGGCGCCGTAAGGATGGGGTGCACCCGACCTGCGCACACACATGCATGCACTGCATTGGCAACATTGAAGCAATATAGCATTTTTGCACAAAGGATTTGTGTGTGAGCACAGCAGGGATTGTTTATAGTGTTTTTAAATTGTGCTGCTTTTGGAGTCTCCTAGCTGGCTGCCCCATGGATCTTTTTAGCCACTTGTTGTTCTCCTATTTGCACTTGAGTAGTTTATTGTCATTTTAGGAAATGTACTGTATCAGTTATTTTAAGAACAGCCTCATTGTTTCATCCTCCCAATTAGCAAGCTTTTTTATTTTAAATTGGGTATTTTTTATTGCTTTTTTTTTTATACATAAAGCAGTTACAAAAAAGAAGAAAAAAAAACAGATCGAATTGTGGGAATAAATGATACAATCATCCTATATTCAATATCTTCAGATATCCTAGACAAACAGCCATGCAAAGGTATTGCAGTTAGAATTATATTCAGAAAGGTGAAACGCGTTGCTGAGTACATGAAAGCAATCCTATCATCAAGTTATTAATTTTGTACATATGACACAGCAGAGTCTTTGTCGCGTTAAACTGAATGTGTAACGTTATGTGCCCCCCCACCCATTGTAGATAAATTTACACAAGTTGTTTTTCCCAAAATAACTGACCAGCATTCTGTAAATTATATGTAACAGCTTTCACTATCTACTCCTTATGCCTCTTATTTTTGAGGCATATGCTGTAGCTTTGTTCTGGGAGGTGGTGGATGCTTTTAGTCCGTGGCCCAGATCCTAAGCCAGCATAGTGATTAGTCCTGAGGCCTGACACCATAAACCCCTTAAAGGCAAAGTCGTATACTGACCTATTCTTTCATATAGGTCCATTTTTTTTTTTTAGCTGAATGTACATAGTGACAAGTGGTGAAGCTCGTGGAGATCAAACATTGAATTTTTTGCACTTGTTTTGCACAGACATTTGACCAGCATCCTGAAAATTATATTTAACAACTTCCACAATCTACTCCATATGTCAATTTCCTAACACATTAAAATAATCCAATGTAAAGACAATTCTAACCGTCCAATGTACTTTTAAACCACAAATAGTACATACAGTGGATATAAAATGTCTACACACCCCTGTTAAAATGTCAGGTTTCTGTGAAGTAAAGAAATGAGACAAAGATAAATAATTTCAGAACTTTTCCACCTTTAATGTGACCTATAAACTGTACAATTCAGTTGAAAAAAACTGAAATATTTTTAAGGGGGGGGTAAAAATAAAAAATAAACTAATATAATCTGGTTGCATAAGTGTGCACACCCTCTTATAACTGGGGATGTAGCTGTGTTCAGAATTAAGCAATCACATTCAAAACCATGTTAAATAGGAGTCAGTACACACCTGACATCATTTAAAGGGCCTCTGATTAACCCCAAATAAAAGTTCATCTGTTCTAGTAGGTCTTTCCTGACATTTTCTTAGTCCCAACCTGCAGCAAAAGCCAAGGTCTGCAGAGAGCTTCCAACTCATCAGAGGGATCTCATTGTTAAAAGGTATCAGTCAGGAGAAAGGTACAAAAGAATTTCCAAGGCATTAGATATACCATGGAACACAATGAAGACAGTCATCAAGTTGAGAAAATATGGCACAACAGTGACATTACCAAGAACTGGACGTCCCTCCAAAATTGATGAAAAGACGAGAAGAAAACTGGTCAGGGAGGCTGCCAAGAGTCCTACAGCAACATTAAAGAAGCTGCAGGAATATTTGCCAAATACTGGCTGTGTGGTACATGTGACATCAATTTCCCGCATTCTTCATATGTCTGGGCTATGGAGTAGAGTGGCAAGATGGAAGCCTTTTCTTACCAAGAAAAATATCCAAGCCCAGCTACATTTTGCAAAAACACATATGAAGTCTCCCAAAAGCATGTGGGAAAATGTGTTCTGGTCTGATGAAACCAAGGTTGAACTTTTTGGCCGTAATTCCAAAAGATATGTGTGGCGAAAAAACAACACTGCAAATCACCAAAAGAACACCATACCCACAGTGAAGCATGGTGGTGGCAGCATCATCCTTTGGGACTGTTTTTTCTTCAGCTGGAACAGGGGCCTTAGTCAAGGTAGAGGGAATTATGAACAGTTCCAAATACCAGACAATATTGGCACAAAACCTTCAGGCTTCTGCTAGAAAGCTGAACATGAAGAGGAACTTCATCTTTCAGCATGACAACGACCCAAAGCATACATCCAAATCAACAAAGGAATGGCTTCACCAGAAGAAGTTTAAACTTTTGGAATGGCCTAGACCTGAATCTGATTGAAAATCTGTGGGGTGATCTGGAGAGGGCTGTGCACAGGAGATGCCCTCGCAATCTGACAGATTTAAAGTGTTTTTGCAAAGAAGAGTGGGCAAAAATATTGCCAAGTCAAGATGTGCCTTGCTGATAGACTCATACCCAAAAAGACTTGAGTGCTGTAATAAAATCAAAAGGTGCTTCAAGAAAGTATTCGTTTAAGAGTGTGCACACTTATGCAACAATTTTATTATTTTATTTTTTATTTTTACTTCCCTCCACCTAAATGATTTCAGTTTGTTCAACTGTACAGCTTATAGGCCACAAAGGTGGAAAAAGTTCTGAAATGATCTTTGTCTCATTTTTTTACATCCCAGAATCCTGACATTTTAACAGGGGTGTGCAAACTTTTTATATCCACTGTAGTAACTACAGTATGTAACATTTGTGCTTTAAAAGCACATTGGGCTGTTATAATTGTCTTTACATATTGGATTATTTTTATGTATTAGGAATTGACATATGGAGTAGATTGTGGAAGTTGTTACATACAATTTGCAGGATGCTGGTCAGTTTTTTTGAAGACTTTTTTTTTTTTTTTTTGTGCAAATTTATGTACAATGGGGGGGTGTACAATTGTAAGGTGATTGCGTAGCACTATTTGTAAGTACATTATCTGCTCAGGTGTGGGAACACATGGCAGTGCAAGAGGCAGTCAACACATAATTTATATTGGGAAAGAGTGACTTTTGGTTGATTTAATTGTGCAACAGAAGTTTTAGAATATTATTTTTATTTTGTTAAACCGTACATTTAACCAATTAGCAGGTTTTTGAATACTCACAGTCTCAGAGATGACCAGGCTATCAGGTTATTTAGATACACAGATGGGGGAGCACAGCTTCCTCTTCTCCCCTAAACTACGCAAAGAAATAAAAAAGTACTGATTGTTCACTGGCTTTTTCTTGCCTGTTATTGTATTGATACAAGAGCCCCCTGTTAAACATGGTATATTGCTGAGTAGCAGTACCTTTTGTAGCTGAAGAAATACATGCCATGAGTTACAGAAATGTCACAGAATTCTGATTATTTGTACATTATTTTTTTTAACAAGCATAATATCATTTGGAAATGTAAGAGCAGGGGTGGTAGATGGAATTGTACTATGGTCATGGAGGCAACCTTTTCCCTGCCATTGGAAGCAATGGACAGTGGCACCACAGATTGCACGATATTGTAATAACCTGTTAGCGAAGTTTAATGCATGCAAAATAGTGGCATTGAATTAAAGCAGAATATATATATATATATATATATATATATATATATATATATATATATATATATATATATATATATATATATATATATATATATTTTGGTGTGTGTGTATGAATATAATACATATAATTCATACATTTTATATTGATTGCCTTCAGTATGTGTATTTTTGTCTCTCCGTAGACTACTCTGGATGATTCCCGAGGAAACCAGCCATATAAAGTCTACATAGCCACACAGGGTTGTCTACAGAACACTGTTTGTGATTTCTGGTCCATGGTGTATCAAGAGAACACTCATGTCATTGTAATGACTACCAAAGAAATGGAGAGGTCAAGGGTAAGCTTGTTAGCCTGTACATGCGTTTCTGTAGGTCACTACAACCTATGTTATGTGGCTGCCTAGTTTTTTCTTCATCTTATAAGAGTCTGAATACCCTGCAAAGTAAACCAAAAATAGGATAATGCTCACTCAAATCAACCTAAAGAGTAAATTACATAAGCGTGGGTGCTTGAACTATAGATTGTGTTTCCTCCTCCACTTCTGAACCACAACAGGTCCGGTATTTAAAGCGGTAGTAGACTCTTTTTAGAAAAAAAAAATTTCCACCTGCAAGGCAATATCATAATGTACTAGTATGCACTGCATACTAGCACTTTATAAAAAATTTACCTTAAAAACAAAGCCCTCCAGTGGTGCAGTCACCGCTGCAGAGGCTTCCACCTTTTCCTTCCTTCAGTTTGCTCTGCACTCCTGTGACCCGTTTTCAGCTGAAGTCCGCTGTTGGCTGGTGATGTCAGTCCGTCCAGGCTCGGGAAAGATCACAACCATATGGTCTGGATCTGCCCACATGCCTAGACTGGCACCAGTGTCAGCCT
Source organism: Lithobates clamitans (assembly GCA_037952925.1). Classification (NCBI taxonomy): domain Eukaryota; kingdom Metazoa; phylum Chordata; class Amphibia; order Anura; family Ranidae; genus Lithobates; species Lithobates clamitans. The sequence goes on along the minus strand of JBBGZY010000053.1, from coordinate 6,698,891 downwards.
CTCAGCTACTGAGAGCCTAAGCCGGATGTTCCCGCCCCCTCCACAGCCCAGCGTTTTCCAGTGAGCGCGCGTACGCAGGGGGGGTCTTAACAGAGAGCTCTGCTCAGGAAGCACTGACAACCGAGTGGTTGGCGGTGTTAGATTACTTGTTTCTCAGTGTTCGAGCCGGTGGGGGACAAATGCAGCTTCGGACTAATGCTGCATCCACCTAGGTAAGTACGATTTAAAAAAATGCCATACTTCTCTTTTAAGGACTGCGGTATGTAATAGGGATAAAATCGGGCATGTTGGATCCTAGACTAATCCCACCTTGGCTACCCTGCCAGGAAGCCATCACTGTACAAAACCAATCATATGCAAAGGGTAGGGAGTGCCTCGGCTGCTTATGATTGGCTTTGTGCAGTGATGGCTTCCTGGTTGGTGAGCTTGGGTGGGTTCAAACATAACTGAGCTCATTTCTAGTTTAGAATCGCTGATACTGGATGCCTTTTACCCGTCCATATTTTCATGTCCTATGGCAGTAGTAGAAAACTTGAGAGCAGTCTGATCATTTCTGTTCAGTCATCACCCCCTACTGACATGATGTCTATGGCCATCTTAACATCTTGTGTAAAAAGTGTATAGTTTATATTATCAACAGAAACTGACGTTTTTGTTTCCTGTCTGTGTTCTTACAGAGTAGAGAAATCTCTTTAAGATAATGAAATGAACTGAGAAGCAGCCTGCCTCTGCCCCCCCCCCCCCCTATATTTGGAATGTGTTATAAGATTAAAACCTCCATTCCTGTCTGCATGTTCATACAGACCTGTAAGGGTTTTCAATTAGACATTATTCAGAGGCAGTCAGCAAGCGAGAAGGCACCGCTGGGCTTTCTTATTAGAAAGCCAAGTGTAGTCTTGTACCAATTGTTATGAAAAGACACGCTATTAAATGTTTGTAGAATAAAGATGTTATACAAGTAATGAAAAAACAATATAAATTATCAGTTTATAAAGACAAACCTAAACTTAAAAAAAAAATAATGAAATTGACCAAAGAAAATAAACGTTTCCCTTTATAAATGCGCCTTATTTTGATAAACAACATAAAAAATTCTCCAGCACCCATCTGATATGTAGTAGTTTTTGTTGTTGTTTTGTTTTGCTTTAACGGAGGATTTTATTGCATATTTGAAAGTAAATATGGAATATTGACAGCTGAGTAAAGTTATATGCATATAGAAAAATTGGATGGAGATCAATACTCACTATTAGTAAACACAACGCTGGATGTTCAATATACCTGTGTGATGTCCCAAAATTTGCAGGCTCACCAATAATAATAAGTGAGGTCTCTGTGCCTAAAATACTATAGAGAGAATTTTTTTTCAGGGGAAGACTCCCACTGAGAAGAGACACAGGCGGACCATGATGCTTAATAAGGGATACATTTTATTAGAAAAATATATTTAATACAAAAAGAGCCAAGACCAGGTACCCACCACCAGCACCAAGATCATATTAAAATTAGACAAAGTTGTCTGTTTAAGAGCAGCTGCATCACGCTTCAATCACGCATGCACACACCTGTAACAAGGCTATTGTTAATGGGATTAAATAATATTTGTGGATCAGACTAATGGTTCCAGTGACATGCACCGTACATGACAAAGTCCGTCCAGTCACTGTATTTAGAAACCCTTTTAACAAAAGACCCCTGTTTGAAGGGTAGTTGATTGAGTACTGACAGCAAACTGCTCACTGGGGCCCCACGGACCCCGCTCAACAAACGGAGCATACAGGACAGCACATACAGCCCCCCGGACCAGAGAAAGATAGTACAGGACTGTGATTATATCGCTCCATGAATGGTCGGGTGAGCAGGCCATAGGTCCTTTAACTGCCTCCTTTTACTTTGCATCCTGCTTTTTGCTACTTCTCAGCCAGTATAAGCCAACTTCATAAACAACGTCATTGAGCTATTGTTTTTCCAACAGTTAGACCCTGTGAATACATGCAATCCCATTCTGGGAAACTGTATTTCTGTGTCTTTGGACTGGATACTAACTGTGGACTATAATCATCTCTCCACACTGACAGCTATGTCTTGTTACAACTCTAATGCCCCGTACACACGGTCGGATTTTCCGATGGAAAATGTCCGATCGGAGCGTGTTGTCGGAAATTCCGACCGTGTGTGGGCTCCATCAGACATTTTCCATCGGATTTTCCGACACACAAAGTTGGAGAGCAGGAGATAAAATTTTCCGACAACAAAATCCGTTGTCGGAAATTCTGATCGTGTGTACTCAAATCCGACGGACAAAGTGCCACGCATGCTCAGAATAAGTAAAGAGATGAAAGCTATTGGCCACTGCCCCGTTTATAGTCCCGACGTACGTGTTTTACGTCACCGCGTTTAGAACGATCGGATTTTCCGACAACTTTGTGCGACCGTGTGTAGACAAAACAAGTTTGAGCCAACATCCGTCGGAAAAAATCCTAGGATTTTGTTGTCGGAATGTCCGAACAAAGTCCGACCGTGTGTACGCCCTATTAGGCTGTCTCTGTGGGACTAGCAACTTGACTCAATCAACTACCCTTCAAATGGGGGTCTTTTGTTAAAAGGGTTTCTATCTAAATACAGTGACTGGACGGACTTTGTCATGTACGGTGCATGTCACTGAAACCATTAGTCTGATCCACAAATATTGTTTAATCCCATTAACAATAGCCTTGTTACAGGTGTGTGCATGCGTGATTGAAGCGTGATGCAACTGCTCTTAAACAGACAACGTTGTCTAATTTTAATATGATCTTGGTGTTGGTGGTGGGTACCTGGTCTTGGCTCTTTTTGTATTAAATATATTTTTCTAATAAAATGTATCCCTTATTAAGCAGCATGGTCCGCCTGTGTCTCTTGTCAGTGGGAGTCTTCCCCTGAAAAAAAAATTTCTCTGTAAAGTTATATGCAAATAAATTTGTAGGCTTCAAAGTTAAGTTCAAGGACACACTTTTCAGGCTTTACTTCTCTTATCAGCGCCCCAGCAGTGGGACATACTGTATATGAGCAGTGCTGGGAGGAGGTCCTGTCGCACCAAAGGTAAAGATGCTAAATTGTGCCCCCTACACCCCCTTTCCTGGAAGCTGAGACAGACCAAGCTTGCACGTCTCTGCGTATATTACCCGTACCAGTGCAGAAATGACAGGATTACCATGTTGTGGTCCATTGGAAAACAAATGGGTGGAGGTTGGTGTTTGGACATGGTTAGATTATTGGGATTTAGCACAGGGAACCAGAATTTCATTAACATAATGATCTTCCAAGTGGAATTATTCTGTGATTAATATTGACATATGAATAGTTAAGAAAAAATAAAATTAAAAATGTGAACAAGAAGTTTTTAATAGGTTTACATTTTACACAGAACAGTCATTTATGACTAATGGGTGCATCTGTAGCTTTCATTCATACAGTAAATTATTGAAGAGCAGAACTGAGTTGTCACATTGGAAGATTAGCACTGCAGATTACATAGAAACATACTGTAGAAAAGTTCTGACGGCAGCTGTGTAAACCCGAAGTGACGTTGTGACCATGTGTTTACATAGGAGACTGGATCAAAGCCATTTCCAGCTTTGTTTCAGTCTCATTCTAGCCGGCGGAAGTGCTGGATCGTCTATCGGGTCTCCTGGTGGGAGGGGAGGCCCGAGAAGGCGGCAAAAGGCTCCTTTGGGATAACAGCCAAGCGGCTTTTAGCTGCATCGATTGTTATCCCTAAAGAGTCGACCACCTGCTTTAAAAAGCGGTAAAAACTGTACCGTGATGATGCCTGGAGCTACAGTCATCATCCCGATATAACCCCTTCATCCCAAGGCCGCATATATGCGTACGGTTGCCGTGAAGGGGTTGAAATTCAAGTTTTTACCTGAAACTTCCCTCTTAAAGTGAGGGTGCATGTTATACGCCTGTACGTGTTATACGCCGATAAGTATGGTATATCCAAAAAACACGCCTAAGCTCATCCTTGGACTCTTCATCACACACAGCCACAAAGGCAAGAGAATTCTTGTTGGGCAGTGCATTAGTTAATTTGCATCTAATTTTAATTGTTCAAAGAATGTCAGGCAAAATGGTCGGCCCTCATGCATATTCACTTTATCGATTCTGGCCCTCTTTGAAAACAGTTTGGACACCCCTGGTATAAGCATTAACTGAGTTGACTGTAAAGCAGGTCATAGATTATGGAATTTTATTTCCTGCAACCGTGTGTTGCCGTAGGGAGCCGTGGCTACTGGGAGAACACAGTGATTACTGCTACAGCTATAAGCAATACAACACACGGAACTGGCAGGTAGTGTGTGAGTCAGCGCTCACTGGCAGTTATAGGGTGGACCGTAAGCAGTGGCAGTGCGTCCATAAGGACACACGGGCCCCGTCCCCTCTTTTCAGCCACCCCCTCTATGACCAGTGGATAGATTCATGCATAGCTTGAATCTATCCATGGCCGCCGCTGCCACCCCCTACTCGACAGGGGGGTGTTTTTTGGAGCATTAGAGCCATAGGCTCTAATAGGCGTCAAAAATGGTGACCTGCGAGCGCCATGCTTGGAGCTCGCAGTTCACCCAGGTGTGTTAGAACAGCAAATTAATATACGCTTTCCTAATCCGGAACCACCTCTGATGGCACAGTGGCGGCTGCAATTGATGGCACAGTGGCGGCTGCAATTGATGGCACAGTGGCGGCTGCAATTGATCAATTGATGGCACAGTGGCGGCTGCAATTGATGGCACAGTGGCGGCTGCAATTGATGGCACAGTGAGGCTGCAGTTGATGATTTTTTTTCTTTTCAGAAATTTTCAGTTTCTTTGCATCCACCCCCCCCCCCCAGGCACCAGCCGCCACCTGACCGTAAGGGATCAATAACCGGGGGGGGGGGGGGGCGACAACAAGATATATCCAAAATGAGTTAATAGGAATAAGGAATATCAAGGAGAAGTCCACAGGATGGATCCACAGGTGGATGGGGATTGCACACAGTCACTGGCAGCTCCCCAGCAGGAAATGAGATTTCCCTCAGACACAAACAAGAACGGCAAAAATAGGGTGCCTGGGGAAGTGTGATAGTAAAAGCAATTAACACTTTATTCAGATACTTTTAGGTAAGTGTATCTTACAAGCTGCACACAGGGTGGATGAGGATCACCAATCAAGCAGTCAGCCATCACGAGGGATGAGAAGGCCGATGTGGGGATAAACTCAGACCCACCGTATGGTATATAACCAGCAGTGTCTCCAGCTCACACCTGCCCTCACAGAGCTAGCAAGAGACTAAATCAGGATGGGGGCAGGCCGCAACGTGTTTCCAGGGGGCGCCGCCTTCAGGCATAAAAAAAAAAAAAAATGGGTTGCCGCAGGGAGCCATCACTACTGGGAGAACACAGTGATTACTGCTATCAGCTATAGCTTCTGGCAATAGTTGCATGCTAAAAATCCGACATGCTGGTTGTACCCAAGTCGATCGATGGGTCAGCATGCGCATAGATGGATAAAATCTCGGCCAGTCCTGCTGAACCGGCTAAGGTTCGATCGGTCTATGGGCAGCTTAAGCCTACCTGGGAGTTGCCCTGTTTCTCCCCACAGTAAATGCACATAAAAAGCTTAAACTTCCCAAAAACCAGCAAAAGGTATTTTAAAGGGTTTATAACCCTACACTATGATTAACTGCCAGCCCCCCCTGTTTTAAGCTGCCATCCTGCACTGTGTAATTGTTTGTTAAAAACAAAGCCTCTAAATACTTTTTTGCCATGTATCTTCAGGCCGGACATGTGACTCCCAGGCACTCTAATACTCCGTTTCAGTACTACAGTGGGAGGGACCGAGCTCTCCTGCTGACGTCAGCCAGGAGAACACGTGAACGACGTGCTGCCTGCTCAGCCCCTCCCGCTGTAGCCCTGAAACGGAGTAGGAGAAACTACCGGAAACTACCGGTCTGAAACTACATGATAAGAAAAGGTATTTAGAGGCTTTGTTTTTAACAAACCATTACACAGGGGGATGGCAGCTTAAAATAGAGGGCTGGCAGCAAATATTTTAAAAGTTAATTTTTTTACTAACAGCTGCACAGGAGGGGGATCAGGGACAGACACGGACAGCCAAGCTGACAGGCCAGAAGTTAGGGGGAGAGAGAGGACGGGGGAGAGCTGTGCTGTTTAACCTGCTATAAGGGAACAGGATCTCCTTATTTTTTTTTTTTTTAGGGTTACAACCACTTTAATGTGTATGCCCTAATATAACAAACAATAAAAGCATCAGCTCTGTGATCAACTTAAAACCAGCATAGTCGAGTGTGTGTGTGTAGGGAGAAAGGGGCCTCATAAAGTGCGCAACACAAGTATTCCCAGTATCTGCTTGCTAATCTACGAAGAGGACCTGTCTGATCTGTTTCTAGTTCTGAGGTCTCCCTTCCATACAATACCAGCATGGTGACAGCTGGAGAAAATAAATCCTTTTATTTTCCTTTTATTTGTCATGAATGCTTCTGTATTGTCAAGGAAGAAACTGATGTTATCCCAAAATAATACAAGCAGATTTAGTGAAGATTTTAATGGAATACAATAAGTAGACACCTTATCTTTGTCTTGATTTTAATAAAAGGAGGTTTCATCTACAGCAAGGTAGATGTGTATAATTTACAGTATTTACAATATTAAACGTTCCTTTCTATTAGACAATTTGACTTGTTCTGTCTATTTTTATAAAAGAAGCAGGCGCCCGTAATTTACATTTGCTATCCCTGGAAAAAATGTATATTGTGAGAAATGTAAACATTAAAGTTGTTTTTCTAGATAAATGTACCAGACAAGTAGTATTGGATGACTTCCAGTATTCAGGATCCTTAGGTTATATCTTAAGGATTAGCTGCAGCCAGCACAGGTGTTATGGGGTAAGATTAGATATAAAGCCGACCATAAATGGTTCAAATCACGTATGGGCAGGCTGAATGTACCCAAGTTGATCGATCAACTTGGGTACAACCAGGCTGCCGGTTTTACATGCAGTTATCTCTAGTGACTATTATAGCCGCTAGAAATAATCACTGTGTTCTCCTGGTCGGGGACAGCTTCCCCCAGTGGCTGAGAGCACTGATTTGATTGCGATTGGCAGACCTTTTTCGGTCATGCCCCTACGACAGAAGCTGGTGGAACCGCTGCCATACACACAGGCCGAATGTCGGCCGTTTTCTATTGAACTGGGCGATGCGGCCCTTAAGTAATGTCTGACCCTTTTTAGTTTGCCTTTTTGTAGTAAACACAAATTTGCTAAAAGCAGACCTAATGGCTAACCTAATATTATTCTGTTAATTACCTCTACACTGGCTAAAGCTGGCCATACACTGATCAAACCACTAACTTTCAATCAGTGTGTGGCCACCCGTGCTCCACAAAAGTCAGTATTTGAACAACTTCTGTTGAAGGGACATGTTGGAAAACATCGATCAGCGGCTGCAGCCGATCTTCTGCAGCAATTGATCAGTGTATTTTGACAGCAGCAGGGGACTAAACTAAAACTACCCATGTATGGTTTAGGATGCTAAAATTTGTAATACCTGCATCTCCAAAGTTCCAGTTTTCCTTTGGCTGCCAGCATCTGAACACAGTGTGGCTGGACATGTGATCTCTATTATAGAGTGGAAACAACTGCCACATGTCACACCAGTAGCCAGAAGAAGCCTGGAGCTGGTGATAAGAGGGTAACTTTTTGTTGCTGCTTAGGTGACAGGACATATAGAGGGGATTTAGAGTTATACCAGGGTAGGCAACCTCAGCACTCTAGCTGTGGTGAAACTACAAATCCGATCATGCCTGTGCCTCTGAGAGTCATGCTTATGGCTATGAAAGTGTTGCAATGTTTGATAGGATTTGGAGTTTCCCCACGACTGGAGTGCAAGAACTGCCTGCCTGTGGATCTGAATTATGCTTAAGGGCACTTTCACACTGAGGCACTGGGGCATCGGTTGCCGCTATTTTTAGCAGCGCTTTACCGTCGTTTTAGCGGCGCTTTTCAGTCACTAGTGTGGGGCGTTTTTAACCCCCTGCTAGCGGCCGAAAAAGGTTAAAAGTGCCGGCGCTTCGGCGGCTCTGCCCATTGATTTCAAAGGGCAGGAGCGTTTTAGGAGCGGTGTATACACGGCTCCTAAAGCGCTTCAAAGATGCTGCTTGCAGGACTTTTTTTTTTAGTGTCCTGCCAGCGCACCGATCCAGTGTGAAAGCACTCGGGCTTTCACACAGGAGTGACAGGCGCTTTTCAGGCGCTATTTTTAGCGCTACAGTGCCTGTAAAGCGCCTCAGTGTGAAAGTAGCCTTAAATTTTAGGAATGATTTGAAGTTACTTGTTCCAGGTTTTCAGCCTATAAGATAAATGTAGATCATACCATCCACTATCCCAATTTTGCTGTTTGGTGCAACCATTTTGGATCTTGCTAAAGAGAAGCTGTCTGTGCCAGTCTAAAAATGTCTTTTTGCTTTCTTAAAGTGGAACTTCAGTCTAAAAATTAGGTCCTAATAGATCACTTCATGCTGGTCCCTTTTGCAGGTGTAGCTATGTAAAACATTAAAAATAAGTGCCTAATACACTCTCTCACCCTGCTCTGCACATGCTCAGTTGCTCTCTATTCTTGGCATTGTGCCTAAAATCAGAGCCACTAGAGGCCGATAAGCTGACGGCTTTAAGATTTACTGTTGCTGAAGGGGGAAGAAAGCAACATGAATGGCACAGACTGTGCTGAGGGAACACGGATTAGGAAGGGAGAGAAGAAAAGCAGGAGAGGTGACAGGACAAACTCTGCTGCTAGGGAGAGACAAACCAGGTTAGGCCCCATACATACGGGGTGAGCTCTGTTGTATTCCATCTGCTTAGCGAGGAATCTGTCCGCTAATCTCCAATGAGCAGTAGGATGGCTGGTCCGTGTCTGCTTTGCTCATGCAGAGCAGACACAGACACAGCCCACTCTCCTTTATGGGCTGTTGGATGTAAACAGACCGCGTGTTCGTTCACACCCGACTGCCATCCGATCCACCAGATGGATCTTCATCCGTCTGTTTTAAGTGGACAGGATGTCAGCAGATGTCAATGAACTCCTGCCGCTCCATAGAGGAGACTGGAGGGTATACCTGAAAAACTGACAGGCGGACCCGATCGGTCCTCCTGTGTGAAAGGGCTCTTAGGCGTAGTCTCTTATCCCCTTATATTCTCTCCTTTCTCTTTCATCTGCAGTGTGGGAACTTCAGCACTGTAACGCTTCTGTCAGCCTTCCTCTCTATCTGAGTCAAGACATGCCATCAAGGCTGGAAATGTACATATTTTAACCACTTCCCGACCGCCTCACGCAGACATACTGCGGCAGAATGGCACGGTTGGGCAAAACTCGGGTAAGTCTTCCCCTTTAAGAGCCACCAGAGGGCGCACATGCCTGCTGCACGGCGGGGGACCCGATGCATGTGGCCAGCGGGTGCGATCACCGCCGGCCACGCACGATTGCGTGCACGAGAGCCAGCACGGTGATTTGTGTGTGTAAACGCACAAATCCCTGTTTTGTCAGGGCAGAGGAGACCTATTGTTTGTTCCTACTACGTAGGAACAACGATAGGTCTCCTCCCCCAGTCAATCCTATCCCCATACAGTTTGAACACTTCTAGGGAACACACAAGCAGTTTTAGTAAATCCCCCATAGTGTTTTAACTAAGAGGGGGAGAGTTTTCAGTAAGGAAGTGACTGCTCTGGGCTTCAAAATGGTGGCCTCCAGCAAGAAGAAACCGGAGCAATGCTGGAGGCACTTTAAAGCACACGCTCATTTTCGTAGCATAATTATTAATGTGGAATGTATGTTCCTTTGTTAAAGAACAATAATTGTTATCAAACTGTTATGGGGCGTACACACGGTCGGACTTTTTGTCTACAAAAGTCCAACGGACGCCGACGGACTAAAGCTGGCTGGTAATCCGATCGTGTGTGGGCTTCCCCGGACTTTCAGCGGACTTTTTCAGCCTCAAATCCGACGGACTTTAGATTTGAAACATGCTTCAAATCTTTACATCGTAACTACGACGGACCCCGAAATCCGCTCGTCTGTGTGCTAGTCCGACGGACAAAAACCCACGCTAGGGCAGCTATTGGCTACTGGCTATGAACTTCCTTATTTTAGTCCGGTGTACGTCATCACGTACGAATCCGTCGGACTTTTGTGTGGTCGTGTGTAGGCAAGTCCGTTCGTTAGAAAGTCTGCCGCAAGTCCGCCGAAAGTCCGCCGGAAGTCTGTCGGACAGGCTGTCGGACTTTTGTAGACGAAAAGTCCGACCGTGTGTACGCCCCATTATGGATAAAGTTCTGCTTTAGGAGACTTGCATTTCTTACAGTGGTCTCAGGTTATTGACTCTGCACACCTTCAGCAGTATGGTATGCCCTCTTCCTTTGGATTCAGACAAAGTGTAGATGAGCACACATTAGAAGGACAAAGTCGTGTACAATGCTGTAAATCGAGACTTGCATATTCTGATTAGTATTACTAGCAATTTAAATTCTAATTTCAGGCAAGACATTCCTCCCTAACATTTAGATGTCTCTCCATACCTTAGTAGTTATGATGTAATTGCTTGAAACCCATTCCTCCAGTCACTCATTGAACAGATTACAAACATTAATTCAGACTGCTGTAATCCTTCGGTAATGCCACAAGAACAGGAGAGGGGCTTCCCATGTCATCTTACCACACTGTGTGGACCGCAAGGCATAAGTCCCAGCTGGTTAATGGTTTAAGAGACTATTACAATATGCACATGGACCTAAAAATTTCATTGGCTACAACTTTCTCTCATTCACCTTCCAGAAAAAATGTTTTCGCTATTGGCCAGAAGAAAACTGCACTAAGGACTATGGTTGTATCAGGGTTTCCAGCCTTGCCGTCCATCTAGAAAAAGATTACATCTTACGGGAACTACAGATTTCCCAAATGGAGAGGGTAAGTGAATGTATAACTGCAGCTTGTGGCAATATATGTACTGCGCCTTTTCTAAAGCCTTGCACAAAAAAAAATTGACAGCTCCGGTCAGAGCCACTGTACTAACCATACGAGGTTAGTACAGTGATCTCCCCCCTGAGCTGTTGTGGTCTGACAGGGGAAGGCCCCCCCGCCAAAACACTCCGATCAGCTCTTTCTGCCATTGGCTGAGAGCACTGATTGGTAGTCGGTCGGATGCTGGCTTTCCAAGCTGGCTTCTGTCGGACAGACCAACATACACATGGGCAGAATGTCGGCCGGTATTTTTTGTACCGGCAAATGTTTCTGCCCATGTGGCCGGGGCTTAAGGTCCTGTAACCAGCCGTTCCTTGTGGTGTTTTAAGGTCTTTTGTTTATCTATTGTCTGTCATCTTTCTTTCTTATGCTTACTTATGCTTACTGCTCCTTCTCTGGGCTTTTGTAAATGATAGAGGGTTTTAAAAGAGGGATAAAGGTATGGAAGCGAGTATCGCGTATACCCTAAACGCAGAACTTCCATGTTCGGTGAATATGTCATACATACATACGCATGTAAATGCCGATGCAAAGAAGCATCCATGTTTATCTGAGTACGGCCGCATACAGCCATTAATTTCGGTGGCCTGCTGTCCTGCCACTTCCCAGGCACAGATAAACGGCAGGATTTTAACCCTAGAGCAAATTTGTGTCTCAACTAGTCTTAGTAAACTATTTACAAAATGTTTTGGCTGGCTTAGTTTTTACTTTTTACATAAAAAGCAACAATAAAGAATAAAAAATAACCTGTACAATTTACAATGGAAATCACTTATATGGTTAAAGTGACACTAAACAATATCCTTCTCCAAAAATAATCCTTACACATGCACTACTTAATGGCCCTGTAATCTATTTTTAATGAAATAATTTCTTATTGTGTTTTCTGTCCCCTTGTATCCTCCTTGAACTACCAAACATTTCCATTTCTACCTCATGACTAGCTGCTTGATTGCTATTACAAGCGGCTCTCTCGGGCTCTCCCATCCCACCGGAGACCTAAGCAACCAGCTGGTGCATTCGGCCGGCTGGCCGGACATCAAAGCAAAAGCCGGAAGCGGCTCTGATCGGCTGTTCATAATCGTAAACAAGCAAATGGTATGACATATGACTTCCAGTTTACTCGGAAACAATCTGCACTTCCGCTGCCACCGCTCGCCGATTTTTCTCGGGCTTACCATTTTCACCGGTGTGCCCGAGAAACAATACGACGGTACGGCTGGCTGGTCATAGAGGCACTGGGAGGCTACATCATCTCTCATTGCCTCTATGGCCTTGGTAGACCGGAACGACGTAATGACGTCACTTCCGGTCCAGGGTGGAAGTAAAAAAAAAAAAAAGGTTAAAAGTTTAAGTTTACATTCCTTGTAATAGGAATAAAAGTAATCAAAAAATAGATAAAGGGACAGTGTAAAAATCAGAAATAAAAAATAAAATAAGATTCTTTTTTGTCACCTATGGAGATTTTTAAGTACCGTAGTTTGCCGCAATTCCACAAGCATGCCCAATTTTAAAGCGCGACATGTTAGGTATCTATTTACTTGGCATAACATAATCTTTCACATTTTACAAAACAATTGGGGTATTGCTTTGGTTTTTTCATAAAAGTGAATTTTTTACAAAAAAAAATTGCGTTTGGAAAAACCACTGCGCAAATGCTGTGTGACATAAAACATTGGGAGATTCGCCACTTTATTCCCTAGGGTCTCTGCTAAAAAATGTATAATGTTTGGGGGTTATAAGTGTTAAGGCTAGCCAGAGGCTAGCCTGTATTTGTGGGAGGAGTCTGAGAGGGCTATTTAAGCCTCCTCCTCTGACAGGCCAGGGCTCGTCGGCGGTTTCTGGGTTTAGAAGGGGGTGGGGCCGACACGTCACTTCCGGGTCCTTGCTGAGCCACGGTTGGCTGCAACCATGGTGGTGGTACCTCTCTCAGTGCTCACACCAAGGATTGTGCCTGCCACCCACCTTGTTACCTCTGAGTACATTTTCCCCCCGCTTTTCCCGGTGTTTTGCCGGGGGGCGCGATCGGCCGCTCACAGTTCCTTTCATTCTCCCTGGGTTGGTCCGGCCCGCTTCTCCCAGTGTTGGGGGGGGGGAGGCGGGTGTTCGCTGCCTGCCTCCTCTCCGTGCACATCTAGCTCCATGAGGGAGCCACCTGCCGGGGGGTGGATGATCGGCCGCCAGCTCCTCTCTCCACATGAACATCTGCTTCATGTGGGAGCTGCCAGCTTCTCTGGGTGTTCGCCGCCGGCCTCCTCTCCCCGTACACATCCAGCTCCACGAGGGAGCCGCCGGTGGGGGGGGGGCGATCGGCCGCCCAGCAGCTACTTTTCCCTGGGCAGTTCCAGCAAAAGGGGGGGCCTTCCCACAGTGTTCCCGCCCGCTTCTCCCGGCGTTCCTGCCGGGGGGGTTGTCAGCTGCCCGCCAGCTCCTCTCTCCCCATGCAGATCCAGCTCCACGAGGGAGCCGCCCGCCGGGGGGGTGATCGTCCACCTCCCCCCCCTGCAGCTCCTCTCTCCCCATGCACATCTTGCGCCATGGGAACTGCTCTTCCGCTTCTCCGGGTGTTTACATGGGGGGTGATCAGCTGGCCACCTGCTCATCTCCTCATGCGGCTCCACGAGGGGGGCGCCCGACCGTTTCTCCCGGTACTCACATGGGGGGATGCCTGCCTGCTCCTCTCTCTCCCCACAATTGGTATCACTGCAAGCCCAGTCACAGAGGACATAAGACCTGCACACAGCAGTCATGGCAACGGCTAGTCGTGAGGTGAAGGGTTGGTGGTGGCTTGTAGTAGATGTACCATGCTGGATTGTTTAACATTCATTATCAATTTTCATCATGGTTTTAGTCGCATGTCATTCCCAAGCTTACATAGCGTTTCTGCCCCAGGAGTTCTGTCATTGCATTGTTCTGCCCCAGCGTTTTTGTCATAGCGTTCTGCCCCAGCATTTCTGTCATAGAATTCTGCCCCAGCGTTTCTGTCAGCGTTCTGCCCCGGCGTTTCTGTCATAGCATTCTGTTTCGGCCATAGCATTCTGCCTCAGTGTTTCAGCCATAGCGTTCTGCCCCGGCGTTTCGGCCATAGCGTTCTGCCCCGGTGTTTCGGCCATAGCGTTCTGCCCCGGCGTTTCGGCCATAGCGTTCTGCCCCGGCGTTTCTGTCATAGCGTTCTAGCCCGGCGTTTCTGTCATAGCATTCTGGCAAGACAGGGAGGATGTAATCCACACACATTGCTGCTTTTACTTGGTTATTGTGTTTTTCTTGGTCAGTGTTTCTATCATAGCGTTTCTGCCCCAGGAGCTCTGTCATTGCATTGTTCTGCCCCAGCGTTCTGTCATAGCGTTCTGCCCCAGCGTTTCTGTCATAGCGTTCTGGCCTGGCGTTTCTGTCATAGCGTTCTGGCCCGGCGTTTCTGTCATAGCGTTCTGGCCCGGCGTTTCTGTCATAGCGTTCTGGCCCGGCGTTTCTGTCATAGCGTTCTGGCCCGGCGTTTCTGTCATAGCGTTCTGGCCCGGCGTTTCTGTCATAGCGTTCTGGCCCGGCGTTTCTGTCATAGCATTTCTGTCATGGCGTTTCTGCCCTGGCTTTTTTGTCATGGCGTTTCTGCCCCAGCTTTTCTGTCATGGCGTTTCTGCCCCAGCTTTTCTGTCATGGCATTTCTGCCCCAGCTTTTCTGTCATGGCATTTCTGCCCCAGCTTTTCTGTCATAGCGTTCTGCCCCTGCTTTTCTGTCATAGCGTTCTGCCCCTGCTTTTCTGTCATAGCGTTCTGCCCCTGCTTTTCTGTCATAGCGTTCTGCCCCTGCTTTTCTGTCATAGCGTTCTGCCCCAGCTTTTCTGTCATAGCATTCTGCCCCAGTTTTTCTGTCATAGCGTTCTGCCCCAGCTTTTCTGTCATGAAGTTTCTCCCCCAGTTTTTCTGTCATAGCGTTTCTCCCCCAGTTTTTCTGTCATGGCGTTTCTCCCCCAGTTCTGTCACAGCATTTCTGCCCCAGGGTTTCTGTCATAGCGTTTTTCTGCCTCAGCGTTTCTGTTGTAGCGCTCTGCCTCAGCATTTCTGTTGTAGCGCTCTGCCTCAGCATTTCTGTTGTAGCGCTCTGCCTCAGCATTTCTGTTGTAGCGCTCTGCCTCAGCATTTCTGTTGTAGCGCTCTGCCCCAGCATTTCTGTTGTAGCGCTCTGCCCCAATATTTCTGTTATAGCGCTCTGCCCCAGCATTTCTGTCACAACGTCCTGCCCCAGCATTTCTGTCTCGGCGTACAGTCTCGGCATTTTGTCATAGCGTTTCTGCCCCAGGATTTCTGTCACAGCGTTTCTGCCCCAGGATTTTTGGCACAGCGTTTCTGGATCCAGGATTTCTGTCACAGCGTTTCTGCCCCAGGATTTTTGGCACAGCGTTTCTGCCCCAGGATTTTGTCACAGCGTTTCTGCCCCAGGATTTCTGTCACAGCGTTTCTGCCCCAGGATTTCTGTCACAGCGTTTCTGCCCCAGGATTTCTGTCACAGCGTTTCTGCCCCAGGAGTTCTGTCACAGCGTTTCTGCCCCAGGATTTCCGTCATAGCGTTTCTGACCCAGGATTTCTGTCATGGCGTTTTTCTGTCATGGTGTTCTGCCCCAGCATTTCTGTCTCAGCGTTCAGTCTTGGCATTTTGTTCATAGAATTTCTTTCTTTCTGGCCCAGGATTTCTGGCATTGCATTTCTGCCTCAGCGTTCTGTCTTTGCGTTTCTGCCCCAGGATTTCTGTCATGGCATTTCTGTCATTACATTTCTGCTTCAGCATTCAAGTATCAGCGTTTCTGTCATAACGTTTCTGCCCCAGGATTTCTGTCATTTCATTTCTGCCTCAGCGTTCAGTTTCAGCATTGCTGTCATAGCATTGCTGTCATGGCGTTTCTGTCATGGCGTTTCTGTCATGGCGTTTCTGTCATGGCGTTTCTGTCATGGCGTTTCTGTCATGGCGTTTCTGTCATGGCGTTGCTGTCCCTGCGTTTCTGCCCCTGCGTTTCTGCCTCAGGATTTCGGTCATTTCATTTCTGCCTTAGCGTTCAGTTTCAGCATTGCTGTCATAGCAAGAATGAAAGAAAAAAAAAAAAAAAATCTGTCCGTGCGTTTTCTGCCCCAGGTTTTCTGTCACAGAGTTTCTGCTTCAGCGTTCAGTCTCAGCATTTCTGTCTGTAAGCGTTTTCTGTCATTCCGTCACTGTCCTTACGTTTCTGCCCCAGGATTTCTGTCATAACGTTTCTGCCGCAGCGTTCAGTCTCAGCATTTCTGTCATAGCGTTTCAGGCTCGGGGTTTCAGCCATCATCGTTTCTCAGAGGGGCGTTGTTCAGTCACGGCATACGCCAGTAGCTGTTTTCATCTTTGTCGTTTGTCATGTCTCATCGTATCTTTGTTCATGTTTGTACCTGGGTCAGATAGCTAGGGCTCACATGTCAGGATCTGTCACGTCTACAGATCCATACGGGCTGAGGTTTCGTTTGTTAATGATTGTTGACCACAATCTTCTCGCCCGTATACCATACATCATACGATGCACGTTCATTCACCACACCTGTACAATCACCCACCACGGTCTGTGGGTACACCAGCCCTGAGTTTTCAGTTTAATTACCTGTCTCTGCGCTGCAGGTTACTCGGGCTTACTTACCATTTACACGGGGGGGATCCGTCAGCAGGTTCATTCACGCGCAGTGGTCTTGACATTTCTGCTCCTGTTCTCATACTTGGGTAGGCACAGAGGGGCGTTGTTGTTCTCATGTCTTGTCTGTCATTTCTCTTGTTCGTGTTCTCAGGTTGGGCTGTGTTGGCATCCATCATCCCCTTGTTGGTCCTTAAGTGGTAGGTTTGGGCAAACGTCGTCATGATTCTGGATTCCACTCTCTGCTTTGATCTCTGGGCGAGGATGTGGCCTGGAAGACTGCAGGGATGTCAGTCCAGTCATTTTCCGTTCCCCAGCCAGTTCCAGGTAGGGGTGTTTCAGTCACTTTGGGTATGACTGTTTCAGGCCATGGGACTCATTTCCCCGGGGTGGAGTCTGGTCCTCCTTCCTCGGTTCAGGATTCAGACTCGCTTGCCAGGTCAAAGGCTGAAGCATGACCGGAATCAAATCTGGTGGGACCAGTATTCTGTGTCTGGCTTGGTTTCGCCATGTTGACAATGCTTATTGCATGGGCCTCATCCAACTACTCCATCACATCCTTCAGGTATTTAGCATTTTGAACTCCTGCCAGTTGTCTTTTGGCACTCACCCTTGCACTTTCCCTTACCAGTATGGGTAGGTCAGGGCTTGGGGGGGGGGGTCACTGAGCACTTCTCTGGTGTCCGGTTGAAGTTTCGATCTTCTCGGCTATCATTTTGCAGGGGCTCCTCAGGACAGCCATTGCTCCCCTTCCTCCACGTATCCTCTCATTCACAAGCAGTTCATTCTCATGTCTGGGTCGTCTCAGGCTTCATCCAATCGTTCACGGGACGTTTAGTTGGGTTCTGGGTAGCTTCACACATTCTATAGGGGGTTCGGTCTCATCACCAAGTCAGGAGTCGGGGGAAGTTTCTCATGTCATAGTGGATACTTATCGGATATATATTGTTGCCATCCGGGCGCGCGCTTCTCCACTTGATGGATTCTCACCTTCCCTTCTTCACCTAAATTTGTGTCTTTTTGCCCTCTTTTCAGGCATACTGACCAATCAGGCCAAGGCACACCTCAGGCCTTGGTGCTTAGGAGTATCACTTTCTCACTCGAAGACTCTGACTACAAGTGTTAAGGCTAGCCTGTATTTGTGGGAGGAGTCTGAGAGGGCTATTTAAGCCTCCTCCTCTGACAGGCCAGGGCTCGTCGGCGTTTTCTGGGTTCCCACCCACCCGTTTCCCCCAATCTTCATACTTACTCACAATACTTTTCTTACATTCAGGGTATGCCCTCTTTTCAGGCATACTGACCAATCAGGCCAAGGCACACCTCAGGCCTTGGTGCTTAGGAGTATCACTTTCTCACTCGAAGACTCTGACTACAAGTAATTTTCTAGCTAAAAATAGATATACACTTGTAAACAAAAAGTGCCAGAAAAGCCTTGGTCTTCTTCTGGATAAGTTTTTTTATTCCGATGTGAATTCTAAAATATAAAATAATAGAGGTCAAAATATAGAGGTCAATATATGTCTACAATAAGCAGAATAGATGCAAATGTGCAGAAAAAGTATGGTATATAGGAGATCACTCTATGCTAAGCAGTACAGTCTGTACAGGATATATTGGAGATTACACACAGTATAGAATATATCGGAGATCACTATATACTAAACACCATCCTTTCTGTGCAGATAACCACACATACAATTTTAGTGATCTTGTTTCATTAAACGGAATATGGCACATAAACACATTATATTTTGCTTTAAACATCAGTTTATGTAAAGTGCTGGCTCATCCAGTATGAAAGCTTGGCTTCACATATTCTGAACTGAAATTTCCACTTGTGTCAATTGTTTTGCATTTTCCAGAAATATTTGCACATAATGACTAGTTTTAAATATGGTGTTTTGACACTTATGTCAGCTTCCACGGCTTATTTTCTATCATGGAGAGTGACAGTTTCTCTGTAGCAGTGCTCACCCATATGTAATTGGATAATAAACGTATCCTTGTCCGCTTCTCGGCGGTATAAGAGCTGTCAGGCAGATCAGAGGGCTCGAAATCTGCTGCCAGCATTACATCGCCAAGACATTCCTGTAATTACCACTGCGGCCAAGTGAAGAGCTCCGCATTTCAATGCATTGTATCTTTTTATGAGTCAACTGGTTCATGGATACTTGGCATTACCCTTGTATAGTTTTGTTTGCCCTTACTGTCAGAGTTATGCAAATAATTAGGTCCTTGTAACATAACTTAAAGGTACCCTCCAATCAAAACTGGAAATGAACCTTTAAAGTGCATGTAGTAATATAACCTTTGTGCTCAGTGCTGCAGACTGTTTTCTTAGGCCAATATGTCTATTTTTGCAGGGAATTGTCTGTGTCTCTGGTCTGCTATTTATAAATGTTTTTTTTTTTTTTTTTTTTTTACAGGATGAGCCTCCGAGACACATTTGGCATTATCAATACTTGAGCTGGCCAGACCATGGAGTCCCAAATGAACCAGGGGGAGCGCTGCGCTTTCTGGAAGAGATCAATGCAGCTCAACAGTCTAGTCCGCAGTCTGGGCCTATAGTGGTGCACTGCAGGTAATGCTTATTATGAGGAGGCAGCAAGCTCTACTCCATGTCTTAAAAACCTGACATATACAATAACCATGTTTGTTGTGCTCTCTTTCAGTGCCGGCATTGGACGCACTGGTACAATCATAGTGATAGATATTTTAGTGGATACCATTAACAGACAAGGTAAAGGCCCAGATTTATCTCAATGTTGTGTTTTTTCTTGTGTTAAAGCCCAACCCAATCCCAGGCATTTCTCCTAGATTTTTTTTGAAGAAAGGGCACAGCCTCTGTCAGATTTTGAGGAAGCATGGGCTAGTGCAGGGGGTCAAACTCAAATTCATCGGGGGCCGCATTGGCAGGATGGTTGCCCTCAAAGGGCCGGTTGTATCTGTAAGGCAGGGGTCAGGATTGCGCTACGTACAGAGTGCAGGGGTCAGGATTGCGCTACGTACAGAGTGCAGGGGTCAGGATTGCGCTACGTACAGAGTGCAGGGGTCAGGATTGCGCTACGTGCAGAGTGCAGGGGTCAGGATTGCGCTACACGCAGAGTGCAGGGGTCAGGATTGCGCTATGTACAAAGTAAAGGGATCAGGAGTGTACTATGGAGTGTGCAACATCTCATTTCCACCCCTCCTCCTTGGTTTTGACCTCTGCACCCATCACTTTCTATCCTGGCAGAAAATAAGGGTGAGTTTGCATGTTCCTCCTGTGCCTGCGTGGGTTTCCTCCGGGTACTCCGGTTTCCTCCCACACTCCAAAGACATGCTGGTAGGTTAATTGGATCCTGTCTAAATTGTCCCTAATATGTATGAATGCGAGTTGGGGAACTTGGAGTGTAAGCTCCTTGAGGGTAGGGACTGATGTGAATGTACAATGTATATGTAAAGCGCTGCGTAAATTGACGGCACTATACAAATACCTGAAATAAATATAATAAAATAAGGGGGAAACTGTCCATAAAAACCTAAGGTTCCAGCATTTTCCTGCTCTATCCAAAACCAAATACATTTTGGTTGGAGTTGGCTTTAAACTGTAAACAGGGTGCTCTTACAGTTTGGATCCTTTGACAAGTAAACAGGCGCAATGCTCAGATACCTCAAAATGACAGTATGTAGTCCATAATAGTCCGATGGCAAATATGGGGGAGAAAATAGGAGAGAGTCTGTCAGCGCTGCCACCACGGAGACCAGAAGCAAGTTCCAGTAAGACTATGAGAAAGACAAGGAGAGGGGCGCCTCTGAATATATATCAAATATATGCGACATGCAGTTCTACACCATCCGAACTGATGCCTGATGTGCTGCATCCTCCAAGTCTGAAGCGGACTGACTGCAACCTGTAGTCCCACCTCATCAGCCCAGAGACATGCCTGAACTCAACTTTACTTTCTTCCATGTGAGTGGATATTGTTTTTATAATAAATTGTTATTTGATATATATTCAGAGGCGCCCCCCTCCTTGTCTTTTACAGTTTAGATCCAGCTACGCTATTATTGTTATAACTATGTTTTGCGCAGTCTTTTTAGTACAGTATAAAGCCTTGCAAAAAATGCCATTTTTAAAGACATCCCAAATAATATGCATCACACAGGCCTGGATTGTGATATCGACGTCCCAAAGACCATCCAGATGGTGAGGCAACAGCGCTCGGGTATGGTGCAGACAGAGGCCCAATACAAATTCATTTATATGGCTGTACAGAAGTATATTGAGTCCAGGAAAAAATATCTGGAAGATGAACAGGTGAGTAAATGCCATTCCCACAGCAGCAGTAGCCGTAGATAGTAACATCTGCTTTAACTGTTTTTCCAATAGAAGTAACGACCAGTAAACCTAATATATGGTTCCAGCAATGACCTGCAAAATAAAGTCAATAAATAAAGAGGCTTTTAGGACAGTCTTTTTCCTTACTTAAGTGTAAGAAATTGCATCATTTATTGTGGAAAGTAGATTTTATTATCTCTTAAAATAAGCAGCAAAGTATTTTTTAAAGGCTACGAATGTTACAAAGACTACAAGTATTTAATGTAGCTGGAGGATATCATACATATACCCAAAGATGCAGGATGGCTTGTTATTCAAATATTGATTTTCTTGCTTTAATAAACTGCAGGTTTCCAAGCTGAATAGACACAACAATTTTGCACTGAACACCATTTCTTCCTGTGATTAAAGCTGAACTCTGGGTAAAATAAAAAATGCATTGCAAGGATTAAATCTTTATTTTGCCTAATGGGAGCCTAAAAAGCAACTATTGTTATGTTATCCCTCACTCCTCCAGGATTCCTCCCAGCTGCACAGCTGGCCCTGCGAAGCCATTTCGCTTTGTTGCTTGGTCAGCCAATGTCAACATGTACAATGCAGGACAAGCAATCCTGCACTGTAAGCTAAGATGTTGAGAACCTGCCCACACAACCAGAAAGCCAGAGAGAATAGCCCCCAAGGAAGTGAGGACTGCTGGTTCTGCATTGTACATTAGGAGGCCAAAGACCCTGCGGCTTTTTCTGTTCCCCTAGGGGACAAAACAACCATTTAAACCTTGAGTTTCGGGGAAGCCCCGCTGCAAGGGTCTATTTTTTTTATCTTTTCCTGTATTCAGCTTTATGATTATGTTGTTTCAAGCGATTCTGTGGTCAGGCTAAGGAGCTATAAGTATTTAAATAGTCATGAAAGAAAAGTATGGGATTGGGTTAGAAAAAAAAAATTCTCCTCAACTAGGTGAATGCGGCATCGGCCCCATGCATTATCTGTCCCCCTCCAGTTCTCTACACTGGGAACTGAGCGATCAAATACCGCTGATCACTCAGTTCTCCCCTCTGCTCTGAGCATGGAGCGGCGACTGTTAGTCACCAGCTCTCTGCTCTCCCCTCCAGCGCTCACTGGAGTGCTGGGCTACGGGTGGAGGGGCTGGCTCAGCCTCTCAGCCGCCGGTCCAGGTCACACGAGTGCAAAATTAACTGCAGTCCTGTGATTCATAAGAGAAGTACGGCCAAAATAGCTTTAGCTTTACTTCTCCTTTAAATTGGATTTAAACTACAAAGTTTCTAAAAATTTGCTATGAGGTATATTTTTGGTGGAAGAGACTTTAAATGCGTCTTCTGCAAAAAGAATAAAAAAACCAGTTTTTCATATTGTATATTGAATGCCACATACATGCAATGTAGTATACAATCCTGGTATTTTTCAGACATAAGAGCTGGTAGTTAGGACAATGTAACTCCTTTGCACACATGCACTAGAGTTATGTCATTAGTGAGCAGTAGTGACTGAAGAATAAATATGCTGGACCCAGAAAAAAACATGAAAAGATGGCAGCAGCAGTGAACAGGGAAAGTGGGGGCCTCACACTAGGGGAGGGCTGCTATAATTGTACATTATACCTGCACATTATAACAACTGCTTTAGGGACACCATGCCGATTGAAGCTCCATTTTAAAGAGCTTTAAAGGAGCTGTAGAACCACTAACCACTCTAGCTGCAGATAATTCAAAGCAATTCATACCCAAAGTTCACAACAGAAATACCGTGAATTTAAAGATTAGTTTCTCCCCAGTGTTTGCAGCCACAGAGGTAAGTGAGGATTTGTTTTTCAGCTTGCTAAGAAGGCACACAGTGAGGGGAAAAAGGGCTTTGATCGCCTGCTGATTTTGTACGTTTGCCCACTGCCAAATAAATGATTTGTTTATCATTTTAATGGTCGGTTTATTTTAACAGTGAGAGACAGAATAACAACAAAAATATCCAGAAAAGCGCATTTAAAAAGTTATGCATTGATTTGCATTTTAATGAGTTAAATAAATATTTGATCCCCTATTAATCAGCAAGATTTCTGGCTCCCAGGTGTCTTCTATACGGGTAAGGGGCTGAGTTTAGGAGCACTCTCTTAAAGGGAGTGCTCCTAATCTCAGCTTGTTACCTGTATAAAAGACACCTGTCCACAGAAGCAATCAATGAATGGGATTCCAGTCTCTCCACCATGGCCAAGACCAAAGAGCTGTCCAAGGATGTCAGGGACAAGATTGTAGACCTACACAAGGCTGGAATGGGATACAAGAACATCGGCAGTCAGCTTGATGAGAGGATGACAACAGTTGGTGCGATTATTCGCAAATGGAAGAAACACAAAATAGCTGTCAATCTCTCTGTCGGGGGCTTCATGCAAGATCTCACCTTGTGGAGTTTCAATGATCATGAGAACGGTTGGCAATCAGCCCAGAACTACACGGGAGAATCCTGTTATTGATCTCAAAGCAGCCGGGACCATAGTCACCAAGAAAACAATTGGTAACCCACTACGGCGTGAAGGACTGAAATCCTGAAGCACCCACAAGGTCCCCCTGCTTAAGAAAGCAGAGAGTCCCGTCTGAAGTTTGCTAATGAACATCTGAATGATTCAGAGGAGAACTGGGTGAAAGTATTGTGGTCAGATGAGACCAAAATCAAGCTCTTTGGCATTAACACAACTCTCCATGTTTGGAGGAGGAGGAATGCTGCCTATGACCCTAAAAACACCGTCCCCACCATCAAACATGGAGGTGGAAACATTATGCTTTGGGGCTGTTTTCTGCTAAGCGGACAGGGCAATTTCACCGCATCAAAGGGACGATGGACAGGGCCATGTACCGTCAAATCAGCCAGGGCATTGAAAATGGGTCATGGATCGGTAATCTACCATGACCCAAAACATACGGCCAAGGCAACAAAGGAGTGGCTCAAGAAGAAGCACATTAAGGTCCTGGAGTGGCCTAGCCAGTCTCCAGTCCTTAATCCCATAGAAAATATGTGGAGGGAGCTAAAGGTTCGAGTTACAAAATGTCAGCTTCGAAACCTTAAAGACTTGGAGAGGATCTGCCAAGAGGAGTGGGACAAAATCCCTCCTGAGATGTGTGCGATCCTGGTGGCCAACTACAAGAAATGTCTTACCTCTGATTGCCAACAAGGGTTTCGCCACTAAGTCATGTTTTGCAAAGGGGTCAAATACTTATTTCACTCATTAAAATGTAAATCAATTTATAACTTTTCTTTCTCGAACATCACGGGACACAGAGCCACAGTAATTACTGATGGGTTATATAGGTATCACTGGTGATTGGACACTGGCACACCCTATCAGGAAGTTCAACCCCCTATATAATCCCTCCCCCTTGCAGGGATACCTCAGTTTTTACGCCAGTGTCTTAGGTGATGGACGTGTAAAGATGTCCTGTGCTGAGCTCCAAAGGGAATATCCTAAGATCCTATACTGGGGCAAGCCAGGCGAACCGGATCCATTCAAAGTGTCTTTTCATGGCCGAATTGAATGGTACCCGGGCCTCGTGTCCGAAGAAACGAGGTTTTACCCGTAATGCTTCTCTTTTTAGAGAGCTGGACCCCGCAGATCAGAAAATGGCTTTAAACTTCCTAATTTCTGGCGAGGTGCTTTACGGTCCCAGAACTGTTGGATCCCCCTACTGATGGGGGCCCCAGTCTCTGACGGTTTTTTCAAACGGAGCCCACCGTGAGAGGTGAAGATTGGGTCTGTGTAAACGGCACCCTGCGGCTGGATAAGGTAAGAGGAGATTCCACAGAATTTTTGAGTTCTAGTGGTTTTTCTCCTTTAAGGTAAATGCATGCTATGCCTATTGTGACCACCGGGGGCTGCCAAGAGCACAAACCTACACATGCTGACTGACTGTCTCAGGTGTTCATTGCTGTTCATGTCCCAGCATCTCAAAGCAGGCTGCAAGCAGGTAAGGTGGAAAGGGGGATTTCTCATGTTTGAATGTTCCCCCCCAGGCTAGAGAGGGGCCACAGGGATCTAGAAATTGGTTATACCACCCGGGCTCTGCGGCCTAATGGCCACCATCTCTGAATCTAGCCGTTCAGGCAGATCTTGTTACCAGCCTCCCTCCTTCCCCTCCCCATCCCCAGCCTTTCTCCAGAAGCATGACAGGAGAGTCGGCAGTGCGGGAAGCGCTCGTTTTTTTCAAAACTCGAGGGGGGGGGGCGGTAGAGGAGGGGGCAGGACGTCAGCACAGGTGCTTAGACTCCCACTCAGGCCAGCTGCAGGCTATTAAAGGCACTCTGTACAGGTGCACTCAGCCTTCTGAGAGACACAGAGCTGACGGTCGCATGTAAGGTGGGACACAGGCATTCTCCTAGGCAGCATTTACTGAAGTAACACCAGACTGAGCATTGGGTAGCAAGGCTTTTAGCCAGACTACATCGCTCAGCGGGCAGTGTTCATTTGTATACCTCACACCTTGTTGCTTTGCACTATGGGTAGAAGAGGTTCAAGCACACCAGGAACCTGAGACACTAGGGGATCTCGTTCAGGTTCTGAGGGCCCCCTGTCGGCAGCATCCTCCCCCCCTAAAGATGGGCCAGGGATGGCTAGCCAGGGAGAGCCATCGGGGTCAGGGGCTACACCTGCTTCTGGCACTTCAGCCCCTGTATATATTACACAAGAGGTTTTTTCCTCAACCATTAATGGTCTAGAGGAAAGATTAATGGCCGTGATTACGTCTTCACTCAGTGGAAGAAAACGCACTAGGCCTTCCTCTGTTCCCCAAGACCCTCAGACAGAGGAGCTCTGGGATAAAGGAGATGAATCCCTTTCAGAGGATCGGGATGGGACGGATGATTCCTCTTCGGGGGAATCAGGTGGAGAGGGACCCTCTGCGACTTCCCAAGAGGAGAAAGTCTTAGTGCAGATCCTCACTGGATTGGTCCGCTCCACATTTAAGTTGCCCATACCTGAAACTACTAAAGAATCCTCTTCTGCTTTGGGGTCACTGAAACCTTTCCAAGCAGCACATGCTTTTCCTGTTCATACTTTACTTGAAAAGCTCATTTATTCTGAGTGGGATCACCCAGACAAACGTTTTTTTCTGCCGAGAAAGTTTTCAACACTTTATCCGATGGAAGAAAAGTTTATTAAAATGTGGGGAATACCGGCTATTGATGCCGCCATTTCCTCCGTAAATAATAGCCTGACTTGTCCTGTAGACAATGCTCAGATGCTCAGGGATCCTGTAGATAAAAGGATGGAATCCCTATTGAAGGATGTTTTCTCCTTAGCAGGATCAGTGGCCCAACCTGCAGTAGCAGCGATTGGAGTCTGTCAATACTTAAGAGACCATGTTAAGCAGGTCATCAAAGTATTACCTGAACAGCAGGCCCAGGGGTTTGCTAACCTTCCAGCGGCCTTATGCTTTGTGGTTGACGCCATTAGAGATTCTATCGTGCAAACCTCCCGTCTTTCACTGGGGTTGGTGCATATACGTAGAATCCTATGGTTGAAAAATTGGTCAGCCGAAGCACCATGTAAGAAGCTACTGGCTGGGTTTCCATTTCGTGGTGCAAGGTTGTTTGGAGAGGACTTGGATAACTATATCAAGAGAATCTCTTGTGGGAAAAGCACTCTCTTACCTGTCAAGAAGAAGAGTAAGCGTCCCTCTTTCAAACGGACTCTTTCCCCAGCGCCGGGGGCTTCAGCCTCCAGGCAGTCTCGACAACCGCCTCCATTGGGGTCCAGAGACAAGAGTCAACCTCAGGGACAAAAGAAGTCCTGGGGAAAGAAGCCTACTAGGCAAAACACTAAGACCTCTGCATGAGGGGGCGCCCCCGCTCACTCGAGTGGGGGGAAGACTGCGACAGTTCTCAGAGCTCTGGCACGAGGACTTCCAGGACAGATGGGTAATCTCCACGGTAACCTTAGGGTACAAGCTGGAGTTTCAGGAATTCCCTTCTCCTCGGTTCCTCAGATCAAATGTTCCCAGAGACCCAGAGAAGAAGCAGTCGCTCCTTCTAGCGTTAGAGCGACTTTTGTCGCAGGAGGTCATTATGATAGTTCCCGCAAAGGACCAGGGATTGGGCTTCTATTCCAACCTTTTTACGGTCCAAAAGCCAAATGGGGATGTCAGGCCCATTTTGGACTTAAGGGATCTGAACCGATTCCTAAGGATTCAATCTTTCCGCATGGAATCAATTCGAACAGTAGTTCCCACCCTGCAGGGAGGAGAATTTCTGGCATCAATAGACATCAGAGATGCATATCTGCATGTGCCCATTTTTCCTGCTCATCAGAAGTTTCTGCGCTTCGAGGTAGGAGGGCGCCATTTCCAGTTTGTGGCTCTGCCTTTCGGGATAGCCACTGCACCTCGAGTGTTCACAAAGATCTTGGCTCCTCCTCTGGCCAGATTAAGGGCTCAGGGTATAGCTGTCATAGCATACCTAGACGACCTGCTCTTGATAGACCGGTCGGTAGCCTCTTTGAATGGAAACTTGAGGACCACGGTCAGGTATCTAGAACACCTAGGTTGGATCCTCAACTTAGAAAAGTCTTTCCTAAAACCAGTAAGAAGACTGGAGTATTTAGGTCTGATTATAGATACAAGCCAGGAGAAAATATTTCTACCTCAGGCAAAGATCACTGCTTTGAGAGAGCTGATTCTGACGGTAAGGACCAAGAAGGGTCCCTCAGTCCGCCTTTGTATGAGGCTACTAGGGAAGATGGTGTCTTTATTCGAAGCAGTTCCCTATGCTCAGTTTCACTCAAGAATGCTGCAACACAGTATTCTGTCGACCTGGAACAAAAAGGTTCAGGCATTAGACTTTCCGATGCACCTGTCGCATGCGGTGCGTCAGAGCCTCAATTGGTGGCTCATACCCGAAAACCTGCAGAAGGGGAAATCCTTTCTACCGGTTACCTGGACGGTGGTAACAACAGATGCCAGTCTGTCAGGTTGGGGAGCAGTTCTGGAACAGGCTGCGGTCCAAGGGGTATGGTCCAAGACAGAGAGGACCTTACCCATCAACATTCTGGAGATCCGGGCGATACATCTAGCTCTAAAGGCCTGGACTATCAGGCTACAGGGTTGTCCGGTCAGGATCCAGTCCGACAATGCCACAGCAGTGGCTTATGTCAATCATCAGGGAGGCACCCGGAGCCGAGCTGCTCAAAAAGAGGTGAACCAGATCTTAGTCTGGGCAGAGATGCATGTGCCATGCATATCGGCAGTTTTCATCCCGGGAATAGAGAATTGGCAGGCGGACTATCTAAGTCGCCAGCAGTTACTTCCAGGGGAATGGTCTCTGCATCCCGACGTCTTTTGGGCCATATGCCAAAGATGGGGGGTTCCAGATGTAGATCTCTTTGCATCCCGATTCAACAAAAAGATAGACAGATTTGTGGCAAGGACAAAAGATCCTCTTGCATGCGGGACGGATGCGTTGGTGATTCCGTGGCATCGGTTCTCACTGATTTACGCATTCCCGCCTATTCTGCTACTACCACGACTCCTTCACAGGATCAGACAGGAAAGGAAGTCGGTACTTTTGGTGGCCCCCGCTTGGCCCAGAAGGACTTGGTATGCGGAAATAGTAAGGATGACGGTAGGTCCCCCGTGGACACTACCAGTACGACCAGACCTGTTATCTCAAGGTCCAGTGTTCCATCCTGCCTTACAAACGCTAAATTTGACGGTTTGGCTATTGAGACCCACGTTCTGAAGAGTCGTGGGCTCTCAGGTCCTGTCATATCTACCTTGATTAATGCAAGGAAGCCAGCTTCCAGGATGATTTATCATAGAGTCTGGAAAGCTTATATAACCTGGTGTGAATCCAGAGGTTGGCATCCCAGGAAATATGTCATAGGTAGAATCCTTGATTTTCTACAATTGGGATTAGAGATGAAGCTGGCCTTGAGTACCATCAAGGGCCAGGTCTCTGCTTTATCAGTATTATTTCAGCGGCCACTTGCTTCGCATTCTTTGGTCCGAAACTTTATGCAGGGGGTGATGCGTCTTAATCCTCCGGTTAAAGCGCCCCTAAACCCCAGGGACTTGAATTTGGTCCTGGCTGTGTTACAGAAACAGCCTTTTGAACCAATAAGTCAGATTCCTTTGGTCTTGTTGTCAAGGAAATTAATTTTTCTGGTGGCCATCTCTTCTGCTAGAAGAGTATCAGAATTAGCAGCTCTTTCCTGTAAGGAGCCTTATTTGATTATACACAAGGATAGAGTGGTACTACACCCTCATCCTAGTTTTTTACCGAAGGTGGTTTCTGATTTTCATTTAAACCAAGACATTGTTCTACCTTCCTTTTTTCCAGATCCCTGTTCTCCGGAAGAGAGATCTCTACATTCGTTGGATGTAGTAAGAGCAGTTAAGGCCTATCTAGGGGCAACTACTCAGATCCGCAAGACGGATGTTTTGTTTGTACTGCCAGAGGGTCCCAATAGAGGACAGGCAGCATCAAAAGCGACCATTTCTAAATGGATTCGACAGTTGATCATTCAAGCTTACGGTTTGAAACAGAAGATTCCTCTGTTTCAGATCAGGGCACATTCCACAAGGGCTATTGGTGCTTCTTGGGCAGTGCATCACCGGGCCTCTATGGCTCAAATCTGCAAGGCCGCAACCTGGTCTTCAGTTCATACATTCACCAGATTCTATCAGGTGGATGTGAGAAGGCATGAGGATATCGCCTTTGGGCGTAGTGTGCTGCAAGCAGCGGTACAGGGTCCTCAGGTCTGATTGCACCCTACTTGGTCGTGGTTCCCCCCCCTCAGGTAGCATTGCTCTGGGACATCCCATCAGTAATTACTGTGGCTCTGTGTCCCGTGATGTTCGAGAAAGAAAATAGGATTTTTAAAAACAGCTTACCTGTAAAATCCTTTTCTTTCGAAGGACATCACGGGACACAGAGGTCCCGCCCCTCTTCTAATACACTATATTGCTTGGCTACAAAACTGAGGTATCCCTCCAAGGGGGAGGGATTATATAGGGGGTTGAACTTCCTGATAGGGTGTGCCAGTGTCCAATCACCAGTGATACCTATATAACCCATCAGTAATTACTGTGGCTCTGTGTCCCGTGATGTCCTTCGAAAGAAAAGGATTTTACAGGTAAGCTGTTTTTAAAAATCCTATTTTTTGAAATGTGTTTTTCTGGATATTTTTGTTGTTATTATGTCTCACTGTTAAAATAAACCTACCATTAAAATTATGTCCGCCCATGTCAGTGGCCAAACTTACAAAATCAGCAGGGGATTAAATACTTTTTCCCTCACTGTAAAAGCTGAAGAAAAATGCATCTCTTTAAATCCTATGGAACTCTTCACACCGGTCAGTTGAGTTTCAGGCTGCTTTTACACTAATTTGTTGTAAAATTGCATAATCTTCCACTTTTTGTAACTGAAAAACTGATCAGTGTGAAAGGGCACGAACATGCACCAAATAGGCAACAAAAAAATGCATCAAGCGAGACTTTTAAAAATGTAACTGACCGGCGTAAAGAATTCCATAGAATTTAAAGGGATGTATTATGTGTTTTTACAATGGAGGAGTGTAAAAGCAGGCAAAATTGCTATTTAAATGCAACTGAGAGGAGAATTTAAAGGGATGCCTTGTTTATGCATTTTTCTGTTTTTTGTTTTTTTAACTGAAAAACTGATTCCTGTGAAAAAAAAGTACCTATAAAAAGCCAATAATTTCTGATTCAGTAATGTCTGAGAAGCACACACCCATGCCCTACAAACTTTTGCATGCACTATGCAGAATCTCCAGCAGATGATGGCAAGACAGCAAAAATACAAACAGGCTGCACTACGGTAAAGTATCCACAAGATGGTGGAGAATCAGTTTTTAGCTTCAGATTGGGTCCAGATAGTATATGCTTGAATGCCCATATCCTGGTCCTGGGTTTACTTTAAAGTTGCCTATTGGTTGGATATTCAATGATCAGCCAATCTCCAACAGGTA
Organism: Lithobates clamitans; assembly: GCA_037952925.1. Classification (NCBI taxonomy): domain Eukaryota; kingdom Metazoa; phylum Chordata; class Amphibia; order Anura; family Ranidae; genus Lithobates; species Lithobates clamitans. Next base: position 6,667,899 of record JBBGZY010000053.1, on the reverse strand, counting down.
CAGGTTTTAGATGTCATGTTAGTTTGGAAGAGGGGTGAAGATAAGTCTTACTAGCAAACATTTCCACCATTTATCTCATAGAGAAGTATTTGCCAACTCAGCTTTTAACAGCTTGGGCCAATCCCTGAAAGCTGATATAAGATTACTTGTTGGAAACACATAGTGCAAATAAATATGTCCCAAAATTCTTCAGTGGAAAAAATACCCCAAAAATGCTTAAGTGACAGCACTGTTTGCTCCTTGATATGTTGGCTTTGCTCTCCTTTGTTTCTTTTGTTTGTGTACTGAAGTATCTTCTTCCCTCTGGTTTTAACTGACACAGCTTGAATAAAGAATTCACCATTTTTACACCTCCTTATTCCTATAATGCATATTCTTTAATAGAGGGGAAGGACAAACGAGCGGGACTACACCAATATTCAGTATCCACTTGGGGATAAGATGAGACCGAAAACGCCAACAGCTGCAGCCCCTAGTCAAGCACGGTAAGAACTTTTATCTTTCTAGTATACTTTTCTTTCTTTTTATATCTCTTTTTCTCTTTTCTTTCTGTAAGGTTTTTTTTTTGTATATGGTTTGCATCATAAATTGGCATAACATATCTGAGTGTGTTTTAAAATGCTCCTCAGCACTTCTAAGTTCTGTGGCAGTTTCAAGGTTGATTTTAGTGCTAAATACGTTCATAACAAAGAACAAAGTGCACAGTTGCTCTTTGTCCACATGATCACACAATTTGCCACTTTGGTTGCTAAACCAAAACTTAAAGTGGAAATTCACTCTTTCAATCAACATTGAGTATTTTTAATACATATGCTGCTAGCATTAGTAAATAGATAGAAAGGTATAATACTTGTGTTAAACTTTTATTTTTAAATATTTCTTTAGTTACTTCCTGGTTTCCAGGTCTAGGCAAATGATGTCATACATACATCCCAGGAGTCTTCAGAAGGGGAGGAGGGGCTTTCCCAGCTAAGCACACCTTCCTGCCTGCATACCTGAGCTAAGGGGCAGATGGATTCAAGGAAGTAAATGCTACCTAAAACATTTGCCCTTACTCAAGATGACCACAGCCAGAAATGCTAGGGTTTTTTTTATTTCAAAGTAATTTCTCAGGCAAAATAAAGCATGGAGACATGGGTGGATGGGTTTATTTGCTTTAAATATTAAAAACACATTAAACAGTGTTTTTGGTTTGTGGTGCTCAGATGCAGTCTAGTTCCGCTTTAACATATTTGCTTGCATGTGAACTGGTGATATGATAACTCATATTTATTTTTTAAATTTCCTCCAAGAGAAAATATGTTTTAGTATTTTTTAATGAATGCATAACTGCATTTCTTGGTGTGTTTTTTTTTTATCTGCCTTGAGTTCAGCTTTTTGCACCTGTTTATGTACCTATTTGATAAAATTAAAAAAAAAGTCCTTTAAAGTGTAACTCCATCCAAAGCTGATCTATTTTGCTTTGAGTACATAAGGGAACATCTAGAAACTGTTGGATGTTATTGCTGTCCAAAACCCTGTTAGCCAGATTTATCTCATTCACTTGGTTGGTGTTGTAATCAAAGTAATCATTAAACTGTTTTTTTTTTTTTTTAGGTCTTTTTTTTTTTTTTTGTAATTTACACTTTTCATTTCCACTCTGTTTTGTTGGCAGGGTTAGCGATGACTCCTCCTGTGTCTATCAGAATCTGAATATTAGAAGCACACATGTGTCAAGCACTAGCAATGCTGGCAGATAATCCTTTCCACTTGTACAGATGCACTGTTCCTGAAAAAGTAAGAGTTGCCTTTCATTGCCTGTCATGTATCCTGTTTGGGGAGTCACATGTAGTTAGAGCACAAATACAATTTGGGGGACATAATCTTGAAGATCAGCTTTAATGTATTTTCATCTAGCATATATTTTGAGCTAAATTTAAAATATTTAGCTCAAAGTAAAGTTTTGTGTGAATTTTTTTTTTCCTTCACATGCTTGCTGTACCGTGTTTACCTTAGCATATCATACATTGTGATTTGTAGATCCTCTGTATATCAAGTGGAGTAAAGCTTCGTATACACGATGAGAATGTCGGAGGAATGAGCGTCCGTTTTTCTTTTTTTTTGCATGCTAGTATCATATCAAAAACCAATAGGTTCCCAAAGTTCCGAAAATCCTTCTACGACCGAATACAACTTCGGAAGTAATGTATTGTACTATTATGTACTCTTTCATTTCCAAGCATGCGTGGTCTTGGTCTTCCGATTTATTATTTTTTTTAATGAACAAATCCTGAAGTGATCATACGAAAATCATATGTTCTGTTCTCATACGAGAAATTTTTTTGCGCTTGTCCCTTCAAATATTTTCGGGTGAACTGTCGTGATCGTCTCTCGAAAGCTGTGTACTAACAATCACATTATCAGACGATCACTCCAAAAGTGGTATTTTTCGGCATCATGTGTACTAGGCAATAAGTCCGCTTTCCTGAATAAAGAAGCATGTCCATAAAATATGGGGGATATGGTAGCTGATCTTCTATTATAAAAATGCGTATTGATTGGCTACAATGCTGACATTATCGCTTTTATTAACTAGAAACAGTTATGCAAATAGAACTTTACTTTCTGGCTTCTAGTTCCCGGTCCGTGACTTGGGAAAACAAAATCTGGCAACTAACTTTTTACAAAGCGGGTCATTTTTTTTTTTTTTTTTTTAAATCCGATTTTTATTTTTAAAAATTTTACAACAAACACCAACAACAAAAATCAAGGTTAAGTCATTGTTTTAAACAACCACATCTAGTTTTCCCATATTATTCAGTCACTATTCATAGATAATCAAAAATATTCCGAAATTTGCAGGGATATTTGGAAGTGTTCAGAAATATTCAAAAACAAAGGAGGTCATTAACATCAGCCCACATGTTTCTCTTAATAGATTTCCATTACGAAATGCTGAGATAAAAAATTCAAGTGCATTGAAAGTATATTTGTTGATATTGGTGATAAGAATGGAAGAAGGTCCCTATCGTTTTCATTTGGAAATCCTCTTTAATGACATAACATTTTGAGTAAAGACCCTGTTTAAAATTGTAAATAACTAGTCTGTGTCCTGTGAAATGTATGGACTGGATACAGTCCACCATTAATCCTCCCAGATTATTTATTGTGATGTGGGGAAAATAACACCTCTGGCTGACACATAGCAGAACTCTGCGAGGGATATAGCACTCTGCATAATCCCAGAAACAGTGGAGTTAATGTAAACCTATCATGATAGAAAAAGCGAAGCTGCCAATTGCTGACTAGTGAAGCCTAAAAATAAAATTAGTAATGTCACCTGCCATCATTTTCTATTTTAGTAGTGTTTATTGAATTTTTAACATTTTACAGTTGGCGAAACATAGGAACAGAGAATGTGTTATCTTTACATTATTCTCAAAAAAACATTGTGCATAGAAGGCCTCGCAAGGCTATCGTGCAACGCAACAACACAAGCTACAGTATTAGTCTGTTTGAGAATATCCCATCAGAGGAGTACATTTAATAGGGTGTAGTCTTTGTGGTGGGCAACCAGGGGGGCAGAAAAGGGACAGTAACCAAGATAGAGCAGTGGGGGAATAGGGGGGGAGACAGGACCAGGAAAGGGATGGGGGGGGTTGAGGAAAGGAGCAAGAAAGGCAAAAAGAGAGCAGGAGGATCAAGTGCTCACTGAAATGAGCATCCTGATGTCAACAACCTCATCATGAAAATGTACTTAATGAGGGGGGTATGGTCAAAATGTATTGATTAAAGAATGTATAATCCAGGGCTCTTAAATTCTGTGGAATTTAGGTAGTCTGTCATCCAGAGTGGCCACCATTTTCCCAAATGTCATGCATAAGTTAATGCGAGATTTGATCTCCTCAAAGGGTATATTTGGTTTTCTCCAGGACCTAGCTGCGTAGGACCTTACCTGAATAGGCAAGCAGAAATCTGATTTAGTACAGTCAACGCCTGGCTTCTTATTCAAAAAGACTTTCGCTTTTTTTTTTGTTTGTTTTTTTTTTTAGAGGGGTCTCCTTAGAACAGTGTAGACTGTCTGGTAGGTCCAAGACTAAACATTTCGGCTTTTCAGGCAATCCCACCAGATGTGTCTGAACATGCCATCAGCACTGCACACCCTAAAGCACTGGGAGGTCTCATGCCCAAAAGGCACAAGGGAAATAGATACATTAAGCTTTCAATTGTTTTCTGTAGCTAGAATGTGGATGGAACTTTTTAAAGTGTTGGTCCAAATGTCTGGCCAGTCTTCTGAAGATTCTAAATCTAGCTGAAACCTGCCATATTTTTATCACAGCAAGATTACTGTAAATAAAGAAGTAATGTCAAGTTGTCTTTTGAAACAGATGCAAGTCTTGACAAGAATTTCTATCGAGTTTCCATATAGGAATCCACAAATAAAAGCCACCTAGGACTTAGTCATTGTTATTGATCACCTTGTAAAACAACCCATTAAGTTTAAAAATAGAAATGAAAGGCAAAGCATTTTTGTATAGATATAAAAGAAAACATTATAAATACCTTTTTTCCATTTATTATAAGGGAGTACCTTCCCTCTGTTCTCAGCTGCATAAAAAGCTGGGGAGAGGAGAAACAGCAGAACACTGATCTTCCCAGTGAAAGGCTGTGCAGAGGGGGCGTGTCAGGACAAGTCTGATCATTGGAGGAGAGCAGCATAGCTAGAGAACTGACCACGGTGTGTTCTCCTGCTTCGTGTGGTCAGTTTTTAATAGGAAAGCAGAGGGACTGGCAGGAACACATATTTGATAATATAGACTGATCAATGATATAAAAAGTGTCATGAAACCAAGCAACCAAAAACATTATAGAGGTGGTACATTAAAGTGGTTGTTAAGCCACTCCATAACCTTGCAAATATTGTCTCTGCTATATTAAATAATGCCCCCAGTGTATGTGTTTTTAAAAAAAAAAAAAAGCCGCTATGTACTTGCTCTGAAATGAGGTACACAGCAGCATTTTTTTTTAAAACACATACACTGGGGGCATTATTTAATATAGCAGAGGCGATTGTAGCAAGGTTATTGCGTTATGATATACAAAGCAGATTTGTTGCGCTAACAAAGAATAGTAAATAAAAGCTGCTAACACAATATTGTTTGGTGCAATAACAAAAATATGGGGTATAGGTGTAGCGCTACACCTATACCCCATATTGCTTTATGATAGCAGCAGGGGGGAGGGCTGGGGAGTGGACGGAGCTGAAAGGTAGTAAGGGGGCAGAGGACGGGGAAGAGGACGGGGAAGAGGAGGAGAGAGCGGATGACAGAGGCACGTAAACTGACCACTGTGTCAGGGCTCAGCAGCCATGACAAACCGTGGTCAGTTTACAGGGGGAGGGCATAACCAGGCAGGATCAGACAGGTTTTTTTAGGTTATACAGGGAGCCAAATTACACAGCACAAGCACTGTGCTGTGTAACATTCTTTAAGGAAACCGTATCAATTTTCTTTTTTTGGGGGGGGGTAACAAATGCTTTAAGGCTGGGTTCACACTGGTGTGATGTTAGACATCGCATGTGATTCACACTGCACTGCTGTGCAGAACACATGCGATGTCTGTTCTATGCATATTCAGCCATACAGATTTGTCTGCACTGGAATCGGATTGCATGGGTGTTCATACTCATGCGATCTGATTCTTGCACCATTTGACAGTTCGTACTGCGATATGCGAACCGATTTGGGGTTGTCATTAACTTTCTATTGACACTCGGTTCGCATAGGGCAGTGTGAACTGCTTGCGAGTCCTATGCGATGCGGGAACTGGCACTGGAATTGTGCTGGTTCCCACATCGCGCTAGTGGGAACTGGCATTCAAGGTACAAGTGGTTGCATATCTTTTAAAATCTGCCTTGTCAGAATGCCTCCCCTTTGTACTTATTTGATTGTCCACCCCTTCTGCCAAGTAGCAGGAAACGCCAATCATTATACAGTAAAAAAAACACTTTTGACATTTGTTCTATGGAAATGTCAAAGGTCATCTTGTATCTTTCTCAATAAGCATTGGCTTTGCTTACATGTCTATAAATGTACAGTAGTCAATTTCCAATGTAGAGCGATGTAAATAACTGACACTAAAATGTTCTCTCCATACCTTTTTTGTAGGATGGCACCTTTTGTCTCCAAGTCCCTGGCCAAGGCTGTCCGTGGTTGCCTCCAGCTCCGCAGCTTACTCTGCCTTGCCCCCGCGCCAGCTCCAGAAGGGGGTCGACAAGTGTGAGAAGGACGTGAGCTTGATGCACTTGTAATGGAGAACACACCTACCGTAACTTATTACAAAAGAACAATCTTTATTTGCCTCAGTTGGTTTGGCATAGTATTTATTTAAGTGCCTCAGAAAAAGCAACTGAGTTTTAAATCCTTTTATTTGTTACATTTTTTTTGTTTTACTTGGTTTTGTAAAAATGTGTAATAAAAAATATTTAAAAAAAATAAGATGATCTGTTTTCACTCACTATACATATGAGTGTTCTAGCAGAGTGTTTTTTGTATAGTTAGAATAGACTTCACTTGTATCATTGTAGTGTACAAAATACGCAGAAATGGTGCCACCGCTAGCTATGGCTTTTGGATGAAAATAAATTGATCCGCTACCGGTACAGAAGAAAGAAGAAAATCAAAGGAATTGAAAATAAAGCCAGAAGAGATCATCTGAAGCAAAGAGGAGCTAGATGTGCTTTCATGGCAATCAGATGCTTCTCTCCTATCAGTTTGTACTATCCCTTACAAAGACTTGCTTGCCGAAATGTTTCTTTCTATAATAAATGGTAACTACAAAGGTGTGCCAATTCCTTAAGCCTAGCACACACCAATAGTTTTTTTTTCATTCAACCCAGCAGGGCTGAACAAAAAAAACCTGACAGCTCTGGTTGGAGCTGCTGTACTAACTACCTGACAGGACAGCGATTTCCCCTGCTGTTCTATTGTGTTCTGACAGGGGGGGGGGCCCCCCTGCCAAAACACTCCGGTCAGCTCTCTCAGCCATTGGCTGAGAACGCTGTTCAGGAGCCGGTCAGCAGACCTTTTTTGGTCATGCCGCTTTAACAGAAGCCGGCCGCTCCTGTAGAACCGACTGCAGTACATACAGGGCCGAACGTGGGCCAGTTTCTATTAAACCAGCTGTTGCCGCCTGACATTCGGCCCCTGCATACTAGGCTTTAACTGGATAATAAGTGGTGCTCAGTAATATTTGGCACAGTTTGATTGTAGTGCACTCAAAAAATGCAGCCCCCGTGCAGCAGAAAAATATTGGCAGCAGAGGGTGGCAGGACCTGGGGCAACAGACAAGACATGGGGGGCAAGTGTCCAGGGTGCCTGGCATTAAATTTCCCCTTACATTTGCTTGAATACACCACAAAACATATTAGAATTATCAATTAAGGATTTTAACTACATGCCGAACGCCCGCTGCAGATTTACTGCGGCAAGGTGGCACAGCTGTGCGAATCAACATACCCTAGTGGTCGCCCACACCGATTGGCCAGAGGGGGAGCCAATCAGCGGGTCCGGCGGACGCGATGTCTGCCGGCCACCCGCGATCGTTCCCCACAGAGGCAGACTGGGGAGGTCTGCCTATGTAAACAAAGCAGATCGCCGTTTTGACAGGGAGGACATAGCGATCATGTGTTACTGCTAAGCAGGAGCACGGATCTCTGTGTTGTCCAAGTCAGTTCATCTCCCACACAGTTAGAAAACGCTCCCAGGGAACACACTTAACCCTTTGATTGCCCCTGGTGTTAACATCTTCCCTGCCAGTGTCATTACAGTAACAGTGCATATTTTTAGCACTGATCACTGTAATAATGTCACTGGTTCCCAAAAAAGTGTCAGGTTCCTGATTTGTCCTCCACAATATCGCAGTCCCACTAAAAATCGCTGCTACAAAATACAATACAAAATTCCATAAAAATATCCCATAGTTTGTAAACTTTTGCGCAAACCAATCAATATACACATATTGGGATTTTTTTTTTTTACCAAAAATATGTAGCAGAAATTTGAATTTTTTACATTTTTTTTATTAGATATGTGTTATAGCAGAAAGTAAAGAAAAAATGTTTTTTTTCAAAATTGTTGCTCTGTTTTTGTTTATAGCACAAAAAATAAAAACTGCAGAGGTGATCAAATACCATCAAAAGAAAGCTCTATTTGTGGGGAAAAAAGGACGTCAATTTTATTTGGGTACAGCATCGCATGACCACTCAATTGTCAATTAAAATAACGCAGTGCCATATCACAAAAAATGGCCAGGAAGGGGGTAAAACCTTCCGGTCTTTAAGTGGTAAAAAAATACACCCATCAGCCATAATATTATGACCACCCATCTAATATTGAGACTCATTGAGGCATGGACTCCACTTGAGCTCTGAAGGTATGTTGTGGTATCTGGCACCAATCCGTCAGTAGCAGGTCCTGTGAGTTATAAATCCACAGATAAACCGCACTTGCAGCGGACAAAGAGCAGCTCACCCTATATCCTGATAAGCAATATAACCCCAAATTGTGTGTCAGAGGCCGCGCTAAATCTCAAACATTATTACAATAACCAAACCAATGAAATTCCAGTCACTGTGAATATTTCTACAAAAAAAGTGTGCTCCAATGATAAAGCATGTGTAGTCTACTTTATTTAAGCAATGTCTATTGCACGCATTTTCATTTGCAAATAAAGCGTGAACCCAAATACAGTGCAATAAATAATACAGTTAAATAATACTAGTTCTTGGTGCTGCAATCCAGATAAACCCAATATGAAAATCCTGCTGACAGTCTGCAACCCCCCGATGACGTCTGTTTACCACGAAATGCATTGGTGTGGCCGGTATATAGCGACGTCATCACACATGTTGGAAGTATTGATTGGGATTGCAGTGGATTCCACTTGTTAAGCACTGTTGACTTTATTTACACTTTGGGGGTTATTTACGAAAGGCAGTTCCACTTTGCACTACAAGTGCACTTGGAAGTGCAGTCGCTGTAGATCAGAGGGGGAAATGCAAGGAAAATAAAAAACAGCATTTTAGCTTGCACATGATTGGATGATAAAATCAGCAGAGCTTCCTCAAATTTCAGAGCTACCCTTTAGATTTACAGCGACTGCACTTCCAAGTACACTTGTAGTGCAAAGTGGATTTGCCTTTCGAAAATAACCCCCAATGTGAGTATTTTACAAAATTTTAATCAATAGAAGATTTGCGGATTCAGACTCTGCATATAGAGTATATGGTTGGCTGGTGTGGAGAATTGGATATATACCATCAGCAGTGTTGACAGGAAGTTGCGCGGGATACTTACAACTTATGCTTGTCATGACCACTCTATAAATTAGGGGTCATGGCACTCTGGTAAGCGATAGAGTAAGGGTTGGTGCTGCGCTGTTCACAGATAATTCAAATAGAGAGAGAGAATCGTACTGCTAAAGGTAGCTGTGCACATAAAACAAATGCAATTTCATACAAATAATAAATGGCAAATGTGACTGGTATCACAGTGCATGATAAATTACTACCTAAACTGTTATCAAAGTGCAAGGTACATAATAAATGCTAAAAGTGCAATATTACTTCTGTATCTTAGATATGTGCAAGAAAAATATAAAAAAAAACATCAACTTTGCAAAAATACGTAAATAATTTCTTGTGCAAAGTGCAAATCTCTTGTGTAAAATCCAACAAAATAGAAAATAAAAATCGAGTCCAATGCTGTGCAAAAATGCAATAATACTGTGTGCAATGCAATAAAGTCCAATTGAACTATGCAAATTGCAATAGATTTCTTTCTTCTTTGTGCAAAAAATATTCAAATGTGCCAAACACAAGGTGCTGAGGAATGTATGTCTCCTCTTCGTGCAAAAATACACACTAGTGAGAGTGGCCTCTTACCTTGCGATAATGTAACCGCATATATGTATAGATCAGTAATCGCTGCTTCTCCCTTATGTTTCTGGATAGGTCGGGCTCTGTAAACTGTCTTTTGTCTCTCGGTGGTAGCACGGAGAGGTAATAAGAGAAGAAAGAGGGGGGTTCCAGATAGTGTAGTATGTTTAAACAACGTAGTTTTATTAATAAACAAACTCGGGGTACTCACATAACAAATGGATTAAAAGGACCTTGCTCCACGAGCAGCGAGATTATTTCCCAGCGTCAGCCTGAAGTGCATTTCCTTCCCTATGCGTGTCGTCACTGTCACGTGACTTCATCAAGGGGACTCTGGTAAGCGCATTTTTATCCCTATGAGCACCTGATGGGCTGTGCAATAGTAAAGGAAAATCTTATTTGGAGTTTAGTTGGATTAAAGAGTGTCACTGGGACTTGCAGCCCCAAGCATTGTATTTTTTTAAACTGTACAGGCATTCGCCGGTTACAAACCGGGTTCTGGTTCGGTTTGTTCTTAAAGTGGTTGTAAAGGCAGAAGGTTTTTTTTATCTTGATGCATTAAGATAAAAAGCCTTCTGTGTGCAGCAGCCCCCCTAATACTTACCTGAGGTCCCTCTCTGTCCAGCGATGTCCACGAGTGTCTCAGCCGTCCGAGATTCTCCCTCCTGATTGGCTGAGGCACAGCAGCGGCGCCATTGGCTGCTGTCAATCAAACTCAGGTAGCCAATCAGGGGAGAGGGGCCGGGTCAGGGATCCATGTCTGAATGGACACAACGAGCTGTGACTCGGCTTTGGTGCCCCCATAGCAAGCTGCTTGCTGTGGGGGCACTCAACAGGAGAGAGGGGCCCGGATCACAGAAGAGGGACCCAAGAAGCGGAGGCTCTGTGCAAATCCACTGCAACAGGGCAGGTAAGTATACACATGGTTATTTTTATAGGAAAAAAAACAAGACTTTACAATCACTTTAAAACGGTTGTATTGTATGCCCAGGAAAAAAAAATAATAATGCAAAGGCATAATGAGCTAGTATGCACCACATACTAGCTGCTCATTATGAAATACTTGTCTTAGAACAAAGTGCCTGTACCGCCTCCTGGTCACCGCTGAGGGAGCTGACCTGTTCCCTCAGCGTTTCTTCCGGGTTCGCGGCTCCGGCGCTGTGAGTGGCTGAAGCCGCGATGAAGTCCTCATTCCTGCAAGGTCTGGCTGCATCCGCCGGACCTTCAGAGCACATGCATCGCTGACGTCAGCAGCTGCATGCAAGGTGAATATTCATTTTACCTACAGGTAAGCCTTGTTATAGGCTTACCTGTAGGTAAAATTGTGAAAGCGGGGTATACAACCGCTTTAAGTTGAATTTGTATGTAAGTTGGAGCAGGCACATTTTAAGGTGTAATTCCAGCCCAAAAAAAAAAAAAAATTTTTAAGTTTTTTTTGATATCATAGGGAAGGGCTAACACCCCTGTAACATTTGGTGATCTAAAATGAATATGCACTATGGAAAAAAAACTAGAGGAAATGCTACAGCCTCCACTTATAGCCCAGTCCCCATGTGTGCGGGTAATGTAATTACAATATACAGTGGGGACGGAAAGTATTCAGACCCCCTTACATTTTTCACTCTTTGTTATATTGCAGCCATTTGCTAAAAACATTTAAGTTCATTTTTTTTTCCTCATTAATGTACACACAGCACCCCATATTGACAGAAAAACACAGAATTGTTGACATTTTTGCAGATTTATTAAAAAAGAAAAACTGAAATATCACATGGTCTTAAGTATTCAGACCCTTTGCTGTGACACTCATATATTTAACTCAGGTGCTGTCCATTTCTTCTGATCATCCTTGAGATGGTTCTACACCTTCATTTCAGTCCAGCTGTGTTTGATTATACTGATTGGACTTGATTAGGAAAGCCACTCACCTATCTATATAAGACCTTACAGCTCACAGTGCATGTCAGAGCAAATGAGAATCATGAGGTCAAAGGAACTGCCTGGAGAGCTCAAAGACAGTATTGTGGCAAGGCACAGATCTGGCCAAGGTTACAAAATATTTCTGCTGCACCTAAGGTTCCCAAGAGCACAGTGGCCTCCATAATACTTAAATGAAAGACATTTGGGATGACCAGAACCCTTCCTAGAGCTGGCCGTCCGGCCAAACTGAGCTATTGGGGGAGAAGAGCCCTGGTGAGAGAGGTAAAGATGAACCCAAAGCTCACTGTGGCTGAGCTCCAGAGATGCAGTCGGGACATGGGAGAAAGTTGTAGAAAGTCAACCATCACTGCAGCCCTCCACCAGTCGGGGCTTTATGGCAGAGTGGCCCAACGGAAGCCTCTCCTCAGTGCAAGACACATGAAAGCCCGCATGGAGTTTGCTAAAAAAACACCTGAAGGACTCCAAGATGGTGAGAAATAAGATTCTCTGGTCTGATGAGACCAAGATAGAACATTTTGGCCTTAATTCTAAGCGGTATGTGTGGAGAAAACCAGGCACTGCTCATCACCTGTCCAATACAGTTCCAACAGTGAAGCATGGTGGTGGCAGCATCATGCTGTGGGGGTGTTTTTTCAGCTGTAGGGACAGGACGACTGGTAGCAATCGAGGGAAAGATGAATGCGGCCAAGTACAGGGATATCCTGGACGAAAACCTTCTCCAGAGTGCTCAGGACTTCAGACTGGGCCGAAGGTTTACCTTCCAACAAGACAATGACCCTAAGCACACAGTTAAAATGGCTTCACAACAACTCCGTGACTGTTCTTGAATGGCCCAACCAGAGCCCTGACTTAAACCCAATTGAGCATCTCTGGAGAGACCTAAAAATGGCTGTCCACCAATGTTTACCATCCAACCTGACAGAACTGGAGAGGATCTGCAAGCAGGAATGGCAGAGGATCCCCAAATCCAGGTGTGAAAAATGTGTTACATCTTTCCCAAAAAGACTCATGGCTGTATTAGATCAAAAGGGTGCTTCTACTAAATACTGAGCAAAGGGTCTGAATACTTAGGACCGTGTGATATTTCAGTTTTTCTTTTTTAATAAATCTGCAAAAATGTCAACAATTCTGTGTTTTTCTGTCAATATGGGGTGCTGTGTGTACATTAATGAGGAAAAAAATGAACTTAAATGATTTTAGCAAATGGCTGCAATATAACAGAATGAAAAATTTAAGGGGGTCTGAATACTTTCCGTCCCCACTGTAGGTGGATATGGTGCTGCAATTTATCTTGAATAAAAGTTGCCATCCTTAACCACTTCCGGACCACCCGCCGTCATTATTCGTCGGTACTATGATGTTGAATACTGTTGTTATGGCAGCATATAGCTGCCATAACCCTGGTATTTTCTGAAACGGCAGGCGGTCCGCTTTAGGGTAAAAGTGGTCTCCGTGGTGGATTTGCCGCAAGATCACTTTTATCGGCGGCAGGAGAGGTGCCCACCCACCGTGTTCCGGTCGTCTCCACCACTTAACAGAGCCGTCGGTAGCGGCGGAGACGATCCGATTCTTTCCCCTCAGAGTCACTGTGTTGAGTAAGGGAATGACTGCCCCCATTCGACTCAATGACGGAAGTGACATTAGACGTCACTTCCGCTCAACGGCCTTAGAGGGCCTTTTTTTTTTTTTTTTTGAATAAAAAACTTCTTTTTTTTTTTTTTTTGCATTTAAGTGGAAATGTTAGATCTGAGGTCTTTTTGACACCAGATCTCATATTCACCCCCTGCCACCACCACTGCAAGGCTGCACTGCTGACACAATGGTACACAAGCCTTATACATACAAGAGGGCTGCCTGCACCCCCTGTTAACAACCCTGCCTATCACCAGATCTCATATTAAAGAGGTCCTGTCATGTTTTTTTCCTATTACAAGGGATGTTTACATTCCTTGTAATAGGAATAAAAGTGATCCAGGGACAGTGTAAAAAAAAAAAAAAAAGTAAAGTAAGCAAAAAAAAAAAAATTTTAAGGGCTCCGTCCCTCAGTGCTCGCGCGCAGAACGAAAGCATACGTAAGTCATGCCCGCATATGTAAACGGTGTTCAAACCACACATGTGAGGTATAACCGCGATCATTAGAGCGAGAGGAATAATTCTAGTAAAAGACCTCCTCTGTAACTCAAAACTGGTAAACTGTAGAAAATTTTAACCGTCGCCTATGGAGATTTTTAAGGGTCAAAATTTGTCGCCATTCCATGAGCGGCGCAATTTTGAAGCATGACACGTTGGGTATCAATTTACTCAGTGTAACATTATCTTTCACAATATAAAAAAAGAATGGGCTAACTTTACTGTGCCCTTATTTTTTTTTTTTATTTTAAAAAAAGTGTATTTTTAAAAAAACAATTGTGTTTGTAAGACCGCTGCGCAAATATGGTGTGACAAAGTATTGCAACGACTGCCATTTTATTCTCTGGGGTGTCTGAAAAAGAAAATATATAATGTTTGGGATTTCTAAAGTTATTTTTCTAGCAAAAAAAAAGTGATTTTAACTTGTGAACAACAAGTTTTAAAAATAAGTCTGGTCCTTAAGACCCCTTTCACACTGAGACACTTTTCTTCAGCAATGGAGTCTTGCATGGTGAGCTTGCACACAGGCCATGGCGGTTGAGTGCATTACTTATTGTTTTCTTTTAAACAATTGTACTTGCTAATTCACGTCTTTCTGAAGCTCTTCACAAGTGATCCTTGGCTCTTGGACAACGCTTCTGATAATTCCATATCACAAATTTTGTCAGAAATCTTGCGAGAAGCACCTGGTCCTGGCCGATTTATGGTGAAATGATGTTCTTTCCACTTCCAGATTATGGCCCCAACAGTGCCCACTTGAACATTCAGAAGTTTGGAAATCCTTCTGTAATCAATGCCATTAGTATGTTTTGCAACAATAAGGTTGCGGTCTGGAGAGAGCTCTTTGCTTTTACCCATCATGAGATGTTTCTTGTGTGACACATTGGTAATGAGACACCTTTTTATAGGCCATCAGTTGAGACTGAACCAGCTGATATTAATTAGCACTGACAAGGGGCAGGATTGCTTTCTAATTGCTGCTAGATTTCAGCTGGTGTTTTGGCTTTCCATGCATTTTTGCACCTCCCTTTCTTCATGTGTTCAATACCCTTTCTCGTGTCATTCCATTTTATTACACATAACTTCCTTTCTGAACTTATTTGTTTTGGTGTCTTTGTATGTATGGATTGCATGGAGTGTTAATGAAATGTAGTTGAAACTCCATGTCAATAGCACCATTACAAATATATTTACCCAGAAAAATGGTGACGTTTTCAATACTTATTTTACCCACTGTACATGGCACAGCTGTGATCTCTTCAGTGTCCGTGTACCAAGACTGCTTACTTCTCAGAATTGGACAGCACAGCACAGGGCAGGGCAGAGAGTGCAGTGGCAAAGAAGGGTTAGAGAAGTGCTGGTACAGATAGTGAACACCTAAGTGTCTAGAGGCAGACCAAAGATCTTGAAAAGTTCACTCTTTGCCATATGTCAATGCACCCTCATTCACCCCCTGCCACCTCCACTGCAAGGCTGCACTGCTTACACAATGGTACACAAGCCTTATACATACAAGAGGGCTGCCTGCACCCCCTGTTAACAACCCTGCCTATCTAGGGAAGGCCACAGGATTTTACCAGTGTATAAATAAGTGGGCATAGGTATCCGAATATTGCTTACTCCTAGTGCTTCATGGACCTGGGCAACTATCAGTCTTAGGATGATGGCACACAATTGGACTGTACAATCTATGTGATTTTGGCTATTCATGGGAAAATGATAGAGTTTGCTGTTACTACTCTCTCCTTTTGAGAACGCTGCCTGCAGTCCCCCACGTTTGCAATGCATATTACAGTTTATCCCCCATACCTCTTATTGGGGTAATAATGAATTTAGATTTTTGATTATCTCAAAGGAAGAAAAACCAGTGGGCAACAAAAATGGAGAATGGGTGATAATGTTATAAGTACTTCCCTCCCATCACCACATCTGGGACAATCCACATATATGAATAATTATACAAATGTATAAGTGACAATCATGTATTGATGAGGTTCATGGTACTTACTGTATATTATCAAATATTTCCCTGTTATAGTGTAAAATATTGGGGATGATACATTTACAATGTTTGTTTAAAATGTAAACTCTGGAAGAAAAAACACCATTTAATTTATTTATTATTAGACCCCTTTCACCCTGGGGCCGCGTTAGCGCTAAAGCGCTGCTTGTTTTAGCGGCGAGGTAGCGATGTTTAAGTGGTGCGTTTTGGCTTTTAGCGGGGCACTTTAAACCCCAAAGCGCTTTTGAAGCGCTGCCTATTCATTTTAATGGGCAGGGCGTTTTGGGAGCGCTAAATTCAGCGCTCCCAAACCGCCCCAAAGATGCTGCTCGCAACGCTGTATCCTGGCCTAGGCCGACAAGGCCCAAGCCTAGGGCAGCACTGTCCAGGGGGGCAGCACGGAAACAGTCCCTGCCAGCTTGTTCTACACTGTTAGTGTAGCGCCAGTCTTATGGGGCGGACTGGGCTGAGAGGCAAATTAGTCTAGCAACCCCATAAAGCGGCCGCACTGCTTCCGGTATGGGGGCGGCCGGCATTCTAATTTTGACTGTCCTATCCTCCTGGACCACAAACCTTCCTCACTGTGCTATGTTTTCTGCTGCACCATTGGCATGGTTATATCTTCTTAGTACTACAGAAGCAAATACTCTTGCGCACAGGTGTGTAAGCTTGATGCTCCCAAGGGTTCTGAAAGGACAGTGAATTTCGGCCTTGCTGCTCTCCAGGATGGGATTATCCTAGTAGTAAAAGATAAGAAAAAAGAAAGAGCGCACCGGCCTAGTGCATTATCCTTAGGATGAATTTATTAAAAACAAGATTAAAATCTACTCACAAAGGTTGGAAGAAAAAAAATCGCACTGTATACAGTCGCAAAGCGATTGATCCACTGGTAGCAGTTTCCAGGTCCTAGGAAGAGGACATTTGAACCGCTGCTGGCTAACGCGTTTCGAAGGTGTCCCTTCTTCATCAGAGCCTTAGCTGTGCTAGTCTCTTGCACCTATTTATACTTGTGTCTATCTGGGAAACTCATCTTAGATTGGTACTGGGACCCCTCCCTTAATTGGTAGGAAGTTCCAAAAAGGGGGGGGTAGACCTCAGCCACATTGTTAAATAGTGATAATTTATTCGTTTATTTTATTCTTTTTTATTTTATTTTATTTGATTCATTCTACTCCATTTCACTTCGCATGCGCATGCACACTGGGAGTGCAAGTATCCAGCAATAGGCTGACCTGGATCTGTTGGTAAATACTGTACATCTAATAGTCCCGGATATAGCTATTGAGAATTGCCAAATATCATAAAGAATATGCATATTGAATATTATGAGTATTATAAATTAAATGTTGCAATAAGGGAAGCCATAGCTCTCACCTTCACAAAGGACCCCCCTACGATGGCTGCAGTACTCCGGCGTCCATAGCCAACAGCTTGCATCTAGTCTCTTGTCCCGATGCGCTGTCTCGGCGAGTGGAACGCACGCCGCGCCATCGCTTCCTGGTTGCGATCCACTGGGCAGAAGTGCGGTCATGACGTCACTTACCGTGCGCCCATTGCCGCACGGGGTTGACGTCTAATCGTAAACAATAGCCGCCATGTTACAGAGGAAAAACATAGAGGACAAAGCTAGACAAACCGTCAAGACAATGCATAAGAGAGATAGCATAAGGAGCACTTAGCTCACACTGGAGCCTTTGAGGGGGGCGAAATCATTAACTAATGATAACCGTACATAATTTTAGAAAACCGTATATATTAATAATAAAGATTGTACATATTATTAAAAACAGGGGGGAGAGAGAGAGCATAGACAACTAGTATGTACATGTTATACACACATAGCGGAAGCATGTATACTAAATGCATGTGCAGCAGTATGCCATTAATTAATGGAGTTAATAGCAGTTAATTACAACTAGCACTATATCATTGGAGCTATACCCGGTGCTCTTAGGCACAGGGTGTATATGCACACAAAGCGTGGATGCACATGCCACTGAATATGGACATACAGTGAATCGATGTTTGAATGGATATAGTCGATGGTGACTAGCAAATAGAGATATATTTATAATTAAAAAGACTTGTATATACATGTATAAAAAGATGAGCAAGAGATGCACTATAATTATATAATAAAACATATTAGTAAAAGATGTATATATAGTATACTTAGTAATAAGAACCTTATAAGTAAAGATGTTCGTATGTATGTACAAAGGTATGCAAACCGATGTATCATACAGGTTATTGAAAACCACATATATTAGTTAAGCACATTATTTCGGATACTGTGATAACTGGAGTACGTCTATGTGAACATACAGAGGCCAATATATATATACACACACACACATACCTGTACTCCAGGGAAAGAGATAAAAAGATTAAAATAGAGATAAAACTGCAAATGCTGGTTCTGATATACTTTCTTGTGACAGAAGTATATAGAATAAAATAGGGCCACTAAAATTATACATATGCATAAGCCCATGTATGCTTTAGTCTAGTCGTACAATATGTGCATATTTTACATATTTTTTATGGCTATCTTGTATACAGGGAATTAGACTAATATGATCTTTGAAACCTAAATCTCATAATTTGCTTAAAATCTTTTTTGATAAATAATGACCTAAATGCTATATATAAAAGTATAAGAGGAAATGGTAGTAATAATGTATAATAAATAATGGTCTGATTAAAAATGCTGATAGATGAACATGGAACTAGCTCACTAGATAGAGTATAAGGTGTTGTTAAACTGTTTTATGTATTTCGGGGTCTTCATTCACCCCAATATAGTCTTTCGACAACCCCAGGATCTTAGGAGCTTGGTAGCCTCAAGTAGGGTTAAGATATCTACCAACAAACCAACTAATGGTTGGTCAACAATATTTGATCAAAAAGGGTGCTATAGGTGTAGCGTGAAGAACTGTGGCACATGTGTGTACATGTGGCACAGAAAGAAAACTGTAGTAGGGAGAGACGGAAAGGTCCACAAAATTAAACAATTTATAAATTGTGGAACAGAATATGTGATCTATGGCATTGTTTGCCCATGTGGGCGCCTGTATGTTGGCCGTACTCAACGTCCAATGCGAGTCAAAATAGGGGAACATAAATGCAGTATCATCAATTCAAGAGACAAATATCCAGTCCCCTGACACTTCTTAGAGGCCCACAAAGGGGACCCTGCAGGCATGAAAGTTTTTGGAATCGAGTCCATACAGGAAGAAGACACCAGAGACTATGCAGGCGAGAGGCCTTCTGGATCTTCACCCTTGGCAGCCTTGGTCTCGCCCCCGAAGGCCTAAATGAAGACCCCGAAATACATAAAATAGTATAACAACACCTCATACTCTATCTAGTGAGCTAGTTCCATGTTCATCTATCAGCATTTTTAATCAGACCATTATTTATTATACATTACTACCATTTCCTCTTTTACTTTTATATATAGCATTTAGGTCATTATTTATCAAAAAAGATTTTAGGCAAATTATGAGATTTAGGTTTCAAAGATCATATTAGTCTAATGCCCTGTATAAAAGATAGCCATAAAAAATATGTAAAATATGCACATATTGTATGACTAGACTAAAGCATACATGGGCTTATGCATATGTATAATTTTAGTGGCCCTATTTTATTCTATATACCTCTGTCACAAGAAAGTATATCAGAACCAGCATTTGCAGTTTTATCTCTATTTTAATCTTTTTATCTCTTTCCCTGGAGTACATGTATGTGTGTGTGTGTGTGTGTGTGTGTATATATATTGGCCTCTGCATGTTCACATAGAGGTACTCCAGTTTTCACAATATCCGAAATAATGTGCTTAACTAATATATGTGGTTTTCAATAACCTGTATGATACATCGGTTTGCATACCTTTGTACATACATACAAACATCTTTACTTATAAGTTCTTATTACTAAGTATACTATATATACATCTTTTACTAATATGTTTTATTATATAATTATAGTGCATTTCTTGCTCATCTTTTTATACATGTATATACAAGTCTTTTTAATTATAAATATATCTCTATTTGCTAGTCACCATCGACAATATCCATTCAAACATCGATTCACTGTATGTCCATATTCAGTGGCATGTGCGTCCACGCTTTGTGTGCATATACACCCTGTGCCTAAGAGCACCGGGTATAGCTCCAATGATATAGTGCTAGTTGTAATTAACTGCTATTAACTCCATTAATTAATGGCATACTGCTGCACATGCATGTGTATACATGCTTCCGCTATGTGTGTATAACATGTACATACTAGTTGTCTATGCTCTCTCTCTCCCCCCTGTTTTTAATAATATGTACAATCTTTATTATTAATATATACGGTTTTCTAACATTATGTACGGTTATCATTAGTTAATGACTTCGCCCCCCTCAGAGGCTCCACTGTGAGCTAAGTGCTCCTTATGCTATCTCTCTTATGCATTGTCTTGACGGTTTGTCTAGCTTTGCCCTCTATCTTTTTCCTCGGTAACATGGCGACTATTGTTTACGATTAGACGTCAACCCCGTGCGGCAATGGGCGCACGGGAAGTGACGTCATGACCGCACTTCCGCCCAGTGGATCGCAACCAGGAAGCGATGGCACGGCGTGCGTTCCACTCGCAGAGACAGCGCATCGGGACAAGAGACTAGATGCAAGCTGTCGACTATGGACTGCAGCCATCGTAGGGGGGTCCTTTGTGAAGGTGAGAGCTAAGGCTTCCCTTATTGCAACATTTAGTTTATAATACTCATAATATTCAATATGCATATTCTTTATGATATTTGGCAATTCTCAATAGCTATATCCGGGACTATTAGATGTACAGTATTTACCAACAGATCCAGGTCAGCCTATTGCTGGATACTTGCACTCCCAGTGTGCATGCACATGCGAAGTAAAATGGAGTAGAATGAATCAAATGAAATAAAATAAAATACTATACAATAAACCAATAAATTATCACTATTTAACAATGTGGCTGAGGTCTACCCCCCCTTTTTGGAACCTCCTACCAATTAAGGGAGGGGTCCCAGTACCAATCTAAGATGAGTTTCCCAGATAGACACATGTATAAATAGGTACAAGAGACTTGCACAGCTAAGGCTCTGATGAAGAAGGGACACCTTTGAAACGCGTTAGCCAGCAGCGGTTCGTATGTCCTCTTCCTAGGACCTGGAAACTGCTACCAGTGGATCAATCGCTTTGCGACTGTATACAGTGCGATTTTTTTCTTCCAACCTTTGTGAGTAGATTTTAATCTTGTTTTTAACAAATTCATCCTAAGGATAATGCACTAGGCCGGTGCGCTCTTTCTTTTTTCTTATATCTTCTTAGTCCTCTCCATAAAATTATCAGAAGTTTGTGCTTAAAGTAGAACTATAGCCAACACTTTTTTTTCCCCATTTTGGATAGAGCAAAGGAGGGTTATAGCCCCTGTCAGTTTACTTTTTACCATCCCTGTCCCATTGCAGGGATAGCCAAACAGGAAGTGAGAGGAAATCTATTCAAATTAAGGGAATCCATTGCCCCCCCCCCCCAGGCCCTAAGAACTGGTGTCCCCACTCGAAAATTTCAGGGCAGGTCTTAAACAGCAAGGGGTGTGGCCTTGACAGGAAGGGGTGGGCCATATTTAAATTAGAGGGTGCACGAGTTTAGTCAGGCCTCTAGGGCAGCACAAAACCTAAATACACTACTGACTGCTTCCTGGACTTTTCCTAACATCCCCCAAAAGCACCGCCCGGGTGTGAAAAGACACACTGAATAGAATAGGAGGCGATTTTCAGGTGCTATTTAGAGGCGATTTCTATCACTAAAATGCCTGAAAACCGCCTCAGCCTGAAAGGGGTCTTAATCTGCAACTAAACTCTCTCAATCACATTAACTATTTTAAATGCTTATGCTGCTTGCATGAGTAAATAGATAAGAAGATATATCATATTTACTTGTTTTAATCTTTTTTTTTTTTACAATTTTAAAAATTTTAAAGCGTCGCCTATGGGGATTTTTAAGTACCAAAGTTTGGCGCCATTCCACGAGTGTGTGCAATTTTGAAGTGTGACATGTTAGGTATCTATTTACTCGGCATAACTTCATCTTTCATATTATGCAAACAAATTGGGCTAACTTTAATGTTTTGTTTTTTTTTTTTTAAAGCATGAAACAAAAAATTGCTGCGCAAATACCGCGCGAGATAAAAAGTTGCAATGACCGCCATTGTATTCTCTAGGGTCTTTGCTAAAAAAATATATATAATGTTTGGGGGTTCTATGTAATTTTCTAGCAAAAAAATGATGAATTTTACATGTAGGACAGAAATGGCAGAATTGGCCTGGGCACGAAGTGGTTAAAAGAGAAGTATGGAATTTTTTTTATCCTATATTCATACTTACCTAGGTGGATGCCGCATCGGACCGAATGAGCCCAGGCTGGACTTCTCCTTTAACCGCTTCCGGACTGCCTTATACCAGCTTTATTGCTACAGGGTGGCATCTGTGTGCTGGATCATGTATAAATACAACAGCTCGCTTCATTATACACAGCGGAAGCCAATCGGTGGGTGCAAGGTACTAGATGTCCGCCAGCCGATCGTCTGGCAGAGACAGAACTCTGATCTGCCTATGTAAACAAGGCAGATTGCCGTTCTGACAGGGGGAAGGGATGGCATTTTTTTTCCCTGCTACATTCCATCTCTACCCCTAGTAAAAGCACCTCACACAGGTCACATAAACACTGGTGAGGCACATAGTTAACCCTTTGATCACCCCTGATGTTAACTCTTCCCAGTCAGTGTCATTAGTACAGTGACGGTGCAGTATTAGTGTCACTGGTCCCCAAAAAGTGTCGGTTAGAGCAGTGTTTCTCAACTCCAGTCCTCAAGGCGCACCAACAGGTCATGTTTTCAGGATTTCCCTCAGATGAAATGGCTTTGGTAATTACTAAGGCAGTGATACTGATCAAATCACCTGTGCAAAATAATGGTAAGCCTGAAAACATGACCTGTTGGGGCGCCTTGAGGACTGGAGTTGAGAAACACTGGGTTAGAGTCAGAATGTCCGGCGCAACAGCACAGTCCACTATACGTCACTGATCAGGACCATTACTAGTAAAAAAAATAAATAAAAACGTCCTATAGTTTGTAAATGATATAACTTTTGCACAAACCAATCAATATACGCTTATTGGGATTTTTTTTTTAACAAAAATATGTAGCAGAATACATATTGACCTAAATTTATGAATAAATTCGATTTTTTTTTTCCATTTTTTTATTGGATATGTTTTGTAGCAGAATGTAAAAAAATATTGTTTTTTTTTTAATTGTCAGGTTTTTTTTGTTTATAGTGCTTAAAATTAAAATTAAAAATGCAGAGGTGATCAAATACCACCAAAAGAAAGCTCTATTTGTGGGAAAAAAAGGACATTTATTTTATTTGGGTACAGCGTTGCACTGACCACGCAATCATCAGTTATAGAGTATACAGGTACACAGTATATATGCGTAGGAGCAATATACACAGTATACAGTTAGGTATATATGAGTAGGCTCTAATTATACACAGTATTCAGGTAGGTATACATGAGTAGGCTCTATACACAGGATACAAGTAGGTATACAGGAGTGGACTCTATACAAACAGGATACAGGTAGGTATACAGGAGTAGGTTTTATATATACAGTATACAGGAAGGTAGACATGTGGGTGCTCTATACACATAGTACACAGGTAGGTATGTATGTTTTAGGGGGCTCTATATACACACAGGGTTATGTAGTACACACAGGGATGAAGTGTATACATCGTTGCTATGGTTACCAGTGACACTCATCCCTCTCTCAGACATGGAAGGGCTCAGTCACCACACAATATAAAAGCCAAGCCTGCCTGCGGACAGAAGTGACCCCGGTCCCCTCCATACACAGAACTACACACACAGAACACAGATATATGTACTGACTGGATCAACATTCAGCCCAACTCCATTCATAACCCACTTCCTGGTTCCCCTACAGCCCTGAGGACCCCACTAAGGATCCCCAGTCTGTCCTTATCACTGCCTGATACCAGAGCAACTGTCACAGTTCCTTTATATTATGAAATTATCAAACCCATTGTTTATTAAATACCGTAATAAAGCTTTATTTGTTTAATAACAATGGAATAAGCTCAATTTCATTTGGGTACTGTGTTATAAGAGTCAGTATATTTCAGGCAAAGGATCGGGGCAGCTAGTGTGAGAAGGCCAGTGCTGTAATTGGTTGGCAGTTGATCTCTGCACAGGTGCAGATGTTTAGGGCTCCTCTAGGGGTCCTGACAGGAAAACGGTGAAGAGGATCTCGACTGGGACGCATCTCTGAAGCCAGACTCCAGCGATTATCACCATAAACTACAATTTTTCTACATTTCTCTTATTATTATAGTGTTGTATATTATTATTAGTATTAATAGTATTTATTTTTAGGTAAACCTTCATTCACCTGCGATACCATCTAGTACCATCAAGATGCCACGGCGTCCATGGCGCAACAATCGTGAAATACCACCACGTGACCCAACAGGTATGACAATTGTACCATATTAACCCCTTCATGACCGCATAACACATATATGAGGCATCCAGGAAGTGGGCTTTAAACCTGGGTGTTCCATATATGTGTTCTTACAATACATACTATTGTTTCTTGGCTCTATTATGGGCACAAAAAACGAATTACACACACATATGTGGTATCGCTGTGATCATCAGGAACAGGAGAATTTTTTTGTGCAGGCTTTTTTTGGTGGTGATACATTGTAATGTCCTAAAATATACAGCTACATTTAATTACTTCCTGACTGTAGGACATCCATGGAAGTCCTCGGGTTGAAGTAGTTATACCGGGATGATGTCTGAACCTACAGACCTCATACCAGTATGGGTTTTTTCAGCCAGCGATTCTGTTTGTGGCAGAAGTGATTTGAGTGGCTAAATAGCCTCTCAATCACTTCTGTGGGTGATGGAAGGGCCCCCCCCCCCCACCTCTGCCGCCTTTCCCCAGCTGTAAGTGTAAAAAAAAAAAAAAGTTTGTATAAAATAAATAATAACAATTAAAAAAAAATAATGAAAGCACTCCCATCCCACTGTGCTTACGCACAAATGCGAACGCATATGTAATGGGTGATCGTTTCACACATGTGAGGTATTGTCGCAAATATCAGTGTGAGAGCAATAATTCTAGCACCAGACCTCCTGTGTAATTCTAAACTGGTAACCTGTAAAAGCGTTAAAAGCATTGCCTTTGGAGAATTTTAAGCACCAAAGTTTGCCACCGTTCCACAGACAGATGCAATTTTAAAGTGTGACATACTAGGTATCTATTTACTTCATCTTTCACATGATACAAACAAATTGGAGTAAATATTGTTTTTTTTTTTAATGTATTATTATTATTTTATTATTTCCCCCCCAAAAAAATGCGTTTGAAAAACTGCTGCACAAATACTGTGTGAGATAAAAAATTACAACACCCATCATTTTATTCTATAGGGCCTCTGCTAAAAAATATATATAATGCTCGGGGGTTCTAAGTAATTTTCTAGCACAAAAAAGTAGATTTTTACATGTAGGAGCGAAGTGTCAGAATTGGCCCAGATACGAAGTGGTTAAAGAATTATTATTTTTTCTACTTTTTTGGACCAGTTTTCCCTTTGATAATAACAAAAATCAGGAGTTATCCTTTAACATTTCCCACCTACTGAAAGCTGTCCTGAAAAAAAAAAAAAACAAGGTACAGTATAACCCACCTGGATACAAGTAGTGATGATATGCACAGTTTTATGAACACATGTCAAAGTTGCAAAATTAGGATTGGGCATTGACTTTGGTCATAAGCCCTGGTTCACATTGCAGCGAATTGGCATTAAATTTAACATGTCAAACCGCATGCAAAATTGTCAGCTATTGCCGGCAATGGCACCGCCTGAATCGATGCGACACCGCGCCGGTTCCCAAAAGAAGTTTCTGTACTACTTTTGGGGACTTCGGGGTGCAATTTCAATAGACATCTGTGCAGAAACCCACACAGATGTCTCTGAAATCGCCCCCAATGTCGTGACTGACATAAAAAGGTAAAAGGAAATCTATTTCATTCCCGCTGTCAGTATGAACCTAAAGGGGAGAAGAATTCCTTTTTTACCCTTGTTAAATAATTACATTTTGATACCAGTTTCAAATTGTTTATTTAGAGTTTATATGCCAACCAATTGCCATTCAGCATAGTTATATATACTGTACATTCTGAATGAAAAGCGGTTATACTAGGATTATGGGTGCAGCAACAGCAATAATCCTGTTATGAATTTTTACAGCTGTCTATTCACTTTTATTTATTTTTAAAATATAAAAAAAAAATGTAAACCACCCCGTCCCCTGTTCACACACCCAAATACGCATGTAGGTCTTGCACACATATGTAAACAGTGATTGCATCACTCAATGAGGTATCACTGTGAACATCAGAGTGAGAACAGTAATTTTAAATGCCAGAGCTCACCTTTTACTCTATATTTATAACCTGTAAAGCCTTTTAAATCATTGCCTATGGACAATTTTAGGTAGTGTACTTTGTCGCTATTTCATATGCATTCCCAATTTTTTATTTTTTATTGTTTGGCATATATTTACCTGATGCATCATTATCTTTTATATTTTAGCAAAAAAAAAATGTGTATTATATTGTGTTTGTGTGCAGTAAAAAGCAGACCTCTATCTAATCAGCTGTCTTGCAGGGCAGAGGAGGGATCAAGGATCCAACAGACCCCTGATTTCTCCATAAAGAGTACCTGGCTGTCACTGCCCAAAGCTATCACAGAGGGTTTTGTCCACCCCTTATAATAGCAATAAAGTTGAATGAAAAAAATACATTTAAGAAAGTGTAAAAAAAAATGTAATAAAAAAAATAATAATAATTGCATCACACATGTGAGGTATCGCTGTGAACCTCATAGTGAGAGCAATAATTCTAGAGCCAGAGATCACATTTAACTCTAAACAGATAACCTATAAAGGCTTTTGTGTGTGGCCTATGGACAATTTCAGGTACTTTTGTTTGTTGCCTTTGCACTGGAGTGTGCAATTTTAAATCTTGGCATTTGGTAATGAATTACCTGACACAACATCATCTTTTATATTTTACCAGCAATATTGGGTATTATTTTGTGCACTAAAATTCATTTAAGTGTATTTTTTAATGAAAATGTGCAGTATGATATATTATAGATGGCTTTGTTCTCTGTGAATAGAAGATTAGGAAGTTTTAATTTCAATTCAACTAGCCTCATTGGACTTATGCCTAAATCTGACCATTAACCACTTGCCAAGCGGCCCATAGCCGAATGATGGCTACTGGGCGGTTGCATAACTCTGGGAGGGCATACAGTGACGTCCCCCCAGAATCCTGCTCTCACGCGCCCCCTGGAGCGTGCACCCGGACACATCCGTGACCGCCGGGTCCTCTGGATCACTGATCGCGGCCGTTTACCACGTGATCACTCCGTCAAATGACGGAGCGATCACTTGTAAACAAACTGGCATCATGTCATGACGCCGGTTCCTCTCTCCCCTCTGTGTACCGATCAATACAGTGTGAGAGGAGAGGGGGCGAGATCATATAGTAACAGCGCTGTGGGCTGGATGTGTAGTGCCCACAGCGCTGCTCTGTGACAATTGCAGTCACATCCATCCATCCATGCTCAGCCATCCCTCCATGCTCAGCCATACTCAGTAATACCCTGCAATACCCTGCAATACCCCGCAATACCCTACAATACTCTGCAATACCCTGCAATACCCTGCAATACTCTGCAATACCCTGCAATACTCTGCAATACCCTGCAATACTCTGCAATACCTAGCAATACCCAGCAATACTCTGCAATACCCTGCAATACCCAGCAATACCCAGCCATACTCTGCAATACCCAGCCATACCCAACCATACCCAACCATACTCTGCAATACTCTGTGATACCCAGCCATACTCTGCCATACCCAGTCATACTCGGCGATACCCTGCAATACCCTGCCATGCTCAGCCATACTTGCCCATGCTCAGCCATACTTGCCCATGCTCAGCCATACTCTGCCATGCTCAGCCATACTCTGCCATGCTCAGCCATACTCGGCTGTACTCGGCCTCTGTATGTGGCCAGGCTGTGGAAGTCTCACACATGTGGTATCGTCGTACTCAGGAGGAGTAGGAGAATCTATTTTGGGATGTAATTTTTGGTATGTACATGCTATGTGTTAGAAATATTGAGTTAAAAAAAAAAAAAAAGCGTTTTAACCACTTCCCGCCCGTCGTCACATGACGTCCTTGATTTTGTGCGTGGATATCTGAATGATGCCTGCAGCTACAGGCATCATTCAGATATCAGCTTTTCCAGCCGGCGATTCCCTACATCATAAGAACGATTATAGCGGCTGTTCCGACCCCCCCCTCCCGCCGCCCTTTGGTGCTTCTATCCGACTCACCGCTACGATCTAAGCCGTTCGGTATCTATTTACTCGGCGTAACTTTATCTCTCACATTATGCAAAAACATTGGGCTAACTTTACTGTTTTGTTTTTTTTTTTAAGCACAAAACTGATTTTTTTTCCCCAAAAAACGTGTTCAAAAAATTGCTGCGCAAATACCTTGCGAGATAAAAAGCTGCAACGACCACCATTGTATTCTCTAGGGTCTTTGCTAAAAAAAACATATATATAATGTTTTGGGGTTCTATGTAATTTTCTAGCAAATAAATGATGATTTTTACATGTAGGGAGAAATGTCGGAATTGGCCTGGGTGCTCCAGAAAAGTCTCACACATCTGGTATCACCACACTCAGGAGTAATAGCAGAATGTGTTTTGGGGTGTAATTTGTGGTATGCATATGCTGTGTGTGAGAAATAACCTGCTAATGACAATTTTGTGAAAAAAAAAAATCTCGATTTTGCAAAGAATTGTGGGAAAAAATTACAAATTTCAAATTCAAAAAACTCACCATGCATCTTTCTAAATACCTTGGAATGTCTTCTTTCCAAAAATTGGTCATTTTGGGGGGTATTTGTACTTTTCTGGCATGTTAGGGTCTCAAGAAATTAGATAGGCCGTCAGTACTTCAGGTGTGATCAATTTTCAGATATTTGCACCATAGCTTGTGGACCCAAAATTTATGAAGAAAAATTAATAATTTGCTAAATTTTAACACAGAAACAAAGAAAAATTCATTTTTTTAAAGAATTTTAAGTCTTTTTTCTTTTATAGCGCAAAAAATAAAAAAAACCAACGGTGATTAAATACCACCAAAAGACAGCTCTATTTGTGTGAAAAAAAGGACACAAATTTCATATGGGTACAGTGTAGTATGACTGAGTAATTATCATTCAAAATGTGAGAGCACCGAAAGCTGAAAATTGGTCTGGTTAGGAAGGGGGTTTAAGTGCCCAGTGGGTAAGTGGTTAAAGTGATTCTAAACCTAATTTTTTTTATCTTTGAAATAACAAACAAGTCATACTTACTTGCTCTGTGTAGTGGTTTTGCACAGAGCAACCCAGATCCTCCTCTTCTCAGGTCCCCCTTCCAGCTCTCCTGGTTACTCCACTCTGCAGAGTACCCCCACAGCAATACACTCCCTTTGAGGGCACTCAAGTGGGCCTGCTCCTAAGCTGGCCCTGTGTGTCCATACGGCCCTGCCCCCCTGCTCCCATCTCACTGGCTGTGATTGACAACAGCCAAGAAACAATGGCTCCCACTGCTGTCTCTGAGCCAATGAAGAGGGAGAAAGCAGAGAGACTCTGGATCAAGATCAGGCTCGGGTAAGTGTAAGGGGGAGAGCTGCATGCAGAATGATTTTAACACTAATGCAGAAAATGCATTAAGGTAAAAAAAACTTCTGCCTTTATGTTTAGTCTGTTTTTATTGCATTTTCAAATTTTACACAAGAAAAACAAATAGAGAAACTGCTGTGAAACATAAATAGTGCACTGTCTAACAGTGACATTCAAAAAACAGTATGCCATATGTGCATCAAAGTATAAATAAAAATCCAAAGTAATCAACCTTGTAAAGATTATAGTGAAATCAAAAATATAAACTGGTATCCATTCTATCAGTACACTTGAAATGTGCATAGGATCGCTTGTGGATCGAAACTTCTGGTAAGTGGCCATTTAGTTTGCTTAGAACACGTTGGTGGAGCACTGACACTTTGCATTTGTTGTGCACGAGGACACTCCGATACCATGGATATGGATGGACACCTTTAGTGGACTTCTACTCACCTGTTTATGAACATTTTTGATTTCACTATAATCTTTGTTTGATTTGTTTTTACATTTTTTGTCACATAATCCCTTTTAATAGGGGTTTTGAGTGTAATAGTCATTTCACACTGAATGTGCTTGTGTATTTATGAACTACTTTTCAAAGGGGTTGTAAACCCTCATTTAAAAAAAAAAAAAAAAACATGTCATACTTACCTCCACTGTGCAGTTCCTTTTGCACAGATTGGCCCGGTCCTCCTCTTCTGGGTTGCCTCAGCGGCGCTGGTGGCTCCTCCCTGCATCATGTGTCCACATTGGAGAAGGCTCTCCTTGGTGGACACCCATGCGGGCGCGCTCCCCGAGTCCTGCATCTGTGTCCATTCACACAGAATGTAAGACTCTACCTGCCCCCTGGCGCCGCATCATTGGATTTGATTGACAGCAGCAGAAGCCAATGGCTGCGCTGTTATCAATCTATTCAATCAGGGCACGAGACACCAGCTAGATCTGGCGTGCTCGTTCCTGGCCGGATGATGACAGCGTTCAAGTAAGTAAAACGGGGGGGGGGTTGCAGCACTACAGAAGGTATTTCACCTTAATGCATAGAATGCATTAAGGTGAAAAACCATGAGGGTTTACAACCCCTTTAAGTACATTCAGTTATTAACTCACTAAGGTTTCAGTGTTGCATGTGTTAAATTCTATACTGATTTATATATTTACAACGTTGATTACTTAGGATTTTTATTTATACTTTGATGCACAAGACATACTGTTTTTTGAATGTCACTGTTAGACAGCGCACTATTTATGTTTCACAATTATTTTGGATCCTAGTACTCCAAGGATTTTCTGTACAGCAGTCCCTAGATTATGGGAGGCTGAGAGCAACCTTACATAACTAATAAACAGAGAAATTGTAGATCACAAAGAATGTACTTACCACCACCGGTACATTATAGAGAAAAGAGACTGCTGGTGCATTTAGTAGGAAAAAGAACGTAAGCGCACTCTGGACAAAATAGAGGGTGTGTACCAAGTTATTGTAATCACCTGTAAGGGCGAGCTTATGGGCCTAAACACAATACTTTAATAGCTGTAAAAAATACAATATAGAAACAGTATTAAACCAAGCATATAA
Organism: Lithobates clamitans; assembly: GCA_037952925.1. Taxonomy (NCBI): domain Eukaryota; kingdom Metazoa; phylum Chordata; class Amphibia; order Anura; family Ranidae; genus Lithobates; species Lithobates clamitans. Next base: position 6,636,458 of record JBBGZY010000053.1, on the reverse strand, counting down.
GGAGCCTCTGCCAATATCTTGAATGACACGAGTATCAATTCTGCCACCTATGTAGTCATAAATATGTGGTAAGTAGTAAAGTGGTAGATGTAATCTAATGCCGCGTACACACGGTCGGACTTTTCGGCTACAAAAGTCCGACAGCCCGTCCGACAGACTTTCTACAGACTTTTGGCGGACTTGCGGCGGACTTTCTAATGAACGGACTTGCCTACATACGATCACACAAAAGTCAGATGGATTCGTACGTGTTGACGTACACCGGACTAAAATAAGGAAGTTGATAGCCAGTAGCCAATAGCTGCCCTAGCGTGGGTTTTTGTCCGTTGGACTAGCATACAGACGAGCAGATTTCTGGGTCCGGCAGAGTTACGACGTAAAGATTTGAAGCATGTTCCAAATCTAAAGTCTGTCAGATTTGCGGCTGGAAAAGTCCGCTGAAAGTCCGAGAAAGCCCACACACGATCGGATTGTCCGTCGGATTTGGTCCGTCGGACTTTTGTAGACGAAAAGTCCGACCGTGTGTACGCGGCATAAGTATTCAGTATATAGACATCCGGAAATCAATCAATATGCAAGTAACCTATATAGGAGAGAGAAAGGGTGTACAGTATGAGGTAAGGTAGAGAGGGGGAAGAGGAATGGGGGGGGGGCTGGGACTCGAGTGCTATGGAGGAATGAAGCTGAGGCATCTAATCGAGACTGGCAGACAGTAGAGCAACAAATTATACAGAAGAGGAAAACTTTGGAGAATGTCTGAATTGATTCCAAACTGACCATGTGAGGGTATATACCTTCTGCCTTTAGAACTACTTTTTTAAACAGGAGCTCCAACAGCCACAAGTATTTTAGCTGCTGACTTGTAATATAAGGACAATTACCCGTCCAGGGATCCAGCGATGTCAGCACCCGAGACAATTCTTCACAGCCGGTTTGGTACTGCACATGCATGTGCTGTTCTTTGTGAATGGTTCCGCAGTCTTCAGGGACCTGTGTGTGTCCCAGAAGGCTGTGGGGGGAGAGAGGAGGGGCCGAAGATCCTCATAGATCACAGTGGTGATCTGACCCGGAAGTGGGAACAGGTACCTGTCAAAACCAGGTACCCACCCCCCCCCCCCCCCACAAAGTACCAAATGTGGCAGTGGTGGGTGCAAGCAAGCATAGCTTCCCCTTTTGGGTGGAGCTCCGCTTTAACCACTTCATCCTCTGGCCATTTCTGACATTTCTCTCCTACTTGTAAAAATCAGCATTTTTTTGCTACAAAATTACTTGGAACCCCAAACAGAATATATTTTTTAAAAGCAGGGGCTCTAAAGGATAAAATTGTGGGGGTTGCAATTTTTTATGCCACACGGTATTTGCGCAGCGGTTTTTCAAATGCAATTTTTTTTCCACTTCAATGAATCTTAAAGCACAAAAACACAATGGAATATCTAATTGTTTGGTAAAATATAAATGATAATGTTACGCATAGTAAATAAATTCCTAACATGTCACGCTTTAAAATTGAGGATGCTCATGGACTGATGATGAACAACAGTACATTAAATTATCCGTAGACAACGCTTTAAAAGCCTTTACAGGTTACAAGTTTAGAGTTACACGGGAGGTCTGGTGCTAACATTATGGCTCTCCGTATAACATTTGTGGCGATACCTCTCATGTGTGATGTGTGGTGGCAATACCATTTACATATGTGTGTGTGACCTACGTATGCGATTGCCTTAGTGCATGAGCATGGGGGGTGCATGAGCACTTTCATTTTTTTTCTATGTTAATAATTATTTATTTTTGATTTTCTTAATTTTTACACTTCTTAGTTTTTATGTTCACGTTTATGGCTATCACAAGGGATGAACAATATCCCTTGTGATAGCCAGAAGAGTGACAGATCTTCTTTATGGAGAGATCTGGCGATGTTCCTATCTTCAGTCATCTATATGGTCAGCTGGCGAAACTGTTATATATGGAAAAAAAGTCCCCCAGGGGGGTTTTTAGGCAGCTAACTAAAGATATGAGCGAATAAACATTGAATAAAGCATTGAATTTCTTTATTAAAAAGTAATAAATAGATAAATTGATAAACAAGTGTTAAAGTATGAGCTCAAATGGAAATATGCCCATGCCAAATACAGATAATAGCAAACATATAGGTTATACACAGCATGTAGTGATGGCTATTGCATAACAGGCTGACGCGTTTCGACCCATAAAGTTTGGGGTCTCTTCAGAGGATGAGTTTGCTAAGGAGAAAAAGAGTTTATAATAACATATCCAATTTATTTAAAAGGTTTATAACATATGCAAATTTGTTTGATAACACATTGCACATAATTACCACTGAATTTGGATATACCCCTCGATCGGAGCCTCCCCACATAGCAATCAGACCATCCAGTGTGCTCGCACACCACAGCACCCCGGAGAGGGGACGAGGATCCACTCAATGCGGCTTACAGGGAGTCACACGTACAGGTGCCCCCCACCGGAACGCCCTGAGGGAGGTGGGGCCAGAACATACGACAATTATCAGAGCATTAGCTCATGAACAAACCTATACCAATTATACTCTTACTCAATTTTGCCTAATACGTACATCAGCTGTTGATGTTGCAGATTTAAACACTTTGCAACACTATGCACACCTTATTTTAATTGCACACTACACACATGCTCACTGATTTTTTATTTGTTTTCCAAACATTCACTCACACCACTTTCATTATTTATGCACATTCTTTTTTCTTTTTCCTCACTACCTTTTCTGTTGAATTTTTTTTTTTTTCACACTTTATCATTAGTTCACAGATTTCACTTTGCACATTCTCCGCCTCATTTCCCATTACAGTCAGAGTTTAAAGACAAGGTCATCTCTGGCATACTCTATATTAGTTACACCAATATAGTTTTATCACTCCACTAACACCATTATTTCCTTCTTATATAATAAATTACCATAATAGATCATTGTAATAATTTCTGACCGCCCAATAGATAAATCTAAAGATATAATTGGTATAGGTTTGTTCATGAGCTAACACTCTGATAATTGTCGTAGGTTCTGGCCCCACCTCCCTCGGGGCATTCTGGTGGGGGGCACCTGTCTGTGTGACTCCCTGTAAGCCGCATTGAGTGGATCCTCGCCCCCCCCTCCGGGGTGCTGTGGCGTGCGGGCACACTGGATGGTCTGATTTCTATGTGGGGTGGCTCCGATCAAGGGGTATATCCAAATTCAGTGGTAATTATGTGCAATGTGTTATCAAACAAATTTGCATATGTTATAAACCTTTTAAATAAATTGGATATGTTATTATAAACTCGTTTTCTCCTTAGCAAACTCATCCTCTGAAGATACCACAAACTTTATGGGTCGAAACGCATCAGCCTGTTATGCAATAGCCATCACTACATGCTGTGTATAACCTATATGTTTGCTATTATCTGTATCTGGCATGGGCATATTCCCATTTGAGCTCATACTTTAATACTCGTTTATCAATTTATCTATTTATTACTTTTTAATAAAGAACCTCAATGCTTTATTCAATGTTTATTCACTCATATCTTTAGTTAGCTGCCTAAAAACCCCGCTGGGGGACTTTTTTTCCATATATCTCTGTCCATATTGGGGTGAGAAGCACTTATCCTTAGTGTGTCTTCCCTTTGTTATAGCTGGCAAAACCGTTGGCTTCAGTCCTAGGCTCCCGGGTGGGACAGGAGAATCCGGACAGACTGCGGCGGATTGAGGGGGGTTGCCTCTACCACTGCCTGTAAAAGCGATCCAGCGGCTAATTAGTTATCACTAAAGTAGCCCCTAGGATCACTTTTACATTAAAGACCATTGCTGGCTAAAAAGAATAGATACTGGGATGATGCCTGTAGCTGCAGGTATAAACACTTCAATCTGGCTATGTATCGGTACATGGCGGAGGCTGAACTAGTTAAATTATCTCCTATTTTTAGGTTTACCTATGAGACAGCCACATGCCTTACTTAAAATCTGTTAGAAACAAGACACTTGCCCTTGTCATTTAAGTTTAAAATTGTGATAGAAAGGGTTACATAACAGAAATGCTGAAATCTCTGCCATTGTTATTACAGGCATGGATTCACCCATTGCTCACCGAACACGAGCAGCTCTTCGACAGCAGCGAGAGAATGCCAGGCCCAATAGAAGTCGATCTCCAAGGGACCGTATCGTTGCTGAGGACCAGCCTGCACCAGCCAGACCACCGGCCAGGGAGTATCAGGAGGTGCCCACCTGTTCCATCTGTTTGAGTGAAATGGATGTGGGAGAGGACAATACAACTCTACCCTGCTCCCACCTATTTCACTCGACCTGCATCGGAACATGGAGGGTGCAAAGCAATACATGCCCCCTTTGCAGAGCTGTAATTGTTTTTTTTCCTCCACAGGATGGAAACAGAAGAGTGCCCCGGAGGATCGAGTTCTGGGAGATAGCCAGCCTAACTCTAGAAGACTTCATCAACCTTCGGATAGTATATGAAATTGATGAATTTGGTCATAACCATGCTGTCCTCTATGTGTAACACCTTTTTTTCTTTCACATTTACAGCAGGATAGTGAAAAGTAGTGTTGTTAAAAACAAAAACAAAAAACACAAACCCCCCCAAAAAACTAAAAAAAACTAAATATTTTTTAAATGGATAAAAATGTATATTGTTGTTATATGCATAAAAATATGGAGCCAGGCCCGGCGGGGCACTAGGCGGATGGAACCAGGCCCGGCGGGCCACTAGGCGGATGGAGCCAGGCCCGGCGGGGCACTAGGTGGATGGAGCCAGGCCCGGCGGAGCACTAGGTGGATGGAGCCAGGCCCGGTGGGGCACTAGGTGGATGGAACCAGGCCCAGCTGGGAACTAGGCAAATGGAGTCAGGCCCGTAGAGGCACGAGGCAGATGGACCCAGGCCCGTAGAGGCACTAAGCAGATGGAGCCAGGCCCGTAGAGGCAATAGGCGGATGGAGTCAGGCCCATAGAGGCACTAGGCAGATGGAACCAGGCCCATAGAGGCAATAGGCGGATGAAGCCAGGCCCATAGAGGCACTAGACGGATGGAGCCAGGCCTGTAGAGGCAATAGGCGGATGGAGCCAGGCCCCTAGAGGCACTAGGCAGATGGAGTCAGGCCTGTAGAGGCACTAGGCAAATGGAACCAGGCCTGAAGAGGCACTATGCAGATGGAACCAGGCCCGTAGAGGCAATAGGCGGATGGAGCCAGGCCTGTAGAGGCACTAGGTGGATGGTGCCAGGCCAATAGAGGCATTAGGCAGATGGAGCCAGGCCCATAGAGCCACTAGACAGATGGAGCCAGGCCCATGGAGGCAATAGGCGGATGGAGCCAGGCCCGTAGAGGCACTAGGTGGATGGAGCCAGGCCCATAGAGGCATTAGGCGGATGGAGCCAGGCCCATAGAGGCACTAGACGGATGGAGCCAGGCCCGTAGAGGCATTAGGCGGATGGAGCCAGGCCCGTAGAAGCATTAGGCGAATGAAGCCAGGCCCATAGAGGCACTAGACGGATGGAGCCAGGCCCATAGAGGCACTAAACAGATGGAGCCAGGCCCGTAGAGGCACTAGACAGATGGAGCCAGGTCCAGTGGGGCACTAGGTGGATGGAGCCAGGCCCGGCAGGGCACTAGGTGGATGGAGCCAAACCCAGCTAGGAACTAGGCAAATGGGGCCAGGCCCGTAGGGGCTCGAAGCAGATGGACCCAGGCCCGTAGAGGCACTAGGCAGATGGAGCCAGGAATGTAGAGGCACTAGGTGGATGGAAGCAGGCACGGTGGGGCACTAGGTGGATGGTGTCAGGGCCATAGAGGCACGAGGAAGATGGAGCTAGGCCCTTAGAGGCATTAGGCGGATAGAGCCAGGCCCTTAGAGGCACAAGGCGGATGGAGCCAGGCCCTTAGAGGCATTAGGCGGATGGAGCTAGGCCCGTAGAGGTACTAGGCGGATGGAACCAGGCCCATAGAGGCACTTAGCGGATGGAGCCAGGCCCGTACAGGCATTAGGCAGATGGAGCCAGGCCCAAAGAGGCACTATGCGAATGGAACCAGGCCCGTAGAAGCAATAGGCGGATGGAGCAGGGCCCGTAGAGGCACTAGGCGGATGGAGCCAGGCCCGTAGAGGCATTAGGCGGATGGAGCCAGGCCCGAATAGGCACTATGCAGATGTAAACAGGCCCGTAGAGGCAATAGGCGGATGGAGCCAGGCCCGTAGAGGCAATAGGCGGATGGAGCCAGGCCCGTAGAGGCACTAGGCGGATGGCGCCAGGCCCGTAGAGGCATTAGGTGGATGGAGCCAGGCCTGAAGAGGCACTATGCGGATGGAGCCAGACCCGTAGAGGCACTAGGCGGATGAAGCCAGGCCCGTAGAGGCAGTAGGCGGATGGAGCCAAACCCAGCTGAGAACTAGGCAAATAGAGCCAGGCCCATAGGGGCTCAAAGCAGATGGACCCAGGCCCGTAGAGGCACTAGGCGGATGGAGCCAGGAACGTAGAGGCACTGGGTGGATGGAAGCAGGCACGGTGGGGCACTAGGTGGATGGTGCTTGGGCCATAGAGGCACGAGGGAAATGGAGCCAGGCCCTTAGAGGCATTAGGCAGATGGAGCCAGGCCCGAAGAGGCACTAGGTGGATGGAGCCAGGCCCGTAGAGGCAATAGGCGGATGGAGACAGGCCCGTAGAGGCAATAGGCGGATGGAGCCAGGCCCGTAGAGGCAATAGGCGGATGGAGCCAGGCCCGTAGAGGCACTAGGCGGATGGGGCCAGGCCCGTAGAGGCACTAGGCGGATGGGGCCAGGCCCATAGAGGCACTAGGCGGATGAAGCCAGGCCCATAGAGGCAACAGGCAAATGGAGCAAGGCCCGTAGAGGCAATAGGCGGATGGAGTCAGGCCCGTAGAGGCACTAGGCGGATGGGGCCAGGCCCGTAGAGGCACTAGGCGGATGGGACCAGGCCCGTAGAGGCACTAGGCGGATGAAGCCAGGCCCATAGAGGCACTAGGCGAATAGAGCAAGGCCCGTAGAGGCACTAGGCGGATGGAGCCAGGCCCGTAGAGGCATTAGGCGGATGGAGCCAGGCCCGTATATGCACTTGGCGGATGGAGCCAGGCCCGTAGAGGCACTAGGCGGATGGAGCCAGGCCCGTAGAGGCACTAGGCGGATGGAGCCAGGTCCTAAGAGGCACTAGGCAGATGGAGCCAGTCCTGAAGAGGCACTATGCGGATGGAACCAGGCCCGTAGAGGAAATAGGAGCCAGGCCTGTAGAAGCACTAGGCAGATGGAGCCAGGCCTGTAGAGGCATTAGACGGATAGTGCCAGGCCCGTAGAGGCACTAGGCGCATGGAGCCAAGCCCGTAGAGGCACCAGGCGGATGGAGCCAGGCCCATAGAGGCACTAGGCGGATGGAGCCAGGCCTGTAGAGGCATTAGTCGGATGGAGCCAGGCTCGTAGAGGCACTAGGCGGATGGAGCCAGGCCCGTAGAGGCACTAGGCAGATGGAGCCAGGTCCGTAGAGGCACTAGGCAGATGGAGCCAGGCCCGTAGAGGCATTAGGCAGATGGAGCAAGACCCATAGAGGCACTAGGCGGATGGAGCCAAACCTGTAGAGGCATTAGGCGGAATGGAGCCTGGCCCATAGAGGCACTAGGCGCATGGAGCCAGGCCCGTAGAGGCACTAGGCGGATGGAGCCAGGCCCATAGAGGCATTAGGCGGATGGAGCCAGGCCCGTAGAGGCATTAGGCGGATGGAGCCAGGCCCGTAGAGGCATTAGGCGGATGTAGCCAGGCCCGAAGAGGCACTATGCGGATGGAACCAGGCCCGTAGAGGCAATAGGCGGATGGAGCCAGGCCCGTAGAAGCACTAGGTGGATAGAGCCAGGCCCATAGAGGCACTTAGCTGATGGAGCCAGGCCCATACAGGCATTAGGCAGATTGTGCCAGGCCCAAAGAGGCACTATGCGAATGGAACCAGGCCCGTAGAAGCAATAGGCGGATGGAGCAGGGCCCGTAGAGGCACTAGGCGGATGGAGCCAGGCCCGTAGAGGCATTAGGCGGATGGAGCCAGGCCCGAATAGGCACTATGCAGATGTAAACAGGCCCGTAGAGGCAATAGGCGGATGGAGCCAGGCCCGTAGAGGCAATAGGCGCATGGAGCCAGGCCCGTAGAGGCACTAGGCGGATGGCGCCAGGCCCGTAGAGGCATTAGGTGGATGGAGCCAGGCCCGAAGAGGCACTATGCGGATGGAGCCAGACCCGTAGAGGCACTAGGCGGATGAAGCCAGGCCCGTAGAGGCAGTAGGCGGATGGAGCCAAACCCAGCTGAGAACTAGGCAAATAGAGCCAGGCCCATAGGGGCTCAAAGCAGATGGACCCAGGCCCGTAGAGGCACTAGGCGGATGGAGCCAGGAACGTAGAGGCACTGGGTGGATGGAAGCAGGCACGGTGGGGCACTAGGTGGATGGTGCTTGGGCCATAGAGGCACGAGGGAAATGGAGCCAGGCCCTTAGAGGCATTAGGCAGATGGAGCCAGGCCCGAAGAGGCACTAGGTGGATGGAGCCAGGCCCGTAGAGGCAATAGGCGGATGGAGCCAGGCTCGTAGAGGCACTAGGCGGATGGAGCCAGGCCCGTAGAGGCACTAGGCAGATGGAGCCAGGTGCGTAGAGGCACTAGGCAGATGGAGCCAGGCCCGTAGAGGCATTAGGCAGATGGAGCCAAACCTGTAGAGGCATTAGGCGGAATGGAGCCTGGCCCATAGAGGCACTAGGCGCATGGGGCCAGGCCCGTAGAGGCACTAGGCGCATGGAGCCAGGCCCGTAGTGGCACTAGGCGGATGGAGCCAGGCCCATAGAGGCATTAGGCGGATGGAGCCAGGCCCGTAGAGGCATTAGGCGGATGTAGTCAGGCCCGAAGAGGCACTATGCGGATGGAACCAGGCCCGTAGAGGCAATAGGCGGATGGAGCCAGGCCCGTAGAAGCACTAGGTGGATAGAGCCAGGCCCATAGAGGCACTAGGTGGATGGAGCCAGGCCCATAGAGGCACTAGGCGGATGGAGCAAGGCACGTAGAGGCATTAGGTGGATGGAGCCAGGCCTGATGAGGCACTATGCGGATAGAGCCAGGCCCGTAGAGGTACTAGGTGGATGGAGCCAGGCCCGTAGAAGCACTTGGCGGATGGAGCCAGGCCTGTAGAGGCACTAGACGGATGGAGCCAGGCCCATAGAGGCAATAGGCGGATGGAGCCAGGCCCGTAGAGTCACTAGGCGAATGGAGCCAGGCCATAGAAGCATTAGGCAAATGAAGCCAGGCCCGAAGAGGCACTATGCGGATGGAACCAGGCCCGTAGAGGCAATAGGTAGATGGAGCCAGGCCCGTAGAGGCACTAGGCGGATGGAGCCAGGCCCGTAGAGGCATTAGGCGGATGGAGCCAGGCCCTTAGAGGCATTAGGCGGATGGAGCCAGGCCTGAAGAGGCACTATGCGGAGGGAGCCAGGCCCGTAGAGTCACTAGGCGGATGGAGCCAGGCTCGTAGAGGCACTTGGCGGATGGAGCCAGGCCCATAGAGGCACTATACGGATGGAGCAAGGCCCATAGAGGCACTAGATGGATGGAGCCAGGACCGTAGAGGCACTAGGTGGATGGAGCCAGGTCCAGTGGGGCACTAGGTGGATGGAGCCAGGCCCAGCGGGGCACTAGGCAGATGAAGCCAAACCTAGCTAGGAACTAGGCAAATGGAGCCAGGCCCATAGGGGCTCGAAGCAGATGGACCCAGGCCCTTAGAGGCACTAGGCGGATGGAGCCAGGAACGTAGAGGCACTAGGCGGATGGAAACAGGCACAGTGGTGCACTAGGTGGATAGTGTCAGGGCCATAGAGGCACGAGGCAGATGGAGCCAGAACCTCAGAGGCACTAGGTGGATGGAGGCAGGCCCTTAGAGGCACTAGGCGGATGGAACCAGGCCCGTAAAGGCAATAGGCGGATGGAACCAGGCCTGTAGAGGCACTAGACAGATGGAGCCAGGTCCGTAGAGGCACTAGGTGGATGGAGCCAGGCCCGTAGAGGCCCTAAGCGGATGGAGCCAGGCCCGTAGAGGCCCTAAGCGGATGGAGGGCGGCCTGTGGAGGCACTAGGTGGATATAGTGTGGCCCGTAGAGGCACTAGGCGGATGGGGCGTGGTCCGTAGAGGCACTAGGCAGATGGAGCGTGGCCCGGAGGAGCACTAGGCGAATAGAGCGTGGCAAAAAAATTTATATTTGCTGATCTCTATAAAATTTATATTTACTTATCTTTTTAAAAATGTATATTTGTTACAACAGTGCGTATTAGGGCAGGGTGGAGCAGATTAGTGCAGGGTAGAGCGGATTATATTATAGTGTACACCGGGGGTATTCAATTAAAATTCACAGAGGTCCAATCCATAAAATGTTCTTCCAGCCGAGGTCTGTCGTCTGTTTGTGCGATGACTAAGATTATTTACATCACAGCCCCCTCTTTTGAAATCACAATCTCATTTTTACATCACAGTTTTCCCTTGACAGTGGTGTCCTCTGTGCCCATCACATCACTCCCACCCCCCAACAGTGGTGTCCCCTGTCCCCCTTCACATAAACCCACCAAGTAGTTTCCTCTGCTCCCACCTTCACATCCCCCCACAGCAATATCCTCTGCTCTCATTCACACTACAGCCCCCCTAAGCTCTGTCCCCCGTTGACATTGCTGCCCCCTTTAGCTCTTCAGCCCCCCATTGACCGTGTAGCCCCCCCTCAGCTCTGCTTCCCCATTTACACTGCAGCCCCCGTCAGCTCTGCCCCCCTATCACATTGTAGCCCCCTCAGCTCTGCTCTTACTATTCACATTAAAAAAAAACTAAAAAACACAAAAAAAATGAATTTGCTTATATCTATAAAACTGTATATTTATCAGGATTAAGGCAGGGTGGAGGGGATTAGTGCAGGGTAGATTTGGGCAGGGTGGAGGGGATTAAGGCAGGGTGGATTTGGGCTGGGTTATAGGGCAGGGTGGAGGGGATTAAGGCAGGGTAAATTTGGGCTGGGTTATAGGGCAGGGTGGAGGGGATTAAGGCAGGGTGGATTTGGGCTGGGTTATAGAGCAGGGTGGAAGAGATTAAGGCAGGGTGAATTTGGGCTGGGTTATAGGGCAGGATGGAGGGGATTAAGGCAGGGTGGATTTGCGCTGGGTTATAGGGCAGGGTGGGGGGGATTAAGGCAGGGTGGATTTGGGCTGGGTTATAGGGCAGGGTGAAGGGGATAAAGGCAGGGTGGATTAGGGCAGGGTTATAGGGCAGGGTGGAGGGGATTAAGGCAGGTTGAATTTGGGCTGGGTTATAGGGCAGGGTGGAGGGGATTAAGGCAGGGTGGATTTGGGCTGGGTTATAGGGCAGGGTTGATGGGATTAAGGCAGGGTGGATTTGGGTTGGGTTATAGGACAGGGTGGAGGGGACTAAGGCAGGGTGGATTGGGGCAGGATTATAGGGAAGGGTGGAGGGGATTAAGGCAGGGTAGATTTGGGCTGGGTTATAGGACAGGGTGGAGGGGATTAAGACAGGGTGGATTAGGGCAGGGTTATAGGGCAGGGTGGAGGGGATTAAGGCAGGGTGGATTTGGGCTAGGTTATAGGTCCGGGTAGAGTGGACTATGGCAGGGTGGAGTGGACTATGGCAGGGTGGAGCGGACTATGGCAGGGTGGAGCGGACTATGGCAGGGTGGAGTGGTCTACGGCAGGGTGGAGCAGACTACGGCTGGGTTATAGGGCAGGGTGGAGTGGATTACAGCAGGGTGGAGAGGATTAGGGCAGGGTGGAGCAGATTAGGGTAGAGTAAATTAGTGTAATGTAGTGTAGTGTAGATTAGTATAGTGTAGTGTAGGGCCTGGCCAGAGAGGGATTACTTTGACGCAGTTGGCCAGCTTAAACATGCATTGCAATGCATGTGAACTAAAAATCCCTATTTTTATGTAAAGTTTGCTAGAAGGTTATATAGCTGCTGTGTGCAGAAGGTTCACCTTTAGCGAGAACTTACTTTTAACTTGGTAGTAGTGTATTTTTTACTGAAAATTGATAAACAGTTGTGCTAATAATGTGTGCATTGTTGCTAGAACTTTGCTAGGGTGATCCCTGGCGTTACTACTTACAAATCCCTGCACATGTTTACTCCCTCTTCCTGGTCACAGTAGCTCTGAGCTCAGTGCTCCTCTGACTGAGAGCACAAACAACGCATGCACAGGAATTATTTTAGCAATATACTAGTATTAGGGCAGGACAGGATAAGCGCCATCTCTGAGAGGTATGTAAATGGCCTACACCAGGGGTAGGCAACCTAGGGCCCTCCAGCTGTTGCAGAACTACAAGTCCCATCATGCCTCTGGCAGTAATTGTAACTGCCAGCTTTGCAATGCCTCGTGGGAAATGTAGTTCCACAACAGCTGGAGGGCCCCAGGTTGCCTACCCCTGGCCTACACCAACAGAAGGGGCATAATTCAGCTTTAATCACAGTACACAGAAGGCTTCATCAGTTACTGGGAAAGGTGAACTAAAGTAGGCCGGAGATTTTGCAACTTTCTTTCCTTCCACCACAGGTTGCTCGTTTTTCCCCATCAAGAATGTCCAAACTTTTTCTTAGTTTTGTTTGTTGTTGGGATTAGGACACCTGTCAGGTTTTTATTGCTGTCTGTGTCCCTATCAGTTATAACATTATGAGGAACAAATATGGAAGCCACCACTGATATATTTAGAAAAGTGATGTCATCCTTATCACCTGTAAGAAGCATGTAGGATAGGAGATCAGACCTGTCTGCCTGCTCATTATAGGGGAGTGATGAGGGAGGAGTAAGGTTCAGGAGGAGGATGACAACCCTGGATCAGTAATGACATATCACATGAGCACACATGTTATGGAATTGTACAGAGCTCATCACAGAAAGTGACATCTGCACAGGAATGGGCCAAAGGAGAGGTCTGAATAGGTGTAGAGCTGTGCACACCTCGGCCACCTCCAATCTGATCACAGCTTTTTCTTGAATTGGTCCATTCTACCAAAATGGGGGTGCTCACCACTGCTCCGGACTGCAGCTCACCCAATCCTGGCTGGATAATTGGTAATATCTGCAGAGCAAACGTGTAATGGGCTCTCTGGGAGGAGTATGCCTGGAAGAGAAAGCATGTTGGCTATGCTGAAGGGTCAGTGTATGGGGAAGAGATGGGGGGGTTGTTAGGGGATAGGGTGATATGACAGGATGCATACCTTCCAACATTTGAACTTGACAAAGAGGGACAATTCTTAAAAGGGGAAGAATGTGGCATGCTATGTGTACTCTGGCAAAATATGAGTGTGGACAAAAAACAGAAAAGAGAGGGCGCACCGGCCTTGTGCATTATCTTTAAAAAGGTTTTTTAAAACAGAAAACGTAAAAGTACAACTCACAAGGGTAGATAAAAATCACGCATAATAGTCAAATGATGGTAGCAGTCTCCAGACCTATGGACAAGACGTGCAGACCGCTGCTGGCTGATGCGTTTCGAAGGTAGCACCTTCTTCTTCAGAGCCTAACAGTATCCATCTCTTACGGTACCTTAAATCAGTGTTTCTCAACTCCAGTCCTCAAGGCGCACCAACAGGTCATGTTTTCAGGATTTCCATCAGATGAAACGGCTGTGGTAATTACTAAGGCATTGAAACTGATCAAATCACCTGTGCAAAATAGTGGAAATCCTGAAAACATGACCTGTTGGTGTGCCTTGAGGACTGGAGTTGAGAAACACTGCCTTAAATAATGTGCTCATCAAGAGAGCACAGACCACTGATGAGCACATTATTTAAGGTACCGTAAGAGATGGATACTTTTAGGCTCTGAAGAAGAAGGTGCTACCTTTTAAACGCGTCAGCCAGCAGCGGTCTGCACGTCTTGTCCATAGGTCTGGAGACTGCTACCATCATTTGACTATTATGCGTGATTTTTATCTACCCTTGTGAGTAGTACTTCTACGTTTTCTGTTTTAATAACCTTTAATAAAGATAATGCACAAGGCCGGTGCGCCCTCTCTTTTCTGTTTTTTTGTCTGTATGTTAGGATTTCCCTATCCTTGAGGGCAGCAAGGCTGAAAGCTACCATCCATCGAGAACTTTGAACTATCGGGCTTATACATTTATGAGCAAGAGTTTTTGTTTTGTTAAAATATGAGTGTGGCCAGAAAAAAGTGGGCGTGGCTGCTTTACTGTGGTTTAACCCTTTTACTGACAGAGCATTTCTGCTGTTTTTTTTTTTTTGTTTTGTTTTTACATGTGCTTAAAAAATAATTTTAGACCTGAAAATCACATAAACAAAAAAAATGATATATTGTCTGAAAGCAGACATCCTAGAGAATAAAACAGTAGTAGCTCCAATTTTTTTTTATGTCATACGATATTACCACAAAGGCAATATGAAACACAAAATTTCTGTTAAAAATACACTACAGTTAATTTACAGGAACACAAGCACAATAAAATGACAGAATTTTTGGTAAAATATAAAAGATGAGTTTGCATCGAGTAAAAAGGTAGCCAACATGTCAAACCTTGAATTTGTGTGCATACGAACTATTGTACTATTTTTTTTACTATTTACATTTTTATTTTTTTTTACTATCACATGGGCGCTACCACAGGCGTGGGGAAGCAATTCGGGCAGCAATATATCTGCCTGAATTCTTCCATCTGACAGGCAGGAGCCTGGTTGTCAGTTTTACACACAATCCTGGTGGCTGTAGCAACTGGGAATGTGTGTAAAATCCCCCCGTTGTCAGGTCTGTACGACGTATGGACCGAATAACAAAAGGGTTAAAGATAACAATTAAAGGGGAAAAAAAAAGCAAATGAGTTTATAATTACTAAACTGGTTCAAATATGTATCAATATATATATATATATATATATATATATATATATACACATACACACACACAGTGCCTTGTAAAAGTATTCACCCCCTTGGCTTTTTACCTATTTTGTTACATTACAGCCAATGTTTACAGTTACAGTTCAATGTTTTTTTTAAATCTGAATTATATGTGATGGATCAGAACACAATAGTCTAAGTTGGTGAAGTAAAATTAGAAAAATATATACATAAAACAATTTTTCAGAAATATAAAACTGATAAATGGCATGTGCATATGTATTCACCCCCTTTGTTATGAAGCCCATAAAAATCTCTGGTGCAACCAATTACCTTCAGAAGTCACATAAGTAGTGAAATGATGTCCACCTGTGTGCAATCTAAGTGTCACATGATCTGTCATTACATATTCACACCTTTTTGAAAGGCCCCAGAGGCTGCAACACCTAAGCAAGAGGCACCACTAACCAAACACTGCCATGAAGACCAAGGAACTCTCCAAACAAGTAAGGGACAATGTTGTTGAGAAGTACAAGTCAGGCTTAGGTTATAAAAAAATATCCAAATCTTTGATGATCCCTAGGATCACCATCACATCTATCATAACCAAATGGAAAGAACATGGCACAACAGCAAACCTTCCAAGAGACAGCCGCACACCAAAACTCACGGAACGGGCAAGGAGGGCATTAATCAGAGAGGCAGCACAGAGACCTAAGGTAACCCTGGAGGAGCTGCAGAGTTCCACAGCAGAGACTGGAGTATCTAATATAATGGAGTATATAATGGAGTATGGAGTACATAGGACGACAATAAGCCGTACGCTCCATAGAGTTGGGCTTTATGGCAGAGTGGTCAGAAGAAAGCCATTACTTTCAGCAAAAAACAAAATGGCACGTTTTGATTTTGCGAAAAGGCATGTGGGAGACTCCCAAAATGTGTAGAGAAAGGTGCTCTGGTCTGATGAGACTAAAATTTTACTTTTTGGCAATCAAAGAAAACGCTATGTCTGGCACAAACCCAACACATCACATCACCCAAAGAACACCATCCGCACAGTAAAACATGGTGGTGGCAGTATCATGCTGTGAACATGTTTTTCAGCAGTCAGGACTGGGAAACTGGTCAGAGTTGAGGGAAAGATGGATGGTGCTAAATACAGGGATATTCTTGAGCAAAACCTGTACTACTCTGTGTGTGATTTATGGCTAGGACGGAGGTTCACCTCCAGCAGGACAATGACCCCAAACATGGAAAACATGTAAATGTGTTGGAATGGCCTAGTCAAAGCGCAGACCTCAATCCAATGGAAAATCTTTGGTCAGACTTAAAGACTACTGTTCATAAGCGCAAACCATCCAATTTAAAGGAGCTGGAGCAGGAGGAATGGGAAAAAATCCCAGTGGTAAGATGTGGCAAGCTCATAGAGACTTATCCAAAGTATTGACTTTAGGGGGGTGAATAGTTATGCACATTGAATTTTTCTGTTATTTTGTCCTATTTGTTGTTTGCTTCACAATAAAAAAAAAACATTATCAAAGTTGTGGGCATGTTCTGTAAATGAAATGATGTAACTCCTCAAACAATCCATGTTAAATCCACAAAAAATACCAAGGGGGGTGAATACTTTTGCAAGGCACTGTATATATACACATTATGTGTGTATTTTGGTGTGTAAATCAATGCACACAAAACAATTGATGTAAATAGAGTGGATTACATTTAATAAGGGAGATCACATTTGTAAAATGAAGGTTAAAAAATAAATTAAAAACGGGCATGTTTGCTTATTATGAGACACAATCAGCTTGGCTTTGTATTAGAACCTGAAAAAACCTTGGTAGGAATAAACAGCACTTTAGGCCTCATGCACATTGGACGCTTTGGCCAAATCTCCTAGATGTCCATCTACTGGCATCAGAAAAAACACACTTAATGTTTCTGAATGCGTGTACCATAGTTGGGCATCAATTAATTTCATTTGCCAGAAAAAGAATGTATCCTATCCACTGAAATGAATAATGCTCAAGCGCTAAACAAGCCTAGTATTAGCACATATTGCGTGTTTTTTTTTCTGGATAAATGCTCATCTCCAAGACATTATTTTGGTGCGATCAGATTTGAGCCCGGATTTATGCCCTTAAACACCCCTGCCTCTGAACTCATTTAAATGGCTATGTATGTGTGGATCCATAGGCTAACATGGAGGGGCATTTTGGAGCAGAAAAAAAACTTTAAACGCTTGTAAAACAAGCATTTAGGAGGGGCTCAAGTGTGCATGAGGCCTTAGAATATTAGGATATACAATAAATAGGTCTGAATTTCCATTCTCACATTGGGATGTGCAATTACATGTTGGAACCTCAGTGGGTTCCTGGCAATTAGCTGAAAGCCCTGCATCCAGGGCCAATCAGGAAGGAACGAGAGGCAGACAAATCCTGCAGCTAATTGCAGGCACCACCATATAATTGCTCATGGAGCAGACAGTCTGCATCCAGGGCTGAATACTTGCAGGTAATCGCTGCTTGTGGGGAGGGATGGAGGAGATGTGAAATGTGTGGGGATGAATGAAGAAGAATCAGCCAGATACCGGGGTGGATTAGGTATATGAATGAGTGATGAAAGATGGAAATATAAATAATGAGAGAAGAGGATGGGGTGAGATGGAAGACTGGTGGAGGAAGTGGGGAGACAGATATGAACCTAGTGGGGAAATATGGGCAGAGATATGGCAGATGCATAGATGTTCGTGTATAATGAACGGATGGGGAGATGTGGGAGACAAAGCACCTGTACATGGGACAAAGGGAAAAATTCAGGAAAGTCCCACCCAGTCTTGGGCTGTTGGGAGGGATGGAAAAGTGTTTGCATACAACAACCTGTACAGGTCAATGACAGGCTATGGCTGTATGCTGCTCATTTTTCCTATATGCAAGTAAACATAGGGATATATGGTTATCGAAGTACAGCCGCAGCGTGTCATTGATTTGTACAGGCAGCTGGTTCTCTGTCCCGTGCAAACCAGCCCTAAGCAGAATTAATCTAATTTTTGTTAGGAGTAGCAGCTTCTCAGACAGGCCTCTTATCAGGCAGACATAGTGCTGAAGGGACATCATTGGACACCAACAGCTGTACAGAACAAAGTCCATCTCATAGTACAGTAAGCATTCACATGTGCTCAGAGACTTTGGTTTCTTAAAGTGACCCTGTAACCAGTGTCACTTGAATATAACAGCCTGCCTGCTATAAGAAAAATGAATATAGTCAGCACTTCTTTAAATGCTGCCAAATCTCCAGGTCCATGGAATATCAGTCCCCCCTGCTATGCACTGTGGAGTCTCCAATCAGGCATGTGCCTGCTATAGCAATATAGGAGCTGGTGGAGAAACCACAGGGTGTGGCAAGGGAGCAGATATTCCATACACCCAGAACTGTGGAATACGTGAAGGGGCCAGAGAGGCTTTTCAAGTAATTTCACTCTTCTTTTAGCAGGTAGGTTGTCGGATTCAAATGTTCCTGTGTTGACAGGATCACTTTAAGGGAAGAATACGGGGGTGGTCTTTGCTGACCTCCTAGTTGCCTTGCTGTCTCTGACTTCAATGCTTTCTAGACCAATACTCTGAAGCAAAAAAAGAAAAAACCTACAGATTAAAGGATAAGTTCACTTTTGGGAAAACGTTACATGTTCCACCCAATTTTAGGGTGAAACATATAACATGTTCCCGCACCTGCAGGCACTCCCTAAACCCCCCTCCCACAACTTGGTTCAGCGGGCTAGGGATCTTTTTCCCATACCTACTGTCATGATTTGAAAAGAGTGTGGCCATGTGGGGTTCCTCCCACATGGTCACATCATTCATTCACACACTACTGTGAATAAATTAACTAAAAGTACAAAGAAGTTTTGCAGCTGAACGCTTGTAGTTCTCAATGAACTGCGAGGAAGCTAGTGAGAGCTCTCATAGTTCATTGATTCTTCCTGCAATTCAGTAACTGCCTCTTGTATGGGCAGACAATCGAGTGTCAGCAGGGTCCTGGCATTGTACCCACAATCTGCTGATCGTGGGTGCAATGCTTTATAGCAGGGCTCAAATTTCAAGTCCTAAGCTACTAGCCAGGCCTTAAGAGTTACTCGCCACCAGTTGTCTCACCCAACCCCTACCCTGCCCGCCCCGCCCCTAAACACGTCCTTGTAAATTCTCTCATGAAATGATAAATGTTTTATGCAGAATTAAGTTACAAAAATAATTAACAACAACTTTAACAATATTAACATAAAGCATCAGACTCCAAAATTCCCCTTTACATCACAGTCCACAAAGTTGTCCCTTACATCAGATTCTGCAATATTCCCCCTAACATTATGGTCTGCAGCGTTTCCCTTTACATCAGAGTTCCCACTTACATTAGAGTCGGCTCTCTGCAGTATTGCTCTTTACATCAGAGTTCCCCCTTATGCTCAAATCCTTTTCAGTCCTTTAGTTGTGGGTAGATGTGCCAACTGACTTTGCCATGGGCACATCTACCCAGCAACGGAGGGGCAGGAGACTGTCCAGAGCGGGACTGAAGATAAACTTTAAAGGATATTGTACAGTGTATGGCCATCTTACAGGAGAGTGTACAATCAGATTGGACAGCGTACGGCCATCTGCAATCAAATTGGACAGCGTATGGCCATCTGCAATCAGCCTGGACAGTGTACGGCCATCTGCAATCAGAATGGACAGTGTTTGGCCATCTGCTCTCTATCCACCTGTCAGAATGCAGCCTGGTATTGTTCTTCAGATGTAGAACTGCAAGTCCCAGCACTCTACAGGCAGGTAGGGGGTAGCAGAACAAGCTCCTGCAGACACGCTTATTGGATATTATTGGTGAACTACAAATCCCCAGCATGCCTCCGCATGCAGGGTCCTCTGGGACTTGTAGTCTTCCCTCTCCCTGGCAAGTCTTACCCTCTGGTGGGGAGGACAGCTGTACCACCTCCGTCCGGTCTATGCTCCCCTCCTCCGCTGTACTCTGCCTCCTCCGGTCACCCTGTCCAGGGCTCTGAGGCGACAGCGAGCGCTCATGTTATACAGTACCTCCGCATTCGTGTCCCAGGGCCAGCCCAGCTGCCCCTGCTGTAGCCTGTAGTTCATAACAGGCACCGCCGCCATGACATCACCATCCATACACCCGGCTGCCCGCCCTCCATTTGTGGCCTGCCCAGTTCCAAAGCCTGCCTGCTGCCTTATGTTTTACAGGCAGCAGCCGTCCGTAACGGCAACCTTGTTCCATGCTCGCCCTCAACCTAAATCTACCTGCCAAATGCGAGCAGGTGAGTGGAAATTTTGAGGGCTGCTTTATAGGCTGTAGAATAATAATAATAAAAAGAGAATAAATACAAATTTAATTTTAATCTGCAAAAAGATGACCAATTATTTTTACAAAAGATGTACTTTTCCATTAAAATATTATAGAAAATAGACCCTAAGAAATTGGGGTTGTTTGCATACAGTTAAACAATAGCAGACACTTACTTGGCCCCTTTACAGAAACATGGAGGTCACCACTTCCTGCAGTCCTGGTGTCGACCTTAAAATCAGCAGTTACTCCAATCCGGACACCTTTGAGCTGCATGCCACATTCACGGGCGCGACAAGTGTTTGGGTTGCAGGCTGTTGACAGGGAAAGAAATAGGAACACTTGCTCAGATATTCAAATACAGATAATACCCTCTGTACAATAGCAACACGTTTGCCATGCGTCAGTTCAATAAAAGCAAAAGTATTCATCAAGATGGATAAAAGCAGGCCTCAGTGATCGTACGGCATTGTGACACACCAAAAACAGATTAGGATCAGAAAGCTTCTGGGTGTTACAATGAAAACTACTTCACAGATGACACTAGAAGTTATACTTGAAGGGAACCCTGCAAGATAGAAATATAGTAGCTGCCATTTGCAGGCTCCAGAAGGGTCATCCTTAACTCTATTTAACTAACTATTGAATTACTGACTTACAAGCATGTAACATGAGAATCTTCAGGACACCGAGTCTTTATGCTTTCTGTGGGACACTGACTCATTGCATAGTAAATTAAACTGAGTTAAAAAAAATTAAAAAATAAACACAACAAATGACAACACAATACGATGCCCCCATCCTTACATTCAAGGTGGATGAAGGCCGATTGACTGCAAGTACAGACTGAGCAAAAATATACCAACAGTCCCGTTCGAGAGGAGCTGATCATTAGATTGACTCCTCTCGAACGTAAACCGCTAAAGATGAACAAAATTTGGCACGTCTCTGATCAACTGGCCAAACTTCAATGCATCTATGGCCAGCTTAAGATGCAGACAGATTTAACCAGGTCTGACTGTGGAAACACAAAAAAAAATATGTGAAATATTAGGCAGCAAGATTTTGGGAGGGCAAAGTTTATTTTAACCAATAGGTAAGAAGGGCCTCTTCCTGCCACCCCCAGATGCCATCAAAAGCAATTATTGAAGCTTAAAAAGCAGGAGTGCAAACAGTGTGTTTCTTATGCCGCGTACACACGAGCGGACTTTTTGGCAGACTTTGCCCGGCGGACTGGATTTCGTCAGACAGCGGACTTTGTTTTCTCAAAAGTTGGACGGACTTAGATTTGAAACATGTTTTAGATCAATCCGTCGAAATCGAGTCCGGTCGAAAAGTCCGCTCGTCTGTATGCTAGTTCGACGGACAAAAAGCCACGTTAGGGCAGCTATTGGCTACTGGCTATGAACTTCCTTGTTTTAGTCCGGTCGTACGTCATCACGTACGAATTCGATGGACTTTGGTGGATTGTGTGTAGGCAAGTCCGTTCATTCAGAAAGTCCGTCGTAAAGTCCGTCGAAAAGTCTGCCGGGCAAAGTCTGCCGTAAAGTCCGCTTGTGTGTACGCAGCATTAGTCCCAAGGAAGGCTGTAGTTCATAGAACCTGAGATATAAAGGACCACCTAACTTACAAAGAGTGAATTTTCCTCTTAATGAACTGCTTTATCATTATAAAACTGTAAAATAATTAAAACCTAATAATTTTACTGTATATGCAGCATACAAAATTGACATTAGACACGGTATCATAAAAGGGAAAGCGAATACAGTTTCTATAGCAGAAATGAACTACAAAGACTCACACCAGTCACACTATAAGGTTTAATCAAAGTAGTTGGCTTCTCATGCAGTCCCGACCGTAAGCCACACCCCTCTATGGGGGCGTCGCTCAAGGAACAGACTGTTGAAAGTCAACTACTTTAAACATATGGATACGACTCTATGGAGTACGACTTCATCCCTTTCCCCCCATTTTTGCTATATATTCTGAGCAGGATGAGCTACTAAAGGCCAGCAGCCGAAGCAGGGGGGTCCTGAGGAAAACACTGGGGACTTGAAGCTGTGCAGTCCTCTTTTTGCTTCTACTAAAGCTGCTCAGTTTAAAAATCAAGGCATTTCATTATGTTGTTACTGCCTAGGTGGTAGTGGTGGCCGTGTGTGAGACAACATTATGGGACACTGCGTGATTATGTTCTGTTGCACCAATAACTATATGAAATGCTGCAAGGCTTGGGCTATTTATATCTGACCCCAAAATTCAAACTACTTTACTTGCAAAGAAACTCACTAATGCTTTCTATGGAGGAGACATATTTGGCACTGCTTATCTCAGAGAAATACATTAGTGACTGGTTGGAGAAATAGGAACATCCTTTCCTAAACTCTTTCAAAGGAAACAAAAGATCAGTTTGGATGTCTCTGGTGAGGTCTGAGAGTATCCACAGATATTCAGCTATTTTCACGGATCCAGTAAAGATTATTTTAGCTTAGTGGACACCATGAGGTTGATTTAGTAAAATTGGAGAGTGCAAAATCTAGTGCAGTTCTGCATAGATACCAATCAGCTTCCAGGTTTTTTTTTTAGTCAAAGCTTAACTGCACAAGCTGAAGTTAGAAGCCGATTGGCTACCATGCAGAGTTGCACCAGATTTTGCACTCTCCAGTTTTAGTAAATCAACCTCCATAAGAAGCAGAATCATTGGAAGACTAACATTTCACTACACATGTTTTATTATTATTTCAAGTCTATGGATTTGATTTGCTCTGAAGGGTCCTGAACTATAACAGATATCTGAAGGTTATTGGTGAGTTCCAGAATGACCAAATTACCAAATTCCAGCTTTCAGTGTACTATAAAGCACATTAGAAAAGATATCTCGAAAATAATTGGATGCCGTTGGCTAAGCAGACTCTTAGCCCCCCTGTACTTACTGAAACATAGGTAGGGACAGAGTCACAGCTGGCCTGTCTACTTCAAGACATTGGCAAGACGACCAGCTAGAACTTTCCCACTCTGCACCCTCAGCACAAAGATAGAAAGACAAATATTCTTCAGGTACGTTACAGCCTAAAAGAAAACGAACACTAGTCTAAAAAGGTTTCATTAGACTGCCAACAGTCTATTCCAGCCTCCCTAAACCAGAGTTCCATGGAACCCAAGGCTTTCTCCCAATATTTTTAGGGGTTCTGATGAGCAATGGGCAATTTGTACCTCTTACATATGGAACAACTACCACCACAAACCATGTTAGCTAACTATAATGTATATTTCCCCCCACTAACGAAGAAGCATTCTTTCCACTAGGATCCAACCTGTCATCCCAATGACCACGACGCTAGCACTATGGACAATACAATTAGTTCAGTGTGACTAAACTCAGATCAGATACAGTTGGTAGAAAAGGATGGGGAAATTAGCAGTCAACAGGAGGGGCCAGGAAGGCAAAAATGGTTTTGTCGTGGTCATTTGGGATAACATCAACATTTTTATCAAAGTAACTCATCAGAAAAAGAAAAAAGCCTGTAAAATATTGATACAAAAACCCCTTCCTCCACACTTAATCAATTATCCCCTATAACTTCCTTCACCTTGCATCGTATGTCCCTAAGTGACTTAGCTGCACTATATGAAAAGAACAATTGGAAACGGATAGGGAGAACCAACATCAAACTTTGGATCTCCATCATCTATTTTCCACTGAAAATCTGAATCTAAATATTGAGGAGACACCACAGTTACAGTTATGTCCATATATATTTGGACATTTTTAGTTTTTTTCAGGTATTTACCAAAACATATTCGAGCTATAGTTATATCATGGATATGGGCTAAAAGTGCACACTCTCAGGTTTAATTTGAGGGTATATACATCCAAATCAGAGGAAAGGTTTAGGAATTACAGCTCTTAAGAATAGCCAACCCCCTTTTTCAAGGGACCAAATGTTATTGGAAAATTGAGAATAGCCATCCCCCTTTTTCAAGGGACCAAATGTTATTGGAAAATTGAATCAAAAGCTGTTTTAAGGCCAGGTGTGGGCTACTCCTTCGTTATTTTGATCAATTAAACAGGTAAAAGGTCTGGAATTGATTCTAAGTGTGGTATTTGCATTTGGAATCTATTGCTGTAAACTTACATCATGTGTGCAAAGGAGCTGTCCAAGCAAGGCTTCAAAAATGAAACAAATCCACCAGCGAGATAGCAGCAACATTGGAAGTGGCCACATAAACAGTGTGTCACATTCTAAAGGAAAAAAAGAATGCACTGGTGAGCTCAGCAACATAAAAAGGTCTGGATGTCCATAAAAGACAACAGTGGTGAATGATCGCAGTATCCTCTCTATAGTAAAGAAAAACCCATTCACAACATCCAGACAAGTAAAAGACACTCTCCAGGAGGTGGGTGTATCATTGTCAAAGTCTACAATCAAGAGAAGACTTCACAAGAGCAAATACAGAGGGTTTACCACAAGGTGCAAACCATTCATAAGCCTGAAGAATAGAAAAGCCAGATCAGACTTTGCCAAAAACATCCAAAAAAGCCAGACCAGTTCTGGAAAAGCATTCTTTGGACGGATGAAACTAGGATTAATCTGTACCAGAATGACAGGAAGAAAAGTGGAGAAGGCTTAGCACAGCTCATAATCCAAAGCACACAACGTCATCTGTAAAACATGGTGGAGGCAGTGGCACTGGGTCATTGGTGTTTATTGATGATGTGACAGAAGCAGCCGGATGAATTCTGCAGTGTTTAGAGATATACTGTCAGCCCAGATACAGCCAAATGCAGCAAAGTTGATTGGATGGCGCTTCGCAGTACAGATGGACAATGATCCAAAACACACTGCAAAAGCAACCCAGGAGCTTTTGAAGGAAAAGGAGTGCAATATTCTGCAATGGCAGATTCAATCACCTGATCTCAACCAAATTGACCATGCATTTCACTTGCTGAAGGCAAAAATAAAGGCAGAAAGATCCACAAACAAACAACAACTGAAGACAGCTGCAGTTAGAGCCTGGCAAAGTATCAGAAAGGAGGAAACCCAGTCTTTGGTAATGTCCATGGGTTCTAGACTTCAGGCAGTCCTTTGCCAGTAAAGGATTCTTAACAAAATATTAAAAATGAACATTTTATTTACGATTATATTAATTTGTCCAATTACATTTGAGCCACTGAAAATGGGTTGACTGTGTATAAAAATGGCTACAGTTCTTAAAATGTATACGTGATATTTATGTTATGTTAGTTCGGATTGTTTTATTTTAATTTTATTCTGGTGGCATACAGAGCCAAAAGTATGAAAATTGTGCCGGTTAACAAATATATATGGACCTAACTGTATATCATGAAAGTTGACAGAGATACACAGTGGCGGATGGTTTTGGCCTAACAATTTTTCTTACTGCCAGTTCTGCAAAGTGCAGTTCATATGTTTCACAAAAGAAATAGTATCTGATTTTCTTAACCAGTTAACAACCGCCCCATGGCATATTTACTGCTACAGAGCAGCCGTTCTGTGTAGAATACGTGATTCTGCACATCCTGGTATGGGTCGCGCCACTTCTGCTGTGATTAGTTACAGCAGAAGCAGATCAGTGGGTCCCGCAAATGGATATCCACCAGCATCGGCTAGGAGAGACACAGGATAGAGCTCTGCAAAAACAAAGCAGAGCTCTGTCCTGACAGCGGGGATGTGATGGAATTTCTTTCCCTGCAAAGCAGAGAACAAAATCCATCACATCCCTTAGTGAAAGCACCACACATAGTAAACAAAAGCACTGGTTAGGCACACATTTAACCCTTTGAGCGCCCTGGATGTTTAACTCCTTCCCAGCCAGTGTCATTAGTGCAGGGACAGTATATATTTTTAGCACTGATCACTGTATTAGTGTAACCGGTTCCCACAAAGTATCAGTGTCAGATTGTCCGCCGCAAAAATGCAGTCCCGCTTATTGCGTTAGTAGCTGATCGCCGCCATTACTAATATAAAAAAAATTAAAAATTCAGTATATATACACCATAGTTTGTAGATCCTATAACTTTTGAGCAAACCAATCAATTTACGCTTAATGGGAATTATTTTTAGCAAAAATATGTTTTTTGTTTTTTTTTATTGGATAGGCCTTATAGCAGTAAGTTAAAAACGTTTTTTTTCCTCAAAATTTTTTTTTTAGTTTATGACGTCAACGATATAAAACCCAGATGTGATCAAATACCACAAAAAGAAAGCTCTAATGGTGGAGAAAAAAATGACAGACTGAGGGACCTGCAGAGTGTAGAGGCTCCGATTGTCTACAAAACATTAAACACTTGACCAATCCCTCCTTCATGACTAGACGACACATTTTTTTTGGAGTCGAATGGCCATAGCAGCCTTTTATTACAAACCATTAAATACAACATTCACAAGAAAACAAGTTTAATGCATATAATACAGTCAATGCATAACAAAATAAACCAACCTCAGCTTATGCCCGGTCTAAGGTCTTTGAAGGCCTATATACTCACAATTAACCGGTTGTATCTGCCACCCAATCAAAGGCCCCCAGCTGCAACTACACCAGCTCAGGGAAAATTAACCACTTACGTACTACCAGATACAACCTAGTTAATACCCCGATGTTACAACCGTATTGTTAGAAAGGGACACCCATACCTCAGATGGGCCCAACCCACAATTTCCCACAATTATTTAACCAGCACCGCCTTCAAAGAGCCAATAGACCCCCTGCCACAGCACAAGGGTGTGACACCTTATGCACGTGTTCCCCCCCAAGCCGGAAGGCCCGCTGAATACCCTCCTGCAAAAAAACTTGCTACCTCCTAGTTCACCTTTATCCTGGCTCTGTTGATCTATTCAACAGAGCGAGCCATACGCCACGCAGAACTGGCAACTATATCGGACTACACAACTTGGCCCGACACAACAGATAAAGTAATGAGAAGAACACTGCACTCCAACCAGCGGATAACAGGCATTTCCTGAACACCGCCCTCAACTGGAATTGAGACATTGCAGTCCCTTCCGCATGCATAAAGAAAACTCCCGGAAGATTTGCCCAAAACTGTGAAAAACCCCCCACAACCCAGACAGGGCAAACTGGAGAAGAGGGAACCCAACAACTCAATCCAAGAACCCCTCCCCAACTGATCAGTGTTAGATTTTCTTAACAGAATACCCAAGTAGTGTCCCATAACCACACATCCTGTATGCTCAAACCACCCTCACCACATTTGTTACAGCTTACCAATTCCCCCACACGAAAAGCCCCCCAAAAGAAAAAAAAAATGGCCAGCACAAAGGCGGAAAAACCACGTGTACATCATCGTCCTTATGAGAACACCCCCATCCTCATTCACCAGATCACTCCATTCCTGACACACACTGCAGTATGAGGACCAAGTTAACGCACATACCGAATGACGAATTGAGAACTTGGAAGTGGCAATGCAGTGCTCCACAGTTGCTTGGGGCATGTAATTCCGTGCTAATCCGCCTCCAGTGCCAACTGATGGAAACTGTCACACTGGAAACTAGATAAAGCATCAGCCAGGAGTTATCAACTCCTGGAACGTGCACAATTCCATGGAGAGTACAATGGGAAAACAGTTCCCGAACAGCTAAATTACGCACTAAACCAACCTCTCTCCATTCCACTGGCCAACCAACTCTTAGCACTGCAACAACCCTGACAGCAGGTTCTATAACCAGCAGTGTCCGCCTTGTCAGTGAACAAGTCCAGTTTAAAATTGGAAATCACCTTCCCCAGCCAAAGAGACAGACCATTGTAAGAAACCAGAAATTAATCCCACACTCGCAAGTCCCCAGGCTGATCCCGACCAGGCTAATATAAGGATGCGGTGCCCTAATGCCAGCTGTAGCAGCTGCCAGTCTACAAAACAACATGGCCCATGGGCATACTGCAACAAGCAAAATTAAACTTGCCCAAGAGAGATTGCACAGCATGAAGTTGAATTTTTCTTTTTTTTTTGCCTTGCCCGGTGGCAGAAACCATCCCCTTCAGATCTTCAATTTTGCCCAAAGTCAAATGACCTTCCATTGCCACGGTGTTTATGGCAATACCCAGAAACCACAACTCAGTGGCCGGGCCCTCCATCGTGTTAGGGGCCAATGGCACACCAAAAAACTGGAAAACATGATGGACGGTGGCCAAAAGTGAGGCATAGATAGTACTTCCAGCAGGCCCTATACACAAGAAATGATCTAAGTCATGAATGACTGAATTAGGCCGGAAGCATCCCGAACCGCCCATTCCTAAAAGTACCTAAAACACTTCAAACAACAAACAAGAAATGGCACAGACCATTTGCACCCCAGCAGATGGCAACAACTAAGATGTACCGGCAACCAACGAAAGGCTGCCGCAATATCAGTTTTGGCCAACAACGTACCTTTACCATACCTAGGAACCCACGCCATATCAAAAGAAGTATAGGACACCATGCAAAGCTCCAGATTAAAGGCATCATTCACTGAACCCCTTTAGGATGCGACAAGTGATGAATGAGGCGTAACTTAGTCGGTTCTTTTTTGGGGATAGTACCCAAAGGGGAAATACTGGTGGTGAATCAAAAGGGGGCCAGCCATGCGACCCAAAGCAACTACTTTGAAAAGTTTTCCAGAAAACGACCACTGGAAGTAAATGAGATGACTGCAAGCTATCAGCCATAGGAGGAACAACCAGCAAATGGCAGGGTATCAGAAAAACCCTACGAAAAACCCAGCTGCAACACACGAGCTGCCTTCCTGTTAGAATAACGCTTTAGGAAAGGTGCCATATTTTCTACCTTCACTTCCCTCTTTCCAGCATCACCTTCTTTTCCTTTTCCATGCTTGAAACATCTGGACAGTGCATGAGACCCTCCACACCCTGAATAGTCATGATGGAAACAGCACGCGGTGCCAAATTTGCAAGATCTGGCATTGAATTGCCAACATAACCCCCTGCAATTTGTGGCCAGTTGTGAAGAGGCTGCCACACCCTCAGCCCCAACCTGAAAGGGAGGAACCAAACTCTGTGGAGACTACATTAGTTTTATCCAGAGAATTATGTTTTTGTGGTCCCACCATTAAGAGGGCTGGACTGCCTTGCACTGACAAAATTGCTCGTCATATCGAAACCCAGCAACCCCACCATAGACTTGCTAGGCTTCACCGATAGAGTCCATATAACAAAATAAAAAGGGGGAGCAATTCTCAATGACACTAGCAAAAATTGCACATGCCTGCAACCAGTTTGAGAACGTACGGGTAATCAACCGATACCACAGTTTTCTTCCTCCTTCTTACATCCATCTGGTCTAACTGTAAAGTTAAATTTTTCCAATGGCAACAAAGAAATACATTTCCACATACTCACCCTTCCATATACGCTCCTTCACTTCTGGTTTTAGATGCGCACCCAAAGGCCCTTCAAAACATACATACACATCGCATTTTTGCAGCATTTGCCAGACATACCCTGGCGACTCCTTTGTCAGCCAATTTGTCGTCCGAAGCCTTACCAGCTGTAGTTAGCGCAGACACTGCCAGCCGTTGACCGGAGGAATCTGACGGTCCCACACCCGATCCCTGCTGAGCTGTCAACTAAGCCCCCCGGAAGCCCCCTTGAATAGAGATTGAATAAGAACAAGAAAGAGGACATGAAACAAAAGGCTCACCTGGCTGCTTCTGTCCCTCAGGACATCCAGAAGCAGATCCGGATCCCCGTGCAGCGCGCGTGAGTTCAACATCTTCAGAGCCGCTGAGCACCCCTTCAGACCGGCTCTGTTCACCAAGCCGCGTTGTCACTCTCTCCCCTCAGAGTCCGCCTGGTGCCCGTTGATGTCAGTAGCCGTCGCCACACCGAAACCCCGGACGCTCCCTCTCCTACTCCTGCGCTTGGCTCTGTGAGGGGTGGATAAAGCCTCACCAGTCGACGCCCGGCTCCTTCCATCCGCGGTGTGCGCTCTGCGATGCCTGGACACAGGAAAAAGCTGCCACCCGCGTCTTCTGTCACTGGGGGCCCTGGCTGGCACCTAGTGCTCTGCCACTCATACGCCAGGCCGCACTAGACACAGGCAGGGAGCCTGTATAGCCAGCCGCACCATCCATAGTGTGAAGGTGTGAGGGCAGGGGAGTGGGTGCCAGATGAAAACACTCCCGCCCTAGGTGCGCCATAGATGGGGATTCCTCCCGACTCGCACACCAGGGGAAGCAGGCATGCACTTGGCTGGTGGGGTCAGAGAGTCCCTTGAGGGGCTCCCAGACTCAGGAATGAAGCGCTCAGATGGCCTAGACCTCATGGCTGACTAAAAGAGAGCCCAGGAAAGACCTGCCTGGGCTCCTGCAATAAGTCTGATAGTTTGTCTTGTAGCCACTCAGGGCCTCTGGCCACAGCCGCAGCTCTAAGCTGGGACAGCATGTTGTCCAAGTCACCAACCTTTTTTTCTTCCTACAGGTGAAGTCCAGGAACAAAGGAGAAAACTGTCTGATGCTGTGATGAGCTCTGACTTAGCTGTGACACAATACCCCAGTTAGCAGAGTATTGAATTCATGCTAGAAGTGTGTTGTATGCAGTAATCAATGCATGTCTTTACAGAACATAAACACAGGAACAAGGAGCATCCAAGACCATAGAGAGAGGATGGACAAACACCCTGTTATATCATAGATAACATAACTATATAATATAATATTACAGCGCCACCTGCTGCTTAGACAGGCATGATGCATATGCAGTATATCCACTTGCTTACTGGGCACCTAAGCCCCCCTCCTGCCCAGACCAATTTTCAGCTTTTAGCGCTGTCACTCTTTAAATGACAATAGCGCGGTCATACAACACTGTACCCAAATGACATTTTTATCTTTTTTTTCCCACAAATAGAGCTTTCTTTTGGTGGTATTTGATCACCTCTGGTTTTTTTATTTTTTGTTTAAAAAAATTAAAAAAGACCGAATGTAAAAAAAAAAAATACAAAACCGTTTTATATTTTGTTAATTTTGCAAACAGGCAATTTTTCTCCTTCATTGATGTACGCTGAAGAGGCTACACTGACGGCACTGATAGGCTGCATTGATGGGCACTGATAAGGCGAAACTGATGGGCACTGATAAGGCGGCACTAATGGGCACTAATATGTGGCACTGGTGGGCACTGTTGAGGTGGTACTGGAGGCACTGATTGGTGGCACTAATGGGTGGCATTGAAGGGCAATGATAGGTGGCACTGAAGGGCATTGATAGGTGGCCCTGAAGGGCACTAATAGGTGGCACTGATAGGTGGCACTGATGGGTGGCAGTGATGGGCACTGATGGGTGGCAGTGATGGGCACCGATGGGTGGCTGTGATGGGCACTGATTGGCACTTGTAGGCGACATAGGCAGCACTGCTAGGTGGCACTAATGAGGCACTGATTGGCACGACTGGTGGGCATTGATAGGTCGCACTTGTGGGCATTGATAGGTGGCACTGATTGGTGGGCTCTGTGGGCACTGATTGGTGGGCACTGTGGGCACATATGAGGCGGCTTCGCCTCTCCCTGCTCGGAACGATGTTCCTTCAACAGAAGCCAGTGATTGACTTTTTTTTTCTCCTCACGCTGTCAGCGTGTGAAGAAAAAAAAACGATTACCGATCCTCCGTTTACATTTACATCTTCTCATTGGCTGACAGCTGATCACGTGGTAAGGGGTCGAGATCGACTCCTTACTCCGATCTGTGATCACCTGAGTCTCATTGACTCGGGTGATCACAGCGCGCGACGCGCGCGCCCTGCACGGGGCGTGGCCAGCTTGCAAAGTGGAGGACGTCTATTGGCTCTTGTATCTGTATGTAGAACTGTCTATGAATAAAAAAAGGTTTACTGGAAAGCTATGGGCATTATAATTACCGTATTTATTGGCGTATAACATAGGGGGAAAATTGTGTGTGCGTGTTATACGCCGATATAGGCTCCCACCGAGGGGAAGGAGGGGACGAGCGCCGCTGAAATAGAGCCGGATCTCCTGTGCACTCAGCTCTGCTCGCAGTCACGCTCAGTTCTGCCCCCTGGACGGCTCCTAGCATTGACATCCCGGCATTGGACCGGCGTTATGTCCATCATAGGATCTGGGCCCAACTGGGCGTGACGCCGAGCCGAGTTCACAGGAGATCCGGCTCTATCTATTTTGGCAAGGCTGCAGATGGACACTGATCAGGCTGCAGCAATGCTGCAGATGGGCACTGATCAGGCTGCAGTGAGGAGCAATGCTGCAGATGGGCACTAATCAGGCTGCAGTGAGGAGCAATGCTGCAGATGTGCACTAATCAGGCTGCAGTGAGGAGCAATGCTGCAGATGGGCACTAATCACGCTGCAGTGAGGAGCAATGCTGCAGATGGGCACTAATCAGGCTGCAGTGAGGAGCAAGGCTGCAGATGGGCACTAATCAGGCTGCAGTGAGGAGCAAGGCTGCAGATGGGCACTGATTAGGCTGCAGATGGGCACTGATTAGACTGCAGTGAGGAGCAAGGCTGTAGATGGGCACAGATCAGGCTGCAGATGGGCACAGATCAGGCAGCAGATGGCCACAGATCAGGCTGCATTGAGCCTGCAGATGGGCACAGATCAGGCTGCATTGAGGCTCACTGACCATTATTTTGCTTTAAAGTGGTTTATTTTAAAAAAAGGGTTTTTTTTCCTGAAACTTCCCTCTTAAATTGGGGTGTGTGTTAAACGCCGGCGCGTGTTATACGCTGATAAATACGGTATTTCTTGTGCTTTACCTTGACAGTTTCTAATATAGACAGATTAATAAAACCACCCAAGATACAAGTATTTTATTAAAAAATATTATAATTTATTAAACAGTTTGCACTTGTATATCAATTGTATGGATAAAATACTGTTTAAGCTTTTCAAAGTACAGTACATCACATAGTAATCATGGCACTTGATACACATTGGCGGTTATTTGCTGAATGAGGTTAACAAAATAAGATTGACCCATGAATAAATATTCTTCTTTATATTTTACAGCATTTGTTATCAAACTGAGATCTGAGCCTTTGTAAAACAAAAAAAAATGGTAAGATAGAGGATAAGTGCACTTTTGATAAAAGAAACTAAAAAACAATAATAAGCAGAACTCCAACCAGGAACAACAAGATAAACATGAATAGCCTATTTAAAGATTAACTATCAAAATCAGCTTTTACTGCAATATTCTGCTGGATTTCTCCTGCAGTACAATTTTACTGCCAGTAGATGTCCTCGGTCTAAACGTTGTATCATTCGAAATTTTCTTTGAGTCCAGGTCATTCTTGAACTGGCCCCAGCCTATGACTGGACAGGGAAAGGTAAAGCAGCACAGCGTTTAGCTCATCCATCACTCTGCGTTCTACCCCTATCAGCATACTTATTGTCAGCACATTAACGGATTGGTTCCTTGTATTGCTTCTTCCTGTAACACCCCAGCTCTGCGGTACAGGACATGCAAGAGGCTATTACAAGGTCAAATTCAGGTACTTGCATTTAAAAATACATTTAATGTAAATTAATTACAGCGCTGCATTAGCGTCCTTTATATCTACTTATATCTACTTAGAGTTCAGATTTGAAGCGTATGTCAAGTCAAAACTGTTATTTTTTATTTTATTTGCCAGTGTCTCACTGAGGAGGTTTCTCTTCACTTCCTGTCTAGAGATGCATCAGGAAACGAGAGAAAATCTTTCCAAACCGAATCAATTCCTATTCTAGAGTGTTGTCAAAGGAGCAGGTTTCCCCATTTTTCCCTCACCTCTTGCTTTTCTGACATCTCTACAATTTTGGACTCCACTGGGAACCTTTGCATACACCTTAATATATCCAAGCAACTAAAGCAAGTTTGCAAGGATATCCTTTTACATTTTTCCCATCCTTGAGAGTTATCAACACAGCCAGCAGAATATTCAGATTTGATCTGGGCTCTGTGCATGAGAAGTTATATCAAATAAAGCTTCTTTGGATTTTTTTAGGTGCGTATGCTTCTAAACGCTTTCTCAGAATTGGCTGATAGAGGTCATATTGAATGGTCTCTGCTTGAAGTAAATCTATCATAACAAAAAATAAGGGAACCGCCAGCACTTTAAAAACCTTCCTACTTCGCTAGCTTTGAAACTCATGGCTTCACTACTTTATGGCTCACGAACCCTGATGCATGCATTGGGCTCTTTACTCTGGATGAACCTAAGTGACTCAGTGGGGTTGATTTACTAAAGGCAAATAGGCTGTTCACGTTGTCCTCATCATCACCCAGTCGTGCAAGCAAAAAAAATGTTATTCTTATTTTCATTTTCCATGCAATGCGAAGGATTACTCCTCAGGAAAAAGTGAACGTTCCCTTGCATGGCCTATTTTCCTTTAGTAAATCAGAGCATAGTAAATATTGAAGCCATAGCATGAAGTTCACACCTAGGGAACCTGCAACTTGGCTTTAGTGGAAGACCACGTATTTTTATCATTATAGATTTTGTTTCTCTGAAGATCCCTTCTTTAGAATATTTTCTATTTTTCTGTACACATACTAGTTCCTAGAAAAGAAAAAGTAGGCTGCTTACATTGTCAACCTAAGAAATGGTTTCTCTAATGTATAAACAACAGGTACACTTTAATATTCAAGATGTAAATGCTCTTTAACCAAGACCAGCCAATCCAATATGGTTTGTTCATTTTAGTGTTAGTTAAATTAATAAATACGTGTTTGATGGTCTATGTAGAACCTGTAGTGAGAAGTATGCAGGCTTCTATTGCTGACCCCCCTTTCTAAAAATACTATAGTCCTGGCCTATCCTGCTTCAGCGGCTTAAGTACCCTCTGGGCAACTGACCTGGGACAAATATGTCAATTAGGAGCCCTGACCTTCACTGAGGCTACTCAGGTTTGTATGTTTGTTTCAGGTTATTGGGATTGATTTACTAAGGGTAAGTAGGCTGTTCACGTTGCAAGGGAATTTGCTCTCCACAGCTTAGTGAATGTGGTAAAGTTTCAGTTTGCAAAGATGATGATTGAATATGCAAGGGTTTCAGCTCATTCACTAAGCTCCGGGATAAGTCCCTCGCAAAGTGAACAGCCTACTTGCCTTTGGTAAATCAACCCCCAGGCAACATGCCTTTCCAGAAGGTTAATAGCAATGATCTTCATTATTTCTCTCAATACAGTTTTATTTTTTTTATTTTTATTTTTTATCAGTAAGTACAGTTTTATTTAAAATTGTTCACAGTGTCAAAGTAACAAGGTATAAATAACAAAGAACATAAAGCTACTTGAAACAATAAGTGCTTTCATTTCATGGCTTGTTTGCTGGATTCATGTCTTTGATGCTGTATGACAAATCAGAAGCTTCTTGTGTGAAAACCGGCTCACAGCAATCATTACTCCGGGTGTCATTTTTTCCAGCTCAGAAACTTAAAGTGCAACTAAACCCTCTTGTTCTTTACAGCCAAAGAAGCTGCCATCTTAGCCTCTGTTTGATCTGCAATTGCCATGGTACTGCACATTTCAATTATGACACCAGCGATTTGATGGCTTGACATTTCGCTTGAGAGGCCAAGCAACCATGACAGTTATCATTCATGGCATGTCTTGAATATAATGGTTTTGGCAAACTGTTAAATCAGTGGGCTTAGTTCCACTTTAGAATAAAGAGCCAACCAGGTGCTGTGGACAATACTTCTACCCACAGCTTCTCATTTGTTTGATACATGGTCCCAACTGCTCTTGGTTTCAGTTAATAACACACTTCCTGGCAATCTGTGATGTCACTTCCTATAGGTGAAAATTTGTTCTGCTCACAATATGGCTACCTGAACTGTAGCAGGCTAATTACCCAGCAGGTTTCCAAACTGAAAAAAAAAATAAGGTGAGGGCCACGGAATCTTTTTGTATAATGTCACTAAACATTCCAGCCTTTTAGAAACACGACCCCTTGTTCTAAACTTCATATCCTTCCGTGTTGTACTTTTAATGTGTTCAATAGCATAAAATGTTTGTTTACAGCTCCATTAGGGCTGATACAAGATTGCAGTGGAACCTGGCATTTTAAAAGGTATAAAAATCCAATCCCACACCTTAATGATTTTCATCTATTCACCCGGTTAAACGGTTATTTGTAGCGAGTAAAAACCCACAACGTGTCTCCATTGCTTTATGCCAGTTTTATGAGGCACTTAGGACTAAGGATTTTTATTTCCTGTAGCAGCATATACATTAAGCCAAGCTTTGGTGGAAGAGACAAGTGATTTTGTTTTGCCGTGCATTAGACATGGGGTTATGGGAGAAATTGCAGAGATCAAGTAGAATTATTGAACAGTTATTATAAAAGGCTGTTGGCGCACAGTGTTAATAATCCTTTGTATTTGGTCTTGGTTTTTCTAAAACACTATATATATATATTCAAATTTTTCTGAAAAGTGCAATTATAGGCTGAATTATAGGCATCACTGCATTGCAAGATTTGTATATATCAAGCATATTAAATTCAAATAAAACAGCGAGTCAAATCGAGAAGGCTAAATCTTTAAGGGGGCCACATTATGTCTATGGAGGGCTGCATCCACTTTAATTCATATAAAGATTATGGCACTTTCAAAAGTGACAGTATAGTAAAAATTGCAAGTTACGATATTTAATCACAGAGAAAGGGGCCATAAAACATCTCCTGAAGTATTTAGCTGCACAATGATGTAAGAAAGTGTAAATTATGTACTGGAGAACAGCTAGAGGCCAATTCCTTTTTTGATCCTTTAATCAAGAAGGACCGCAGAGAAGAGAGAGAAGGCCCCATGCAGCCCATAAAGCACCAGTTTGACATGCCTAGTCTTTATGGAAGTATGATTTTGCTAGAACTGCCATTCACTTTTTGAACACTAAAAAAGTTTTTCTTGTATGAAGGCCACATAAAGTTTTACATTTCATCAGGTTCATGACGGTCATATAATACTGTATTTTCCAGCTGTATGCTGTAGGCCAATGTCAACATGGCCATTCATGTCAATGTAGAGTACCATTCTGTAACACCATGGCAACATCCTGTCCCTGATAACTTGCCACACTTTCTGTCCATCAAATAGAACCTGTTGACATCCATGCTACAACAGGTAGGTTCTGGTTTTGTCTCAAAATCGACATGAAAACCGAGTTTTAACCTCCAAGCAATGTACATAGAGGGCAATGAAACAGATGCGCAAGTCAGTGGGGGTTCTGCACATACAATTTCCACAGTAAGCAGAGTCCCTCTGCTGTTGACTTAAGTCCACTGGAATTCCTGCTTAATTTCCACGTGTTACCAGGAGGGAATTAGTAGGCAGCTTCGTAGGTGTTGACTCTGTTGTGCATTTTAGGTTCCCCGTTTTAAGGATGCACTGTACTGGCCAAAGGAGGATGCAGAATAAAATGATCACCATAAAAGCGATAAGTAAGAGTCTTTTCCAATCGTTGCACAGACAGCAGAACCTCTGCAGTCTGGATCGTGGCCTTGGTGGTGGGGGAACGTCTTTTTTGCTTAACCCAATGTCTACACAGATACACAAGTCTGATTGGTTGGACTCTGGGTCTTGTTTGTAACAAAGCTTGGTACCCTCAATCCAAACTGGTTCTTCTTTACGTTGATGGGGAGGCAAGTTAGATAGCAGTTCTTGGCTTGTCTGTAGTGCCGTAACCCCCTGCTGTGGGATTGGTGTGGGTTGCCGGCAAAAAGGGCATGATATCTTGCCCTGCTCACTCTCTGGTGGGAGTGAGGCTACAAGCCTTGCTACACACTCCAAGCAGACGGTGTGTGAACACTGAAGGACCTTAGGGGTCTTGAAAATGTTATCATAGCAGTTAAAACAGATCGAACACTCAAGTCTGCTCTCCAACCCTTCTTCTACATCTCGTTGGGTATGCCAGACTTCAGTTGTCATATCCATGTTTGGGACCTGTTGAAGATGAAAAAAAGGCTAAATTAATGATTTATAGGAATATGTAAAAAATGAGAAATTTTAAAAATATAGTGTTATGTTAATTCCGTCATGTAATGGACATAGGTGTTAGAACACGGCTTGGAGGTCCTTACAACCCAAAGACAAATGTAATGTAAATTGAAAAAACTTCTGCTCTCATTTACCAAGGCAAAGCGCAATATACATATATCTACATTGTCCAATAAGAATTCACACAATTAAAGTAGCTGCATTTGTGATTAGTACTATTTACTGTGCCAGTTTTCAGTATTGGATTTGCATAATTTTACCACAAAACACTAATGTCTATTTATACCGTAAATTTTATATATATAACATCTACTGATTTTTATGATAATTGCTACTGTTATGAACACAAATATCTATGTGTTTGTTCATTTATTCATATTTAGTTATTTAAATTACTTTATGAGTAATCATGCAGACAGTAAAATATAGTCAGAAGAAATTGGTAGAATTAGTACTAATAAACAACAACTAGTAACACAGTGGTATATAGTTTGCATACATAGTCACATGTATTCACGTAAAGCAACAAGCCTCACAAGTTGACATTTGCAGACCTTGCAGGATCACCTTCTCGTGGCAGAGTTTCACAGCCTTGAGAAAGGAATCCTGCAAGTTCCCAAATCATCGATGTGTGATGCCTGTTGCCTATGTAAAGTACAAGATTACCACTATACCAAGGTGTGCTGTTTAAAATTCTTATTTTCCTATGACTGCAGGTAAGTTGTTGCTAGCAAAGGAATAACTTATGGTGATGTCTCCAAAGCATGTTACCATCCCAGAAAATTAGGGACTGCTGGTAACCATGCCAATGACTGGAGGTGCAGATTGCCCACGTCTATATTAAAAGATAATACAAAAAATTACAACGATCAGCAGAATCTCTGCCTCTTTAGTAACCTTAAAAATGCCAAGCCAATATTTCTGTCACCTTTGTTATCAACCATTAATAATCTACACTACCACAGTCTGAAATCTGACTGGTATAAATGCTTGGCTACTAACTAGTCTGCTAGGTAAACTACAAATTTTATATGAGCTATAAATAAATAATTAACAGATCATTCTGTTAATGCTTGGAAAGTTTATAACCTGATGTAATGTTATAATTTCCAACGGAACTCATACTTTATTAGGTATGTTACAATGCAGTGTCATGCTTGCTAAGGCACAATGATGTGACACCACAATTAGGTATTTTCCCACAACATATTTCCTTGTAATGTTTGCCAGTTTTTAATCAATCTTCCTATATTGTGTAGTTTTGAATAAACAGTAAATGGATGCAATGATTGTTCACTGTATACCCCACCAAGCCTGTGCCAAAGAACTAAGACAAACCCTGTTACTCTTGTTACATAGTAGATTGACAAAAGACAAGGGTCCATCCATGGACCAAAGCAAATTGTTTCTAACTTTTTTGGGACTTTTGTGGTACGCCTCCCCTTATCCCACTCTCTTTTTTTACTTCCCTCCCCTGCTGCTCATACTTACTTGCTCTCATTTTTTTCCTCTCTGTTTCAGACACTACTGAGGCTATCGATTGACTCAAAGCTTAGGGATTCCTCTTTGTATTAGTCTGGATCAGAACAAGGCAAATTGTGGCCCCAGGGCCACATTCAGTCCTTTGGCAGTCCCTATCTGGCCTTTGATGCCTCCACTGTGAGCATGCCTCTCTGAGCCTGTCAACTTCCTTACTGAGGAAGCTGACAGGTTCAGAGAGGTACACTGACAGATGTCCATGTGGAGAGCTGAAAGAAGAGAGCCTGGGGAGCTGATCAATACAGCGGGATGCTCCGTTCTGGTGGCAGAGCATTGCCTAGGAGAGGTCCTGACACATTGCCACCACTCTGCTCAGCCAAGCTCTTCCTGTGTTAGCTCCTGCACACTGCAAACCCCAGGAGCCATGGACCTGTTCTTCACTCTAGGTCAGGATGTGCAGAAATCCCCACTGTACTGATCTTAGGCTCTCTTCTTCCAGTCACTGTGCTTTTCAGAAGGCATTGGACAGACAGAAAGGAGGTTTCCTCCTGACCACCTTATTCAACCCATGCATTCCCACAGGTTAAATAATTCTCCACACTCCTGTGTATTGCACATGGTTGCGCCATGGCCTCATTGAACTTGGCTAGTTTGACAAGCAGAGCCACTTATCATACTCTGCACCCTGAGTCAACAGTGAACAGCTATGTCCAGTTTGTATATTACAGTTCAGATGAGCAGCCAAACCACCCTCTGACCACCCATCTGGAAGAGACCTTTTTATGAGCAGTTTTACATAATATTCCTAGTGCCAGGCGTTTGTTTTCTATATGTTTACAATCTTACAAACCTCCCAAGGTCCAAAATTAACACTGAGAAGAATGAAGTCCACCCCCCCCCCCCACTAGCCATGAGGTTTGTACAATAGCCCCCCAAATAGCCTTAAACCATGGGTGGTCTAGCTTTCAAGTCACTGGTGTTTAGACAAAGAAGGACCTGCAAGGCACAGAAGATGTAAAAGGGTCTCCTTGAGTGTTGCTTACGTTAAGGCAATCCAGCATCGAACAGTCACTTTACATTGCATCTACAGCAGGGTTTCTCAAACAGGGTCTTTGGGGTTCATCCAGAGGTTGCCAGGGTGATCCTTTAGCAATGAGCATTTTCTGCCTCTCAGATAAGTTCCCACTTTCTAGCCATCTGTAAAGGGGTAATCCTTCCCAATGACCACAAATGTAAGGAGCATTCTTCCCACTGACCATCACATTAATGCAGACATCTCAAGTCTCCCGGAAGGTGCGGGAGACTCCCACATTTCTGCAGCGGCTCCTGCACACCCGCAAGCGCCTCCCGATCTCCCGGGAATGATCAGGGTGGCGGGGATTAGCTGTGATCACCGATCTCCTTTGTATAGATTTTTAGCTGATAGCCGCTTCTCCTAAAAAGCTATACAGGGAGATCGGTGATCACAGCTGTCCCTCATGCCGCACTGATCATTCCTGGCTGTTCTGTGTGCTCCTCCCGGGCCCCCTCCATGTCCTTCTCCACCCCTGTTCTCCTCTGGCCCCCACCATCTCTTCTCCGCACCCCCCTTGTTCTCCTTCGGCCCCCCTCATCCCCCCGCAGCCGGATCCCCTTCTCTCCTCTCCCGCCAGCTGTGGGGGGAACTAGCTAATGGACACAGCGAGCGAGATCGCTCCTGTGTCCTGTGATAAATGAGCAGAGTAAACTGTGTTTACTCTGCTCAGTTTATGAATGGACAGGAGTTCATTCATCTTTAGTGCCAAGAAAGGGACTGGGGAATGTGTGTCCTCAGTCCTTTTGTCTGTCTCAAAGGGGAGATGTCAGGGGTCTGTTTAGACCCCTGACATCTCACGAAAGCCCCCAA
Source organism: Lithobates clamitans (assembly GCA_037952925.1). Lineage (NCBI taxonomy): Eukaryota > Metazoa > Chordata > Amphibia > Anura > Ranidae > Lithobates > Lithobates clamitans. Next base: position 6,594,854 of record JBBGZY010000053.1, on the reverse strand, counting down.
AAAAATATATAAAAAAAAAAATTCTAAAACAATTCTAAAAAAAATGAAAAAGTGTAAAAAAATAAATTAAAAATCTACTGACACCACTCTCCCCTGCCCTACCAACACTGTCCACTGCCCCAACCCCCTCCCCCCAAAAAGCATTGTGAAAAAAAATTAAAAACAAATTCAATTGTAAAAAAAATCAATTATTAAAAATAAAAAAAACTACTGACACCGTCAACATACCACCCACCCCAACCCCTTCCCCAGAAGCACTGCAAAAAAATATTGAAAAGATGATTTAAATAATATTTTGCTGCGAGGGTTGGAGGGGGGGGGCGTTTGCGGGTGCGAAGCGCCGCCTCCCTGAAATGAGTTTGCCACCTCCCTGAAATGAGTTTCTGCAGGTTGGGATGTCTGCTAATGTTTCATGAGTTTTAGATATAGTAATTGTTAGCAGGGGTTCCCTGAGATCAGAAAGTTATCTCAAGGGTTCAACTGTGTTTTAAAGGTTGAGAAAGGCTGATCTACAATATATAGCTTTGCCGTTATTATCACTCTCCAGCATGGACCTGCAATGTCTGAGTTATCTGACTTCTTGTCATGAAGGCTGGGATATACTAGAAGCTGCCATGCTCCTTTGAACAGTTTCTACCAGATATATATTCTACAATAGCGTTTACTATCTTTGGAACTTCCCAGTTACAAGACCCCATCTATTCCCATGCTAGCTCTACGTCTAATCAGAGAAAGCATGCTATGGATCCCAATAATGAAATCCTTCTTGGCAGGACCAGTGTCTCTATTCCACAGGCAGGACGCACAATTTTACCAATTATTTAGCAGTATAATCTCTACACACACGTGTTATGGTTATGTGACAGGACTACATAACTGATCTGTTTGTGTGTTGAGAATCTTACATAAGTAATTTTGAGATTCCTAAAGACAGCACGTGAACAAATTATGGGTCTGTGTCATTGTTGTCATGCGATCAGCGGGAATTCTTGTCTTTACACTCAGCATCTCTCAACACAACCTCATCACTAGCAGCTGGTAGCATGGATCTAGACAATTACCTCATCCTCCACTCACAAAAGGACATTCATGCCCTGGGGAGAAATAAAGGATGGAATTGTTTCAGCATCTTGATGATCAACTGAGGCTTATGGTTCCCATAGAATGACACACACAGCTCCCTCCTATGTGTGCGACTCCATTCACTGTACCAGACTGTAAAAAAAAATTGAAATCCCTATATCCATTATATCATATCCATGATTGCAAATCTTTATCTCTTATGTATACTCTAACAATGATCTTCTCCTATTTTCTTCCTTTAGGTCTGTTAAATATGCAATTGAAAGCATTCTGAAACATACACAAATCTATAGCTCCGTTGAAGACTTGCACCCATTATACATGACCAGTCTGGGTGCTAGCCACTATAGTCCATCTCCACTCTAAATGAAAAATATGAAAAGATGTATCAACCGCACTCCACTGTTAGCTCCTCTTAGCGTATTTAATAATAGCTAATAAACTGACTGCATACAACAATGTCCCCACCGAGCACCAACCATCCTTGACACGTTTCACCACTCCTGGCTTACTTACAAGGATAGGGGGACTTTCCCTATCCTTGTGAACAAGACAGGAGTGGTGAAACATGTCAAGGAATGTTGGTGCTCGGTGGGGACATTGTTGTATGCAGTCAGTTTATTGACCATTAAAAACTACTGTAAGGGCCCTTTCACACTGAGGCGGGGGCGGCGTCAGTGGTAAAACGCCGCTATTGTAAGTGGCGCTTTACCGTCGGTATTCGGCCGCTAGCGGGGCCGAGAAAGGGTTAAAAACCACCGCAAAGCGCCTCTGCAGAGGCGCTTTACCTGTGGTATAGCCGCGCCGTCCCATTGATTTCAATCGGCAGGAGCGGCGAAGGAGCGGTGTACACTCCGCTCCTTCACCGCTCCGAAGATGCTGCTAGCAGGACTTTTTTTCCCGTCCTGCTAGCGCACCGCTCCAGTGTGAAAGCCCTCGGGGCTTTCACACTAGAGACACAGCAATGGCTGTTTCGGGTCGGTTTGCAGGCGCTATTATTAGCGCAATAGCGCCTGCAAACCGCCCCAGTGTGAAAGGGCCCTAAGAGGACCCAACAGTGGAGTGCAGCTGATACATCCATTCATATTATTGAAAGTGTTCTGTTATATCTGTTTGATACGTGTAAAAAAAGACTTGTTGCTCCAGCTAGAAATCTTGATCTGGTAATTTACTGTGCTCTCCATTTCCGCTGCACACTTATAGTTTTGCATTATTGCCAGCACTATTATGGAGATAGTGGAGTTGATTTACTAAAACCGGAGAGTGCAAAACCTGGCCCAGCTCTGCATAGAAACCAATCAGCTTCCAGTTTTTCGTCAAAGCTTTGTCAAAGAACAAGCTGAAGTTAAAAGCCGATTGGCTGCCATGCACAGCTGCACCAGACTTTTCATTCTTTAGTTTTAGTAAATCAACCCCCATGTTCTGTTGTCTTTTTCTAGGGTAACAACATTGTTCCCCCTTAGATACAGTACAGCGAATGATTGTGCTGTCATTCTAATGCCCCGTACACACGGTCGGACATTCTGACAACAAAATCCATGGATTTTACCGACGGATGTTGGCTCAAACTTGTCTTGCATACACACGGTCACACAAAGTTGACGGAAAATCCGATCGTTCTAAACACGGTGACGTAAAACACGTACGTCGGGACTATAAACGGGGCAGTAGCCAATAGCTTTCGTCTCTTAATTTATTCTGAGCATGCGTGGCACTTTGTGCGTCGGATTTGTGTACACACGATCGGAATTTCCGACAACGGATTTTGTTGTCGGAAAATTTTATAGCAAGCTCTCAAACTTTGTGTGTCGGAAATTCCGATGGAAAATGTGTGATGGAGACCACACCAGGTCGGAATTTCCGACAACAAGGTCCTATCACACATTTTCCGTCGGAAAATCCGACCGTGTGCACGGGGCATAAGACAAAAGGTGTGCTACTGGCTGGATCATCAGGTGAGAAAAAGGCCAGACGAAAGAAAACAAATGCAGTCACCACATTGAAGGAACAGTAAGCTGCAATACTGTATATACATTTTTATTCCTGGACTTAAATACACAATAAAGAGCAAATTATGAGCACCAAAGTTAGTATAAAGAGGAATATACACTGTATATCTTTTTTTTTTTTCTAAAACGTTGCATAGTTTGTATTTATGAATGGATAAGGGGAGCACAACATTTTTTTTATTACTCTGCTTTTGGAAAATAATGAGAGTCTATGATGTTGTGTTTTGGTCTTTACCACTATTTAAAAAAAAAAAAAAAAAAGCAGAAAAAAAAAACATTTACTTATTGGAGCAAGAGGGCCATTTCTCATTGGTCTCTTTTGTTCAACTCTAAATAGTCCCCCCCCCCCCCAAAAAAAAATATATATACGTGTGTGTGTGTGTGTGTGAAGAATATCCCCACTGATTTTATTAATATAAATCGCTTTATCTCCAATGAATAGTGCTTTTTGCAGGTTTTTGGGTCAAAAATAATTAATGCAACATTGTCACCAGTAGGGGGCACTTATGTAAAACTTCTGATTCGATCATCAGCCAGTATGTAGGTTATGTCATTTATTTTCTGTACACACTCACTAAATTACTTCTCTGATAGAAGAGAGCGTCACATCCCAAAAATTTGAACTATGTACGCGTCACATGATCTATAATAAGATGAATGGTACTGGTCTACGTGCAATAACACATAGAGAATAGTTTTTCATTCCTTTCTTTTTGTCAGCTACTCTAACCTGGTGTTGTATTTGCGGCACAATATACGTCAAATTTATTCTTAGGTTATGCTATATATATGTGCATTACTACACTGTTTATAATAGTCTGCCACAGGTTATAGTGCTGGCTAATTTAAGAAAATTTAAAAAAAGTTTTATACATATTTTTAGAATCAGGAGCTGTTTATCATACACAATGGTTTAACAAAAATAAATGTAATTCAATAAGAATTTACATCTTTAACCGCTTCAGCCCCGGAAGATTTGGCTGCTGAATGACCTGGCCATTTTTTGCGATTCGGCACTGCATCGCTTTAACTGACAATTGCGCGGTCGTGTGACATTGTACCCAAACAAAATTGACGTCCTTTTTTTCCCACAAATAGAGCTTTCTTTTGGTGGTATTTGATCATCTCTGCGTTTTTTATTTTTTTGCACTATAAACAAAAAAAGAGCGACAATTTTGAAAAAAAACCACAATATTTTGTACTTTTTCCTATAATAAATATCCCCATTTTTTTTTAAAAAAGCGAATTTTTTCTCAGTTTAGGCCGATATGTATTCTTCTACATATTTTTGGTAATAAAAATCGCAATAAGAGTATATTGATTGGTTTGCGCAAAAGTTATAGCATCTACAAAATAGGGGATAGATTTATAGCATTTTTATTATTATTTTTTTACTAGGAATGGCGACAATCTGTGATTTTTATTGTGACTGCGACATTATGGCGGACACATCAGACAATTTTGACACATTTTTGGGACCACTAGCATTTATACAGCGCTCAGTTCTTTAAAAATGCATTAAGTACTGTAAAAATGTCACTAGCAGTGAAGGGGTTAACACTAGGGGGCGATTAAGGGGTTAACTGCGTTCCCTGCTACGTGTTCTAACTGAAGGGGGGAGGGGACTTGCTAGGGGAAGAGATAGATCGGTGTTCATACTTTGTATGAATCGCTTATTGCGATTTTTATTATTAAAAATATGTAGAAGAATACATATCGGCAATTAATCAAATACCACCAAAAGAAAGCTCTATTTGTGGGG